>JAJHZJ010000574.1:1325054-2704691 GCA_023548195.1 Bettongia penicillata ogilbyi | reverse complement strand
TAGTCCCTCTTAATGAGTAATAATTAATTAATGAATATCAATTAGCCTCATTTTCTTCATTTATTTGAGAGGGTTGAGAAGATGATTTCTAAAATCTCTTCCAGCCCTAACATTGTCAGTCACTATATATTAGCCTTTCCAGTGTACATTTATTTGGAAAAGGGGAGGCATACCTAAAGGGGAACATGATTAAACTAAAGAAATTAGTCTCTAAAGATGAGATTTCAAGCATTGTGATACTTGGGAATGCGAAGATCAATATCTTGGCACAAAAGAGAGTTTCTCATGTCCCTCAAGTCATCAAACTGGAAAATCTTTTGCCACATATATGCATTTATGATTCTGCCCTTAGGATGGGAGAAGGGGGGGAAAACAGATTTACATGAGAAAGATTTCTTTAAACCTGAGAATGATTAGAGAGTTGGGTCTATTGCAGAAAAGGATAGGAAGCAATGAGAAGAGCCTTCTGCCCCCACTGGGCACAAACGCACAAAAGAGAGAGGGCACCAACTTCTTTGCACCAATTTGTCACTGCAAAGTGAAAAGAGGCCTTAGGTCTTGACCAAGGCTGTATATCTAGAAAGTGGCAGAACCAGGACTGTGATCTTGCCTTTGAACCAGGTCCTCCTTTGCTCTCTGCATCTCCTAACTTTACTCACCTAGACTCCAATTCTCCCGTAACCCTCTTTCTTTCTACCACCCTGACCCCTCAGTAGGAAGAAATAAAGAAATGGGACTCAGAAGATGTCTGTGCTTTTTTATTCAAGGCAGTAACATTCTTGCTTGCACCTGGTGATGCTCCATGCAGAGATGCGGATGTTCAGCATCCTTTTTGAGATGAACCAGTCACGCAGCATTGCATGCCGCTAGGACAGATCCCATCAATTGCCTTTCTGCAGGGTAATGATTTTGACCGACAGGTTGCAGGAGGGCATACACTACAGGAATACAGAGGTCTTCTTGGGATTCCAGTGTAACCTAAAGTACAGAGGCATATATTACCTTTAGCTCAGAAAATGCCAACTCATTTTCTTGCTAGGATTTAAGAGCTATAAGTCAAAAATAAGTAAGTCCCAGAAAGGCTTGCTAAAATAATAAGCCTGCCATTCCAGTGTGCCTCTTTTTTTAATAATTGTAAAACATCCACTAGAAGACAGGTGATACAGTGAATAAAGTTCCTGGCCTAGAGTTAGGAAGACTCTTTTTTCTGAGTTGAAATCTAGCCTCAAATGCTTACTATCTGTATGACCCTAAGCAAGTCACTTAACCCTGTTTGCCTTATTCTTCATCTGTAAAATGAGCTGGAGAAGGAAATGGTAAACCACTTCATGTATATATCTTTGCCAAGAAATCCCCCAGTGGGGTCATGATTAGTTGGACATGACTGAAAAATCACTAAACAGAAATAGAAATCCACTGTAATAAATCTGAGTCCTAAGATAAAGGACTTAGGGGGAAAGGGACTAAATGTTTCATTCCTGCCATTTCCCTCTTAAATATCCCCCTAACTGGGATATTAAAGTACTAACCCTCAACAATCTTCTGCAAATATGGGTTACTTCTGAACTAGTAGCATATTCCCATTATCCTTGGGGGAAAGAAGCTTATTTGTGTTGTTTCAGGAAACCTTCTACTATTTCTTTTAAATACAAATTCAAAAGGCCCCTATATTCATATGTACTATGGGCTACCTGTACCCATTGTGCTTTCAGGAGACAAAAAGACATTGTCTGGACAGAGGTAAAGGACAGGGCAGGGAAAGGTTGTCAGGATAGACCCTAGACAAAACTGTTAGGTTAATGAAATTTTCTTTTTCTTTATTTTCCTTCCTCCTATCTTAACAATATTCCCCCTTCCCAACATCCCCCATACATTCTCTCTCTCTCTCTCTCTCTCTCTCTCTCTCTCTGTTTCTCTTTCATACACACACACACACACACACACACACACACACATATAAACACACACATACACACACTCCATAGGTTAGGTAGTTGGACTGCATAGATTAGATTTTGGAATCAGAAGACCGAGAATGAAAATTCAACTCTTCCACTTAGTAATTGTGTAATCTTGGGTAATTAACTTTTAATTTCTCAAGGTCTCAGTTTCCCCATATGTAAAATAAGAAGTGGGACATTGGAAGCTGTTGGAAGCCTAGAGATCAGGTCCCAGAAGGGAAGATGATCACAGCATTGGCTGATGTGAAGGCTTGGTAAGGAGTAAAATGGAGAGCACTTGAAGCACTACCAAAACAAACATGGCCTGGTTCAGCTTTGCCCTGAACTGGACTTTGCCCCACTTAACTTATATTCATGGAAGAGTCCTTATAATCTTTTCTGGAATTAGAGGACTTGGGTTCAAATTCCACCTCTCTGAAAATTACTACTTACATGACCTTGGGTCAGTCACTGAACTTCTATAGGCCTCAGTTTTTTCATCTTTCAAACAGCAGGTTTAGACTACATGGCATTCCATTCTATGACCTTATGACTCTATCATTTCAAGCTAGATGAGATTTAGAAATGTATTCCAAAGCCTTCATTTTACTGATTAGGTAAATGAGACCCAGAGAGAAGCAGTAATTTGCCTAAGGTAACATAGCTAGTAAATAGTAGAGATGGGCTTTATACCCAGGATCCTCTGATTAGGAGTCCAGTGCTCTTTCCACTGAAACATACAGCATTCACCTTATTTTTTCCACTCACTGAATCTCCTCTGTTTTTGGTAAAGCAGCTATCTTCTCCAACTGACATTTTTGCTCCTGCAAAACTATTCAAACTGAGGGGAGTCTTACAGATAATCTAGTCCAAATAAGCAA
This sequence comes from Bettongia penicillata ogilbyi, assembly GCA_023548195.1. Taxonomy (NCBI): domain Eukaryota; kingdom Metazoa; phylum Chordata; class Mammalia; order Diprotodontia; family Potoroidae; genus Bettongia; species Bettongia penicillata. Next base: position 2,701,870 of record JAJHZJ010000574.1, on the reverse strand, counting down.
TTTAATTGATAAGGAAATAGAGCCTCAAAAAAAGAAAATAACTTTACCCAAGGGTATGTCACAAGTTTTGTGATAAAAAGGTTAATATTGATTATAACTGACATTTATACTGTCCTTTAAGTCTACTAAACATATTTAAATATACTGTCTCTTTTGGTCCTCTCAACCACCCTAGAGGACAGGTAATAGTATTCTAGGTGAATAGTATTATAGGTGAAGAAACTGTAGATCAGAGCAATAGATTGATTTTTCCATGATTGTGAGTTCAACATAGAAGTCAAAAGACTTTAATGATGGAGTTCATGATAGGGGGTTTCAATATTCTGAGAAAAGTTAAATTGATGGAAAGGTTGAGAACTGTACTTTCACACACACACACACACACACACACACACACATTTTTTTTTTATAAAAATTAAGGGATAGGGTGGGGATAGGAGGTTCTGTGAGAATGTGTTAAAGAAAGAGAAATTTCAGAAAAACTATTATGCAGCATGAGCCAAGCAATAGATAAGGGATGACTAAGATATGTAGGCCATTTCCACAACGCTGACATAAAATATTAGCAGCAGATGGTAGCTTTAGGGACCGGTGCATTTCCTTCCCAACAAACCCTTACTTGTCCTCTTTGAGGAGTGGGGAGTGGACATCTCTCTCAAGTACAGAGACAGCCTTTTCTTCTCAGGGTAGATGATCTCCAAGTACCCTCCCAGGGCTAAAAGTCTACGATTGATATTCTCAGGAGGAAATCAATGGATATCCCCTGCCAGGTACTCTGTACTTCACAAAGATACTCTCCAGAATAGAGTTCCTCCCCCCTACCCTAAGTTCCCTGAGAACATTTATCCTGGCTCTTACCGGATGCTGCCAAGGACAGGACAAAAACGCCAATGAAGAAAAAATACAGGAACTTCATAGTAGAAGTGCGACTGCTGTCTCAGAACCCAGAGATATGAGTGTTAATGGAGTTGCTGATATCTTGAGTGAGGTATGTAAAGAAACTCTGAATTTATAGAGCTGTTATGTCCCCATAAAAGCAGAACTAATGCAATAACAACTCAATCCCTTCTGACACTCAGAAACCACACTCCTGGCAAACCAAGAAATTGACAAATATCTGTTTGACCACTTCACCAAACCAAGCACCACAAATATAACTCAGCATCAAAATTTCACAGAATTTCAGCCTTTAGGGATCTCAGAGGGCTTTTAATACAACCCATTACATGAACAGGAATCGTATCCACTAAATACTTATTATTTGACAAGTATTTCTCCAGCTCTTGTTTTAAGATCTCCAATAAGGGTCAGCCTACCCAGATCTAGGTACCTAGTTCTAATCTCTCTACTGAGCTCCAATACTGCATCATTAGCAGAGAAGACAGAAAGGAAAGAGAGCTCTAAATTTCTAAGACTTGGAGTTACCTTCCAGGTCCACTCACTAGTACTGCTGCCTGGGGAAAATGAGGCTTCTGGCCACTGTGTGCACTAGACCATCACCACTCGTGCTCTCTTTGACCAGCTGCTTTGCACAGTCCCAAGGCCCAGTCATTCAGCAAACTCAATTGGCTACAATAGACACATATAGACGTAGTACAGTATATACACAGCATACACATACACATGTGTGTATTTGTATTTGTATGCCAACTGGTACCAAATCCTTGATGATGGCTTCATTGGTGCAACAATTCACATTTAGACCCTGGAAGCTATATTTCCAGGAGAAAGCTACATAATTTTTATTTGATGCCATAAACTGTCTAGTCTCTTCTAGTTTTTAAAAGGAAGTACTCAAGATATGTAAAGTGTGCATTAAAATTAGGTTTCTGAGTAGTGTTTAAGCCTTTGACTTCTTGCATTTCATTAGTCCTACTGTTTTTCCCAACATGTGTGTGTGAGTGTGTGTGTGTGTGTGTGTGACTTTCTCTTCTGCTCTCCTTTTCATTGAAGACATTGAGAATCAAGCTAGATGTGGATTTAGTTTGGGTTAGGGGTTTTTGTCAGGTTCTACATAGAAACTTTCCATTTCTTCATCTTCTGAAACAGATGTTGGCACATAAGCTGACAAACGTAAAGGATATCTTTGGTATTTAAAGCTCTCAGCAGCTTGACCCTAAACTATATTTCCATTTCTTATTATATATTATATATTATTCCCTTTCTCATTCTCAACAGATCAGCTAAATTGGTTTTCTCCCTGTTCATCACTCATAGCACTCAATCTCCCATCTCCATGACCTCCATGCTTGGCATGTACTTCCTCCTCATTTTTACCTCATAGAATCCCTAACTTCCTTCAAGATGCAGCTCAAGCACCACCCTCCACAGTAAACCTTTTCTGTTCCCCATCATAATCTCCCTAACTACATTGTGTTTGACTACTTTCAGTTTGCTTTGTATTTATTCTTTATATGTTCATTCAGTATACATTTATATATGTATATGTTGTACTCCAGAGCAGAAATCATTTCAAATTTTGTCTTTGTGTACCCAGAGCTGGAACTGGGATATCTTAAGAACTTAATAAAAAACGTTGATTAGACAACAGATTAACTGAACATCTTCACCGTAGTCATTTTGCTTACACTTGTCATGATCACTTCAAGGGCAATTGACCAAATATTCCACAAAATTCTATGACTTGTTGCCTTGTGGCACATAATGAAACCATCTCTTAATTCATCTATTTTTCTGGAGGTTCAATAATAGACCAGAACGCCAATATAAATAGAGTCTAATCCTTCCAGTAGCAGAGCAATTTGTTAACTGTTGAACAAAATCTCACTTCTTGAGTACCAAGAATTAAATCAATGTCAAATAAAACTCTGTAGCATCCCCTGAGAACGTAGCTTTCAGGGACTAAATATATAGCCCTGCAGGAAATGTAGTTTGCTACTCCACCAGTAAAGCCTATCATCAAAGATTTGGATATTATAGTATGTGTGTGTGTCTATGTGTGTATGTATATATACATACCGACATATTATGTATATATATGTATATATAAATACAGTGTGTATGGTGTATAAATGTGTGCAGCATAGATACATAATATTTATGCTAGTGACTTAGCACAATTCTCCCTCATTTCAATGTAATTGACTTGTAATTCATAGCTTCATCACTTTCTCCTTGGGAGCCATGTGGGTCCAGATATAGATGAGGACAACTGGAGATGGCCCAAGATGCACTAGGAGACCTTGGCCTTTTTAAGCTAAAGTCTTTCAAAGTTCTCACTTCAACTGAGGCAGCATCCATTCAGTCATTAAGTCTATATAAAAAGGGAGCCAAGGGATGACCCCTTTAATTCCCCCCCCCAAAAAAAATTAAACTGGGTGAGGAAGTTCCTCAGGGTTTCTGTCTCAAAGTATATTTACATTCCCTAGGGCCACCTGGGCCCAAACAACAACCATTTAGTTGTGCTTAGTTAGGGACCTATTGCTGGCCAATCAATGAGGGCCAGATCCCTCTGGATTTAAGACATAGTCCTTGAGAAAAAAAATCTACCTAGTAAACCCCAAGATATCTAGGTAGGTTTCAGCCTTCCAAATTTATCTTCCTTTTGTCAGAGCTCCCTCAGGGCCCCATGTGGAAAGAGGAGAACAGGGAAGGGGAGGAGCTGAGTGTATTAATTAAAGGGTAATTAATAATAAGAGGACTTGACCTGGGATTTCCAGTGCAGGTCTGTAGCCACTTTACAACCTATGGCCTTTAGAGAGTTGCCTGAAACACCAAGTAGTTAAGTGATTTGCCCAGAGTGCCAGTCAGACTGTGTCAGAGGCAAGTCTTGAACCTATGTCTCCCAGGCTTTGAAACCAGCTCATTGTCCATTACTTCACAATTTTAACTTTACAATAATCCTATATGGGGTTCAGGGCAGGTATTTTTACTATGTCAATTTTATAGATGAGGAAACCACAGTTCAGAAATGATAGTTTGCCCAAATTCACCCAGAGCCTGGCGCCAATGGGACTAGAAGCCCTATCTCCTGGTTCTAAACTCAACACTATTTATCAGTACCATCTTCCCTCTCAATGTTCTATGTTGGAAGAGGAAGGAGAGAAGGAGCCAGCAAATGCATCTTCATCTAGCACAGTGCAAAAAAAGCAATGATTTCCCTTCTGAAGAACCATTTAAACTAATAATGGGCAATGCTCAAACCATGCCAGGTTTGTCCAGGCAGGAAATATGTAGCTAATATTACTCTAAAGCCACAGTCTGATCATTTTACGAAAGCTACTGAACCCTTCCCCAGGAACCATCCAGTGAGTGACTGTCATTATTTCTCTCCCAAAGGAACCAAGGAAAGTTGAGTGAAAATCCTGGAAGATTTGTGAAGCATTAACTGCTGAAGAGTTAATAAATATGTCAAGTAAGTGATAAGTATTAGCTTGTTGTGACAAGAACCTTATTAAAAACAGTATGTGAATTTTATCTTCCGTTATAAAATACCTCTTTAAAACTTTAGTGGACTTTTTCTCACATTCTCTTTGTTTTTTTTCTGCAACTTCTCCTTCTCCCTATTCACTAACTTTTCTCATTCATGAAATTCTCTCTCCTTCCTTTCCCCTCTTTCTCACTTTGAATTCTAGTTCTGTCGCTTACTAGCTATGCAACCTTAAACTCTCTGGATCTCATCGTCCTCATCTGTTAAATGAAAAGCTTGGACTAGGTGACTTTTAAGTCCCTTTCAGCTCTCAGTCTATGATCCCAAGGTCCTTGTGGGATAAAGTTCTTCTCCCTGCCTCTACTCCATCTTTTCCTCTTCCCTTTTCTCCTTTTCCATACCCGTCCCACTTTGATCTCCACCTTTCTCCATCCATTGTTCATTACTTGAATTGGAAATACATCTATGAATGTTGTTCATTGCATTCTTGTGTTTTTTAATGTAAATTCATTCCATTGTCCTTGATTTTAAAATCATGTAGCTTGAACGTTTTATTTTATTCTTTTAAAAAATAACCCAACACTGAACCTCTCACAAATTATATTTGGCTGGTTTTTTATGTGTATGTGGCCCTAGAAGTGGGGTTTTTTTTAATGTGTCAGTATCCCCTCAAGAAAAACATCTCCTTGTTCCTGACTGAGATGCTGCTCTTCTCACTTCCTCTTTGCTCAGTCCTACCCCACAAACCGTTTCTCATTTCCCTGGCATGTTCTCTGGTCAAAATTCATGACTTTTCTCTTGTATATTCCCTTAACCTCTTACAAGCAAGTGACAGTTAATTTTGTAACTCTCCTTTACAACTTCTCACTGGGAGCATTGCCCCAAGTTTCTACACCAGCACCTGCTGATTTTCTGTCCTAAAGTCTTTGAATTGGAAGAGTCACTGAAACTTTCCATTATGTGAAATGGATTATCATTATTGCTTAGGAGCTTTGTTACCTATGCCTTCCTTTCTGACTTTCTGTTCTTTAAAGGTCATTTTGGTCTGACATATGTCATCTATTGGCTGTTGTCCTTCATTCTCAAAGAGGACCAAAATGACATCACCATGATAAAGTGAAGTTTCAGTGCGTACAACTGTGGCTGATCAGAACAATATGAACTCGTAATGCTCTATCACAGATTGGCACAGATAGTCCACGTGAACATTTGGGGTGGATACTCCAGATACGCACACTGGATTTTGTATTGTCTATAAGTATGTGCATGTTCCATGTGCCAATGGTGAGTGGAATCATCTTTGCAGATTTTTTTTTACATTTTTTTGTTTCAACTACAGAGTGGGATTCCCTGTTTGCCATGGTAATCAGGTCAGGGTTGGGTAAGTAGACAATTTTTAGGGCACCTTTTCTAGCCCCCTTCCTCACAACAGAAGATGAGCAATATGATCCTTAAAAGGCTCCTCAGACACCCAGAGCACTGCCAAGTTCAACTGCTGCTTCCAGAGAGAAACAACGCTATGGTCTGGGCAGCCTGTGTGCAAGGGTTGTGACTACAGGTTCCAAATGTATCCACACCTGCTGCTTCATCACTTGCCTGTTGCACAGGACTTAAAGGTACAATAGTAAAATGGTATGGGTGATGTCTTTTGATTCATGGGTAAACTGGATTTAAGTGAGGCAGAATTACTCGAAGTCATCAGCTTCACTCTCTCCTCTAGAGTCATCACAGTCCCGTGGCAGGTCAAAATCAAGATGACTGGTGATGGTTCAGGATACAGTGGATGACCTTGGTATCTTTAGGGTCTAACCAAGGTCAAAGCCCTCCACATTGCCCTCTTCAGCTGCCTTCATGACCTTTGGAACAAATTGTCCTCATCTGCCCATTCCACCAGGGGAAGTCTTCACATGCTTGGGGTAGACACCCCCTAACTCATCCACAGGTTTGAGACCTCTCAATTAACCTCAACCTGGTTTGGTCCATCTGCTGAAACAGTTTACCAGATTGAGGCCACTGTGCATGCTGCAGCTTCTTAGAGCCACAGGTGAGAGTTGGATGGAACAGGTAGACACCAAAGGTGAAAAGAGACCCAAAAACGGCTCTGCAGCCATCACACCAAAAGTACTGGTCCTCCCTGAACACACTTTACACCCCAATGTCATCTATAGAGCCTATATGAAGAACCATTCTAACCTCAACCTCTGGCCACAACAAATGATACAGGACTATAACTGTAAGAGACTCAGAACTATTTTTTCTATGCTCCCTGCTTTATAAAGTTTTTTTTTGTATCCCCAGAAATGGCATGTGTAAAAGTGTCATGACCCAAAGACACTTACCCACATCCTCAGTATGAGAATTTCTCTGGCAGCAGAAGTCTTTCACCACAAACCCTGTCTGAGCCAACTGTTTCCTGCCAGGGACTGTTGGTCTTCTTTTCCTGCTGCCCATCTCTCTCTCTCCTCTCTCTCTCTCTCTCTCTCTCTCTCTCTCTCTCTCTCTCTCTCTCTCTCTCTCTCTCTCTCTCTCTCTCTCTTTCTCCACTCACCCTCCGAATAATTATATGATCTTAGCCTCACAGCATAAATAGGTGAAAGTTGAAGACAGGTAACTTTGATACACATATTTTCTTACTTGACAGAAAGTAAGCTCTTAGTGGGCAGTGTTTTATCTTTGTCTTTGTGTGTGATTAACTAACATAGTATAATGTCTGTCTCATAGAAATCACTTCCTAAAAACTTGTTGATTTGATAAATTTATTTATTAAAGAGCATGTTCCTAACAGCAAGAATTATCAGAAAAAAGGAGTGGGTTACCTTAAGATGCAAGCATTTTCTTTCACTTCCTTAAAAGTCTTCAAGCAAAGATTGCTTCTGCAGGGATTTTATTGAAGAAATCTTTGTCCTGGTATAAGGACAGTAAATGGCAACTGAAGTAGCCCCTAATTCTGAGATTCTGTTGATTTCTTTTTGCACCAACTACAGGCTAAGAGAAAAAGTCTATGTACCAAACATGTATCTCAGACTAAATATTAGAACTTCCTGTTTGCATAGTTAGAAGAAATGGGTGAGTTCATGAGAAACCATCAGGTCTATAAGAGAGAATTGGGGTCTTTATGCTTCAAGGATCATCGGATCATAAGTTTAGAGCTGAAAAGGACCTAAAAGTTATTTAGTCCAGCCATTCTGTTTTATAGATAAAGGCAATGGGATTCCAAGAGTTAAAAGATCATATAGCTAATAAACCACAGAGATGAGATTCAAACCCAGGCCATGGAATTCCAAGTATAATGCTACCTTACAAGAGCAGAGGGTTGTTTTTGTTATCGCATCCCTGCCTCATTGTTTACTCCACACTCTAAGGAAGGAATACCATTAATCTCCTATCACTCTCAGTATCCGCCCAAACTTCCATGTGAGATTCAGCTCCCTATACCCAAAATAGGCTGTGGTTGTAGTGATGAGGGAAAAAAGTAAGTATTCAAAGAAAATATTAATAACTGTTGTGACCTCTAGGAAAACCACTTATTTCACCTTACTTTGCTTCAGTTTCCTCATCTATAACTTAATTACACCTCCCTCACAGGGGTTTTATGAAAATAAGAAAATTATTTGTGAAGGCATTTTATGAACTTAAAGTACTGTATAAATGCTAGCTTAGTATTATTATTTAAAAGGGAAAGTGGAAGGTATGTGCATTATAGACATTTTAATTGATTATTCATTCACCCAACCAACATAATTTTATTAAAATGCCTGCTATATTCCAAGTACTGCAGTAGGCCCCAGAGACAGAGACAAAAGCTTAAATCACTACACTCAAGGAACTTACTATATTTTATTGGGGTAGTACATACGTACAAGTGTCAGAATCAGGATCTAATCACAGGTCTTCTGACTCCAAGACCAGCAAGTGACCTTTCCTTGTTCCCATGTTATTGCTTCGCCTAACAGAATCTGGTGGGGATTTTTTAGGTGTCATATAAACTCATTGTCTATTGTAACTTTCAATATTAATGAAGCTTCTCTATCTCTTTTTGTTGTTACTTTACTAAGTTATAAGTATCCCTTCAATAATTTAATTAGTATAGCATTAAAATTACAAATGAACATCATCATTTTTATTTCATTTGCATGGTCTAGCCATGAGCAATGAATACTCTTCCAGCTATTTAAGTTATTCTTTATTTCTTTAAAGGATACTTTGTAATTGTATCTCTGAAAGTGTTTTTCATGCTTTGGAAGGTTGATCCCCAAATACTTAATGCATTTTGTAGTTGTTTGGTTTAGGATTTCCCTTTCATTGTAGGTATGGCTCTAAAGCTATCACCCTGTTAGTTCAACATTGGGATGATAGGACATTATCAAGTAACTGATAACAAGGAAGGGCATTGCTTTGTCTTAAAATAGCAATGATGTGCTACAAGGATACAGTAGCACCTAGCTTCATCTGAAAATGCTTCTAGTCAGTAGATACTTGTTAATCAATAGATTTATCAATTAAAGACCATCTTCCTAACAGCAAGAATTATTACCAAAGGAATGGGTTATCTCCAGGATATGGAGGTTTGTGTAGTCTCAGATACCGACTAAGTCTAAGAAGCTTGGAGTCCACATGACTGTGGCCAGGATACTGAATTAGAGAAACTTGGAGCAATCATATTTCATAGGGAAAGGAAACTGCACCAGGAAAGCAAAGAGAGAAGCTGAGGTCAAAGGAGGTCATGTCGTGATTGTCTATGGGGAGGAAACTGTGTCAGTGAAGACTGGATCATCAGGGAGAGAAAAATGCTGCTCCTATCATATACCATCTCTTGGTGGCAACATCCTAAGAATTTTTTAGAAGATACTTCCACCTTTTAAATGTTAATAGGGTTTTTACTGGACAATCTTCTCACTGAGGATAGTATTAAGCAAAGTAACAAAACCAAAACAAAAATGAAGACCATGTCCCAAATCTTTTACTCAATAATTTTCTCGTGATGGACTGTAGCAAGCTGGAAGTGGGAGGGAGAAGAGGAGAGGATGGAAGGGAAGGAAAAAAAAATATGAAGAACAAAAGCCAGAAATTCTAGGCCTTTCTCTAATCCTTCAGCAGGATCAAATCTCAGATCTTTCACCTCTCTTCACATAAAATATTTTTAAAATTTAATATAAAAAGAAAAAAATTCAAATGTACAAGAAATACAAAAATGTTTATTGCATTGAATTAAATTAAGACTAAGTCATTCACTCTTTCTGCTGCTTTTTCAGCAACTCTTTATCTGTTGTGTTCAGAGATGAAGTTGATTCACATGGAAGATACCATGAAATGAACCAGCAAGAGGGCAAGGCCTTTCCTTCCATGCTTACTCTCTTTTACCGTCACTACAAGAAATGAAGATATCAGTGATTATTTCTGTTGTTTTTCATTTGTTCACCTAAATTTTAGGTGCTTTGGGTGATCCTCAAGTGTTCCAGGAGTTTGAACTTTGGCAACCTTGGAGTCAGAATTGTAGGTGGGATGGTGCAACCAGCCAAACCATCTTGCAAACCCTAAGAAGCTAGAATGCCTGGTTTTCAAATGAAGGTGAGTTTTGGTCTATGTTCTATGAGAACCAAGCTAAACTATGAACACAATTCCCTAATTTCCATGCATAGTTAGAGGGTTGGGGGAATAAATTTGCATGTCTGTGATTATACCTTCTGAAATAAATACTTTTGTTTAAAAGGTAATCTGTTTTTTGGCTAATAGAACCAGGATGCATTTGAGGAGAACACCATCTGTTTGGGCTGGAGCCATTTGCAGAAAGCTTAGACCCCGATCCTCTTAATGGTATGGAGAACTCTGTGGGGGGGGATGAAAATATAACCTATCTGGCCTTCAGGTATTGGAGGCCAAAGTGACTGACTCAAGTCTGCCAAGTGAGGTGGGAGCCATAAGGAATATCTTAAAATTGGGAGGAGCTGAAGGACCTTTACTATCTCTAATTATCCCAGATTTCCCAAGTACAATTTCACTACTACCTCCTTAAGCTGCCGATCAATTCCTTTTTTATCTATTCAGTGTTTCAGAAGGAGCATATCCAAAGCTCTTTCTTGGAAAGGGTATTATCATCTTCCATCCACTTAGAAGCAGAAAGCATATGGAGTTTCTTTCCATCAAACTCAGGGCATTTATTCAAACTTCCAGCTATATTTGCCCTGAGGGCCTCTAACGTCTCAATCTCCAACATAAATTTTACCTACAAACTGCCCAAATCAGGTTATATATCCAAGATCACCTATAACTAAAGCTTGGGACTCCACCCAAAAGTCAGAAACTAATTGCCTGTAAGGCAGGCTGATAATAGAGTGAAGCTGGTCTAGGAGGAGTCACATAAATCCAATCTATCAAACACATTTCTTTTAGGACCTTCACTCTTTCCCTTGCAGATCTCCATAAGGAACTGGCTACAGTGGGAATTCATCTTTATGGGACCAAGTTTAAGTAACTCTTAATCTTAGCCACCTAAAAAGAGATAAAGTGTAGTCTGCATGTGAAGCTTTAACTGATTTAATTGACTGTAAAAATAAGTCTTCAGTAAGCTCCTCAAGTCTATGAAATTCTGATAGAGAGAATCTCTTCCTTGATCTATTAGACCATGGCCTCAGTAGTCACTCCTCTAGTGATTCATCAATTTGCTGTCTGAATTTCTCCGTAACCCAGAAAAAGTTCCTTTGTCATAAAAACTGATCCATTCTGGAGGAATCACAATCTAGAGCTCTGACCACAGGGTACTAGGCAGTCTCCCCACATCCAATCAAACCACCCTCCTCTTCCTCCTCTGTATTTGTGGAGCTCTTCCCCCAACTTTGCCATAAGTTAGCAATGAAACCATCTGTCACCATGACCTATTATTCCCTCTTGGGTTTTGTTTTGGGGGTTATTTTTGTTGTTTTGCTTTTGTTTTTTTGAGGCAACACAGTGTCTGTAATGGTCATTTAAATGGAAAGATCTTTCTCATTCTTTAATAGGCCCATATGATCTGCTTAAATCACCTGGAAGCCTAAGTCACATGTAGTAGGAGGAGTTTGCTGAACTGGTAGAACAGGAAGTGTAGAGCAGAACCCAGGGGTGGTGAGTGAACTAGATCAGGTCAGAAGGAAAAGAACACAGGTCAACCAATATGGCAAGACTCAGGCTCCTGACAATTTATAGTGAGAAGGCCCTGGCTGAGGTGGGGAGGTTTGGAAATGGCTTTGCCCACTGCGGTGATCATGTTTATTAACTTCTTGGTCACCATGACAGACTTTGCTTTCTGGTTCTGTGACCAAATAAATGTTTCTCTTCTGCCTTCTATATAGAGAGTCTTTTATATTTTGTGATTGGGAACTGCACTGGCATGTTCATAGTCACCACCCGTTCTGTGAATACTGCCTTGGCAATACAGTGTCTGAGGTCAATTCCCTCTATGATTATACTTTGTAGAGGTTTCAGTATGAATGAGTGCTGTACTTTCTCAAAGGTTTTTTTTCCTTATCAAGGTAATGTGATATTGCATGTTTTTATTCTTGGTATGGTTAATTATGATAATTGTTTTTTTCTAATGATTAAGCATCTTTGCATCCCTGTGGTTTAATTTTTCAAGCAGATACTAGTGATGACGATGTTCTATTCTTCAAATGATAAAAATAATTTAAAAAATCATAGCAAATAGATACAAACGACATTCCAGACCTTCATGTATTTTAAATTAGAGCTGTCAAACCCACAGTCACAAGTGTTATTTTTAAGTCAAAATGAAGCTTGAAGAAATCCACTTCTGTTTGAGTTGTGGCATCACTCTTTCAGACTATTGATTCAGATGGCAACATAGTCTATGATGTAATCAAGAATCAGGTTGAGATTTTCCAGAATCACAGAATCTCAGAGGTCATCTATTTCAACTCATAATTGACTGAGAATCTTCTGTGACATCATCAAAAGTGGGATTCCACCTTTGATTGAAGACCTCCAACAAAAGTAAATCTACCACCTCTCAAGGCATACCATTTTAGATTTTAGCTTTAATTGTCTTTTTTTCCCTTATATAAAAGATCCCTCTCTCCTCTCCTGACTTCACTCTCCTACATCCCATTATAACGAAAGAACCAATTCCTGATATCTCCTTCTGTGATTGGTATCCACAGATTGTCTACTTCTTGACATATTCGTTTTGATATTTTTTATGCTTGGATGACCCAACGTATGTTCCAACTGGGATTCTTGTTTCATTGGTCTAGATGATTGTGTGCCTTGGCAACTCAGAGTCTGTGATTTAGTTAGTTACCACTGAATAAGTTCTGGGCTTCGTTGACCCAATTAGCTCCTTGGGGCATCAACTCTTTTTCTTGGAGAAAGTCTGGGGGTCTTCAGCATAAATCCCAAAACTTCTCAACTTCACATCCTTGACGAAACTTCCTGGATCCCTTATCCTCAAGTCCAAAACTCCTAACATTTCCGTGTCTCTAAGGCAATTTGGACCCATAAATTTAGAAGCTGTTAATTCTGCACCCTTGTTACTTGTCCTTTTTCTACTTCCATCACTGTCCAGATCCCCTTTTCTAACACCTATTTCCTTCTTTCCTATCTTACCCCAGATTGAAAGAAGTGACAAATTCTACTTCAATAACACCTGTAGGTCTTATATTAGAATGACAGCTTCTCTCTCAAATGTAATAAATTAGGGTGCAGAGGAATCTCATAAGTCAAGTAACTGGCTGGGAAAATGCCCAGAAAAGGGAAGAAAAATAAGATCATAGAAGGCTACTTTCTTGGTGAACAGATGATGTTTCCTCCTTTCATTTCTGATGAGGAAGCACAATGCTTACCATCAGGGAAAGACATAGAAGCCAAGACCTCTGTACCCCAAACATCTGAAACAGATATCCAATGGGCTCAGGCCATGGGAGAGCTCAAAAAGGATTTTGAAAATCAAGTTAGACAGGTGAAGGAAAAACTGGGAAGAGAAATGAGAGAGATGCAAGAAAAGAATGGAAAACAGGTCAATACCCTGCTAAAGGAGGCCCAAAAAAATGCTGAAGAAAATAACACCTTGAAAAATGGGCTAACTCAATTGGCAAAAGAGTTTTAAAAAGCCAATGAGGAGAAGAATGGTTTCAAAAGCAGAATTAGCCAAATAAAAAAAGAGGCTCAAAACCTCACTGAAGAAAATAGTTCTCTCAAAATTAGAATGGAACAGATGGAGGCTGATGACTTTCTGAGAAACCAAGAAATCACAAAACAAAACCAAAAGAATGAAAAAGTGGAAGAGAATGTGAAATATCTCATTGGAAAACAACTGACCTGGAAAATAGACCCAGGAGAGACAATTTAAAAATTATGGGACTACCTGAAAGCCATGATCAAAAAAAGAGCCTAGACATCATCTTTCATGAAATTATCAAGGAAAACTGCCCTGACATTCTAGAACCAGAGGGCAAAATAAGTATTGAAGGAATCCATAGATCACCGCCTGAAAGAGATCCAAAAAGAGAAACTCCTAGGAACATTGTGGCAAAATTCCAGAATTCCCAGGTCAAGGAGAAAATATTGCAAGCAGCTAGAAAGAAACAATTCCAGTATTGTGGAAATATAAACAGGATAACACAAGATCTAGCAACTTCTACATTAAGGGATTGAAGGGCGTGGAATAGGATATTCCAGAAGTCAAAGGAACTAGGACTAAAACCAAGAATCACCTAACCAGCAAAACTGAGTATAATACTTCAGGGGAAAATATGCTCTTTCAATGAAACAGAGGACTTTCAAGCATTCTTGATGAAAAGACCAGAGCTGAAAAGAAAATTTGACTTTCAAACACAAGAATGAGAAAAAGCATGAAAAAGTAAGCAGCAAAGATATGTCATAAGGGACTTACCAAAAGTGAACTGTTTACATTCCTACATGGAAAGACAATATTTGTAACTCTTAAAACTTTTCAGTATCTGGGTAGTTGGTAGGACCACACACACACACATGCACACACACATGTACACGCGTGCATGTGCACACACATACACACATGCACACACATACGGAGACAGAGAGCACAGAGTGAACTGAATAGAATGGGACCATATTTTCAAAGAAATTAAGGTAAACAGTGAGAGAGAAATGTAGTGGGAGGAGAGAGGGTGAAATGGAATGGGGTAAATTATATCTCATTCAAGAGGCAAGCAGGAGACTTTTTAGTGGAGGGAAAAGGAGGAGAGCTGAGAAAAAAACATGAAGATTACCCTCATCACATTCGACTAAAGGAAGGAATAAAATGCACACTCATTTTGGTATGAATACCTATCTTACAATACAGGAAAGTGGGGGAGAAGGAGATAAGCAGGGTGGGGGGAGATGATGGGAGAGAGGGCAATGGGAGGAGGGAGCAATTTGAAGTCAACATTCTTGGGGAGGGACAGGATCGAAAGACAGAATAAAAACAATAGGGAGCAGGATAAGATGGAGGGAAATACAGTTAGTCTTACACAACATGACTATTATCGAAGTCATTTGCAAAACTACACAGATATGGCCTATATTGAATTGCCTGCCTTCCCAAAGGGAATGGGTGGGGAGGAAGGGATGGGGAGAATTTGGAACTCAAAGTTTTAGGAACAACTGTTTAGTATTGTTCTTGCTACTAGGAAATAAGAAATATAGTTAATGGGGAATAGAAAGTCATCTGGCCCTACAGGACAAAAGAGAAGATGGGGACAAGAGAAGGGGGGGATGATAGAAGAGAGGGCAGATTGGTGATAGGGAAAATTAGAATGCTTGGTGTATTGGGGTGGGGGAAAGAGATAAATGGGGAGAAAATTTGGAACCCAAAATTTTGTGAAAATGAATGTAAAAAGTCAAATAAATAAATTTATATTAAAATAAAATAAAGAAACCTACAAAAGAAAAAAAAATTTTAAAAAGCAAGAAATGTAATAAATTAAATTTGAGATTTGCCCACCTAGATTTTCATTTGACAAAGTTTATTGGCTGTATGTAAACCTAAAAAAAAAAGAATGAACCAATTAGGAAGCCTTGTTTTGTAAGACTGTGATATTCTGCTTTGCAGTACTCCAGAAATCACTTAGCTATTGTCTAAATGGATCTCCTTCCCCCACATCAGGTGATCAACCAGGAAACATATGCAAATAGATAGTAGAATCCTATTATTTCCCCTATTTTGTTCCTATCTCTTGAAAATTTGAATAATTGAACTCAATAGACTACTCTGAGTGTTCACAATAAACATTCTCATTCATGGAAGTTGATTTATAAAATGAATACCAATATTTGCAACCCATTATTTTCCACCTGTTTAAAATATAGACAATTTCATTATTACACTTTTGTTCAGTGCCCACCATGTCCACACCTCTTTACTATCTTTTAAAAAAAAGCTATTTATGATACACGATTCAATTAGTCAGTATACATTTCCTTGCTTTGTAGACGGCAGAAACTGGACTCTCTCAGCTCACTGCATTTTGCATTCGCTCCTCTGCTTGGTTTCAACTCCACAGAAAAAGATGCCTGGTTATAAGTACCCCCCTCCTGCCACTATAGTCTTAAAAATCTTTGTGGTGTTTAACTTCTGAAATATTAATAAGATTTTCAAGAGTCAGTGATAAAAAAGAATAAGCTATGACAAGTACCTGACTGAAGATCAGTGTGTGAAGCTTACTTTTCATCATGAAACACCTACCTCAGAAGCTACTAGACATTCACTTCCTTCTCTGTCTCTTTTCCTCACATTTTTCTTTTTCCCCAATAGTCATTTTTTTCTCTTCTTCCATTCACACATTAAAGGATCATAGATCTAGAGTTAGAAAGAAACTTAGAAGTGATTGAATCCAATCCCTTCATTTTACAGATGAAAAAACTGAGGTTCATAAAAGTTAAGTGATTTGCCTAGAAACTCAACTATTGTTTCTGAGATGGAATTTGAATTCAGGTTTTTCTGACTCCAGATCCAACCCTACATATGCCCTACCAGGTTGCCTCTCTCTCATTTTCTTCTTTCTTCCTGCCTTTTTCGTCTCTGAGGCTTTATCCCTGTTTCTCCTCTAACTTTTTGGCTTTCATTTTCTCCTTTTTTCTCCTTTCTCCACTTACCTTTCAGTCTCTTATCTTCAACTGCCCATCATATGAAACAGTAGTATATCCATCGATACAACTGTGTATTATTTCTTTAATATAGGTTTGTGTCCCCATTGTCCTTAATTTTGAAAGCATGTGTATGTTTCATCTGTATATTTCATTTATTTTTGAAAAGCCCTCTCTCCCTCCCTCTAACACTGACCATCATTCAAATTAAATTTAAGTGATTTTTATTTAAAAGCAGCCCATGAATTACTTTTCCTATACAGTTTAGGGGGAAAAAAATGGTTACTAGTTTCTAAGATGCTGATTCTCTCACTTCCTCTTTGCTCAATTCTAAACCACAAACTGTTCCTGGTTTCCATGGCATATTTTTTAGCCAAAATTCAGAGCCTGGCCTTCTGTATTACTTTAAACATTCCTCTTACAACCAACTGGCTGTTAATTATGCAAGCTTCTTTTGCCCCCAACTTCCTAAAAAGAATATTGCCCTAAGTTCCACATCAACACCTGCTAACTTAATTTCCTTAAGCTTTGGATAAAAATGTCACTGAAATCATCCATTATATGAAGAGGAATCATTTTATCAATATGGTTATGGGATTTTATTGCTGAGATTTTCTCTTGTGATCTCTCTTCTTACAGGCTATGATATTCTATCATATATCATCTACATGTCCTATTTGAAGAATCATTCCCATCCTAACTTTCAGCCACCACCAAATAAGGCTGACAGAGGCCCAGACATTATAAGGCTAACAGAAGCCCAGACTGCTGCTTTCTGTACTCTGTTTCACAAAGCTGTTGGGAAGATCAACCTGTTAATGAAACAATATCAATGGAAGAGAAAAGGTTAAAATAGTATAAATGTTTTAAAACAAGACTGATTCCCAGATTAATACTTTTGGGAAGGGAAACTAGGTCATCTTTGTCTCAATTCTTATCTAGCCTTTAATCACTGTAGTGACATTGCCTCAGACAAACTGAGACCTGGGAAAGTCTTTAGCTTAAAAGGCCAAGGCCTTGCCCTACATCCTGGCCCATCTCCAGTTGCGTTGGTTTATATCTTGCTGCTGGATTCTGATGACTCTGGAAGAGATGACTTTGCATATCAGTACCTCACTAAAATTGAATTCACTTGCAAGTCAAGTCTTCTTCAAGAAGGAAGGACAATGACAATACACATTTTGGAGGACCAAAGGTCATAAAAGCTTGGACAATTGGAGTGTGTAGAGACAAATTTCTCAGATTTATATGGTTTCTAGTCCTTTGGTCTTTGGCCTTGAAAACATTTGCAGAGCCTTTTGGTGCACTTGCATATTGAGATGGAGACAAAAGAAGGGAAAGCAACACTCATTATGGTTGTCATTCCATGTTTGTCTTTCCAGTAAAGAGTAGGATAGATATCCTGCTCCAGTGATTTCAAGCAAGGGTAAACAGAGCAAAGAATTCCAAGATGGAACATAAAGTGTTGGCCTGACTGGTAGAGCTCTAAAATATGGTTGTGGAGGAAATGAGATCATTTTTTGACAAAGTTTATAGTATTATAACAGTTTGTAAGGCAATTTAGGATTGTGTGAAAACTGTGAAATTATACTAGGAATAATCTGTACTGAAATTAAGAGGCAAAAAACCCCGGTTCTCTTCTTGAATAGCTCTGGGGAGAAGGGGAGTTGCTGGGCTAGGAACAATTCACTGTCTTAGTTTACTTAATATTTGTTAATAATTTATCTTTTATATGATAATTTAAAGCACCAATGTATTGGTCCAAGAAAGACTAAGCTAAATGGTTTCCAGGTAGAATCAAAACCTTGGAATCTAAGGAAAATTGACCTGGCCAAGGTTATCAGGCATATTGGACAAACCTACTGGGTGTGGAGATGGGACAGGCAGCATGGAAAACTGAATAGTGTCCACACTGGGTCAGGAGACAGGTGGTATGAAGGATAGAGCATTGAGCCTAGAGTCAGGAAGACTCATCTTTACAAGTTCAAATCTGGCCTTAGACATTCACTACCAGTGTGACCCTGGGCAAACCTCACCCTTTCAGTGTAAATAGCAAAAACATTTTTTGACTTGGAAAAGGACCTACATGTACAAAAATATGTATAGCAGCTCTTTTTGTGATGGTCAAGAACTAAAAATTGAAGGGATGCCCATCAACTGGGGAATGGCTGAACAAGTTGTGATATATGAATGTAATGGAATACTACTGTGTTATAAGAAATGAACAGGAGGTCTTCTGAAAAACCTAGAAAGACTTATGTGAACTGATGCTAAGTGAAGTGAGCAAAACCAGAACACTACACATAGTAATAGCCACAGTGTGCGATGATTGTGATAGACTTGGCCCTTCTCAGAACTGCAAGGACCTAAAACAATTCCAAAGGATTCATGATGGAAAATGTCATTCACGTACAGAGAAAGAACTATGGAGTCCGAATGAAGAGCAAAGCAGACTATTTTCTTTTTTGTTTTGTTTTCTTTCTTATGGTTTCTCCCATGTATTATAATTCTTATATGTGTTAGAAGTGAGTCCATCTAACAAGCCCCCACCTTGAACAAAGACAATACCCATTGTGAAATCAGAAAACCCTTTATTAATCTTTATCTCCAATCCCCCTGAATGGACAGGTAGCCTCTCCTGTAAAGTTACAGGATGACTACAACACATTCAGAAAGATGGGATTTCTTGTACTGTTTTCCTAACTTTGGATCTCCCGTGATACTGTCCCCAGCCATGTGACTCCATGTTCTCCTCTCTGATAGGCCTTTCCTCACACAGCTCCTTGGACCTGCGTATTAGTTTCTGACCTTTAACCTGTCCATGCTAGGTCACGACCAGTATCACCTAGGAATGTGGAAAACAGAACTTTCTTGCTTCCCACATATGCAACACGACTAACGTGAAAATGTGCTTAATAGAAATGTATTTGTATTATATGATCCAGATACAGTGGAACTGATCATCTAGACTGAGTCAATATCAAATTGCATGCTGTCTTGGGGAGGGAAGGGGAGAAAATTTAAAACCTATGGAAGTGACTGTTGCAAACTAAAAATAAATAAATTAATAAATTGGGGTAAAAACCTTTTTTTGAAGAAAAAACAACTGGAAGTTTTCTTAATGGACCCTTTTAGCACTGGTGCTGTGTTTGAAAGTTTTTCTCAGTAACTCTAGTAAACAGTTTCTTAACCCAAAGTCAGATGAACACATATCTAAATTTCTAAGGGCAAATTTTGGACTTGGAGAGATAAGGGATTTTAGTACAAGTCTGTATCTATATAAGAAGCTTTTGATCTCCTACCCTTTGATACACTTGAAAGACTCACATACTTTACTCTTTTATGCATATATATTTGTTCATTTCACTATGATGATAGTGACTGTTGTAGCTCTTTGGAACCTCATTGTTTCTATCAATGTGCAGTCCATGGATAATAAGGAAAAATGCACATTTGTACTGAAGCCTAAAACAGCCTACAACTTGATACACTTTATTCTGTTTGGAAGTTTGGCATTTAATACACATCACATACGTGTATTTGCATCCTTTGGCTTATGTAGCAGGGGTATTCAGGAGCTGCTTTTTTTAATTGATCCATCTCTATACAACAAAGGAGATGAAAAATGATGAGTTATTCAATACGAGTATTAATACTCATCTATCTTTACTATAAATTCTGGTCAGGAATTATGGCATAGCCATCAGAGTTGAGAAAGTTCTATGACCCAGACACAACGGAACTGATCAACTAGACTGAGTTAAAAACTCCCAGAAAGGCTGTATTTGCTGGAAGCATGCGATTATTGCTGGGAGTCAAACTGTACATAAAGAGGTCCTTCACCATTTACCCACACTATGAAGATAAGGGACTGAGAGACCAGAGGGAAAGAGATTTATAAGACATATGCAAAGAGATCCCTGAAGTCAACAAACAAGGGCTCATGGTAAATTAATTTTACCTGAAATTTAATGCTGCAAGGCTAATAAGCATTGTAGAAGTTTACATGAGTGTTAATATTTTTGAAGGCATTTTACATAAACTGTGTTTCTTTTTTTGCCAGCTTCTGCCACTGGTGTTCATCATGCTGAGTGTTGTGAGGGCAAGCAAAGAAGAATCTTTTGCTGTTTTTGTTTATACCAAGAAGTATAATGTCTCTGAATAGCGTGATTAAGAAGCATCTTTCCCACTCTTTGTTGGGCCTGGAAAGTAAGAAGACCCACACTTTTAGTTAATGAGGAACTTGTTCTCAAGGGATGTGATGTCCTCTGGCTCTAATAAGTGTATAGAGACTCTGAGGTGCAGTTTTACTTTGGGGCTTAGTTTTTGGAAGAAGTTTTGTGTGCCAGATGAGACTCTGGGAAGCCACTAAGCAGGCTTCATGGTCAGACGGTTGGACCTGTCTGTTGAATGGTGATGCATGTATTGCTTACTGTTAGACAGTTTAGAAGTGCTGTCTTATGATTTAGATTTCTCTGTATTTTCTCTGAAGTTCAGGGTGCTGACTTTTCCCCCTGAACAAACTGAATGATACATGTGTTTGATTAAAGTGATTGTTGACCCCTCAAAAGTTGTGCTTCCTTTTAGAAATGCAGATCAAAGAACCTCATGGCAGGTCCTCATGTGTATATCAGGATGCTCACTGTTACAAGTGTAAAAAGGTTTCCAACAATGACCTGGAATTCTGTTGTCTGAGCTGTTTCCAACCAAGGGGAATACTGGTCTGCTTAATATTGAAAACATTTTTAAGCATACTTTGAATTTTATTGAACTGACTCAAGTGACTTTGTAACAAAATCAGTGAAAGATATCTTCCAATTTAATTATTTCATGCTACTGAAGTATTAACATATGCTAATACTGGTGAAGTAGTTAAAAAAGGTTTAATTTTATCTTTTCTATTAGCTTCACAGAAATTTTGAGTTTTCATACTTTTAGCATTCAAATACTGACTCTGTGATTGCCCTATGTTTGTTTGATGTTTTTTCATTGAAGCGTTTCTCAAATACTTCATTTTTAAAAGCATCTTTTATTAAAATCAAATTTCTAAAGTAAATAAGTACAGAAAAGTATTGTAAATTAAATATATTGGGTTCTTAGAATGGTGGAAAAGGATGTGTTTAGGAAGATTGTCTTATTTCATAATAGGATATTTGACTGGAATTTATTTTATTACTATCTGGTGTTTTTTTAAACATATTTGTACTATTTTAACTTTTTTCCTTCCATTAATATTTGTTTCATTGTCAGGTTTATGAATTTTAATAACCTGTGTTCTATGTTTAGCTTTTGTAGGAGTATTTACCTACTTTTTAGATGCTGTCTTAACTAAGCTACTATTACAGTATTTTTTGTTAAACTGCATTTTTTACCACGTGTGACTTTTATCAGATCCAGTCTTAATGACGTACCTTCTATGTTTATTCTTTCTTTCCTCTAAGTGTTTCTAATGAAATTTTTATAAGTAGCCTTGGCAGTATGTATGCTGTTATAATTAATTTCTAATGAAAATGTTAAAAAGGTTCTAAAAGTATATTGCACTCTTAATTAAATCAAAATAGCTAATGAGATTAACTGCTCATGTACTAATGCCAAATGATTTAAAGGTGATTTCATTGTAGTGGGTCTAAGGTACATTAACAAAGGGACTGAGATGGAGAAACATCCCTTTAGCAGCATTCAGAATCTTTCTGCACTTTCATGTTGAGCACAAAAGGATAGTGAACCTTTATCAAAACTTATTTAAATCAACACTTGACAATGTGTTGGCTATCAAATATTCATCCACAGTTCCTAAATCATTTCCTCCCTGTACCCTTTAATAGGGTTGGAGTCTACTACAGTTTAATATAATGTAATAATAAAAACATTTTAATCAGTATCAAAACTTTGGTTATGCCAGTGAAGATGCTTGTCAATTGCAGCTGATGGCATGGATTATTAAGTTCTTCACTGGGTACCTTGCAATAATTGAAAATCGAGCACATATAAGACAGCGTGTTAGACTGTGGGGTTCAGATTTAAATCATTAGCCCTATTTTCATAATATTTGAGCAAAAACCTAAAGAGTCTTACAAATAGTCTGCTATTCCTTTTAAGTATTTAGTTGTATATTTCCACTCCAAGAACCTTATGCTGTTTTCATTGTCACTTGACACATTTTATACTATTGCTCTATGATTCAGTGTATAAAATTGATCAGAGACAAACATATGGATTAACATCCAAAACTCTGACAAAATAAATACACAACAATTGAGTTTGAGTCCTTTAAGAACATAAAATTCCTCAGAAGAATGCAATTACAATGATCATGAATTTGGGTTAATATTTAGGGATCTTGAAACACAATGATTATTATTTATCCATGGTTCCAACAAAAGTGTACTCATAAAATATGGCTGTATGATTCAAACAAAATTACAAGGACATTTACCCACAAAAGAGTGAACTTAAGAAGAAAATTCTTGAAATTTTCAGGGATAACATGATAAAGTAGAATCCCCCTCAATCTTGATCAAAAAATTAAATCTTAAAAAATGACACAACAAGGTAAATGGGAAGAACAACAACAAAAAGAACTTAAATGACATGTAATTATAATGAATAAATTTGGCTCCAGAGAATGGGTTTGTTGTTTATTTTTTTAATGTACCTCCCTCTCTTTATTACAGAAACAGAGGACTATGAGTATAGAATTTCACACAAATTTTCAGATACAGATGATGTGTTGGTTATTTGTGCTGAACCACTCTTTTTCTCTTTATTTTTAAATCTTTCTACATGAGGTGGCTTTTAGTCTCTTAGTCATTTTAGTCTCTGGAGAAACAGGGTCCTTTCCCATTTGGTCCACAGGTACGCATAGTCAAAATTAAGATGGTGTCATCATCACTTCCTTTATCAAAGGTTATGTTCTTGGCTTCTTCTGTCTTAGGAATCAATTGTAGTTTCTTTAAATTTCCTTGGTCAGCTTCTGTCATGGAGGGGGAAAAAAGACACATTAGAGAGGAAGTTTAATAACAGTCAAATGAAAAGCTAGGAATAGCATAGGAAATGGCGGGGAGGGCAATTCTGTCACAGGCTACTCTATAGCAGGCCTATACTATCCTCTTGCTATCCTAGTTCTTCTCCCTGCCCATTGTCCTATACTTCATCAATTGCCCAGATTTGTGACACTGTTTTTCCTATTCTTCTCTCTTCCATTTAAAAAAATTATTTTATTTTTTCACTGAACAAAAGTATATTTTTCTCTCCTTCTGATCTTCCTACCCTTCTTGTTGGAAAAATAAAGGAAGAAAAAAAGCCTTGCAAAACTATATATAGTCAAGCAAAACAAATTTCTGAATTGGCCATGTTCAAAAATATATGTGTCTCAGTTTGCACCCTAAATTCCTCACTTCTCTATCAGAAGGTCATTAGCACTTTTCATCATATGTCCTATGGAATCATAATTAGACTTTGTTTTGATCAGGGGTCTTAATTCTTCTGCAGGTTTTGTCTTTAGAATTTTCTTATGGTATAAATTGTTCTCAAGGTTCTACTCACTTCCCTCAGCATATGTCTTCAAATAAGAGTTCATACAAGTCTTTCCAAGCTTCTCTAAAATCATCTCTTTCATCATTTGATATACCTCTATTTTCCTATACTATCATATACTATACTCTACTTTCATATACTACTTTCCTCTACTTTCATATACTATAATTTATTTAGTCATTTTTCACTTGATGGATATCCCTTTATTTTCTAGTTCTTTGCTATAACAAAAAGAGCTGCAACATATATATATATATATATATATAGAGAGAGAGAGAGAGAGAGAGAGAGAGAGAGAGAGAGAGAGACAGAGACAGAGAGAGACAGAGAGAGAGAGAGAAAGAGAAAAAGAGAGAGAGAGAACATATAAGTCCTTTTCTTCTCACTTTGATTTCTTTGGAATTTAGGTCTTCTCGGTGGTATTATATATGCACAGTTTACTAACTTTGAGCTTAATTCAAAATTACTTGTTTTTCATAATGACCACACCAATTCACCACTATTATATATTTTCTTACAGCTCTTCTAGCATTTGTTATTTTCCTTTCTGCTCAATTTTACCAATCTTATTGGTGTGAGATGGAACTTCAGAGTTGGTTGAACTTTCATTTCGCTAGTAGTAATTTAGAACATTTTTCATATGGCAATTGATATCTTGGATTCCTTCTTTTGAAAATTGCCTGAGAGAAGATTCTGGGAAGATGGTCAGAAAACTTTTGGATCTCCAAATTGCTTCCACAAAACAGACAGACTATTAATTCAGAGAGAATGTAGAGTAGCAGAAATAAATAAACGTCAAGGTAAAGCAGTTGTTCTCCTAAGACAACCTAAGAAGACCCCAGGAATGACCTAAGCTAAGTGCAAGCACCTCCAGATCAATTCTGTGGAATCTACAAACAACAAGCCTTGTGGGCAACTGGGGTTGGGAGGAATCTTCAGTATTAGAAACTTTCATCTCATGGACAGTGTGGGGGTCTGTGGAGGTCTGCTGGTTGAGGAAGAGAAGACTGAAGGAACTTCCACTGTCAAGGGACAACAAGCACAGCTGTGCTGATCAACATGTCCCATGTGGTGGTGATGGGGAGAAGCAGCTAGCACACCCCTGGTGAGTGCAGTAGCAGAGGGGCAGAGACCCTGCCAGCTATGGGCACTTGCTGGAGAGTAGAATCCCTGGTTTCAGTCACAGGGAAAAGAGGACAGCTATAGTCTGTTGCCACCTGAGGGACCACAGAGAGAGTAAGATGATTTGTGAGATAGACTGACCAATGACCAGCAGTGACTTAGGAGTGAAGAGGAGACCCAAGGTTGAGCCCTAGGACAGACATCAGAAAATAACTGTAAGAAGGACCTGAGGCTTAGGGCATTTACTCCCCATACCTCCTGACTAGAACTTGATCACGCTAATAGCTGCAAAAAAATAAAAACAAAAAATAAAGAAAACTGAGCAAGCAAAGGAGAGAGAAGTCAACCATAGATAGCTACTGTGGAGATAGAGAAGTTCTGGGTTCATATTCAGAGGAAGATAATGGAACTAAAAAAGCTAATTCTTTTTCAATGAGAAATATCAAATAGTCCCAAACATGAGAAGATTTCTTAGAAGAACTTTAAAAGGACTTTAAAAATCAAAGAGAGATTGATGAAAAACTAGAGAAAAAAATCAGAGTAATCTCAAGAAAAGTATGAAAAGAAAGTCAACCAACTTAAATAGAGAACCAAAAACTTAAGGAAGAAAATAATTTCTTGAAAAATAGAATTGGGCAAAGGGAAGATAATGACATTCTAAAACACAAAGAAATAATAAAACCAAATCAAAGAATGAAAAAATAGAAGAGAATATGAAATACCTCATCAGAAAAAAAAAACTGATCTGAAGATCAGGAGGGAAAAGGAATGTATCAAAGAGAAATAATAGTAGTACTATTAGGAGTAAGAGTAGCAGTACTGATTTAAAAGAAGAATCTTGATACAATGTCTGAATTTCTAGAACAAGAAGGAAAAGCAGAAATAGAAAAAAATCCACCAATCAGCCTCTGAAAGAGATTCCAAGAGAAAAATTTACAGGAATATCATATTAAAGTTTCAAAGCTCCCAGATTAAGGAGGAAATATTGGAAGCAACAAGAAAAAAAATAATTTAAATACTGTGGAACTACAAAAAGGATTACCCAAGATGTAGCAACTACTACACTGAAGGACTATAGGACTTGGAATATTATATTCACAGAGCAAAAAAGCTGGGGTTATAACCAAGGGTAATTTACCAAGCAAAGTTAAATATAATCCTGAATAGGGGAAAAATAACCTCATATCATAGGTATTGTGAACACATCTTTCTAATCAATATTATTATTATTAATGACAATAATAATAGCTAGCATTTATAGTTTAGCGTTTTATAAATTTCTATAGTGTTTTAAAGTTTGAAAGTCACTTTATAAATATTATTTCATTTGATCCTCACAACAACATTAGAAGGTAGGCACACTTAATCGGTGCCTGCCTCAATTTTCTCATCTATAAAATGGGCTAACAATGATACCTATATCCCATAGTTGTATAAGCATAAAATAAGATAACATTTATAAAGTGCTCTGCAAACTTTAAAGCACTATATAAATTCTACCTGTTGTAACTATCCTAAAGATAAGGAAACTAAGACACAGAGAGGTTAAGTGATTTGCCCAGGATCATACAGTTAGTGAGTGTCTAAAACTGGATGTGAACTCAGATCTTTTTGACTCCAAATCCAGCACTTATGCCATCTAACTGACCCCCTTTTCCCATATCATCTGAAATAGTGCCTTGAACAAAGATGTTCACCAATATTTTATGAATGAATGTAAATACCTCATTTTAAAAGGAATAAGCACCCAGGTGGAAAAAAGTGGCCAAGCCTACCCCGGACCTCCCAGAACTAACAGCCCAGCACACGCACCTTTAGTTTTTAACTCTGTGAGGATTCAAAATATGCTTCGCAAATGACTCCAAGCAGCACGAAAGAGAATTGGGGCATTTCCCAATTTTCATTGCAGGTTTTACACACCTCTTCTGACAAAGGGCAGTACCAAAGCCACAAATCTTGTCATCCATGCCACTTCTTACTATAGAAAAGAAAGGGTTGCTTAGGTCAGGAGCCCTGAGTCATGCCCTTCAGCTTCTTTTATTCTAAATTTATTTATTTATTTATTTATTTATTTTTAGTTTTCAACATTCATTTCCACAAGATGTTGAGTGGCAAATTTTCTCCCTATCTCTCCCCTACCTCCACCCCAAGACATCACGCATTCTGATTACCCTTTCTCTCAATCTGCCTTCCCTTCTATCATGCCCCTCCTTTGCCTTATCCCCAACTTCTCTTTTTTCTTGCAGGGCAAGATAGATTTCTATACCCCATTACCTTGTATTTCTTATTTCCCAGTTGCATGCAAAAAACAATTCTCAATATTTGTTCCTAAACTTCAAGTTCCAACTTCTCTCCCTTCCTCCCTCCCCACCCATCCCCACTGAGAAAGCAAGCAATTCAATACAGGCTATACATGTGTAGTTATGCAAAAGACTTCCATAATAGTCATGTTGTGAAAGACTAACTATATTTCCCTCCATCCTATCCTGCCCCCCATTTCTTCTATTCTCTCTTTTGATCTTATCCCTCCCCAAAAGTGTTTACTTCTAATTACTCTCTCCTCCCATTTGCTTTCTCTTCTATCATCCCGTCAAACCGCACTTATCCCTTTCTCCTCTACTTTCCTGTAGTGTAAGATAGATTTTCATACCACAATAAGTATGCATGTTATTCCTCCCTGAAGTTAAATGTGATGTGAATAAGTTTCACTTTTTCCCTCTCACCTCCCCCTTCTACCCTCTATTGAAAAAGCTTTTTCTTGACTCTTTAATGAGAGATAATTTACCCCACTCCATTTCTCCCTTTCTCCTCCCAGTATATTCCTCTGTAACCCCTTAGTTTTATTTTTTTAGGTATCATCCCTTCCTGTTCAACTCACACAGTGCCCTCTGTCTATATGTATATAATCCCTCCAACTACCCAAATACTGAGAAAAGTATTAAGAGTTACAAATATTGTCTTTCCACTTAGGAATGTAAATAGTTCAATTTCAGTAAGTCCCTTATGATTTCTCTTTCCTGTTTACCTCTCATGCTTCTCTGGATTCTTGTGTTTCAAAGTCAAATTTTCTATTCAGATCTAGTCTTTTCATCAAGAATGCTTGAAATTCCTCTGTTTCACTGAATGACCATTTTTCCCCTGAAGTATTATACTCAGTTTTGCTGGGTAGGTGATTATTGGTTTTAATCCTAGTTCCTTTGACTTCTGAAATATCATATTCCAAGCCCTTTGATCCCTTAATGTAGAAGTTGCTAGAGCTTGTGTTTTTCCTGGTTGTATCTCCACAATACTCGAATTGCTTCTTTCTGGTGGCTTGCAATATTTTCTCTTTGACCTGGGAACTCTGGAATTTGGCTATAATATTCCTAGGAGTTTATCTTTTTGGATCTCTTTCAGGAGGTGATCAGTGGATTCTTCTAATATTTATTTTACCTTCTGGTTGTAGGCCCTTAAGCTTCTAAAGTGGGACCTCAGTGTTATCCATTTCTAAGGACTAACAGACTAAAGCTACAAGTATGGCTCAGAAGCTGTCATATTCGTGTACACCACTTCAGGTAACTTGAACCTCCAGGATGCTTCACCCAAGGATCCTGTCCCCTATGAAAAATCTGTCACACTGATCTACCCATTGCTACTCCAACATCTTAGACTTTGGGGAGAACTACAGGTCTTATGGTCCCTAAGTAGCTGCCTGCCTACCTCTGACCTCAAATCTGCTCTTTATGGGTGTTTAGCTCCAAGCAGGAGTCAAGTTCTACCCCTACTCCGTTTTGGAGGGGTTGTCTTGGTCAGCCAAAGGTTAGAGTTAATAGCCTACAAGCCTATAAACTATTGAACCTTTACATCTTGGGCCATTTTTCTAGGATTATAAAATAGAAAGTGATTTACAGTTAAGCAGAAACTAGTAGGACACTAAAGACACCAAATCCAATCTCACTCATCTTAAAGATGAGAAAAATGAGGCACAGAATCCCTGCTCATGTTCACTCAGGGTCACACAGCTAGTTAGAGTCTATTTGAAACTTGCCTTTTATACCATTATTGCACTATTCAAGGATTCCTTCATTGTCTCAGAGGAGAAACAAAATGGAGTATCATAGAGTGAAAAGGATGGTATTAGGTCTTCCCAGTACCCAGGAGTACCTCACTGTAGGGGACAGTGCACTGGACATGAAGCCAGGATGATATACATGGCTTTGAATTCTGCCTCAGACACTTACTAGCTATATGACTCTAAGGGAGTCATTTCATCTCTGCTTGCCTCAGCTTCCTTATTTGTAAAATGCTGGAATTGCATTCTGTGGCCTCTAAGATCCCTTCCAACATTAAGTCTATGGCCTTATGATCCTCAGGGGTGAGAAGTAACGACCTCATCATGGTACCCTTCTCCTTTGGAAGAATCCTTCAGAGCAAAAATATCAAGGAAGATAAGTGGAGTCAAGAGACCTGGATATGAACATCAGCATTGACACTTAATAACTATAAAATGAGGGATTAGGGTAAGAATTAGAAAAGAATCTTAAGCAACCTACATTCTTTCCCTGAACCTCAGTTTCTTTATGTATAAGATGGGCATGATACTATTTGCAACGCTGCAAGAAAAGCTTTTGGTAAAACAAAAACTGCTGTGGAATATGAGCTACCATTTTTGTGTCTAGTTAATACCTCTCCTGATCTAGATGAAGATAGCCTGCATCTCCTTTCCATGCTTGTAATCATCTACTTGTATAATGTTTGTGCATGATTGTGCATGTATAAAACTCTTTTGATAAACATGGTCAACATGGGCCATGGAGGCAGGGCTCCACTGTGGGGTTAGAGTTCAAATGACAGGATCAGTGGGATAAGTGTGTCTCTGACAACTCTGAACACCCCATTATTCCTTTTCATTCACTCCTGACAGTTTGTACATGATCATGTCACAGGCCATAAAAGAGACCAACTCTCTGTATATGCAAAATTTTTGAGGATGGGTTTGGAATGGAGGAGTTGAAGGAGGAAAAAGGAGACAGATGATTCTCCAAGAAACAATAGTGTAACAATTAAAGTTTTTCAAGAATGAGATGCGTTAAATAGAATGGTAGCAGGATCTTCATCAAGAAGACACTAGAAAACCATTTATTGGGATACTCCAGAAATGATTTTTCCATTTGGTTGGAGGTTGGACCAATGACAGCCTCTAAATTCTAGGACCCTATGAGCTTCTCTGTACTACTTGCTGAGTATGAAAACCATACTCTCCTGGCCCTACAGAGAAACAGAAAAATACAGATAGTGACTGGGAGCCCCTAGGATCACTGTTGCTACCCTGGAGCCTTCATCCACCAACCCCTTTCTCCATGTTTATACATCTTGAGATTCCCATTTTACGTGTTAGCATTTGGATGAGTAAAAGTAAAATAGCAAAAACAAAGAAAAGACTCATCATGGCTTAGGGATTAACAGGAAGACTGGAAGGGCAGGGTTCACTGAGGATAGAGGTCAGGAACACATTTATAATGGGTACAAAGTTCTTGGTGAAGCTTACCAAGACCTATTCTTATCAGTCAAGGGATCTGGGTGCATCATTGTGAATGTCAATAACCAACAAAAGAGACCATGGCTGACCAATTATGGAACCTGACCCATCCTGTCATTACCAAAGGCACCTTGAAGAACACTGTTTCTATCTCCCTAATTTGCTTATCATGTAATATCATATATCATAGTTATGCATCACATAAAGTAGACGCTTCATAAATTTTGGTTGGATCGAAACAGTTTTAGTATCTTAACCCCTTCCTTATTAGGCATTGAAGTCCTTAAAGGCAGGGACAATATCTAAACTCTGCATCTTCTTTTATCCCGTTCTCTTTCTTCCCTTCCCTCCCCTCTCTATCTTTTTTTCTCTCTGTCTGTCTCTCAATACTGCATAGCACAGCTGATTCTCTGTACTGCACAAATGGTTGATTGAATTAATTGGAAAACTGCAAAATTTTGTACTTGAGCTCGAGTCAACCCTAAGGCATCCATTAAGTCTTTTGAGCTTGGTGAAGCTAGGTGGTGCAATGGATAGAGCACTAGTACTGCAGTCAGGAGGGCTTGAATTCAGACCAGATACTTGCCCTTTACTAGCTATACGACTTTGGGCAAGTTATTTAATCTCAATTGCTTCACCAAAGAAAAGACAAAGACTGTTTTTACTTGAGGCCAAATGAGGTTGAATCCCAATTTAATCTAGTATCACTTCAGTTTAGGACAGGAACACAAATATATCCCACCTACTTCCTACTGACACATATTTCAGTGTCATTTGCTTCTTCTCTATAACTTAAATCCTTATCTCCAGGTAAAAAGTAAGAGATTCTTGAGTATGACTATATGTGCGTATTTGTGTGTGTGTATTTGGTGGGGGAAGTGAGTTGAGTGGCACTAGGGTCTCTAGAGGGTACTCAAATTATGAGAGAGGGTTGAAGAGAATTTGCCAATTGGACAGATTAATTTAATGGAGGAATGAAGCTAAAAGAGTATATAGATTTCATGAAATGGATGAGTTTTGTGGGAATTGTGTGGAATATTGTGGGAATTCACTTAATTCCATCATTTTTTGAATTATTGGGAAATGGTGAAAAATACTGTTTATGTTGGTTGGAGAGAAGGAGTGTTTCTAATCTTGAATCTGTATTCTTACAAACTACCTTGAGGAAAGGAATATTAGCTATGATTCAGCAATCTAGGAACAGAGCTAGAGTAAAGAGAAGGTCAGAGCTAGAGTAAAGAGAAGGTCAGGAACAGATGTCCATTGGTCATTGGATTGAATGCTTCTGTTCTTCTAGACCTGCCAATTATCTCAGGTGCAGGGCTGGTCCATTGGGAGTCCTAGGTCAGAATACAAGAGATAAACCCAGACTAAGAAGTCTGGGAGCAGAATAGGGGTGCCAGGTTGATGGAGGAAGATCACAAAGACCTAGTTACATGGTCCTGGCCACATGACCTTCAGAAAAGAAAGATTCCCAACCAGCCAAGTCCAGTAGGCACAGATGTTTTCATTGCCAGTAATTTTCACTAAGGTCATGGATTTTCTCTTAAAAAGCCAACCAGGACTTTGAGTACAGGTTCATAGGGAAAGAAAAATCTGGCTGCTCCAGCTATATAAGCTAACAGATTGATTCTTGCAAGATAAAATCCAAAGGCATAAATTTTGAAGCCAGGTAGACGTGGGTTCTTTGCTTCCAAGAAGCCAAGGACAAGAGTTAGTTGGAAGAAAAGAGAAAGGTCACTGGGTATAATAGGCTTCTATTATCACATAGTGATAGATGTTAAGTGAATGAGGGTAATTAGTGAGAACTGGTCAGTCAGTAGGCTAATTAGGTTATACCACAGTCTTCTGCAGTAGGTTAGTGACACCTAGAAATCAGTAATGCCATTTGGGAGAAAGCTGTCACTTATAGGAGCAAAAGAGGAAATTAAGTAATAATAGCATTTACACAGCTCCTTAAGGTTTGCAAATCATGTTTTATATATAAATTTATCTCATTTGATCCTCATTTATAACCTTCTAAATAAGATGCTATTACAAACTGAAGTAAGAAAGGTTAAGTGCCTTGCAAAGTGAGTAGCAATAGCCTGGGGTAATATTTGAACTCAGGTCTTCTAGGCTCCAAGGCCAGCGTGTAATCCACTATGCCACCCGGCTGTCAAACTGTAACAATTTACTGAACTCAGTTGTTTCCACAGATGAAAATTGTTTTCAGCCTTCTACTTGTGCTCTTGATTCTATCTCCTCCATTTTCCTTTGGGAGCTAGCTCTTTCAACCATCTTTTCTCTTTCCCTAATTTTTAATATCTGCATTTCCCTGATGCTTGCAAATATGCCCAAATTTCTTCCATTGGTTCACTTAATGTTCACTTAATTTTATGATTCCCATCCCTTCGAGCTACTGTATTATATCTCTCCTACTGTTATAAGTCACAGAGAATGCCACACATGGGCGTATATATATATTTGTTGCCTCCACTTTCTTACCTCTCACTCTCCCACCTCTTGATATCTGGCTCCTGTCCACATTGCTCTCTTCAAGGCTTCTGATCACCTTTGATGACAGTTCTCCTTCTTGACTCTTCTGAAGGATTCAACAATATCCATCATCCCCTTCTCTTAAGGTTCTGTGGCACTACTCTCTCCTGGTATTCTTTCTTAATGTCGGACTTCTCCTTTGTTGGATAATCATCCATGTCCCCCTTCCTGTTCATATCTTCAGGCCCCTCAGGTTTTATACCAAGCTGTCTTCTCTTCTTTATATCCCCCTCCATGATCTCATCTATGAACCCTGTGAGTTCAACTATATTAAGATTCTCAGATCTACATCTCCATTCCTATTATTTCTCCTAAAATTTAGTCCTGAATTACCAACTGCCTATTAGATGCCTCTAATTGGACATCCCATGAGCATATCAAACTCAATATCTCTGAAATGTAACCCATTGTCTTTCCCCTAAGATTTTCCTCCCTTCCTAACTTATTCATTAACATTCAGAATATTATCATCCACAATCCTTCTAATCACTCAAGTTTAAAACTTAGGAATCATCTTCAACTCTTTGCTATCCCTCAGTCTTATATTCAATATTTATATGGACTATTTGTGTCCAACCTGTAGTAGAGCCTTCCAAGCTCATATTGGTCTGATCAGCCACAGTCAGATACACTGTATTTTGATTCCAACGTGGTGATGTCATTTAGGTCCTCTTA
The DNA here is from genome assembly GCA_023548195.1 of Bettongia penicillata ogilbyi. Classification (NCBI taxonomy): domain Eukaryota; kingdom Metazoa; phylum Chordata; class Mammalia; order Diprotodontia; family Potoroidae; genus Bettongia; species Bettongia penicillata. The sequence continues at coordinate 2,667,995 of JAJHZJ010000574.1, read as the reverse complement.
GAAAATGAAGGACAACAATCATTCAATTATGTTTATCAAATCTTATTGATTCTACTTCTTAGTCCATCTCTCATATCAATCTCATCTCCACTCACATAGCCATCACCTTATTCAGTCCCTGATCATCTCTTAACTAAAGTTATCAATTGTATCAACTGGTCTCCCTGTATCCTCTACACAGCTGCAAAACTGATATTGCCAAAGTACAGATTTGGTTATGTCCATCTCTTAAGGGCTCCAGAAACTCTAGAATCTTCCTTCAACTTCTAGAATAAAATTTAAACTCTGTTAATGGCAATTAAAACTCTTTAAAAAACTGAGTCCACACTCTATATTCCAGTCAAACAGCTACTTTCTATTTCCCAAGTATAATATCCTACCTCCCATCTCTTTGCATGGGCTCTCCCCTACCTGGAGTTTTCTCCTTCCTCACTAATGCTACATAGAATCCTTGGCTTTCTCCAAAGTTCATCTCAAGGGCTCTCTCCTTTATGAGCCCTACCCTGATCCCTACAACCTCCCCCTTCCCAATTGCTCATATATTTCCTCCTATAACTTACCTTGAACATATTTTATGTATATTCTATATTTATTGGGGGGGGCAGTTTGTTGTTTCCTCCCAACAGGAGGAGACCTCCTTAAGAGTATAATTGCTTCATTTTTGTCTTGTTCCCCTGGCACCCAGCACCATGTCTGGCACATGGTAGACATTTAATAACTATATATTGAAATGAATGAATGAATATTAAGTACATTAGAAAAGAACTATATTTCAAGTCAAGAAATCTTGGTTTCAGGTTCCAGCTTCAAGACTTGTAAGTAGAAGAGAAGGGAAAAGAATCAAGCCTTTTTCCAGCCATCCTTTTGAGACAGAATTTTGTGCATTTTCAGTTAAGTGGAAAATTGTAGTGAAGCAATGAAGACCATCGACTGAGAGAGGTATGTTTGCAATCAAGGACCTTCTTACTCCTCATAGTCATATTTTGGTCATGTCCATGTGACACCAAAAAATTCTAGCTAATTCAATCCACTTGGTTACTTGGCATTTTATATCATATAGAGCAGTGTTTTCAATTTCAGACAGAAATGGGGACTACTAAACCATACATAGTACCTCTGCAGGGTGTGCATTGCCTTAGAAAACCACATATTAACAGTATCTATGTTCAATTATATTTTTATGTATGTTGTTAAATATTTCCCAATTACATTTTAATCAGGTTTGAGTTTGTAGTTGGTGACAAAAAACCAATATCTCATAGAGTTGTTTATTTTTGTCTCACTTGCTAGGTTGTCCCATAGATACATCTTCAATAGAGCTGACTAATGTTTTATTTATCCAGATGGTTTGGAAGCAAGATCAGTTTCAGGTTCATTTAAGTGACAAAGAATTAGTAAGACAAGCATATAGATCATATTCGATAAGATCTTTCATATTAAGTGATCTTTTTTTTAGGTTGTGGATTGAATTCACAGACAACATAATAATGGGAACTGGTAGATCCTACCTGCTATTTGTCTTACTTTAAAAATTCAGATTGATTCTTATAGAGGATTACATTAAAAGACTTTTACATAGCACTATATATTTTGAGGGAAGTTCATTTAAAATTATACTTTTCCATGATACTGAGAAAAATGCTAGTTGCAGATCATCAGGAATAATCATTAGTAATAACATCAGTAATAAGAAAGCATATGGCTAACTTTGCAGCATGTGTATAAAAATCTTTTTCTAATTACTTAAGCATTATGATTAGTAATAGATTCTTGTGATCACTAAGAAAATCAGACCATTTTCCACAGCATCCAAGAAACTGCTACATATTCATATGGTGTTTTGCCATATTCTGTCATAAAAGGTTAGTACATCAAAATAAAATCTATTCGTCATTCCAACTAAATTCACTGCCACAGTGGTAATATGTTAAAGCCATAATTGTTAAGTACTACATCAGAAAAGACTAAGACTCTGAGACCCGACAAAGCTATTGGACTAGGTCCATTAATAGATAAAGCTATTAGCTAGCATGCACAGAAAAATTTCAGACCAGAGGGCATATGATGCTGAGAGTATGATGTTAAAGGAAACAATGATAGATCATGCATAGAGACTCCATTTGACTGGTAGCTAATCAGTATCTGAAACATCTGGTGGCAAGGAATAGGAAATTAAACTTTGGTAATAATTTGGGTAAGTTGGGTAGGACTCCAATGCCCAGTGGACCTGGAAGAGTAAAACATAATCTTAATCTCAACCTATCCCTCTTTAGGGAGAGTGAGGTAGCACAGTGGATAGCATGCTGCCCTGAAGTCAAAAGGTACTAAGTTCAAATCTGACCCCAGATACTTATTAGCTATGTGACCTTGGGACTGAAAAACTAGAAGATTGCAGAGATAGGCAAGATGCCATGCCTGTTATTATAAGTAGGTGGGGAAAGGAGAAACCTAAGTAAACTAATAACCTTTGGGATATCAAAGGAGAGTCGCATTTACCCTCTCATCATCATTCTTGGTGAATCTAATTGTCCTTGATCATCGTTGGTGGTGGCTGTGGCCAGTTTTGGAAGGGGGCAGGGATGATGGTGGGGAAGTTCAGGACAAAGTTTTCCTAAGTTCCTCACTGTTCTCAACACCTTGCCTAAGGAGATGATACATTAACTATATTGGGTTCCTATGTCCATCTCCAAATGAATAAAAAAAGTCTCTTGTGCTGATTGAGGACTTCTGATTACAGAGGCAAGTACATTAGAGTAGTGTGGTAGCTGGGTCCATCCCGTTGATCTCAGACTTTGAATCTGAAGACTTTGATTTGCAGACCAGTGGCCAATTCAAGAGCCCAGCAGATCCTGTGTAGTCACTGGCATGGCTCCATCATCCTGCAGCATTTCTGAAACTTGCTGCAGAGAGCAGCAAGCTCTTCATTTATCTGGCACTTATTCACACATCTCCCCTGGAATTGGCGACATTTTTCATCAAGCAGTCCAGCCCCAACTATATAAGTGAAGGAGTCACAAGAATTATTTCCCTAGGAAAACACTGCTGGTTTTCACATATAATTCCAGTGATGAGCTGGTCACGATGCCTGAATAAATTGTTGGCTACCAGCCCAGTCCTGACCTTAATGAGAGCGGAACAAATCAGTGCTGTCTCGCTGATGTGATTCTTTCCGCATTGAGAGGTGTACAGAGAACAAGCTTAGGCCTGAAGTCCTTCAGATAAGAACACTAGATACGGTATCTTCAAAGCAAACAGCTGCCTTCTCCTAAAGATTCACCTGGAAATTCATCTGGTTCCCCCATGACTAGAGAGTATACTCCTTAAATATCTGCCTCATGGAATCCCTGGTTTCTTTCAAGCTCAAGCACCACCTTCTACATGAATCTTTTCCTGATCCCCATCCTCTCTCCAAACTGTTAGTATCCTCTCTCCCCACATTATCCTGTATTCATTTTATATACATTTTAATGTATATATTATTCATGTCCATGTTATCTCCTCTGTTAGAACATAAGCTCTTTGATGATATGACTGTTTTGCTTTTGACTAGATCTTTCACAGTTAGCATAGTGCCTAGCATATAATGAGTATTTAATAATGCTAAATCCCACTTTCTAGCTACTTCAAATATGGGATAGGCTATTCTGTAAATATATAAGTTCGAGGCTTTCCTTACTGCTCCAAAACTGTATCGCCAGGGCTGAGACTGGCCGATGGGGGGCAGGGGAGGGGAACAATTCACAGAATATTCTCTTGTATAAGCTACAAGTAGTGGGTACAGGTAGAATATATTTATTGACCAAAAGTAGATCCTGGGCCTGCTCCCTTGGAGCTCCTAGGATGAGCAAGAAGATGCATTCTCTTCAGTCATCACTCTTCTCTCTTCTACGTCCTCTTCCTTTTGTCTTTTCTCTCCCTTCTAGGTCCTCTCTTTCTTACAGCCTATTAATAATTGAGCCTTTAATAGGCTAATAAGCCACCACTCCTTTCCCAGCTCATATCAGGAGGTGTAAACAGGAGCTTGAGGACCAGAGACAACCCTCCCAATAACCTGTCTATGTGGCAAGTCTTATTCACAAAAACCACAATTGGGTCACATGCTACATCTCAAAGCATAGATCCCCAGGAGAACACATGCCATGACTTTTTTCTATTCCTCTAGTCACTTAGGATTTTACTCTAATAGAAGTGCCCTCTCTCACAAGAGCATGACTGAGAATTTCTCCCAATCTATATCTCACCTGTTCCTACACAAACACCCATTTTACCTGAGTCAGCTTGAGCCAACAAGAAGAAAACAGCAAAGAGAAAGGGGAGGATCCCCATCGCAGAAATCACCAGAAAAGATCTGTAGAGATCAGAGCACTTCATGAGACCAAGCACCCTTGTTTATAGTCCTTATTGGGCCAGGAAGTCATTTTGATCAGTGAAGCTTGTCAGGGATAAAAACTCTTCTGTAGTCTACTGAACCATGTCACCAGTAGAAGGTGGGCCATCACTTTTGTCTATTGCTTTCTGTGGGTGTTGTTCAGGACACTGAAGTCCTTCCTTTTCTTTAACTCTGAAGCAGAGAAAGTAGCTTTGCTCCTTTAATTAGGTACCAGGAGTGAAGGTGAAACATCTCTCTAGAGGCATAAAAATAAATGTGAAATCATAATGACCAAGTCTATGATGAGAAAATGCAGCTCCCTTATTGGCCAAAGTGAGAAGCTATGGATGTGTAATATTGATCACCCCAGCTCTTAATTGATGTGTTCCTTTTGTGGAGCCACTTTTTTTTTCTCTTTCCTTTTCATTTTGTGTTACATGTATAGAAGAACTTGTCTTCAACCAGCCTCTGAAAGCCCAGATTGTAATCACAGAGTAAATGGCAGATAACAAGCTGCTGAACTAGCTATAATATATAATATAATAAATGTTAAGCCATATTCATAATTCCTATTCAAAGTGTGAGCAAGTATTTCCTTCACTGGAAATTGGAAGGAAAATCTCTGGGATACTACCCCTAATTTGCATTTGTGCTCTCTGTTTGTGACCTTACAGTATGCTGACTACTTTCAAGGGTTTAAGAGGTACTTCTACAGATGCACACTCCTAAAGCTAAAACAAACAAACCTGAGCTAGCGAACTCCCTCTTAACAGTCAGTCAGTAGAAGAAAAAAAAATAAAAGCATTTACTAAAAGGGCATAATAAAATCAGTTTCTCCAACTCCTCTAACCACTAAAGCCTTGAAACACTTTCCAACAAATATACACAGAATTCATGAGAAAAGTGGACAGAGAGAACAGTGGCAAGAAAGCATACATGTAAGGAACATGTGACCAAGGCAATTCGTATCTCAGATACTGGAAGTCAGCTTTTTCCTCCTGAAGGAATATTCATAGTGCTTGGCTCCCTGATTATTTTCCTCTCCACAACTCACTTTCAAATGCCAATTAGTGATTCCTTGAATGCACAGCTGGTTTTCTCTTCGACTACCAGAGCTCACACTCCTTAAAACTGCCATTAGATTACTAATTAGATTTGGTATTTAAGAGATCATTGATAACTTTGGTGAGAGAGGCTTAGTTGAATACAGATGACAGAAGTCAAACTTTAGAGAGTAAAGAAGAGACTAAAAGGAAAGTAATGGAGGCACTGACTGTAAGAAGGCTCTCTCTAAGAGTGTATATACACAAAAGAGAGATGATGTGGGAAAACAACTAGCAAGGATGGACAGATCAAGTGAGAGGTTTGTGAGAATGTGGGAGACATAGGCATGTTTGTAGATAATAGGGTAGCAGACATTGTATAAGGAGAAATTCAAGAGAGTAGGGATGATAGATGTAGCAATTTCCTAGAGAAGACAGGATAGAATTTTAGCACTTGTGCATTTAGAGGAGTTTGCTTCAGCAAGAAGGACTGCCACTTCATGTGAGAAAAGGTGAAATAGAAAATAGTGCAGAAGGTGTCTGGGTTATGTAAATTGAGGAGAAGTGGGGGGAATGGGAGTTCTCAGAAAACAACTTAAATTTTTTCAGTGACATGAGACATGGCTCTCAGCTGGAAGTATGAAAGGAGGGAGAACTATGTGAGGATTTGAGGAAAGATGAAAAGGTCTGAAAAAGTTATTATAGTGAGTCAATTAGGGATGTTTAAAGGAATCACTTTGCTTCAATGCCTAGTTGAGGTTAAGTAGCATAAATTTGTAGGTGATCCAGCCAGCACAGTTTGTTATTTTCTCCAACTTCGTTTAGCAAAAGATAAGTAGGAAAGAAAGCAGAGGATATGGAAGCCCCCTAGTATGAAAGCAAGAGAATGGGAGGGAAGAGAGTCTGTGAGCTAGGCACTGAATTTATCAAGGAAAGATGAGTTATCTGGAATTTGTTAAGCAAAAGCTACTAGAATTATGATTAGATTATAGACATGGATTGAATGAACCAATCAAAAAGATGAAAGGTTACTGAGTGATCATGGTACAGGGACTGCTTAGAAGTGGCAATGAAAAGTAGGATCTCCAGACTGACCAGTGGGGAAATGAAATTACACCCAGTTCTGGAAAGGGTGGCCAAGGAGGCTATGTTATCAAGAGACAGCCAGGTTTCAGTAAGAAACAGAAGCTAGGTATGGGGAAGGAAATTATTAGAGATGAAACCAACAAAGAACATGGGGGGAAAGGTTGAGGGGATGGGAATAAGAGAGCAGGCATCAGGAGATGCAGAATAAGATTCAAATACTGACAACTCAGGACCTCAGAATCACTGGAATGGGGAGGATATAACTTGGTGGGAAGTGATTAATTATTAAGAAATGAAATCAGGTAGAAATGAGTTCCTTTGGGCCAAAGAAGGTAGGGTTGGGAATATTGTAAAGGTATTTTTCAGTCAGGGGTAAGTTGGACTAGATGGCCTCTGAGCTCTTTCTAAAATTCTCTTTTTCTATGAGTGGATGACATATCCAAAGAAAATAAAGTGTTGTATGAAGGGAAGAGAAAAAAGGAAAGATCCTTGAAAAATAGTCATGTGAAGGGTTTAGGAAAGAATAATAAACCAAAGAGTGAAACAAAAGGTAAGAGAAAAATAACATCTCTTAAACCAAAGTGAGGGAGAGAGTATTCAGAAGTACTCAGTAGAAGTGGGTGATCAATAGCCAAATGCTACAGAGGGATCAAGGAGAATAAGAGTTGAAAAGAAATCTTTGACATGATGATTAGGAGATTACTGGTGATGTTAGAAAAAAGGATTTCAGCCCAGTAGTGCGAGAGGAAGCCATATCATAAGAGTTTGGTTGAGGAGAGAGTAGGAGATGTAAAAAAAGTAAAGAATAATGAATGCATATTTTTTTAAAGAGAAATTTAGTAGTCAAGAGAAACAACCTACTATGTGGCACAGAGAAGGAATTAAGTTCTGTCTCTGACACATAATGGCTTTGTGAAGATAAGCAAGTTACTCCATTTCTCAGTACCCCAGGCAGCTTCTTCCAAGACTTGCAAGTTACAATGGGGGAAAGAGTTTCCTAGAACAGTTAAAAATCATAGGTCCACTGCGAACTCCTGTCTCCATTGTGTGGTAGATATTAGGGGTACAAATATAAATTCAAGGCAATCTCTGCCTTCAAGAAGCCTAGATCCTGAAAGGAGGCACATGTTTAGCTCTTAAATGAATGCAAATTATAGGCAAAATAAACATAATCATTTAAGAATGGCACTATCAGTTGAGGGGGATCAGGAAATGTCTTTAGAAAGGAGTGGCATTTGAACTAAAACTTGATGGGATTTAGGGTTTCAAGAAACAAAGACAAGGAGGGACAGCATTCTAGGCATGGAAATAGAATATGAAAAATCATAGCAACAGGAGATGCAATGTCATGTTTGGGGATCAGAAAGTAAGGTAGACCAGCTTTCCTAGAGCATAGAGTGTATTAGAAAGATTAATATGTAACAACCTGGAAAAGGTAGAGAGCCATTCCCCAATAGACAAATGGTCAAAAGATATAAAAAGGGGGGGCAGAGACAAGATGGTGGAGTAGAAAGACACACATATGCAGATTCTCCTCACGCAGCCCAGAAAACACCTGTAAAAAGCAACTGGCAGAACTGGAGTTCAGGTGCCTGTGGAGAGGAAACTCCACTAAGATGCTGAGCACAAAAATGATTCCCTGAGCCCAGACAAATACACACTTGATTGTGCCACCTTGGAGGAACTGATATCTTACAGGTCCCCAGAGCATACCCTACTCTTGACAAAGGACCCAAAAGTCAAGTAACTGGTTGGGAAAATGCCCAAAAAAGGGGAAAAAAATAAGACCATAGAAGATTACTTTCTTGGTGAACAGATATCTCCTCCCATCCTTTCAGATGAAGAATAACAATGCATACCATCAGGGAAAGACATAAAAGTCGAGGTTTCTGTATCCTAAACATCCAAAATAAATATTCAATGGGCTCAGGCCATGGAAGAGCTCAAAAAGGATTTTGAAAATCAAGTTAGAGAGGTGGAGAAAAAACTGGGAAGAGAAATGAGAGAGATGCAAGAAAAGCATGAAAAGTGGATCAGCACCTTGCTAAAGGAGACCCAAAAAAATGCTGAAGAAAATGACATCTTGAAAAATAGGCTGAAAATGACATCTTGAAAAATAGGCTAACTCAATTGGCAAAAGAGGTTCAAAAAGCCAAGGAGGAGAAGAATGCTTTCAAAAGCAGAATTAGCCAAATGGAAAAGGAGGTTCAAAAGCTCACTGAAGAAAATAGTTCTCACAAAATTAGAATGGAACAGATGGAGGCCAATGACTTTATGAGAAACCAAGAAATCACAAAACAAAACCAAAAGAAAGAAAAAATGGAACATAATGTGAAATATCTCATTGGAAAAACAACTGACTTGGAGAATAGATCCAGGAGAGACAATTTAAAAATTATGGGACTCCCTGAAAGTCATGATCAAAAAAAGAGCCTAGACATCATCTTTCATGAAATTATCAAGGAAAACTGCCCTGAGATTCTAGAACCAGAGGGGACAAAATAAATATTGAAAGAATCCACCCATCCCACCTGAAAGAGATTCAAAAAGAGAAACTCCTAGGAATATTGTGGCCAAATTCCAGAGGTCCCAGGTCAAGGAGCAAATATTGTAAGCAGCTAGAAAGAAACAATTCAAGTATTGTGTAAATTCAGTCAGGATAACACAAGATCTAGCAACTTCTACATTAAGGGATTGAAGGGCATTGAATATGATATTCCAAAAGTCAAAGGAACTAGGACTATAACCAAAAATCACCTACCCAGGAAACTGAGTATAATATTTCAAGGCAGGAAATGGGCTTTCAATGAAATAGAAGACTTTCAAGCATTCTTGATGAAAAGACCAGAGCTGAAAAGAAAATTTGACCTTCAAACACAAGAATCAAGGGAAGCATGAAAGGGTAAACAGCAAAGAAAAATCATAAGGGACTTACTAAAGTTGAACTGTTTACATTCCTAAATGGAAAGACAATATTTGTAACTCTTGAAACTTTTTTCAGTACCTGGGTAGTTGGTGTGATTACACACATACACACACACATACACAGAGAGAGAGAGAGAGAGAGCACAAGGTGAATTGAATAGGATGGGATCATATCTTAAAATAATGAAATTAAGCAGTGAGAGAGAAATATATTGGGAGGAGAAAGGGAGAAATGGAATGGGGCAAGTTATCTCTCATAAAAGCAGCAAATAAAAGTTTTTTTAGTAGAGGGAAAAAGAAGGGAGGTGAGAGAAAAAGCATGAAGCTTACTCTCATCACATTTGACTAAAGGAAGGAATAAAATGCACACTCATTTTGGTATGAAAACCTATCTTACAATACAGGAAAGTGGGGGAGAGGAAGATAAGCAGGGTGGGGGGGATGGTGGAAGGGAGGGCAATGGGAGGAGGGAGCAATTTGAAGTCAACACTCTTGGGGAGGGACAGGATCAAAAGAGAAAATAGAAGTAATGGGGGCAGGATAGGAAGGAGGGAATTATAGTTAGTCTTACACAACACGACTATTATGGAAGTCATTTGCAAAACTACACAGATAGGGCCTATATTGAATTGCCTGCCTTCCCAAAGGGAATGGGTGGGGAGGGAGGAATGGGGAGAATTTGGAACTGAAAGTTTTAGGGACAACTCTGTTGAGTATTGTTCTTGCAACTAGGAAATAGAAATACAGATAATGGGGTATAGAAAATTATCTTGCCCTACAGGACAAAAGAGAAGATGGAGATAAGGGGGAGGGATGTTAGAAGGGAGGGCAGATTGGTGATGGGGCAATTAGAATGCTTGGCGTTTTGGGGTGGGGGGAGGGGAGAAAAGGGGAGAAAATTTGGAAGCCAAAATTTTGTGCAAACGAATGTTGAAAAGTTAAATAAATAAGTTTAATTTAAAAAAAGAATGACAGAAAAACCAAAAAATAAATAAATATAATTAAAAAATAAAAAGTTATGAAAAGGCAATTCTAAAAAGGAAGAATGCAAGCTATCATGATCATATTTTTTTAAATGTTCCAAATTCCTAATCAGTATAAAGCAAGTTAAAACAACTCTAAGGTTCCAACTTATACTCATCAGATTGTCAACTATAACAGAAAAGGAAAATGACAGATGTTGGAAGAGGGTGAGTGGATAAGCATTGTTATTGAAGCTTTGTATTGATTCAACCATTTTGAAAAGCAATTGAGAGCTACACATCCAAAGTCACTAAATTGTACATAGCCTTTGACCAAATGATGTCATCAATAACCCTGTGCCCCAAAGAAGACAAAGGCATACAAAAAGATATATTATAAAAAATATTAATAGTAGTATGATGGCACAGTTGATAAAGCACCATATCTACAGTTAGGAAGACCCAACTCAAATCCAGTCTGACACTTGCTAGCTATGTGACTCTGAGAAAGTCATTTAACCTTTGTTTGTCTCAATTTCCTCATCTGTAAAATGGGGATAATAATTACATCTATTTCCCAAGCATATTGTGAACTAAAATGAGATAACAATTGTAAAGCGCTTAACACAGTTCCTGACACATAGTATGAACCATATAAATATTAACAATTATTCTTATCATCATTATTATTATCAATAGCAATATACTTTTTGTTATAGTCAAAGAAATGAGACAAAATGGATGTCCACCAACTGAGGAATAACTACATATATTGTAGTGTATGAATGTAATGAAATATTATTTCACTCTAAGAATGGCCAAAAGGACAAATTCAGAGGAACATGGAAAGACTTGGATAGACTGAGTAGAGCGGTAAGCACTCCAACATACACAGGAGGGTCCTGTTGCACACCTTCCTAGATCTGCTTTTCTAAAAGGAAAGCAACTTTTGAGGAGTAAAAAATCACTTTAATCAAACATACATACTAACAGAGAAAATACAAGCAAGACCAACAGACAAGGCTTCCAATTGTCTGACCATAGGCAATACGTCCTTCATTACAAGAGAAGCATCAACATCTGGGTTTTCAAAGCCGGGAGCTTCTTAAAACTGCTGCCCAGAGTCTCATCTGGCACACAAACTTTCTTCCAAAAACTAATCCCCAAAACAAAACCTGACCTCAGAGCACATATACATACTCCTTTCAGAGTCTCATGACCCAGTATCTCACCAGCAATCAGCAAAAGACATAGGCCTCCATACAAAATAAGTTTCCCCCAAGGCCTATCAATGGGCTGGGAAAATGTTTAACTCCCATTACAATGAGACAGATTAAAATGAGTAAAAACAGGATACTCCATCGCTTGTCTCTCTGTCATTACTCTGGACTTCTCTCATCCCTGGAACAGACTTCCTTCTTACCTCCACTTCAAACAGCCCACAGCTCAAGTTGTGACTTCTGCTTAAAGCCTTTCCTCATTCCCCAAATTGCTTGTGCCCTTTCTCTCTACTTCATATTAAAGTGTTTTGTATATTTGTTTTTATTCACAATCATTTTATGTTATATTTGCACATAGGTTAACAAATGTACTTCTTGTCACTCCTATTTGAATGGAATCTCCTTAAGTGCAGGGATTATTTGTTCTTTCTATTTGCATCCCTAAAACCTAACACAGTGCTTTGGTACATTTTAAGTGCTTAATAAATATTTGTTGATTGATAAGAATTGAAATGATCAAAAGGAAACTGAATTTGAAAAACTTAAGAACTTATCATAACAATGACCAATAATGACTTGAGAAGAGTAATGATTAAGTATGATTCCTTCCTCTTGGCAGAGTGATCAACAGAGCAGAATGAGACATTTTCAGACAAGGTTAATACAGAGATTTGGGGTTTTTGACTAGACCATTGTAAGGAATGTCTTTTACTGCTGGTTGTAAGGATTCTGTTAAGCACTGTACAGAAGGAATTGGTGTGTAGTAATAGTGGTGCAACAAAAAGAAGACAAGAAAATAGGAGTATTGCTGAAACATTAAAATAACATACATTCAAAAAAGCAAAAAGGAGATAAAGGCAAGTAGGGCAGTTTATTACTAATGTACCAAATGCAATATTTTTACAAACTATAAAATAGTTCATAGCTTCATATTCAATCCGCTTTTAATGTTCCTTGTATATTGAAGTGTTCATATTTGTTGATGTTTAAGTTCATAATTTTAAAAATTAAATTGAAAAAGAAAGGAAAAAGTAAAGCTCTGCTGGAGGAGAGTTGTCAAAGGTGGCCAGTAGGCTATATTGACTGACATGACATCCCAATATGCTGAAACATATTAAAATATAATTGGGAAATATTTACTAAAAATACAATAGAATACAGATGTTAATATGTGGTTTTCTAAGTCAATATGGTTCCCATAGGGATTTTTATGTACAGTTTACCATCCCTTCTACATTTGAATTTGACCACAGGGTTAGAACCATCTTGTATAAGGTTTTAAATGGCAAAGATAAGAATTTGTACTTTATCCTAAAAGTAATAGGAGTCACAGAAAGATGGGGTGGCAGTTGGATGGAGTGCACTGGGGAGACATGATAGTGTCTCCCTCCTACACTCTAGTGTACATCTTCAGCTGCTGGCTACTCTATTTAGATGTCTCATAGTCTTCTCAAACTCAACATGTCCAAAGCAGAACTTTATCTTGTACCTATGACCTCCCTCCCTCCACGTCCTAATTTCCTGATTACTTGTGAAGGTACCATCTGCCCAGTCCCTCAGGTTGACAAGCTAGGAGACATCTTCAACTTTTCACTTTCAATCACTACCTCTAAACCCAATAAATTGCTAAGTTTCATCAGTTCTACTTCCCTATTTGTCCCCTCTTTTGCATTTGTACCACATTTACCATAAGCAGGGCATCATTACCTTTTGCCTAGATATCAGGATAGCCTTTTGATTGCTCTGACTGCTTACAATCTTTCCCCTTTCCATATCATTCTCCATTCAGATATGAAAGGGATTCTGTGTTTCTCAGTTCTGTGGCCTAAAGTCAAGATGAATAGTAAGAGTTCACTTGAACGGAAGAGGACATTTAATAGAGTGGACTTTGGCATAAGAAAGAAAAGGGGCAAGTACTACAGCTTAATGACTCTTAAACACATTATTCCCCTTCACATTTATCTTCCTACCAAACTGTTATCCGTATCAGAGGCAGCTTAAATGGTGTAGTGGATAGAGCACTGGGTCTAGAGACAACATCTGAGTTCATATCTAACCACAGATACTTGCTAGGTCTGTGACCCTGAACAAATCATTTCATCTGTGTTTGCCTCAGTTTCCTCAACTATAATGTGGGTGTAGTACCTGCCTCTTTGTGAGAATCAAATGAGAGAGCATTTGCAAGCATTTAGCACTGGCACGTGGCAGTTAATTAAGGCTTGTTTCCTTTCTTCCATTAAAAGAATGACTGAACAGGACATTCTATTTCCTGTATCTATGCCCTTGCACAGGCAGCCCCCATGCTTGGAATCTCTAGCTTTCTTCAAAGCTTAAAACAAGAGCCTTAAAGATATAGAACACTGGATAGGTGGAATAGATTAGCTATACAATAAGCAGGAGGAAATGATCATAGTAAACGTGTTTGATGAATGCAAACATCCAGACTTTTTGGACAAGACCTCACTAACTGATAAAAACTGCTGGGAAGACTGGAAAGCAGTTTGGCAGAAACTAGGTACAGACCAAAACCCCACACTGTATAAAAAGATAAGATCAAAATGAGTACATGATTTAGACATGAATGGTGATACCATAAGCAAATTAAGGGACCATGAAGTAGTTTACCTCTCAGGTCTATGGATAAGAGAAGAATTTATTACCAAATACGAGAGAGGCAGCATTATGAGATGGAAAATGGATAATTTTGATTACATTAAATTATTTTTTCACACACAAAACCAAAGCAGCCGATATAAAAAGGTAGCAGAAAACTGGGATGGGGGTGGGGATTTTACAGCAAGTTTCTCTGATAAAGGTCTCATTTCCTGAATATATAGAAAATGGAGTCAAATTTATAATATTACAAGGCCATTTCCCAGTTGATAAATGGTCAAAGAATTGAGCAGGCAGTTTTCAGATGAAATCAAAACTATTTATACTCATATGAAAAATGCTCTAAATCACCATTGATTAGAGAAATACAAATAAAAATAACTTAGTTACCACCTCATACCTATACAGACAGAAAAGAGAAATGAGAAAATGTTGGAAGGCATGAGGGAAAATTGGGATACTAATGCACCATTGGTGGCATTGTGAACTGATCCAACCATTCTGGCAAGTAATTTGAACTATTCCTAAAGGGCTATCAAAAGTGCACATACCTTTCTTTATCCCAAAGAGATAATAAAAAGTGGGGAAATGCACTATAGCTGCTCTTTTTGTGGTAGCAAAGAATTGGAAAGCAAAGGGATACCCATTAATTGAGCAATGACTGAACAGGTTGTGGTATACGATTGCAATGAAATATTATTGTGTTATAAGAAATGATGAGCAAGATGCTTTCAGAAAAAACCTAGAAAGATTTACATAAACTGTTACAAAGTGAAGTGAGAAGAACCAGGAGAACATTGTTCACAATAATAACAATACTTACAGGGATGAACTATGGATGACTTAGCTATTCCCGGCAAAACAAAAATCCAAGACAATTCTGAAGATTTTTGATGAAAAACATTATCACCTCCAGAGAAAGAACTAAAGGAATCTAAATGTAGATTGAAGAATTTTTTAAAACTTTATTTTTCTTGCAGTTTTTTGGTCTGTTTTCTTTCACAATATGACTAATACAGAAATAAGTTTTACATGGCTGCACATATACAACTTTCATTAAAATGTTTGCCTTCTCAGTGATGGGGGGAGGGAAGGGAGGAAGAGAGAGAATTTGGAACTCAAAATTGTAATAAAAAAAGAGAAGGCTAAAATTGTTTTTATTTAGAATTGGGAAAAATATTTTTAAAAAAATAAGAAACAGAGTTCTATCCTGATAGTCCAAGTTGCTAGTGCTCTCTTTACCCTCATCCCTAGAAATTACTTTGCATTCATTTTTCATATTTTCTTATCTGTATTCATATGTTTCTCCCAAGTAGGATGTAAGCCCTTTGAAGACAAATTTCCTTTTTTCTTTATATTCTCAATTCATAGCACCGTGTCTAATAAATGCTTGTCAAATGAATGAATGGATGAATGAACAAATGAATGAATAAATAAAGATCTTTTCTTCATTTCATTCCTTAGAATAACTCTTTATTCTAAGAGAATAAAGGTTAATGAAGTAGTGCAAATGAGAACCTGTGGTTCTGGAATTCTATCAACTTCTTGATAGAAGTAATGCTATCTTCTTTGAATTCAAACTTTCCTAAAGGCAACTCACCTTGCCAGAAAGGGATAGGTATTTTGGGATGTTTGGTTCAAAAATCAAAGAGTTTGACTCCTCTTCCTACTCCCTGATTGTCCTGAGCCAGTCATTCATACATTGCCTTCTGCATGATGAAAATTCATAGACCATGTGTTTTCTTTTGCAATGGCTAATATGGAAATATGTTTTGCATGACTGACCATTTACATCATGTTACTTGCCTTCTCAGGGAGGGAGGAGGAGGAGGAGGGAGAGATAGAATTTGGAACTCAAAATTTTCATTTAATGTAATTTTAGAAAAAGAAAATATTTTTAAAAGAAAATGAAATTTATAGCCTAGATTACTCCTAATTATTAGACCTAGTTGATCCTAACGACACATACCTGGCTATTTCTATAGAAGTGCTCCTTGAACACCCAGAGAAAGAATTATGGAGATCGAATTATGCAGGTTGAAGCATACTCTTTTCACTTTTTTATGTTTTTCTGTGACTTTTTTCTTTTGTTCTGTTTCTTCTTTTACAACATGACTCACATGGAAATATATTTAAATGATTGCACATGTATAACCTATTATCAGATTGATCACTGTCTTGGGGAGGGAGAAGGGAGAAAAGGAGACAAGGGAGAAAAAGTTTGAAACTCAGAATCTTATAAAAAATAAATGTTGAAAACTATCTTTACTTGTAATTGGAAAAAATAAAATACTATTTACAAAAAAGGAGGGCCTAGAGTGAATTCATTAAGTACCATTTGCATTGCCCAATACTGGAACTTTCTCAGCTTTCTGCTTCCTAGGGCCTTGCCACAATATTTAGAGTACAGTTAGGAAGAGCAGTACTTGGTGACAAAATCAGTATCATTTCATGACAACATCCTAAGATTAGCCCAAGAAGCAGGTAGGGATAGCTAGAGTTTATAGTCATCTTTATAATATGACTTGAAAGACTGTGCGACTTACTGTAATTCCCTAAATATCTCCCGGATCTGAGTAACACAGTATCTAAAATTTCACCATTAGAGATTCATTTTGGTGGGTTCCCCTCCCATTATTGTTTTTATTGTTCAGTTGTTTCAGTCATGTCCAACTCTTCATGATCCTCTTTGGGGTGTTCTTGGCCTTGGGGTGGCTTACCATTTCCAGCTTATCTTACAGATGAGGAAATTGAAGCCAACAAGGTTAAGTAACTTGGCCAGGGTCACACAGATAGTAAGTGTCTGAAGTCAGATTTGAACTCAAGAAGATGAATCTTTCTGACTCTAGGTCCGGTTCTCTTTCCACTGTGCCACCTAGCTGCCCTCCCTGCTGTATGATAATGGGAAAATCACACAATGATTATTGGCATTCAGTCCTCAAGAAGAATAAAGAAAATGTGTAGTACAGTGAAAAAAAACTGGGTTCTAATCCCAGCCATGCAATTTAGCACATGGATGACTTTGGACATCAATTAACTTATCTGGATCTCAATTCATCATTTATAAAATTATGGACTAGGTGACCTTTAAGAGCTCTTTCAATTCTAATCTATAGTCCTATGATCCTGTGTCAGTCTTGTCAGTATCATTTATTCCCTGTGTCCTCCAAAGAGAAACTATCCAATATACCTGAGGACATCCTCTGAGTCTTTAAGTTATATTTGACCAGGTCACCAGTTCACCATACAATCTGTGTATTTAATGTTATCTCAGTGCTCTAGGAGCCTTGCTTACTCTGGGTCTTCAAGAGAAATCAGATTTTCCCAAAAAAAGCAGTAATGTATTAAGCTTATTTACATGAGGTTATTAATAAGAGACAATATAAAATAATGAGAAAACCTTCAAATGGAGCATCAGGACATCTGGGTTCTGGTCTTGGTTTTTCTACAAATTTAGCTGTCTGATCTTGGATAAGTATCTTATCTATTATATCTGCAAAATGAAAGGGATTGGCCTAGATCAAGGGGAACCTACGCAGTTGAGACCATATATGACTTTCTAAGTCCCTTTGACTGAGTTCATTTTACAGAACAAATTCTTCTATTAAGGGGTTTGTTCTGCGAAGTTGGGATTCAAAAGGCTGTACTTGAGGACCCAGAGGTTTACATGTGGCCTTGAGGCCACAAGTTCCCCACTCCTGGCTTAGATGAGCTCTAAATTATCTTCTTTGTCTCATACTCTAAGGAGTTCAATTCAATCTAAAAATTTATAAAGTAACTTGTATGTGCACAGGGCCGCTGTGATCTAATGACTCTAAAAAATAAAATGATGTCTTTCCTAAAAGATCTTATATTTTACTGGGAGAGAATAATGGGAAACAAAGGGGAAATAAAAATCCTCTAGGAAAATCTAAGGAGGAAAAAGTGCTAGCACCTTGGGTGAGGGGGAGCAGGAGGAGGAGAAATGGCAGCAAAAATAAGGAGAGAGTGTGTTCCATCCTTTGCCAGTAGCCCTTGCAAATGTTCTATGACATACTATCAGATTAAAGCAATGTGCTTCAAAACTATATACAGCTAAGGTGAGGTAGCTCTTTGCCCTAGTGCACTACAATTTAGAGAGCAGCAAACTTTTGCATTAGGTGACCTCTCATTTGTCCTTCTTTCCTTGTGCCTTATAGTGTCCTGACTGTCCTATAACAAAGTCTAGTACTCTAGGGTCAATGTCTGCACCCTTCACATACAGTGAGGCATGTCAAGTTCAAGTAACAACCAGTAGGTTCATTTGACTACACTACAGCTTTCATCAAAGGCAGTCAATTTGGGATTGTACTCTTAGGGTCATGGAAGGTCAAATTGAAAAGGGTCTTAAATTCTATACAAAAAGTTGATATTTTATCCCAGAGACAATTGAGACCACTAAAGATATTTGAGCATAGGAGAGACATGTTCAAGCATCTGTCATAGGAAGATTATTTTGGTAGCTACATGGAGAGCGGATTGGAGAAGGGAGAGACTAGAGGCAGAAATAGCATTTAGACGGTTATTAGAACAGTCCAGAAAAGAGGCAATGTGAGAACAGGAACTATATAGTTAGTAGTTCCTCAACCTGTGAGTGAAGGGAAAGAAATGGATACAATGGATATTATGGAGATAGAATAAACAGGACTATGTGGGAATAAGAAAATGGGAACAGAAAAGAATGAGTCCATAATTATGAACTTGAGTGACAGAGCATCAGGAATCCTGTGTCATTGATGTCTGTATCTCTTTCAGTGTCCCTCATATATCAGAGCTCAACAAATATTTTCTGAATAAATTTATCATTGAATGGAAAGCAGAAATTGTGAATGTTGGAAAATAAGCAGAAAGGGAAGATATGAGCATCATTTGTCATAATTTTTACCAAAGTCAGTCTGACAAACCCCATGAGAGCATATTAAACTATATCAGTGATATATCTCAAGGAAATCTGAAAATGATTGATCTAGAACAGAGGTCCTTAACCTTTTTTCTGTCTCTTTGCCTCAGTTTTCTCAACTGTAAAATGATGATAATAATGGCAAATTATTGCCCTGCCAAATGGCAGGGTTGTTGTGAGGATCAATGAAATATGTGTAGAGCAGTTAGCACAATGTTACATATATATATATGTATGTATGTATGTATGTATATATATAGAGAGAGAAAGTATATATATATATATATATATATATATACTTACTTATATAAGTGCTTATTCCTTCCCTTTCCACTCCCCTTCCCTCCCTTTCTTTATTTACTTACACACATGCAAACATTATTTCAACCATACCATCACCAAATGACTCGAATTTTCTGAATATCATCCATTTTCCCCTCTTCCTATTCAAATATCCCTGCCCCACTGAATTGTTCTTAAGTGGTCTTTGCCTCTTCTAGCCTTCCTTGGTACCATGTAAATAAAAGTATTAGAGTCACTCAACATCAGGGGCCATGCAGTATGGTTTGTCTAATCTTGTATTTCCTGCCAAAATCCTGCTGATGTGTATCTTTCTGTGCAGAATACACTAATGTCTGACTTTTCGGTCATCACATTAATGAAAACTTATTAATCAATAAATCCATACTTACATCCAGGATAATAATTAATTGTTCTATGGAAGACTGAGCTACTTCAAGACACTGAAGGAACCATCAGTCTCGTAAAAGTTTCTTAAATATTGTTTTAACATTAACTGAATTTTCTTATATTCTAATTCTTTGAAAACTTGGTACCACTCATGTCATACCTCTCTATCAATGTGTAGCAATGATTCAAAATAGCTCATTTCCCAGATATACTAGAGCTACCACTGATTCCATGCACATTTATCACATTACAGTGAAATGAACTGAATTTAAATTCTGGCCCTGCTACTAACTTGCTGTGTGACCTAGGATAAGTCATTTATCCTCTCTGAGGCCTTTTTCTTTTCATCTGTAAAATAATGTTAATGTGTTTCCTGACTGAAAGATCTTATTTTATAATCAAGTGAGATAAGGGACCTGAAAAAATATAAAACCTTTACCAGCATGAGGGATTACTACGTCTGTCCTAGCCTCCCTTCCTTGTGTTCCTACTGACTTTGTTACTTCCCCCATCAAATTAAAAACTTCTCGAAGGTGTCCATGAGGTCCTGCATATACTGAATGCTGTTTCTGTTTGGTAATAGGTTTTTCAAGGAAAGAGGCTTTAAAGAATATTAGCGTTCCTTAGCTGTATTTTCCACCATTCATCATTTACAAACATTTCTTCACCAGGACAATCAATGGTACTGTTGATTCCTGTCTTGGGGGTCATTGAAGGGATGAAACAGAAAAATAATTTTCAACATAATCAGGATTCATGTTCCTCTCAATCTTCCTTAATTCATACAAACTAGAAGTTTTCCTTGGATCCTGTATGTTGGATCCACCATTTGTAAAAACAAAAACTGATGATATAGAAAATGACAACTTGTCAAAATGCTTGTCTTATTTATCCTTGTATCTTCCTTCCCTGCCTTTCATCAAGCATGGTGCCTTGTATATAGTGGTAATGAATGGTCCCAATGGCTGGTCTGGCATAACTTAGAATCATAGACAGTTAAAACTAGAAGAAATTTCAGACATCTTCTAGTCTAGCCCCAACAACTGACAAAGAAGGAAATGGGTCTGCCCATAGATGATATGTAACTTTTGCCAAGTCACATAGTGAATTGTTGAGTGCACCAGTGGGGAGATAAAAAGCACTGGGCTGAGACTAAATATTGCTCAATTCTTGGTGACCATCATCTGACCTTGGCAATGGAGAATGAAAATGTGCTTCCTTTGGCTGCACTTCATTAAACACCATCATTCCAAGCCTCTACTCCCTACTACCAATATAAAAGAAGGCACCCTCTGCTTCCATCCTAGGGACTTGAACCTGCTCTTCATCCGCTCGACAGATTCCTCTCCTCCTCAGGGACCCTCCTTTGCCATGTGGAAGATCCTCTTCTTATTCTTTGCCATTATCCTCATTCTGATTCAAATTCCCTCAGGTAAAGGAACTTCACTCAGAAAATCCTGATGAGGCAAAAGGCGGTAAAGAGCATGGGCATCAGAGCATTGTTTTCAAATCCTACCACTGCTGCCTACTTCTCTTTGTGTCCTTGGGCTCTCTGGGTCTCTGTTTTCTAAAATAAGCAGCCTGGACTAGATGGTGCCTAAGGCCCCTTTCCAGCTCTGGATCTGTGATCTTACAATTAAGATTGCAAAGATATTCTGTCTTAGAGAAGCTCTCATTAGAGCAGGTAAATGGTCCTTGCTAGAGTTCATCTCACAAGGGTTTCATCTTGATATATAACAGGGCAGAGAAGGGAGTCCCACTAGCACAGGCAATTGAAAACTCTATGGAATTGGAAGGCCAGCAACAAACAGTCCTTGAAGTTGCCGCAAGCATGATTGTTGTTTCTCAAAAACAGAGATGGTGTGCTCTGTGGATAGATAGTCTTAGTCGAAACAGATCTCTCATTTTTCTTGTCCATTCTAAGGCTCCTATGACCAGAGTTAGATTTCATCCTTGAATTCCGACTCTCCTTAGAGTCAGAGTATGGGTGAGGCACGTAATATAAGATAATTTTTTCCTTCCCCCAACCATTTGTGCCAAACTAACCTTTGGAATTAATTTAATTGCCGCATATATTTGCTTTGACTTTAGGTTGCAAAGCAGGACTTGAGGAACACTATCCAGCTGTAGGAGGTAAGTTCTCTTTTTGCCCGTTCCTTAAATTTCAATAGTAATAATTCATGCATTTTATAATTCTTCAAGTTTTATAAAGCACTTTCCCTGTATTGATCCTGTCCAGCTATTTTTTTGCTCGCTTTATATACTATAGAAATGAAGCAGAGGAAGGTGGGGGAGAGTCTTGTGAAATGGCTTAGCCAGGATCACATCCTTAAACTGTCCAATTGTTATCATTTCCCTTCTATAGATTGGGACACTGAGGCAGAATGGAAGGAAGTAACATGGTTTATCCAGTAAATATCTAGTAAATATTGGGGGCAAGATTTTAATTAAACTTTCTTGATTCCAGGTCCATTTCTCTTTCCACTACACCACAGTATTGAAAGCCTTCCTGATCTTGACTCTGGGAGTTTAGGAAACTGTTAGAAGTCATAAAAGGGCTATCTTGGGACAGTTTCGAGGCAGAAAGATCATATATTGGAAAGTCCAAGACATTCCTCTTCCTCCAGTCTGCTATTTCCTTCTTCCTATTCCCCACTACCAACTGTAATCTTATGTCACTTTCCACAAAATGCCCTCTTCACTCCTTAGGCCATGACTTACCCCTGGTATTCTAGGCTGTCTTTCTTAGTAAGATAGAATATAATGCTAACCAGCCTTCAATCCCCATATCAGGCATTTAACATTTCACAAAAGAAAAGTCTCTGCTCCACAGTCACAAGCTCCTCTGCCATAACTAACCATTCATCAGGTATGTGGATGCAAATGATCACCAGGAAGAGTACGCAAGAGAATGTGGATGATTCAAGTGCAAGATTCTCATCCGGCCTAGGAAGAAAAGATAAATTAATTGCAAATCTGGGTGGGAAGGATAGCAGATTACAGTCAGATTTCCTGTTTCCCAGGCTATAGATTTAGAGCTATAGGTTTAGGTTAGAGGTTAAGTTTAGATCTCATATTAGAGATTTAGGTTATAGAGATTTAAAAGGACAATAAAGATGGGAACCATAGGACACCGTAAAATGTAGAATCAGAGAGGTTAAGTGATTTTCCTGAGGCCATGCAACTAGTAAGTATTACATATAGGTCTGTAACACAAATCTTCCTAGCTCTCGGTATAGCACACTATCCACTGTGCGGCATGGAGATTCAATTAAAATAAAATAATTTAGCACTTGAGATTATCTGGCAAAAGTTTCTTGGTTTATTGGAGACAGAGGCAGGCAGCTCTCTACCTCCTATCCTAGGACACTGGGCAATATCTCTCCCCAAGTGGAATTTCTGATGAAGTATTTTGTCCATGTGATTTTAAAATATTTTCAACAGCTTTAACCCGATGAAAATCAAAGCTTGGCGTATCGGTGTTGAGTGTGAATAAGTTCAACTGAAGCTGCTACACTTCACAAAGAGAAAACTCAGCCCTATTCCTACCCAGGACCTCTTCTCTTCTCCTCTACCATATCATTCCACTACTCACTTTGGAATTCTATTGTGGTACAGTGGAAGAATCTTTAGATAAAGATTCAAAGGACCTAAGTTCAAATTCTGATGATACAGTTACTATCACTATAACCTCGAACAATTCACTTCTCTAATTCTGGGTTTTCTCATCTATAAAATAGGGAGACAGGACTAGACAAACTCTGAGGTCTTTTCCTGTTCTAAATCTATTCTTCTAGATCCTATGATTTTAGAACTCTTGCTTACAGGTTTCTTTTATCCTCTGGTTCTTCTGAAACCTAGCTTTCTCCTGTATCTCTTTTTCCTCTCTACAAGGTCTACTGCTTCTTAATTAACATCCCCTGACAGCCAGTAAAAGGAGTTAACTTCTTTTTTATTTTTTTTCCAATTACATGTAAAAATATTTAGCATTCTTTTTTTTAAATGTTGAGTTTCAAATTCTTTGCCTCTCTTCCTTTCTTCCTCTTCTCCTTTGAGGAAGCAAACAATCTGATATAGTTTACACATATGCAGTCACATAAAACATATTTCCACATTAGTCATGTGAAAGAAAACAGACCTAAAAAGAAAAGAGAGAGAGAGAGAGAGAGAGAGAGAGAGAGAGAGAGAGAGAGAGAGAGAGAGAGAGAAATCAAGAAAAGCCAGGAAAGTTTAAAAAGTATGCTTCAATCTGCATTCAGACTCTATCAATTTTTTCTCTGGAGGCAGATAGCATTTTTCATTTTCATTTCTTTGTAATTATCTTGGATCATTGTATTGCTCAGAATAGCCAATAATTCATTCATAGTTGATAGTCATATAATATTGCTGTAACTCTGTGCAATGTTCTCCTTATCCTGCTAATTTCACTTTGTATCAGGTCGTGTAAGTCTTCCCAAGTTGATCTGAGAACATACTGCTTGTCATTTCTTATAGTACAATAGTATTCCGTCATAATCATCAGCCATTCCCCAACTGATCAGCATCCCTTCAATTTCAAATTCACTAACCTAACATTGTTAGTCCCCACTGACTCCTCTAGACCTTCCTTCTGCCACCATAACTCAGGAACCAACTATTTTTTAGATTCACCCCGTTCTGTCTAGATCCTTATTGATGTCACCTATAGACCTCCTAGATACTCTCTCTTCTAATTACTAAGTTCAGTGACTTCCTCCGAGCCTTCTCATCCATCCAAGCCCTTTCTCCTTCAAATACTTCCAGCCTCACAGTTCCTCAACCTCAACTCCCATTTCTGATCTTTCCAGCTTCCCTCAACTATACATGGAAATGTAGACCACATCCTAGATCAACTGAATTTTTTTATGTACTTAAATATCAAATTTTGACTTTCTTCTAACTTACTCTTCACTGTACTATGTTGTTTCTTTTTTTAAACCCTGCTTTTCACTTCTCTGCAGACCTTGCAATTTTAGTAGGTACCTCTTAAAAAGCTGGAGCTAGGTAGCTAATCATTTTTTATTTTCCTACTTAAGTTTGGTAGCATTTTCACTTTTATTCATCTTATCTACCCCCATTATAGTGTAAACTTCAAGGAAAGAAAGACTGTATCATCTTCTGTTGTTGTCGTTCAATTGTTTCAATCAAGTTTGACTTCATGACCCCCATTTGGGGTTCTCTTAGCAAAGTTCCTGGAGTGGTTTGCCATTTCCTCCAACTCATTTCACAGATGAGGAAACTGAGGCAACCCTCATTCAGGGGCACATAGCTAAAAGTGCCTGAGGTCAGATTTGAACTCTGTCTTTCTGACTCTGGGCCCAGTGCTCTATTATGTACTATGCCACCTAGCCACCCACATCATCTTCTTCCTTGGTAAATTTGAGGGTCCCTGTGCATCCAGTGCAAACTGTGGATTCATCTTACCTGTGGCCATAGTTGTATGAACACTTCTTTTATCCCTCTGCCCATTCAACCAATATTAGCACCTTAGAAGGATATCAATGAATGTCTGATCTCAAAAGATCTCTTTTTCAGTGTAGGTGAGCATAGAATATGTGCAACATGCAGGCTTGGGAGAGGAAAGTGTCGGAGGAAATGTAAACCTGATGAAACAGTTTCTGGAACCTGTAAGCGAAATATGCTCTGCTGCCATACAAGAATACCATGACCCAGTCAAGACAATCTTCACTCCAAGAAATGGAGCCAACCATTCATGGATCCTTATTGCAAGGTTCAATAGGATATCTTCGGAATGTAACCCTTGTATCAAAGACTCCTTCCTGACACAAAAACTCCAGGGATACTTTGTGGGCTCTTCAACTTCTCTCTGGCTTATTTTGTCCCAATTGAGGTAAAACCCAGAAATGTCAGTATCTGTAACTCCTCACCAAGGCTATATGCTAACCTCATTAATCAGCCTCATTTTCCAGATAAAACCTGTGTCAGTATATAGCAATTTTCCATATATGGTTGTCAGCTCCCCTTCCAAATACTCAGACTCACAAAATATCAAGATATGAAATAGGTTTCATTTAATTTTTCTCTATTTCTTTTAAACTCAACTCAAACACCACCTTCCTCATGAAAACTTTCTTGATCTTCCCAATCACTACTACCCTCTCTTCTTCTCTAAATCACTTTATATTTATTTTGTATAACATACTTATGTATGTATATACTGTCTCTTCCAGTAGAATGAATTGCTCTGAGATCAAGGGTTGGGTTTTTTTTTAATTTTTTATCTTTATATTTTCAATGCCTT
This sequence comes from Bettongia penicillata ogilbyi, assembly GCA_023548195.1. NCBI lineage: Eukaryota > Metazoa > Chordata > Mammalia > Diprotodontia > Potoroidae > Bettongia > Bettongia penicillata. The sequence goes on along the minus strand of JAJHZJ010000574.1, from coordinate 2,641,889 downwards.
CAATGCCTAACAAGGTGCTAGCTATATACTAATCACTTCAGAAACGCTTGCTGATTGATTAGTTTCATTTACACAATAAAAGGTACAGAAAGGACTCAATGTCTGTGTCAATAAAGAGTCAAGATAGTGCAGTCCTCATTTCAGAGGGTCTCCACCTTCCTCTAAAACCTCTACATTTATCTACAATGTTGAAGGCCTCTTTAAGGGGAAGAATCAAAATTTGCTTTCAGGTCTGAGCTCTGGGTCTTGTATTCCTTTCAGCACCTCCTCTGCTCTTATTTGCCACCTTACCACTCTTTCACTGGTCCTTCTCTGGCAGAGAATCAAACAATCTAAGTACTGGACGGTATCTCAGAGATATCTTACTGTTTCACAGATAACACACAGGAGGCGCTGGAGGTTTCAGACTCGTCTTTAAGAGGTTCACTCTTGATCTGGGCAGACAGGCAGGCAGCTTCGGAGGGGTTAATAATCACCTTTATTCTAGTCTCATCTTCTCAAAGGGTTACTGGAAGAACCAGCTCTTACAGCATTCCCTAATCAACTTTCTCACAGGGGCTGGTGAGAAGGGGAGGGGGGCAACTACCCCTATTTCTCAATGGGGTCAATCAAGACAGGTACAGCTTGTGTACTCCCCTAAATCCCCGCAAACCTCAATGGGGACCAAATGAGGCAGGTACATGCATTCCTCTGTGCCTTACTCATGGATTCCCCCATGAATGTCGCATGGTTTTCCTCCATCACTGACCAATGCCCACTTGCTTCTATAGGGCAACAGACAAAGAAGGCATCTTGATAGCAATGGTCACACAGGTTAACTTTAGCAATATCATCATTCTGTGCAAGTATAGTAACTATTACAATATATCACCCCTTATCTCATGGTATAGCCTCAGTAGGCCTGTCTGTCTGGGATTCTGGGAACTGCTATCTAGAATCCTTGAAGCTGTTCTGGGAGTTATTATCTAACACCTGAAAATTAGACATTGCCATGACCATAGATCCTAAGAAACTAAATTAAAAAGGATAACAAAATCCTCCTTACATGTACTTATTTAACACATTATTATTCAACCATTAGGCAGTCCTCAATCACACTGCTGCCATTGTCATACATGACTGATAAATATTATGGTCCTTCTCAATAATAATCAGTTCTCCTCAATGCTTCCATTATCCTTTGATTCTGACCACTGTCACATCTCAGCTCCCAAACGATAACAGGTCCTCTCTGCTCCATCTCTATGTCTCTCATCAGCATTCACTACTGCTATTAAATATCTATAAGCTCACCTTGTAGAAATAGAGAAAACCTAGATGTAAGAGCTTCAGGTTGAATTCCTTTCCTTTTTTGACTATCTAAATTCCTGACCAAACTTCAAGGTTACTTCCTCCATGAAGCCATCACTCATTATTTTAATCCAATGTTATCCAATTTTAATCCAATGTTATTCTGCTTTCTCTGAATTCGTGCATAATATATATGTGTGGGTATCACAAGTACATTAAATCTGTAAATTAATTTCAGTAATATTGTTATTTTTATTTGTATTGGAAAAACCCAACCATGATCAATGACTATCCTTAAAATGCTTTGTTCCCCTTTATTTCTGTAAAGAGTGCCTTGTAGATATATATATATATACACACACACAAGATATGGTATTTAGTATAATACCTAGAATGCTGGATGTAGAGTCAGTAAGACCTAGATTTGCTTTCTCCCTCAGGCATTTAGTAGCTGGGTGACTGAACAAATCTCTTTTCTATATGGGTTTTAGTTTCCTTATCTGTAAAATGAGAAAGTTAGACTCAATGACCTCTAATCAAATTTATGATATTATGAAATTTCATGTGTGTGTTGATAAGGTAACTCCCAGATATTTTGTTATGAATTTTGTAGTTATTTTAAATAAAATTTCTCTACTAACATTTACTCCAAGTTTTTATTTACTGTATAAAAATTCTATATTTTATGAATTCAATTCTTTGAGGTTTCCATAAACTTCATCACATTATCGACAATTATCAACAAGGATGTTTTTTTCTTTTCTTTGTTCATATTTATATCTTTGAATTTTCACTGTCTTGTTGTGATAACTATTATCTTTAGAACGATGTCAAATAATCATGAGTAGAGAGGACTTCCTTGATTCATCTTTGTTTGTACTAGAAAAGCATCTAACATTTCTCATTTTAAAAAAATTCTGGCTCTTGCATTTTAATATGTTTTGATCATATTTAAGAAGAGTTTTTCATGTATTATATATATTTTAGGACTTTTATCGTAAGTGAATTTGAATTTTTTCAAAGATTTATATGAACTGATACAAAATTAAATAAGTAGAACCACAGAACTATGCAAAATGACCACAACAATAAAAATGGAAAGAACAAGAACATAATCAAAACTGAATGTTGTGTTATTATAATGGTCCTGAAGAAAAGATATGATAAGTACTTTACACTGTGTTTTGCAGAAGTGAAGAGCTATGGGTATGTAACACTCCACATACTTTCACTCTTGGTTAACCTGTTTTGTTTTGCTAAACTATCTCTGTTTTTTCTATTTCTATTTTATTCTCTGTTATAAGGAATGGTATTCTGCATGGGAGAGAGAAAGGGATATAATAAGAAATTAAAATAGAATAAAAACAAAAGATGTAAATAAATTTTCATTTTAAGTTTATGACGGTCAGGCCCTCCATGCCCACTCTGAAAGAATTAGACTTCGTACATACAGTTTGGGATAAGGAAAAGCATTATGAGACCATGTCATCACTTTCTATACTCGTAAGTGAATAATAATCACTTCCACTGCATTCATAATAAATGCTCGGACAGCCTCAGCTTGAAGTCCTGCAATGATAGTAAACCTCAATACCTTCATCAGAGAAAAATATATATTAATATTGTATTCTGCAGCTAGGCAATGAACTGCCAGAAATAATTGTATTTAATTTACAATTATCTAATTCTAAAGTTATTTCAGACTTCAAGAGAGAGAGATATTCAGAATGATAGCTTCTCCACGTACACCCCCAAGATTTTTTTAGATGTCTATCTGAATCTTGATCAAGGAAAAGATAGTAACATGTTAAACTAGAGCTCTGGGTTAACACTCCAAAAGGGTTACTCTTCGGTTCCTTCCTTGGACCATTCCCCTCAAGAGCTGAGGAGGGTTTCTTTTCTGAGAGCAATATCTTAACTTTTAATGGGGAAAAACGGACACTGTTCTTATTGAGCGCATAAGCAATGATCTTGGGTAGACCAAAGATGCTATGCTCTTTTTAAACTTCAGGTTACCACCCGTAAATCAGGCACCTAATGAAAGTTCTTTTTGGTTTTTGTTTTTTGGTCCTGACCTATTTCATCTTCAAACAGGGTAAAAAAAAAGTAATGCAAGGGGTTCTTACTTAGGTCAGAGATAATATTAGTTTATAATATTTTCAGTTTTACAAATGAGTGATTTTTTAAAATACCTTCCATTCTCCCAAAACAACCTATTCCACTGTTTTCTAGGTTCTAGGTTTCAGAGTAAGAAGATAAATACTTATCTCACAGATTTAATAATAACAAACTCCTTTTGCTCCCTAACACACCAATAATGAACAGTTAGTCACACACAGTAGCACAGTGATTGCTAAAGAGATTCAACAAAGCATTTTTCATTTACTTATTGGGAAAATTTTAATGGTTCCTCAGAGTCATATCCTTTAGAAATAACTTTCTTCTCCTCCTCCCAAGCCGAGACTATTTGTGCTTTAAAATTTATTTCCAGGATAACATGAAAGAGAATCATGGATATAGAAAAAAAGCACTAACATGGAAAAATAGTCTCCAGGGTCTCATGCTGGTGCCCCACCCAGGCCAATACTTTAAGTCTATAATATCAAACTCAAAAAGAGAGACCACTAAACCATATGTAAGGACCCTTGCTGATTGCATATTGACTTAGAAAACCACATATTAACATGATGTAAGATCATATTTTTATTTATTTTGTTAAATATTATCCAAATACATTTTAATCAGATTTTAATCAAACTTCCACATGGAAGCTGAAAGCTACATGTTTGATGTCTCTACTTTAAGTGACAAAACCTCTACAAATTTCTGGGAGAAGACTGTGCCCTGGATGAGAATGTTATAGATAGGCAACATGGTGAATACAACCCTGAATTTAGAGTCTAGAAGCTCTAGTTTCAGATCCTGTCTTTGACCATAGCTATTGGACCATGAATGTCAAGATCACTTAACCTTTCTGAGAACCAGTTTCTTCATCAGGAAAATGGGAATAGTAATCTCTGTAGCACCTACCTCACAGGGTAATTGTAAGGCTCAAACTAGGTAATATATTGTATAAAGCACTTAAATGGCACTTGTATCAGTTATTAATATTTTCTATCAATACTAATATGAGTTCTGTTTTCTTAACCCTGTACATTACTTGATCCATGTGGGGTATATAGGCATTCAGGGTAGACTAGCACCTCTCTGACGTGAGGTCTGCCAAGCCCTTTTCAGGGCTGCTTTCCATCTTTGGTGTCCACCTGTCACTCATCTCTCACCTATGGCTCCAAGAGACTGTAGCATAAACAGCAGCCACACCACAGTAAACCATTTTGGCAGATAGGCTAAGTTGCAGACAGGTTGAGTGTAACCAACAGCTCTCAAACTCACCCATGATTTCACAGGGCATCTACCCCAAGTGTGTGAAGACCTCCCTGATGGAATAGGCAACTGTGAACAATTTGTTCCCACAAAGGTGGTAGAAACAAACAGTATGGAGCACTTAGACATTTAGACCAATTGTCAGTCATATGGACTTTGGTCTTGCCACTGGACTTTGATGACTCTGAAAGAGAGAGTAAGGTTTACGAATTTGTGCAATTCTGCCTCAGTTAAATTCAATTTATGTGTGACTCAAAATACATCACCCAAACCATATTACCTCGAAGTGTAAGTGACAAAACAGCCGGTGACACTGGGAGCTGTAGTAACAGCCCTACACACAGGCAGCCCAGGCCATAAGGCTGTCTTCTTATTGGACTGAAGCAGTACTGAGATTCCAGAGCCCCATGGGTGTGTCTGAGTTGTCTTTTTTAAGGATTGCCCTGCTCAACTCCTGATGTGAGGAAAGGGCTAGAAAAAGTGCCCTAAAAATTGTCTGCTTCATGTAACCTAAACCTGGCCTGCTAACTGTGGCAAGTGGAGCTCCCACCTTTTGGTCAAAACCCTCACATACACACATACATATATATATACACACACACGAGTGCATATGTGTGTGCATATACATGTATGTGTATGTATATGTATATATACACATACATATACATACAAAACTTTTGTAAAAATGATTCCACTCATGATTGGTACATGCAATGAACCCATGCTTATGGACAACAAGAAAGTCCTCAAATACATAATTGCTTAATCCTATAATACAAAAATCTCACATCAGTCATATTCAAAGCCATATTTCTCTTTCTGCATTTTAAGTTAATCACCTAGCAGGAGATCATCTTCTTTTGGATTCATGGTTTATCTTTGTATTAATCAAAATTCCAGTCTCTCAAAGTTATTTTTCTTCATAATGTTGCTTATATTGGATGGATTGTTCTACAAGATTTGCTCTCTTCAATCTGTATCAGTTCATAGAAGGCTTCTGAATTTTCCATGAAATTGTCCATTTCATATTTCTTATGACACAATAATATTCCATTATAGTCATTAAATTTGTTTAGCCATTTCCTGATAGGGAGCCACCTCCTTAGTTTATAGTCTGGTGTTGCCACAAAACAACTGCTCTAAATATATACATATAGATCTTCCCCCTCTTTCTCTGATTTCTTTGGGGCATAGACCTAGTTATGGTTATAGCAGTGTGTACCAATGTGGTAACTTCCTGTGCATAGATCCAAAATGCTTTCCACAATGGTTGGACCAATTCACAGTTCTATCAATAAGGTACTAGTGTACCTGCTTTCCCTCTGACATTTGTCACTTTCTTCATCATTCCCATTTTGATGGGCTTGAGATGGAACCTCAATATTACTTTAAATTCTATGTGTGTAATCAATCATTTAGACTATCTTTTCATATGATTGTCAATAGCTTAGAAAAGCCATTTCTTTTGAAAACCATTTGCATTCTTTGGCATTTATTTTTGGGGGAATTATTTTTAATATTATACATTTGAATCAATTCATCTGTATTTTGGTATGACCCAATTATATTTTAGTCTGGTTCCAGCCATCAGCCCGTAAGTCATTTAACTGAGTTGAAAAACTATTCACTTTCAGTTACTTTCCCAAGTCAAAGAATGACTCAGTACTTTCAAGAAGAGTGATCACTGCAAGAATTTTCGCTGTTAGAAGAAAAGGATATTTTCACTCCAAAGACTCTCACTTCAGATGGAAGTTCTTGGCTTCATGCTTTGCTGCTCTGGCCCAAATTTCTTGAGGGAAGGTGTGAATGACTGGTAATGAGAGAAAAAACAGTCAAGGAATGCTCTCGAAAGATTCATCACAGCTCTTGGGAAACGGAAGAACAGAGGCAAGTTTAGTATAATACGGAAATTCAATGAACAACTGAGTCTTTAAGAATTTTCCATTCTGAGTTACAAGTGAAACAAACATGAAAGTCAGCCCAGGATCTAACCAAGGCATCCAAGGGCCCATAGAAGGCTTCCCAGATGCCTTTGCCTTCCCTAGGCATTGTTTTTCCTTCTCCTTGCCAGGAATACTCATACACATTCTCAGTATGAAAATCATGATTTTAAAAAGTCTGTCAAATTTTCAGAGTACACTCCAGTGACTTGAGATTGGTTACACTGAATCAAGCTTTTATTCCTCAGCCTAATTGTGTATACCTTCACTCTTCATTCAGGTTCTTCATAAGCTGTTTTTTGATCTCACCGCTAGGAGGACCACTCTTTAATTATTAGTGATAATAATGGCTACCATTTTATAGTATTTTAAGGTTTTCAAAATGCTTTACAAATATTATCTCTTTTGATCCTTGCAACTCTGGGAGACAGGTGCTATTATTACCCCCATTTTACAGGTAAAGATACAGAGAAAGACAAGGTCAAGTGAGCTGCCCAGGTTCTCACAGATAGTATGTGTCTGAGACAGGACTTGGATTCAAGTCTTCCTGACTCCAGAACCAGTTCTCTATCCACTATATCATTTAGATGCCTAACTCATCCTTGGTTTTCTAGGGTCTTATCCTTGTCCTGGAATTACTACTGGATTCACTCCTCAATTCCCAATTAGCCTATGACAACCCTATCTATTTCTGTTTTACTCACTGGCCCTCTCCTCAGCCACTCCATTCAAGTAGTCCTATTTCCCTGTTTATAGTACAGGACAGTGTCAAAGAGAATCTTCCTAGTCCTCATGGCTTGGTTTCTCTCCTTTCTCTTCCCTTCATCACCAGCTTCCAAGGCATCTCTAACAACCCAGACCCCCTGTCTCAAACTCTCTATCTGCCCATCCCTTTCTCAAGCCTTTGAACTTCGGAGTTTCTCTTTATTATATAGTCAACAAGTAACAGCTAGCATTGGGCATCAGTCCATAACACTGTGTCACAATGTGTCTGACCTGTTGGAAGTCATGGATCAAAGAGGAATTGCTGTGGTGAGAGGAAGGGAGAGAAGCAGATATTCGAGGAGAGAAGGACTTTTTCTCAATAGCTGCCATTCCCCCCAGTCCCTGCTAGATAGTTACTCACTGCCCTTCTTTTCAGACAAATGACTCTTCAGTTTCTAATGAGACACCATAAAAGTGAGGACTTAATCATGGGGAGACCTTAGAATTACAGAGTTTGGAGGGATCTCATAGGTGATGTAATACAAACTCTGAATGAATCATGAATCCTTATCAAATGGGCCTTCTCTTTTGGCTTCTTCGTTAATTCATCAACAAATATTTCGGAGCAGCAAGAGAAAGGGTGGTGTCATGGAAAGAACACTGGACATTAGATTCAGAAGATCTGGACTCAATGCCTAGACAAATTTCTTAGCGACCTATGACCTTATTCAAGTCAATTAACCTCTTGAAACATCACATCTTGTCCATTAAATAGAGATAAAAATACTTCCTACATCATAGGAATATATCAAGGAAATTATTTTATAAACTGCACTGCACCGATTAAATATGAGCTTTTATAAACACAAGAGGCAATTTGATTACTATCTTTCCTTCAGAACTTGCTTTTCCTACTGATTTCACTATCTGTATGTAGTGAAATCAGTAGGAAAAGCAAGTATCTGTATATAGTGGGAGGAAGGAAGGAGGGATGGAAGAAGAAGGAAAGGAAGGAGCTAAAGAGGAGGAAGAATCAGGAAGGGAAGGAGGAAGAAAGAGGAATGGAGCAAAGAAGAGCTGGAAAGAAGGAAAGAAGAGAAAGGAAGGAAAGAAGGGAGGAAGGTGTGATGGCAAGCAAAGCCAGATCTTTTGCTGGATTTGTTTTAGTATTATCAAGTACCTCTGGTTGAATCTTGCTTTTATCAACCTGTAGTCTTTACTAGGAGTAAAGCACAGAAACAAGAGTTTCTTTAACTAGAAACAGTGTAAGTGTTTGTATTGTTAATTATTTTAATGTGATTAAAGAAGATCTTCCCCATCTATTAATGAACCTGCCCATTAAGGAGAGTTTGATTAGGGAAGATTTATAGGAAAGTCCCCAACTTTTGTTAAGTTTCTAATGAGGCACTGGTTCTCAAGGGTTGGGATGCCCTCTGGCTGTAAAAATTGCATAAATACACTGAGGGTGAAATTTTACATTGGGGTTTCCTGATTGGAAGTCTTTGTTTTGCCAGAGAAGACTCTGGGAAGCCGATAAGGAGCTCCCTGACTTTGAAAACTCAGATATTGGTGCTTCCCTCTCTGGTAACTATGGTCAGACAGTTGGATCTATCTCTTGATCTATGATGTATGTATTGCTTATGTCAGACAGATGGAAGCATGTCTGTTGACATTTGATTTCTCTGTATTTTCTCTGCAGTTCAGGGTGCTGACTTTACCCCCTGAACTAAGTGAATGATACATGTGCTTGATTAAAGTGATTGTTGACCCCTCAAAATTTGCTTTCCTTTTAGAAAAGCAGATCTAAGAACTTGTGATAGTAGACCCCCCCCATGTATGTTAGGGTCCTTGCTTTTACAGAAAGAAAAGAAGGAAGGAGGGAAGAAAGGTGAAGGGAAGGTAAAAGTGAGAAGGCGAGGAGTGTAGAGAAGGGAGGAGGAAAGAGGAATGGAATAAAGAAGAGGTAGGGAAGAAGGAAGGGAGGAAGGAAGGAAGGAAAGAAGGAAGGAAGGAAGGAAGGAAGGAAGGAAGGAAGGAAGGAAGGAAGGAAGGAAGGAAGGAAGGAAGGGAGGAAGGGAGGGAGGGAGGAAGGAAGGAAGGAAGGAAGGAAGGAAGGAAGGAAGGAAGGAAGGAAGGAAGGAAGGAAGGAAGGAAGGAAGGAAGGGAGGGAGGGAGGGAGGGAGGAAAGGATTTAGAACTGAAGAGACAGAAGTAGGACATACTGTCACAGAACCTTCTAAAGACCTACTGCTTGAATGTGGAGAAGGAGAATGAAGAATCAAAGATGAAACTTCCCAAGGATGAATGTCTGGTACTTAACCATTCCTGTTGTGATGTATCTATTTTTCACAATGTGGGAAAAGAAATATAGTATTCAATTCACAAGAAGCTATCGTTCCATCTTATAGTGAGTTACTGAAGTCATAAAGGGAATTCACAGAAATTTGTCTAAGTTCCCCCAGGACCCTCTGGGTCCAGGGGGAACTTAGACAAATTGGAGAGCATCCAGAAGAAGGAATATAAAGGAAAAAGACCAGTCAAGTGAGGGACCTGAAAATTATGCAACACAGTTAAAGCTCAAGGAAATTAAAATTAGCTTCATTTTTCTGAATTCTTTCCTTTGCCTCTCCCCACCTTGGACCTCTAGTCCCCACTTTCCACCCTGCTTACTGAATTGAAGAAGCAGAGCAGCTAATGGATAGAGAGAAGTTCTTGAAGCCAATAAGCAATTCATTCAATCCCACCTCTGACACACACTTAACCTCTCAGTCTTGACAACTCTTTAAGACAATCAGTCACAAAGAAGCCTCTAAACTACCTTGTTACAGGTAATGTCCTCCCTTAAGAGTTCTCTCTATCATTAAAAGCACAGATCTAGCCCCCTTGTCCCCTATTTCTCAGTTTATCACCCCTGCTCTGACCTTCCTTTCCCCTCTACTGCCTTGACCATATATTTAGTTCAACTACATATTATTAATCACTTTTTCCCCTTTCCCTTCTGTTATTCACATTCTACCAAAACTTCCTCACTCCTGAACTGCCCTCACCATGTCTCTCTGTTTCTACTCCAGAACTAATGAACCCTGCTTAAGAATGTCCCAACAACCCTGCAGAGACTGGATATATTACAAATTCATCTTATCTTATCTCACCTGGTTCTTTCTGGTACAGAGTGATCCTTTTATTACCCCCACATGGTATCTCTACCAATCTGCTGACTTACTCTTTACCAGCAAAGAAAAATCTTTTTCCATTTCCTGGTTCCAGTTCCCATTCTCACACTTAGCTTGAGCATGGATCTAGGCAGTCAGGGGCTGCTCAGTCTAAAGGTTTTCATTATATACAGAGACAGAGAGACATAGGGAGAGAGATCTAAAACTCACCATCCCATTTTTGAGACAAAGTATTCCTCCTACAAAACTTCAATAGTTTTCTTTCAGTTGAGGAAGTTTACTGAGAAAGAGGCCCAAATGCCCTCCCCATTTCCAATTCTCTTCTTTCATCGTATTCCTAGAGTAAGAATTACAAAATCCTGAGAAGTCCATTGATCCATGGAAACTATCATTCTTGCTTCCCACTCCCCAACTTTGGGCACAAACTATTCTGCTACATTCAGAAGCTTCAATCAAGTGGGAAGCAATTCTTCGGTAATAGGAATCTTCGGGGAAAGAAAATCACAAGGATTTCGCAGAATTATAGAATCACACAAGTGGAAGTCAAACTCGGCCTAGCAAAGCTTCACTCTATAACATGACAAACAGGGAAAGACCTCTAATGACGTGGAACTGATCTCCTGAGGCAGCCCATTGGGTCATTTGGATAGCTCTAATATTGAATTTAAGAAGTTTTTCCAAACTTCTTAAAGTTTGGGCAAGTAGAAAAGATCTTATGATCTGCTGGACTGAGGCCTGAGGGGGACACTACATGGAACAGATATGGATTTGAGCCTATTTCCCTCCCCTTCTGGTGGGTCTCATGATCAGACCACTTCCACTACATAAGCACTCTAGTCTTTTGCTAAAAGGCATGCATAGTCAGAAGTTCCTGCTTGGTCCCTTGGTCTCTGAGGCAGGGAGGAGATGCCCAAGAAAATTTCCACTGAGCAAGGAAAAACCACTTGTTCAAAAAAGGAATCTCTCTCTTCCTTCTTCCCCTTTCCAGCAATGACTTCATACTAACAGCAATAAGCATGAGCCTGGGGATGAACTTCAAGTCCCCCGCTATCTCTTTTGATTTGTGTGTATGTGGGTTTTTTTTTTCCTGAGCACAGTTTTGTCTAACCTTAGTTGCAACTTCATAACAGAACTTTTGCAGCTTCTGGGTCTGGGTACTAGTTGTCCATCAAGAGGTGAACTCCAAAACAAAATCTCAGAGACCATGACCACTGATAAGAGAACATCATAAATCCTGGCATGTCTTTCTAGAAACCCAAATTCATGAATTGTTTTATAGTCAGTTTCTGCTCTAGAGATCTGGCTCTGAGATACCTCCTTCTAGGTCAGTAAAATGGCAGTATAGCCAGGTTCCGCTTCTAGAGTCTGACTCTAAGATCCCATCTGCATTGAGTTGATAGTCCCAAGGGAATTGATGAAATTGCCAAGAGAGAATCTGAGGAAGAAGAGAATAGGACATAGGAAAGAGGTTTGGAAACACCCACAATTAGGTGAAAATGAGGTGGATATTACACTAGGATAAGGTAGTCCTGGATGCTCTGTCTCTCTCTTAATTCATCCTCTTACAAACATGCTCTTGTGGTACCCTAAGATGAGATGCTTATAGACTTGGCAGTGATATCCACCTCCTAAGAGATCCAGGTAGCAATGCTAACAAGCAGGATGTGTCTCCATTACTTGCCATCACCAGGAACAGGGAACTGTACATAGACTCTTATACCTTATACTTTATGTGAAGCTTTAGAAAAAATATTGATACTTCTGGGGAACCTCATGATACTTAAGATGTTTCTCTTCATCCAGGGCTGGCAAGTGTTTATGTTGTCATTCAGGCGTGTCAGTCCTGTCTGACTCCATGAGAGTCTTAGCAAAGATACTGGAGTAGTTTGCCATTTCCTTCTCCAGCTCATTTTGCTGATGAGAAATTTGAGGCAAACAGGGGTTAAGGAACTTGCCCAGGGTCACACAACTAGTATCTGAGGCCAGAAAGATGACCTTCCTGACTCCAAGCCTAGCACTAGATCCATTGCACCATGTAGCTGGTAAGGCATTCAAGTTTTTTACAAACTTTTTGATAAGGAAAAACTGCAGTCTACATTTGGGATAAAATCATAGGTATCAGAACTGGTTGGCACCCTGGAAATCATCAGTCCAAGTTCTTCATTGTATAGATCAAGAAACGGAGGCCCAGAGAGATGGAGACATTTGTCGAAAGTTACACAGCCATTGAGATGGAATTTATGGAGCACCTTCCATGGAAATCGTGTGCTTAGTACCAGACACTAAGACAGAAAGTTAGTGTCCTTGTCTTCAAGGTCCTTACAATCACTCTATAAAGGACCCAATTATGGGTCTGAATGACCTGAAGGTCTAACAAAGGAAAGGAAGATCACTTCAGGTTAGCCAGGGGAGATATGTATTCGCATATAAGGAAGGACTTGAGTTACACTTTGAAGGTTAGGTAAGCATTAGACAGGCAGAAAGGAGGGGAAGGACATTCGAGGTGGGGGGGTTGGTGTGAGCAGACACATACATTCCTTTTCAGGTCATCTCTGATCATTAGCCCAGTCACTATGCGGTGAAGCATGGGAATCAGCTCAATCTCAGTTAACTTCCCAAGTCAAAGCTTCCTTGGGGCCTGCAAAAATTATATATAGAGACACAGTAGGATGCTGCTTCCCTCAGCTAGAGAACTCATGTTCTTTCGTTTCACAATATCTCTGCTCACACCTTATCCATGAGGATCCTTTGTTTCATGTTTGCTTTCTTCATCTTCCTGACCCAAATTTCTCCAGGTAAGATGGGAATCATCAGTGATGGAAGAGGGAAGTCATATTCCATGCCTTGTCTTCCTGGGAGGAGAGATGTAACTCTTGGGAAAAGGAGATCAGAGAAATCAGCCCTGTGTCCTTAGACAATCCAAAGGACAAATGGTTCCTTTGAGACTTTCTCCCAGGTTAGGAACCAACTGAGAAAACTCAGGCTCTCCTTCCAACCCTCAAACATAAAGGGGTGAGGGTTGATTAAGTGAACTCCCTGTCACTAGATGTGTTTAAGAAGTTGTTGGGAATGTTATAGAGAGTATCATAGGACCCTAGATTTAGAGCTAGAAGAAACTTTAGAGGTCATCTACTCTAAATCTCTCACATTATAGATTTCAGAGAAGTAGAGTGACTTGTCTAAGGTCACACACTAAGGAGCAGAACTGGGATTTGAATCAAAGTCCTCTGACTTTAAATTCAGTACACTATATTACTCTGAGATCCCTGAACTCAGCAGAACATTGGAAATTCTTTCCAAGTTTCCATGATTCCTACCAACTTGCCTCTCAGGGAGCTAACTACTTCCCCTTCGAACTGTCCTAAAGTTTCTCACAGCAGTGTGTACCTAATAGATGTTTAATTAATGATGATTAATTGACCATATTTCCCTGATCACTTACCTCTTCAGAATCTTGTCTCTCCATAACACCATTCATTGTATTTCAGTCACAGGCTTCAGTGCCATCTATCTGTCACTCCCCTTCCCCTACTCTAACTTCTGGTATCCTCTTCTCTCTTCCCTCCATTAGAGACATGATCAACTATTTAAAATGCTTCCTGCCCAGTACTCTCTGTCCAGTTCAATATCTTTTTTTCTCACTATCTTCTGTTGCACATGAACAAGTATAATCCATTTTCCCTTGGAAGACATTCAGTGCTGTCATACAAGTACATTTATGCCCACACTCAATTCTCCTCTACCGCAAAAGTGTATATAGATAGATAGATAGATAGATATAGATATAGATATATAGATATAGGTATATATATAGGTATATATAGGTGTATATACATAGGTATATATAGGTGTATATACACATAGTCATTGGACTTGGTTTCAAATGATGTCTGCTCTTCATTTATGATAGAGACATGTATAACCAGTTAAGAGCTGGAAAGTGTTTAGAAAATAAGATTATATAATTTGAACAGTTATAAGGAACAGAAGGGTAGACTTGTCTTGATTGGAATGGAGAGCAGAACTTACCAATGTATTAACAAGACCACCAATATTCCCAAATCTGTTAGTGGCTAGAGCATTCAGAATATTTGTCAATGACCACCAGTAGAACACTTGGACAAACTTAACTCCCACTAAATTAAACGAGCAATTTTACTAGATTAAAAGACATAGACATTGGCAAATTTAATGGATTACTATGGTTTTTAAAAAAAGTCATTATCCATTGGCTGACACTCTAATTATGACCTTATTCATGCTTAGTGAGGCTAGTCTATGTAGGAGACAGAAGGGTTGCAATTCAAAACCTCTATACATTGGTAGGAGTTTCTAGAGTATGCTCTGCCTTCAAGAACCACAGGTAAACCCTATATCATGATGAAGCATCAGTGGGAAATGTCAGTGGAGCATTTATCCCTGTTAAATTTTATGTTTGATACTTCCTTCTCCTATAATTGCAACATTCAAGCAGTCAGTCAGTCTATCAAACCTAACTTCAAAAAGTCTCCCTTATTCATCTTTTCTTTTCCTTTCCCTCAGAATTTGATCACTCAAGCCTGAACTACTTCTTAGTTCAGAATTTTCATTTTTTTGGAGTAAACCTCCTAAGGGCAGATAAATAGGCTATGAAACGTTCAAATCAGGGGGTGAAACAATGGTCAACATGATTGAATATGTTTAAGTACAACCCCCACAAAAATATATTCACTTTTTTCAAGGAAAACAAAACTCAAATCACCGTCAGCAACAACAAAAAAAACCCAGAAGATTCATTCCAAATTCCAAACAGCTCTTTATATGGTGTATTCAACTGACGTCAAATTTGAGATAGATCTAGCCAGCAAAATCTGCCAGAGTCAATGTCAGTTATAGGCTCATTACACCAATGACTTTTTCCCTCACTCAATAGGTAGGCACATTGCTCAGGGAAGGGAGGAGGGAGGAGATGACAATATTTTTCTAAAAATGATAGGAAGGGACTTTGTTACATGAAGTTCCTAAACCACCATCTTAATATTTATACCCTCTATCCTCTCCCCATAGTGACATCTTTCATGGCACAAAGCAATCCTCCCCAATACCGACATGATAATTCCATTAGCTCACTAAAATATCCTTATCAACTTCCCAAAAATATTTAGTTCAACCAGAAATACACAATCTGGCCCCAATCCACCTTTTAGGCACACTTCCCACCACTCTTTCTTAGGAATCTTTTGTTGAGTCAACTTTCTACTACCAATGCCCATCTCAAAAAAAATCCAATATCTACCGGCACCCCATGTCTCATTATGTATCTCTGATCTGAACTGGTCCCCACTTTCATAAATTCTCTCTCCTTCTACCAGCCAGTTCTTTAATGCACACCATCCCCCAAAAAGTCAGCTCCAGAAGTCCTCTATAACCAACTCAAAAGGAAATTATTTTCCCCCTTCTAGTGACTGAATCCCTTTTTTATTACTGATGTGTGTCCTTACTTATCTCACCATGTTCATGTGTCTTCTCTCTGCAGATCACTTATAAGCTCCTTGGGGATCAGGGAACATATCTGATATTCTTTGTGGCCCTCTCAGGAGTTAACTTTTCAAAGAAGATTGAAATTGAATTTCTTATCATGAGGGCATTTGCTCTAATACATGACTCCATCATCAAGAGACAGCTTACTTCTTGCTAAGTTGTGTAAGCCCGGGCAGATCACTTCCCCTCTCCCATTCTCAGCTTGTTTATCTGTGAAACAAAGATGATGGTTACACAGGTACTAACTACCTTATAGTTTGTTGCGAAGAATGCCCTTTATAAATGTGAGTTACCATATTCCATGGGGCAAAAGAGTCATTATCAGTTGGTTTATATCAAATTGCAGAAAGTTCTCTGTTCCCCAAGGATCTGTTATTGTTCCTATGCTGCAGGTCACTTCAGTGGAGACATAGATGACTCACTTTTCAAATTTTCATATCCTATCTATCACATCAGATGACAAAGTCCTAATCTCAAAACAGGATAGCACTTTGGGTGAAACTGAGGAAGATAAATATTCACCAACATCACAAGTATAAGACAGAGAAGGCATGGCTAGATAGCAGCTTATTTTTAAACAAACTGGAAGTCATACTGGGACTAAAGCTCAGTATGAACCAGCAGTGTGACGATAAAATCAATGAAATAGTAAGATAACTTTAGAGAAGCCTAATGACCAGAAGAGGGGCATGATATTTCAGTAAGTCTGCCCTGAAGCATTGTGTTCAATTCTGGGTACCTTGTTTTAAGAAAGGCATTGATAAGCTGCAGAATACCCAAAGAAGGTAAACAAGGATGGTGAAGAGACTCACATTCATACCATATGAGGATGTTTAGTGAAGATATAATAGAGTGGAGAAGATTGCTGCTTTCATGATTTGGAGGGCAATGGAGTGGAAGATAGATAAGAGTTGTTCTACATGGTCCAAGAGAACAAAAATTAGTAGCAATGGATAGAGGTTGCAGAAAAGCAAGTTTAGGCTCAATATTAGAAAAAATTCACTAGAATAAAAGATGCATATATGAAGTAGAATGGACTGCCATGGGAGGTAGTAGTAGACGCCTTTTCCAGAGGTCTTCAAGTGAAGACTGGATGGCTACATTGGTGGAATATTTTAGAGGTAATTCCTAATCATATACAGGCTGAACCAGATGCTCCCAGGGTGCCTGTCAATTATACATGACTATGCAAACCCACAGGACCTTCCCAGAGCATGCGGCTGAGGAGCCTCTGGTGCTGCATAAGAGTCTTCTACCTCCTGAAGTTTGTGGGAAGAAAAATAGCCTGCTCTATATTTTTAAATGTTCACTAAATAACAATTGTAAAAACCCTAACAAAATCTAGAGAAACCTGTCTGTCTCAGTCTAGAAAAACACTTAAGTTTGAGAAGTCTGTGAAGGTGAGAAAGGACTCCAAAGACTCAACCTTCAAATTAGAACTGGTCTTAGAGAACATTTAATCCAATCTATCATTTAACAGATGAGGAAACATAGACTCACAGAGGTAAGATAATGTTCCTGAGCCCATGGAGCCCATTGCAAAGCTGGGATACCAAATAAAACAGTTGACATAAATGAGATTAAAGTGTCCAAAGGGCTTTTATATGCATGATCTCATTTGAGACTCACAACATCTTAGGAAGATAAGTAATTTAGGTATTATCATTCCTCTTTTGTAGATGTGTAAGCTAAGAGTCAGAGAAGATAAGTAATTTACTTAAGGTCATCTATTTAGAAGCATCATGCCTATCACTCTTTGCACTACCCCATATTCCCTCTCTTGACTCCTAGACCAATTGAATTTCATTCAACAAGTGTATAGTAGGAACTGGAGGTGCAAAAGATTTAAAAAATGACACAACTCTTGCCCTTCAACAAAAGACATTCTAATGGGAAGAGAACAGAAAAACAAATAAGACTTGTACATACATCAATATTACATAAGGCTTTGAGAAACCACTGCTGGTTACCTCAACTCAGGAAGAGTCAAAGGCCTTGTCTTCCCTCCCTTTGTGCAGACCATAAGTCATGAGTGTGAAGGGTCTTCCAGGTGGCCTGTGGTCAGTTAGGCCTGTAACAGGATGGCACCATGGAAAGGTACAGGTGGACCTGGCGTGGCAGAGGGTTTCACGAAGAAAGCAACTATTATAAAATAAAGGGTGAAGAGAAGAGTGTTGTTCTTCACTGATCTTCAGGCCAATCTCTTATCTCAGTCATTCCAGTTCACCCCCAAGGTTACCTTCCTGACTCTTTATGCCTCAGTCCTGTGGGACAGAATATGTGGTACCTACAGAAAAAGTCAATTTAGTTGCTGAACCATTGGGACTAAAAGCTGTTATTTTTTTCTCCCTCTGGTCAATAAGAGCAATCAGGTAAAAAGAAGATTTCTTCTGCTGGTCATGGGATGAAATACAATAGCCTTCCATTACTGTTACATCACAAGAATCTCTCCCCTTTGAGATTGCTTTAGAATACAATCAGCAATAATAAACCTCACATCTATATAACAAGTTAACTTTCATGGAGCTTTCTTACCATTATCTCATTTAACCCTCCCAGATAGTTCCATTGAGCTTGGCAGAGTAGATATTATCATCCCCTCTTTTAATTTGAAAAAAGTGAGGCCTAAACATATATCACAGTATGGTAATAGTGGAGGCCAGATCTCCCAGACTCCACCTAGTCTTGTGTTTATTCTATTAATAGTACCTTTTTAAAATTACTTTTTCATGGGGTTATAGAATTCAAAACTTCAACTGTTGTCCTTTGGGGATTCACTTATGTCATATGAAAGGAGACTGTTCTTGAGGACTGTCTCCTCAAGCCCCTGAACAAATTGTATATGGACCTCTTGGAAGAACCAATGAGCTCAGAAACCTCATTTTTTTTGTGTGTGTAGCCAGGAGCCACTTTAGACGTGTGTGCTGGAAGCCCAATGGATTCTGTCGGGATAAGTGTCTTGAAAACGAAACTACGAAGTCCATGTGCTTTGGGAAAAAGTTTTGCTGCATGAGAAAAGTTAAATAAAGAGAATACTGACCTTATGGTAGAGTCATCCACAACCTTCCTGACCATCAACAATGTCAATCTCTGTTGCTTCCTTTGCAGGATGGCAAACTCGAAAATAAATCCATACATAGTGATCCTCTGCCTTTCTGTTTTTCTTGATGATTAAGTGACATTTGGGGAATTGTATCAGTTCCAGATGTAGTCAGTATTAGTTACCCCGAATCACAGATGTCTATATTTAGCGCTGATCCCTCTCCTGAGTTCCATTCTCACATTTCCAGCTGAGTAGTTGACATTTCCAACTGGATGTGATAGGCATCATGAACTCAGTATGTCCAAAACGGAACATATTATCATCATTATCATCGAACCAGCTTCTCTCAGGACACCACTCAATAAAATATTTTTGGTTTTTGATTGATTCTAATCTCCTAGATTTCTCTTTTGTCCTCATCCACCCCCATATCATTGCTGGCACATTCACCCCTTAGCTTGGGCTCTCATCAGTCCTCTTATCTGGACCATTACAATGGCCTCTCAGCTGGTTTATTGTCTCAAGTCTCTCCCCATCTATTCCATCTTCTACCTAGCTGTCAGAATAATCTTAAAATGCAGGTTTGATCATGTCACTCATCTACTCAATCAACTCTGAAGACTCACAACTGCCTCTAGAATAGATTATAAATCATTCTGTTTGACTTTAAAAGCCTTTAAAGGGGGCCCAGGAGAGGGAATTGGGGAAATTGATTATATAAATATTGAACTTCTGGAAATTCTAGAATGGAAAATCCAGACTCTGAAAGAGTTTCTGACTGCTAGAGCTTTAATGCATGGAGATAACTCTCCCTGGAAAGAAAATGAGTCTAAAAGTCACCATTACTGCAAGTTATGGGATAAATTACTGTATGTTCTGGGTTTGTTCAATATGCTAATGGATGTTTTGATGGGAAGAGAAAGGAGAATAAGGGTTTAAATCAGTACAAATAAGTCTCTTCAGTTTCTTGACCATAACCTTCCATATCTCCACAAAGCTTTCTCTCAATGCTAAACAAAGGCTGAGTCTATTTCATCTCTCCTAAGAATTCTGCTTTTTCTCTCAGGAAGAGAAGGCATGGAATGAAGTCCCTGTGCATTTTTCACCTGTAATGACTCTCACTTTACAGGGAGAAACCTAGGCCAGAAAGATGAGAAGCGCAAACGGAAAGTACAAAATCCTTGTAGCTGAGTGTCAGTAGAGAGCAATCTGTCAAACTGGGACCCGAGCTCCTTAGCCAAGGGAGGCAGACAGAGCCTGACTATCTCTATGGTTCTGATTTGGCCTTGAGTCAGCTTAGAGCTGGTAAACTGATGAAGAAGGCTAGTTTTCCATGCTCTAATGAGTAGTGTGTGGGTTAAAAGCCCAGAGAAGACCTGAAAAGGTCTGAGTGGGCAGAAAGGTAGAGTGTCTGCTCACCCCATTCCTCTGCCTGGAATGCTCTCCATTTCCTTTCTGCCTACACAACACCCATCTTTCAAAGCCCAGCTTAAATCCTTCCTCCTTAATGAGAAAATGTTTCTAACCAGATAAACCAGCAGTCATTTCCTCTTCCTCTGTAATTTCAGTAGTCCTCATGGGCCCTGAGAGACAAAGGATCTGAAGGATGCTAGATGTCCTCATAGATGTAAAAGGGACCTTAGAGACAATCTAGGGCAATTTCCTCATTTTACACATGAGGAAACTGAGAACTATTAGATGAAAGTCACACAGATAGCAGGAACAGATGTGCTACTGGAACACAGGTTCAAACCTCTGACTCCAAATCCCTTGTTCTCTTCACCAGGCAACACTGCCTTTCCAATGAGTGATCTATCTTTCCATGAATATGTAACATTTTTGAAGGTGGGGCTATTTCTTTATTTTATCCTTGAATTCCAAACAAATAACTCTGAGTCTTACTCATCATCTTTTAGAGAAAGGAGGGACCAAACCTGGGATTTTATTGATATAGGAAACTTCTAGTATAGAGACTCCCTTTATTAATGTAGATCAGGACCTATTCTGCAAATGACAGCTTTAACACTGAGACATTAAGTGACTTCTTCAGCTAGTATGTATAATGGAAGACACTTGAGCCCAGGTCTTCTTGGCTCTGAGACCTAGCCTTCTCTTTGCCACGCCATGCTTCTCCTTCACAGAATAGATCCTTAATGAATGTCCCTCAAAGGGAATTGATTTCTACCTTGTTCTAAGCTAGATGGAAAAGAAACCGGCGAAGAAGGAGTGATCCTAGTATATTCTCTTGTTTCTTCCCCTCCTTCCTCAAGGGAAGATGGAAATCCCCTGTACAACAAGGCAATTCATTGAAAGGGATAGTTGAAGGCTCTCTTAAGGGTAAGTGTGGAGTTACTGAAATTTTCAGTAGTCTTTCACCTCAGCAAACTCCTGGATATGCTGAGCAGGAGCCAAATGATCTGTAGATCAGGAAAGAAGAAGAGTAGAAGTGAGGTCTAAGCAGAAAAGCTGGGGGAAGCAGCCATTAACATTAAATAGCCCTAAATCTTTTTCCTGGATCTAAGTGTGGCCTCTGTACCAGGCTGTGTGTATTGGGAATTGGAGTTAACCAAGTGGCTTTATATAGATGGGTTCAAGCAGCTTTTTCCTGAGCAATAGCAGAGATTGGCTTCATTCTCATAGTATCATTGCTCTACAGACAGAAAAATGTCTTTAAATGTATGCCTCGTTTTGTTCTCTTTCCAGGCTCCAATCTCTAGGTATACAATGCTTTAGACTTTGAACTGGAAGGAAGATTAAGAACCAATTAATCCAATTAACAGTCAGAGAATGGAAGGGGCTTTCCCAAGGGTATAGGTGTGTGAATAACAGAGCTGGGTTCAAACTCAGGTACAATGTCTGTAAGATCTGTGTTCTTTCCCTTGAGCCCCATGGGCATTATCTCTAGGTGCCATTTCCTGGTGTAGCCACCTTGACTTTTCATTTACAAAATGTCTTATCACCCCATCAGGGCCTCATTGAACAGCCATCCCTGTGACCCAATAGTCTCTATACACAAGACAATATCGATGTGAGACTGACAGAAGACCCAGAAATCCATCCAGTTAAAACACATATATTTGGTGTAGTCCAGGGTCAGAGAATCTCACAGCAGAAAGGGCTTTTGGATAACTTCTAATATTGGGGTTCTTAACATGGGGTCTATGAAGTTGTTTTTGAAATCACTTTGGTAACTTTATTTCCATATAATTGCAATATTTCCTCTGTAATATTATGTACTGTATTATATTCATTTAAAAACTTTAAAGGGGTCTATCTGTTTCTCCAGACTATAAGGGGTGTCTATGAGACAAATGTTAAGAACCCCTGTTCTAATGCAAACTATCATTTGACAGATAAGGAAACTAAATTGCAAAGATGGAAATTACCTTGCTCGAGGGAACAAAGATGGCAGAAGTAAAACTAGGACCAACATGAATCCCACTTTCAGAAGTTTTCTCTCATGGATTCAAGGTAGAAAACTAATAGTGCATTAAAGAACCTGATGTTTCAAGGCCAACCAGAAAAGAATCCAATGCATTTACCCTGCTACGGTCAGTGACAGCTCATTCATTTCCACAGTTTTCAAGTTCATCCTCAGCTGTAAGTTTGACTTCTAGTCTTTGAAACAAAATAAAACTAAGCCAGATCATCAGGAACCAAAATCCTCTTCATCTAGGAGGGAGTCCACTTGGCAGTGGCCCTTTTGTCTCATATAGTACATCTGTTGAAATAGTCCACTCCTGGCTGTATAAAGAAGTCATTTGCCAACATCAGATCATTGAGGCAGTATATTAAGAACAAGGAATTATAGCGTCACAGTTCTAAAGCTAGAAGAGACCTCAAACAATTACCATCTTGATCCTGGGAGGCAGGAAGTCCCAAGCTGATGGCAACAACAAAGGTGGATGGGCAAGACTCTCTCCCTTCAATTCCTTCACACAACATGTGTATCTAGGGGCTAAGGAGGGGTGAGTAGCCATTACTGAATCTCCCACAATAGCCAGGGATTTCATGATGACTAGATAGGACAAAATTGTCAAATTTTCAAAAGGAAAATTAGAAATGTTGAAAGGGCTGTTGATGCACTACTGGTGGAGCTGTGAATTATTCAACTCATTCTGGAAAGGAATTTGCCCCAAAATTTAGTAAACTGTGTAGAATTTTGAGCCACTTATGCCAATATTGGATCTATGCTACCAGTGAGATTAAAGAATAAGGAAAGGGTCCTATAAATACAAAAGTAATTACAGCTGCTCTTCTTGTAGTTACAAAGGACCAGAAATTAAGGGGATAGTCATTAATTGGGGAAAGACTGAACAAATTATAGACCATGAATATAATACAATACTATACTGTTGGAAGAAATGATGAAGGGGAGAGTTTCAGAGAAACTTGAGAAGATGACTATTAACTGATACAAAGCAAAGCAAAGGCAAAAGAACAATTTAAACAATGAAAACAACTTTGTAAAAATGAAGAATTTGAATCAATATTGTCTTGTGTATAGAGACTATTGGGTCACAGGGATGGCTGTTCAATGAGGCCCTGATGGATGATAAGACATTTTGTAAATGAAAAGTCAAGGTGACTACACCAGGAAATGGCACCTAGAGATAATGCCCATGGGGCTCAAGGGAAAGAACACAGATCTTACAGACATTGTACCTGAGTTTGAACCCAGCTCTGTTATTCACACACCTATATTCTTGGGAAATGATGAAGGGGAGAGGTTCAGAGAAACTTGAGAAGATGACTATCAACTGATACAAAGCAAAGCAAGGGCAAAAGAACAATTTAAACAATGAAAATTACTTTGTAAAAATGAAGAATTTTGAAAGATTTAAAAGTTTTGATCAATGTAATAATCAGACATAATTCCAAAGGACCAGTGAGGAAGAACGAAAAATAAATATGCAGCATTAAACATACATTTTTGTGGATAATTGTTATGAACTTTTTCTTTTACCTTTTTTTTCCATGGGGAGAGGTTGGAGGGAGAGAAAACAAATACTTATTAATTGGGAAAAAGTAGGAGGGAGAAGTCAAACAAAAGACTTTATATTTTATTTTAGAGCAGGGGTAGGGAACCTGCAGCCTTGAGGCCACATGTGGTCCTCTAGGTCCTCAAGTGTCACCCTTTGGCTGAATCCAAACTGTGAAGTCAAAGGGCTGCACTTGAGCACATAGAAGGCCATATGTGACCTCAAGGCTGCAGGTTCCCCACCCCTGTCCTAGAGCCAAAAGAAGTGCATTGAGTAAAAGAATCACATGGTCACATCTATGCTAACAGAAAATCACTTTGGAAGCTGTGTGTAGGATGAACTGGAATTTTGAGGGAGTTGAAAGAGGGAAATAAAATGGGAGCTGCTGCAATAATCTAGGCAAGAGTTAGGTAAGGACCTGAAAGGTGATAACTGTGATTAGAAAGGATTGTATAAATGTAATGATGGTAGGTGGAAGATGAAAGTCATGTTGTGAAAGTAGAAACACAAAAGTTAGCAAATGATTGGATATGAGGGGTGAGAGAGAGGAAAGAGTTTGGGATAATGTCAAGATTTCAAACCTGGGAGACTAGCAGAAAGATGGTTCCTTTGACAGAAATACAGAAATTTGAAAGAGGCAGTGATTTGGGGGGAAAGATAATGAGTTGAGTGTTGAACTTACTGAGTCTGAGATATGTCCAGGATGTTCCTTTAGAAATGTTCAGTAGACAATTGATGGTGTGAAACTGAAGCTCAGGAGACAAACTAGTGCTAGATAATTAGATAATGAATCAAACAAAAGAATAGTCCTGGAAGCTATCTTTCTCTCTCAATCGATCTTCCCACCAATAAGTTCTTGTGGCTCCCTATGGCTTTAGGAATGGAGAGGCAATGGTAAGAGATCATGGGCTCAACACTGAAGTTCACTTCTCTAAGGGATCCAGACAACAAAACGGACAGAATGGGCCTCCTTTACATGCCTTTATCAGCAGCAAGAAGCCATGCCTTGGCTTTTCTAGAAAAGCTACTATTGAAGCTTTTAGGAGACCCAAAGATATAAGCTATTTCTCTATATCAAATGCTAGTGATGATACAGTAAATTTTTCCACAAGCCAAGTATGAGAAAGAAAAATTGTAACCTCTATTTAGAATGAAATCATAGATATCTATCAGAGCTGGAAACCATCTAATCCAACTCATCATTTTATGGATAAGGAGACTGTGTAACAGAAAAAAGAAAGGACATGCCAAACAGCATATAGTGACAGATCTTTATTTAGGAAGTAGCTTCCATAAGAAGAGACTGTGTTTGATTCCAGAACCCACAAACTCAAGGTCCACATCCTCAAAGTGCTACCACACTACAGGAAATAAATCAACCTCCCAAGTGATCCAGTGGTACGAGCTGCTTTACAGTCAGAGAAGACAAAAGAAAAAAAACACTTCAGGCTGGCCTGCGGAGATATGACTTCACGACTAGGAGGGACTAGAGTTAGATTTTGAAAACTAGGCAAGCATTGAATAGGTGGAAGGGAGAGGGAGGGTGTTCCAGGAAGCAAGTGCTCTCCCTGATTTACTGTCTTCACATTCCTTTTCAGGTCACCTCTAATGATTTGCCCACTCACTACTTAATGAAGCATGGGAATCTATTTAATTTCAGTTAACTTCCTTGGCCAAAATTGCCTCAGGGACCTTCAAGAGATAGTTTCGAAAATAGAGTTGGACACGTAGAGAAGCTAGAGAATTCAGGTCTTCTTGTTCTACCATCTCCTCTCTGTTGACAGCTGAGCCATGAGAATTTTCTACTTCATATTGATGTGCTTCATCTTCCTGACTCAGATTTCTCCAGGTAAGGTGGCAACTATCAGTGATGAAAGAGGGAAATCACATTCCATATACTGTCTGCCTGGAAGGAAAGGTAGAGCTTTGGAGATGGAGCTTGTCAGAGAAATCAGCCTTGAGTCTTCAGATAATATAAGCCATTTGGTACTTTTACCTGGGCTAAGTGCCAATTGAGAAAATTTAATCTAGCTACCAAACAGAAAGGACAAAGGTGCCTTCCCATCTGGCAGATTTGAGGGGCATGGGTTTTCTACTCAGGCAACATTCCTAGCTCTTCCCCTTGCTGTCCCAGGACAGAAGACTAAGCCACAGTGTCAAGCGGCAAAAAAATTTTGTCACCTCAGTTTCCAGAGTTTTCTGCTGAGGATGGTGTCATCCTCCTATCTCCCTTGGTACTATCTGCTCAATTTAGTCATTCTCTGTATCAGAGGCTGTTGAAACCTAGAGTATTGCGACAGCATCCATTTCTGTCTTCCTTTGGAATCTCAATTCACTTCTAGTTTCTTAAAAGTCCTTAACATAATGGAGCAGTTATATGGCCTCTTTATTTTTTACTTTTGTGTTCCAGAGGATCATCAGAGAAAATGCCTTCCCTGAGCCAACTTGAACTTTTGGGGAGGAGGCAGGGTTTAGGGGGGAGAAGGTGAGAGATGTGTAAGTGAGCTCTTTGCACTGGATATATTTAAACAGAGGTTGTCAGGGATGTTCCAGATGAGATTGCAGAATCACAGATTTTAAAACTATAAGGGAGACAAGATGCCATTTTTTTCCTAAATCTTCATGTTATAAATGAGGACTCAGAGTCTAGAAAATCAGTCAACACTCATTTAACAAGGATTTATTAAGCATCTACTATATGTCAGACACTACTAAACCTGGGAATAGGAAGACATATTTTTAAAAATCATAGAATTGATTGACTTGTCCAATGTACAGAGCTAAGCAAGTGATATGGTTGAGATTTGAATACAGGTTCTTTGATTCTAAGAAGAAGAACATTTAATTAATTTGCCATCCTATCCTCCCCCAAAAATGTGGGTATTTTTCTACATAAATCATTGGGTTTTATTTTAAATTACATTATTTTCTTTCATTTTGTGTGTGATGGAGCCACATCTAATCTATCAGGAGTTAGAAAGTGTTTAGAAAATAAAACTATAATTTGAAGAATTGTCATGAGTGGAAGGGCAGACCTGTCTTCATTGACCCCAAAGTTCAGAACTAGATTCTATCAATGTTGTAACAAGACTGCAAACACCTCAGCTTTGCTAGAAGCCAGAGCTCTTAGGATCTTTGACAATAGACACTATAGGAATTATCAGTAGAAATCCTATCAGCCAAATAACTGGCAAACATTTATTAAGTCCCTCTTACATGCCAGGCACTGTGCAAGTGCTTGGGGGTATAAAGACAGATGTGAGACATTCCCTGTATTCAAGGAGCTTACATGCTAGCAGGGAGGAAACAGATACATATGTTTGCATAATATATATATGTATATATATATATATATATATTCACACATATGTGTATATGTACAATAAACAAATGCATGTACATACACAAAACACATATGAAACTCATGCAAGATTCTTGTATCTTCTATCCTTGGAGGATAGAAAAACACTAAGAGTTGGGAGGACCAAGAAAGATGTCAAGAAGAAAGTGGTGCTTGAGTTGGATCTTGATGTAATTGAAAGATTTCAAGAGGCAAAGGTAAAGAAGGAAGGCATTCTAGGCATGGGGAGCAGTCAGTGAAAAATCATAGATATGGGAAATGGAATATTAAGGCTGAAGAATGGTAAGAAGGCCAATTTAGCTGAACCATAGAGCATAGGGACAGAATAAATATGAAACTAGGCAGGAAAGGTCAAATTTATTAGAAGGTATTTACATTTATGTTCCATACTAGAAGAAGTAAAGGGGAGCCTATGGAGTGACATAGTGACATAGTCAGGCCTACCTACAAAAATACAAATGTGCAAACTAATCAAAATTGACTTTTACACAATGCAAAGTGAATCCATAATAATGATCCTAAGTAGGAAAAAAATTTTCACCTAAAAAGAGTATGGAAATGGATTACCAGTCCATACCTGCCTTAAGCCTAGTAGGGTCTGCCACACAAAAGGGGAACATAAGAACAACAATCCTCTTTACCGCAAGAAAGACAGAGTAAAGGAAAAGAACAAAGGAGCCTCTGCTTTCCTGCCTAACAGTGAGAGAAAAAATCATGGAAGGGGAAACTTCTTAAGAAAAAAGCTGTGTGTATAAGCCCAGTTCATGACTTCTGTTCTGGCCAGCTGTTGTACCTCTAATCAGTTTTATACAGACAGAATTCGAGAATCAAAAGAGACTTCAGAGGTCATCTCATCTAATATGTACCTGAGTAAGAATTCTTCAACAACATAGCTGGTAAATAGTCATCTAGTCTTTACTTGAAGATGCCAAGTGGAATGGAGTCCACTACCTCCTAAGGAAGCCGTTCTACTTTTGGCTATCTCTAATAGTTATTTTTTCCTTAAATTAGAATCGAGGTCTACTCAGCCCTGCCATTTGCAGTAGTCTACCTTCCCCATCTCTGCCATATCTGAACAGTGGAGGTAACCCTTTCCAGGAAATATATCAATTTTGAATCAAGGAATTCCACTACTATTCACAATAATCATTTGATCAATGGCAGGAATTTGGAACTAGGTGGAGAACTATTCAAAAAAAGCTAACTCAGGTAACTCAGCTCCAGTTGAGGATTGCAATATTGGTAGGAATAACTAAGCAAGTTCTAATAAATGGATGAAAGTTACTGGAGAGATGGAGATATTTGTGAAACTGAGAGAAAACTTTCTAATAAGTACAGTCATCTCAAAATGGAATAAACTCTCTTAGGGAGCTGAAAGGCCCCTATAATTAGAAGTCTTCAAGCAGAAGCTAGATAACAACTTATTGGAAATATTGTGGAAGAAATTTGATAAATATTGGACTAAATAAAGTGTCCTTCAACTCTTAGATGAGTCAAAATATTGCTTCCATCTAGTTCTGTCCTCTAGAACTACATATATCAAATCTAATGCCTTTTCTTCATAATAACTTTTTAGATTTTTAAAAAAGTTATTCTTATAGGTATACATGGTGCTTGGACTCAGGATAAGGGCCAATGAGGATGCTTTCCAAGGATATGTAGACTTTCCTGGCTATACCTATGGCTCTGATCATGTGGTCAATCAAAAAGTATTATTAAACACTTACTGTGCATCAGGCTCTATGCTAGGCACTAGAGATGCAAAGACAGAATGAAATAACCCCTTCCCTCAAGAAGTTTACACTCTATCAAGAAAAACAACATATAAAAGTATATACAAAATATAAAGTAAATATAAGATAATTGGGGGGTAATCCTAGAAGCTGGGGGCAGCAGGAAAGGTTTCATGTAGGAAGTCTCATTTGAACTGAATATTCAATCAAAAAGCCATTTATTAAGTTCTTACTTTGTGTCAAGCACTGTACTAAGTGCTAAGAACATAAAAACAAGCAGACAAGATTGTCTCTGTCCTCAAAGAACTTACACTCTAATTCCAGAAGACCAATAGGAGATGGAGAACATGGACATGATTCAAAAGTGGCAAGAAAGTGATGTGGAAGTCTGGTTCCAAGCAAGATAAGGTGGAAGTTCATCCATCAGGACCCAGAGTCATGGAGGCTTAGCCCTCAAGCAGATCTTGTACATATTATACTTCTGGACCCAGTTGACTTATTTTGTTAACCTGAAGGCTGAAGTACTTCAAGGAGCTATGATTTCATTAGCGTAGGGGTGTTATTCACTGATGCTTATTTCTAACCCTCCATATTTTCATAGTTGACCTTTGTGAGCTACTACTGCCAAAAGAAATTCATCGGGCAACAGTCAATCCTCTGATGATGACTTTCCTCACATTTAACCAGACTAGTCATTGGATGACAGGAAGGGACTCTCACTAGGACCTTACCCAAAGCATTCCAGTTTATTAGAACCTTACAGAGTTTATGCTTTATCTTCAAGAGCCTAGACTTATTTCACACCATGATGAGGAATCAATGGAAGACTTCAGTGGAATAACAGCATTTTGTCCTATTAAATTTCATTTTTAACTCTTCTTCTCCCATGATTCCATCCATATAACTAAGAATCCTATCCATCCTGCCTTCAACATATTTTCCTTTCCCTAGTTCAGAATTTTATCACTTAAGCCTAGACTACTGCAACATACTCTTAACTCAGAGTTTTTCATACTACAGGGTATACTTCTTAGGACAGGAATGAAACAATGCACAAAATTATGGAATATTTTCCTTAAAACTCCCATAAAAATACATCCTTTTTTAAAAATAAAAATGAAGTTCAAATCAAAGCCAATAAAAGAGAGGATCTCACAGAAAGTTCACTACAAATGATACTGGTTATTTGACCGTATAGTATGCATAACAGATCAAATTGGATTTGGCACTCTGCCATCAATCACTCACAGCTGATGGTAGTTCATATACGTTCATGATGCTAAAGAGTTATATCCTCATGCAACATATGGGGATGGGGTATAGGAACAAAAAGAGGACAGAAGGTAACATCATTTTTAATGGAAGAGTCTCTGTTACATAAAGTTCAGAAACCACAATCTTAACTACATTTAAACTCCCAATTCTTCAGCATCTAATTTACATGATAACCAAGCCAAACTTCCCGAAAACACTGACCTAGTTATTCTATCAGCACATTCAAAAGTACAGTTTCCCAAAAATAATATTCAATTCCCACCAGCCATCCACAATCTTGTCCCAATACAGCCACCATTCCCTCTAAGGAATCTTCTGTTCAGTCAAACCTTTCCTGTCAATGATCCCCTACACTGATATCCTAATCTGGACTGGTCCTCAACTCCTTAAACCATTTTTCTATCCACCAACCAAAATCCACCCCATCCTTTAAGATCCAGAAAAATAAGGTCACTTACCATAGTGGTCCTCTGGGACCAGCTCTGAGCTCCATAGCTCTTACATATCACTGATGTATAGCCTTATTTATCTTTCCATATATAGATATAGATTTATATCCACAAATTACTTCTAAATTCCTTGGGGCAGGGAACAAGATTTATACTTTCCTGTGGCTACCTAAGGAGTAGTTCTTCAAAAAGATTAAAATTAAATATATGATAAAATGGGTATTTGTTCTAATAATTATAATAATAATCAGCATTTATATTGTGCCTATAATGTGCCAGGCAAAGCACTAAGTGTTTTGTAAGCATTAGATCATTTGATCCTCCCAACAACCCTGGAAGGTAGACCCTGAGGAAGTTAAAGCAAATAGAGTTTAAGTGATCTATCTGCCCAGGGTCACACAGTTGGTAAGTATCTGAGGTGGAATTTGAACTGAGATCTTTTGGACTCCATGCTCAAATGGCCTCCTTTGCACCACTTAGCTGCCCATTCTTATTCCCAACTCCACTATCTAGAGAAAGCATGACATGGTAAAGAGGGCACTGGATCTGACACTAGGAGGCACAAATTCAAATCCTAGACTGGGCAAGCCACTTTCCATTTCTGGGCCCCAGTTTCCTGGTCTATAAAGTGATGGTAATGGTAATACCAGCAGTACCAGCTTCACAGTGTTGTTGTGAGGAAAGAAGGCCTTTATAAATAAATGTAAGCTATTACATTCCATAGGGGAAAGAATCAGCATAAATGGGTCTATAACATCACAGAAAGTTCTCAACTGGAGTTCCCCAAAGACGTGTGATTGTGTCTGTTTTGATTATCCAATTCATGTGCAAGTCAAGACATCACTTTTGTGAGGTTATTGGTCCTCTTTGAGAATGAAAAACCAAAAACAACATTTTTAATCATGACTTTGATAAAGACATAGGTGACTGTTTATCAATATTTCCCATGACATCAAATTGAAAGTACTATCTAAGACACTAGATGGGATGAAATTCAAAAATATCTCAACACTCTAGAACTTCAGCTCAGTCTGGACAAGATATATCTGTACCAACCTCACAAACAGAAGGTAGGGGAGGTATGGCTAAATAACATTTTCAATGATCTGGGGATTTTAGTGGGCCACAAGCTCAATAAGAGTCAACAATGTGTTGAATTCTACCCCATTTCAATCATACCTGGAGACTTGTGTTCAGTTCTGGGTAACATTTTGATAAACTGCAGAATCCTCAAAAAAGAGAGACCAGGATAGTCTCAAGTTCATGTCATGAGGGAGTGCTTAGCCTGAAGAAGAGATGACCTAGAAGAAAGAAGAATGATTTCATGTATTTGAAGGACTGTCATGTGGAAGATAGATAAGACTTGTTCTACATGGATTTGGGGGGAAAAATTAGCAGCAATGGGTAAAGGTTATAGAAAAGTAAATTTAAGCTCATTTGGAAAAACTTCACTGGAATTCAAAACATTCAAAAGAAGTGTAATACGTTGCGTTGAGTGGTGTTGGGTCCTTCTTCCCTAAAGGTCTTCAAATGAAGGCTGTATAATTATTTGGGGAGGGGATACTTTTCAGAAGTGATTCTCACTCACATAGAAATTGAGCCACATTGTCTCTGGGGTCCCTTTCAGGTCTCCTAGACTGGGCAAGCCACTTTCCATTTCCCTCAGGACCCCCCCAGAGCATGGGACTGATGTACATGATTCTCACCTATATCTTCCACTTCCTGAAGTTTTTGGAAAGGAAAAGAGCCTGCTCTACATTTAAAATATTCTCCCTAAACAACAGTTGTAAAAATCCTTAACAGGAAAGCCTAGAGAAGTTTGTCTCTGGGAAAAGTTCATGTTTGAGAAGTCTGTGAGGGGGAGAAGGAAGCCCAAATAATCAGCCTTCAGAGCTAGAATTGACTTCAGAGACCTTAGGGGAAGTAAACAAGACTTGTAGACACATCAATGTTATATAAGAGTTTGAAAAGTCACTACTGGTTAACCAGCCTCAGAAAGGGTCAAGAGCCTTGTCCTACTTCCCTGTATGTAATCTAGAAGTCATGAAGAAAGGTTTTCCAGAAGGCCTATGGCCAGTCAGGGCCCAAACAAGGCAGGCACCGTGGGAAGGCAAAGGCGAACCTGAGCATAAACTTATTGGGATGAAGAAGAATACTCAAAGATAGTAACTACTGAAAAGCCAAGGTTTGGGAGAGGGAGGAATTCTGCCCACTGAACCTCAGCCATGGCCCCTGTATCAGTCACCCTAGTTCATTCTCAAAGCTTCCTTACAGGAGATAATACAAATACACAGCAAATGCAAGAAAAGTCAATTTTATTTCGAAGTCATTGAGACAAAGGGGCGTTTCCTTCCACTGGTCTCTAGAAATGATCACTTTGAAGTAGGGTTTCTTCTGCTCCAGTCATGAGATGAAATGCAACAAACCTTCCACTGTCTGTATATCACAGGGATTCCTCTCTCTGGGATTGTTTTATGTTGCGATTTGAAAATAGTAGCACTTTACATCTGTATAGCATTTTAGCTTTTAATGGAGCTTTCTAATCTATTATCTCCTTTAATTCTTCCAGTTAATCACATTGAGATTGGTAGTGCAAGTATTATTATCCCCATTTTCAATCTGAAGAAACAGAGGCCCAGAATCACACCACAGAATGGTAATGGTGAAGGTCAGATCTCCCAGACCCAGGTGTGCTTTCCATTAATGAGAACTTAAAAAAAAAAAAAAAGACTTTTATGGGTCTCTGTTATAACTTGAGAATTTACTGATCTCATGGGAGTGTAGACTGACCTCGGGGATTGTCTCTCCAAGTCAGCCTACAGGTTGTTTGGATAAACTCAATGACCTCAGCACCCCACTTCTTTGTTTAGTCAGGAGCGGAATTAAAGAGATATGCTGGAAGCCCACAGGAATCTGTAGGAAGCAATGCCTCGATGAGGAAATCCATGTGAGCAGATGCACAAGAGACAGAAAATGCTGCTTGTCAGCAAACGTGCAGTGAAGCGGAAAGAACATCAGCCTTCAAGGGGATGCTCAGGACCTTCCTAACCAGCTACAGTGCAAATTGTTGATTCTTTGGACTAATGTCAAGCCAGAGAATAAATGAATACATGATCAATCCTCTGTATTTTTTTTACCTTGATGATTGAGTAACATTTTGGTGATGGTATTCATTCCAGGTATAAGTTGATATTATCCCACTGCAAGTCATAACCAACAGGGTGCCAAACCCTGGAGTGAAACGTCAGCTTGCAGCTTCCTCTTTAGAGTATACATGGCAGCCTAGGTTATTTCAGCAACAAGAAGCTCATCTGCTGTACGCCCCTGAGAGACTGCATATGCCCCTAACTCAACCTTCTTCCATTCAGGATTTGTTGATAATGCTCAAAAAGAATTTGAAGAACAAAAAAGTGAAGTTACCTTGACATGACTTGTTCTTAGTGAACTTATGCTGATCTCTAGGTATTACCAAGTTTCTTTATAAGTTTTCAAAACTTCTTGTTAAAAATCTTCCCCTGTTTAGCTAATAATTGATGCTAAGTTCACTAGTCTAGAGATTTCAGAATGTACCATCTTGAAACGTTTTGATTTCTGGCCGTTTTTCTAATCTCAAGTCTTTTTGTACCTCTCTTGAGCTCTACCCCCTTCATTTTTCTGTAGCCACCAAATGTCACTAAGGGTGGTATCTGACCTTACTCAAGAATAAGAACCAAATAACAGACTATGGACTCTACAACCAGCTCTTAGAAAGGAAAAAAATGTTTAGCAAGGCCCACTTTTAAATTTAACCCACATTATTACCACATTTTTAGGTCCTGACAATCAACAAAATAATAATCCAAGCCCTAATATGTAGCATTTTTCTGATTCTGAGATGTAAAGGCTTATATGGAACATTTACCAATGGCTCTCGTGAGCTGCCTAGAGCTGGTTCCAGTATACCTCTAAGTGTCACCCAAAACTAGAGAATAATCTAGATGAAATCAGTGGCTTCCCTCTATCTCCCAGAAAACTGACTACCTCTTTGCCTTTTCTTCATGGTAATGCCTCTCTCTTTGGTGGAAGGGTTTGCTGTGGAATTTACCCAAAAAAACATTTTTCCTCTTCCCCCACACTATTAACTCCTCTCATTTGTTATATCACTGCCTATGGGAACTATTATAAATGAAACTGTAAAACATTATATAAAACCAGTCAGAATACAGGAATGAACAAAGAAGGCAATACTAATATGCTCAGGATAGGTTTCTTCCCTAGTCTGTACAATCCTCTTCCAAAGAGACAGACAGAAAATCCCCTTTGGCAGTAAACCAAAAACTGAGTAGCTCAATTATTAACCTCTCACCCACTCTTCTCAGAAGCTAGCAAAGTAACCAAACTAATATATTCCTACTCAGGGAAAAAAGTCCTGGAAAGTGAGCATCCAATCTTTTGGGGTCAATAAATCAATCAACAGGAATTCATTAAGAGACTACTGAGTACACAGGCAACATGACAGATGTTGGAAACACAAAGACTACAATGAAAACATCCTTGCCCTCAAGAAGTTTATATTCTATCAAAGGAAAGAACATTTACAGATATGAGCATAAAGCAATAGGTTTCCCTGTACCAACTCCAACAGATATAGTCAGAGAAAGTAAAAAGGAGAGAACAGAGGTGAAAGCAAGGTACTGACCCTCAATAATCCCTTCATGAAATGTGGATAACTTTCTCTGTTGGAATTAAAGGAAACAATATCATTGACTGAGCAAACAAATTAACATGTTTCGTGGGAGTTTTAAATAGCCTTGGAGAAGAGGAGGCATAAAATGCTGAGAGCATTTGTGGGGTAACAACTCTACAGGACAGAAGGGACTTCTCTCTACTCTACCACTTATCAGTTGTGGCACACAGCAGATGAGCTGGATGCACCCAGCCATAAATCTAAGAGAGGGAGAGATTACAAGCTAGGAGCTTCCTATGCATGAGACCCCCAAAAGAAGGGTTCAATAAGAGGGAATTTCTGCCCTCCCCATCAGCCATGTAGGTTTGAAGTAGTCAGTGCATACAAAGAGAAGCTGAGATATACAATCCAGACAAAAACAGATGCAGAAAGGCAGTCACCCGAGGGAGGAAGTTGATTCTAGAGTATGACCCCTGGCAAACAGAGGAAGATGGAATCGAAATGCCACAGACACAGACAGATGGCATTATACCTATAAACTAAAAGCTTACCCAGGGAGTTAGTTCAACAGAAGTACTACATGCAGGAGTATATAGGATTCTATAAAGAGAGAAGAGGCTTCCAGGTCCTACCATACTAGGACTTCTGAGATGCCTTTGACACATATGAATCCCACATATTGTCTATCTCTGTAGTGTAAATTCAATCTTATTCTTCTTGTAGATCTTCTGTGTATTATGGAAAACACAACTCATGATTTAGAGGTGGGGAAGTATTTTATGTGTACTGATTTTTATTATGCCATTTTAATAAATACTTTTGCTAAAGGCTAAATGGGTCTACTGACTAATTATTAATGTCAAGCATACTGGTATATTCCCATGAACACAATTATAAGAGATAGAGGTAAGACAGGAGTACATTATCAACATGGGGGACAGCCTATGCAAAGGCACAGAAAGGGGAAATGAGAATTATGCATGAGGAATAGAAATCTCAGTTTAGCTGGGCCATAAAGTACCTGAAGGAAAAGACATGTTAAGTCTGGAAAGAAGATCATAAAGAGTTTTAAATACCAAATAAAAGATTTTCATGTAATCCTGTAAGTAATAGAGAGTTCCTTGAGGTTTACTGAGGTGTCATGATCTGACTTTTACTTTAGGAATATCACTTTGGCAACATTATGAGGGACAGATGAAGGTTGAGAGAAAATTGAGGTAGGCAGTACAATCAGGAAGCTATTGCAACAATCTAAGTGAAAAATGATGAAGAGATAAATCCGTGGGGGTGGAGATGTGAGTGGAAAGGATAAATGAAGGATATGATATATGAAGAGATATTGTGGAGATAGGATCAATTAGACTTGGAAGTCAACTGGCCATGTGGGGTGAAAGAGAAAGGATTTGGGGCTTCATTGAGAATATGATGAGTTTGAATAACCAGAAAGACACTGGTATCATGGAGAGAAATAGGGAAGTTCAGAAGAGAGGTGTATTTGAGAGGACAGATTTATGTTCTGCTTTGGATATGTTGAGTTTAAAATATCTATGGGACATACAGTTTGGAATGTCTAACAAACAGATGGCAACGTAAGAGTGGAGCTCAGGAGACAGAACAGAGAAACAGAGAAAGAGAAACAGAGATTTGGAAGCCATTGCATAAGGGTCCAAGTCACTAAGAGAAATTCTATAGAAAGAAGATAGGACTTTGAAGTGTATCTAGTTAGGAGGTAGGGATATGTATAGGGAATCCAGCAATGGAGACTGAGCAACAG
Source organism: Bettongia penicillata ogilbyi (assembly GCA_023548195.1). Taxonomy (NCBI): domain Eukaryota; kingdom Metazoa; phylum Chordata; class Mammalia; order Diprotodontia; family Potoroidae; genus Bettongia; species Bettongia penicillata. The sequence continues at coordinate 2,604,594 of JAJHZJ010000574.1, read as the reverse complement.
CTGAAAGGCAGGTAGATGAACTGAGAAAGCAATATCATGAAATCCCACAGAGAGAATATTCACTAGGAAAGGTTATCAACTTTATTAAAGTCTTCATAAAGGTCAAGAAATATAAGGATTAAGGAAAGACTGTGTGATTAAGCCTTTCCTCTTCCATTACTCTATGCCCATGTGCTGCCCCTGAGGTAAGGCTACATCCTCCAGGAGTCAGACGGGCTATTCATCCTCAGCAGGTTATGATAATGCTGGATGGTGGTTCCTCACTGCGTGGGGGGCTCTCTTAGAAGCTTTAGCATGACACATCATATTTTCACTCTCAAACTGAGAAAAAGGGAGAGAAGATGAAAGCATAGCTACCATCTTTTTAATATGCTCTTGTGCTGGTCTCTTCTCCTGGACAAAAGAAGGAACCCTGATCCTTGCGGTCCAAACAAGAAAAGATAATCTTTTTTTCTTATAGGATCCTAGAATCATTCTTCTAGCGTCTCTCTGTGTGTGAATCACTTCCCCAAACCCAAAGGGGCTCCACAAGACAAGATGATGTAGTATCAGCAAACAACATGGCACAAAGGAAAAGAACTAAATTAAGAGTCAGAGGCACTAGATCCAAATGTTGTCTCTGACACTCATTCCCCTTGTCACCTTAGGTGATTCACTATGGGTCTCATTTTCTTCAGATGTAAAACATGAGGCCTGGACTGTATGATCTCAGACATCCCTACCTAGCCTAAATCAAAGATCCTTTCAAAGGAGATACTTGTATTATTTTTAATGTGTTCTGATGTTCCCACACATACAAAAAAAAAATGTTGAGATCCTAACAAACTGAATTTCTGTTTCAAACTTTTTCTGCCCCTCAGCAAATAGCTCAGTACTCTGTGTGTGTGTGTGTGTGTGTGTGTGTGTGTGTGTGTGTGTGTGTGTACCTAGTCAGAGCTCAGTTAATGAAATGATGACTTAAATCCTGACCTTCTCTTCCTGGGATGGGGGGGAATTTTTATGAGTGTGGTCAGTGCACCCTTGTTATCCTTGGTGAAAACATGAGAAGGGCATATTCAGACATTCAGAGACACTCTACTTAAAATACAATTCACTGAGACAAATGGAAGAGGGAGGAGGAGATGAAAAGCACAAATCATTGAGATGATGAAGTGGGGTGAATAGGCAGGCTTGAATTTGTTTGTCAATTCATATATCTTGAGTAGTCACTGAAGAGGAACCATGACCTGGATTCAGAATTAGTAGTATGGGAAAATCCAGTTAGATTACATTTGGGGAACTTGAAAGCATTTTGATCCTAAGACGCTAGCTACCACAAAAGATTATATAGTGATAACTTGAGGTTGGGGTCAATAAAAGAAAGATGAACTTAAGCTGGACCTTGTAGGTTTAGTAGGAGCTTCATAAGAAAGGAGAGGGTGATGTCATTCTAGTCAAGGAAAGGATATGATTTCTTCCCACCTACATCAATTCTGCTATACCAACCTACACACATCTTTAATGGAACATGAAACCTGACCATTCTTTGTGAACTTTCCAACTAGAGATGGCTCTGAGCCCTACAGAAACTGTAAAAAACAGCAGGACTTTTCCTTCTTTACAGAATTCAGGTCCTGTAATTCCAGGGCCTCTTCCTGTTGATGCTCCAGTCATGAGACTTTTAGGCTTCATCTTGGCTGTCCTCATCATTCTTGCTCAAATTTCTCCAGGTAAGTTAGGAACCATAAGTGATGGAAGGGGAAATTCATTCCATGGGCTCTCTTCTTGGGAGGAGAGGTATGTCTCTGGAAAGGGCATATCAGAAGAGAGGTGGGCACAGCACTGTATTCTAAGGGGGAAACTGAGTCCATTTAGAGTTTCTTTTGGTCTCAGTCATAACTGAGGCAAAATAAGCCTCAGTTCCTTCTCCTGCTAAATTGAAAGGTCCCAGGACTTTTTCCTACTTGAAAGATCCAGGAGATATGAGATACTGTCCCCTGGATGAACACCAATGAAGGAGATGAAGATATTCCCCTCCTTACATTGTGGTTCAAAGACTATAGTCCCTTTTTGTCTTCCTTATCCATCCCCTAAAACAGACATTAGTACAAGACCATCATCCTTATCTCAATGCCCCCCCCCAACCTCCAGTAGCTATTTACTGACCATAGGACAAAGTAATAGTTCATAGAAGTCTACACTCATAAAAGTTTATTTAGAACTCATCATACAAGGCTCTTCACAATTTAATGCTGTGCCCAATTTCTAGCACCCAGTTCCAACACTACCTTCACAACCTACACGCTCCTTAATGGAACTTAAAAATCTGAATTCTACAACTAGAAATTACTTTGAACCCTGAAGAAATTATAAAAAACAGCAGAACTGACTTCTTTACCTGAGGACCTGAGTTCTGTAGAGAAGGCAGAGTCCTGTTTTTCATAATTTCTGCAGGGCTCAGACCCCTGTGTCCTTCCTCTTGCTGTCTTTTACATCTCTATTCACAATGATCCCCTTCATTGACACTGACCTCATCTCCCAATACCCACATCTGCCTATCTTCAAGTATCACCCTAAAGGCTGCCTCTGGCAGATATCTTCTCAGACCCTTCCCAGAAGGTAAGTTCTCCCCACTATGAGGTCTTTGTTGGTTATGTCTCTCTGTCTTGTGAAAAGCAATTTGGTGAAGTGAAGGGAGTGTCTGACAGAATCAGGTCAATTTCTGTCTAGGCAGAACCACTAGGGATAAAACTAGGAAATCAAAGTTCTAAGAATTCATGAGTTGCCATTAGAGATACAACTATTATTAAAGGTAACATTGGCATTTTTATTGTGTCAACCTGGTACACTCATGGGCAAACCTAATAGTTCTCCATGCATTGGAATAAAAAATAAAAACTATTGTAATTCATTCTCTCAGACTATTACTGTATGAAGGGCTCATAGACAACCTCTAACTAATGTTCTTAATATGGTGTCCATGAATATTTTTTACTATTTTGAAAATTGCATTTCAATATAGTTGGTTTCCTCTGTAATCTCATACAAAATATTACAAACTTACTTGAACCTTGAATTTTATTTATCTAAAAAACACAAAACAGACTGCCTAGACTGCCAGAGGGGGCCAAAGAAGAAAAAAATGCTTAAGAACACTTGCTTTACTACAAACCTTTATATTTTCAGATGGGGAGACTAAGTCTCAGACAGGGGAATCACCTTATTCAGGGGAACACTAAAAAGTGGACACAATCCCAGTTATGTCATTACTGGCAACTCACAAGTTCTTAGAGCTTTGATTTCCTCATCTATAAAATAGGAATAACAGTTACTTCTGCACCTTTCTTCTCAATATGTTCATGAAATTTAGAGCTTGCAATGTTTCACACCAAAAAAAGCACAATAGAAATGACTTTTCTTCATATATGCATGTGTCTCATGACCTTGAGGACAAGAACCGTGGTTCACCCCCCTTTGGGATCCTTTAAGAGCTGACTCAAAGAAGAATGTTGAAAACTTAATCCATAATGATATCATGGGTATGATGGACAGCATGGAGTCAATCTCAGGATCAGACTAACCTGGGTTCTGTGCCAATTACTTTACTTCTCAATACCCTAGGCAACTCTCTAAGATGGTCAGTTGGTTAGTGCAAGGGCAGATATTGATATGTGATAGCAGAAGTAATGTTCTCACTAGGGAGTTTGGTATGGAGATGAAATCATAGACTGACACTACAGGTATAGAGTCTTATGTATGATCACATTACTTTCTAAGCAGTAGTACTGAGTATTGGAAAGAGCACTGAATCTAAACTAATGAAACCTAAAATTAAAGTTAGGTAGTGCCATATATTCTGCCAACTTGGCAAGTCTCTACACTTCTTTCAGCCTCAAATTTCTCATCTGAAAAAAGAGAAATACTTATACTATCTGTCTTTCAGATTATTATGAGGAAAACACCTTATATAAACTGAGGAATTTTCCACATTAAATGAGCTAGTGTTTTTTTAGTATATTCTTTATTTGTGAGTTATGAATTCCTATTAAGACCCCTTTATTCTAACAAATAAGATTGTCTGATTTGCCCAAGCCAAGACAAGCAGTCCCATGCTCCTTTCCTCCTGAGGTGCACAGAAAACTCAGGGAGATACTAATGCTATTGATAGCTTATGTTATAGGTAATAGATAATATTTACCCGAATACCTCTGATTTAGTCATTTCTTTTTATGGGGAAGTAGTGTGGTACATTAGAGTCACAGGAATCGAGGTCAAGTTTTGGCCCTACTCTTCCTCTTCTGAGTCTCACTTGTCTCTATTAAGATGAGGTGGTTAGACTAGAAGGTCTCTAAGAATCTTTCCATCACTAAATATGAACCTGTTATTAGACAAGCAGTAGAGGAAAAAAAATTAATTAATGATTATTGGAATAAAATTTAAGAAGCTGACATCTCCAGATCAAAGCACTCTTCCCATGGAATCATTCTGCATTATGGGAGATTCAGTAATGGTACACCCACATTCACCCTCCGGACTCAAACAAGCACTTATGCCATTCTAAAGAACTAAGATAAGAAACTCCTAAGACTCCCATTGGTCCTTGTTATCAACCTCAGACTTCCTGTCTCCTGGGCTCAAGATAGTAATGGGAAATTCTGACATTTTCTATATGACCTAGTAGAAAAACACTGTGAAAATATAGTAAAAAAAAAAAATTATTGAATCAGAGGATTTATCTTTAAATCCTACTTCTGACAGTTTGTAGACCTTGGGCAAGGCATTCATTTTCCCCAGGTTTCAGTTTGTTCCTCTGTAAAATGAAAATGTTGGACCAAATGACCTCTGAGGTCCCTTCCAACTTTAGAACTGTAATGCTATAATGCCTTTCTACTGATATCCTGCCTCAATATCTCTATTCCTAGCTTGACAAATGGTTTCTTTATGCAGGTAGAAATGGAATATTTCGACAAATGTACTGTCAGAGACAAAATGGCCGCTGCCTAGTGAAATGTCTTCTAGATGACGATGATATTGGTTCCTGCAGATCTGGCTTAGTTTTATTTTGCTGCCGACACAAGATATTGAACTGAAGGATGAAGAGGATCTTGGAAAACTTGGAAGTGATTGAAATGTGTCACCAACCCCAGCAGGGCAAATGGATTCCATTCTTCTTTAGTTGGCTCTGAAGCAGCAAGACCCCTGACAGCCTGTTATTTCCGTATCCTGAAGCCATGAAAGAAACCTTCCAAAAGAAAGCATGGGATGGAGTGAAGAAAACAAGTTTCATAACACTTCTTTCCTACTGTCAATTCTTCCCTTGTTTTCCTTCTACCTGTTTTCCCTTGACCAAGGCAATTCCTCTATTTGAGGTTCAGTCACCTGATCTGAGAATATAAAGGTCTGTAGTAGAGCAGGGGCTCTTAAGCATTTTTTTTCTGTCATGTACCCCTCTGGCAATCTGGAGAAAGCTATGGATCCATTTATTATTTTTAAATGAAAAAAATTTAAGATACAACATAATATTGTATATGTTTATGAGATTACAAAGGAAACCAATTTTATTGAAATACCATTATCAATTTTCTTTCAATTTAGGAACCCTATATTAAGAATCTCAGTGTTAAAGATTGTCTATGAACCCTTTTTACTGTAATATTTTGTAAGGTTGAACTACAATTTTTTTCAATTCCAATGAATGGAAAAATATTCACTTTGCTCATGGGTGTATCAAGCCAACATAATAAAATACAAATGCTACTTATAATAATTTACTTATTCAGTACTAAGTTAATCAAAATATCAAACATTTTACAGAGCTAAAAAAATAATAAATTCCTATGAACTCAAAAGGTCAAGAATCTCAAGGGTAAGAATAAAAAGAAAAATAAGGAAGGAAGGGGGTCTAGCAGCACCAGATCTCAAATTGACCTATAAAGCAATAATCATTTGAAACAATTTCATACTGGTTAAAAATTAGAGCAGTCTTCAGTGGAACAGATTAGGTATGCAACATACAGAAGTAAACAGAAGCATAAGGTTTAATAATCACAAAGACCCCAGTTACTGGTATGAGAATTCACTATTTAAGAAAAACTGCCAGGGAAAACTAGACAATAGTCTAGCAGAAGTTAGGTCTAGACTAACACCTCACACTATATAATAAGATAAGCTCTACATAGATATAAGTCCTAAATAGAAAAGGTCATTTAATAAACAAATTAAAGGAGCTAGGAAAAAAATATTTTAGATGAAGGAATAAGGGAGGAGTTCATGATTAAAATAAGCATTAGAGTGGATCACAGAAGATAAAATGGACAATTTCAATTATGTAAAATTTAAGTCTTGCACAAATAAATTCTATGCAGGAAGTTTTGGAGAGAGTAATAAGTACTTGGACAAAAAGAAGGGGTGGAAATATTAACAGTAAGTTCTGATAAAGATCTCATTTCTAATGTATTATAGTACATTGTAAAGTCATTCTCTAATTGATAAATGGTAAAAGAATGTAAACAAGAAGTTTTTTGAGAAATAAAAGATATCGAAAACCAATTTTTTAAGACTCCAAATTACTAATAGAGAAATGCCTATTTAAAACAACTAAGTTCCATCTCATACACATCAGATTGACAAAGTTGACAGAAAAGGGAAATAACAAGCGCTGGAAGAGTTAAGGAAAACTGGAACATTCGTACATTCTTGGAGGAGCTGTGAATTGGTCTCACTATTCTGGAAGGCAATTTGAAATTATGCTCAAAGACTTACTAAGCTATACATACCCTTTGACCCAGTACCATCAAAATAAGGGATCAAGGAAAGAAATGAAAGATCAATATATGCAAAAAATTTATAATAGCATTTTTCATAGTATCCCCAAAGTAGAGACTAAGGAGCTGTCCTATTGCCTATTGTCCTATTGTCCTATAAATTAAGGTAAGCTTGGTAGTTGATATTTATCATGCTCGAAGAGGACCAAAATGATATCACTATGTCAAGTTCAAGGTATAGTAATATGGTATATGTGTACAACGGATATTATATGTCATAAGAAATCACAAAAGGGACAGTGTCAGAGGAAATTGAGAACACCTTTAGGAAATGATACAAAGCTAAATGAGCAGAATGAAGATAACTTTACATAGTAACAATATAACAGAGAAAAAAATTTTCAAAAATTTTAAAACAGATCACTGCAATATAAATCATAATGATAAATCATGCTATCTACCTCCTTCCTGAACTTAAAATAAGGAAAGCTACATACATTTTCCAGTATATACAAAGTGGGGATTTGTTTTGCTGGACTATGTATGTTTATGAGGAGAATTTTATTTTTTCTTTTTGCTGTTTTTAAATTGGGGTGATGGGAAGAACAAATTACATATGGGTGTAAAATAAATAAATTTCTTATCTAAATAAAAATAAATTTCTTATCTAAATAAATGCCTGTCTGTATCCCTTTGGGTACTCTGTCAGTCCCACATCACTATTGCCTTATTTATAGTCTTTAGGAACAGAAGGTTAGGTATCTAGTGAGAGCCTGATGGGGAGAAGTGCACATCATAGAGTGGAATTGGAATGTCTGCACAATATAATGGCACCAAAAGATAATTCCCTATGATTCAGAGAAAAGGATATTGACCTGACAGCCAAAGGATCTGAGTTTGAATCTCAATTCTGTTGATTAAAACTGTAATGTTTACCAAGTAACTTAACATCTCCGGGGCTCTGTTGGATTAAATGACCTCTGAGATCCCTTCAATCTCTAGATCTAATTCACCCACATAACTAGGGATTGGAGACTGGGAAGGGAACAATAAGAGTTATGCAATTAAGGAAATCTTTCTGTCCTTGGAGCAGTGATGCTATGGAAATGAAGCCAAGGTAAAAATTCCACAAGGAAATTGTACCATCTCTACCTTTGCTCAGAGAAAAACTGCTCCCACAGTCACCCACATAAAGACACTAAGCTAACTTGAGTCCCAGATGCCACCTTGCTTAACATTCACTAGTTGATACAATATAGGGCAGAGGCCATGCTGACCACACTTGGATCCAAGAAAGGGATTTGTGTACCCTTATCAATAGTAATGACTCTTTGGGTCCACCCTTCCTCCTATCTCCCATTTCTACTTGATCTTTTTCTTCTCCCCTGAATCACAAGCCATTCTGTTCTCACTCAGCATCTCCTCCCAAAGTATGCTGAGGTGGAAGACTAGAATATTTTCCAGTAACTCCCCATCTACCATCATACAAGCCTGAAACCCTCACCCACTGCAGATTCTCACACTGCACAGTAGATTTCCATCTCCCCTTGGTAACAGAGAGAAAAAAAATAAGAGAATGCAACAGATTGTACTACTCCTTCCCAGGTTGCTTTTCCATCTATTTTAGGCCATTCATCTTCCCTTTGAGAAGTATTCATTAAGTAAATATTCTTCACTTGCAAGTCATGACATCACCTTCCAAATGACATGGTCCTCTTCAAGAACAAAAGACAACAACAGCAACATTCTATGTGGGAGAGGTATCATCGTGGGGATATGGTGAGGTCTGAGAGTTAAGAAGACCAAGGATCCATTCCCTACTCTCACACATACTGTGTGATTCTAGACAGGTTACTTAATCTACCAGTATTCTTGGCAACTTGCTAAGACTATCAATTACTGAACAAGTCCTGATCTACCTAGGGATTGGAGACTGAAAGTTCCTTGTACCAATAAAATCACAAAAGTCTTGGCTCTCTTTCCCCTAAAAGATGATGTACAAGGCCCAGAGTTATTTGCTTGGAATTCAAGTGTAAAATGAAAATACAGTCTCCACCTTCAAAATTGTTACATGTTCCTTCTCAAATATACAGGGAACTAAGACAAATTTATAAAAATAAGAACTATTCCCCAGTTAATAAATGGTCAAAGGATATGAACAAATTGTTTTCAGAAAATGAAATAAAGGCTATGAATATTCATATAAAAATGCTCTAAATAACTAATAATTAGAGAAATGCAAATTTAAGATGACTGAATACTACCTCACATCTATCAGGTTGGCTAACGTCAGAAAAGGAAAATGACAAATTCTTAAGGGGATGTAGAGAAATAGGTACACTAATGCATTTTGTGGAGTTGTGAAATGATTCGACTGTTCTGGAGAATTTTTTGGAACTGTGTCCAAAGCACTATCAAACTATACATGTCCAATTATGGACCAGAAATAACATGATAGGTTAGTATCCCAAAGAGATCAAAGAAAAAGGAAAAGGACAAGTATGTATAAAAATACTTACAGCAGCTCTTTTTGTAGTGACAAAGAATTAGAAATCAAGGGGGATTCATCAATTGGGTTATTACTGAACAAGTTGTGGTATCTGATTGGGATAGAATATTATTGTACAAAAGAAATGACAACCAGAATGTTTCAGAAAAACCTAGAAAGGTTTTATGAACTGATACAAACTGAAGTGAAGAGAACCAGGAAAGCATTGTACATGGTAACAGCAATATTATATGGATGATCAACTGTGAAAGACTAGCTACTCTTCTCAAGACAATTATCTAAGACATTTTCAAAGAATTGACAATAAAAAATGCTATCCACTTCCAGAGAGTGAACTGATGAACTCTGATTGCAAATTGAAGCATATTGTTTTTCATTTTCTCTATTTTTCTTGCTTTTGTTATTTGCAACATGGCTAATATGGAAGTATATTTTTATGACTTCATATATCTATTGAGTATTGCTTGCCTTCTCAATGGGTAGGAGAGGGGCAGGAAGTAGAGAGAGAATTTGGAACTGAACATTTTTTTAAATGTAAAAACTGTTTCTATCTTCAAATATATATTATGTGGTCACAAAAAGATAACTCATTCATTGGGGGATTGATTGGAAAGGAAGCATGGCTCATGGGAGATAATAATGGATTTGAAGTTAGAAATTTGAATTTGAGTTCCAAAAGCACCTCTACTACTTACTACCTATGTAGGCAAATGTCTTTAGCTCCCAGGCCTCAGATTCCATCTCTGTAAATGAGGGGATTGCACTAGGTTGTCTCTAAGATCCCTTCCACATCTGAATCTATGACCCTATGTCTCTCAGGGCCTGTAAGGACTATGGGATTGAGGAGGAAAGAGTGATGACTGTTGTTTGGTCTGTTCAGAAACACTTTTTCCACAAAGGAGGAAAGTCTTAAGTTGGTCTTCAAAGGATGAGTATTGCATAAGCAAAAAGGAGGAGGAGGACATTCTGAGCAAGGGAATGGGATGAGCCATCATTCTTTCTAACTTCCTGCCCACTCAGACATTATCAGGTCCTCTCTGAGTCTATAGCCCACACAATATTTAATAGAGCATGGAATTCTGCCTACTCTCCATCATCTTACTGGTTCCAAGCTGGAACAAGACCCAGACAAAACCATTTTTTTCAAAAAAGTAAGGCTCTGTCTACACCCATCAGCTAAGGAACTTGGGTCCCATTGTTTTGCAGATTCCTCTCTATTGATACCCATGAGCCCCATGAGGATTTTGTATTTCCTGTTTGTGGTCCTCATCTTTCTGGCCCAGGTTTCTCCAGGTAAGGTGGGAGTCTGTAGAGGTGGGAGAGGGATATCACTTCGTGCCCTCTCTTCCTGGGAGGAGAAGCATAGCTCTTAGGAGAGATGAAGTAGACTCAGGCACTGCGGGCCAGAAGAAAGTTCTAGGAAGATTTGGGAAACTCTTAGGGACTTTGGAACGATGGGCTAGAAACTGAGGAGGCTCGGTTGTCCTGATTCAATCCTTCGTTTTCCTTTCTCCTCCATCTAAAACAAACATTAGCATATTGAAAAATGCAGAGCCCATTGTACTTCATCCTACACTGTGCTGTTGTGGGGACTTTTTAGACACACTTTCTTTTCAGGGAAAGGGGTTTTCTCCTTGTAGTAAGATTCTAATAGCATCTCATTCAGAGTCTGGATTTGCAAGATTGGAATTACCAGAGATTGGACATTTACCCCAATCCTCATCTCCCTGTAGTTTTCTCTCATACCTGATCATTGGCCTTAGACTCCAGTATCTACTTCTGGGCTCCCCCGAAGGGCATAAAGCATTGCAAGTACAGATCACAGCTCCCAACCTAGTCTTATTCTCCAGGAAGAGCTTTCAGAAATCCCCAAGGACATTCCTAGCTCACACATGGGTAAAGCACTACATGTTATAGTCACAGGGCAGAGTATGTTCCAAAACCCATGTTTATTAGAAAAAGTACTACATATGAAGTTGGGGGCCCTGGGTTCAAATCTCCACTCTGGCACTTGTGACCTGTGTGACCTTGGGCAAATCACTTTCTCTCCCTGGATCTCAAATATGCTATTGTAAAATGATGGTGTTGAACCAGATGAACTCTTCAAGGCCTCTTCCAGCTCAAAATCTTTTTTTTTTCCTTTATTAAGCTCCAGGATCTGGCTAACTGGTGCCATCTTCTGGATTTTCTCTGTCACTGCCTTTAACCTCTGAATCTGGGTGCCTAGCCCTCATCCCAGCTTAGCCTGTGATTTAGGCTGTGGGCTTTCTCCATTATAAATATCTTTGTACCTTGAAAACAATGCACATTCTTTCTTAGATTTGCTTTTAAGAAAGTACTGAAGGAAAAATGACCAAAGTTTAAGAGAAGAAATATAAGCTGTACAAGTTCACAGTTAATCCCGGAGTTAGCAAAAAAGTATGACACTAACCTTTCCTTGGATCTCCTCTCTTAGTGACAGAAAAGCAGTTAAAGCATCATAGGTCTCATCAAGAATATTTCTATGGCTTCTGTCTCTGGATTCTCATGATGTCTCTTCCTTTCAGCTCAGTCTCCTGCTTTCTCAGCTTTTAATGCATCAAAACAGAGCCTCGAAGTATTCCATCACTCATTTTTATCTCATGAGGTAAAACTCAAGAAATCATTTTTCTGTTATGTATGGACACAATAGTCTTTATATATAGTTCCACATTCCCAAACAGTTATTTAGTTTATAATTTTGTCAGTTATAAACTTCAAAACTCTAAAAAGTTTCACATGAAAATGACCTAATGAGCCACAATGTCTTCATTATCTCAGACATTGCTCTTTCTTTCAACAAGTCTTCTCTCAATACATTCATCTGAAGGAAAGTCCTCTACCTGGTGCTCTGAACAGTCTGTCTCCTCAGCATTTTACCTGAAAAGATGTATTTCTTCCCAATTTAAATTTGGTTCTCTTTTCAGAAATGTTATTTTTTCCCTTTAAGAAACCATATTGTACACATATGAGCAGAAGAATATCTTCTATGTGCATTCCTCAGAATTATGAATCTAGTAACCTACTCAAAAGGAAGTAAAATTGTAGCAGGATATAGCAGGATCTCGTTTGCATGAAGATACGCTAATTCTTGGTGATCTCAATTTCCCCTTCTAAATGTTCATAAATCATGCATTTTCTCCCTTTTTTTTGAAAATTAATGTTCTGCCCATCTTCAGACCTTGACACCACTGCTCTTCTCCATGCTTTTCCAAAGAGCCTTTGGAATAGCTCAGTAATCTTTTTCATCAGTTCTTTCATTTAGTATCCTGGAATGGAATTATCCTGAGCCTAATAGCCTGTACTGATATAGCTAGGTCTTCTCCTATAATCACATTTATTTAAAATTCCAACTTCTTTAACCTCCTTAATTCTATCAGTCCTCATCTTCAGATCATTCTCTCTACTAAAGAAAATAGTAGCTTCTCCTGACATCCATAACCAAGATGGGTAAGTGGCAGGGGCCAGAGCCTTCCCTCCAATAATCTAAAAATTGAGCTCAGAGAAGGGAAACGATCCGCCTAAGAGTCAAATATTCAGCTTGTGGAAGAATCAGAATTGAAAATTACATTTCTTAAAGACAAATCCAGTGCTTTTTCTACTACATTATGATGCTTCCCAAGATTTGGTTTTAATGTTGTTAAATAGAGAATTTTAGAGCTTAAAAATTACCATGGAGTTATTTATTCTAATCATAGCTTAAATGACTTACTCGAGGTCACAGAATTCTGGAGTCAGCATTAGTCTCCACCAAGGATGCTGAGCTTCAGACTGGAAAGAATAGGAAATTACTGGTTTAGGTTGCAAGTCCAGATGAACTCTACTCTAAGGTTCTGAAAGAATAAGGGAAATATGATTCTCCAGAGGCTACCATGGAACTTTGACAAATCAAAGAGAATAGAAGAGTTATAGCAAGACTAAAAATGGATAGATATTATGATTTTTTAAAAAAAGAAAAAAATAGATTTCTTAACCTAAATGTCAATGATCCTGAATTGGATTACTAATTCCAAACATAATAAAGTGTGTATGTGTTTGTCCTTCATTACTGAAGAAGAAGACCATGCCATCAGAGAAATGATGACATGACTTGCACTTGACTTTGCTTTGTGTGAAGGAGGGCTGTGCAAGTCACCAGCCTCACTTCTCCTCCAGAGCCATCTGAATCCAGTGACCAGATATTCATCAGGATGCCTGGCGATGACCCAGGATGAAGCAATTGGGATTAAGTGACTTGCCCAAGGTCACACAGCTAGTGAGTGTCAAGTGTCTGAGATGAGATTTAAACTCATGTCCTTCTGACTCCTGCACTGGTGCTCTAGCCACTATACCACCTAGATGCCCCCTAAACATAATAAAGGATAACAAAATAAAGGATGCATTTAGAGGAGGTGATCACATTGCTTCAAAAAGATAGATCATGTCAGGGCTAACTTTTCCTACTAGGGTTATTTGATGGATAAAATTATAATTGTAGACAGTATTTCTGGAATTTCAACAAAATATTTAACAAAGAGGAATAACTGAAACATCTGGGTGAGGTGACAGTAGATTTAGGCAAATTCATAACAGGTTGATTGACCAGACCCAAAGAGTATTTATTAATGGAACAAAATCAGTACAAAGATGTGAAAAATCCCAAGCATTCATTCTTGGCCTTTTACTATTTGACATTTTTATCAATGATCTAAAGAGCATAAATTACAAAAAGATCTCACACCTCAACAAAACAAAACAACAGAACTAAATCAGAAAACTCTAGAAAAATATGACAAAATAAGGAGTCTAAATATAATACTCCAGATAATTACTAAGTAAAATGCCCGGCAGTATTGAAAATAGAAGGCTGCATGTAAATTAATAGTAGTCATAGGATACTAATATAAGAAAAATTTAAATTTAACTCATACAGGAATACAAATAGTCATTTCCAGAACTTCAATGCCAAAGAGAGAATCTTGAAAGCAATCACAAGGAAGCACTTTGCAAATGAAAAAAATAAAATTAAACATTCCCAGGATTATTCAAAGAAGACAAGAAATGGAAGAAAAATCTGAAACAAAATATGCAAAAAAGGAAGGGTCACCTGTAACATTTTTATCAATGACATGAATTAAGGCACAGATGAGATATAAAACTTTTATATTTCATGAAAAGAGGAATATCTAACATGCTGAATGATAGCATCATGACACAAAATGATCTTAACAAGCTAGAATGATCAACTGAATCAAATACAATAGAATTTGGAGTAATAGGATTCAGAGTTTATAGAGACTTTAGGGATCAAAATCCTCATTTAATAGACAAGGACAATGAGGGATAAATATGATCAAGGCACTATGAGGTAACATATGAGGTGCTGCATAGGAAGGCCTGGCTAGGCAATGGTTCATATACAAAGAGCATGGGCATTTTAGTGGACCATAAGTCCAAGTTAAGTCAAAAGTGATGGCAAAAAAATAGACTCAAGATGTCCTAAATTGTATTTATAAAGAGATAATTATCAGAATAAGGAACATGATAATCCTTTTGTACTCTCCTTTGGTCGAACTACATCTAAAGTGTTATGTTCCCTGCTGAGCATCATATTTTATCAATGACATCGCTCAGTATGATAAAGGGATCATGATATCATAACAGAAAAAGATAAGCTAGAAGAGCTAGAATATTTAACCTGGAGAAGAGAGATTCAAGTATTTAAAGTGTTGTCATGTGAAAGAGGGATTAGACACCTGGGCATGGAAACAGGATGAACATTGTGGAAAGTAGACTTCATCCTTGTATAAGAAAAAGGTTCCCAACAAAGTTATACATATTCAAAAGTGGAATGTGCTATTTCAGGATATAGTGACTTCTACCACCACCATCGTTAAAAGTTTTCGAATGTGGGTGAGATGAACATTTATGAGAAACCATCTCACAAGATAATTCCTATGTTCAGATAAGGATTAGACTAGGTGATTTCTAATATCCCTAGCAACTCTGAGATTCTATAATTTATTTCCCCATCATACTGTCCTGTTGATTAACAGACTCAAAGAAAACAATCTGAGATGACCAGACAGTTTTTAACCCAAAGACAATCAGGGATCTGAGCAAGAGAATAATCTCACAAGTTTTAACCTAGCAAAGATAGAGAAATAATTAAGAAGACAGAAAAGGGGGAAATAGAATAAGCATTTATATCAATCAAGCAATAAACATTTATAAATCACCTATTATGCTATAGGCACTGTGCTAAATACAGGGGATACAAAAAGTCAAAAAGACAGTTCTTGCTCTCAAGAAATTTAGAATTTAATGAGGGAAACAATATATACAAGCAAATGTATACAAAGTAGACTATATACAACATAAATAGGAAAGAATGAACAGAGAGAAGGCACTAGGATTAAGAGAGAATTCTTACAAAAGATGAGATTTTACATCAGATCTGAAGGAAGTTGGGGAAATCAGTAGGCTGAATTAAGGAGAGAAAACATTCCAAGTATGGTAGAAAAAATGCCTGGAACCGACAAATACATTGTCTTGTTCATGGAAGAGTCAGGGGCCAGTGTCATTAGATCAAAGAGCATGTGTCAGGGAGTAAGTTATAACAAACTTGGAAAGATAAGAGGGGGCAAGGTTATGAAGAAATTTGAATGATAAGCAGAGCGTTTGTTATTTGATCCTAGTGGCAACAGGAAACCACTGGACTTTATTGAGTAGGGAACTAATGTGATCAGATCAATGTTTTAGGAATATCACTTTGTTGGCTGAATGGAACATAGAATGGAATAGAAAGAGACTTAAGGAAGACCCATAATCAAGATACTACAATACCCCAAGCATGAGGTAATGAGGGCCAGAAAAAGAGTGCTGTTGGAAAAATATTACAAAAGGTTAAATCGACAATCCTTGACAACAGTTTGGATATGGAGAATGTGAGATAGTGAGGAGACAAGGATAGCTCATAGATTGTAAGCTTGAGGGACTGGGAAGATGACTTTATCCTCCATGATAATAAGAAAAGTAGGGAAGGGCAGGGGGTCAGGGAGAAAAATAAAGAGTTCTATTTTGAACATGTTTCGTTTAAGATATCTATTGGACATCCATTTTGAGATGCCTATAAGGAAGTTGGAGATGTGAGACTGGAAGACAGGAGAGAGGTTGAGGAAGGAAAGGTAGATAGGATGCTTCATGAGGGAAGAGGAGGTGACATCTAGGCAGACCACAAAACGAGGATAGCCCCACAAATGTATTTGATGCCTCATACCTGGATCACAGACACATATAGCACTCATAGAAAAGTGACCAGTTCCATTTCTGAACTGTCGGGACTGAGGGAGCCATTTCTTTCCTCTGAGAAAATGATTTCTCCCAGGATATACATGAACTGAAGTGCCCTGCAGACAGCCCCTGAAATATACAAGTCCTTCTTCGCAGGAGATCCATTTATATTGTGATTAGTAAAAGTGGATATTTGAGTGGATTAGACTGGTACAATAATGGTGTTTTACCCCTATATAGTGATTGCAAGTATTTATTTAATTTTATATCCATTATCTCCTTTAATCTTTCTAGATAGTCCCATTGAGACTGGCAGGTTAGTTATATTATCCCTTTTTTTTATAGATGAGGAAACTGAGGACCAAACCACAGCAACAGGGTTGGAATGAGGAGTTAAATCTACCAGATTCCTAGTCAATTTTTTTTTCACTAATGGATTCTTTTTATTGAGGGGGCCAGGGTTCCAAGCCTAAAACACTGGCTACTGTACTTTTGGGGATGATCTAATCATATGTATGCTTATATAAACTGGCCTTAGGGGTCAAGACTCTCTAGCAGCTGCATGAGCCTCCTAGGAGGCCCCACTGACCTCAGCCCCTCAATTCTTTGTGCAGTCAGGAATGAAATTCAGAGGATCTGCAGGACTCTTGGTGGTGCCTGTCGGAAGCAGTGCCTCCCAGAAGAAACAATCTTCGCAAAATGCTTAGCAAACCGGTTTTGTTGCTTGCACCAAAGGACGTCCAGGTCATTATAATGAACCCACACCCAGCAGTACTTGGAAGGTCTTTGGCTTCACTTCCTCACCTTCTTTGACTCAAATTTCTATGAAATCCTTACATCTGAGAATAAAAGAAACTTTCAAAATGTAAATCCTATGCAACTTTTTGGTCTGTATGAATAGTTGTCATTCATTTTTATTTTGTTCTCATCTGTTTGTAATTTTTTGTTTGCTCATTTGATGACTGGCAGCCCACATGAACAGTTGTCTAGTTAGAATGCCACGGTAAGAGACTATCCTTAATATCAATAGATATTGGTACCTTCATTCTCCATGACCTGAAGGTGGGCCCCCATCCTCAGTACAGATTTTTCCTGAATTGTGCTTATTGTCTGTCACCCTTTCTTTAAGATGACAGAACAAGCCTTGTGTCCACATAGGAGTAATTGACTAGCAAAAAACCAGTATCTACCAAAGGATAATCAGGAAATTACATTCCAATCTCCTTCATTTCCA
Organism: Bettongia penicillata ogilbyi; assembly: GCA_023548195.1. Taxonomy (NCBI): domain Eukaryota; kingdom Metazoa; phylum Chordata; class Mammalia; order Diprotodontia; family Potoroidae; genus Bettongia; species Bettongia penicillata. Next base: position 2,586,818 of record JAJHZJ010000574.1, on the reverse strand, counting down.
GACAAGGAACATTCTGAGAAAATTCTCTATTCAATTCAAATTATAGAACTACTTGAGGCCCTACACTCAGCTTAGCAAGAAATCCTGGGAGGATGCAGGAGAATTCTAAGGGTTGGAGCCAGGCAGCAGCTCCAAATATGACTAGTTTCATGACCTTCTTCAAGAGCAAGGACCTCACCAACTGGGAAGGTAGAAGAGGAGAGGGAAGAGGTAGAAATGGAGGAGGAGAGCCAGAGAGAGAGAGGAAGGAGAGAGAGAAGAGAAGGGGTAGTTGGGGGAAGGGGGGAGAAGTGGGAGAGAAAGGAAGGGAGAGGAAGAAGAAAAGGAAAAGAGAAAAGAAAGAGAGAGAGAGGAGAGAGAGAGAGAGAGAGAGAGAGAGAGAGAGAGAGAGAGAGAGAGAGAGAGAGAGAGAAACTGTTGGGCAATCTATCAGAGTAAATAAAAGGGAGAGGATCAAGGCATCATGGATCAAGGTAGTTAGATGACCCAGTGGATAGAGCCCTGTATGTAGAATCCAGAAGACCTGAGTCAAAATCTGACTGCAGTTATTAGCTATCTGCATGATAGCTTTCTCAACTACAAAATGAGGACCTACAACTATAAAACAGCACCTGCATCTCAGGGTTATTATAAGGGCTAGAATAACATACTTGTAAAGTACTTTGCAAACATTAAAGCACTACATAAATACCAGCTATTATTATTATTATTAATTATTCAGGTCAAAGAGTTATGCTTCAGGAAGGGAAGAGTCTCTTCTTCATTAAAGACAGAAGTAAAGGAGAGACTGAGAGATGATGCAAAGGAGTTTTGAAAGATAGAATAGGAGAAGGTTGAGTTGATACCAAATGCTCTCTCTTTGTTTTCCATCCTTCTCTCAACCCTCCTCACCCCCTCCCCTACTATAAGTGATATGGGAGATTTGAAAAGAAAATAGAAAGTGTTCTGGGAAGTAGAATAAGGATGTAATTAGGGATGAATAAAAGGGTTATCTTGCTTCAGTGAAGTCAGTTGAGATTAAACCACCTAAACTTGTAGCATTCTCCAATATCCATATCTAGAGGTCCATGAATTTGAATAGGGTGGGGGAGAGGAGTATGCAGGTGAGGGAATCACATCTTGATGTTCAGGATGCAATTGGTTTCCTTGTAATGCTATGTGTTTTGATGGTTTTATGTAGAAACATTATTCTGACACTGCCAAAGAGGTCCAGACGCAGTGAACACTGAGGACCCCTAGCTGAAAGAAACAATTAGCCGACTAACAGAGATGATAGAAGGTTTGTTAGAATAATGTTAATGCCAAGACCCAAAACAATCTGGCTTCTTAATATTTATGTGAGATCATCAGACTCAACACCTGGTAGAAGTTGCATTGTTTCCCCTCTGCCCCACCTTCTTGTTAACAGAATTAAGCCTGGTGCCAGGACTCCGCACACCCTGGCCTTGACAGAACCAGGTACTGGACATTTGTTCTACCATTCCTCTTAAACTACACATGCCACTAGCCCAAGAATAAAGATTCCTAGCCTGAAGGAGATAACATACTCTAGATCAGAATGAGTCCGGCTACAAGGCTAACCTAACTCAAGGTGAGTGCCTCAAACATGCCTCATCCCTCTCTAACCAGGCTGGCCCAAAGATCACAAACACCCTCTGCCTTGATTGCAGGGCAGTGTCAAAGACTGAATGTGTGTGCTTCTGCTGAGGGCAAACATGCTCCCCCTACCCCCACTTCAGTTTTTTCACTTATTTCTCAAGTATTGGCAATCACATCAACATTACCTTTGCTACTATAAAGGGCATATATACCTACTGCTTCTAGGCTCTGGTCAGAATCCCTGTGTTTCTGAGCTTAAATTGACTAGACCAAAGCTCTATTCCCTAACCACTACTCCTCCTGCATACCTATCCTTATCAGCCCTATAACTGCAATGTCTCTATCCCACTCCTCTTTAGGCTTCCATTATAACCACCGAACCCCTATTCTCTTGTTAACATACATTCTTTTATATTAAACCCTTGACATTATCTTCACCAAAAAAAATTACTTTGTATATACTTTGCTTTGGTTTAGATGTATGTATGTTGTCTCTCCTCCCCTCCCCGCATAGAACTTCAGCTCTGAGGGCAAGCACTATTTAGATTTGGCTCTATCCCCAACACCTGGCACAGTGATTGTCAAATAGCAGGTAGCTAATAAATGCTTGCTGGGGTGAATTGAGTGCCTGGAGGTGTGGGCAAGGAATAGGCTGGAAAAGGGATTACTGTGGGGAAGGTTAGACTATAAGGATCACCCCTAGAGCAATAGTACCCTGTCCTGGCAAAGGCCAGAGCCAACTCACAGGCAACCAGTCATGAGTTTCTGTCTGAAGAGACAGTGATGAGAGTGGATGGAGAGCTGTTCTTGGAATCAGGAAGACTTTGGGTAATACTGAATGTGGTACATACCTCACAGGGTTACTGTGGGGCTCAAATAAGACAATGTGTGTAAATCACCTTGTCTATTTTAAAGTATTACATTAAGTATTTATTATTGTTATTGCTTCTTCACAGCCTTCTTCCAGGACCGTTGGCTCTTGGGACTGGTATGATGACTCACCATCAACCTCTGAACCCTGAATGAGGTTACTCCTGTTCTTGCCCCAAGGCTGACAAGCCACACAGACCTCTTTGAACCCATAATGTTTATTCAACATTTATATTCAGGCCTGAAAACTCACTAATAATATTTGAAGCACCCACATACACTCAGTCCTGTGGGAAAAACTAAATTCACTTGAAAAGTGATGTGTTAGCCTCATCATAAAAGTCTCCACCATTTTTCATATAATCCTCTGAAATGACATCAATGCTAAATGTGCAGTGCCTGGATGGCTTATTAACTTAAGATGCCACAGGGACAGGTAAGGAGGCACATACTCACTGGCTCTTGGAGACTAAGAGAGGAGTAGGACCAAAGGTTAATAGAGATAAGATTCAAATGGGCCTAAACCTGGTCACATTGCTCAGAAATACAATTACTGGGGTGGATAGAAAGATCATCCCCACTGCACTTGAGATGCCAATGGCCTTACCTCCCACCTTCTTTAGGCATTCAATCCTGTGGGGTGTGCCAGTATTCAGTCATGAATTTGTACTCACTGCTAGTTCTCTAGAGATCTTGACTCATGCTTGCCTTCAAAAGAAGCCTTTTGAAAATGCTCAGGAGATTGAGGAAGCACAGGAGGAGATTAATTGCTCGTACCCATCTCACCCATGGCAAAGAAAAGACAGCAAGTGCTCATATAAATAAGTCTTGTTAAAGGAGGAATAGTCATTCTTCTTATAAATGGCCCCAAAACAAAATATTCCTTCATCAAAGCATCTTTGTTGAGCACAATGTAAGTGAAATAGCTTTTTAACCTTCTGTGAATCCCTGGAGGAATTGAAATTCCCTTATGCTTGGAAAAACATCATTGTCCAAACCAATCCTAACCCCTTAACCATGGTATAGAATGAGAAACTGCTTTTCCCTGGAGTAGTGACCTCTTCAATTGATCAAAGAATTGCAGGGGAAATAGCACCAGCTACAGGCTATGGGAAGAAAGACCCTAGACTTGCAGATAGTGAAGGAACTACATTTTACACGCTCCAAGTGGATAATGTCCACTTGGACATTAGCAATACCTCCTGACATTGTGAAACAATCCACTTTCCTCTATTTAGGGTTTGGTTTTTTCTTGTTTTTTAATTTGGTGGGATTGAAGATGCAAGAGTCAGAATTATGTGGACTTATGGAAGCAAGGTAGATCTTTGGAAGGGAGAGTGAGGTTGATGACTTTGTGCAATTCTGCCTCAGTTAAATCCAATTTATGTGAGAGTCAAAAGATATCACCCATACCATTTTACCTCAAAATCCTGTGTTGACAGGCAAGTGGCGAAGCAGCAGGTGAAGATGTACTGGGAGCTGTAGTAACAACCTTGCACCTGAACAGGCGTTTCAGGCCATGGGGTCATCTCACTAGACGGAAGCAGTATCAGGATTCAGGAGCCCCTGGGTGTCTGAGTAGCCTTTTTTAAGGATTGCACTGCTCACCTCCTGGTGTGAGGAAGGGACTAGAAAAGGTGCCCTAAAAATTGTCTGTTTCACTTGGCCTCCTAGCTGCGGCAGGTGGAAGGAGCTCCAATCTTTTGGTCAAAACACAGAAAAATATACAAAATTTTTGCAAAAATGATTCTGTTCACCATTGGTACATAGAGTGTGCACATGCTTGTGGACAACAAGAAATCCAGTAGATCTGAAAAAAGCCCAACTCTTGTAGTGAGAGAGCGCAGCAGGTATTACATTCAAATAGCAACCCTGAATGAAACAAGGCTGGAAAATGAAGGCCAGCTTACTGAAGTCGGAGCTAGTTACATGTTTTTCTGGAGTGGCTGCAGTGAAAGGGAGCACCGTGAAGCTGGCATAGGTTTTGCAGTCAAAACCAATCTAGTCAACAAGCTTGTATGCCTGCCAAAATGAGGGAATGACAGACTCATACCAATGCAATTTCCACTTTCAGGAAAATGTCACACCACCATCATCAGTGCCTATGCTCCCGCCATGAAGAATCCTAATAAGCTCTAAGAAAAATTTTATGAAGATCTGGAGACTCTCATCACAAATGTGTCAAAAGAGGACAAGCTTATAATTCTGGGTGGCTTTAATGCTAGAATAAGCAGAGACTACCAGACATGGCAGGTGTCCTTGGGAGGAACGGTTAGAAGAAGCAGCAGCAATAGTCACTGCTGAAGACTTGTGCATCTCATGACCTTCCCCTCACCAACACTGTCTTCTGCTTACATAAATACAATAAAATTTCGTGGATGCACCCTCACAGCAAACATTGGGTATTAATTATATTGAAATACCACTATCAAAATATTTAATAAAACAAATTCACTGATTCCATGTTATCTATGTTGTCTATGAGCCCTTCCTACTGTAACATTCTGCAAATCTGAATGTATACATAGTCACACATGCACACACGTACACAATATGTAGGTACATATATGTAGTAAGTGTATATGTGTGTATGTATTCTAATATATGTAAAAATATTAAAATTGCTAATGCTTACATTGAGACAATATAATAAAAAGACCCATGTTACCTTATATTAATTTACTTATTCAGTGCTATACCAAACTGTCAAGGGATATTTTACTGTATGAGAGAAAATAATGACAAAATTCATACGGAGGATCTAAAAGTAAAGAATCTCAAGGGTAAGAATTTTTTTAAAAAGTGAAAAGGAAAGAGGCCTAGCAGTACCAGATCCCAAACTTATCTACCAATCAATAATCATTCAGATAATGTTGTACTGTTTAAAGAGTAAGGCAGTCAATCAATGGAACAGATTGGGTATATAACATACAGAAGCAAACAGAAATATAGTGTTTGATAAATCTAAACATCCCAGTTATTTGTATGAGAATTCACCATTTCACAAAAACTACTGGGAAAATTGTCTAACAGAAATTAGGCTTAGACCAACACCTCACTCACATCAAATACTAAAGTCAGCTCCAAATGGAAATGTGACCTAAATGTAAAAGATCTTATAATTAACAAATTAGAGGGGTAAGGAAGAAATTATTTTCTGGGGAAGAATTCAGGATTAAATAAACAATAGAGAGGATCACAAAAGATAAACAAACTATCCCAATATAAAATATTCAATTCATTTGAAAAACTTTCATTAAGAATCTACTCATCATAGGGAGGCAGCATGGCAAAGCATAGAGAGGGCTAGGTTAGGAAGACCTGGATTCAAGTCTCTCCTCACACATACTATGTGACCCTGGACAAATCACTTAATGCCTCAGTGTTCTTGCTAACTCTCTAAAACTGTCATTTGCAAAACAAGTCCTGATCTGCACTGAAAAAGAGAACTACGTGTTCTCTTTACTAGGGGTGGAACAGTGGCCTCAAAGACACATGTGGCCCTCTGGGTCTTCAAGTGTGCCCTTTGACTGAGTCCAAGGTTTACAGAACAAATCTTTAAATCACAAATCTAGTCCCTCCTTCCCCTAAAAGATGTTGAACAGGGTCCAGAGTTACTTGCTTGGAACTTAAAGATAAAAAAAAGATACAGCCCCTTCCCTCAAAAATAGTACCTGCTCATGGAAAGATACTTATTGAGGGACTGATTGGAAAGGCAGTGTTGCCCAGAGGGGAGAACAATAGATTTAGAGTCAGAGGTTTAAACCTGGGTTCTAAAAGTGCCTCTGCTACTTACTACCCATGGGACCTTGGGAAAATCACCTAAGTAAGCATCTAGCTCTCAGTTTTCTCAAATCTAAAGGAGGAAATTTTACTAGACAGTCTTTGAGGTCCCTTCCACATCTCAATCTATGATTCTATGTCTCTCAGGGGCCAAAAGGACTATGGGATTACAGAGGAGGGGGAGATGACTGACAGCTGGTCTCATCAGAAATGTTTTCTCACCAAGGTGGAAGAACTCAAGAGAGGCTTTGAAAAATGGGCATTACATGGAGAAATAGGAGGAAGAGGATATTCCACATAAGGGAACGGGATAATCAGGTACTCTCTCTGCCTTCCTGTTCACTCAGGCTTTTTCAAGTCCCCTCTGAGCCAACAGCCCACACACTATTCACTGGAGCAGGGAAAATTGCCTCCTCTCCAGAAGCTTACTAGCTCCAAAATGACTCAGGACCCCGCCAGAAATATAAAAGAAAAAAACAGTCAGGCTCTGTCTGCCTCCCTCAGCTAAAGAGCTTGGGTCCATCCCTTTGTTTCCCAGACTTCTTTTCTACTGACACCCCAGTCATGAAGATTTTGTACTTCATGTTTTTGGTTCTCATATGTCTGGCTCAGGTTTTTCCAGGTAAGAGGAGAGTCAACAGAGGTAGAAGGGGGCCAGTCTCCATGTTATCTCATCCTGGGGGGAGAAGCACAGGACTTAGCAGAGGTAAAATAATCAGCACTTGGTTGGCCCTGGAAGAACATGAGACTCTCTGGGACACTGTCTGGGATTACAGGCAGAAAACTGAAGAGAATTTGTTGTCCTGATTCAATCCTTTACTCTCCTTTCTCTTCCTTTTAAAATAACCATTAGTATATTAAAAAACTCAGAGCAGGCTATTATTCATCATATACCCTATAATAATTGTGACTTTTATCAGAGTCTGGATTTGACGAATTAGAATCCAGGCTGGAATTACCAGAGGTTGAACATTTGCATAATCAATTACCTTAATCCCTCCTTACCCTACACACACACACACACACACACACACACACACACACACACACACACACACACACTAAACCTAGTGGTAGCTAGGTCCTCCAGAAGTGGAAAGGGTAGTTTATACCAACAAGGTTTTCTACGTCAACATCTCCCTCCATGTTGATTTTAGATTAGAATTGGAATGTGTTGATCTCCAAGGAAGAACAAGGGGTCCTGACTGGCTTTCTTTGTCCTGTGAGTCTGAGCTTACCTTAATGAAGTATTTGAGAGTTAAATTCCATTACAATAAGTTGTGCTAGCACTTCGGGCCATATTATGATATTTCTGTATTTTTATGGCCTGTGGAAGTTTATGGATGGAATTCACTGAACCTGAGTTGGAACCCTGGCTCCACACGCAACCGATGTGTAACCTTCAGCAAATCATTTCACTTCCCTGGAGGTTGGTTTCCTCCTCAGTGAAATAAAGGATTTGGATTATAAATTCTTTTCTAGGCCTACATCTGTTGTGGGTACATCCTCCCACACTTCTTGCCTGCCTGGAACACATGTGCCTGAGAAAAGTCATCAACAAACATTTATTAAGCACTTACTATGTGCCAGATGTTGTGCTTGAATTGGATAGAAGAGACTGTCCCAAAAAGCAGACCAAAAGTGCACTGGAAGGGAAAGCAATTGCAGACATGCAAAGGACAGACCCACAATGAGACCAACATATCTACTAGAGAATCCTTTAAAGCTACAGAACTGTGCATGGGCTTCTAGAGGACCCTGAAGCAGAACACAGATGAAAATGGCAGTCACCAGGGGAGGAAGTAGAAACAAGGTCTATTAGGAAATTTCCCTCTGGAATCAGTCTATCAGAGAAGATAGTATTTACATACGAGATACTCCCAAACTCTTAGTGCAGTTTTTCTCTATTAAAGCTTTTAAAGAAATGATACGATGAGAGCAGAAACTATTTCCTCCTTATCTTTATATGGGCAATGCCTGGCATACAGAAGGTGCTTACTGATTATTTGATTAATTCCAATTTTTGAAGGCTGTTCTATGGAAAAGGGAGCAGATTTGTGCTGCTTGGCCCCAGGGTCAACAAAGGGGCCAATAAAGTAATAAAGGAAATTTACAGAGAGGCAGATTCAGGTCGGATATCTGACAACACTTCTTAACAATTAGAACTCAGATATTCTGTGCATACCTTCTGCCCCTGAAGGAAGTTCTCAGAGGGGAAATAACAAGGTTTGCCTAGACAGTTTCAAACTTAAGATTTAGTAGTTTAAAACTGGACTAGGACTTTGAGAACTCATTTTATGTGAATAAACATAAAATAGATAGAAAGTACTTTAGAGAGGTAGGACACTGCCACTTAGAGGATCTGGAAAGACTTCATATAAAAGATGATGCTTGATCACAGTCTTAAAGAATAGAAAGGATTGCATGAGGCTGAAGTAAGAAGAGAGGCAACAACCCTAGGAGGTAGATGCTGTTATCATCCTGATTTTGCAAATGAGAAAACTAAGTTGAAGAGAAGTTAAGTAACTTGTCAAGGATCCCACAGCTAGTAAATATTAAAGGCCAGATTTGAACTCTGGTATACCTGACACCAGGTCCAGCGCTCTATCCACTGCATCATCCACTCTGCCTTGTTTTCCTTTCCTGCAAAATGGGGATAAATAATAATGTGTACCTCCAAAGGTTGTCGTGAGGATAAAATGAGATAATACATGTGAAAAACTCTGCAATCCTGGAAGAACAATATGAATGTTAGCTTTCATTATTGTTGTTCATGTGTTTTTGCTGTTATGTGGTCTAACTGTACCTGTGCGAAAATCTCTATAAATTCCTGAGAGATAATCAGACTTCACTTGGAGACCTCCAGTAATGGAGAATCTTCTATCTCTTGAGGCATCTCATTCTACTGCTGGACAGATCGAATTGTTCAGATGTTCTTTCTTACCCCCAGTTCTTTCATACAGCTGAGCCTGAACCTAAGGTTCCAGTAGCTGCTTCTGGTCTCCCCCTGAGGGGCAGAAAGCATTAAAAGTACAGACCACAGCTCCTGACCTGGCCTTCTTCTCCAGAAAGAATTTTCAGAAGTCCCCAAGGACACTCCTAGCTTACACATGGGTAAAGGACAAGATGTCACAGACACAGGGTAGGGTATGTTCCAAAATTCATGTTTATTAGATAGAGTATTACACAGGAAGCCAGGAGCCCTGGGTTCATATCCCTTCTCTAGTACATGTGACCTTGGGTAAATCACTTTCCCTGGATCTCAGCTCTGCTATTATAAAATGAAGGGGCTGGACCAGATGATCTTTTCAAGGCTCTTTCTAGCTCAAAATCTTCTAATCCTTTTCTTTCCATTATTATGTTCCAGGATCTGGTTCACTGCTGCCATCTCCTGGTTTTCCTGTCACCACTTCTCTCTAAATCGGGGTGCCCAGTTCTTATTTGAGCTTAGCCTGTGAGTGAAGTTGTGGGTTTTCTCCCTTCTAAATATCTTTGTACCCTGAAAACAAAAGACATTCTTCCTTGGACTTGTTTTTAGCAATTTTCCCAGAAAATCAATGGAAAAAGGACAGGAGATTAAGAGAAGAGACATAGGATGTACAAATTGACAGTTAATCCTGGAGTTAGCAAAAAGTATGAGACACCAAACTTTCTTAGGAGCCTCTTCTTTTGGGTGACTGGCAGGTGCCCTTCATCCTTGTAATTAGTAAAACCAATTCTGTCTGGTCGGATCATTAATCAAATGCTAGATTTCTAATGCAAATCGGTTTTAGCAAGATTGGCAGGTGCTCTCAATCCTAGATTCTGCTTTTTCTGTCTTTTGCTACCACAGATGTAAAAGCCCTAAGCCTTCTGTGGGCAGCATAGGGTAGTGGCAGATGAGATGAAAAGCAGGACCTCTCACAGTTCTAGTTATGTATCTCTCAAGTCAGAAGAATTAGCTTCTGTGTATTTAACGGTGATCACAAATATGTGTGTACTAAGTTGGAAGTCTGATACCCTGAAACTCTCATACAAGCTCAATGACCTCAATATATTTCTTTGTCCAGTCAGGGGCAGAATTCGGAGGATCTGCTGGAATATCTCTGGCACCTGCAGGGAGAAATGCTACACAAATGAAGTTTCTTCCATTAGCTTCACTAATTGCCCACCAGGCTATGATTGCTGCTTGCCTGAATGGAAGATAAATCAAAATATTGTGTGAAAACAGCCTGTATAGGTACCATGAAGGGATTTTACTATACCTGGCACAGAATAATCATCTTCTACAGTTAAACTTCATATTGATCCATAAAACTAATTGTAAAATAAAAAAAACTTAAGCATCTATTTTTTCTTCAGTCTATATAACGGGCTGCAATTCGATTGTTATATTAGTTTCTAATATATGAGGGGATTATACCACTGGAACCAGCAACAAAGATAGTCAAATAGTTTAAAAAGTTTCTAGGTATCATCCTTTGTGTGCAGTGTGACCACTGATGCCTCCCCAACCCTCACAATAAATTTAAGGTTTTCTCATCTCTAAGATTTACCTGTCCAGGAGATTCTTTAATGTGAGATTGTGATGTTGCATAGAAATTCTGTTTCTAAATATGAAGTGTAATATCACTTCAGGGATTTGGACTAAAAGAGAAAAGGAAGCATTAATCAGTAGGAACCATCATGTGTTCACTAAGAAGAAATGTTAAATGAGCCTCATTGTAAATGTTCATAAACCTGCTGCTCTATTATCCCATTGATCCAATATAGTATAATACTGATATTTCTAAGCAGTTTGTCCACTTCCAGCTCTCAAAAAAACCCTTGTATGTTTGAGTGAGGTGAGGATGGGAGAGGAAGGATGATGGGTCAGAAGTAGCAACCGCTACAAGGTAATATGGTACAAAAGAAAGAACACTGGATTAAGGGTATTAAAAAAGGAACCAAAATCTGAATACTGTATTCTCTACCTACTACCTATGTCATCTTTGGCAAGCCCATCCATAAGTTCTACTTCTTACTTGAACCAGTTCATCACTCCTTAGGTTACCCAATGGTCCCCAGTAATGGTAATTCAAATGGGAAGATCTTTCTCACCCATTAATAGGCCCATGTGACTTGCTTAAATCACATGGAAGCCTAAGTCACATATGGTGGGAGGAGCTTGCTGAATGAGTGGAACAGGAAGGGTGGAGCACAACCAGGAGGAAGTTGATGAGAACAGTTAGGGTAGAGAAGAGGACACAGGCAAGCACGTCTAGGCTGTGAATGTGTGTTTGTGGGAAACCCCAGTCGGGAGGTGGGGGGGGGGGGGGTGGCATTGATTGCAGGGTGGAAAGAGGGGAGACTTGGGAATAGCTTTGTCCCCTGCAGTGCTAACTTGTATTGACTTTTTGGTTACTATAAAAAAATTGGCTTTCTGATATTGGGATTTGGCTTTCTGGTATCTTAGTAAATTTTTTTCTTCTGTCTTCTATATGGAGAGTGTGTAATTCTTTGCAATTCAGAACAATACCAGCATATTCATAGTTGCCCTCAGTGCTTTGAATATTGCCTTGCCTTCCTCCCAATAGGAGGAAGGACCTACCATATTGATGAAGTAAGTATATATACTCAATTATTCAGCAGCTCAGACTTTTAAACTCAAGAGATCTGCCAGTCTCAATTTCTCCAGTAGTTAGGATTACAAGTATGTATCACTATGCCTAGCACCATTAACTCTTAAAAACAAAACAGTTACTTAACAAGAAGGGAGAAGTAGAGATAATCAAAAGATTTAATCATCTGAAGGAAAAAAGCAGGGGTAATAAAATTCATTCATTGAAGGCAAAAGTAGAAATAATCGCAGATTTTATTGAATAGAAGGCAAAATCAAGAATAATCAATCAAGACAGTTACTCAGTATGGTGGTTGTTGTCTTTTGTCTTCAAAGAGGACCAAAATGAAATCACTGTTGTAAAGTGAAATTTCAGTGTGTCTGACTATGGCTGATCAGACCAATATGAGTTCGGAATGCCCTACCACAGGTTGGGCACAGATAGTCTGTGTGAATATTTGGGTGAATATCCCAAATTTGCACATCCTGTGTTTACTTTCTGCTGTCTCAGTTCTGCTTTGCTCAAAGAGCACAGCACCTTTTCTTATGTGAGGACATCATGCTGAGTGGTCAAATCCAAAGTTCTTGAGAGAGATCTTGAGAGTGTCCTTGTATCATTTCTTCTAGCCACCATGTGATCAGATGCCCCAAGCAAGTTCTCCATAAAATGGTCGTTTTGGCAAGCGTTTATTTGGCATTCAAACAATGTGACCAGCCCATTGGAGTTGTGCTCTCTGAAGCATAGTTTGAATACTTGGCAATTCAGCTTGAGCAAGGACTTCAGTATCTGATACCTTATCCTACCAGTTGATCCTCAGAATCTTCCTAAGACAGATCAAATGGAAATGATTCAATTTCCTCACATGGCGCTGGTAGACTGTCCACGTTTCACAGGCATATAACAACAAGGTCAGCACAACAGCTCTGTAAACCTTCAATTTGGTAGTCAGTCTCTCTTCTTTCCGAAACTTTTCTTCCAAGCCTCCCAAACACTGAGCTAGCTCTGGCAATGCATACATCAAACTCATTGTCAATGTGTGCAACTCTGGAAAATACACTACCAGGGTAAGTGAACTTATACACAGCATTCTAAACTTCTCCATTTGTTGTAACCAATTGTTCCACATATAGATGGTGTGGTGGTGACTGATGAAGCACCTGTGTTTTCTTAGTGTTAATTATTAGGCCAAAATTAGCACAGGCAGCAGAGAATTGATCCATACTTTGCTGATCTCAGTTTCACAGGATGCATTGAGTGCACAATCACATGCAAACAGAAAATCATGCACCAACACTCCCTCCACTTTGGTCTTGGCTTGTAGCTTTTTCAAATTGAAGAACTTAACATCAGTATGGTAGTTGACCTTGATGCCATGATAATCCTTATTGAAAGCATTTGACAACATGACTGAAAACATAGTGCTAAAAAGCATGGGAGCAAGCACACAGCCCTGTTTCACTCCATTGGTTACTGGGAAGGCATGAGAGCTTTGTCCACCATCCAGAACCCCAGGCAAACATGCCATAATGAAACTGATGTACAATATTGCTGAACTTCTCCAGGCAACCAAATTTTGACATAATTTTCCATAAGCCCTCATGACTAACAGTGTCAAAGGGCTTGCTCAGATCTACAAAAGTTGTGTACTGACCTCTGTTCTGTTCCCAGCATTTCTTCTGGAGTTGTCAGACAGCAAACACCATATCGACTGTTCCTTGGCCCTTTCTGAAGCCACACTGGCTCTCTGGTATATGACCATCTCTCAGGTGAACAATCAGCCTATTAAGGACTCTAGAAAGAATTTTGCCAGCAATGACTAAGAGGGAGATCCCCCTGTGATTGTCACAAGACAATCTATTTGCTTTACCCTTATAGAGATGGACAATGGAGGCATCCATGAACTCCTGGGAGGTAACTCCTCTTGCCATATAACCTGGAAAATTTCAGGAGAAGTCAAGATGGCAGAGTAGAAAGACACATATATGCTAGCTCCTAACACACAGCCCATAAAATACCTGTAAAAAAGAACTCCTAACAAATTCTGGAGTAGCGGAAGCCACACAGCAACAGAGTGGAGGAGATTTCTGTTCCAGAGAGCCCTGAAAAACTGACACCAAAGGTCTGTCGTGTACTGGACCCGGAGCGGAGCCTAGCCCTGCCTTGGCCACGCAGCACCGAGAGGAGCAGATCTGAGTGGGCTTCAGGGACAGAATCTCCAGCAACCCTGAAGGTCCCTCCACCCACAGGCATAAAGATCAGTGAGAGAGCCTGTTTGGCTGGCTGAGAGGGGAGCAGGGTGTCTCCATAACTCAGGTCCCCTTGGGAGGCAGCAGCAGAGGCAGCAGTGGACAGGGGCTCCCAAAGCAAACAGGAGCTCAGATCCATTATTGAAGGTATCCACATAAAACCCCTGAAGGAACTGAGCCCCGTGAGGCGGCCCTGCCCCCACCCGAGCAGCTTAACTTAATCTCACACTGAATAGCAGCCCTGTCTCCACCTGAGCACCTGAATTTAATCTTACACTGAATAGCAGCCCTGCCCCCGCCCCCAGCTGAAAGCCCTGAGGCTGGGAAGCAGCATTTGAATCTCAGACCCCATGCACTAGCTGGGCAGATATGGAGGCAAGGAGGGTATGGAGAGGAATCTCAGAAGTCAAGTAACTGGCTGGGAAAATGCCCAGAAAAGGGAAAAAAATAAGACCATAGAAGGTTACTTTCTTGGTGAACAGATATCTCCTCCCATCCTCTCTGATGAGGAAGAACAATGCTTACCATCAGGGAAAGACATAGAAGTCAAGGCTTCTGTATCCCAAACATCCAAAATAAATATTCAGTGGGCTCAGGCCATGGAAGAGCTCAAAAAGGATTTTGAAAATCAAGTTAGAGAGGTGGAGGAAAAACTGGGAAGAGAAATGAGAGAGATGCAAGAAAAGCATGAAAAGCAGGTCAACACCTTGCTAAAGGAGACCCAAAAAAATGCTGAAGAAAATAACACCTTAGGGGAAGAGCCAAATTGGCAGAGGAGAAAGATTCACATATGCTAGCTCCAAACCCACAGCCCATAAAATACCTGTAAAGAAGAACTGTGGAGCAGTGGAAGCCACACAGCAACAGAGTGGAGGAGATTTCTGTTCCAGAGAGACCTAAAAAACTGACACCAAAGGTCCGTCGCGCACCGGACCCAGAGCAGAGCCCAACCCTGCCTTGGCAGCATAGCACCAAGAGGAGCAGATCCGAACAGGCTTCAGGGACAGAATCTCCAGCAGCCATGAAGGTATCTCTGCCCACAGATACCAAAGGTCAATGAGAGACTCTTTTTGGCTAGCTGAGAGGGGAGCGGGGTGTCTCCATAACTCAGGCCCCCTCGGGAGGCAGCAGCAGAGGCAACAGAGGACAGAGGTTCCCAAAGCAGACAGGAGCTCGGGTCCACTGTTGAAGGTCTCTGCATAAACCCCCTGAGGGAACTGATCCCTGTGAGGCAGCCCTGAAATCAGGATAACATAAGATCTAGCAGCTTCTACATTAAGGGATTGAAGGGCGTGGAATATGATATTCCAGAAGTCAAGGAAACTAGGACTAAAACCAAGAATCACCTACCCAGCAAAACTGAGTATAATACTTCAGGGGAAAATATGGTCTTTCAATGAAATAGAGGACTTTCAAGCATTCTTGATGAAAAGACCAGAGCTGAAAAGAAAATTTGACTTTCAAACACAAGAATGAAAAGAAGCATGAAAAGGTAAACAGGAAAGAGAACTCATAATGGACTTACTAAAATTGAACTGTTTACATTCCTACATGGAAAGACAATATTTGTAACTATTGAAACTTTTCAGTATCTGGGTAGTTGGTGGGACTACACACACACACATGCATGTACACACGCACACACGCATGCACACACACACATACACACACGCATGCACACACAGAGACAGAGAGCACAGAGTGAAAAAGAGGGGAGCTGAGAGAAAAACATGAAGTTTACTCTCATCACATTCGACTAAAGGAAGGAATAAAATGCACACTCATTTGGGTATGAAAACCTATCTTACAATACAGGAAAGTGGGGGAGAAGGGGATAAGCAGAGTGGGGGGAAGATGGAAGGGAGGGCAATGAAAGGAGGGAGCAATTTGAAGTCAATACTCAGGGAGGGACAGGATCAAAAGATAGAATAGAAACAATGGGGGGCAGGATAGGATGGAGGGAAATAGAGTTAGTCTTACACAACACAACTATTATCGAAGTCATTTGCAAATCTACACAGATATGGCCTATATTGAATTGCCTGCCTTCCCAAAGGAAATGGGTGGGGAGGGAGGGATGGGGAGAAGTTGGAACTCAAAGTTTTAGGAGCAACTGTTGAGTATTGTTCTTGCTACTAGGAAATAAGAAATGCAGGTAATGGGGAATAGAAAGTTATCTGGCCCTACAGGACAAAAGAGAAGATGGGGACAAGGGAAGGGAGAGATGATAGAAGAGAGGGCAGAGTGGTGATAGGGGAAATTAGAATGCTCAGTGTATTGGGGTAGGGGGAGAGGACAAATGGGGAGAAAATTTGGAACCCAAAATTTTGTGGAAATGAATGTAAAAAGTTAAATAAATAAATTTATTTAAAAAAAAAAAGAAAGAAAGAAAGAAAAAAGAAAAACCAGTCCTGCCACCACAATAAAGGAATTTAGCCTGACATTGACCCTCCATGCTTTTCGCTGCTGGCTAGCAACACTTTTCATGTAGGAATCAGCATGGCATATTTGTTCAGAGCCATAACCTATAACTATTGGATTTCTACTCTCATGGTAAAGTTGTCTTGACTTCCTTTCTGTAGTAATATGTAACTAATATGCCAGACCCTTAGTTCTAACAAGCATAATTCAACCAGGCTTTGGCAGAATTTACTTATATTTCTGAGTGGCATCCAGACTATTAGAGTGTTATATGAAAATCATCTTTTATCAAGGAGGTATTCTTAGATAATTTTATCATACAGGAATTCAGAGAAAGGTGAATTGATAAAAAATTAGATTGTGTGGCCAATGTAAAATTGGAGCTGATCCTTGAAGAAGGAAAAGGATTTTGAGAGGTAGAGAGAAGAAGTCATTCCAGGTGAGGGAAACAGCATCAAAAAGGACACGGGGTAAGAATGAGGTTGGCATATGAAAAGGACCTTAAAAGCAATAAGATAACAGAACTACCCTCTCACGAAGATGTGTGGCAACATGGCATGGTCAAGGACACAGCTACCAATGACATTATGAACTTTAAGAACCCCTGGTCTACAGCAATATTTAGCAGGGTAATCGGGGTAGTGGACAACGCTCACAATACCAAGACCAAAAGTCCTCTGAAATCCTGTGCCCCAATACATTTGTGGGGACATCAAACAAAACAATTGGTTTCCCCTCTGTCCAACTTTCTAGTTAACAGAAATAACCCAGCTCTGAGTTAGTCCTGGACTCAGGACTTCACACTCCCTTATCTTGACAGTACCAGAAGCTGAACATTTGTTCTGCCAGTCCTCTCATTCTTTACATTCTACCAGTCCAAGAAGAAATACTCTCCTCTTAACTCCTAGCATGGATGAGATAACATACTCTGTATCAGAATAAGTCCGGATGCAAGACTAACCTAACTCAAGATGAGAGCCTCAAACATGCCTCATCTCCCTCTAACTAAGCTGACCCAAGGATCACATAAATCTTTGCCTTTATTGTAGAGCAATACCAGGGACTGCATATGTGCTCTGATACTGAGGATAGTATGGTCCCCCTACCCCAACTCAATATTTCCACTTCTTTCTCAAGGATTGGTTATCAGATCAACATTAAATTTGCTGCTGTAAAGGACATATACATCTACTGCTTCTTGGCCCCCATCAGAATCCCTGTGTTTGACCTCAGATTGGCTAGATCAAAGCTCTATTTCCTGACCACACTAGTTGCTCCTTCTTATCAACCTTATCAGACTGAATCCTCCTTATCCCACTCTACCTTACCCTTCCTTGCACTCACTGTGACCCCTATTCTTTTGTTAACAAATAGACTTTTATATTAGACCTATGTCATTGTCTCTCCCCTCCCCAAAGAAATTATTTTGTATATATTTTGTTTATATATATATGTGTGTGTGTGTATGTGTGTGTATAAAGTATGTGTACAAGTATATATATATATGTTTATGTGTGTATAAATATGTGTGTACCTATGTGTAGATAGATAGATAGATAGATAGATAGATAGATAGATAGACAGATAGATAGACAGATAGACAGATAGATAGATAGGTAGGTAGATGATAATGTGTGTGTTGTCTGTCCTCTCTTCCTCCCATAAAATGTCAGCTCCTTGGGGGGCAGAGACTGTGAATATCTGTCTCTAACTCCAATACCTAGCACAGTGACTGGCAAATTGTAGATATTTAATAAATGCTTAACAGAATGAATCAAATGAGCAAGGTGGGGCATAGGTTGAAGAAGAGATTAGTAGGGGAAGGTTAAACTAGTAGGACCACCCTTAAACAATAACACCCTGTCTTGGCAAAGACCAGAGCCAACTCACAAGAAATCAGCAATGAGCTTCCCTCCTTTGAAACAACAAAGTGGATAGACTGCTGTCCATGGTGTAAGGAAACTGTGGTTGTGATTCAGCCATTTTTCAGTCATGTCTAATCCTTTGTGAACTCATTTAGATTTCTCTTGGCCAAGACAATGGAGTGATTTGCTATTTTTTTTCTCCAGTTCATTTTACAGCTGTAAAACCCAGAGCAAACAGGGTTAAGTGACTTGCTCAGAGTCACCCATCTAGTGTCTGAGGCCAGATCTGAAGTAAGAAAGATGTCTTCCTAACTCCAGGCCTAACACTCTATCCATTGTGCCACCTACTTGGGTTCAAGACCTGGGTTTAAATCTCATTTCTGACATGTACCAGTTGTAATATTGAGCAATATAACTTTTATGACCATGACTTTCTTCATATGCAACATCTGGATAATAGTGAATGTGTTCTTATTATGACACTCAAAGAAGATGACTTTCAACTTCAAAGTACTACATAAGTATTTATTGATGGTATTGTTTCTTCACAGCCTTCTTCCAGGACCGTTGGCTCTTGTGACTGGTATGATGACTCACCATCAACTTCTGAACCCTGAATAAGGTTACTCCAGTTCTTGTCCCTAGGTTAACAAACCATACAGACCTCTTTGAACCCATGATGTTTATTCAACATTTATATTCAGGTCTGAAATCTCACTAATAATATTTGAAGCACCCACATACACTCAGTCCTGTGGGAAAAACTAAATTCACTTGAAAAGTTATTTGTTGGCCTCCTCATACCTAGTACAGAAGTTTTAAAAATCTCCATTTTTCATGTAATCCTGTAAAGGAGCTCTAAAATGACATCAATATTAAATGTGCAGTGCCTGGATGGGTTATTAACTTAAGATGCCACAGGGACAGGTAAGGAGGCACGTACCCACTGGGCTCCTGGAGACTTACAGAGGAGTAGGATCAAAGGTTAACAGAGATAAGACTAAAATGGGGCTAAACCTGGTCACATTTCTCAGAAATGGCATTCCTGGGATTGATAGAAAGATAATCTCCCCTGGACTTGAGATGACCCCACACATACTTTCTTCAATCTCTGTGGGGTGCCCTGGTATTCAACCATGAAACCAACCAACTCACTGCTATTCTCTAGGTTTCTTAGTTCATGCTTGCCCTAAAAATAAACCTTTTGAATAGATCCAGAGGAAACAAATTAAGGATTATCTACTCACCATACCCACTTTACCCATTGTAAAGAAGAGACTGCCAATCCTTCTACAGAGAACCCAAAAGGGAGATATTTTGACATAAATGGATTTTTGTCAAGTAGACTATAAATATAGACCCCTATGTAGAATGATATTCTGGGGACCATGAAATAGATTTATTGATGTTATGCAGGTCTCTATGGGAATTCAATTTTCTGTATACAAGAAAGAACATTATTTGCCAAACCAATCCTAACCCCTCAGTCATAGTATACAGCGAGGAGCTGTTTTGCTCTGAAGTAGTGACCTTCCTAGTTGGTCAATGGGTTCCAGGGGGAATAAAAGATACTAGTTTTGCTGATAGTAAAGGAACCACATTTCACATGTTTCAAATGAATGATGGTGCTGACCCACTTTGAAACAAGCAAATATCTCCTAACAACCTAAAATTATCTACCTCCCTTTGTTTTAAGTTGGATATCTTTGGTGGGAGGAGGGCTAGATGGAAGGTGCATTTTTTAGTTGTCCAGAAATTAAGGTCAAAGCACATCAAATACAAGGTTGAAGCAATATATGAAGTCCAATGAGTATTGGGTATTCCTTCTCTTATTCAATAGAAAGTCAGCTCCTTAAAAGTCAATTCCTTGACGGTAGCAAGCATTGAATAGAATGAGGAAAAAGTTTGGTACAGTAAAGCAAACTTCCTTTTGTATATTCCTATCAGATTGTCAGATATTCTTTTGAATATCCAGTTTTGGATGGGATTCTGTCTAGGGCAGAAAAGAGAATTTCATTTATTGGCGGCACATAGATACATAGAAAGATAAAAATAATTGTGGTACATCTGCTCGCCTCATATGCACTACATATTTCTCTTTATTGGAATGCCTCTCTGTAGTCGACATGCTCCTGAAATTTGAGGAGAGCAGGCCTGATCTAGCAGGGAGATTTGTGCTATGTCATCAGTCAATAAGCATTTGTTAAGCACCTTCTGTGTATAAGGCATTGTGCAAATTAGTGGGGATACAAAGAAAGGCAAAATACAATCCTTGCCTTTGAGGAGCTCACAACGTAATAGAGAAGATAAGATACAATGAAATGTGTTCAAACAAGATATATACAGTATAAGTAGGAAATGATCAATAGAAGAAAGGCACTAGAATTAAGAAGGTTTAGGAAAAGCTTCCCTTAGAGGGCAAAGGAAGCTGGACAGAGCACAACCCAAAGGACTGATTTGTTTGCTTCTTTTTCTTTAACTTGCAGGTGTATGTGGAATGTGGAACAGGCGCAGGAGGTCAGTCTGTTTTACCTCTCTTTTCATTTTTACCACTCTGAAACTTCTCACGTCTATCAAGGGAGCATCATAAGAGGTGAGGGGAAACCATTAATCTATACAATGTACATATTATCAGCAAGAAAGTATCAATGACATTACTAATAAGAAAGAAGACTAGAGTCTAGAATCCACACATCTGGGCAGTTCGGTTCCTACTGGCATCCTTACTAGTCCCTCCATTAACACAGAAAATAAAACTGAATGGTCAAACACCCTCCAAAAGGGCCTTTAGATATATCTAGAGGAACTGGACAGGCAGGAAGGCATAAGCTGCCTTAGCATTAAAAAATATAAAATAAAACGAAACAAAAGTTCTCAAGCAGTTATAAGAGCAAATACGAACAAGCCCCTCTGCTGGTGGCCCTGCCTCTGGACTCTATAGGTCAGCTCTCATTTCTGCCTCAGTTTCCAACTTTGCTCTTTGTATTTCCCAGATACTGCTTCGGACTTCATTGTTTCACTTCCTATTGCCGGACTTCCTGACCTGACCATCTTGTTCTTTTGCCAATACTATTCCCTAAGTCTGAAATTCCCTCCTCGTTTATTCCCTAACCATTCTTAAAACACAATGAGAATGCTACCTTCTCCAAGAAGTCTTCCTTGATTCTACCCCACCCTTATCCTAATTAGTGATAGCCTTTTCTCACACAACACTCTCTTTTATAATTCCTCAATTCACTTACAACATAATATTGATGAGTATCACAGTCACCTGTGTTTATCTCTTACTTTCTACTGGACTGTGTACTGTGTGAGAGGTTAGGCCACATCATATCTAGGAACCCATCATTCCAGGACTATCATACATTATTTCCCTTCACATACTCTATATTTCAAACTGCCTTTTTTATTTTTGTGCTGTTCTTCACAAACATTCAACTTCCATCTTCATAATTTCGCAGTAGCTATCCTCCATACATAGAGAGCCCTCCCTCCCCACCTCTAACTTTTAAAATCTCCATGTTCTTTCAAGGCTCAACTCAAATATTACCTGCTACATGGGACTTTTCCCGATCACTCACAGCCACTATTGACTTTGTTAGAAAAAAAAATTTAAACTAGTGATTTTGACTTTATATCTGTGGGATAGGAGGTATATAAGTTGATAGCTATCCACATTCCTTTGGTTCCCTTGCTTCCTTAGTAAAGGTCTGAGATTTTTATTTCAGCCTTTTGGCATCTATCCTTCAGTAACTGCTCTGTTAATTGCGTCAACACCAGTACAGATATCCTCTGCCTATGATTGTGTGTATCTGTGTGTGTGTGTGCACAAGATCCAATCAGAGCTTTCCTATACTCTTATTTCTGTGATGTTTGGATCTACTTGTGGTATCTTCACTGTCCTTGATGGAGAAAGGAGTTTGTTAAGAAAAAAATAATAATTTTTCTAAATTTTTTCAACTTTTTTTCTCTTGGTTGTCCTCCCACTTTTGTCCTTAAACATTCTTAGGGTGACTTTCCTTCATATCTTTCCAAACTGGTATTTAAATGCATTATTATGTGGGATAAGTTCCCATTTTCATAACTGAATACATCATAATAACAAACACTTCTCACTTACTAATAGATATTTAAGGTCTGTAAAGGACTTTTTTTCCTAAGATTGACCTCATTGAGGTCACAGGGGAAGAATTCCCAGTCCTGTTTTACAGGAAACAGGTCAATGGAGAAGTGGTTTGTCAAAGGTCAGTAAGTTTTAGAGGCTGGATGTGAACCTATTGTTCTGACTCTGAATTTAGAATTCTTTCCAACATCCCACAAAAAAAGGCAAAACTCCACTGACTACCAAAATCAGTGATTCCGATCTTAGGAAAACTATCAACTTTAAGTAACCAAAGAGTTTGAAGTTTGCAGAGAGTGGCAATTGGGTTGTACAATAAATAGAATTATTTATCAGGAATAAAATAATGTCAAGAATAAAACCCTAGAGAGACAGCTTCCAAGTAATTAATAATCAATTTATTTGATTAACTCATACTCAATAAACTGATGATCAGCATTTTCTCTTAGTAACCAAAGAAGCCAAGGGAGACTCTGAAATACCTTAAATCAGGAATTTCCCTAACAAGTGAAACTCAACCCTCAGTGGTGGACATTTAATGAGGAGGTGGGCTAAAAGTCTTCAGTTCATCCTGAAGAGAACATGGCTTGATCATGAGACCCTGTAGCCTCTGGTAATCTGGACTGGGGAAGCCATTTTGACTCAAACCTCATGGGTGAGTCTTCTCCTAGATGATTTCCTCTGCTCTAAACTCTGATGGAGGGGATCCAGGACAGTAGTTCCTTCCCCCAGGCAAAGGACTCATCTAGAGGGGATTCTGTTTATACTTTAAATAGGAATCAGTTTTCCCAGTTGGGTGAGGTCACACCCAAACTAGTTCAGGAGCATGTATCTTCCCTGGTAGGAGTAAATTGATGGCTCAGTCATGCCCTATTCAGAGACTAACTGACTATTTCAGGAGTGGGCTCTTAAAAGAAGTAAGAGGAAAAGATGGATTACAAATAAATAATTAGTATTAAATATAATAGTACAATATTAATCTCTTCCAGTGGGCAAAGATTTATTGGAAATCTCAATGATGCATGACCCGCACTCAAACCACCTGCCAGAGAGCTTTAGGTTGAGGGCAGAGACATACCTATGGAAAGGTGATCTGGCCTCTTCCCCAAGGCAACAAATTTAGAGGACACTGTCAACAATTGCAGTGTAAAAACAGCAAAACTTAGCACCTAGTTAACAAGAATTATTAGTTAAAATAGGAAAATAATAGCAATGATAAAAATGAATCTGTGCACAGCATTAAGGCTGGAGAATTGTTTTATAAAAATTATCTCATTTTATCCACACAACAATCTTCAGAAGTAGATGCTACTATTATACCCATTTTACAGCTGAAACACTGAGGTAGATAGAGGTGAAATGATTTGCTACAGGCTCACATAGCTAGTAAATATCTGAGGTCAGATTAGATCTTCCTCACACCATGTTCAGTGCTATCTACCTCCCTGAATTAGATGGCAAGCTAGGGTGAGTTCTTCTACCATGCCCACCTTTCTTCTCCTCAACCCCCATCCCCATATGCCAAGCTTCCTAGCAAAGGCCTCACTCTGGGTTTCTAGAATCTCCATCTCCTCCTCCTTTCTTCCCCAGTAAAGGGCACCCTTCAGGTTGTTTGTCCTGGGCAAAGTTTGTGGTACTAAACGCAGGTGCAAAAATTGCTGGTTATAGGGCTCTGGATGAGGACACTTTATAGGAAAAAGCTGAGGAAAGGATTCTATAACTGCTTTCTCACATAATGGTTTGATCACTTACCTAATTTCAAAGCAGGAGGTATCTTCCAGCTCTTTAAGCTTGGCCAATCAAGGAAAACATCATTCTCCCAGAGAATTAGGAGCCCCCAGATAAAAAGTGGCCAGACTGCCTTCCTGGCAGAGAGACCTGAAACCTCTATCAGTCCAGCTGCTCAACTGACTCCTTCCATCATGAGAATCACATTTCTTTTCTCCATTTTCTTCCTCTGTGTGGTCCTCATACCACCAGGTAAGGTGGGATTAAAATGATGGCAGGGTCCACACTGCTTGGGGAGTATTTGGGTCACCTTAGCCCCAGGGTCTAATCCTGAGCCTTGAGCATCCAGAAATCAGTTTATCAATTTCTCCAGGTCTTTTCCAAATTCATGATTGTTTAGGATACTTCACTTTCTGTTGTCTTTCTTTCATCACCATTTAGCTGCCCATAACTTCAGACATTCTCTTCTCATTTTATTTTAATTTCTAAAATCTTCTCTTTTTTACATCACCTTCACTTTCAAATTTATCCTCCTTGTCTTCCAAACCCAAAGAAAGGTCCTCTGTAACCAAAAAGAAATGGAAAAAGAGGGAAAAAAGAAATTCAGAAAACCAAACAATTAAGACTGATAGTGTATTCAATATCCTATACCTATATTCCCTCACTTCTACAAGTAAAGGGCACAGGTGCATATTGTCATCTCTTCTTCTGAACCAAATTTGCTCATTATAATTGTACAGCATCCCAGTTTTTGGTTAGTTCCTTGATCTTTCTATATTTGCATTGTTTTGTGCAATATGCTTATTGTTTTCTTTCTTTCTTTTTTCTTTTTGCTTTTGCCACTTTACCTCAGTGAAAATTAATCTTTTGCCCATTTCACTATAAGAAACTCTGATAATCATAAATGTTTTTTTTAATATTGAGCAGAAATCTATTCCTCTGTGACTTCTATTCAGTGTTCTTGTGTAAAAAAGAAGTATCTGTCACCACAAAGAGAGCTACTATAAACATTTTAGAACATAAAGATTCTTTCATTCTTCCCTAATCATTTTTGGAAATAGACCTACTAGTAGCATTGCTGGGTCAAAGGGTATAGGCAGTTTAATAACTCTCTGAGCATAGTTCCAAATTGCTCTCCAAAATTGTTGCATCAGTTCACAATTCCACCAACGAGTTAGTATCACAGTTTTTCCATATCCCCTCCAATATTTGTCACTTTCCCCTTCAATCATTTTAGCAGATCTGGTCAGTATAAAATATCTCATGGTTATTTAAATTTGTATTTCTCTAACCAATGATTTGGAGCTTTTTTTCATGTGACTATAAATTATTTTAATTTCTTCATTGGAAAACTACCTGTTCATATCCTTTGACCAATTATCCATTGGGGAATAATGCTTGTTCTTATAGATTTAACAAATTTCTTTATATATTTGAGATATGAGATCTTTTTTGAGAAACTGTCTATAATTTTTCCCAATTTTTCTGCTTTCCTCTGATGTTGATTACATTTGTTCGATTTGTACAAAAACTTTTTAATTTAATGTAATCAAAATTATTCAGTTTACACCTAGCTTTGCTCTCTATCTCTTATTTATTCAAAAATTATTTGCATATCCTTAAGTTTGATAAATAATACGTCCCATGTTCTTCTGATTTTCTTATAATATCATTCTTTATGTCTATGTTATGTATTCGTTTTTACCTTATCTTGGTAAATGGTGTAAGATATTGGCCTATACCTAGTTTCTGCCATACTGCTTTCCAGTTTTCCCCAAAATTTTTACCAAATATTGAATACTTATCCAAAAATCTCAAGTCTTTACACTTGTCAAATACAAGAATATTATATTTATTTGTGGCAGTAAATTGTATGTCTACTCTATTCCATTGATCAACCATTAGATTTCTTAACCAGTACCAGATAGTTTTGATAATTACTGCCTTATAATATAGTTTAAGATCTGATATTACAAATCCTCATTTCTTTACATTTTTTTCATTAGTCCTTTTGACATTCATCCTTTATATTACCTTCCAGAACAGACACAGGAACTATATGAATATAAACATAAAACACTTTTTATATAAACTCAGATCTAAATAATTGAAGTAATACTTACTATTCATGGGTAAGTAAAGTCAATATAATTTTTAAAATGACAATTTTACCTGACTAACCTCAATGTCATCCCAATTAAATTACTAAAAATTATTTTACTGTGTTAGAAAAAATAATAACAAAGTTCATTTGGAAGATCAAAAGGTCAGGAACTTCAAAGAAACCAGGAAATAAAGATGTAAAGGAAGTAGATTCAGCAGTATCACACAAACTATAATATAAGGGAGAGCATGTTGAAGTATAAAAAGGAAAATTTCAATTATTTTAAATTAAATTTTTACATTATAAATAAGGCCTAGGTAGCCAAGAACAGAAGAAATGCAAAAAATTGGTGGTAAACTTTCAAAGACAACCTCTCAGATAGTAAGTGATTGGGTTGGAATACTGCTATCTATAGGAAATGATGAGCTGGCTGATTCAGAAAAACATGGAAAAGCTTGGACCTATTAAGGAAGATACTATCCACCTTCAAAGAAACAGATGACAAGTGGAAATAAACATGTCATAGTCTTGCATATATGTATATGAGTATATTCATGTATGTTTATAGATATCTACATACATGTAAATGCTTAACTGTGGCCTTCTTTAAGGGAGAGGATAGGAGGAGAAAAATAAAGTAAAAACTGCATAACAGAAAACAAAAGAAAACTAATAAGGAAGCAAAGAAAAGCTAGGCAGGTTTAAAAATATGTAGAATTTATTATATCGGTTTCTTTGAAATGGAAATTTATTGCTCCTCTCTTATGGTCTGTTGTGTACATGGCGATTTTTTTTTTCTTTTCTCATTTCTTATTTAAGTTTAACATTTTAAAAAAACAATTGTGGAGGAGTAAGGAAATGCTTTATGTAGGAGGCAGAACTTGAACTGTGTCTAGGAAGAACTTAAGAACTTGAAGGTGGACCCTTTAGTTCAAATCTACACTATCCTCAATTCTAGAATTTCTGTTCCTTGTTTTATCAGTGCCCAAGCCTTGCCAAGCTCTAATCTTTATGACTCCCCACCCCCACCCTGACATCTACCTCCTCTGCACCTATCTACATGGCACTGAATGAAGCTGGAGGATGTCACATAATCACGCCGACTGGATTGACATCAAAATTCATGTTATCCTATAGCAACAAATTCTCCAAAATTCATAATCTATTCTGCTCTCCACAGCTGGTATTCCAAATCTTCTCTCCTCAAGCCTTCCACACCACTCCATGCATTCACTCTCTCAACTGAGGATCTCACCTCAAACTTATTTGAGAAAATAATGATTAAAATCTCTCCTCTCCCCTTCTCAAAAACTCAAATCCCCTGACCTCATCCTCAGTTCTCTCCTTCTTTACCATAGTCTCTTGCAAAGAGATGGCGCTTCTTCCAACGTCAACCTCTTCATGTGTACCCTGGATCTTAATTGTTCCCATCTTCTCTAGTACATAGTCTTCGCTACCATTCACTCTCCGCCAGAACCCCTATTTTTTTCCAAAGCTTAGTTGGAGCATTAGCTACTGACTGCATCCTTTCATAATCTGTCTAAATGCCTTCTATCTCACAAAGATGGAATGGTAAATGGAGGGAGGAGCTTACAGGGAGAAAATGAATAAAACTGTCAGTTATGAAGATAACCCTCAGTCTGCAAATAATCAACCCTCCACTATTCTGTGTCTCTGCAAACACAATATCAAAGAATAAAGACAATTGTTACCATTGGTTTCTTTCTCCTACAAGTCCCAAGAGATTCAGGAATGAATCAGTAACCTTGCTGTTTGTGTTTTATGCAGCCACAAGTGGTAGATTCTGGGCTTCAAGAAAGTGTATTCAACTGCACGGTACCTGTAGAAAATTTTGCAATCCAACAGAAGAGAACATTGGCCCATGCACAAAACAGCTACAATGTTGCCGGTTTTTGAGAGAACGGTCATCATTGCTGACACCAGAATATGAGATAAAATCATTATAGATCTGGGCGCACACACACACACACGCTCGCGCGCGCGCACACACAACAACATTCTCAGATTACTCAGAGAGAAACGGACAACTCCACCTTCCTAAAAATCCAACTTCGAATGCCTGTTTGGTCAAAAATAAATATTGATTTAAATTCCATTTATGTTTTCTTCCCTGGAGCTATCCAACTTTGGTTGATTTAAAGGCCCAATGAAGGTTTTCCTGGGTCCCAAGCATAAGAAGCTTTAAACCATCAAAGAAAACAATGTATTATTGTAACATCACAGGGCATGTAGGTGCCTGGTTTGGGCCCATTTTTTCTTGTCACATATATTAAAGATTCAGTCCAAAGGTCTTGCTTAGAGGTGGTCTATCCTGAGCTATTCCTATTTAATCTGGACCACACAGGGAGTGGTTTGGAAAAGATGAGGGCGGCAAGCTTCTCAGTGGGGTTCAGTACCCACTCTAGCTACCAGAGGTAACTCAAAACGAGAAAAGCAATCAAGATGCTTTTTCCTGTTATCTACAATATCTCCATGCTCTGTAATTTTCCTTTGGGCAAAACACTGCATGGCACAGTTAGAACCAAGTTTCCTGGGTCCCCACCCCTCAGTCTTCATTCTTTATTAGGCAATTCAGATATAGCCTCATTTCAATGGTCCAGATTGCCTTGCCCCACGAATAATGGGCCAGTCTCCTATTAGTGCCATGTCAGTCACCTTTCTAAATCTCTACACAATCTGGAGCCCTTAGGGGCTCTGGGACTTCAGACAGTGAGGAAACTGTTGCATGTTGAAAACCACTCACTGAGTACTGCACCCAGACCAAGAACTATAAAGTCACACACCGATACTGTTCTCCATTTGCAACTGTTTTCCCCTTGTGAACAGAATAAAATAATATTAACAGCAATCCCCTGTATCACTCTTGTCAGAAAGTCTCTCCCCTCTTTCTGTGCACAGACCCTATCCTAAGCAACTAAAAAAGTCTCTGCCCTGAAGGAGTTTTCATTCTAACAGAGGTCCCTTTCGGTTCTGGCCTGCCATAATCCCATGATGCTTTATTCAAACACCCTGCCTTGATACAGCTTATCTGATCTTGACAAATAGATTCATTGTGCAGCCAAGAGTGATGATAAAAAGGCTGTTCCCTAGCGGTCAGCCTGCTGGATGAAAAAGAGATTGGTTCCTGAAGATCTGGTTTAAATTTCTTTTATTTCTGAGACAAGAAGTTGGATTGAAGGCAAAGGAAGACCTTGGAAAATTGGGGAAGTGAATGAGCTATCACTAAACTCATCTGGGAAAACGTGTTGGATTCTTCTTTCATTGACCTGAAGCAACAAGATCCCTAATGCCCTGTTAGTACCATGCCCTGAAGCCGTGAGGGAAACCTTCAGTAATCACATACATGATGGAGTGGAGATTTGGGACACATTGGTCCTGTTGTCAATTCTTTCCCCTCTGTGTTCCCTGGAACAAGGCAATTCCCAGATCTCAGATTCAGATTCCTCATCTAAGAATGTGAAGTTTTGTAGTAGGACTTGTTCCTTAAACACTATTTTTTCTTTTGTGAAACCCTCTGGCTATCTGGGGAAGCCTATAGATCCTTTTAATGAGTAAAATAAAATACATTAGATTAAAAGGAAATCAACTATATTGAAATACCACTATCAAAATGTTTAACAAAACAAATTCATGAACTCCATGTTAAAAACTCTAGTGTTAGAGGTTTTCTATGACCCCTTCCCATTGTAACATTCTGTGAATCTGAATACATATTATATACATGTATATAAATATGTATATAAGTACATAAATATATATACATACATATATGTATATATAGTATATGTGTGTAGTCCAATATATGGAAAAATATTCAAATTGCTAATGCTTATATTGAGACAATATAATAAGAATACTAATGCTACTTTATATTAATTTACCAATTCAGTGTTATACCAAACTGTCAAAGAATATATTACTGTGCTAGAAAAAATAACGACAAAATTCATATGGAGGATCAAAAGGTAAAGAATCTCAAGGGTAAGAATGTTTTTTAAAAGTGAAAAGGAAGAAGGCCTAGCATCCAGGTCTCAAACTGATCTACAAAGCAGTAGTCATTCAAAATAATGTTGTACTGGTTAAAGATTATGGCAGTCAATCAGTGGAATAGATTAGGTATATAACACACAGAAGCAAACAGAAATTTAGTATTTGATAAATCTAAAGACCCCAATTATGTGTATGAGAACTCACCATTTCAAAAAAAAAATACTGGGAAAATTATCTAGCAGAAATTAGATTTAGATCAACACCTCACAACCATATACTAAGGTCATCTCCATACGGAAATGTGACCTAGATATCACATAATAAACAAATTAGAGAAGTAAGGAAGAAATTATTTTCTGGATTTGTGAATAAGGGAAGAATTCATGATCAAATAAGCAATAGAGAGGATCACAGAAGATAAACAAACTATTCCAATACAAAATATTCTTAAAATATTGCACAAATAAATCCAGTGCAGCTAACATTAGAAGATAAATAATTGACTGTGGAAAATCTTTGCAATAAATCTTTGATAAAAGTCTCACTTCCAATATATGTAGGATGTTGATTCAAATGTATAAGCATAAAACCAACTCCCTAACTGATAGACAAAGAATTTAACAGTAAGTTACAAAAAAAGAAAGATAAGCTATCAAAAGCAACATTTTTTTTAATGTGGCAAAGCGCTAATAAATAAATATGAAAGCAACTCAGAAGTTCCACCTCATAACCATCTGATTGATAAAGTTGACTCCCAAAAAAAAAGGTAAATGATGAGTGTCAGAGTGGCTGTGGGAAAACAAAGACACTAATGAACTTTTGGTAGAGTTGGAAATTGATCCAACCATTCTGGAAGGTAATTTGGAATTATGCCCTAAAAGTTACTAAACTATGAACACTCTTTGACCCAGTGACAGCACAACTAGGTCTATAAGATCTAAAAGTACAAAAAATATTTATAATATATAGTATCCTCAAAGTGAAAACCAAGGGACTGTTCTATTGGAGAATGGCTAAATAATGATTCATAAATATGATGGAATATTATGTGCCATGAGAAAGGAACAATTTCGGAAGAAACTGGGAAGACTTCTATGAACTGCTGCATAGCAAAGTGAGCCAAACTGAGGTAACAATTCATGCAATAGCAACAGAGAAACACAACTTTAAAATACTTTAGACCCCAGATCAATAAACCACAAGTCCAGAAGACTGATGATGAACCATGCTATCCATCTCTTACCAGAGAGGTGATAATTTAAAATTCAGAAAGACACTTACATTTTTTCAGGATGCAAAATGTGGGAATTTGTTTTCCCAGATGAATATTTTTGAAGAGGATTTTACTTTTCTTTTTTGCTGTTATTTTTTTCATTTGGGGCAGTGAGAAGAACAAATTATGGATACATATAAAAATAAAAAGGTACAATTTCTGTTTAGAGGAAGTCAGTGCATTTCTGTATCTTTTTGGTTATCTCACATCATGATTACCTTATTCATAGAGGCTCCTGAGACACAGGGCCAGATATTCAGTGAGGTCCTCATGCGGGAAAAGACGCATTGTGGAATGTGCAATTGGGATGTCTGCAATGGACAATGGCACTGAGAGATAATGCCCTGTGTCTCAGAGTAAAGAACAATGGCCTTGTATAAAGGAGACCCAAGTTCAAACCTCCAGCTCTACCGATCACAAATATGCGACTGTAACCAAGTAACTTACCTGCTCTGGTTCTCAGTTGGATTAAAAAGATCTCTGGGATCCCTTTAAGTTTTACATATAATGTATCCACATAACTAGGGTTTAAAGAATGGAAAGAAAATAATGAGAGGCAGAACTAAAGACATTTTCTCTCCAGAGAGCAGTGATGTTACGAAAGCAAATTAAAGCTAAGAACCCCACAAGGACATTGTCCTATCTCTGCCTTTGCTCTATATGTATTCATCAGAGAAAAACTACCCCCCACTCACCTGCATAAACACACTTAGCTAACTCAAGTCCTTGATACCACCTTGTATCACATCCACTAGTTGATATAACACAGAATAGAGATCATACTGACCACTACTGGATCCAAGAAAGTGATTTGTATACCCTAATCATTGTTAATGACTGCTTCTGCCCATTCCTTCTCTTACCCCTACTTTTACTCCTTCATCCTCTTCTCTCCTGACTCACAGGTCATCCTGTTTCCATTCAGCATCTCCTCCAGAAGTCCACTGAGGTGGAAGACCAGAGAAAATTCCACTAACCATCTGCCTTCAAGAAAGCCTTCAACCCTCTGTCACTGCAGACTCAAACAGCTTAGTGAATTCTATACATTCTATCTCACTTTGGCAATGGAAAGAAACAAGAGAATACACCAGAATCATTGCTCCTTCTCAGGTTGTTTTTCCATCTAGTTTAGGCCAAGGCTGAGAATTCAACTCCTTTTGAAAAACATTCATCAAGAACTTGGTATGCATAGAAAAGGTAGTATGGCAAAGCAGAGACAGGGCTAAGTCTAAGAGTTAAGAAGCCCTAGATTCAAGTCTCTCCTCACACATACTATGTGACCCTGGACAAGTCACTTAATGTCTCAGTGTTCTTCCTACTCTCTAAAACTGTTATTTGCAAAACAGATTCTGATATACATTGATAAAGAGAATTTCTACACTGCATGTTCCCTATACCAATAAAGTCACAGATCTGGTCCCTCCTTTTCCTAAAAGATGTTGAACAGGGCCCAGAGTAATTTGCTTAGAATTCAAGGGTAAAATAATGATACAGCCCTTGCCCTCAAAAATATTACGCGTTCATTGAAAGATAGTTATCTATCTTTCTATCTATCTATCTATCTCATTTATTGAGGGACTGATTGGAAAGGCAGTGTTGCCCAGGGGAGAAAACAATGGATTTGAAGCCAGAGGTTTAAACCTGGGTTCTAAAAGTACCTCTGCTACTTATTACCTGTGTGACCTTGGGAAAATTACCTAAGTAAATTTCCAGCTCTCAGTTCCCTCATCTTTGAATGAGGAAATTTTACTAGACAGTCTTTGAGGTCCCTTCCACATCTCAATCCATGATTCTATGTCTCTCAGGGGCCAAAAGGACTATGGGATTACAGGGGAGGGGGAGATGACTGACAGCTGGTCTTGTCAGAAATATTTTCTCACCAAGGGGGAAGACCTCAAGAGCAGTTTTGAAAAATGGGCATTACATAGAGAGATAGGAGGAGGAAGGCATTCCACATAAGGGAACAGAATGATCAGGTACTCTCTCTCTGCCTTCCTGTTCACTCAGGCTTTTTCAAGTCCCCTCTGAGCCAACAGCCTATTCACTGGAGCAGGGAAAATTGCCTCCTCTCTAGAAGCGTACCAGCTCCAAAATGACTCAGGACCCTGACAGAAATATAAAAGAAAAAAACAGTCAGGCTCTGTCTGCCTCCCTTTGTTTCCCAGACTTCCTTTCTACTGACACCCCAGTCATGAAGATCTTATACTTCATGGTTTTGGTTCTTATATGTCTGGCTCAGGTTTTTCCAGGTAAGAGGAGAGTCAACAGAGGTAGAAGGGGGCCAGTACTCCATGTTATCTCATCCTGGGGGGAGAAGCACAGGACTTAGCAGAGGTAAAATAATCAGCTCTTGGTTGACCCTGGAAGAACATGAGACTCTCTGGGACATTGTCTGGGATTGCAGGCAGAAAACTGAAAAGAATTAGTTGTCCTGACTCAATCCTTTACTCTCCTTTCTCTTCCTTTTAAAATAAGCATCAGCATATTAAAAAACCCAGAGCAGGCTATTATTCATCATACACCCTATAATAATTGTGACTTTTATACCCTTTTTTTTCAGAAAGAAGAATTTTCTCTTAAGCTTTCTCCAAAGGTCTGATAGTCAGTATGTCTTTCCAGAGCCTGGATTTGACAAATTAGAATCCAGGCTGGAATTACCAGAGGTTGAACATTTGCATAATCAATTACTTTAATCTCTCCTTCCACCCTCCTACACACACACAGACACAGAGCCTGGTGGTAGCTAAGTCCTCCAGAAGTGGAAAGGGTAGTTTATACCAACAAGGTTTTCTATGTCAACATCTCCCTCCATGTTGATTTTAGATTAGAACTGGAATGCTCTGATCTCTAGAAAGAACAAGGGGTCCTGACTGACTTTCTTTGTCCTGTGAGTCTGAGCTTACCTTAATGAAGTATTTGAGAGTTAAATTCCATTACAATAAGTTGTGTTAGCACTTCAGGCCATATTACGATATTTCTGTATTTTTATGGCCTGCAAAAGCTTATGGAATGGAATTCACTGAAACTGGGTTGGAATTCTAGTTCCACACACTTTCAAAAGGTGACCTTTAGCACATCATTTCACTTCTCTGAAGCTTGGTTTCCTCCTCAGTGAAATGAAGAATTTGGACCAAATGGCCTGTAAGTTCCCTTCTAGGCCTACATCTATTGTGGGTACATCCTCCAACACTTCTTGTCTACCTGGAACACGTGCCTAAGACAAGTCAAGTCACCAAACATTAATTAAGCACTTACTATGTGCCAGATAATTGTTCTGGAATTGGATAGGGGGTACTGTCCCAAAAAGTAGTCCAAAAGTGGGCAGAAAGAGGAGGCAATTGAAGAAGTGCAAAGGACAGACCCATAATGAGGCCAACACATCCCCTAGAGAGTCCTTTGAAGGCTATCAAACTGTGCATGGGCTTCTAGAAGATCCTGAAGCAGGACACAGATGAAAATGGTAGTAACTAGGGGAAGAAGTAGAAAGAAAGTCTACTAGAAAATTTTCCTCTGGAATCAGTCTATCAGAGAAGATGGCATTGACATACGTACAAGATATTCCCAAACTGTTAGTGCAGTTTTAATCTATTAAAGCTTTTAAGGAAATGATACAATGAGAGCAGAAACAATTTCCTCCTTATCTTTGTATGGTCAATGCCTGGCATACAAAAGGTGCTTACTGATTATTTGATTAATTTCAGTTTTTGAAGATTGTTCCATGGAAGAGGAAGCACATTTGTGCTGCTTGACCCCAGGGACAATAAAGGGGCCAATGAAGTAATAAGGGGAATTTACAGAGAGGCAGACTCAGGTTGGATATCAGACAACACGTCTTAACAATTAGAACAGACTTTATTGTGTGAAAAGCATTTTGTAGTTCCTAGGCTTGTCTTGACAGGTAGGCTTCCAAGTGTTTTATAGTGTTGATAGTTATTTTAAATGGAATTTCTCTTTCTGTCTCTTGCTACTGGACTTTGCTGGTAATATATAAAAATGCTGATGATTTGTGTGGATTCATTTTGTATCCTGCAACTTTATTAAGGATGTTAATTATTTCAAGTAGTGTTTTAGTTTATTCTCTAGGATTTTATAAGCATAACGTATCATCTGCAAAGAGTTGCCTATTGCCTAGTCTAATTCCTTTCATTTTTTTCTTCTCTTAGTGCTATAGCTAACATTTCTAATACAATATTAAGCATCTTTGCTTCTTCCTTGATTGTACTGGGAAAGCTTCTAGCTTATTTCCATTACTGATGGTTTTAGATAAACATTACTTATCATTTTAAGATAAGCTCCATTTATTCCTATGCACTTTGGTGTTTTTAATATCAATGGGGGCTGTATTTTGTCAAATACTTTTTCTGCATCTGTTGAGATAATTATATGATTTCTATTCATTTTGTTGAGGCCAATTATGTTGGTAGTTTTCCTAATATTGAATCACCCCTGTACTCCTAATATAAAGCCCACCTGATCATAGGGTATAATACTTGTGATATAATGATGTAATCTCTTTACTAGTATTTTATTTAACATTATTGCATCAATATTTATTAGGAAAATTTTCTTTCTCTATTTTCACTTTTCCTGGTTTATGTATCACACCATATTTGTGTCATAAAAGGAATTTGGTAGGATTCCTTCCTTGCTTATTTTTTCCCAGTAGCTTATATATCACTGAGACTAATTGTTCTTTAAATGTTTGGCAGAATTTACTTATTAATCCATTTGGTCCTGGGGATTTTTTCTTAGAAGTTCATAGATGGCTTGTTCAATTTCTTTTTCTAAGATTGGATTAAGTATTTTATTTCTTCTGTTAATCTAGGTAATTTATATTTTTTAGAAAGAAGACTGAACTAGAAAAAAGAGGGGGGAGATAGAATGGGGCATATTATCTCACATAAAAGAGGCATGAAAGGGTTATTATAATGGAGGAGAAAGTGGGTTGGGGATGTTGGGCAAAACTTAGATCTTACTCTGATTAGAATTAGTTCAAAGAGGGAGTAACATATATACTCACTTGGATACAGAAATCTATCTTACCCCGCAAGGAAGTAAAAAGGAATGGGAAAAATAGGAGGGGTGGTACTGATAAAAGGGAAGGCAAATTCGGGGAGGTGGTAATCAGAGCTAAAATGCTTGTGTGGAGGGACAGAGTAGGAGTAAGAGAAAGAAGGATAAACTAGAGAAAAATAGCATGGAGAGAAATACAGTTGGTGGAGTTGTGAATTGATTCAACCATTCTGGAGAATAATTTGAATTATGCCCTAAGAACAATCAAATTATGCATACTCTTTGATCTAGTAATACCTCTGCTAGGTCTATTTCCCAAAGATATCCAAAAAGAAAGTGAAAAGGACTGATTTATACAAAAATATTTATAGCAACTCTTTTTGCAATGGCTACGAATTGGAAATTAAGGGAATGTTCATCAATGAGGGAGTAGTTAAACAAACTGTGGTATGTGATTGTAATGTGATATTACTGTGCTATAAGAAATGGTAATTAGGTGATTTCAGAAAAACCCGAAAAGACTTATATGAATGGGTGCATAGTGAAGAGAACAGAACCAAGAGAATATCTACACAGTAACAACAATATTGTTCGATGAAGAACTCTGAATGACTTAGCTATTCTTAGCAATACAAAGATTTAACACAATCCCAAAAGACTGATGAAGCATACTATCTGCCTCCAGAGAAAGAACTGATTGAATACAGATTGAAGCACACTATTTTTCACTTTTTTCATTTTTTATTCATCTTCTTGTACAAAATGACTAATATGGAAATATTTTACACATGTATATCCTATATCTGATTTCCTACCATCTCGGGGCGGGGAGGGGGGTAGGGAGGGAAGAAGGGACTTAATTTGGAATCCAAAATTTCAAATTAAAATGTTTAAAAATTGGAAAAGTAAATAAATTTAAATATAAAGTACCTAACATTAATTTGAGAATTTACAGTATTAGAAATATTATTCTAACACTATGTAAATCATAGGTTCC
This sequence comes from Bettongia penicillata ogilbyi, assembly GCA_023548195.1. Classification (NCBI taxonomy): domain Eukaryota; kingdom Metazoa; phylum Chordata; class Mammalia; order Diprotodontia; family Potoroidae; genus Bettongia; species Bettongia penicillata. Next base: position 2,549,209 of record JAJHZJ010000574.1, on the reverse strand, counting down.
CAAAGTGGGTGATAACCCCACCTGAGGAGTGATGAAATGATCCAAGGGGGTGGTAGTAGCCTCGGGTGCAATTAGGGAACATTGAATAAAAGTAAGGGGGTAGTTGAAGCATAAGGAAAGAGAAGAGAATTTTGAAAAACCATTAGTATGTGTTTCATCTGTGTTATAACAGAAATAAAGTTAGAATGATTGCATCATTTTCCAAATAAATACACAAAATACAAGTTATAACCTGTCAGTGGCCAAGTCTACCAACAGGTCTTAGCAAGAAAGTATTGGCAGGTGAGCATGTTCCTCATTGTAGAAGAGTCCAGAATGCATTGGCAGGAATATGTGCATGTAATGACTTGTTTACAATACTATAAGGTTACATAACACAATATTGTGCCATCAAAATTTCAGTTCAGGAAAAAAAATGCACAAATTTACAACAGAATATTAAATTTAAGATGCATCTTTTTTAAAAAAAAAATATTTTATATTTTTTTTAAATGACACAAATTTAAAAAAACCTGTTAAGGATCAAGGAAAGTACCAGGAGGGCACTATTTTTTTTTTTTAAAAAGGGGGCAGTAGCCCAAATAAGTTTGGGAACCTCTTATATAAATATTGGTTTGGATTAAATATATATATATATGTATATATATACATATATATACATATATTTGTATACATATTGGTATTGTGATCTGCAATTATTGTATAAGACCATAAATGGTCTTTGTACTGTTCATACTGAGAATTAATTAACTCTCTCTGTGAAAACTCTCAAAAGCTTCTCTGCTTGGGAGAACTGACCATTCCTAATAAGTAAAAACCCTTTGAGAAAAAAAATCAGTCATTTAAAATCCAAGGGTAAGAAATTCTAAAAGCAGTAACTTCTAATATTTTAACCCAGCACAGTTTAAGCTAACCGAATGACAACAGTTGTGAATTTAAGCTGTAAAACTTTGCATGTATTTCCTAGTATTTGCAGCTTGAAATTCCTAGTGCGGTGGGAATTGTTCCTTATCTGCTAACTCTCAAAGACAAGTAAAGGAGGCAGGAGATTAAAAATTGATCCAGCTCTTTAAGGATACAGAGGTAGGAATTATCACCATGTTTTATGTGTGTATGTCTGTATACAAAGATATATATGTATGTATATGTTGTGTGTATGTATTTGTATATACATACATATACATTTATATTACCATTAGCAATTATAAATCTGGATTTGATTTAATTTAAGCCAATATTTGTCCTGATGGAAATAAGAACAGTGTCTGAGTTTGTTCTCCCGTCAGGATAATTATGGTAAATTAGAATATAACACAAAAGACATTTTGTATTTGGCATTAAGAAATTTACCAGCAGTGTGACCCCCAAGCAAGTAACCTTATATCTATTTCCCTCAGTTTACTATTGCCTAAGGAGATAATAATGGCACACACCTCCTAGGGTCGTTGTGAGGATCACGTGATTGTAAAATCTTTAACAGTGTCTGCATAGGGCAAATACTATATAAATATTAGATTTTTATTATTTCCTTAATTAGATGTAATTGTTTAATACTTAATAATTTTATACAGTGTTATAGATGTGATCGCTATGTACTGCCAATGATGATGAGACGAAAGTAATTTGGAAATACATTCAGCTGAACTGAGACCACCTCGGGTGCTAATGATTTTGTTAGTAATTAGTCTTGTTTCAAGTTTCAAATACATAATATCATTTATAGTATTCTTATGTTTCTATATTTTATAATTTGGTTAACTTGTTACCAGCAATGTTTTTAGAAAAGCAACTCCTCTTATAATCTTAATGTCGTTAGATAAGAGAATTGTACTGTTAAAATAAGATTTTTAAATGGGTTAGATAACTGTTAGGTCATTTTATCAGCCCTGCTGACCACATGCTCTAATATTCTGAAGTATTGTAATTTAAGATCTTTGACTTCCATCTTTGCCTACATTAGAGAGGAAGTTGCAGCCTAAAATAATTTGACTATCACTTATGAAAATTATGAAACTGTTAACAAAGTTATTTGGAGTTATAATGACATTAAAACCTAATAGGTTATCTACATATGTATTTTTAAAAAGGAAAATTGATAATTGATCTATGTGTGAGAAAAGGTCCAAAGAAAAGACCTCGTAAAATCATTTTATAAACTTGCAAATATTCCTAGAACCATCTAGATATAAATTCTTATGAACCCTGTGCAAGACCTTGCTTTGCTATGGAATTTCTACTGATTAAATGAGAAACAAATATTCCTTGCAAAAAATGAGGGTGCAATTTTTAAGCCTGCTTATGATGTAGAGTGAGTTTTATCTAAGATATAGACAACAGATATATGTATGTATATGTGTGTGTGTGTGTGTTAATTTTGAGGTTTGCAGCAATTAGCCAATGCTGTTTTCTAGAAGTTTAAGCAAATATTTACTAGGTGGGATTTCAGAATCTAATTATTAATTTCTAGTGATATATTTTATACCAGGAAAAGATATTGAGTAAATTTTTAGAGGCCTAGTAAACTTTGTTTTTGTGGTAAGGTTAATTTAATTAGATATATAGATAAATATATACACACATACATATATACAGAAATGTATGTCTATGTGCATATATATGTGTGTATGTATATGTGCACACGCACACACACTTTTTTGCCATTGCTTTACCTAAAAAAACTGAGTCTCCTACCCATTGCAAACATCTTTTGACTAGAGGGAGATGTAATGATTAAGAATTGATTTTTTTATGATATTTTGGGGATTTATTTATGCTATTTAAAGACATTTTAAACCAACTTAGTCTTGATAAATTCCAATTTTAAACGTGCATTTTTGCTTTAATATTGAATAATAGATATCTGTCAGTTTAGATGTTTCCAACTAATTTAATTTATAAAAGTTTGGTGATTATTTTTCTAATATTAGGATACATTCTAAGCTATTTTTAAGAAAGAGAAATATTTTTAGGAAGAAATGCTTAAGTGAACTCAACCTTGAGTGGTGGGCATTTAATCGGGAGGTGGGCTAAAAGTCTTCATTCCTCCTGTGGAGAACATGACTTGATCATGAACCCAGTAGCCTCCAGCAACCTGGCCAGGGGAAGTCTTTTTGACTTAGACCTCTCTGGGTACACAATTATGATACCCCAACAAAGGATTCATCCAAAGTGGATTCTGTTTATACTCTAAATAGAATCAGTTTTCCCAGTTAGGTGGGGTTCCACCTAAACTAAATAAGGAGCCTCTGCCTTGGGTGTGAGGAGTAAACTTATTACTCAGTCATGCCATTCAGAGACTAGCTGACCTTTTTAGCAGTGGGGTCTTAAAAGAAGTAGAGGGAAAGGATGGATCACAGATTAATAATTAGTTATTAACATAATAGTATAATATTAATTACCTCAGGCAGCTGCATGACCTAGACTCAAAATATCCGCCAGAAAGCTTTAGGATGAGGGCAGAGTCATAACCAAGGAAAGGTGATCTGGCCTCTATCCCAAGTTACCAAATTTAGAGGTCACTGTAAACACTTGCAGTATAAAAACAGCAAAACTTAGCACCTAGTTAACAAGAATTATTAGTTAAAATAGGAAAGTAAAAGTGATGATGACAAAGAGAGAATTTGTGTACTGCATTAAGACTTGAGAATTATTTTACAAATGTTATCTCATTTTATCCACACAACAATCCTCAGAAGTAGATGCTACCATTATACCCATTTTACAGTTGAAGAAACTGAGACAGATAGAGGGAAAATGATTTGCCACAGACTAACATAAGTAGTAAATGTCTGAGGTCAGATTTCAACTCAAGTCTTTCTGGCACTAAGCCCAACACTGTCCACCACCCTCCACTAGAGAGCAAACTAGGGCAAGTTCTTCTACCTCCTCCTTCCTCCTCAGTCTCCATCCCCATATGCCAAGCTACCTAGCAAAGGCCTCACTCTGGGTTTCTAGAATCTCCTTTTCCTCATCTTCCCCCAATAAAGGGCATCCTTCAGACTGCTCTTCCTGGGCACAGTTTGTGGTACTAAGCCCAGATGCAAAATTCCTGGTTATAGGGCTCTGGATGAGGACACTCTAGTCTAGAAAAATACAGAGGAAAGGATTCTATATCTGCTTTCTCAGATAATGGTTTGATCACTTACCTAATTTGGAAGCAGGAGGTTTCCGGAGAAGCTGGAGGTGTCTTCCAGCTCTTTAAGCATGACCAGTCAAGGAGAACATCATTCGCCCAGGGAATTAGGAGCCCCCAGATAAAAAGTGGCCAGACTGCCTTCCTGGCAGAGACCTGAAGCCTCTATCAGCCCAGCTGCTCATCCTCTGAACTGACTCCTTCTACCATGAGAATCATATTCCTTTTCTCTGTTCTCCTCTTTGTGGCCCTGATATCACCAGGTAAAGTGGGATTGAAGTGATGGTAGGGGATGATGTTGGCATAACAGATACTGGGCCTGGAATCAGGGAGACCTGAGTTCAAATCCAGCTTCAGACACATACAAGCCATGTGACTCCAAACACGTCACTTAAATTTTTATCTGACTCAGTTCCCTTTAAATATACATAGTGATAATAATAACCCCTATCTTGCAGGTTTGTTATGAGGATAAAATGAGATAATATTTCTAAAGTGCTCAGCATTGTAATATGTACTAGGCTCCTAATAAGTTTTTATTTCCTTCTCTCTCTTCTTAACGTTCCTTTTAATCAAGGAAAAAAGTGTGGGTGGAACTCTGGAAGTTTGAGAATGAGAAGTCAGTGGAGGTTCTTGTTCAGCCCAATCCCAGCCCCAGTCTCAATAGTCAATTTGCATGACCACAGGTTCTCCTACCACCCTGAAGATTCATCAGGTCTCCAGGGAGGCTGACATCATGCCATATCAAGCCCACTGGTCAGTGAATACTCTAGACATTGTTTAATTAGATTTTAGAATCCTAACTGGATGGATAAGATATAGAAGTATGGGTTAAATAACATCCCTGACTTAAGTCATATGACATGGTTTAGTGGAAAAAAGTCTAAATCTACATCAGAAGACCAGAATTTGACCAGATCTTATATTTGCTAGCGATGAGAATCTAGGCAACTTATTTTAGATGTCTAGATCTCAAGTTCCTCTTGCATCAAGTAGGAATGACAATATCTCATAGGATTTTTACAAAGAAAGTACTTTGTAATATATAAGACACATATGTTATAACAATTGGGTACTTGATCTTGCAAAAAAATGGAGGATGGAAAATCCTCTAAGCATACCAGAGGGAGAAATCATTTGCACCAAGCTAAATCCAACCCAGTTCAAGAAATGAACAATACTGTAATGGATAAAGAGAATCCAGTAAAACATACCCTAAATTATGCCCATTTCTATTCTTTACAATCTAGTTTATGAACCCACTGAATGGTTCTCTCCAAAGTTATCAATGATCTCTTAACTCAGGGGTATCAAACTTGTACAATAGAACATGAATAATGTTAGTTCCCCATTTTCTATGTCAATATGTTGCCCACAAAGATCTCATTCTCTTTCAATTTGATACCACTCTCTCAACTGCTAATTCCAATGGCCTTTTGTCAGTCCTCACCATTTCTGACTACTCTGCTTCTGTCAACCACTCTCTCTTTCTAAATAATCTCTCCTTCCTAGATTTTTATGATAATTATTTCTACTGATTCTTCTCCTGTCTAACTCTTCCTTTTCAATCTCCCTTGGTAGATCATTGTCCATTACCCATCCTTTTGTCATAAGCATCCCTCAGGGCTCTACATGGTCCCTCTTCTCTCCTTTATCTCTACTCTCTTTCCATAAAAACAAGTGTGAAATAGCCAATAACATGGTAGACTTGGAGTCAGGACAACATGGCGTTGAATCTCATCTCAGTTGTGTGACCTTGAACAAGTCACTTAATACATCTAAGATTTAGTTTCTTCATCTGTAAAATGAATGCCCATAGTATCTTTCTCACATGGATATCCTGAGGCTTAGATGAAATAATGTATGTAACTACTTCGCAAGCCTTTAAACTTCATATAAATGCCAGTTATGGTTATTACTAATCATATCGGTTCTCATAGACTCAATGATCATTAAAGGAAAGCATGATTTAGTGGTTAAAGCAGGAAGATAAGAATTTAAATCCTACCTGTGACACTAACTACCTATATGACCATGGACAAGTCATTCCACCTCTCTGATCCATAGTTTCTCAATATATAGAATAAGAGAGCTGGACTGATCACCTCTGACTTCCCTTCTTGCTCTAAATACATGATCTTATATTATTTATACACATGATTCCCAGGTCTACATATCTATTCGTCTCTTTAGCTCTAGCCCCTGATCCCAACTGCCTGCTGGATAACTCTACTTGAATTAACTATGCATCTCAAGCTCTCACCATAAAATTTACTGCCTTTTCTCTTTAATAGAGCCATCTTCCTAACTTCTCTGTTTTTTGGAGGGCAATACCTTTCTTCCAAACATCCAACTTACAATCTTAGAGACATGGCCCCTTTATCCTTTTCCTTCTCCCATCAATATCTAATTAGTATTGTTGACTCTATTTCTACATCTGTCAAATATGTCTCCTCTCCCCTCATACAGTTACCGCTTTGGATCAGACGCTTATCATCTTCCTCCTACACTATTGAAATAGTCTCTTAATTTGTCTCCTTACTTCAACTCACTATCTAATTCCGTTCATCCTCCATATACTCATAGGTGATGCAGCAGATAGAGCTCCAGGCCTGGAGTCAGGAAGACCTGAATTCAAACCCAGCCTCAGACAACTACAAGCTGGGTGACCCTGAACAAGTTACTTTTAACCCTATTTGCCTCAGTTTCCTTATCTGTAAAATGAGCTAGAGAAGAAAAGGGCAAGCCACTCCAGTATCTTTGCCAAGGAAACCCCAGAAGGGTCACAAAGAGTCAGACACAACTAAGGGATGCCAAGCACTTCCATATGTTCTCATTTGTTCCTCATAACAACCTTATCAAGTAAGTGCTATAATTATCTTCATTTCATAGACAATGAAACTGAGGCTGATAAAGATTGTCCAAGAGTAAATATTGAAGGCCCAGTTTGAACTCAGGCCTTCCTGACTCCAAGTCCAGAGCTCTATCCACTATGCCAGCTAGCTGTCTATCACACACATCATTATAGTATCATCACATATAAAATGTGAACAATGAAATTATGGAGATAACTAAGCTGAGTGAGGATTTCTCCAATTCATCTATTTCCTTCCAGCTTTAAGGATCTGATGGTGCTTTTGTCCCCCCAGTGCCTTGTGAGAAAACCAATACCTTTAATGTGCCAAAAGAGGAAAGGAAAAAGGAAACTTGACTTGGGTGTCCTTCTCCAGGAAAAAAAGAAGGGACTGTTTTAGCACTGGGTCTAATGGGGAGTGAAGGAAGTCAAAGCCACTTTGTCAGAGTCATAAAACATCATCAACAATAGAAATCAGCAGATACCACCCAAAGACAGATCCAAAACAACCTTCATAAAATTTTTAAGAACCAGTAATGCTAGATCCAAAAGAATCTGATGGTAGGTTTTGGCTCAGCACCAAAGCATTTTGTTTTGTTTTTCTATCCAGGCCCATCATGGTATAGGGAGATTCCAGGAGAAAACTCCCCCTCCACATCAAGTTCTACATCTGAATCTCAGAGAGCTACCTGTGGCAATGAGTATCAAAATGAATAATTCCAAACAGCTAATCCCAATAAGCCAGTTCATCCTTTCTCATGTAGGAGGCAGTACTTCAGTGCAAATCTACAGCATTAGCAGCAGTTTTTGAGTTTCTGCTCCCCTCCTTTTTCAGTGCCCAAACCTTTCCAAGCCCTAACCTTGTATGACTCCCACTCATTCCCATTATCTGCCTCCTCTACACTTATTCGTATGATACTAAAAGGAGATGATTGATATCACATAGCCATGTTGACTAGATTGACTTCAAAATGTGTTATGCAATCTCAGCAACTTCTCCAAAATTCATACTCTATTCTACACTCTATAGCTGGCATTTCAAACTTTCTCTTTTCTCCTCAAGCCCTACCACTCCATGCACTCACTCTCATGACTGGGGATAAAGATAAACTCTCTCTTCTCTCCTTCTCAAAAACTCAAAATCCCTTGACTTCGTCCCCAATTCTCTCTTTCATTACTATAGTCTCTTACAAAGAGGTGACTCTTCTTCCAATGTCAACCTCTCCATATGTGCCCTTGATCCCATCTGCTCCCATCTTCTCCAGTTTGTCTTCACTACCACACATCTCACTAGAACCCCTAATTTCTTCCAAAGCTTAGTTCAAGCATTACCTTATTGCATCCTTTTTATAATTTCTCTTAATGCCTTCCCCAAAAAATTATCTCAAAAAGATGAGGGAGGGAGGCAAAGGGAGGTGGGAACTTACAGGGGTCATAGAATAGAAAAGTCAAGTGTGAAGATGACCCTCAGTCACCAAATTTAGTGAGTCCTCCACTATCTTCTGTCCCCATAAACAAAACCTCAAGCATAAAGACACATTTTACCATTGATTTCTTCTTCCTAGGAGTCCCAAGAGATTCAGGAATAAGTTAATGACCTTGCTCCTTGTGTTTTATGCAGCCATGGGTGGTTTGCAATATGGTTCAAGACTCTGTGTTCAGCTGCAAGGTGTCTGCAGAAAAGACAGTTGTGATACTCTAGAAGAGAAGTTTGGTCGCTGCACAGCACGCGAAGTATGCTGTCGAAAGTGGTGGTTATCGCCATTTATGCCAACACCCGAACCCAAGTGAAAACACTGTATAGGTCTGGACACATGCAAAAAAGATTACTGCAAGTCTCACAGTATCCAGACAGAAACTAACAACCCATCTTAAATATCCAACCTCTGGTCCCTCTTTGGGCAGAAATAATTGCTGATTTAAATTCCACCTATGTTTTCTCTGGAGCTATGCAACTTGGGTTCATTTAAAAGCCCAATAAAGATTTTTCTGAGTTCTAACTATAAGAAGCTTTAAATCATCAAACAAAAGAATGTAATTATTGTAACATCACATGGCATGAAGGTGTGTCTGGTTTGACTCCATTTTTCGTGTCACATACACTAAAAATTCAGGCAAAGGGTCTTGTTCAGAGGTAGTCTCTGCTGAGCTATTCTTTTCAAATCTGGACCATACTGGAAGAGGGTTGAGTGAGGCAAGGGTTGTAAGCTTCTCCACAGAGTTCAGTATTCACTCTAGAGGGCACTCAAAACTTGAGAAGAGTAGTCAAGATGTTTCTCCTATTAGCTGAAACATCTCCTTCCTTTGCCATTTCCCTTTTGGCAAAATACTTGGCAGGAAAGTGGATTCTCCATCTAGTCCTAGTCTAGAGTTAAAATAAAATATTAAAAAGTGCTGTGTTACAAGTATCTGGTTCCAGCTCTTACCTTAATGTGATTAACTATCTCAGTTCTCTTCTAGCTGTACTCACTTTGATTCAGACACATAACATAGGCTTTCATCTACATTAAATTGGAAGGAAAACAGGCAGATTCTTCTCCACTTCTTTTTTCTCATGATCTTTTCCCTCCTTCCATTCCTGATATTCAGGATGGAGAAAATTATATAAACAAGTGCACCTGAACATCAAAAGGAATTGGGAGGTAGGGAGGGGAAGGGCTCGTGCTCCTTGTCTCAGGAATAATGAAATGCAGAGTGAGAGCTAAGATTCTTCCCAGCTTTCCTGCTCAGAAATAGAAGTCCATAGTCAATGAGGACCTTATATTGCTGATGATTGTGAAATGGCAGCTTCGTGACACCAGGAACCTGTGATCAGGAAGACCTGAGTTCAAATCCAACACAGAATCTGTAATCCTGAACCAATTACTTAACCTCTGCCTATCTCAGTTTCTTTATTTGTAAAATAGGAATAATTATAGCACCTAACTCTTCAGAGTTGTTATGAGGATAAAATGAGATATATTTTTAGGCCCTTTGAAAACCTTGAAGTGCTATATAAATGCTAATTGTTATTACTGCTGTTCTGGTATCTTCCCCACAGTCTGAATATGACATCTCCCCAGCTTTAACCACCTACTCTCATCAGGCTGCTTCAGATCATTGTTCCTTGACTTTCATCTTAGCAGTCTCAAAGAGAGGAAGAGAGACCACAAAATACACTGTCAGTACCCTCTCATCCTGTCCTTTGTCCCAAAGGGATTAGCCAAACCCCAGAGTCAATCTCAATTCTTAGAATATGTTGATCCTACCCCACCCTGTTCAGTCCTTCAGTGTGTCTGACTCCTGACGACACTGTGAACTATACTGTCCATAGGGTTTTCTTAGCAAAGATACTGAGTGGTTTGCCATTTCCTACCCCAGTGAATTAAGAGAGAGGTTAAATGACTTGTTCAGGATCACACAGCTAGTGAATATCGAAGGCAGGATTTGAACTCGGGTCTTCCTGATTCCAGCACTCTATCCACTGAGCCATCTAGTTGCCTGGCCCCACCCTATCCCACCACTCGAACTGTTCCCAGACACAGGGCCAGATTCAAAATGGCAATGAAAATGAAAAGAAATTGTTCTGTTTTCACAGAACTGACCTTGAAATGTAGCCTTGAGTACTGCAAATGTGTGAGCACAGTCGGAAGGAGGCAACTATTGGGTTGGATTAGGGGAGGGGGAATCTGTAGGATAAAGAAGTGAAGAAAATAAGAAAGTCACAAAAGGGAAGAATGGAATGAAGTAGTGGAAAGAGAAGAGAAAGAGATAGACAAAGGACAAGAGAAGGGATGGATAAAGGAAAAATGGAAAGAAAAAGTGGAAAACATACTGAATTTGGAGCCATGAGACAGATTCAAATCCTGATTCTGTTACTAAGTCTATGAAACTAGGGAAGTTACTGCCTCCTTAGGGACTCAGTTTTCTCATCTTTAATATCAACCAATCAGCAAGTTGACTATATTTCAGACTGTGTGTCAGGCTGTGCACTAATGCCAGTTCTGATCTGACTGGTATGGATCCTAGCCCCATCCCCCCAAGATGTATATATGTTAAGATTTAATGAACCCAGAGGCTGGGTATTATCATCTGCTTGCTTGCATGACACAGCTAGAGTTAATTTTCCTGGGTCCATACCACTCACTATTCATTCTTTATTAGGAATTCAGAAATAACCTCATTTCAGTGGTCCAGATTGCCTTCCCCCATGGATGATGGGCCAGTCTCCTGTTAGTGCCATGTTAGTCACCTGTCTAAATAGTTACACAACTTGGAGCCCTTAGGGGCTTTGGGACTTCAATCAGAGTGAGGATATTCTTGCACATCCAGAGCCACCCACTAAGTCTCCCTCTTGTAGACCCAACTTTGATATAGGAAAAGCAAGAAAAATGGACATGTCCCCTGGGGAGGGTCTACCTCAAGCTGGTTTCTATTTACAGGTAAATAGAAGTAAGGGTCGCATTTTGGAGAGGCCTAGCTCAAGCCAGCTAATGAGCCAATGACCTGGAGGCTGGGAGTGGTCATATTGCTCCATTCTGCCCTTTAGAAACTGCCTGTCCTTCAGAAGTGGAGTTTGACAAAAAAGAGGGAAAAGATGGATCACAGGTAACATTGGTTATCAAATATAACAAAATAATGATTTTCCTCAGGGGATCGGTTTGGGGGAAAAGATAACAAATTCTATTTGAGACATGTTAAGTTTATGATACCAAAATATCCAATAGTCAGTTGAAGGTACTAGGGTTAGATATATAGATTTAGAAGTCATCTGCATAAAGATAATAATTTAATACATTTGGTGATAATTCATCAAATTAGATAGTATAAAGAGAAGAAAACCTAAGACAGAGACTTGGGAAACATCTCCTGCGGATGTGATATGGATGAAAACTAAGCAGAAAATTGAGATTGGAAGGAAGAATCAGGCAAAGAGGAGAACCCAAAGAGCAGGGTCATAAAAATCTCTGAAGGAGAGACTATCCAGAAGGAAAAGGTGTTTAAAATGCCAAATATTGTAGAAAGCAAAGCATGAGAACTGGAAAAAAGAAACCCAGCAGTTTGATTTGGCAATTGCAATGTCAGTAACTGTGGAGGAAACAGTTTTTGAATGAGTTTTAAAGTTACTTTGAGGGATCTTAGAAAACTCTGAGAGAAGAAAAAATGGAAACATCTAAGTTAAAATGTTTTTTCAAGGGATTTAGCTGAAGAGAGGAGAAATTTAGAATAATAACTAGTAGGAATGATAAGATCTAAAAAATGAATATAGAAAATGGGCTCTGTAAACTATATTAGCAAGAGTTTTTTGTTTTGTTTTAAGGATGGACATAACAGAAGAATCCAGTAATAGGAAAAGACTAAAAAAAAAACCAGACAGATAGAATGATAGCAGAGGCAATGTGCTGGGCTAAAAATGGATGGAAGGATTAAAAGTATATTCATAAGACTTGGCCTTGGCAATGAGAAAGACCATATAATTTCAAGGGGCCATGAGATGAAGAGAGGGAGAGGAAGGAACCTGTGGCAAATGGTCTTGATTTTTTTCAGTGAAGAAAGTGTCAAGGTCCTCAGCTGAGAGGGAAAAGAAGGGGGAACTGTGGAAGGCAAGAGGACAGAAGAGATGTGCAACAGTTGCTGTGGCAAATGAGAAAGAGAATTATTTAGGAAGGAACAAAAGGATTGCCATGCTGCAGTGAAGGCCTAGTTAAGATGTGTGATTTCCTCTAACTCCACTCAATAAGAGGTAAGTAGGAGCAGGGAAGGTAGAAATAATCTAGGACTGGGACATAGCTTTTAACATTGATAAAACATAAGAGCAAGGAATTCAGGAACCGAGACTAGTACAGATTTGAAACAAACACTTAGTAGCTATGTGTGACCTTGGATAAGTCACTTAATCTCTGTTTGCCTCAGTTTCCTCAACTGTAAAATAGGGATAATAATAGCATCTACTTCACAGAGCTGTTGTGAGTTTCAAATGACATACTATTTATAAAGCACTTATCACAGTCTCTGGCATATAATAAGCACTATATAAAAGCTAGCTATTAAAAATCATTACTATTGAAATAAAGGACATAATCTTCAAATTCTTACATGAGATGATAGGACAAAGGATCAAGGAATTTGAGAGTTAAACTGGTTCAGCAAGGGGTCAGATTACAAAGGGAGGGAAAATATAAACCAGAGATAGGTGATGGCCTGAAATATTACTGAGGGGTGAGGAATTGGAAGACATAGTTAAGCCAAATAATAGGTTCAGGAATAGTAAGGCATTGGAAGGGACATAATCAAAGGAAGTGACAACCAGATAACAGAATGACTATGTGCTCTCTGAAGTCCCTTTCAACTCAACATCCTATCAACCTTGTATCTTCCACAATTAAGACTGATTATCAGGTATAAGGACACCTCCACAAGTCAAATCAAGAAATCAATCAAAAAATATTTATTAGACATCTACTCTGTGCCTGAAACTCTATTAACTGCTAAGGAATCAAATTCAAAAATGAAAAAGTCCTTGTCCTCAAAGAGTTTACCTTCTGTCAGGAGTGATATCATGTATATATACACAAGTATAACATTTTTGTGGAGTATCTTAACTCTCTGTAGTGTCTCACATCTTTCACATGCGTACATAGAGACATACTCAGTCTCCGAACTGGTTCATTCACTCTAACCTTTTCTCACACTGGAAAGACCATCACCACCACATATTTATACCCAAGCTTTCTCAAGGTCCTAGGGATAACTATGGAGAATTTGCTGCCTCTACATAGCCCTTTAGCTCCTAAAGCCCTACCAGTATATTTCTATTTTCACAAACTAGTCATTCGTAACATTAAACTAGTTGCTTCATGTAAGTATTGTTTTCTTAGTTTATGCAAATATCTTAAGTTATAGAAAGAAACATAAAAGAGAATTAAAATTTTTTCCCAGCTATAGAGCACTGTACATAAAAATCAAGAGTGGTTTTGATAGATATTTTTCCTTTAAATACCGGAACAAGGATCTCTAAATTTGGCTTAAGAAATCCAACTTTTGTAATTAGTCCAAGGTGGGTATTATAAAGTTATTTGATTCCCTTTGATGTTTATCTTCTATTCCTTTTATCAATAGATGCCCAGTTGACTTGGGTGTTACTGACCCCTTCCCTTCCCTTCTCCTGTCCTGTCCTGAAACCTTAAACCTATTGCACTCTGAAGCTGGACTGAAAATGGGCCCTTGCCTAAAGGCTCCTCTGGATCCTCCTAGCTTTAGAGTGATAACCAATAGCAACTGTTGCTGTTTCCATCCCAGACTGATGTCTTTCTTTTTCTTGGCTCCATTAAAGGGGCCCTGCCCTGGCTACTTCTTAAACAGGCCTATTCAATGAATGGGCATTGCCTCACCCTAAGTGAGTACCTGCAAAGACCTTGACGTAAAGGGCCCAAGGTCTCCTAGTGCATCCTGGGTCATCTCCAGTCATCCTGATGAATATCTGGTCACTGGATTCAGATGGTTCTAGAGAAGAAGTGAGGCTAGTGACCTGCACAGCCCTCCCTCACTCAGCACAAAGTCATGTCAGCATTTCTCTGATGGCATGGTCTTTTCTGGCAAAGAAGGACAAACACACAACAATCAACTTTTAGATCTAAAATATAACCATTTACTTAGCAATAAAAGAAATAAAATCATAAGTAATCATATTTTGAAGCAAATATAGTCATAATAATAATAAATACATTAAAATTGACCTAAAAATCTGGGTCACACTTTCTTGCTAATACATTCAAAAACTGTAAGGGAGAATGGAATCACAACAGAAATCTAGCATGAAAACACTGAAAAAAACTTATGTGCTTAGGGCAACTCATAACTCCATCCTACAGATTTTGGTGTCATTGGCCTGTTCAGGAACATTTACACAAAGCTCTATCTCTACTAACTCCTTGTGTGCTGATCTTTACCACTTCCCAACTGGGTTAATCCTCTTTTCTAGAAACAACAAAGCATTTACAAGTGTTTGTTGCTTACTATAATCCTTACTAGGTTCATAAAAGTGTAACCTTTTAATATAAACAGCATTTTCTCTTGAGTCAGAGAATAGTAAAGCTCATTAGACTGAATATCTCTAGGCCTTGTAGACCAGACCAACCAGCTATTAACTGACAAAATGCTGTCATTTAATCAGAATGGAGCTCACAGTAAAACTCATATTGACTCTAGTGCCAAGGCAAACTAGCCTGGCTAGCTCTTTATTCACCAGGATTCTATTTCCTCTAATTAGATCTCAGCATCCGTTAGTCAGTCAATCAAAAACCAATTATCAAGTGCCCATGTTCCAGGAGCTTACTAACTGCTGGAGACATAAACAGAACAAAACTTCTGCAAAACTTCTCTTTCCTCCTTTCTGCTTTGCCTCCTCAAACCAAAAGGGGAGAATAAAGAAGAGGCACTTGGGAGAGGTTTCACCTCTCAAGTTCAATCATTAGAACTCCAGTCATTTTTCAGCCAATTATGAACTAGCTGCTGCAGCCCCCTTGTCAGCTGGCAGCTCTTCCTGCTGGGTTTTTTTTTCTAATAGCTTCCACAAAGCTGGGTTTTTTTTAACACCTTAATGAGCCTTCTCTTTCCTGCCTTCAATTTCTTCACTGTAACGGTTTCTTGGCCTCAGCATCCTATACTCTCAGTGGCTTAAATTTCAGCCTCCTGGTGCCCAGTGATTCACCTTGCACTTACAAGATAACAACTCACCAAATGCCTCCTATGAAATCAACAACCCTTATTTAATAATCCTTCAGTCTCCAAGCAATAACGTCATTTTTCATTTTGTTTAGTTTTACCCTCTTATTTTAAAACAGCTAAGTACAAATTATCTATGGGGCAATTATGCCTCGCATCATTCAGCACCAACATCACATTATGTGTACTTAGAACTACGTTTCCTTATACTCACATTTTCCCATTTTTTAATGAATAAAAGTTCTTCAAGCCACCTAACTTTTAAACCTTTAAACCACAAACTATTCATGCACAAATGAGGATTCACAGTACAACCTTTACAAGGTGATTTGAGTCTCTTTATTTATGCCACAATCATTTTCTATCCTGAAATGTTTAAATGCTGACAACTATGATTCTTTATATACTATTTTAACAGGGTTTTTTTTTTAACTGAATATATTTTCCTAATTCTTTCAGACTCAAAATATTCACCTGTGGCAGAAACAATACTTTACATCCTTTACCAGATGAGTAAACATTTTTTTTAACCTTCACGCAAAAGGAAAGCCATCTTTTAGCATTGAACTGCTCCACCTGAAAGGGAGGTACCATGGAAGAACAGTGTTTTCCATTAAAAAAATGTATATAAAATAAGTATTGTTGTATTGTCATTTTTGTATCATGTCTGCTCCACCTGAAAGGGAGGTACCATGAAAGAACAGTATTTTCCATTTTAAAAAATGTATATAAAATAAGTATTGTTGTATTGTCATTTTTGGATCATGTCTGACTCTGTGATCCCATTTGGAGTTTTCTTGGCAAAGATACTGAAGTGGTTTGCCATTTCCTTCTCCAGCTCATTTTAAAGATGACAAAACTGAGACAAAATTAAGTGACTTGCTCAGGGTCACACAGCTAGTAAATATCTAAGACTGGATTTGCTTCGTGACTCCAAGGATGGCATTCTATCCAATGTGCCACCTAGCTGCCCTCATACAAAAATAATATAAATATATATTTCATGTGTTTATTTAATACAAGTATTAATATTAAATATACATTTAATATAATGTATAAAATAAGTACAGTGCAATTTTTCAGAAGAGTCACAAGCAGTTGATAAGTATGTGTGTGTGTATATATGTATATATATGTATATATGTATATATGTGTGTGTGTGTGTGTATATATATATATATATATATATATATATAAACAGAGAGAGACAGAGATAGAGATAGGTCATCTCTGGTACCCTCAGAACAGTCTCTGTCTGCCCCTTTGATTGGAATGTTAGAGTATATAGAAAAGAACTCCTTCTAAAAGCTTTCATTATAAAAGGGCTCCCAGGACAGCCATTTCTTCATATACATTTCTTTCATCCTTGAACTATGCACTGCATATAGCATATTATCCATCACATGTCACACTTATGTGATATGTCACTTATTACACATAGGCAATGTATCATTGGCTATGCTTGCATTAGTTATGATAGGTGTTATATGTATTGTATATGTAGTGAGCACATTTTACACATGCTATGTAAATAACAACAAATGCTATGGGTGACATGTAATACAGGATATATGGGTTTTATATTATATATATATGTATATACATACATACACAGACATACACATATATATCTATTATGTATCACATAGATGTGTAGAGATAGAGATTATATAGCTAGGTATATGAAGATATGGAGTTAGATATGGATCAAGATAATATGAATATAAATAATGTCAGCTTTGGTATTCATATCTCAGTACACTAAGTGCCATCTGCCCTTCTGGTTGGAGTGGAGAAGTGTATAGTAAAGAACTCTTTCCAAAGTCTTTAAGAGAAGCATTCAAAAGGCACTAGTCAGTCTAAGTCCATCTCTTTGATTTCTTCCAATCTGTAGGGGGAAGGGAATAAGCGTTTATGTAGTACTTACTATGTGCCAGGCACTATGTTAAGCACTTTTACAAATATTATATCATTTGATCCTTATGACAACCCTGGGAGGCAAGCGCTATTATTATCCTTATTTTGTATTTGAGGAAACTAAGACAAAAGAGATTAAGTTATTTGCCTAGGGCACAGTGAAAGTTAGAGGGCCATTGAGCAAAGAACAGTGGATTTGCAGTCAGAGGATGCTGGTGAAATTATGAGAATCCAGAGCCAGATAGGATGGCAAGAGGGAAAGGGCAAGAACAGACGCTCACTTGAAGAGCAGCTTGATTGTGTCCTGGATTCCTTGGTCAAAAACTAGACAGACAGAGCTCTAGCCCAGTCCAGTGGATGTGTTAAAGCATATCTCATTTCCTAGAGGGAAAAAATCAGCCTGGAGACCAAAAGGAGACAATGTGTTCTTCCCCTTCCTTTCTCCACCTTTAACAGAAGAGGGAAATCCATGCATGGGGTAAGGTACTAAAAGGAATACAGCACTGGGGTCTGTGACTTCCTGGAAACAGTTCTACCTGCCTAATCCTAGAGAAATTCCCTTGCCCTTCTCATCTTCTCCAATTTTCAGAGCCTGTGGTTTGGGCAAAAACTGAAACTGGTTTAGAAAGAAAACATGAAAATCAGGAAAGGAGGAGACATATCCCAATAGAAGAAAGGACAACCATCCCAAGATAACTGTATTCAAAGTATAGTATTGCGCCCGGCACATCGTAGGTGTTCTATAAATGCTTGTTGAATTCAGATGCGAGAAATACAAACTTTCAGGCACATCATTTCATACCTTACTTTAAAGTTTATCCTTAATCAAATGGCAAATGGGGAGACAGCAGGACATCATGGCATCAATGTTGGACCTGGATTTAGAGGATCCAGGTTTAAATCATGGCTTTACTGCTTATGCCTGTGTTAATCTGGACAAGTTAAATTCATATTGCTTCTGTTGGACCTAGCAGAGAATATAGTCATGGCTTCCTGAGAGTGTATCTCCCTCCCCTATCCCAAGCATTTTTTTCCTCTTGAATCTTTGCAGTCCTAATCTCAAAATAATTAAATTTACCAGGAGATAGAAGGGATGACTTTAGACCAATGTGTACCTGGGAAGAGTACAGTGCCCTCCCTACCCAGGTGCTTATCCTAAGCCGTAAGACTGCTCTGAAAGGGTCAGTGGCCAACCCATCCTTCTTCCCTGAAGGGAGGCCAGATTTCAGCAACCTGGCTGAAGAAACCTTGCCTCAGATTAGGTTCTAAACCTTAC
The DNA here is from genome assembly GCA_023548195.1 of Bettongia penicillata ogilbyi. Classification (NCBI taxonomy): domain Eukaryota; kingdom Metazoa; phylum Chordata; class Mammalia; order Diprotodontia; family Potoroidae; genus Bettongia; species Bettongia penicillata. The sequence goes on along the minus strand of JAJHZJ010000574.1, from coordinate 2,530,327 downwards.
TCTGACATTAATGTCAGCCTCTGTTTCCTCTTCTGCAACATTCAACAAGTAGATGAATTGGTTTCTATGGCCCCTTTCCATATCTGTGAGTCTATAAGGTATAATTTCCATTTGGCTCCAGTTCAGTCTCAATTTCAGTGAAAGTTAAATGGGAAGGGAAGGAACTAAGCATTGATACAACACCTACTATGTGCCAGGCACGATGTTACACACTTTACAATGCTATCTTACTTGATCTTCACAACAACCCTATGAGGTAGCTGCTGTTATTATCCTCATTTTACAGTTGAAAAAACTGAGACAAAGAGAGGTTGTGACATGCCCAGAGTCACACAGTTAGAATCTGAGGTCACATATGAATGCAGGTCTTTCTGACTCCAAGCTCAGTGTTCTGTGTACTAGGCACCAACTAGCTGTCTCTAAATGACCTTGGGCAAGTTAGTTCTTTGAGCCTGAGTTTCCTCAGCATAAATGGAAGTCAGAAAGGTACCACAGAAAGAATAGTGTGCTTGGAGGCAAAGGACCTTAGTTCAGATCCTGGCTTTGCCACTTACTCCCTGTATGACTTTGAGGAAATCCCTTCAACGCTCTGGACCTCAGTTTCTTTATCTATAAAATGAAAGCAGTTTGATTGTAAGATTCCTTCTAGCTCTAAACTATGATCTACATTTAGATCACGTCTGGCTTCATCATGATACTGTGAAGGTAGGAATTGGGGAAGGGAGAGATGCTTTCAAGCCCTCCTTCAGCCTCCCTAAAAATATTTATCAATGTACCACTGCCTCTCCCCTCAGTATTCAGGTAACAAGTGTGAAAGAACAAATTAAGCCTGATTACATATGAAAAGGAAGTTTAAATAATGACCTTCTTTTCTTTGGGGACAAGGAAATGGGCAGCCTCCCACAAGCAGTCTCCTCCCACAGAGTGGTCCTACTGTTTCCTCCCTCAGACCAAGGTGCCTCTTACATCCCTTATCTTAAGTATGGCTTGAGGTGCTCTTTCCAGGTGCAAAAACTCCCAGTAATAAACTCTGGGGACTTTCTTGGGTCCTCAGTCTCCTTGATCTTGCTGGAACTTTGACATTGTTGGCCACCACCACCACTCCCGTTCCTCCTGGACCCATTCCACTCTTTTGGTTTCTGTGATACTTCATACTCTCTATCCTCTCCTCAGTAGCTCCTCCATCTCTCTTCCCCAATGGTTTTTCTTCCATCCTCCTGAAAAGACATCCTCAAGGCTCTTTCCTTGATATTCTTCTTTTTCCTCACTCTCTCCCTTAGAAATCCCATTAAATTCCAAAACTTCAACTAGCACTTCTATGGAGAAGATTTCTCATCCTATACTTCCTTTTCCAATTTTTCTTGAGCCCCAGAAAATGATTTCCAATTGCAACATAAATAATTGAGTGAATGTTCTGTCAGCAGTTCAAACTTTACATATCCATATCATGTTTGCTCCAAATCTGCCCCACCTTCTAACTTATTTCTGTTTATGTCCCCACAGTTCTCTCAAACCATTCGGACCCAAAACCTCAGAGTGTTAGTGCTAAAATAATAATAAAAACAACAGCTAACATTTATACAGCGCTATAAAGTTTGCAGTACTATTTTCTCATTTGATATATCATCTCCCTGGAAAGGAGTTTGCAAGTTATTCGATCTAACCCCTAACTGAAGTTCAAATGCCTTCTTCAGCATCTCCAAAAAATCTTTCATACTCCTCTTGAATATCTCCTGTAATGAGGAAATTACTACCTTATGAGGAAACGAATTAATTAATGGGAAGCCTTTCTTTATAATGAACTGAAGTCAGTTTTCCAAGAAAGGTATAAAAATGGTTATGTATAGAAAACCCATAGTCTCCTATTTAGGTCCTTCTTACCACCTCCCATCTATCATCAGTTACTGTCTTACCTCAACAATTTTTATAAGATCCATCCTTTCCTTTCCATCCCCATAGCCAACATCCTAGTTCTGTCCCTAATTACTCCTGACCTAGAGTATTGTCATAGCCTCAAAGAGTATCATTGTGAACAGCCTCTCTCCCAGAAATCCATTCTGTAAATGTTCCAAGCACATCATTCCCTTGCTCAATTAACTTCAGTGGTTCTTCTTTGCATCCTGAATAATATTCAAGCTTTTTAGTCCCATTTTTATGCACATCTACAATCCAGCTCTTGCCTACCTTTTCTACCTTAGGTCTGAATATTCCCTTTAGTTACCCTACTCTCACGACCACACTGGATTTTGTTGTTATTTCAGTAATGTGCAACTCTTCATGAACCCATTGAGGGGTTTTTGATCAAAGATATTTGAATGGCTTGCCATTTCCTTCTTCAACTCATTTTACAGGTAAGGAAACTGAGACAAAGACAGTTAACTGACTTGCCCATGTTCATTCAGTGTCTGAAGTCAGGTTTGAACTCAGAAAGATGAGTCTTCCTGACTCCAGGTCCTTTCCTCTATCTACTGCACCACCTAGCTGCCCTAACTAGACTATTTACTTAATGAATCTTACCCTTTCCTGATTCCCTTTTTCTATATCTGGAATGAAATAGCACGACAGAGTAGATAGAGATCTGGCCTCTGAGTCGAAGAAACCTAAATTCAAATCCTGCTTCTCTGAAATATACTTATATGTGATTTCCCAGCAATTCATTTATCCTATTAGTGCCCCTAAGCAAATTCCTAAGATTATAAATTTCAGAGCAGGTTCTCATGTGAATTGGTAAGAGAAGTTCCCTCACTGGAGAATCAATCATAAAGTCCATAAAAGAAAAAAAACCTGAATTGCTCTCATTCCTGTCTCTCTTCCTGTTGAAACTTTGTACATCCTTTGATGCCTAGTTCAAATCTTCCTTTTTCCGAGAAATTTTCCATAGACTCAGCTAGAAGTGATTTCTCCCTCTTTGCATTTCTCTTAGGACCCACTACCTCTCTTAAGATTTATCTACATGCTGTTTTATATCATGTAATACATGTGTGTATATGTATGCACATATATAATGAAATAAAGTCTAAAAATTTTTGCATACCTTTAAGTGCCATATAAGTGTCAGCTATTATTATGAGTATTATTATTACTGACATTGCTGATATTATATTTATCTATGACATCCTCAGAGAATAACCTCTACAATTGCAAGAATCATACCTGTTCTATCCCCTAATACCTAGCACACTGCACTGTATGGAACAGATGCTTAATAAATGTTTGTTTAATTGAACTGAATTTTATGTCACCTGAGAGAATGTTGGGCATCAGAAAGTAGGGTAACCAGTGAGGAAAAAGAACTTTCTCTGGCCCAGTGTAAGCAGAGAGAAGGTGGAAAAGACCTTATAGGAATGAATGACTCTAGGTTCTGGTCACAGATTCTATTTGGAAAATTCTGCACCTTTCTAAGAAGACTATCTATAAAAATCACAATTCACAAATAGGGGACTAAGAGTAAATACATACACATCACAAAAGGAGTCACAATGGAAAAGTCCTTTCCTAGAAGCCCCTAGTTTGAAGGCTAAGAAATAATCATTGGGAAGGAATTCACAAAATTTGTTGGCTATGTCTAGCTGGCCTCATCAGTGAAGCAAGAAATCAGTGTGTAGCCAGAACAGGACAGATCATCCAGAATTTACCCACATATGTTCTTGTCTAACCACTGAATACACCTTCAGAAGGCATGTTCTCCTCTTGAGGCTAAATGTTCCTGCCTTTGGCATTTCATTCCAGTTCACTGATCTCGGATCTATGGAGACCTAAGATCTGAAACTGATGTAATCCAAGCTTGTCTCATAACCCAAGACTTCCTTCTTTGTCCCTACCCCCACCACTATTCCCTTGAATACCTCAAGTCTTCTCTATTGTCTTAACTTCTATAACTAATTTTCCCCTGTTCTTTCTAATAGTTTTCCTCTACTTCCCCCACCTCCATCCATGTCTGTTCTCAGGAAAAGTTATGATACTAGTCATTGAAACTTTAGTGTAAAAATCTTTGGAAATTTAGGATGAGGTATAAGGGGTTCAAATTTCAAACTTTTTCTTTCTTTAGGTGAGCAAACACTTTCCTTGAGGAAGGAATTTCAACATCAGAGTGGTTTGAGGGTGGGATGTAGTTCAAGAATAGGGTCTTCCCTTATGTCTTTGAATATAGCATCACAAAATGATAAATATTGGAGGGGATGTTGGAAAACTGGGACACCAATGTACTTCTGGTGAAGTTTTGAAATGATCCAGTCATTCTGGAGCACAGTTTGGAACTACTTGCATATCTTTGATCCAGCAATACCACTACTAGGTCTGGATCCCAAAGAGATACCCCCACTCCAAAAAAAAGAAAAGGAAAAAGAAGCTATTTGTACAAAAATATTTATAACAACTCTTTCTCTGGTGGCTAAGAATTGGAAATTGAGGAGATACCCACCAATTGAGGAATGACTGAGCAAGCTATGATATATAATTGTGTGGAGTATTGTGCTATAAGAAATGATAAGGGGGGTAGTTTCAGAAAAACCTGTAAAGACTTACATGAACTAATACAGGATGAAGTGAGCTGAACCAGGAGAAGTACACAATAACAATGATACTGTACAATGAACAGCTGTGAATGACTTAGGTATTCTCAATAATTCAATGATCTAAGACAATTCTAAAAGATTTATGATGAAAAATGCTCTCCACTTCCAGAGAAAGTACTGATGGCATCTGAATACAGACTGGAACATACTATTTTTACTTTCTTTTTTTAAATTTGAGTAGTCTTCCATAAAATGACCAATATGGAAATGTTTTACATGATTGCACGTGTATAACCTATATCAGATTGGTTACTATCCCAGGGAAGGGGCAAGAGAGGTAAGGAAGGAGAGAATTTGGAGCTCAAAACTTAAAAAAAAAACAATGAATGTTAAAAATTGTTTTTGCATGTAATTGGGAAGAAATAGTAATTTTTTAAAGGAAGAAAATGCCATCGTAAGCAATTGCCTGTATCTATGAACACATGTGTGTGTGAGAGAGTAAACCTAGAATTTATACTTTCTTTTTTTTAACATATAAAACCTAATTTTATTTATTTAGCTGTAACAAAGACAAAAGGATTCTCATCTTCAGTATTTTAAGGAATGCATCCCAGCCTCTCTAAATCTTCAGAGGAATCTAAGAGGGGATAGCTTTTGAGGCCAATTTGTCACAATAGACCAGAATTATAAAATTCATTTTTAAGACTAAAAATGAACTGTGAAAATAGCAAAAGGTTGTCAGAAGCTCCCAGCTTATGTTAATGGAGGTCGGTGGAACATGGCAGAATAGTTAATTAGGCTACTCACAGATGTAGGAATAAGCTAATCAGGCTTTGATATTCCCTATGGGTAGTTACCTGATTGATCCAGAGTACAAAAGAGCAGAGGCAAGCCTCTGAGACCTCTTAATCCCCTTTTCTCAAGGAGCAAGTGCTGCTATAGACATATGTGCACACACGTGTGTGGATGTACATATGTATATATGTATATGGCATATTCTGGTTGCACACCCTCCCACCTCCTATTCTTTTCCACACCCCTGCACCACGTGGGCCTCCTGCCTTATGGAAGATGAATATTGTGAGAGGAGGATTTACAGGCCTAGATGACTGCAACTGGGCATGGGATTCTTGAGTCAATAAGCTACAAATATCCTCGGGTGAATTCAGCCATTTCTGTTAATAAAAACTAAGTTTCTGCTGGTGGTGATTCATATGGCCTCAGTATAAGTCTGTCTGAAGAACTGGTATAGGTCATTTTTGCAGAGGGGAAAAAGATGTTTCTTCTCTGCCTCTCCACTGTGGAAAGATAGAAAGTTCCCTCCTTCAGTGATATGTGGAATCTGTTCTCAGTATGTTATCTTCAATGATCAACATCTGCATCCTCAAACTGTCCAGCAACAGTTGGTGTGGTATCTATCTCCATCCCATCTTCATAATCCCTAACTGAGTCTTCTGTCCTTACTCCAGCCATGTTATTGGCTGCTCACAGACAGAGCAAGCATTCCTTCCAATTGCTTCAGTGGCTTGTCCTTCATGTGCTTCCACATCATATGCTTCTCCATCATAATCATCTGAATCCATCCTCAGGATCTGGATGTAAAGCTTGACATTCACACATTGCAGCAAACAATGCTTCCAATGCTGACTTGTCACTTGGTACAAATCTGAACTCAGCAATTGGCTCAACATCTTCATCACTGTCCTCATCTTCTTCCCCTTCTGCCATTGCAGTTTCTTTTAGTTCTTTTGGTTCTTCTTCTCCAAATCGAGCATTGACCATAACATACAAGTGCTCCTGTGGATAGGCGTTTAGGTCCCTGGAGAAAGCATGTAAACTAATGGTGGGATAGTCCAGTGAAAATCCTATTCCAGAACCATCTAACAAGGACAGGCGGCTCTCGGCGATGTAGAGGGTGCCGGTGCCCAGGCCCTTGCCATCCAGGACCGCTTCGGTGTCGGGCTGCTGCTGCCGAAGCCCATCTTCTGGGCTGGGAGGCTGGAAACTCTTCAGGAAACTCATTCCGTCAGCGGCGGCGGGGGCGGTGTCCGCCCGCGGACCAGGGAAGGGGGCTGGACCGCAGGCGAAGGAGACATGCTTGCCCCGAACCCCGAATTTATACTTTCTTCCGAAGATAGACAGGGGACCCAGGTAAAAGTATAAGTGCATATATCACTGTGTCTAGAATCAGCAACAGGAAAGGGTGAATATGGAAGTCCATGATTATTGCAATACATCAAAGTCAAATATCCAGCCAAAAACTCACTGTCTAGTATAGCCACAGGCATTCCAGAGGAGGAAAAGCCCAAAGAATAGCTAGGAAATTAGTGCCCTGGCCTTTCAGCAAAGCTCCACAGCACACTTTAGAGACTCCCAAAACTATAAGAGAAACCATCTAATCCAATCCCTGGCTGAAGCAGCTGCCCCTTAGAGCAAGTGGGCATCCAACCTTGACTGAAGGTTCTAAGAAAGAGGCCACACACCGTCCCAAGGCATCCCATTACATTCTGGGATAGCCCTAATTGCCAAATTTGTTAAACGGTTAAATAGCTCTCATTGTTAAAGTTTTTCCTGACATGAAGCCTAAATCTGCCTCTTCAACAACTTCTGTCCATTACTCCAAGTTCTACCCTTTGAGGGGAAGCAGGCCAAGTCTAAATCCCTCTTTAATGGGACAGCCCTTCACATATCTGAAGCAACTATCATGTTCCCCACTAAAGCTTTTCTTTTCAAGAATCAATATCCTTTACCCATTCCTCATATTTCAAGGCTCTTCATCATTCTATGGAACGTGTCCCCTGTATCTGTGATCTAGAACTGTTGTGGGACCGCCCACAGCAAAAACATTCCACATTCCTCATTTCCAACAGTCAATAAATATGTATTAAGTACTTACTGTGTGTAAAGCACTGTGTCAGATGCTGGTAATGCAAAAAAAAAAAGGTAAAAATACAATCTCTGCCTTCAAAAAGCTTACATTCTAATGGAGAAGTCAACATGTAAATAGTTAAAGCACAAACAAGATACATATAGTAACCACAGAGGGGAGTCAGTACCTGTGGGATAGTACCAGGAAAGGAAGCCAGAAAAGCAGGGACTCCTAAGTAAGCAGGAAGAGCATTCCGGGCATGGGGGACCACCAATGAAAACACAGGCAATCAGGAGATGGAGTATAGCATGGAATTAAGAACAAGAAGGAAAATGTTGCTGTGCCATAGAGTAAGTGAAGAGAAGTATTAGAAGACCAGAAAGGTAGCGAAGGGCCAGGTTGTAAACCAGAAGCAAACTAGGGAAATTAAACAGAAAAAAAAATGGATCTAAACTCTCCATTTGACATTAGTGAAGCTTCATGACAGCTTGGCTCAGGCCTCCTGCCTCTGTGAGAAAAGAAATGCATCAACTTTCCCTCCTCATCCTGTTGGGCTGATATAACAGCCCACAAACACCCAGGTACAGAGGAAAAAGTCGGCCAGTTTGGAGAAGAATGTATCAGTCAGCAGCCACTGCAAACCAACAGCTCAGTAGTTAGCCAGTGGTGCCAGATGAGGGGACCGAGTGGATTTTTCACCATTTGGATTGCTCTCTGGGCTGATAAGGAAATAACTGGCATTGTCTCATTTCTTCAAGTCAATCTTCTGGACACTTTGATTGGGTCAAGACAGGAGCTGGGTGACTGACTGTGCATGGCATTATGGGAGAAACAAACATCAAAGGAGAGCAGAGGTCCAGAAGGATCAACTGTTCTACTCTGCCATGACCTAAGGCCTGAAAGGGTTTGGTTTGAGCAAAATACCATAAGTGAAAACCAGAAAGAAAGAAGGAAAGCAACTGGAAAAAAAGAAAGAAAATCATCTAGAAATAGTACAAATAGGGCTAAATGGAGGTAACCATGTTTGCTAACTTGAAGAAAAGAATTAAGACTCAGCACTCACCAAGTCTGACCTCTGGGTATGGAAGGAGAGGAGACAACTCCACTTCTCATTCTCTTGGACCTCTCTATGAGAGCTGACATCCTTTTGACCTTTGTGTTACCACCATGAATCTTCTGGCTCTGTTCTCATGTCTCTGATCAATCCTAATGTGAATTTAGAGGGACTAAATGAGAAATTATGATGCTCTATATGTTCAAATTGATTTCAATGTAAATAGTTGCTAAACAGTTTAATTGACTAAATTGATATTCAAAGTTAAGATTTTAATAAAAAATTTTAATTTAATAAATAAAAAGAAATCATGAGTAGAGATGAGTTTATCTAAAAACAGAGACAGCTAGGTAATGTAGTAGATAGTGTTGGGCCTGAAGTCAGGAACATCTGAGTTCAAATCCAGGTTCAGATACTTGTTAATTTTGTGACCCTAGGTCTTACAGTGGATAGGCTGCCAGCCCTGGGGTCAGGAGAAACTGAATTCAAATATGGCCTCAGACACTTACTAGCTATGTGACACTGGACAAGTCACATAGCCTTGTTTGCCTCAATTCATCATTTGTAAAATGAGCTGGAGAAGGAAATGGCTAACTACTCTAGCACCTCTGCCAAGAAAACCCCAAATGGGACCGTAGTCAGACATAACTAACTGGGGGAAGAAGGAGGAAGAGGAGGAGAAGTTTCATAACCTTGGGTAAGTCACTTAATCTCTTCAGTTTCCTCATCTATGAAATGGAGAAGTAGAACGGGTGCAAAATGGCACCTATCTCGCAAGGTTGTGAGTATCAAATGAAATTATATTTGTAAAGTACTTTGGCACCATGCCTGACACACAGTAAATAATTAATCAATGTTTCTTTCCTTCCCCTTACTTGGAGTTTTTCTCAGGTACATTATTAGCCAGTTAGGAAAAGACCAACATGTGAAGCCTTAGATATAATGCAGAGACTCTATTAGAGGAAAGGCAGATCTAAATAAAAATCTGTTTCACCAAATAGCTCTTTTATCTGTGGTCTCATTTCTTTTCCCAACTTCTGAGATGTACTGGCTATGTAACTGGACAAGGCACAATTTCTCAGTGCTCTAGCAGAGACAAAGAGAATGAGCATTTATATAGCTTCTATTTTGTCCTAAGAACTGTGCTAAACACTTTACAATTATGACTTCATTTGATTCTCACAACAACCCTACAAGGTAGGTCCTGTTATTTATCCCCATTTCACGGTTAAGGAAACTGAGGATGACAAAAGTTAAGTGACTTGCCCAGGGTCACATAAGTTAGTACGTATCTGAGGTCAGATTTGAATTCAGGTCTTCTGACTCTAGGGCCAGTATTCTAGCCACTGTACCACCCAGTCAATTCTAAGAAACACTCTAAGACAATAAGTTGCATTGCAATAATTCACATTGGTAGAGGAAGTTTCCTTAACTAGGAGTTTCTTCAGCCAATGAAATCACATATCTTATCCCTGTATATATCTTCTCGGCCTAACTTTCCTCATCTGTAAAATGAGGATAAGAATACTTATACTGCCTCCCTCACAAGATGATTATGTGGGAAACCTTTTAAAAACTGAACCTATATGAATGTGAATTATCATTGACACCATTTTTTTATGATGGCTCCATCTTGAGAAATCCATTTTCAATGGCCTAATGCTTCAAGAATAATATTAAAGACCACTGAAAATGGGCTTCTAGAGGCAGAGAAATCATAAAGAAAAGTTATCAATGATAATTCACATTCATATAGCTTTGAAAGACTCTGAAAAGGGGAAAACAATGAGATGTCTATGAGACATGGAGCCAGGAAACTTGGATTCTATGCCTTGCTCACACACTGGCTAATTATATGACTTTGGGAAAGCCATCTAACTGCTCTGAGCCTCAATTTCCTTGTCTTCCAAAGACATGGGATTCTACTCTCTTCTTTCAATGGAACCCTTCCATTTGTTACATTCTCTGGTCTTTATATTATTTCAATTATATGAGTAAAAATTAGCTAGTGCCTCACTTTAAAAGAGGAAACATTTGAGGTACTTGGAAGTCAGATGACCATCAACTTTGTCCCATTCCACTTCAAACCCCAAAATTATTCCCAAAACTCTGCTCTAACCCAGCCCTTGAGGCTGTTTTTACCACTTTCTGATTGGTTTCCTTATCTGTCCTATCCCCACATAGCTATTAGAATCCTCTGCTTCAAACAGAATATTCCATGCCCCAAAATCTATAGAGGTTGATGGTCACCTCTCCAATAATATAGAGCCTTCTCCGAAGAACCTTCCAGGCCCTCACTGACTCTCCCTCACTTTCCAGCCTTCTCACTAGTCTCTCCCACACATAAGCATGGCTCTCCAAGGAAGCTTAGATGGTGGCCCTCCAAAGAAGCCTAGATGGTTGTTCAGATCCACATGTGACTTACTCATTGAAACTTCCATGCCTTTACCCATACTTCTGCACTCTCCTGAGAAGGGCTTTCCTTCCTTCTCTTGGCCAACTCCTACTGCCCACAGCTTTTGCAAGCCTGACTCACAGCATTCCTTCTCTAGGATCTCTTCCTGACTACCCAGACTCCTCTCTGCTAATACTCCTGGAATCGCAGGTTCCAGTTACACTGACTAAATCAACCAAGCATCCAACACACTTTTTAAATGAAACTGTAAGCAGGGCACTGAGAAAGAGGCAAAGATAAGACTCTAGGCTTTGACTTCATGTATCTTATAATCTACTGCTGCAAATGAGATGGACAAAGCACAGAAAAACCCAAAATGAAATATGATAAGAAAATATTAAAGTTAGGTCTCACCATTTCACCACCACCCTCTCTGCTCACTGAACTCTAGTGGTTCCCTTTTACCTCCAGGGTCAAATAAAAAATAATTTGTTTTTGCTTTTGCTTCATAATTTCAAGCCATGTCCAACTCTTTATGACCCCATTTGGGGTTTTCTTGGCAAAGATACTGAAATGGTTTGTCAATTCTTTCTCGAGCTCATTTTTACAGATGAGGAAACTGAGGCAAAAGGGGAGTTAACTGACTTTACAGTCACATAGCTAGTGTCAGAAATCAAATTTAAATTCATGAAGATGAAGTTCAAATGCTAAGCTCAGTACTCTATCCACTGTACTGTCTAGCTATAATCATAACAGCATTTATGTAGTACTTTAAAGTTTCCAAAGCACTTTAAAACATTATCTTGCTGGATCCTCACAAATGCCCTGGAAAGTAAATGCTATTAGTAAATACTATTATTATCTCTTTGTTACAAATAAGGAAACCAGGGGGGCGGAGCCAAGATGGCGGAGTAGAAGGACTCACATTTACGAGCTCCAACCCACAGCCCATAGAATTAATGTAAAAAGAGACCCCCATAACTTCTGGACCACTGAAAGGGGTACAGAAACAGAGTGGAAGAGATTTCCATGCCAGAGAGCCCTGGAGACCCATCCCCAGGGTCTGTCGCACTCCGGAAAGCGGACCCCACCCCAGAGCTGCCCTGGCCGTGGCCCCAGAGAAGCTGACCCGAGCAGGCTTCAGGGATGGAAGCTCTGGCAGCCGGGAAAGTCCCTCCAGCCACAGAAGCTACAGGTCAGTGAGAGAGACGGCTGGCTGGCTGAGGGGAGTGGGATGTCTCCGTGACTCGGGTCCCCTCGGGAGGAAGCAGCGGTGGCAGAGACGGGGGCAAGAAGCGCGGAGGCAGAGGCGTGGCCGGCAGCGGAGGCAGCAGCGGCCGCTGCGGCCCAGGACTCCCCCAGCAGCAGACAGGATCTTCGTTACTGAAAGTCTCTGCATAAACAACCTGAGGGAGCTGAGCCTGGGAGACAGCCCTGCCCCACCCCGCTCTATTACTGAAGGCCTCTGCATAAAGCCCCTGAGGGAACTGAGCCTGGGAGACGGCCCCCGCCACCCGCTCCGTTCCTGAAAGTCTCTGCATAAAGCCCCTGAGGGAGCTGAGCCTGGGAGGCGGCTCTGCCCCGACCCAAGCACCAGAACTAAAGCTCACATTGATTAGTAGCTGGGCGGGCGGCGCAGAAAGCACATTTGAATTTCACCCCAAGCACTAGCTGGGCGGATCTAGGCGGGGGTGGACAGGAATCTCAGAAGTCAAGTAACTGGTTGGGAAAATGCCTAGAAAAGGGAAGAAAAATAAGATTATAGAGAGTTTTTTCCAACAAATGCAAATGATCCCGACATTCGGATCTGATGACGAGGACGAATTCTTGCCATCAGGGAAAGACATGGAGGGCGGGGCCTCGGTACCCCAGACACCCCAGGGGGATGTCAGGTGGGCTTAGGCCTTGGAAGAGCTCAAAAAGGATTTTGAAAAGCAAGTTAGACAGGTGGAGGAAAAACTGGGAAGAGAAATGAGAGAGATGCAAGAAAAGTATGAAAAACGGGTCAATACCTTGGTAAAGGAGACCCAAAAAAATGCTGAAGAAAATAACACCTTGAAGAATAGGCTCACTCAATTGGCAAAAGAGGTTCAAAAAGCCAATGAGGAAAAGAATGCTTTCAAAAGCAGAATTAACCAAATGGAAAAAGAGGTTCAAAAGCTCACTGAATTTAATAGTTCTCTCAAAATTAGAATGGAACAGATGGAGTCTAATGACTTTACAAGAAACCAAGAAATCACAAAACAAAACCAAAAGAATGAAAAAATGAAAGAGAATGTGAAATATCTCATGGGAAAAACAACTGACCTGGAAAATAGATCCAGGAGAGACAATTTAAAAATTATGGAACTACCTGAAAGTCATGATCAAAAAAAGAGCCTAGACATCATCTTCCATAAAATTATCAAGGAAAACTGCCCTGATATTCTAGAACCAGAGGGCAAAATAAGTATTGAAAGAATCCATCGATCACCACCTGAAAGAGATCCAAAAAGAGAAACTCCTAGGAACATTGTGGCCAAATTCCAGAACTCCCAGGTCAAGGAGAAAATCTTGCAAGCAGCTAGAAAGAAACAATTCCAGTACTGTGGAAATAAAATCAGGATAACTCAAGATCTAGCAGCTTCTACATTAAGGGATCGAAGGGTGTGGAATAGGATATTCCAGAAGTCAAAGGAACTAGGACTCAAACCAAGAATCACCTATCCAGCTAAACTGAGTATAATACTTCAGGGGAAAATATGGTCTTTCAATGAAACAGAGGACTTTCAAACATTCTTGATGAAAAGACCAGAGCTGAAAAGAAAATTTGACTTTCAAACACAGGAATGAGAAGAAGCATGAAAAAGTAAACAGCAAAGAGAAGTCTTAAGGGACTTACCAGAAGTGAACTGTTTACATTCCTACATGGCAAGACAATATTTGTAACTCTTAAAACTTTTCAGTATCTGGGTAGTTGGTGGGACCACACACACACATGTACACGCATGCACGAACACACACATACACACATGCACACACATACAGAGACAGAGAGCACAGAGTGAATTGAATAGGATGGGACCATAGCTTAAAAGAAATTAAGGTAAATGGTGAGAGAGAAATGTAGTGGGAGGAAAGAGGGTGAAATGGAATGGGGTAATTATATGTCATTTAAGAGGCAAGTAGGAGACTTTTTAGTGGAGGGAAAAAGAAGAGAGATGAGAAAAAAAAAACAATTAGTTTACCCTCATCACATTTGACTAAATGAAGGAGTGAAATGCACACTCATTTTGGTATGAAAACGTATCTTACAGTATAGGAAAGTGGGGGAGAAGGAGATAAGCAAGGGGGGGATGATGGAAGGGAGGGCAAAGGGAGGAGGGAGCAATTTGAAGTCAACACTTGGGGAGGGACAGGATCAAAAAACAGAAGAGAAACAATGAGGGGCAGGGTAGGATGGAGGGTAATTCAGTTAGTCTTACACAACACGACTATCATGGAAGTCATATGCAAAACTACACAGATATGGCCTATATTGAATTGCATCCCTTCCCAAAGGGAATGGGTGGGGAGGGAGGGATGGGGAGAATTTGGAACTCAAAGTTTTAGGAACAACTGTTTAGTATTGCTGTTGCTACTAGGAAAGAAGACATATAGTTAATGAGGAATAGAAAGTCATCTGGCCCTACAGGAGAAAAGAGAAGATGGAGACAAGAGAAGGGAGGGATGACAGAAGAGAGGGCAGATTGGAGATAGGGAAAATTAGATTGCTTGGTGTATTGGGGTGGGAGGAGGGGATAAAAGGGGAGAAAATTTGGAACCCAAAATTTTGTGAAAATGAATGTAAAAAGTTAAATAAATAAATAAAAATAAAATTTAATTAAAAAAAATGCTTTAAGATTAAAAAAAAAAAACAAATAAGGAAACCAAGGCAGACATAGGTTAAGTGACTTGCCCAGAATAACACAGCTTGTAAGTGTATTGAATCAGGTCAGGATTCTGTGCCACCTAAAACAGAAAATACTTTGCTTGGCATTTAAAGGTCTTTACAACCTAGCTCCTTCCTACTTCTTTAGTTTCTTCACAGCATCCTGGACTGTTTCTCACACATGATGCTCCATCTCTCTTTTGCACTGACTGACTTCCATACCTTGAATGTTCTCCTCCTTCACTACTGCGTCTTGGAATCCCAAATTTCCTTCTAGACTCCATTGAAATTCCATCTTCTTCAGAAGACTTTTTCTGGTTCCCCAACCCCACTCCACTGTTAGTATCTTCTCTAAGGTTACCTTGTATCTGCTTTGTATGTGTCTTGTCTATGTCTACACACACTGTCTTCCAGGTAAAATCTAAACATACCCATTCTGCTAGTGTCTGCTCCTCTAAGGTTACATTGTATCGCATTGTATGTATCTTGTATATGACACCTGTTATCTCCTGGAAAGAATGTAAGGTCTTTGAGAATGGGCAGCTAGGTGCTACAGCGGATAGTGCAGGAGTCAGGAGGATCTGAGTTCAAATCTCATCTCAGACACTTGACACTCCCTAGCTGTGTGACCTTGGGCAAGCCACTTAACCCCAATTGCCTCATCCTGGGTCATCTCCAGTCATCCTGATGAATATCTAGTCACTAGATTCAGATGGCTGTGGAGGAGAAGTGAGGCTGGTGACCTGCACAGCCCTCCCTCACTCAAAACAAAGTCAAGTGCAAGTCATGTCATCATTTCTCTGATGGCATGGTCTTCTTCGGCAACGAAGGACAAACCCAAGGTCTTTGAGAACAGGGACTATTTTCCCTTTTCTTCTTACATTAGCAGCACCTTGACATGGCACACAATGGGCACTTAATAAATGTTTGTCTCATTGACTGAGCAAGATGAGGAAGAAATCACTCCCTAATAGAAGGGTGAGGGAGGGGCAGTGTCCTATTAGTTATTCCTGGAATAAGATGTGGACAGGCATCACTTCGGGTCCTTTGCAATTGAAGAAAACAGTAAAAGTCAAGGCAAAAGGACAGAAAATAATGGAATAAAAACTAGTAGACAGCCATCCTGCAAGTTCCTAGTAGGGAACAGGAAGAAATAAACCTGGAATGGTCAGAGCAGCCCAAAGCACCAGCACCCTCTGGCTGGCAGCTACTAAGAACAGTTTGTGTATGATGTTCAGTGGCAGAAAGGTCAACACCTTCAACCCAGATTTGATTCTTTTCATCCTCCTTTTCTGATCCCCAGTCCCTATCCCTCCACCACTGGCCCAACTAATCTTTCTGTGTGAGGTCAGCTTATCACCCACAGCCAAGGCCATCCAGAGACCTCTCCCTTCCATAACTTCACTGGGCTTCACAGAGCTTAGACTGATGGATGCCTCCTCATGGGCTGATGGAGCTGGCCCATCCAACTATTCTGTAGGCATGTGCATGAATTCTGACATAAGTCCTTAGGCTTTCTTCTGCTTGGAGCCAGTTTCTTCCTAATGCATGCCTATGTTTCCCCATCTCAGCTAGGAGCATCCAGAAGGCACCATCTTCTCTGGCTTTTGTATCTTCTAAAGGTTCCACTTGTCCCACACCTTAGGACTCAGATGTAAGCATATTCTAGAGCACTTGCTCAGATATTCTTTTATCTTTGTTCCCTGAGTAGACTAAAAGGACTTCAAGGATTTACATTCCCTTTCCAGGAGCTTGACAGCTCTATGTGAACAACAGGAGTGGAGTAAATATTTGTTGACTGAATGAATCCTAAATAGCACAGTGCATGGAACACTAGGTTTTAAGTCAGAAAAACCCAAGTTTGAATCATGCCTCAGATAACTAATAGCTTCCTGAACCTAGGCAAGTAAGCAAGTAATAATTTCTCTCAAATTCAATTTTCTCATGTCTTGAAGTAGGGATAAAAATAGTACCTATTTCCCAGGATTGTCGTGAGAATTAAATGAAGTAATGTATGTAAAGAGCTCCTCACCTGTAAAGAACTAGGTAAATGATTTCTATTGTTATTGTTGTGTTAGCATTGTCCTCTCAGAAGGCATTTACACAGTGTCTACTATGCTCAGGGTACTAAGCTAGGTGGTAGGGATACAAAGATAAAACAAAAAACAGTCCCTCAAGGGGTTTGCATTCTGCTGAGAGGTTGCGATTTTTAAACAGACAAATTAATACAGTGTAATTTTAAAGTAAGAGAGAGAATATTGTGATACAGTGGAAAGAATAATGGATCTGGAGTTAGACAATCTGACCTGACTCTTCTCTCTATCACATGTGTTACCTTGGGCAAGTAGCTAAGCCTCTCTAGGTATGTTTCTTCGTTGGATTAAATGACTTCCTCTTTCCTTTCCAACTCTAAATCTACTCTCTTCCTGTGGACTTGAGAGATCTAGAAAGGCCTCTCATAGAGGGGGACCTCTGAGATGAGCTGAAGATTATGTTGGTATGAATTACCAGGAATGAAGGAATAAAAGAAGACTTGCATAGTCTGAAAGGCAGGCAAGTTTAGAGTATGCACATGAATCTAAAACAATGGGCTTCCATCCACAGTGCCTACTGTAAGTTCTTGTTTACAAAGTGAATATCTAACTGACTGCAACAATTCTATTTTCTTGCTCATTTGACAGCTCAGTAGAGCATGAAATGTTGTCACAAAGATTCTTCAGACATATTGCCCATCCCTAGACATACTTGCCACTGTCTGCCCAATCCCAGGACATTGCTGATTCCCTCAGCCTGGATCACTCAGCCTTCTCTTTCACTGACCCCATCAGTCATGAGGATCTTTTTCTGGGTCATCATCATGGCTTTCTTCATCCTCATCCACATTCCTCCAGGTAAAATGGAAATCATTTGAGACAATTATAAGGAGAGAATTTGAGAATTTCTAGGCTAGATCATCCAGTCAACTGCTCTCCTTTTATAGTTAGAGGAAAGTGAGATTCAAGTACTTGCCCTGAGTTGGACAACCATTAAGGGGTCAGAGTCAAGGTCAGTTTCCTTTTCCCAAATCCCAATCTAGGCTCCTTCCTACTACTCTGCATTGTTTTCTCTGGGAAAGGGAGACAAAGTTGTGAAGAAGTTGCGTAAAGACAAAGGTGGGCAGAGCAAGATCAGTGACTCAAAGAGTGAGTAAGGGCTGCCTGGAGGTAGGAGGGGAGGGAATAGAAAGTTTGCATTTCCAGGTACTGTTTCCTTCCTGGGCTACTCTTCCCCTTCCACTGTCATCCTCCCTATCCTCTGACCCATCCTGGGTCTTCTGCATAGTTTAAAAATGAGAAAGACATTGGGAATGGGGAGGGCATATGCACCTTAGAGACTGAAATATGATCCGAAGATGGAAGAGAGAGGAAGAGGTTCCTAGAAGTTGCTCTGGGGTGAAAATGGCCAGAATAGCAATGCTGAGAATAGTTTAAGGTCTGAATGGTCCTTTTCAGAAATGTGAGGGTCCCCTGAGATGTTCAACATTGTGGGCCTGAAAAGGTACCCAATGCAGAATACAATATTAGGTGTCACAAACTTCAATAGCATGTGATAGAAGGAACTGTCTGACTTTTTATTCTGGGGAAAAAAGAGTTTTAAGCTCCCAAATAGGGTACTGTGTGGGTCCTTAGGAATAGAGACTAGCACCTCAAGAGGTAGGAGTTTCTTAAGCCAAGAGGATGGTTCTCAAAGTCTTCCATCCTGTGATTCTCTTGAATACTCTTATACCTGACCCTAGGCACAGTGATCTGGAAAAAGCATTCAGTTTCTGGGATGAGAAGTGAATTCTAAAATAGAGCTGCTCACCCCATCTTCACATCAGACTGCCTGAAACTCCAGGGCTCCCAGAGCCATCTCAGATTCCAGGTCAGATCAGACTGTGGTCAACAATAATTGAGCAATGCTTTACATTTATATAATTACTTTGCAAAGCACTGCACACTCCTTTCATTTTAGCTTTATCATGACCCTGTAATTTGAATAAAACATCTATAACCCTCACATAACAGAAAAGAAAACTGAGGTTGAGAAAGAAGAAGGGTTTGACCCAAAGTCACAGGGCAAGATTATCAGAGAGCCAGGGTGACAGATATAATTGAAAGAATACATTGGCCTTAGAGTCAGAGGAACCAAGCTGAAGGTGGACTCCAGTGTTTACCATCCATGAGCAAATCGCTTCACCTCTCTGAATCCTGGCTTCTTAACCTTCAAAATATTTGCCTTACCTCTCTTGCAGAGTTTTTTGTGGGAATCACTCTGTAAACCTTGAGGTGAATTATTTATATGTCAATCTGAGTATCCCCTGGGATATTCTGGGACTGCAGCATGTATTTCCAAGAACAACTTTACAGAATGTCAGGGCTGAAGGGACCTTAGTCATTTGGGTCCAATGTTCTTATTTTGCATCTAGAGGAAATGAAGTTCAAAGGGAAGATTAGACAATGAATACATGGCAGAGCTAGGATTTAAACCCAAGACTCATGTCCCCCCAGCACAGTGCCCTTTGCACTCCACCAACAGCATCATTTTTTTCTTCTTTGTTTCATTTGACAAATAGTTGTAGACTGGAGACTTTCCAATCATGTCAAGCTCCCCAACTAAATCTGTTGGTCACCATGCTGACATATAGTAGGTTCTCAGTGAATAACAGTGATTCAGAGATTTAGAGGTTGTGTCAATTTTGAGCTTTGGTCAGGAATGACTACAGGCTTACAGTGTCTTGGTATCAAGTCACATCATTCAGCCATGAGATGTCAGAGAGCTTTACCTTTAACTCCCTGATTGTCCCAATGAAAGAGTTAGCAAGGAAAAGGCCTAAGGGTGAATATAGAGTGTGTATCCCTCATGGCACCACAGGAAACTAACCACAGACCATTGATTATTTCTTTGTGTAGCTGATATCAAAATTGCTCCCTGCTGGGCTGGACTTGGAAGATGCCGGAAAACCTGCAGAAACGTAGAAGTCCACTTTCTTCTCTGCCGAGAGGTGATGTTGTGCTGTATCCATAAAAGGCTGGCAGCTATAGAGCACCTCACACAAACCCTTGACCCTGTCTTCATGAGGCCATAAAATCATAGATTTCAAACTGGAAACCATCATGTCAACCATTTTGTTTATAGATGAAGAATCTGAAGAGGCAAGAGCCAAAGGGACTTTGACATTAGAGTAGTAAATACCAATGCCAGGATTAGAACTCTGGCCTTCTGACCCCAAACAGTGTTCTTTCCATTGAAATATGAGCAGAGGACCTCCCATTACCCACTGAGTTCCCGAACAGGATGAGAAAAGGGCCTTGTCCATTTCCCCACTGAATGTTATTACTATTGTTGAAGATGGTACTCTCAGTACCAGGATCTTTTCCATTTTCCCATCCAAACATTAAACAGTGTCTCTACCTGTCTCCCAGTGTATCTGTGTGTCTATTATGGATGTCATTATCATATGTTTGTAGAAGGCATACTGTCATTAACTATCCCAATTCATACAGAGAAGGGTATTACTTCACCCCATATAGGCCAAAAGAAAACAACTTAGCCACAGTCAGGTCTAAGCCCTGCCATAATGAAAAATTGAGGAGGTGACAGTGGGAGAGAGGAAGCATAGGATTTGGTGTATTCAAAACCAACTAGTATAAGTGGAACTTGGGAATCCTTTATAGAAACCATGTACCCAAAATCTCCATCATGCTTATATATGTGTGTGTGTGTATGTATATATGTATGTATGTATGTATGTGTATATATATGTGTGTGTGTGTGTGTGTGTGTATACCTTCTCATCACAGTTGCCAAACAACCAGAGGAGGAACGATCTGCATCTATATGACATTTGCCTAGAAAATATCTTATATCAGTCATATCTGATCAAGAATATCTGAGAAATAAATGGTTCTTTCCTTAACCCCTCCTCTCACTCCTCTGACCCACCTATCTATCCATCTTTGGCCAACTTTGAGGGATGTGACAGGTGCATTCGTTCAACAAGTATTCATTAAATATCTCCTAGTTGCTGGACACTGGATGCTGAGAATACAAAGACAATAATAAAACAATCCTCATACTCAGAGAACTTACCATTAGGGAGAAAAAAAACACAAACTCAGGTAAATATATACAAAATAGAGAGGTGGTGACTGCACCTGTGATTTCATCATTAGCTCCCTGTGGCAATCTTCCTCCACCAAAATAAGTGGGTACATTTTCTTCAATTTATTATCTTACAGAACTACCTAGAACATTGAGGTGTCAAATGACTTACTTAAGGTCACACAGCCAGTATATGTCACAGCCAGAATCTGAACCCAAGTCTTCCTGGTTTTGAGGCCAGTTCATCAATCACTACATTATAGTTCACTACGCTGCCTCTAAAATGTAACATATATACAAAGTATTTTCAGTAGGGGAGAGTTTTAGTAACTGGGAGAGGCAAGGAGGAGGAACTCTAAGATTTTCAATCAGAGACACTCAGGATGTAAAACCATCCTCCTGGAACAGTGAGTCCTTCTGCTAAATCTTGTAGGTAACCAGGACTTTCTGGTCATCATTGTCTTCAGCTAATATTTACATGCCCCTGCTGCATAAGAGACATTGCCCTTGGTACTTGGTATTGGGGCACTGAGAGACAGAAGATTTGGTCTCTAGTCTTCAGGACTCACAGTCTAGTTAGGGAGGGAGGATGTATACATAAAGGATATATACATAAAAATGAATTGGCCAAATCACAGTCTAAGTGTCCATTAAGTGATTCCATTGAATGGATGCAGCAGGAATTCTGAAAAGGGCTTCACAGAGAGGTGAGCTTTAAACTAGGTCTTAAAGGGAGGGATTTATGGAGAAAAGGGAGAGGGTACTGCTTTCCATAAAGCCAGAGCAGGAAGCTTGTTGGGGGTAGAATTTAAACCTAATCCTCCCTCAAAGACTGTGACCTTAGACCTCTCTCCTATCCCTTCCTATCCTTTCCCACCTCCATCCTTTCTTTGGAACATACTTCCGAGCTTAATCTTGAATACTCAGGTACAGTCATCAATCTTTTTGAAACAATGTGGGTGAGTGCAAAGTCGGTCAATCTCTCCAAATTATGGGTCGTGTGGATTATATCAGTGATTCCCCTCTTGCTTACTTGTCATAGTGTCTCGGGGACTAGCAAGTCCAGAACCAACCCTCTTAGAAACAAGATTATAGAAAGGAAAGAAGTTAATAAATTACTGTTTCTACCTCTACAAGAATTCTAAGGAAACTAAAGCTAAGGTGGAAAAGACTTGCCAGATATCTGGACTTTCATGCTATTCCAACTCTGAGTTAATCCTTCCTTATTATTTCACAGAAAAGGTGGCTCAGGGAGAGTTACATAGCCAAGGTCTGAGTCTCAGTTTCCTCATTTGTAAAATGGGCACAATAACAGCATTTGCTTCACAGAGTTGTTATAAAGATAAAAAAAGATTGTGGATATGATGCACTTTGCAAACCTTGTAGTGCTCTAATAAAGCCATCCTTCTAGAAGAGCTGAAGGCAGTAAGAATATTCACTTAGAATTAGAATCCTTCCCCTTTTTACACGCCCCAGAAACCCAATCCTTACCTTGTCCCAAACTTAATCTTCTACAAATAATTGGAAACTTGTCAAGGGGTGGCCTCTCTAATAGATGCCACTACCCTCTAATACAAAGTAGGGAAGGGAATCCTGCCTTGGCATTGCTACCCCAGTATATCTGGAGGACCCAAACCGACCTTATCAACTACCAACAAAACTCTTCTCAGCTGTCATTACAAGGGGGAAGTCGCTGTCACAGTAGTTCTTGTCAGTATTTTCGAGTATTTGTGAACCGGTGAGAGGCTGGAAATGGGAGTTCAATGAAAAAGCATTTGTTAACTGTGCTAGCTACAATCTGTACCCCAAGGAGTCCACAATCCTTACGTATCTCTGCCTCTTACTTCATCCCCACATGGGTTCCCAGCCCCTAGGAAAGAATCTGGTCAAGGGTGGAGGGCAAAGAGGGAAGGACCATGGCTCCTTCAAAGCCCACCCTTAATTTCAGGGCCACACTACTCTATCACAACAGTTTGTTGGCTTGTTGGGTTTTTGTGTTTCATCTTTTTTATTCTAAACTGAATAGACTGCAAATAAAATGAGTGTTTCTATATACATTATAGAACATAAAAGGATTACACATAAAACTGCAAATATCTAGCAAGAAGAAATTACTTTTCTTTTTACATATTAAGTATAAAAAATTCAACATGTGAGTTTCAAAGTTATCGTCTCTAATTCCTTTTGACCTTCCTTCTGTTCTAATCTCATTTGTAGAGGAACCCTATCCTTAACCCTTTCTTCTTATACCCCTTCTTACTGAAACCTACTTCACTGATCCTCCCCTCTCAAAATGTAAATCCTTCTTTATATAGATTCCCACATCTCCTATAGACTTTCTGACCTACAGAAATGCTTAGCTCAGATTTCTCTTATACCCTCTAATAAAACACCCTTGCTTTGATACTTCCACTTGGCAATGAATCTATCTCCCTCTCCCTTTGATGTGTCCCACGCACCACTTCCATATTAACCTTCTTAAAGACAATTTCAATCATCTAGGTCAAGGTTAGACTGAGACCCACACTTTAAAAAGTGGGGGTCTAGGTCAATGTTGTGATTACCTAAGGGCTAACCTGATGGTTGATGTTTTCCTGAGAAATTACCAGCTCCAGTTCAAGGACCTTGTAACTTAAGAGAAGCTACAAACTTTCATCTTCCATTCCTTCTTAAATCCTTTTATTTCCAAGCATCATGCTAAGGACTGATAAATGTTTATTCAGAAACAGAGACACTGTTCAGGAAAGAGAATGCTCAAAATAAGGTTGCTGCTAAGAGATAAAGGGAAACTAGGAGCTAGGGAGTTTAGAACTAACTTCAAAATGTACTCTAGCAACCTCAAGATTTCATTGATATACATGTTGAGCAATTGTGTCCTGGGCAGCAGAGGTCTGAAGCAGAGATTTAGTGGAGGGAAGGGAGGAATGTGATAGGCAGGATGGAAAGATGATGAAGAACTAGGGGAAAGACATCTGCATACATCATAGAGAAAGAAGGGCTAAGACATTCAAGACAGACTGTGAGATGTGGGATTCACAACAGGACCATAAAGTCCTCCCTTCCCCTGTCAGTAAGGTGCGTTATGTGGGACAATAAAGCTAATATATTCTTTGATACATCCTTGAAAGTCTTGATCTCATTCCCCTGCCACTTTGATCCTTTAAAGGAAATAATTGAAGCAAATAAGCAGCTAAGGGGCACAGTGGATAGAGCAGCAAGCCTGGAGTCAGGAAGGTCTGAGTTTAAATCTGGCCTCGGACACTTACTAACTGTATGACTCTGGGCAAGTCGCTTAATCCTGTTTGCCTCAGTTTCTTCATCTGTAAAATGGGCTGCAGGAGAAAATGACAACTCACTCCAATGGTAAGGATAGGTAAGGAAAGACAAACCACTCTGCCAAGAAAACCACAAATGGGGTCACAAAGACTCAGGCACAACTGAATGACAGCAAAAGAAGTAAACGAATGGAACACAGCTTCAAAGGCCCACAATTCCAGCTCTGTCCTTCTTCAAGAACCTTTCATCACTGCCCTTTGCCTATTAAGTGATGTCTGAACTCTTCAGACTGGCACTCAAGGCCCTCTGATTCCAATCTACCTTAACAGTCTATTTTCTACTGCTTCCCTATTTGTGTTCCATGCTCCAGTCAAACTGAAGTCTTTCATATTCCTCAGCCATGTCCAGTGTCTACTGTATCTGTGTCTTTGCTGAGGAGGTCCTCTAGGCCTGAAATGCTTTCAGTTTCCATTTGTTGAAATCCTGTGCACCCAGATTCCAGTTCTTCTCTCTGAAACTATCCCTTCTTGGCCTTCTCTGAACTCTCATGGCACTTCCATCGTACCTTTCCTATGAAGTTTTTGTCAATCAACAAGCATTTATGAAGTACTTGCTATACTCGGGACCATGTAAAAGCAACAAAAAACAAAGAAAGGTGAAAATGCTGTCCCTGCCCTCAAGGAACTCATACAGGGGAAGCAAGAAAATTATACACACAAGATATGTACAGTATAAATGATGGGTAAGGGAGGCTAGGTGGTACAGTGGATAAAGTGCCAGGCCTAGGGGTAAGACCTAGGGTCAAGAAGAAATGAGGTCAAATCTGGCCTCAGACACTAGCTGTGTGACCTTGGTCAAGTCACTTAACCCTGTTTGCCTCAGTTTCCTCATCTGTAAAATGAGCTGGAGAAGAAAATGGCAAACCACTCCAGTATTTTTGTGAAAAAATACCCAAATAGGGGCACAAAAAGTTAGACATGACTGAACAAAACAACAAAATGGCAGGTAATCTCAGACGAAAGGCAGTAGCAGTGGGGAGCAGGGAGGGAGGTGCGGCACAGGAAGAGGGCCTCCAGCAAAAGGCAAGATTTAACATCGGTATTGAAGGAGGCCAGGGAAGCCAGAAGATAGGGAAAGTTGAGAAAGAATAGAAGATGGAGAGTTGTTCCTAAGGAATATCAACAAGACCTGTGTAGGTATATTGTACAGTACAAGGAAGAGAATGATGTATATGAAAATTGTGAAAGTAGGAAGCCCAGGTTGTGGAATGCTTTAAAAACCAAATAGAGGATTCTGTATTTGATACCAACTTGAATCCTAGTTGTTTGTAGTATGTCTTCACTCTCTGAACTATGAGCTCCCTGAGTGTAGGTCCTACATTTCTCCTATCTTTGGCTCATCTATGTATCTAGCTTTATTTTACTATGGACTTTCTAACTGGTTGTTTGATTCTGACAGGATGTTATCAGGGTCAGGGCTTGTCATCATGGGGAAGGCATCTCTCATGAAGCTGGTATGTCCTGGGAGATGATCATTCCCAAGATATAAGAAAATAGCTGCTGGTAATTATGAAAATGAAATTGCCTGATTTCACTGTTGAGAGATTCCCACCCCTACTATGTTTCTTTTAGAACTCTCTGGGCCTTTTTACTTAAGAAGGATTTTGTTATTCTTTTTAGAGTACAGTTTCCCAGGATCCATGGTCATGGAAATACCTAGTTTCCATGTGTTATTTAATAACTCCCAGAATAACCCCAAGGATCCTAGATATTAATTCCTAGAATCATAGTGATAGGCAGTCCTACTGAGACTGTGCCATAAAATATGGGGGTGACATAATTGATATTTACTACACTTGTGCAGAATGACAGTATTGCTAAAGTTAACCTATGACCTTAATGTCAGCAAAATGCCTTCTTTGTCTATTGCCCTATCAAGTAGGTTGGCATTGGTCAGGGAGTAGGGAATCCGTAGGGGAACTCATAAGGGAAACCATGAGGAACCCACAGGGGAATCTGTGTATGCCTTGACCAGCCCCCATCATGGCTTGAGGGGATTTGGGGGAGTACACAAGCTGTACCTGTCACGACTGACCCCATGAAGACATAGGGATAGTTACAGTCACTTCCTGCCTGCCCCTGCAAGAAGGGTGATTAGGAAATGCTTTAGGAACTGGTACTCCCATTATCAGCAACTCCCTTTGAGAATAACAGACTAGAATAAAGCAAGATTATTAACCCCTCTGAAGGTATCTGCCTGTTTGACCAGATCAAGAGCAAACCTATTAGAGGATGGAGTCCCAAAACTCCAGTGCCTCCTGTGTGTTATCTGTGAAACAGCCTTTTAATAGTTTTCTGGATTGCAGAGACTGCCACTGTGCCACAGAAGAAGAGGAGCTACTCTGTGACCCAGCAAATCTAAAGAGGGAGGGAGATTCAATGAAAAGCTCTCACTACTCTTCCATTTAGCTTCCCCTTACCCAGGCTCCCCTGCAGCACTTGGACAGAGCCCAGTTCTTCTTATCTCTTCTATCCCACTGATTCCTTCCTCCTCCTTATTTGCTTTTCTATGTTCCTCCTCAGGGCCCCAGCAACCTCACCAATTGTATCACTCTACCTTCTTTCCCTTCTCATTTCTACCACCTCTGCCTTTACCTGTGCCCCCAGCCTACAGCCCAAGTTTGTTTTTTCTTATCTTTGTCTCAGAATAGCTCTAAGTCTCTGGGACTGGTCCCCATCTCTGCCCAGCCCTCCCCACCCAAAGAGACCAAATCATAACCAATCCTTGTGCTGAGCCTAGAGAGAATTGCAAACCCACCCTACTCCTAGGTAGTACAGATTATGCTCCCTCAGTCAGTTCCAATCCACCCCCACCATAAGGCTACGATTGAGGCTGAGAGGAGCTGCACTGAGAAGTGATTTCAAGGTCAAAGTAGAGGAGGGGAGGCAGGGTAGAGTTATGAGATCTATCTAATTACTAAATCTAGTCTAAAGCACCAGGAAAAATCAGGCTCACTCATTCCTTTATCCCATTTTTCCTAACATTTTATGGCTGACCCTTTGAAGGCAATGAGAAATTTTATTTAAAAAAGAAAAATCATAGATCACAATCTTGACAACCTCTTTGTAGGATTTCAGTCTGATTCTTCAATGCAAAGACTTATGTAAGCTATTGATTTGTAAATATCTGTAAAGAGTAGCCTTGAGTATTTCTTTGCATGAATCTCCATTTACAACAGTCAAAAATAAACAGGGAGAAAAAGCACAGTTCTACCATCCTCTTTTAAACCCTCTAAGAAATGTCTCATGAGTCTGGTTGAATGATCTGACCCAAATGGTGGTCATCAATGATTGGAGGTCAGCTTGGAAGGAAGTTTCCAGTGGAATGTCCCAGGAATCTGCACTTGGCTTTCTGCTGTAAGGTAATAATATTACAAAAGTAACAATATCATCTATATAACAGTTACTATATAACCACACATTCTGCTAAGCACTTTACAATCATTACCTTATTTGACCCTCACAACAACTCTGGGAAGTAAATGCTAGTTTTTATAGTTGAGGAAACTGAGGCAAAGTGGGGTCAAGTGAATTCCCCAGGGTCACACAATTAGGTACTCTCTAAGGACAGATTTGAACTCGGGTCTTTCTGACTCTAGACCAGACAAATTTTTTTTAATCAAAGATTTTGATAAAGACAAATGCTTATCAAAAATATGCAGATTACATAAAAATGAAAGTGAGAAAATTAGCCTGAATCTAGTAAATGGAAATTTTAAGAGAAAAAATATAAAGTCTTATACTTGGGGAGGAAATAAAAAAAGCTTCACACATATAAGATACAAAGCTAGGTATGACTGGAAAATAGTTTTGCTGAAAAAAAAATCTGCATTTTACTGGACTACAAACTCAATAGGAGCCAACTGTGGGATGTGGAAAACAGGAAAAGTGATGTCATTTTCATTATCAGTGAGAGAGGCAGTATGTCTATGACAATCTGCCCTGGGCAGACCCAATCTCTGAAAGATTTTCAGTTCTGGGTACCACATCCAGAGCATTGTTAAACTGGAGAATGTCCAGAGGCAGTCAATCATAACAGTGAAGGGACTGAAGATAATAATATATAAGAATCATCCAAAGAAATTGGGGGTATTTAGCCTGACGAAGAGAAGA
The DNA here is from genome assembly GCA_023548195.1 of Bettongia penicillata ogilbyi. Classification (NCBI taxonomy): domain Eukaryota; kingdom Metazoa; phylum Chordata; class Mammalia; order Diprotodontia; family Potoroidae; genus Bettongia; species Bettongia penicillata. The sequence goes on along the minus strand of JAJHZJ010000574.1, from coordinate 2,502,014 downwards.
TTGGGGGGAGAGAAACAGTAATAACTCATCTACATAGTGTTTAAAGGCTTGCAAAGCACCTCTTTTTAACAATCTTGAACAATAAGAAGTGTAAGTATTAGTATCACCATTTTACTGATGAGGAAACTGAGGCTCCCAAAGGTTAAATATTTTGTCCATGCACATGTAGCTAACAGGTTTCTGAGCTAAGAGTCAAACCCAAGTTTCCTGCTGCTAAGTCCAATGTCCTTTCTCCTTTGCACTTTATATAAAGATCAGGTGAAGGAACCAGGGATTTTTAGCCTTTGAGAAGACTTCATAGAATAGGAAGAACATGAGAGCCATCTTCACACAGCTGAATGACTGATGCATTAAAAAAAGAAAACTTGTCTAATTTGGTTCCAGAGGGTAAAACCAGAAGCAGTGGATAGAATTCATAAAGAGGAACATTTAAGCTTGATTTCATGAAAAACTTCCTAATATTGAATAGCTATTCAAAAGTGCCGTGGGCCACTACACATAGTGGAAGGGTAATTCGCCCTTCCTGGAGGATTCAGAGCAAAGACTATCAGGTATCTTGCAGAGAATATTCCTATTCAGCTCTGAGTTTGACTAAGATGACTACTGAGGTCCTTTCCAACTCTGAAATTTTATGACCTGCTCCCATCTCACACTTACCGTTCCTCTCCAAGGTTTTAGAATCAGAGAACTGGAACAGAGGAAAGCGTATTCCAGACCCTTGACTTACTAACCATTTATATTACCTTAGGAAAGGTGACATTGGTCATCACTTTCTCTCTTTTGGCCTTCTCCTCCATAAAACTCATCCTATCATCCTCACAAAATTTCAGTGTCATTCACATGAGAAAAGATTTGCTAAACTCAAAAATACACAAAGCTCCATGCAGGAGTATGATAACATGACTATGGAAAGCCTAGGGAGGGAGAAGGGACAGAATCTGGAAGATGTCAAGTTTGCATTTGGAGATACACTGAATCACCAGGTTCTTGATTTCAGCGCCAAGGGTGCCCCAGCACACAGCATTCCAGAGAATCCTTGCAGTAAGACACCAGCATTTCACTTGTGCGACACTCTTGCCTGCAAAATCCATTTTTTCCACATTTGGACCAAATTATATAGTTCATGTCTGAGGAAAATGTGAAGAGACAGGGAGATCATTCATGAAGGCTGGCATGCAAATGGTTTCCCAAACCTAGTGGAAAGACCACTGACTCAAGTCAGAACACATTGATTCAAGTCCCACTTCCAAAGCTTATTACCTATGTGACCCTCAGCAAGTCATTTAGCCTCCATGGGCAAATAAGGGAATTAAACTAGATGGTCTGTGAGGTCCCTTCTAGCTCTCAATCTATTATCCTATTCTATGAACCTATGATAATTGGTTGTTAGCTCAACTGAGAACCAGGTATAAATGGCTGGAATTTTGATGGAATTATGCCAGTTGGCTTAGCTCAAATAGCTAGCAGAATGATTCCGTGTAGACCAGCATTCCTTCCTCCAAAAATACAATCAAATTATCTGTAGTGATTTCTCCCAAAGAAATCCTGGTGCCTTGGATCAGTCTCTGAGCCTATATGGAAAAAGCTTTTTAACCTTTGAACTCTGAAAGTTTGAGGAAAACTTTGGTTCTAGAGGAAAGTGGTGGCCCTACAAGACTGAGCTTTAGTGGGGCAGTCTTCAACCCTGGAAACTATTCTGACCAAGACTGAAAATGTGGTGTCCTTTGAACTTCACTGATGAAAGCTATGGTCTAAAATGTTTAATAAGCCTTGTTGAAAATGTTCTTAGCCTTGGAATGCCCTCAGAGTCCTCTTAGCTGTGTGCTAGAGAATCACATTGGTTCTCCAGATGAAGGGAGTGGAATAATATCCATTCCTCACTGGGGAAGTAAGACTCTGTTCTGGAATCTCCTCTGGCCCTAATTAGGAAAGGGGTCCTCCTCTCTGGACCTCCATCTTGACTAAAACCTAGGGAAATTAGATAATTCCTCAAACAGTTTTTGAGTTCTTAAGGGGATGACTATGGCCCTGAATATAGTAGGTGCTTAATAAATGTTGAATAAATTCTTGCTGAATGAATGAACTTCTGAGTTCATTCCTTCCGCATAATTGTAATATTGTGCATTGCTACTGTGTCTTATCTACCTGATGCCTTATTCTCTGGTCTGATTTAGAAAGTGCTCAGTCTCTGCCCTCCAGGAGGTTCCAATCTAGTACATTTGGACCAGTTTCTAGAAGCATTTAATACATATAAGTTCATATTAGAATCCAGTTGACAGACCCATAATAAAATATCCAAGTGACTTTAACAAGTCTCTTTACCTTTCTGGGGCTCAGTTCTCCAAACTATAAAATTAGGGAAGATTGACTAAATGATCCCTAGAGGCCTTTCTAGCTCAAGACTTCCATGTTATACATATATGTTCCAAGGATACTAATTAAAGACCATTATTGAAGGGAAAAGTTAAAGGGACTAGGATTGTTCAGCTGATTACAGGACAAGTGGGGTGGTATTGGGCTGGTCATCAGCTGCTAGAAGGATTACAACACAGACTGAGGGCATTCAAAAAATAACACCAAAGCACCAATCTTCAAAGATTATGTTCATCAAGAGGGTGATACTGGACATACTGAAAATATTAGGATTTGGGCTTTGATTAAAATGTCCTTCCCTGAGTATGAATAGAGACCAAAGGGTGCAATGGTTGAAGCAACAGGAAAAAGCAAGATTGGTCCTTCCCAACACTTAGTGGATCAAGCTTCCATAACTTCTGCAGACTATCCAACGAAGATCAAAGGCCACAGAATTGTAGGACTATACGTTGTTAGAGCTAGAAGACCTCTTAGAGGTCATCTAGTCCAATGACCTTGTTTTATGGAGAAAAATTGAATCATAGATCAAGTGTAAGAAAAGGACTTCAGAAACCATCTAGTCCAACCTCCTTATTATACAGCTAGGGAAATGAAGTCCAGAGAAACTGAAGTAATTTGTTCAAGGTCACAGAAATAGTAAGAATCAGAAAGAGGATTTGAATCCAGATCCTCTGACTTCAGAACCAATGCTCTTTCTACTGTATTCATACCAGGCAAGAAACTCACCCAGTGTCACAAACCTAGCATAGTCATAGCTAACAAGTGGCAGAGTTGGGAATTGAATCCAGGTCTTCTGAGTCCAAAGTCTAATGTACTTTTCCCTACATCACTACCCTGGGAATCCCTTGGTCAGTCTTGGAACTGTGAGGCTTTGTGGTAGCAAACAACATGGTTGTATACAGAGTCACTTAGGACAAGGGAGAAATGCCCAAAATGAAAACATTCAAGGTCAGTAAGAGAATAGGTGTCAGGCTATGGTCTACTTTACCACCCCGTAACTTAACATGCCATCATCTATGCATCATTTTCATATTCATGAGCTTTCTGTAGGACAAGGTTTCCATGAAAATTTTTCATATTACCTAATAGCACGTGATCCAGAAAGAAAAAAAATGCAAAGAAAAAGTAAATGATCTTCATGGCCAAGAATGTCAGCAGAGAGGGAGGCAACAGGCCCTGGAGAAAACAGAAAATATTGTGACAGTGAGGTTGAGACCTCTTGCGCTTAGAGCCCCCATTGGCAATGGAGTGAAGCCCCTGTACTCTGTCAAATAATGTAATGGATAGCATTTAAACACCAGAAACTCACAACTCCTTCTGTGGTCTATCAAACAGATTTTACCACAAATTAATAAGACTCTTATTTGGTACCTAATCTGGTACATTATGTGATTTCAGGCATTTCCTTGAAAGCCCTCTGCTACCCCCAAAAAATCCTCAACCTTCTCATGGATATTTGAAATTCATACATTGGATCATAGAATTGTTGAATTGAAAAGTCTCTTGGAGTTTGTTGGAGTAAATCATCTACCCCAAACAATTCAGTGAAAAATTTCCCTCAGGCAACTCCCTATCAAACCATCATTTAACCTTGGCTTGAATATCGCCAAAGGTGAAGAGCTCACTATCTCATTTCTTTCCATTGCTGGACAGATTGATAATTGAAGGAAAGACTTCTCTTATGCTAAATTCAAATGTGACCTCCTAAAACTTCCACCTACTGTTTCTAATCCTGTTCTTTCAGAACATGCAAAACAAGTCTACCCTCTCTTCCATGTTACAACTCTTTAAATATGTCAGGGCAGTGATTTTTCTCCCTTGTCTTCTCTTCTCCAGGCTATGCTTCATGTGACAATAGTTTCCATGTTGTCATAACTGGTTCAACAATGATGGAGACTTTGTGTTCAACGTTTTTGCCTCACTAGTTGTGCCAAAGTGGAGAGGATGGCCAACATGATTGTACATTATTCTCCCCCCTCCCATTCATTTCGTGATGGGGCCATGGCTAATAGCATTCCATGGCATGTACAGTGAAAGCAGCAGGATGGCCCACTCAGGGCATAGCCATTAGTGATAACAGCAATGGTTTGGGTTTGAAGGGTCAGAAAAAAATGGTGGGTCCTTGGAGGCAATGGGATCCCAAGGTATTTATTTACAAGATAAGAAACAACCAATGGCTAGAAGTAGCAGGCATACTATACTGAGATTGAGAAGTATAAGTTGATAGGCTAAGAGGATCAGGATTTAAAAGACAAAGGGAAAACATAGTCAAAGATCTGCTATGAGCCAAATCAACCCAGTGTCTGAGGAACCTAGAATTTACACAAATCCTGTTCCAATTCAATTCATTCAACAATACTAACATCATTTGGAGTCCTGGCTTTAAAGTCTTTTAATCTTCTGAATGGCTGTGTATGGGTCATCATCACTAATGTTACCTACATGGAAGACAGTCAGGTTCAAGCAGAAATGGACAAATCACCAAACACTTGTGGAGAAATTACCTGCAAGTGTCAAAGTCCGAAGTCTTATTAAGTGTTCTGTGGCAGAAGCCCTTCAGGGAACTTGCTACAATGAGCACAGAAGATGGATCTGTAATGAATATACTGCGAAATTTTATGAGAATGAGGTGATTCAGAAATGGTTGAGGATCCCCAAAACTATCCATCTGATCCAGACACCAAGCCACACATTTGGTTGATGTAACTGCTGGATTTGTTGATGATATACAACCCAGCCTGTAAGGATGGATACATGTGCCCAGTTAGCCTTGTCACCCTCTGAGTCTCACTGTCATTTCTCATTCTAGGCAATGAGTCAGCACTGATGATAATCTCGGGAGACAAGCTCTGTCCCCTACTAAATGTAAGCACCTCAAGGACAGGAACCCATTTGTTTTTACCTTTTTTTCCCAAGAGCTTAGCACAATGCCTGGCACCTTTCAGTTCAGTTGTCTGACTCTTCATCACCCCTTTCTGGGGTTTTCTTGGTAAAGATAATGGAGTAGTCTGTCATTTCCTTCTCCAGCTCATTTTGCAGATGAGGAAACTGAGGCAAACAGTTAAGTGACTTATTTGTTGATTAAGATAAATAAAAATAAATAGAAGAATTTGCAAAAATGAGGAAGCACTTAAGGTACCTGTTAATCATTCTAGTTATTTCTATCTACATGGTACCCCCAGTTCTCCCTCTGGGGGAAGAGGCTTGACTGATAAGCCCGCATCAGGAATAGCTTGATTCTCTTAAAAATTTCAATTGATCTCCATGCCATTCAAATAAGCAAGCATTTATTAAGCATTCACTATGTACAAAGGCCATGCGCTGAGCTCCAAGCATACAAAGATGGAAAACAGCCGAGTTCTTGATCTCAAGGCAGCAAGGTGGCAAAGTGAATAGAGCACTGGGTCTAGAGTCTAGCAGATCTTAGACATTTACCAGTTGTGTGACTTTTGGACAAGTCACTTAACCTTTGATTACCTCCACTTCCTCATCTGTAAAATGGGGATAATAATAACACCTACCTACCAGTGTTGCAAAATGTAAACTACTATTATTACTATTTTGAATTGGGGGTGATTAAGTGTCAGCATTAGGAGGATTTGAGTTCAGATATGGTCTCAGATCTTTAGTAGTTGTGTGACTCTGGGCAAGTCACTCAAACTGTTTGCCTAAGTTTCCTTGTCTGTAAAATGGGGGGGATAATAGCAGATATCTCCCCTTGTTGTGAGGATCAAATGAGGTAATATTTACAAAGTGTTTGGCAGGATGTCTGGCACCTAGTAGGCTCTATACATATATTAACTTTTTAATACTATTATTATTATCAAAACCTGCCCCTAGACTAGCAATAGTACATGGGTATTGGGAGTGGTTAGCAGACATGCTGCCTGAGGAATTCAACACATTCATGGGCTATCAGTACATATGCCAGTGTAGATAATGTAGACAGAATTCCCTTTAGAAAGAAATTCCTTCATTAGTCATGAAAGCATTGAAAAGAAGCTGCAACTGGTAATCTAGAATTGGTTCTTATATTGAAAGGATTGAAGAGGAATACAACAGACTACTGAGCATCACCCTTCCAAAGGACCTAATTTCCAAGGGCTTTGTTCCAGAGAAGTTCTTGATTGCAATTGGCATTTCAAAGTGGTCTAATGTCCTCCCAGCACTATATTAAATAATTGGTAGGACAAATATTATTTTTACTGTAATTGGCATTCATTGGTATAACAATTATTTACTATTGTTTATGATTATTCATATGGGATAAAAGATGTAGAGCTGACCTTGGGGCCAGAAACATTTGAATTCAAGTCTTTCCTCTAATACATATTAGCTGCATAGTTATGGGCAAGCTGCTTAATCTCTCAGAGCTGCTGGGCAGTTCTCTAGAACTATAAAGTAACTGACAAGTTATTGATCTGAATCAGTTCAAGGAGTTTCCATACTGAAAGGTCCCCTCATCGATTAAATGAAAATTACCCACCTCACAACTTGCTGGTTAGCGGCAAGGCAGTAATTACCAAATACTTCCATTTCATTTCATATCATTTGGATAGCATTTATTTGAGCCAAACTTAAGGAATTAATGGACAGAAACCTTATCAGAGCTATTTCTATGAAGCTTCATCATCTTTAAGCAAGCGGTCAGTCTGAAATAATTATTCTTATTAAAGCTAACATGTATATAAGTTACTGCTTACTATGTGCCAAGCACTGTGCTATGTTTTACAATTATTTTCTCATTTGATCCTCAAAACAACCCTGGGGGATAGGGTCTGTTATTATCCCCATTTTACAGATGAGAAAATTAAGGAAAAAAGAGTTTAAATGACTTGCTCAGAGTCACCTAGCTAGGAAGTATCTCAGGCTTTCCTGACTCCAAGCCCGGTGCTCTATCCGCTGCACCAGATGGAACCCCCAAACAGATTATTAGAGGAGAATGCCCAAAAGCATCTGCCAAATTCTCATTACTCAACATAGCAGAACATGTTCTCCAAAGGAGATTTCTGATGCACCAACCTTCAAAAATACCCAAAGGAAATGGGCAGCCCTATGCCCTGGCAGATCAAGGAGCAGATGGCTCGTGTGACTCACTGAACTCTGACTCAATTTTGCTTTCAGAATCAATGCTGGTCTTTCCTCCAGAATGTAGAGTCGTCCACTCATTGTGCTTAACTTATTTCCACCCTCTCTTCCTACCTCAGCAGACTGATGGTTACGCTATTTACCCACTCCTCTTGGAACGATGTTGCTGCCTTACCCCTGGAATTAGCTTCCTCTGGCTCTTGCCTCTTCTGCTCTCCAGCTGAGAGTTTTCACCACAGCCTTGTTTCCTCCCAACAGGTCACTACAGTAATTAACCATATAACATTGCTGCCCTCTGTTGGCCACCGGCTGTTACATATACCTGAAGCAGGACTTTTACTATTAGTTAATCCTGGCTCCCAGCTCATCAGTAGAAATTCTGTTGGAAGGATTATCACTGAATTACTAAACAAGGCAAAGACTCAAAGCTTGCCTCAACTACTTCCATCTAAACTTAGCTGAGGATTTACCAGACATAAAAATCACACTGATTAGTGTTACACAACAACTCTGTGATGAAAGGTAATTCAAATATTATTATCGAAGAAATGGGGTCTTAGAAAGTGGAAAGACTTGCCCAAGTTTACACAGCTAGAAAAAAAAGGCAAGATTTGAATGCAAGTATTCAAAATTCAGGATTAGCATTTCAATGCCACATTACCTATGAATGACCTCACAGTTGATAATCATAGTATTCTGAGATATATAGTGCTACACCCCAAAACGGTTGTCATCTTAACCATCTTACAACTAATTGAATGCTGAGGAGTATGTAAGATCCCCCTGAATTTATTGTTTGTCAATTATGAAAAAAAATTTGTTTTTGATTCAGTGGAACAAAATGCTTCTTACAGGCTCTTTTACACACAAAGTGTCTCCCATCCATATGTCAAGATCATTCAGAATTCCTTGGAAAATATAACAATACGAATAACCCTATTGAATGATCCTCTGATAATCATCAGTCAAAGCATAAAACAAAAAGATGTATGTTTATCCAAGATATGTACTACTGGATGAAGGAGATTCAACACAGAGTCAAGATCAAGGAGTAATTCCTTATGGATAGTGAGGTCCTCCAAATGTTCCTTGAGAATGACATTGTGCTGATTGCCTCAAGCTCTAATACATTGGATAGACTCCTGGAAGAGTTCTGTATTCACTCAGAGTAGTTTGGCCTGTCCTTCCATGCAGGCAAGGCAATATGGGTAAAGAAAGCCCATTGTCTTTATTTCAACATTCATTTCAACGGACACCCTATAGGACTTTTCCATTGTCTTAACCGTGTGTACACTGTCTCAAACAGACACTACAGAGAGACAATGAGCTGGTTCAAAAGTTTAAGGAAAAACAAGAAAAGACTGAATAGCTTTTGGAAAATTCCAAAGCTCTTTTGTTTTCCCATGAAAGCAAAGACCCATCTTTTCAATACTAACTTTTTTTTGGTGACACTATATGATTATAAGTCACAGAATATTACTGCTAAAGATAAATATCACATAGAGCAAAATGGAGAGGCATGGGCATGAACAGACTATAATGAGGAACTTCAAAGAACAGCAGTAAAGGATATGATCAAGGAATTGGATGACAGGAAGGTAATATAGGCTGGTCACATAACAAGAGCAAGGGATAAAAGATGGACAGTCATAATGTTCCACTGGTACCCTTATGATGTCAAGAGAAAGGAGGAAAGGCTTCCAGCTGGTTGAATGAACCCCCTATATGCAAGTTTTGGGAGAACTTGGACAAAAGTCACACAGGATGGCCAGATGTGGATGGATTGGGACTTGTACTATGAAAGAGACTCCTCAATCAATTAGATCACAGATTCATTAGAGTATTGGATAAGAAAACTTGAGAGGCACCCATGAAGTTGTGGATAGAGAGCTGCTCCCAAGGAAGGCCTGGGCTCAAGTACCACTTCTGACATATAATAGTTATCACCTTTTAACAATGAGTCCTTTTAGGTTAGCAAAACATTTTACATACATTATATCATTTGATCCCCACAATTTACCCTGTAAAGTAGATATTATTATTGTCTTCATTTTACAGATAAAGAAATTGAGGCTAAAAGAAATTAAAGCAACTTTCCCAGGATCACATAGCTAGTGTCACAGTCAGGATTTGAACTCAGGACTTTTTAATTCTAGGTCTAGCATTTTATCCATCCTCCCATCTAGCGGCTTCAGGTAGGGACTCTGTGACCCTGGCAAATCACTTAACTTTTCAATACCTCCAGGCAATTCTCTAAGATGATAAATTACAGAGCAGTTGTGTAGAGTTTAAAGGACTTGCCCAAGATCTCATAGAAAAGTAAGTGCAGAGCCTAGTTTGGAACCCAAGTCTTACAGCATCAAATTCAAGAGCCTATCCACCACACCATGCAGCCTTTCCATTCAGTCAGGCAGTCTTTGCTAGGAACTATGGAACTGAACCATGGTTCCTGTACTTGTAACTTGAGGTCACAAGGCCATTATCAGAAAAGTTCCAAAAAACAGATAGGCCAATGGGCCAAGAGTTTCTCCTGAGATGTCCTAGTCAGATTATGGTTCAGTGTAGTATGATAACAAGAACATTATTGGGCTTGGAATCTAAGGACCTGGATCCAAATCCCACCTCCATCATCACCCATGGGACTTTGGGCAAATCATTTCATCTTTTGGGTCTCAGTTTCCTTATCTGTAAAATGAAGGAGTTGGACTACATGATTTTTAATGTCCCTTCCAACTCTACAGCTGTGGTCTTCTGATAATAAGCTTTTCCTTCAGAGGCATGTGGCCCTCACCTTCTAAGCACACATGAGAACCACAAAGGGAAGCTTGTAGTGATTCCTGAAGATTCAAAGTCACCTCACTTGTACAATACCAGGGCCACCCTGCCCAAGGACTTCAAAGACTGTTAGCTGAGATGCAGCAGTTACTGATATGTGCCTGGAAGCTGAAGTGTCCACTAACTGTTCTCATTCCACAGTCACCCTGGTGGAATTTGCTATCTCTGGAGTTCCTCTGACTGAAAGAGTCCCCCAGGAAGTTCTCCCCTGAGAGTTTCCCTTGAAGCATTTTAAAGCAAAAAAGGACCAGTATGTGAAGGCTCATTCATCCTTGCCCATTACTATCTCTGAACACAGTGATGTACATGTTTATAATCTTATACAACCATGTCCCATGTCTGACTCTTGTCTCCCAAAGGGAACATAAGCTCAATGAAGCTTGTGCCTTTTCCTATCTTCGACAGGAGGAGATCAGCCATTGGTTTGGAGACTGTAGTTTCAGGGAAACTGGGAAAGGCCCCAGCACTGGAATAATCCACCAGATTCAGAAACTGAGAGCTGGGCAAGTCATTTAATTTCTGTCTCCCTCAGTTTCCTCAGCTGTAAAATGGGGATAAAAATAGCACCTATCTCCTAGTGTTGTTGTAAGGATCACAAGAATTAGTAAATGTAAAACACACTGCAAACTCTGAAGTGCTATTAAATGCTAGATATTATTATTTTTATCATTAGAAATGATTGGTATTAAGACATTTCTGAAAAAGTCAACTGACAGAAGAAGAGAGGAGTAGGGGTGCCTAAGGCTATTAAAGGTCAGGTTTTGTTCTCGTTTTGTTTACTTCACTTTGCATCAGTTTACACAAGTCTTACCAAGTTTCTCTGAGACCATTCCCTTCATCATTTCATCAATACAAGAGTATTCTATCACATTCATATACCATTACTTATTCATCCATTACCCAACTGAGAGGGAATCTCCAGTTTTCAATTCTTTGATACCACAAAAAATATAGCTCTCATATGGTTACTTTTCTTCTTTCTTTGATCTCTTTAAGGTATAGAACTGAGTAGTATCACTGAATCAATAAATTTGCATAATTTAATGGGTTTGTAGACATAGTTCCAAATTGCTTTCCACAATGACTGGATCAGTTCACAATACCCCCTCCAAAAAATTTATAAGGAAAAGGACCCATATGTACAAAAATATTTGTAGCAACTCTTTTAACAGTGCTAATGAATTGGAAATTAAGAGAGGTACTCATCACATTTGGAGTATCCCATAGATCTTAAAAGTTCCTTTCCAAAAGAGATCAGTTCTTTGTACTTACGCTAGAGCCTAGCACAAAGCTTAACACATAACAGGCACTTAAAAAATACATGTTGATTGACTGAATAGACAAGCATAAGTTCCCTGAGCCTCTACCATGTAATCAAACAATTTTAGAGTTGGAAGGAACAGGAGGCCATCTAGTCCAACCTATACTTGAAAAAGAATCATCACTGACACATACCCAGCACTCCCTAAGGCAATCTATTCCACTTTTAGACAACCCCAATTGTTAGGAAGGTTTGACTCTATTGTTTGTTTGTCTGTTTCTTTGTTTTTTCCTATCTCAAACTTTGCTTCTATTCATTGCTCCTACATTCACCCTCTGGAGTCAAAAAGAACAAATCAAATCCCTTTTCTACCTGATAGCCCTTCAAATACTTGAAGATAGTTCTCATGTGCCTCCCATAGCTTTCTCTTCTCCAGGCTAACCAACCCCCCTTCCTTCAAGTCATCCTCATATGGCATGAACACATTGGATTCTCTCACAGAGATAGCCATCATCCCAGAGTTTCATTAAAGGGATCCCTAAAGTACTCAAATGAGTTCAATCAAATCAGGGAGGAGCTGAGAATCTAAGACTTGTGAGGGGGAAAACGGAAGGGCTGGATAATAGGCTAAGTGTTAAAACGGGGGTGTTTAGAGAGCTTCGAGTTCAACTTATTCATTTTTCAATGAGGAAACATTGGGAAAATTACTTCTCATCTCTGAGTCTAAAGTCACATAGGAGAATGGAAATTATATGGCTTATATGGATGATGTAGGAAGTCTTACTGCAAGTAGTTGCAACAATATTGGAAGATGAGAGTTGGGAAAATGTGCAAAGCTTCCAGCTCCATTATCACCACCACTACCTTTCATTTTCTGGGTAGGTCCAGGTCCCTGAGAAGCAATACAATTCTCTCCAGTTTTCACTCTCTCTTCCTCACCTAATACCCGCAGTAGAAGAGGAGGACTGATCAGAGTTAGATGTAGGACAGTCATTCTAAGTCTCAAGCCCTAGCCGCTCCCACTGTGGGAGTATGAAAGGAGGAAAGAAAAAGGCAGAGGGAGAAGGAGAAGAAAGAAAGGGGCCAAGCAGCCTAGGAGGAAGAAGAAATGTATGCTAGCTGGGAACAGTTAATGGAAGATAAAACAGCCCTCAGAATCTCATTGGATACTATTCTTTGACTCTCTTACCTCTTGCCTGCCACATGAAATTGAGAACAGAGTGGAAGAATTAAAGTGGGGAAGACCTGAACTTAAATCAAGTTTAAGACCTTGTGTGACCTTGGACAAGTCATTCAATTACTATCTGCATCAATTTCCTCCTATATAAAATGGGGATAATAATGGCACCTAGCTCACAGTGTTATTGTGAAGATTAACGAAGATAACATATGTAAAAGGTTTTGCAAATTTCTAATGAAATATAGATGCTAGCTATTTGATTATCTTTGCCTCTTCATCTTTTATTGTGGGGGCCCAGATCTTAAAATGACCTCCAACTCAGTCATTCCCAGTGGCAAAAAAAGAAACAAGAAGGGCCCTAAGATAAAGTTTTGCTCTGCTTTCTCTTCCTTCCCTGGCTAAGCAGAACCTTCCCCACTGTGCCAGGAGGTAGTTTTGATCAATGAGCCTTTCACTCTCTCTAGAGAACAGAATGAAACCCTTAAGAAAGTTCCACAAGTGACTTGACCTTGGTGATGAATGCCCTCCTGTATGTCTTGCTTAAGCTACAAGACCTCCACTGTAGCTGAATCACTCTTCGCCCTTAGTTTGGGATAATCATCACTCTTAGGGTCAAAGAGAGCACAGTGGGCAGGACCCCAAGAAGACTGGAGTGGGGAAGGCCAATGAGAGTTTTATAACAAAGTTTTAGTTTGAAACTTAATTTCTAAACATAATAAAAATCAGAATCAAATTCAGGGGAAGGCAACCCAGGGTATGTGCCCTTCCCATCCTGTTCAGTCTGTCAGTCAATGAACAAGCATTGAAGTACTTCCAGGCACTGTGATAAGCACTGGGGGATTATAAAGAAAGGCAGAAACAGGTGTCTGATCTCGGGAGATTCACATTCTAATGGTGAAGTCAACAAGCAAATAACTACATACACATAAGATATATACAACAAAATACAAAGTAAGTTCAAGCAGAAGATACTATCAGAACATTGTTTTGGGATGTTGGGAAGGGGGCAGAGGATACAAGGACATACCTCTTTCAGAAGGTAGGATGGAGCTCTCTTGTAAGAAGCCAGAGAAGCCACGAGGCAGAGATAAGGAAAGAGAATTCCATCAATGGAGGACATACCCTGAGATGGGGCATAATCTGAGGTCAAGAACCTCAATCTGTTTCTTTGAGGAAAGGAAACTGAGGCTAGAAAGATTGCAGTGGAACGGGCTTCTTCAGGAGGTAATGGACTCTCCCTCACTGAAGGTGATCAGGGCGCTGTAAAGGTGAGTATTACTGAAGTAGAGGCTGCACTATATGGTGTCTGAGGCTCCAGTCAACTCAGAGGTTCTGTGATTCTGAAGCCAACTTGAGAGAAAGCAAACTAGAAAAGAAAAAACTGACACAAAAGAACAGAATAAGGCCTTCGAGTCAAACTCAAGAATACCACCCACTACAGGTTGATGTACTAGATAGTTAGAAGAATCCCATGGCTCAGGTGAGCTGGGTAGAGAAATAGTTGACCAGCAGAAAATAGACTGAGGGCATTCGATCCTTAGCCTCCTCTGGCATTGACTTTTCTTTTAATTAACCCAGATCCACATGTTAATCCCATGGATCCAGACCACATAGAGGAGATTGGAGAGGACTAACAAGTGTACACAAAAGGAGATGTGTGAGTGGGGTAGGGTGGCATGGGGTGGGAGGGATCAGGTGGTCATCATGGAGTCTAGAATAATGAAAAGTAAAGAGTGTTGGTTTGTTAGTGTAACCCCACTCTGACAGAGCCAGAGAGCCTTCTGAACACAGAAACTAACTCTAGTTCTTTAGTCCCAAATTTCTTTCAAAGAAATACTTCTTGAAATTAAAGATATCTATAGTCATGTGATAAAATGCTTTAGATCACTAATGATTAGAGAAATGAGAATCAAAACAATTCTCAGGTACCATATCACACTTGTCAGATTGGCTAACATTACAAAACAGAAATATAAATGCTGGAAAATATGTAGGAAAATTGGAACACTAGTGCATTGTTGGAGTTATGAATTGATCCAACCATTTTGGAGAGCAATTTGGAACTATGCTCAAAGGCTATAAAAATGTGCATACCCTTTGACCTGGCTATGCCACCTCTAGGGCTGTATCCCAAAGAGATTATTTAAATGGGAAAAGGACCCACATGTACAAAAATATTTCCAGCAGCTCTTTTTGTGGTGCAAAGGATTGGAAATTAAGGAGATGCCCATCAATTGGAGAATGGCTGAACAAGTGGTAGTATATGAATGTAATGGAATATTATTGTGCTATAAGAAATGATGAGCAGGCAGACTTCAGAAAAACCTGGAAAGACTTATATGAACTGATGTTGAGTGAGGGGAACAGAACCAGGAGAGCATTGCATACAGTAACAGTCACACTCTGCAATGATGGACTGATAGACTTGGCTCTTCTCAGCAATGCAAGGTTCTAAGACAACTCCAAAATGCTCATGATGGAAGATGCTATCCACATCCAGAGAAAAAATTACAGAGTCTGAATGCAGATCAAAGCATACTACTTGCTCTCTCCTTTTTGTTTTGTTTTGTTTCGTTTCTTCTTTCTCATGATTTGTTCCATTGATTATAGCTCTTCTTTACAATACGATTAATGTGATATATGTTTAATATGAATGTATATGTAGAGCCTATATAAGATTGCATGCCATCTTGGGGAGGGGGAGAAAATTTAAAACTCAAAAACTTGTGGAACTGAATGTTCTAAACTAAAAATTAATTCATTAATTAGAATTTAAACAAAAAAGAAATACTTCTTAAGAAAATCCAACTCTCTAACTTAAAAAAGGATAGAGGAGAATATAAAATAAACAACTTCAATTATACAAGATTTTAAAGCTTTTTGTAAAACTATGTAGAGAGAATTCAAAGAGAAACTATATAGAGGAGGAAATCTTAGATCAAATATTAGTAAAAGTCTGACATTTAAAGTACATAGGGCATAAATACAGAAATATGAAAGCAAGAAACATTCCCCCATAGATTGGCAGTCAGAGGGTATAAACTAACAGTGAAACATGAACCTTAAATACCTCTGAAGTTTTACCTCATAATATGCAAATAGACAACAATGACAAAAAATGGAAACAACCAATCGTAGAGGGGCTTTGGGAAGACTTACACTGTTGTTGACACTGTGGAGTAATCCAACCATTCTAGACATGAATTTGGAATTATTGCAAGGAAAATGACTAAAACTGTTCATACTCTTTAACCCAGAAATTTCACTACTGGGATCTTAACCCAAGGAGGTCTAGAAAGAAGCAAATGTATATCCACTACATATCAAAGTATTCATAATAACACTATTTGTGGTTGCAAAGAAATAGAAACAAGTGGGTGCTCATTAAAGGGGAGATGGCAAAAAAAAACCAACTATGGCATATAAATGCAATGGAATATTACTGTGTGGTAAGAAATTACAAATATAAATAATCCAGAGAAACATGGGAAGATTAGTATGGACTGATCAAGAACAAAATAAACAGAACCAAGAGAACAATATACACTTCATGAGAATATAAATAAAATGACCACAAAAGAGAGTAAAACTCCAAGTAACTGAAAAATCCAAAGAAGGTCCCAAAGATCAGGAAATGGAAAAGACCTCCTCCCTAACAGTGAAGAGGGAGGGGTCTGCTAGGATAGAATATTATATATGATGGCTAATATCACTGTATTCATTGTTTTCACTTAGCTTTTATTTTTTTGGTCACAAGGTAGGGTTCAGTCTGGAAGGTGGAAAAGGAATATGAAATGAGTTTGATGAAAAGACAAAAGGTATCAATAATTTGTTTAAACACCTCCCTTTCCTTTGGTTCTATATTCCCCCAATCAACTTCTGAACTGTGATTCAATGTCCCTCAGAATCTACCCACTCATTCAATTCAAATGAACAACTATTAATTAACTATGATGGAGGGAAGGGGAAGTGGGGTGGGAGCAGTTCTAGCTCAGTAGTAACTGTATCCTGGAGGTCACAGAAGCAATCGGAAGCCATCGGACAATCCAATCCATCTGTCATAGTCACCATGGAACAATGGGAAAAGCACTGAATTGGGAGTTAAAGAACCTAGGCTGAAATCCCAGCTCTACTTCTTCCTAGCCATGTCACCTTAGATAAGTTGCTTTAGCTCTCATTATTTGCTTTACTTCTCTAGACCTCATTATTATCATCTGTAAATTGAAGACGTTGAATTAGACAATCTCTCATGTCCCTTCTAGCTATTGGTCCAATGTGTCTTTATACTTTCTTCCCCATCACTGCCTGCTTTGGTCTCATTGTTTCTACTCAGTGCCAACTCGCCGTAAGATTCAGAAGACTTTACTCTCACTGCCCTGGGTAACTTCTCTTTTACTGCCTAACATGATTTCACTGTCACCTCCTAATGTCACCTCAATTAGTTCCCATTGTGATTCGCATTCGCTGCCTTTGTAACCTTGTAATCGCTGCCAGACATGATCCTATTCTCACTGCCTTATGTTTCTTGACTGTCTCTGCCCTGAGCGATCCTATTTTCTTGTCTCTGCCTAGTGTGAACAGCCACTATCTTGTATGACCTCTCTAACGCTTCTCAGTGCACCTTCATTTACTAGTATGAACTCACTGTCACAGCTTGGATTGTTCATATAACCCTCTTTCTCATCGATGCGGTAAATTAGAGGGAACTTTTAAACATTTAAATGGGAATTAGATCTTGGTTTTAAAAACTCCTCCTAGAAGGGAAAAAGTTATGATTCAAGTGACTTATTTCTTAATTACCAATGTGATCTATAGAATAAGGTAGCTGAAAAGCATTGTGGGCATATGTTGAATCTGAAAATATGTTGGAATCTATTTTAAGAGCCTTTTTGGAAGCTCAGAAGGCATCAGGTCCCAGTGGAGATATTTCTTATGCCATTATCTATGGCATATCAGCCCTTTGGCTGTCCTCTAGATGACTAGATAGTAAAATTTAAATTCAAGAGGTCAAGTCTGATCTGGACTCAGATTCTATATACAAAGGCTCTAAGAAGAAAATTTCAGAGGGAGCAAAGGAAGTGGAAGAAGATGTTCATTGAGAAATTTTTCTTCAGAAATATTTTTCTGATATTCACCAATCTACAAGAATTTACTTTTACTGTGAGAACATATGTACAGCCCTTTGCAAACCTTAAAGCATTATATAAATGCTAGCTATTATAAATGCTATGGGCTAAGTATTGTGCTAGGTGCTAGTGAAACAGCAAAAAAATGTTCCTGCCCTCAAGGAGCTTATGTTCCATAGGAGGAGATAACATATACAAAATCAATGCAAAACAAATACAAAGTAATTTGAAGAAGAAAGGTATCTGTATCTGGGAGTATCAGAAAAAGCTCCACTTGGTGCTAGAATCCGACCTGAGCTTTGAAGGAGGATAAGCATTCCAAGAGGCGGTGATGAAAAGGAACTGCATCCCAGGCAGGAGGAACAGCATAGACATGGGAGATGGAATATTATTTGTGAATGAAGATGAGTTTAGTTGGACAAAAAGTATGTGAAGGAGAATAAGATAAAATAATTAAGACCAGAAAGGTAGGTTGTAGTCATTCTGTAAAGGGATTTAAATGTCAAGCAGAGCTTTGTGTTTATCCTAGATTCAGAGGGAGCCACTAGAGTTTATTGATCATAAGAATAGCATGGTCAGAACTGTGCTTTAGTCATATTACTGGCAGTTGCATAGAGAGGATATTGGAAAGCTGAGAAGCTGAAATCCGAATAATCAATAAGGAGTAAATGCAATAATCCAGGCAAGAGACCTAACCTGAGATGATATCCAGGTGAGAAGAGAGAAGATGACAGTTTCAAGAGATGTTGTAGAAGTAAACTGGTCAAGATTTCAAAGCTTACTGAATATTTTCAGGGAGGGATGGTAAGGAGTCAAAGATGACTGAAGCTGTGAACATCAGTGGCTAGAAGAATGAAGGTGTCCCCACCAAAAACAAGAACCTACATTAAAAGTTCCTGAAGCTTAGAGGACCGAAGATGGCTTGAGAAAACCTTGTATCCCCAGTACCATTGAAATGTCCCAATGTTTTTCAGATGCTTTCTAGTTTCTAATATTTCTCATCAAAAATACTTTTTTTATATACTTTTTTTTTGGTCAGGAAATTCAGAAGTGCTCTTCTGGGTTTATTCTGTGTGCATCCTGTTTGGCTGCTGTCATCAAATAAAACATTAACTTCATCTTCTAGTACTTCTTTTGAGGGATGGTTAGCATTATGTTCCCATCTCATGTTCCCTCTGATCTACCTCAGAGGATCCTAGTGGAACAAACCTCCCTCTGCCCACAGTTTCTATTGACTCAGAGCCTTCTTGAATAAAGTTAGTATGGGAGGGGGTGGGGAGAGTTGGCAAGAATGCCACATTTGGAGTCAGAGGTTACACTGGATGCAGATTTCCTGATCACAAAATGAGGGCTTTGGACTGGATTTCTAAGGTCCCTTCTAGTTCTGAATTCCAAAAATGAAATACAGTTTTCATGGAAGTATAGAGAGGAGCAGCTAAGTTAGAAGTGGTAGCAGAGCATGGAAAAGGGGATATAGGAAGAATATATGTCATGGAGCACCAAGGGAGATAACCTGGAATGGAGTGAGGGTATGAAGAAGGGAGGAGACACAGAGACGAGGAGACAATAGAACATTGGTTTTAGTACCATGACATCCTTTCCCTTAAATCTTTAAAAATTACCAAGCATCATAAATTAATAGACCCAAAACTAGAAAGGGCCTTAGAAGTCATTTAGTCTAATACTCCCATTTAACAGTTGAGGAAATGGAGGCCCAGAGAATTTAAGTAATTTGTGCAAGATCTTATAGCTAGTAAACAACTGAACAAGGATTTGAACTTTGACCTCTGACTCTAAAACCAATGCAAATCACAGTGTACCATATGACCTCTAACTATGGTGAAAAGCCCTGTAATGGGGCACAGAAAGTCTTCATCAGAAACAGTTCATTGTGGGGCAGTGGACAAGACCCTCACATCACAGGTACATTCAAACCAAGATCCTCTGACCCCAAAATTTAGAATTAAGTGTCCTTGGAAATAATTTAATTAACCTCTCCAGTGTCTCTTTTTTTTGTTTGTTTTTTTGTTTTGTTTTGTTTTGTTTTTTCATTTAGAAAACAAAGAAGTTGGACTGGAAGATTCTAAGGTGCACTCCATCTCTAAATCTAAGATTTGTACTGGATAGTTCCTGACTGTGTGACCTTGCCCAAGTCCTTTCCCCTCCCTCAGGTTCAGTATCTGCTTCTGTTCAATGAATTCTCGGGCCTCCAGCTCTAAAGGAAAGGAAATAAATCTTATTCTCTTGTTCCTGATTGGGATAGAACCCACTCTTTCCACTAGGTGGCACACTCTGCTTATTTTCTCACTCCTACTGTACCCAAGAAAAGCAAGGAAATGATGAACCAAGCTGAATGGGCTGGGCTGAGA
Organism: Bettongia penicillata ogilbyi; assembly: GCA_023548195.1. Taxonomy (NCBI): domain Eukaryota; kingdom Metazoa; phylum Chordata; class Mammalia; order Diprotodontia; family Potoroidae; genus Bettongia; species Bettongia penicillata. Next base: position 2,481,782 of record JAJHZJ010000574.1, on the reverse strand, counting down.
GGTTCCTTGCTCTCTTCCACTCATTAAAATCCCTGCACTGGCACTTCAGGGATGATTTTACTTTTACCTTAGTTCATATGTCTAAGTCATGCCCAAAACAGGGGCATTTTTAAATGATGTTGATTTGTACAATATGGATCAGGTTTGCGTTGAGGAGTTTATTCTCATACTCAAAAGAAAATCTAAACCCAGGACATTCATAAGCATGAAACTGACCAGAATAAACTTCAAACAGGATTTAACCATTTATAACTGTTGCCGCAATGCCCTGGGAAGATCATATCTAAACCTAATGAGACCATAAAGCACTTGGCAACATAGAATTTCCACGCCAAGGAAGAAGGAGCTAAGGATGCATTGGATAGAAGAAAATTTCCCAGATACAGATGGAATGGAGATGGAAGCTAAGAAAAGTTTCTATAACTTCATTATTTCAAAACATATTCCATTCCTTTTTCCAACCCAAATAAACATTGAGTCAGATCCCATTCCCATCTGGGCAGGAAGAGGTAGGCAAGTTCAGGGCAGTGGGACAAATGATGGGTAAGAGTTTGTAAACAAGTCCTCTCTGGTTGGCAATGGGGATATTGCAACTTTGGGGAAGGCCCAAGAAGATACCCTAGATGCCCTCTGACAAATGCACTTACGTGGTGGCTAAAACAGACACTTAATGTCGTTGGTTTGGGAAACTTCAAGTGAGGAAATTCCCTCTACCGATGCAGAATGGCACCTGCGTCACAACTTATTTTAAAATGTTGTATGGGGGACCAAGAAGTTAAGTGAGTTGGCCAGGGGCACCTAGCACATATGTCAGAGGTAGAACTTTAGGTCAGATGTCTCTCCACTGTGTAATACTGCCTCTCAATGCTCTATCAACTCCTCAAGTACGGAGTGGAAGAGACATGGCTATATAATAGTTTCTGAAAAACATTGTGTTGTAATGGACCACCTGAGGTCAGGATGCTCTTAACATTCCAGGGAACCAAAAAAGTTAATCCAATGAGAGGCTTAGTGGGAACAAAGGCAGCAAGCAACCTGCCCTGGTCTGGGATACTGTGCTTGGTTCTTGCCTCCACACTTTAAGTAACCAGCAAGTTAAAGAGGGTCTAGAGGAGGACAACCAAAGTGTAGGACCCTAAAGCATCACTTAACCTCTGATGTCCCATACAGTCACCAAGCCTCCCGTAGATCACGTGTCCCACAAAGATCCCATGAAGGAACTGAAAAGATTAAACCTAAAGCCCTTAGGATACATAGGATTGATGCTTTCAAGCATTGAAGGTCTATGATGCAGGAAAAGGATTAACCTTGTTCTGCTTAAACCAAAAAGTACTAAGAGCAGTGGGGAAAAGTGGCAGCAAAGTGGTTTTATATATAAATAACCTAATAGAGTGTGTGGTCTGGAGTCAGGAAGGACTGAGATAAAATCTGGCCTCACTAGCTTTGTGACCCTGGGTAATTCACTTAAACTTTGTTTACCTCGGTTGCTCATCTATAAAGCGGGGATAATGACAGCATCTACCTCCTAGGGTCATTACGAGGATTGAAGGAGACAGTATTTGTAAAGCACTTAGCACAGTGCCTAGAACACTGTAGGTGCTATACAAACGTTAGCTATTATTATTTTCTTAAATAGCTACCTTATTACCTATGATCTGAACATGTCTTCTAATTCCCACGAAGCACCACTCTCCCTTTCTTCATTCTTACCGGCTTAGACTTCCCCTGCCACTGACTCCTGCCTCCCTCTCTGGAGACAGTCACCGCCCTGATAAGGCTCACTGGCTATGAAAGGAAAGGCCATAGTAGTCCTGCCCCACACCGAGGCGCCAGGCAGGACAAGGCAGTCTATACCCACAGCCATCCCCCTCTGTGTCTCCCTGGCACCCCTCTCCCATCTGCCTGGCCCCTCATCCCTTTCCCTTCAGTGGCACCAAAACAAATGACTTCATCCGCATGATCCAGCTTCATATCAGCCCCTCACAGAGGGGACGCCCTAGAAGCGGGTGGAAGGAGTGGAGCCAAGGGGGGGACATGAAGGTTTTGGTTACTTTGGCTCAAGCAGGGTACTCTGCAATGTGTCAACTGCCAGACTTCAAAAGGTACGTCTACGGCCCCCTTTTTTAAGGCAAACTCCTATTCTCCAGGTCTATGCTCCAGGGATGGGATAGTCACCTTCCCATCAGACCAGAGCAGAATAGTCTGCTCAGGCCTCAACACCCTTTTTTTCCCCTCAGTTAGTTCAATGATAACAATAATCCTTTGCATTTATATCACATCTAACCTTTCAAATTTCTTTCCCAAGGTAGGAAGAAAATATCTATCTCATCATGGTACAGTACAGTGCCAGACTGGAAGTCAAAGGATATGGGTTCAAATTCTGGCTCAGGTACTACCTGTATGATTTCAGGTAAAAGCAAAGGAATTTACATGATAACTTTGTATATCTGTATATTTGTATATCTGGAGGGAATAGCAAATTGTAAATGGTAGATTTGCAATTTCATATGCAACCTTTTTTCTTGTACTGTACTATGGAAATGCTTATTTTGTTCCATGAATTTAAAACAATTTTTTTTTTAACACTGTGATGTACTGGCACTGGATGGTAATTCAGAGGGCTTAGGGTTAGACTCCAGGTCTGACATAATTAGGTAACCTTAGGCAAGACATTTTGTCTCTTTCAGCCTCAGCTTCCTTATTTGTAAAACTCAAGGGGTTAGAATACTTTTTTCCAAAATCTCATTCTGAGTCATATTCTTCTGTTGTTGCTACTGCAAGGCAAGAAAGGCAATCGGGGTTAAGTGACTTACTCAGGGTCACACAGCTAGCGTCAGGTGTCTGAGGCTAGATTTAAACTCAGGTCCTCCTGACTCTAGGGCCAGTGCTCTCCACTGCACCAACTAGCTGCCCCTATTCTGAGTCATATTCCACTATATCATGATGCCTTAAGAGACCACTGTACCCCTGTGTCCCTATATATACATCAGGCACCTGGAAGGTTTACATCATCTTTCTTTCCAGCTCTTGAGAACCTGCTGATTCCAGCTTAAGATGGGAGCCATGGGTATAATTCCAGACTTCAGCAGTGCTCAAGATGATACCATAAAGAAGGATATGTGTGAAGGTAGTGGGCTGAATGATGGCAGAGGGAGATACTTTGTTCTGGAGCCTGGAATACCATTTACACATCCTGGTAACCCATCAAGCTTGTGATGCAGAGGGGAAAGACAAACTGTATGGGACTCACCTCAGTGTGGGAAAGCCAAAGTCTCCTAACCTTCATAAGACTCACTATAACTCAACAGTCAATTCAGCAGACTTTAGGAATTAAGCACCTACTCTGTGGGAAACGTGGGGAAAGAGAACAGTTTCAGCATCGGGGAAAAAGTATAGGGAGACTTAAGACCTGAGCTGAGCCTTGAAGGAAAAAAGGAACTCTGAAAAGCAAAGATAAGGAAGAACATTCCAGGTATAACTGGTAGGAAGGTTTTCCTTACATTGAGCCCAAAGTTACTGATCTTCAACTTTTCACCTGTTCTCTAACTCCAAGCCTTTCAAATGCTTGACAACAACTGTCTTACCGCCACAAGCTTTTTCTTCTCCTGGTTAAACAACTTCAATTTCTTTGAGCAATCCTTGTGGGACATTGTATTATCTCTGGTCTCCTCACCACATTCGGGTCATTTGGGGGAAGGAGAGAGTAGGTAGCTGTGCAGATGCAGAGTGCAGATGTCAGTCTTGAGACTGTCCAGCAGATGGTGCATTGAGATGCGGGTACAGCCAGAAGTCCAGTGTGGCTAATGCCAGACAGGAAGTAACATAAAAAAAAGCCTGGAAAGGTCATTGGGGACCAAGAATCAAAGAGCATTAGGTTTCAGTTTGTTTACTCTAATAATAGAATAGCTAAGCGGCATCTAGATAACCTACTGTCCCTCAAACTAAAGTAAGACACATGTGAAAATAATATTCAGGAGCACAGGGGATCAGGAGACTTATTTTCTAGTTCTGACCTTTTCATTAATTTATCATGTGATTTTAGGCAAGCCATTCTTATTCTTTTCTCTGAGACCTCAGTTTCCCCATCTATAAAATGAGAGAATTGGACTAGAATGATCCCCAAGATAGCTCTCTCTTCTTAGATCTTGGATCTAAGCTCCATTCCAGCTCTAAAAATCTGTGAACTATGTGGATGCTGTTTAGGGGGAGGTGGGGAAAGGGTCAGAGTTTTGGTTTTTTTCTTTGTTCTTGACATATACTATTCCCTGTGGTATAATGAAAAATATCTAATAATTGCTAATAGTAATATTTTGTACAAATTTTCAGTATATAGTATATAGTTTGGATTCTCCGAAAATTATCCATCAGTAGATTTAAATTATCCTGACCCTCCTAATGCATAATCAATGTGATGTGGATAATATGGCATGGAATGGCATGGCATGGGAAGAAAGACACAAATGAAAGACAAAGTCTAGAAAAAAAAAAGGTTCATAAGGACTGGAAATGTTTTGTGATGCCATGCTTAATATTTCACATTTAGATATGTCTTTATTGGATATTATATATATATTATACATTTATATATCATACCTATTATCATATATATGTCTCATAAAAAGCCACATTTTTTCTTTTAACCTTAGAGTAAATTATCTAATATTTTGTCAAGAAATTTTATGCAAGGCAGATTTTGGTTTAATGTAAAGACAAACGTCCTAAAATTGGAGTTGTCCAAATGTGAAATTATTATGTTATAGGAATATTTATTGGGGAGGAGCCAAGATGGCAGAGTAGAAAGACTCATGTATGCTAGCTTCGAACCCACAGCCCATAAATTTCCTGTAAAAAGAACTCCCCACAAATTCTGGAGCACTACAAACCACGCAGAAACACAGTGGAAGAGATTTCCATTCCAGAGAGCCCTGGAAAGCCGTCCCCAGGGGTCTGTTGCACTCCGGACAGCGGAGCCCACCACTGCGCTGCCCTGGCCGCGTGGCCCCAGAGGAACAGATCTGAGCAGGCTTCAGGGATGGAACCTCCAGCAGCCACGAAGGTCCCTCCACCCACAGGCACTCCAGGTCAGTGAGAGAGACTTCTGGGCTGGCTGAGAGGGGAGCAGGGTGTCTCCATAACTCAGGCCCCCTCGGGAGGCAGTGGCAGAGGCAGTGGCAGAGGCAATGGCAGCCTGGGACTCCCGGAGCAGCAGGCAGGAGCTCAGGGCCATTATCAAAGGTCTCTACAAAAACCCCCTGAGGGAACTGAGCCTGGGAGGCGGCCCTGCCCCCACCTGAGCACCAGAACTTAAGCTCACACTGAATAGCAGCCACGCCCCCAGCTGAAAGCCCTGAGGCTGGGGAGCAGCATTTGAATCTCAGACCCCAAGCACTAGCTGGGCAGATCTAGGCGGGGGTGGACAGGAATCTCACAAGTCAAGTAACTAGCTGGGAAAATGCCCAGAAAAGGGAAGAAAAATAAGACCATAGAAAGCTACTTTCTTGGGGAAGAGATGTTTCTTCCTCCTTTCATTTCTGATGAGGAAGTACAATGCTTGCCATCTGGGAAAGATGTGGAGGTCGGGGCCTCTGTATCCCAGACATCCGAGGTGGATGTCCGGTGGGCTCAGGCCATGGAAGAGCTCAAAAAGGATTTTGAAACTCAAGTTAGACAGGTGGAGGAAAAACTGGGAAGAGAAATGAGAGAGATGCAAGAAAAGCATGAAAAATGGGTCAATACCTTGCTAAAGGAGACCCAAAAAAATGCTGAAGAAAATAACACCTTCAAAAACAGGCTCACTCAATTGGCAAAAGAGGTTCAAAAAGCCAATGAGGAGAAGAATGCTTTCAAAAGCAGAATTAGCCAAATGGAAAAAAAGGTTCAAAAGCTCACTAAAGAAAATAGTTCTCTCAAAATTAGAATGGAACAGATGGAGGCTAATGACTTTCTGAAAAACCAAGAAATCACAAAACAAAACCAAAAGAATGAAAAAATAGAGAAATATCTCATGGGAAAAACAACTGACCTGGAAAATAGATCCAGGAGAGACAATTTAAAAATTATGGGATCATGAAAGCCATGATCAAAAAAAGAGCCTAGACATCATCTTTCATGAAATTATCAAGGAAAATTGCCCTGATATTCTAGAACCAGAGGGCAAAATAAGTATTAAAGGAATCCATCTATCACCACCTGAAAGAGATCCAAAAAGAGAAACTCCTAGGAACATTGTGGCCAAATTTCAGAATTCACAGGTCAAGGAGAAAATATTGCAAGCAGCTAGAAAGAAACAATTCCAGTATTGTGGAAATAAAATCAGGATAACTCAAGATCTAGCAGCTTCTACATTAAGGGATCGAAGGGTGTGGAATAGGATATTCCAGAAGTCAAAGAAACTAGGACTCAAACCAAGAATCACCTACCCAGCAAAACTGAGTATAATACTTCAGGGGAAAATATGGTCTTTCAATGAAATCAAGGACTTTCAAGCATTCTTGATGAAAAGACCAGAGCTGAAAAGAAAATTTGCTTTTCAAACACAAGAATGAGAAGAAGCATGAAAAAGGAAACAGCAAAGAGAAGTCATAAGGGACTTACCAAAGGTGAACTGTTTACATTCCTACATGAAAAGACAATATTTGTAATTCTTAAACTTTTCAGTATCTGGGTAGTTGGTGGGACCACACACACAGACACACACACACACACACACACACACATGTACACGTGTGCATGCACACAGAGACAGAGAGCACAGAGTGAATTGAATAAGATGGGACCATAAAGAAATTAAGGTAAACGGTGAGAGAGAAATGTAGTGGGAGGAGAGAGGGTGAAATGGAATGGGGTAAATTATCTCTCATTCACAAGAGGCAAGCAGGAGACTTTTTAGTGGAGGGAAAAAGAGGAGAGCTGAGAAAAAAACATGAAGTTTACCCTCATCACATTCGACTAAAGCAAGGAATAAAATGCACACTCATTTTGGTATGAAAACCTATCTTACAATACAGGAAAGTGGGGGAGAAGGAGATAAGCAGGATGGGAGGGATGATGGAAGGGAGGGCAATGGGAGGAGGGAGCAATTTGAAGTCAACACTCTTGGGGAGGGACAGGATCAAAAGACAGAATAGAAACAATGTGGGGCAGGATAGGATGGAGGGAAATATAGTTAGTCTTATACAACACGACTATTATCGAAGTCATTTGCAAAACTACACAGATATGGCCTATATTGAATTGCCTGCCTTCCCAAAGGGAATGGGTGGGGAGGGAGGGATGGGGAGAATTTGGAACTTCAAGTTTTAGGAACATCTGTTTAGTATTGTTCTTGCTCCTAGGAAATAAGAAATACAGTTAATGGGGAATTGAAAGTCATCTGGCCCTACAGGAGAAAAGAGAAGATAGGGACAAGAGAAGGGAGGGATGATAGAAGAGAGGGCAGATTGGTGATAGGGAAAATTAGAATGCTTGGTGTATTGGGGTGGGGGCAGGGTATAAATGGGGAGAAAATTTGGAACCCAAAATTTCATGAAAATGAATGTAAAAAGTTAAATAAATACATTTAATAAAAAAGAAGAAAAAAAGAAATATTTATTGATCACATACAGTGTAGATAGCCACTGAGGTCCCTTTCAAACTTAAGATTCTGTGATCTAAATATCTAAATATTAAAAATAAAACTACTGAGTATTATGAGAAAAAATACAAAATATAAGACAAATCTTAAAAGAAAAGGAAACTTTGAACCTGATGTCATGAGCAAATGCCTGGTCTAATAAACTTAATGTTTCTCCTAGATTACTTATTAATTTAAAAACAAAAAACCTTCTAAAATATGAAAACAAATTAATTTGCTATAGAAGGGATAGGGGAAGAATTTTCAGAATAATGCAAAAATATAAAGTATTCCTTTCTATAATTTTACATTACAAATTATTTGTTTTTTATTCAGCTGTCTAAGGTCCCTGGCAACATTGACCAATGTTGTGATCTATCAGTCAATTGATCAATGAGTATCTATTATCTACTATGTGTCAAGCATTAAATGAGGCCCTGGGGAAACAAGTACAAAGAATAAAATTATTCCTGTTTATTTTGTTCTAATGAATCTGTCAATAAATATTTATTACGTATCGACTATATGCCAAGTACTGTGCTAAGTGCTCAGGATACAAAAAGGCAAAAGATACTCACTGCCCTCAAGAAGCTCACAATCTAATGGGGAAATAACAAGTACGTGTAATATATTCGGCATATAATAATCACAATAATATCTAGCATTTTACAGTGCTTTAAACTTTGCAAAGCACTTTACATATATTATCTCATATAAAGAAATTTGAACTAAAAAAATTTAAAAAGAAAGAGAAAAATGGTGTTTTTCGATCTGTATTCATACGCCATCAGTTCTTTTCTCTTAAGGTGAATAGCACTTTTTCATCATGAGTTATTTGGGATTGCCTTGGACCATTGTATTGTTGAGAAAAGCCAAGTCATTCATAGTTATTCATTGTACAATATTGCTTTTACTGTGTTCAATGTTCTCCTGATTCTGCTCACTACAACCTGTATCAGTTCAAGTGTTTACAAGTTTTTCTTAAATTGTTTTGAGATTTATGAAGAACTTACCTCACAAAAATCTCACAAGGGGCTAGTGCAAGTATTATGCCCATTTTTCTGATAAAGAACCTAGGAATTCAAGAATTAAGATGACCTGTCCAAGGACACACAGGGCTAGTAAACAACATAGACTCCAAACTGGGTCTTCTATATTTTCAACCAAACCATGCTAACATCCCATATATGTTGTCATGTCCCAAGACTCTGTCCTCTCTATATATGTCCTTTGGATATCCTGTCCCCTCTCATGACTTTAAAATATTATCTTTAGCCCTGAGCTCCCTCATCATGTTCCTCAAAAATATTAATGTCCTCCCAGTCGGACAGGCTGAAAGCATTGCATTGCGGGATGTATCTGGACAGGAGAACACTCTTAGAGGGAGAAATCAATCAGTCACTGAGGCTTATTTGACTCTTACTTCCAAAACATTTCTTAAATCTGTCCCTTCCCATTTACTGTACCCCCCCACACTAGGTCTCACACTAGGCTATCTTCCCCATTAGCATGTCAACACATTGAAGGTAGGGACAGTTTTTGCCTGTTCCTTTTTTTAATTTCCTTTGATTTTTATGATTTTGACAAATAAATTTTTCATACAAAAAGTAGAAAAAGAGGACCATGATATGCAACTAAGGATTCCAATTACATACAGCTTGTTTTGAAAATATTTCAAATTTACATAAGTTAGTGCTAACAGCTCCGCTTGCCTATATCCCTTCTGAACATCCCCCTGCTCACTTCTGGGTACTTTTCAAATGATGTAATGATGTTCTTTATTTCCTCTGCTTCATTTGTGTTTTTTATCACACCCCACATATAATAATGATTATAATAATTGTGACAGTAATAATTCTCCCCTTAAGTCTTCCTCCACCAAAAAAGAGAAGTCCTCTCTTGTAATAAATAAGTAGAGGCAAATAGAACAAATCTTTCCATTGGCCACCTCCTTCTTCTTCAAAGAGATTTTTGCCTTTCTTTGTATGTTGGCACTGTGCCCAGCACATAGTAAGCCCTTAATAAATGTTTATTGACTGACTGACTGACAATTAGGTCATGCAAGTTAGAAAATCCAAGGCTGGGCTCAAACCTAGGTCTGCTGTCTCCAAGTACAATGCTTTTCCCACTAATATATATTCCTTTCATTAGTTTTGCCATTTCCTCCTGCCCTGAGTCACACCAAGGGTCCCACAAATTGCATCGTGGGCTTGCTTCATCCTGGCAGTGGATACAACCCAGCTTCATCCAACAACTCCTTCTGAAAAATTCATGTCATGGTTGTTAACTCCCCTGGTCCCAAGAATGCCTGGGCCTTTAGATTCCCAAGCAGAGCTATTGTATCCAAACTCTTCACCCTGCCCTATCCTGGAGGGTACCAGGGGAGCAGCTGTCAGGCCACTTTATTATTGTCCAGCTCTGAGTGGCCACTTATCTGTGACGCCCACATATGGGAACTAGACAGGCAGGCAGCACTTTCCCCACTAATTTTCTTATCATGACAGGAAAGAAGATAATGTGTGTGTACAGTAGTAACAGTTCACATTTCCATAACTTCTATAAAGTTTCCAAAGCACTTTCCTCATAACAATCCTATGAAGCAAGTATTATGCATATTAGCCCCATTGCACAGATGAGGAAACTGAGTCTGAGAGACATCAAATGCCTTTCCCAGGGTCACATATTTAATAAATGACAGATTCAAACCCAAGTCAGATTTCAGACTCCAAGTCTAGTGCTCCCACTGCCTATAACATATGACAATATTATACAGGATCATGGACTTAAATCTAGAAGAGCCCTCTGAGGTCACCAAGTCCAAATTATCCATTTTACAGATTAGAAAACTGAGGCACTGCCTTCCCAAAGGGAATGGGTGGGGAGGGAGGGATGGGGAGAATTTGGAACTCAAAGTTTTAGGAACAACTGTTTAGTATTGTTCTTGCTACTAGGAAATAAGAAATACAGTTAACGGGGAATAGAAAGTCATCTGGCCCTACAGGACAAAAGAGAAGGGAGGGATGATAGAAGAGAGGGTGGATTGGTGATGGGGGAAATTAGAATGCTTGGTGTATTGGGGTTGGGGGAGGGGACAAAAGGGGAGAAAATTTGGAACCCAAAATTTTGTGAAAATCAATGTAAAAAGTTAAATAAATTTATATAAAAAAGAAAGAAAGAAAGAAAACTGAGGCATGCAGAGGTTACATAACTTGCTCAGAACCACATAGCTAAATTTGAACCTAGGTTTTCCTAATTCCAAGTCTAGTGAACTATTCGACATGCGGTAAAAGGAGGGGTGAATCATCCAATCATAGAATATTAGATCAGGAAAGAAAACTTGGAAATCATCTGCTACAACCTCTGGTTTTACAGATGGGGAAACAGAGCCAGGGAAGAAGTTAGTAGTGTGGCAGAGGAAAGAGACTTGAATCTGAAATGAGGAACCCTGGATTTTTGATCTGTGCCACTAACTAGCTACATAAACTTCAGCCAGTTCTTCCGCTCTGAGCCTCAGTTTCCTCCTCTGTCAAAAGGAGGACTGAACAATTTCTAAAGTGCTTTCCAGCTGAAGCCTTCTATGACTCTCTTCCAAGTCTGACTGGATTGCTTCAGTCACTCAGCTGAGAAATCCAACTGTGCATATGCTTGAGACTTTTCCATTGTCAACCAGGCATTTACAAGGATTCTTCCACTGGCTCCCTGGGAAGAAAGTTTGGAGAAAAGAACATAGAAGTGAAGAGAGGCAGAAAGTTTGGAGCAGGGTTGGTGTCCTGAAAGAAAGGATCCAGGCATACTCGAGGAAGTCAGGGGAGGGAAAGGCAAGCTTACTACCAAGGTACCTGCCTCTCCTTTGAAGACAACAGCTAAGCTGAGGAATAGGGAAAGGATAACAATGTCTAGATGGGACAGCTAGGTAGTGTTGCTAAGTTGCACAGTGGATGGTCAAGCCTAGACTCAGGAAGACTCATCTTCATGAGTTCAAATCTGGACTCAGCCACTTACTAGCTATGCAACCTTGGACAAGTCCTGTTTGCCTCAGTTTCCTCATCTGTAAAAGAAAATCAGCTGGAGAAGGAAATGGCAAATCTCTCCACTATCTCTGACAAGAAAACCCCAAATAGAGTCACAAAGAATCTGACACAGCTGAAACAACTAAATAAAAACAACATCTAACTGGCTACATACAAATCCACTCTTTCAAAGGGGACTGTGAATTGTTACATGTGCACATCTTTGTTCGCAAGGGAATCTACCAGTATCAAACAAGGAAAAGAGCCAGGACTCAGTGTCTAAAGACCTGAATTCAAGTCCTACTGCTATCAATGTTTCTTAGCAGCTTTATAACCTTGGACAGAATTTCCCTTGATGAGGCAGCTAGTTGCAGAGTGAATAGAGTACTAGGCAAATCAGGAAGACTCGGGTTCAAATCCAGCCTCAAATACTTACTGCCTTTGGGACTTAACCTCTGTCTGCTTCAGTTTCTTCATTTGTAAAATGTGGATAACAGCACTTGCCTCCCAGGACTGTTGTGAATATTTGTAAAGCACTTAGCACATTATCTGTCCCAAAGGTAGGTGCTAAATAAATGCTTATTTGCTCTTCTCCCTCCCCATTAGATGAAAAGGCTTATGTACTGATTATACATGTGTGTGTATCATATATATTATATATAACATATATATTACATATATAACATATATAGAGAGATATAGATAGATAGATAGATAGATAGATAGATAGATAGATAGATATCCATCCCTGGGTGCTATGTACCAGTAGGTACTCAATCGCTGTTCATCTTCTTTCCACTCACTGAGCATTGACCCTAGCTCAAGTCCTCATCCCCACTTGCCTGGACTGTCACCAAAGTCTCCTATCTGATCTCCTTGCCTCCCGTTCTTTCTCATTTCTAATTTATTCTTTGCATGGCTGACCAATTAATTGTGAACGACAGATAGGAGTGGGAAGTGGAAATGGTTGGGTTTTGATTTATGCTGTACCTACATTGGTAAGATCTACTGAAATACCAAAGTGCAGGTCTGACCATGTCATTCCCCTGTTCAAAAACCTTTCATGGCTCCCTATTTCTGCTAGGATAAAAAGCAAACTCCTTAGCTTAATACTTCAATTTCTCTACAAGTTGGGCCCACATACCTTTCCAGTCTTTCTCCATATTGCCCTATTTCATGTACCCTGTATTATAGGGGGGGAAAAGCTAGTTACACCCATGCTCACAATCTCCCAAAGTCACCAGCAAGCAGCAGAGCTGGGATTCACACCCACATCTCTGGATTTCAAACACAGTGATCTTGTAAATTATCCTATTATCATCAATGCCACTGCTATGAAGACACAAGGGGAAGATATCAACAGTGCAATGTTCAGCCTAGACCAGTTGGTGTCATTGCAACATCAAGGATTAGATTTGCTCTGGGGGCCGCCCTTCAGGCAACTCCCCAAGACAAAGATAGTAAACACAATGTGGGGCTGAGCTTTCCTGTCCCTAGGTTTGACTGGAAATTTGTCCAGTTGCTACTTGAGATGGTCTGTGGAAAAGTGGTTGTATAGGTTTCTCAATACCTGTCAGAACTGAAAAATAGAAAGGAAAACTCTCTACTCTGAGTCAACAAAAAAACCCAACAAGCATTTATCAAGCATCTAGACACTTTCTAGCTGTGTGACCCTGGGCAAGTCATTGAGCCCTGTTTGAAAAACCTCAGTTTTTCATCTGTAAAATGAGCCAAAGAAGGAAATGGCAAACCACTTCAGTATCTTTGCCAAGAAATTCCCAAAAGGGGTCACTAAAAGTTGACTATGACTGAAAACAACAAATAACATTTAGCACAGTAAGCACTGTGCTGGCTGCTAGGAACACAATTACAAAGAATCAAATTATCCCTATTCTTGAGGAATTTCCATTTTTTCAAAGGAGATAAATGCATGTATTTGTTATGGAGTCTTGTATCCAATTCTTCATGACCTCATTTGGGGTTTTCTTGACAAAGATCCTGGAGTGGTTTGCTATTTCCTTTTCCAGCTCATTTTACAGATGAGGAAACAGAAAAACAGGGTTAAGTGACTTGCCCAGGATCACTCATCTAATAAGGTTCTAGATGCTTGTTAATCTTTTGACTCAGTTTTTCCTTTCTGCTTTTCAGTGCTGACAGGTATTGAGAAACAGCTAGTGTCTGAGGCCAGATTTGAACTCACTAAGATGAGTCTTCCTGACTCCAGGCCTGGCCCTCTATACACTGCTCCACCTAGCTGCCCACAGAAAGTAGAGTGGCCACAGTGATTGTTATTGTTCAGTTGTTTCATTTGGGGTTTTCTTGACAAAGATAATGGAGTAGTTTGCCATTTCCTTCTCCAGCTCATGTTGCAGATGAGGAAACTGAGGCAAACAGGGTTAAGTGACTTGTCCAGGGTCACACAGCTATCTCAAGCAGCAATTGATCAAATTTCCAGTAAAACTCAGGGACAGAAAAGCTCAGCCCTACATTGGGATATGATTCCATTCTCTATGCCCACCCCAATGAGAAGACAGCAGAAGGAAGGACAGAAAGAAACATATATATGTTATATGATTGAAAGTTATATGATGAATTTACTATACTTAAAATATTATTATGCTTAATATTTTAAAATTTATTATATTTAAGAAGAAAAGCAAGGTGTACATAGGAGAGATTTGCAGTTTCATGTAATCATCTCCCTATGTTCTACATTGTATGCAGAATTACTTATTTATTTGGTGTTCATTAAGTTCTAAATAAAAAGAAAAAGAAGTAAAAAAGGGGAAAAAGTTAATAAAATCAATGCATTGGACTAGCTGGCCTCAGAGATTATCTAATCCAAACCATTCATTTTCTAGATAAGAAAACTGAAGCAAAGAGAAGGGAACTTATTTACCAAATGGCAGAGTTGAGACAGCCCCAGGCCGACTGATCCCAGATCCAGAACTCTGTCCACTGCAAAAGGACCTTCAGCAAGGGTTCCCTTCCACGGCACAGACCTCCTCCTGCCAGGAATAACCACATAAATAGATGTCAGGTTAATAAAGACACACTCTGTCTAGGCAGGGGGGAGAAGCAAGGGTGATGGAGAGCAGAAAGGAAAGATGAAGAACAGGGAAAGGGAAATAGTGACTCCTTATACCCATTTATACTTCTGGTTTTATAATGTATAGTGGAAATTCATAGATTCGTAGAATGTCAAGAGTTAGGAGTGACATTAGAGATCATCTCATCCTACAGTCTGATTTATAAAAAAAAATTATTTATTTGTTTGCTCATTTATTTATTTATTCATTCATTCATTTGTTCATTTATTTATTCATGTATTTACTCTTAGTTTAGAACATTCAGTTCCACAAGTTTTTGAGTTTTAAATTTTCTCCTCCCTCCCCTCTCCCCTCCCCCCTCCCCAAAATAGAATGCAATCTAATATAGGCTCTACTCATACATTCATATTAAACATAATATAACATTAGCCATATTGTATAGAAGAATTATAACCAACGGAATGAATCACAAGAAAGAAGAAACAAAACAAAACAAAAAGGAGAGAGAGCAAATAGAATGCTTCAGTCTTTATTCAGATTCCATGTTTTCTCTGGATGTCGATAGTATTTAACATCATGAGCATTTTGGAGTTGTCTTAGAACCTTGCATTGCTGAGAAGAGCCAAGTCTATCAAAGTTAGTCATCACACAAGGTGACTGTAACTGTGTGCAATGTTCTGGTTCTGCTCCCCTCACTCAGCATCAGTTCATATAAGTCTTTCCAGGTTTTTCTGAAGTCTGCCTGCTCATCATTTCTTACAGCACATTAGTATTCCATTACATTCATATGCCACCACTTGTTCAGCCATTCCCCAATTGATAGGCATCCCCTTAATTCCCAAATCTTTGCCACCATAAAAATAGCTGCTATATCAGGGTGGAGCCAAGATGGCAAAGTAGAAGGACGCACGTTTACGAGCTCCGAAACCACAGCCCATAGAATTAATGTAAAAAGAGACCCCCATAACTTCTGGACCACTGAAAGGTGTGCAGAAACGGAGTGGAAGAGATTTCCGTTCCAGAGAGCCCTGGAGACCCATCCCCAGGGTCCATCGCGACCCGGAAAGCGGACCCCACCCCAGCGCTGCCCTGGCCACGGCCCCAGAGAAGCTGACCCAAGCAGGCTTCAGGGACAGAAGCTCCGGCAGCCGGGGAAGTCCCTCCACCCACAGAAGCTACAGGTCAGTGAGAGAGACGGCTGGCTGGCTGAGGGGAGTGGGGTGTCTCCGTGACTCGGGCCCCCTCGGGAGGAAGCAGCGGCGGCAGAGGTGGGGGCGGTGGCAGAGGCAGCAGCAGCGCGGCCCCAGCGGCCCGGGACTCCCCCAGCAGCAGGCAGGATCTTCATTACTGAAAGTCTCTGCATAAACAACCTGATGGAGCTGAGCCTGGGAGATGGCCCTGCCCCACCCGCTCCTTTTCTGAAGGTCTCTGCATAAAGCCCCTGAGGGAACTGAGCCTGGGAGGCGGCCCCCCCCCACCCGCTCCGTTCCTGAAGGTCTCTGCATAAAGCCCCTGAGGGAGATGAGCCTGGGAGGCGGCCCTGCCACCACCCCAGCACCAGAACTAAAGCTCACATTGATCAGCAGGCAGGCGGGTGGCACGGAAAGCACATTTGAACCTCAGACCCCAAGCACTAGCTGGGTGGATCTAGGTGGGGGTGGACAGGAATCTCAGAAGTCAAGTAACTGGCTGGGAAAATGCCTAGAAAAGGGAAGAAAAATAAGACTATAGAGAGTTTTTTCCAACAAATGCAAATGATCCCGACCTTTGGATCTGACGAGGAGGAGGAGGACATATTCTTGCCATCAGGGAAAGACGTGGAGGGCAGGGCCTCAGTACCCCAGACATCCCAGGGGGATGTTGGGTGGGCTCAGGCCTTGGAAGAGCTCAAAAAGGATTTTGAAAAGCAAGTTAGACAGGTGGAGGAAAGACTGGGAAGAGAAATGAGAGAGATGCAAGAAAAGTATGAAAAATGGGTCAATACCCTGGTTAAGGAGACCCAAAAAAATGCTGATGAAAATAACACCTTGAAGAATAGGCTCACTCAATTGGCAAAAGAGGTTCAAAAAGCCAATGAGGAGAAGAATGCTTTCAAAAGCAGAATTAGCCAAATGGAAAAAGAGGTTCAAAAGCTCACTGAATTTAATAGTTCTCTCAAAATTAGAATGGAACAGATGGAGTCTAATGACTTTACGAGAAACCAAGAAATCACCAAACAAAACCAAAAGAATGAAAAAATGAAAGAGAATGTGAAATATCTCATGGGAAAAACAACTGACCTGGAAAATAGATCCAAGAAAGACAATTTAAAAATTATGGGACTACCTGAAACTCATGATCAAAAAAAGAGCCTAGATATCATCTTCCATGAAATTATCAAGGAAAACTGCCCTGACATTCTAGAACCAGAGGGCAAAATAAGTATTGAAAGAATCCATCGATCACCACCTGAAAGAGATCCAAAAAGAGAAACTCCTAGGAACATTGTGGCCAAATTCCAGAACTCCCAGGTCAAGGAGAAAATCTTACAAGCAGCTAGGAAGAAACAATTCCAGTATTGTGGAAATAAAATCAGGATAACTCAAGATCTAGCAGCTTCTACATTAAGGGATCGAAGGGCATGGAATAGGATATTCCAGAAGTCAAAGGAACTAGGACTCAAACCAAGAATCACCTACCCAGCTAAACTGAGTATAATACTTCAGGGGAAAATGTGGTCTTTCAATGAAACAGAGGACTTTCAAACATTCTTGATGAAAAGACCAGAGCTGAAAAGAAAATTTGAATTTCAAACACAAGAATGAGAAGAAGCATGAAAAAGTCAACAGCAAAGAGAAGTCTTAAGGGACTTACCAGAAGTGAACTGTTTACATTCCTACATGGAAAGACAATATTTGTAACTCTTAAAACTTTTCAGTATCTGGGTAGTTGGTGGGACCACACACACACATGTACACGCATGCACGAACACACACATACACACATGCACACACATACAGAGACAGAGAGCACAGAGTGAATTGAATAGGATGGGATCATAGCTTAAAAGAAATTAAGGTAAATGGTGAGAGAGAAATGTAGTGGGAGGAAAGAGGGTGAAATGGAATGGGGTAATTATATGTCATTTAAGAGGCAAGTAGGAGACTTTTTAGTGGAGGGAAAAAGAGGAGAGATGAGGAAAAAAAAAAAACAAGAAGTTTACCCTCATCACATTTGACTAAAGGAAGGAATAAAATGCACACTCATTTTGGTATGAAAACCTGTCTTACAGTATAGGAAAGTGGGGGAGAAGGAGATAAGCAGGGTGGGGGGGATGATGGGAGGGAGGGCAATGGGAGGAGGGAGCAATTGAAAGTCAACACTTGGGGAGGGACAGGATCAAAAGACAGAAGAGAAACAATGAGGGGCAGGGTAGGATGGAGGGTAATTCAGTTAGTCTTACACAACACGACTATCAGGGAAGTCATTTGCAAAATTACACAGATATGGCCTATATTGAATTGCCTGCCTTCCCAAAGGGAATGGGTGGGGAGGGAGGGATGGGGAGAATTTTGAACTCAAAGTTTTAGGAACAACTGTTTAGTATTGTTGTTGCTACTAGGAAAGAAGACATACAGTTAATGAGGAATAGAAAGTCATCTGGCCCTACAGGAGAAAAGAGAAGATGGAGACAAGAGAAGGGAGGGATGACAGAAGAGAGGCCAGACTGGAAATAGGGAAAATTAGATTGCTTAAAGCATTGGGGTGGGGGGAGGGGATAAAAGGGGAGAAAATTTGGAACCCAAAATTTTGTGAAAATGAATGTAAAAAGTTAAATAAATAAATAAATGAATGAATAAATAAATAAATAAATGAGTGAATGAATAAATAGATAGATAGATAAATGAATAGATGAATAAATAAATTGATAAATAAATTGATAAATAGATAAATAAATAAATAAATAAAAGGAATGATGAGTTCAATGATTTAGAAACATATGAAAAGACTTACACAAAATAAAGAAGAGGAAAATGAGCAGAACCAAGAGAATTTGTACACAATAACAGCAATATTGTTTTAAGAACAATTTTCAATGTCCAAGTCACCCAAATTAACTACAAAGGATGTATGAAGAAAGATACCATCTGCATCCAGAGAAAGAACTGATAAGTAGAAGTAGGTATAGTATAGATTTATACACACACACACACACACACACACACACACACTATATCTAAGAGTAGCCATCTCAAGGGTCCGGGGTAGAGAATAAAATTACATAACATACTTATTATATATTCTAAAGGAAAAGCAAATTGTATACAATAAATTTTCAGTTTTAAAAAAAAACAGCTGCTATAGATATTTTTGTACATGTGGGTCCTTTTCCCATTTGTGTGATCTCTTTGGGATACAACCTTAGAAGTGGTATTTCTTGGTCAAAGGATATGCACATTTTTATAGCCCTTTGGGCATAGTTCCAAATTGCTTTCCAAAATGGTTAGATCAGTTCACAACTCCACCAACAATGCATTATTGTTCCAATTTTCCCACAGCTTCTCCAGCATTTATAATGTTCCTGTATTGTCATGTTAGCTAATCTGTAAGGTGTAATGTGGTACTTAAGACCAACTCCCTCATTTTGCAGAGGAAGAAACTGAGACCCAGAGAAATCAACTTAGAAGCCTCATTTATCAAAACTCATTCTTTGAATACTAAATGAAATACAAAACACTGTTTAGGAACATGATTTATGTCCCTAAAAGTCTCCAGAAGAAAAAATGAACAATTATAGAATCTCAGAGTTGGAAGAAACCTCAAAAGTTCTTAAGTCCAAGTTACATGAACAAGAAAGTCACTCTATAAAATACCCAACAAATGATCATCCAGGATTTTCTTGAGGGGCTCTAGCAAAAGAAATCCTGCTTCTACAGAGCGACCCAATCTACTTTGGAGAGCTCAGTCAGTCAATAAATATTTGTTAAGCACCTATTGTGTTCCAGGCACTGTGTTGAGGCTGAGGAAACAAAGAAAGGCAAAAATAGTCTCCGTCCTGGAAAGGGGAGATAAACTTTGAAAAGGAAGGGAAGTGGAGGGGAGAGAAGAAACAAACAAGGCATGAGTTCCAGGACTGATGTGATCTTGCAGGTTGATGAGGCTCCTGTGAGCATAGTGAAGTCCAGAGGCATACAACTGAATGGAAAATGAAGAGATGATTGGCCCCAGGAAGGGGTACCAATGAATTGTAAATTCTAGTTTTTCAACAATTCACCTGCTACCGCTAGTTCGGTCATTTGGGAGTCAAAGAGAACAAGCCCAATTCCTTTTCTATTTGGCAGCCTTTCAGATACTCTAGAGACAACCATACCCCCTGAAATCTTCTTTTTTTATGGAATCATGTGATTTGTATCTGAGAATAAATTGAGAGGTCATCTGGTCCAGAAGTCGCAGACATATAGCCCAAGTGAAGACCCAACCAGATTTAGATTACTGTAATTGAGAAATATTTAACAAAATAAATAAAAATACAATAGAACATAAATAATGTTAATATGTGGTTTTCTAAGGCAATATGCAGTCAGTATGGTGATATTTATGTATGATTTAGTGGCTCTTGTTTGACCCTACTGACTAATCCAATTCTCTTATTTTAAAACTGAGGAAACAGAATCAGGAAGTATAAATGATATGTCCAAAGTCTTATAGGTAGTTGGTCACATAGCCAGGATTCAAACCCAGGTCATAGCCTCATGAACTCAGATCCAGAAGGTGGTTCAGAGATCATTGCCAGGCTAAATACCCGTAGTTCCTCCATGCAATCTTCATACAGCACAGACTCCCATCCCTTCACCATTTTGCTGGCCTTCCTCTGTACAGTCACTAGCTTGTCAATGTAGTTCATGAAATGTAGCTGCCAAAACTGAATCTGATACCACAGATGTGGACTCATCAAGGCAATTGTACAAGGGGAATATCACCTCCCTCACTTTAGGTGCTGAGCTTCACTGAGAACCCAGGAGGCTTTTTGACTGCCATGCCATACTACAGATTAATAACTAAAATTTTAGTCCACTGAAACACCAAATTCTTTTTCACCTGAACTATCATTTAGCCAAGCCTCCTTCATCCTGTATTGGTGCAGTTCACTTTTTTTTTTTCAAAATCCAAGTGAAAGAATTATCATTTGCCACTATTAACTATTGTTTTATTAGACTTGGCAAATTCTCCAAGCTTGTAGAGATCTTAAAGAATCCTGATTGAGTCTTCTAATAAATGTTATCCAAACACTTTTAAATAAGCACCAAGTCATTGATAAAAACCTTGAATAGTTCATTGTGAAGAACAGATCATTTGGGCATTCTTTTCTATTCCCATCAACCCATTCATATTTATTTTTTGGGTCTGGTCATTTGGCCAGTTCCAGGTTCATTTAATTGTACTATCATCCAGCCTACATCTATCTCTCCATCTTGTCCACAAACATAGCAAGAGAATGCATCAAATATCTTTCTGAAATCCACACATATTATGTCTAAGGCATTCTCCTGATCTATTATTCAAAAAAAGAAATGAGATCAGTCTGGCATGATCTATTCTTGATGAAAGGATGCTAATTCCTGTTGATCACTGCTTTCATTCATTTGGCTCACAAACCATCCCTCTAATGAGCTATCATGATGCCCCTTTAATCTCTTTAATAATCCTTTAATGGTCTATTTTAGAATTTCAACAGAAGCTGAAATCAAGTTCACAATCCTATAATTTGGAGAATCTACCATTGTCCCTTTTATGAAGATCTGGATCTTCTGTGGATTCACTGTTATGCATGAATATCACCATTTTAAATAATAGGAACTACTTTGGGTCCTTAAAGTCATAGGATATTATTATTGGTGTCCAACTTAAGATCACAACAAGAATAGGTTAGAAATCACCGGGACCTCTTCCAGAACATTGCTTGAGAAGAGATCTCCATGTCATCAACTCATCATGCACCAACCCAGTCAGCAATGTATATTAGACTGGGCTCAAAGACTGGAAGGGAAAGTGTCTTTAGAAGTCAAAAACTGGAAATAGGGCCCTGATTTTGGCAAGGACCCTTGTTTTCCCACTAAAGTTCACCAGTGTGGGCATCAGTGCTCTGACCTTTGATAAATAATAAGAAGGATTAGAAAAAAAATGGTCACATTGGTCAATATTCTTCTTGTTAACTACTGTGTACTCATCAACAGGGTGGACATGTCACTGTCCTAGTTACTATTTTGTCCCAAAGGCATTAGGGGCAATAGAGTAGCTTTAAAAAGTTTCTTAAAGCCAGTGGACTTCCAGATTCTGGTTTATGAGAGTCAGTTTGGTCTGAAAGAACCACGAACTAGGAGTCTAAAGACCTCCTAGTTCAAAATTTAAAGCCCAATTCTGCCAAACTGACTGTGTAATCTTTAAACAAGCCCCTTCCCCTATATAGCCTCAGCAAAATGAAGAAGGGCTGCATGATTTCAAGGTCCTTTACAGGTCTAAGTACCATGATACAGGCCCAGGCTGTTGGATTACAGCAAAGCAAAATGCAGCAGTACAAAAAACCCACGCTATTGAGAGCAGCTCAGGTTCTCTGACCGTATTTCTTCTGTCCCTTCCCTGACCTGACCTCTCTCCAGCCTCCAACACACTCAGTTGAGGCCTTAAGAGGCCGTGGGAGTTTGGCTGCCATTATCCTGTTCTTATCACCATTAATGTACAGTCTGACACTGAGCCCACTTAGCTCAATGAGTAGAAGCTGACCCCCAGGTCAAGCCTGTCTCCAAAAAACCCCTGCTATCTCACTGACGGGCCAAAACCTTGGCAGGAGCTCAAGTTTTCTGACGACAGAGAGGACCCTCTCCACCCCACCCCCTACCCTCTCCATCTCACCACCCCCTCCAAAGCCCTCCTCAGCGTCTGGCATGGCCCCGGGAAGGCTCCACTATTACTCATGGAAATAGCAACCCTGATAACTAGAGCAGACAAAAACACACGGACAGATTGCAGTTCTGAAAACAGCCACCTCCCATCCTCACCCTCCTCTTTCCTGTGCCATCCTGTCTCTCACACAGTCCATCACTCATGAGCTCACCAATCCCATGTTGTCCTGCATTTGTGGTGACAACACACAGTAATACACACAAGGGCAGGAGTCATGCCCATGTCTATGTTATGAGAAGAGGTGACAAGTGATATGCAGAATTGAGATAATTACCAGGATAGTAAGGGCTAAAAACCATCACCCCTTGCATGGCAGAGTGCAAAGAATATCAGACCAGGAGTCAGGAAACCTGGCCTGGGCAGCAAGGGTCTAGCTCAGATCATTATAATAGCTAATCAATCAATAGGTATTTATTAAATTAAATTTAAAGAATGTATTAATTATTAAATTAATTAACCATTTATTAAATTAATTTATTAAATGTCAGGCACTATGGATATAAACACAAAAATCAATCCACCAACACTTATTAGGGACATCTAGGTGGAGTAATGGATACAGCATTGGGATTGGAGTGAGGAGACCTAAATTCAAATTTGACCTTAGATGCTTAATGTGTGACCCTGGACAAGTCACTTAACCTTCGTTTACCTCAGATTCTTCATCTGTAAAATAGGGATAATAATAGCACCTGTGAAGATTCAATGAGATAATAACTGCAAAGCACTTAGCACAATGCCCGGCACATAGTAAGCATTATGTAAATGTTAGTTATTGTAATTATTGCATGCCTACTAAAAGGCAGGCATTGTATTAGATCCTGAGCATGCAGAGACAAAAGGGAAAGTCCCTGCCCTCAAAAAGCATACATTCTATAGACTGAGACCACATGAAAAAAAACCTCAGCTTCCTCATTTATAAAATGAGGTTAAACTAGATTATCTCTGAGTCTGATAAAGGTTGCCTTGGCCCAGGTCACATAGCTAATCAAATTATACCTCCTCTTAATTAGAACCAAATGTATAATGTTTTTCTCATGCCTAGCTGTATGACGGTCATGCAGGTGTGATCTGATGTATGATGCCTCCTCCTTCTCCTCCTTGCTTGAGGACCTCAAGTTCAAGAGAACCTAGCCCATGGATAAGTTTGTTGTATTTTAGTCTACCTAAGAGGCAACAAGATGGCTCAGTGGATACAGGTCTAGGCCTAGATTTAGGAAGACCTGAGTTCAAATATTTACTAGCTGTGTAAGTCTGGCAAGTCAGTACTCCAATATCTTTGCCAAGAAAACCCCAGGAACAATATTGGCATGATATATCCATGGGATCATGAAGAATTGGACAGGACTGAAGAAAAACACTTTAGTCAAATGAAAGGACTTAATAGGCCCTCGACAAATACTTGGTGATTGATTAATTAATTGACCCAAGATCTTGGAAGGGTTCACCTAGGGATTAGAAGAACAATAAGTGAGTAACAGTGACTCCTTCAGCCATAAAAGTACCGCCAGCAGGCCCTGGACACAGATAGTGCAAAGAGAAAAGGGATAGGAAGGTGAAAGAAAAGAGGCATAATGGAGAAGAAAGGGGAGGGAAAGGAGTGGGGGGAAATGGAACCAGTGGAGAGAGAGAAAAAAGCACTAGTAGTTTTCTCAGAGACCACTCAGTTGTACTTCAACCAAAAGCAGTCTGTGGAAGCTCAAAATATCTGACGCATCTAGATTCAGACACCTTCTTTTCAATATCACATGACATGGGTCAAAGTCCCAGATCTGCCACTTGGCAGTCACATGATGTTGACCAAGCCATTGAGTATCCCTCAGCTTCATTCAGTTTCCTCATCTGTAAAACAGGGAGATTAACACAAGCCTGACTACCTCATTGAATTGTTGTGAGGATAAAAGAGAAAATGCAAGTAAAGGGCTTTGTAATCACTGATGAAATATCAGCAGAAGTTACTCTTACCAGGTATCATCATCATCATCATCATCATCATTCCTTTGTATACCAGCAACAATCAGTGAATATCTGTCTGGGAGGAAAAGATGTAAAAGATGCTCACACACACAGCCCCCTGCTTTCCTTTCGTGGTTCTTATAAATTCTGGTAATCCTTATCTAAAAAGCATCTGAAGAGTAGGGGGTGGGGAGTCCCTGGGTAAGGCTGTCTCTTGCCCACAGGATTCTAATGGGAACTCATAAGGGATGGGGATATACCTTTGGTGTCCAACTGGTCACCCAACTCTCACCTGTGCCTCCAATAAGCTAAAGCATACATAGCAGCCACACCCTGCTTTAAAAAAAAAAAAAACAACCATCTTGGCAGACAGGTTAAATCAAGTTACAGGTAACCAAAAGAGTTCAAACCCTGAGGTGAGTTAGGGGGATGTCTACCCCAAGAATGTGAAGATTTCTTCCCTGCAGAATGGGCAGATGAAGTGTTCCAAAGGCGAAGGTGGCCAAAGCAGGAGCTGTGGAGCAGCTTGGTCAGGAGTCAAAGACACATAGGTCATCCACTGCATCCTTGAGCCTCACCAGTCATCCTGGTTTTGTCTTGTCACTGTACTTCGATGACTCTGGAAGAAAGAATGTCTGCGCAATTCTGCCTCACTTAAGTCCAATTCACAATCAAGTCAAGACATCACCCCATAGTGTCACCGGTCCTCTGAAAATGGACAAACATCTTTTCTAATGCTATTGGCTCAAGCATCCATTCCCATATCAATCACTAATGATTAGCAGCCTAATCTCATTTAATAAGCAGCTAGATGGTCCAGATGATAGAGCACCAGACCTCGAGTTGGGAAGATTCATTTTCCTGAGTTTTAATCTCACCTAGTGGTTGTTGTACTTGGTCTTCAAAGAGGACCAGAAGCAAGAAACCAGCAACCCAAAACTGGGAAAGGAGGAAGGAAGCCCCTCTAGGGGGTAGAGGGGGTTCCCTCTCTTTTAGCTCTCAAGTCTCTCTCAGGAGAAAAGGCCGTTGGACACCACTACCTGGCTCCACTCAGCGGGGGGCAGGGTTCCCACCACCAAAGCTCTGAGGAGCCCATAGGTGGAAGGGCATCAGGGCCTCGAATCTGGCCTCAGACATTCATTAACTGTGTGACTCCAGGTAAGTCACTTAACACTATTTGCTTCAGCTTCATCATCTGCAAAATGATCTGGAGAGGGAAATAGCAAACCACTCCAGTATCATTGCCAAGAAAACCTCATATGGGGTCACCAAGAGTCAGATATGACTGAAACTACTGAACAATTCATTTAATAAATTATCATCAATTAATTTTTACAAAAGAACATTTATGTGAACACAGAGCAAGAACAGAACACCGAGTATTCCCTCTAACACCTTGAGGGCCCACTCTCCCTGTACGACCTCAGTCCCCAGGAAGAATGAGTTCAAACTTAAAGTAATTGCTACAAAGCATTTGCCCAGTTAAGTTGATTTCCAAATTTATCACAACCTCTGCACAAGTCTCAGATATCACTGGGCTTGCCTCCCACTTCTCAGGGCAGCAATGGCAGCTAGGATGGTAGCAAATTCTGGCCTGGAATCCCAGCACTAAACTTGCGGTATTTTGCTATTCTGACTTCACAAAGCTCACAAAGCCATAGCCATCTCCAGTGCTCTTTCCCCCTAAAAATACAAAACAGAAATAGATGCAACAGCCAGACCAGGGTCACATGAAGGCAGCTTGGGTGGGATGATAAAGACCCAAGGACTCGTTCTATACCAAGAGCTTATAGCAATTTTTTCCCTCTCACTTAGGCAGAAAAGAGAATATTTCTTGATCAGTTAGTGCCTTCTTAATACATACCTGATTCCAACTCATCAAAAGGCTTCTCTTCTTTAGGTAAGCTAACCAGAAATAATACCTGTGTATGCTCAAGTTCCCATGAGAGTTATTTCCGACAGAGTACGCTGTGTCTGCTCATAAGGACTGGGCTCTCATCGGCCAAACCAGTCACCTCCATTTCCGCATACACACCCTAGTTAAGATTCTGGTCAGTAAATCTGAGGACCACTAAATTCAGGAAGGCCTATCACTCATGTGGATTATCTCTTAAAGGCATGGAGGGGTGGGCTTTCAATCTGCGTGGTAGAGGGGGCACCTCCACCAAGAAATCACCATTCCTTGCTGTAGAAAAATTTTATTATCCTTTGTACCTTCTGTTTCCTCAACAAATAGAAGTGTCCTCTTAATAAAGCTTTTCATCTCAAGGCACCCCACCCAAACCTAGGAAGTCTTGGTAAATCCTTCTCAGGACATTTTTGTTATCATTGTTGTTAAGTGATTTTTCTGGCAAGTCCAACCTTCCTGACCCCATTTAGGGTTTTCTTGAACTGGTTTGACATTTCCTTCTCCAGCTCATTTTACAGATGAGGAAACTGAGGTCAGCAGTGTTAAATGGCTTGCCTAGGCTAGTGTCTGAGGCCAGATTTGAACTCAGAAAGATGAGTCTTCCTGACTCCAGGTCCAGCACTCTTTCCACTGTCACACCTAGCTTCCCCAACCAGCTGCTTCTCCTCTAAAGATAGGAGTAAATTAATTTTACACACATACACACATACGCACACGCAAACAAGGTGCTATACTGAAGATACTAGACATAACCCAGGAATCTTACTTCCCATTTCAGGAACCCCCTCTCTCCTCGAGGCACAAAGGCTTCTGAGAAGTTTGCATCTCAGGGCTTGTTCTAGCTACTTGGCCACCCCCTCTTCCCCAACCCTCACCCAAAGAGGAACAATAGAAACTGCCTTAGGCTTATTGGCTTTAGAGTAGGAAGGAACCTGAGGGCTCCATTTCTTTTCTTCCTCTGGCCTGTGCCTTATGAGCATTAGGGGGCCTGCTTTGACTTGGCTACTTCCTCCTGAGGTTAGGGGACGCTGGTCAAGGCAGGATTTCCAAATGACATTTTGTTTTTATTTATTTATTTATATTTCTTTTGCTTCCAGTTCCCTTTCCAGACCCTCTCCCTTATCTGCTTCCATTTTCCTGTTTTCTGCTCCCAAGCCACCCCCAGTGCTCCTCTCATCCTGAAGCACTTTGCTCTGGTTGGCCCAGGCTGAGGCTAACTGTTTCCTCTCCTGACGCCATGGCGGCCAGCCCTGGACTCTCCCGGATATTGGTGCAGACACGGAGCCAGAGTCAGGGCAAAGGGGTGGCTTTGTGGGGACAATTCTGACCACCCTTGGCTTGAGGGGACAGGGTTTAAGTGGCAGTCTCACCTCAGGCCCCAGGAAGGAAAGACAGAAGAGTTCAGGGAGTTGGGCCCCAGTGTCTTAGCCAAGTGGTATTAAAGGAGATAAGAAGGAAAAAGAAAAGCAGAATCTAAGTTGGGGGAAAAGGGCTGTTTCCTTTGACCTTCTGGTGAAAACATCCCCCAGGAACCCCTGATCTGACCACAGCATCCAGGCTTCTAGACTTTAGACTGAGTGATTTTTTGACTTGTGACATCTCTGGCTTGAGTCAGATAATTATACTATACATAGAGAATCCCATTTTCATAGAGATGTTTCTCACAAAGAAAAAAAAAACAACCCTCTGATGGAGACAATAGAGGACCAGCCCATTTTACAGAGGAAGATAGGGAGTCCCAGAGCAAAGAAATGCTTTGTCTAATGTTACAAATATACAGCTGGAAAGAGTATTGAGCGCAACCTTTTCATTTAACAGATGAGGAAACTGAGGCCCAAAAAGTCAAATCATTTGCCCACTAGATACAAGTTCCCAGATAAAGGATTTAAATATATAGCCATCTAAATTCTACTCCCATAAAATCACAGATGTGAAAGTTAGAAGGGATGTTAGGAGATTATCTAGTTCAATTTTATATAGGGTTAATTAGGACCTATCAAAGGGAAAGAACTTGTCCAAGCCTGTCTACGGAGGGTGTAGAGAGAGAAGAAGAGAAACCCAACTCACCTAAAAGTACTCAGCTCTACCTGCTCATTGAAGTCTTCTGTTAAGTACAGGAGGCTGATGATCACAGGACCATCTCTTGACCTAGAACTAATCATGGAATTCAAGGTTTTCTCCCTGCCGCCCAATATGTCTTTATAGTTGAAATCTGCTGCAAATAACCATAAAGGGCAACCTTGATCAGTAAAATGGAAAGCAGAAACAGCAGCAAGTTGATATGTAGGGATTAAAATTGCCCAACCTATAAGAACAATCACTGAGCCAATGGCTTTTTATTAAAGGGTCCCTGGTCCCCTCTAATGAAATGAAACTCAGATTTTCCTTATTATCTGAGATGCCCCCTTCCTCTAAGGCCTTGTTTTTATAAGGCTTGATGCCAGATTTGATACCTGAACACTCTAAAGGGGCAACACAAAATACTGAGTCCCATTGGTTGCTAGTCCCTCCTTCAAGGACCAAAAAATGATGCATCAGCTAAAGGTGGCATGTCAGCAGGGGGCTCTTGGGTTGGATGAAGCATTGGGCACTGACCAAGTGGTCTTATGATAGTCACCTGCTCATACTGGCCTAGGGTACAAAAATAAGTTGGGGGACTTTCCATGTAATTGAGTCACCTCTACCATATTGGTCTTGGTCACCATGACAAGGAAAAACAAGGGTGGTGGACCTCTAGTTAGCTTTCTGTGATTAAGCAAATGAACTTACAATCTGCAGTTCACAGCTCTGGGGCCTAATATACAGAATTTATAACCACTGCCCCTATGGAATTATTGCAGACTGATTAATCCTGATCGAAACAGAGAGGAGTCCAAATGAATTCTTTGTCACAGGGGCTACTGTGTTAGGAGGATATATTACAAGCTGGAGTTGACTGTATTTCTTTTTTTTTTTCTAATTCTGAAATGATTTTTAAAGGGCTATGTTAAATACATGTTGTTGTTGATGTTACCCAGAACAGTACTTCATATCTGAATCTCTGAGACACTGTGATCTTGGGTTGGGCTCATAAGATGCCAAGGGCAAGGGGTTATTCAGGTCATGGTGGATTCCTCTCCCCCTGCTCCCCAGGCCCCTCCCCAAGACCACAGGGCCTAGCACTCCTCCATTCCCTACCCCCCATAGGCTAAGAAATACAACCAACTGTTTGCCAGACTCATGGAGAAGATGCTGTCCTGCCAAGGTTGGTCACCAGATGGAGCTCTCTGTGCATGAATATAAGAAGTGAACCAGGTTCTGCTGTTCAAGATCCGGCCAGTAGGTTAAGGATAGGCCCAAGAGTTCATTCATTCCCTTTGCCTCAGTTTTAGCTAAGAGAGCCACTGTCCCTGAGTGAAAACGGATCTGCCTTCAGCGAAGAGTTGCTTCAAATGTCAGACTGGTGACCCTCACTCTGAGGTGCTGGGTGGTTTCACAGCCTCTGGACCTGATTCTGGTCCCAGACAGCTATTGGAATCTTACTGTAGTCTGCAATCAGGGCTAGGGATAAGGGTGAGAGGGAGGTGGAGGGCGTAGAGAACAAACAATTCCAGGTTATTGCTGAACTCAAAAGTTCGCTGGAACAACAGGATAGCCCTGGGTGGAGTTTGATGTTTATAGGAGCAATCAAAAGCATTTGTTTAGAGAATGCTATGTGCCAGGCCTGAACAGTCGGCCAATCAATAAACATTTACTAAGAGCCTACTGTATGTCAGACCCTGCTCTCACGTTCAGTCTAATGGGGAGGTAAGTACTATTATTATTTTCATTTTAGAAACGAAGAAACCAAGGCTGAGAAAGTTTAAATAACTTCCCTAAAGGTCACACCTTTAGTAAACATCTAAAAAAGTGGGATTTGAAAGTCAGGTTGCTCGGATTCTATAGCCAATATTTCATCCATTATATCATTTAGTTGCCTCTAAGGTATAATAAACCTGGAAATATAGGCTAGAGCTAGATTGTAAAGGGTTTTAAAGGTCAAACAGAGGAGAGTTCAAATCTCACCTCAGACACTTGACACTCCCTAGCTGTGTAACCCCAATTGCCTCATCCTGATAAATATCTGGTCTTTGGATTCAGATGACTCTAGAGAAGAAGAGAGGCTGGTGACCTGCACAGCCCTCCCTCACTCAAAACAAAGTCAAGTACAAGTCATGTCATTATTTCTCTAATGCATGGTCTTCTTCAGCAACAAAGGACAAACACACAATAGTGAGCCACTGAAGCTTCTCTAGCAGAAGAATGGCATTGGTAGATCTACGCTTCAGGAATATCATTTTGATAACTGTATGGAGAATGGATTGGAAAGAGGAAGAACTAAAGGCAAGACCAGTTAGAAGGCTATTGGAGCAGAAATAAAAAGGGTATGAACTAGGGCTGTGGCTATGTGAGTAGAAAAAAATGGACTGGCATAGATGGGAATGATGTAGGAGTAGACTGATTGACTGACTGATTGATGAGGACTGACTTGGGTGTCATCTACCTGAATCCATGGGAGCTGATGAGAGCACCAAAAGAGTAGAGAGAAGAGAAGGGTCAAGACTGACAACACAGGGAGTTGTACATAAATGATAAACCTACATAAGAGACAAATAACAGTGGGGAAGGTAGAAAGAGAACAATGGTTCCTTTAAAACACAGGGAAGAAGGAGGATCATGAATTGTCAAAGTGCAGAGAGGTCAAGAAAGATGAGGACTGAGAAAAGGCCATTGGATTTAGCAATAAAAAGAGATCCCTGTTGCCCAAAGAGAGGACCCACTCTACTGGCTCTACCCACTACACCAGAGAAGCAAACCCTGATGCAGAAACCCCAAGTACTAGCTTCTGTCTTTAAATTTGGCTAATGGAGGAATACGTTTTGCATGACTTTGCACATTTGTAATGGATTTGATCTTTCTTGCTTTCTCAATAGATGGAGAAGTAAACAAGGAAGGGAGAGAATTCTGAACTGATGAAATAAAATTGAATTTTCTAAAAGAGTATTTAAAATGGAAATCAGTAGGAAAATTGTTTTTAAGTTATATAATACGCCTTTCCCTCTTCAACTAAAGTGACTCAACACCTGCTCAATATTCCCTACTTAAGCTTCATGGTTCTTGCCCAGAGTTTATACCCATAGGAGATTGAGTCCATGCACCAAAATGCCCCTCCTGGTCCTGCAGCTCTGAGAAGGAATAGATCAAAATGTTTACAATCTTAACAATTGTGTTTTCCATTGGATGTCCCTTCTCTAACCCTATCTCCTACCCCACTCAACCCCATTGAGTTTCTGAAAGATATATAAAGTAGACAAAGCCTGGAGGCAGCTCTGAGGATTTTTTATTTTACACCTGTCTTTCCTCTGATCTCTTATAGCCCAGAGATTCAAAAGATCACAGCATTTCAGCCCTGGAAGCTACCTATGAGATCACCTAGTCCAATCTCTTCAGTCTACAGAAAGAGGGAAGTCTGAGCAGTTAGGTGGTGCCATGGATAGAGCACCAGGCCTGGAGTCAGGAATTCCTGAGTTCAACTTTGGCCTCAGACATTTACTAGTTCTGTGACCTTGGGCAAGAAACTTAACAGTTTGCCTCAGTTTCCTCATCTGTAAAATGAGTTGGAGAAGGAAATGGCAAACCACTCCAGTATCTTTACCAAGAAAACTCCAAATAGGGTCACAAAGAGTCAGACATAGTCACATAAGTCAACAACAACATAGAAGGAAATACAGAACACACCGGCCATATCTTGCCCATGTAACGTCAGGACTCCCTCATCTGTATCTGGCCCGCATTCTGCTGAAACAGCCTCCGGGTAAGAAAGGGCTGTGAGAGGCAGGTATGGCACCAGGGTCAGGCTGAGGAGGGGAGGAAAATTCCTACGTGGCATTAGGGCTTTTAAAGTTCTTGCAGACATTATCTCATGTGATCTTCACAATAACCCTGACAATTGTACTTACTCTTATTATCTCAGTTGTATTGGTGAGAAAATTGAGGTTTCAATGGTTTAAAACCCTTATTTAGACTCACACAGCTAGTCAGTGCCTGAGACAACATTCAAACCCAGATCTCCCTCACTCCACATCCTTCCTTCTTATTCACTGCGACATGAAAGGAAAGAAGTAGAAATAAAAAGAAGGATATTAATTTGGCACTTAGTGTCATTTCTGAACTATAATCAATACCCAAAGTCCCAGAAAGGCCTGGAATCCAGAATCATAGGATGTTAGGGCTGGAAGGGATCCTTAGAGATTATCTATGCTAATTCCCTCATTTGACAAAAGAGAAAACTGAGGCTGAGGGAAAGGACTTGCTTAAAATCACAACTCTCCTGTCTACTGGTCAAGGACTTGTTTATCCCTTGAATTGTGTTATTGGGATACTTTTTCCAGTACCCTGAATTTGCCTATTAACCTACCTCATAAGCCATGACAATAATCAATATTAGAAATCTCTATATCAAATATATTTAATCTTTTTTTTTCACAAATTACATTCTTAATTGTTTATTCTAAGAAAATAATTTTGGCTATTCAAGTTCTGTTTCACATAATAAATACCAAGCTACTTTTTTACCCTCTAAGATAATGATTTGAAGTACAGATCTCTTGGACTCTTATCACAGTATCTAAGACTGTCCATTATCTGGAAATCCATAGTTCACATCTCAATAAAAACAAAATGGAGATCGTTGTTAGCACATATTATCATATATATGCTACGTATATATCTGTAGATTTAAATGCATGTATATATACATGTGTACATGTAAATATATACCATTGTTGCTATTTGTCCTTTGTTTTCAAAGAGGATCAAAGACATCACAGGGTGATGCCTTGACCTGCGCGTGAATTGGATTTACTTGAAGCAGAGTTGCACAAAGTTGTCAGCCTCACTCTCTCCTCCAGAGTCACTGAATTCCAGTGGCAGGACAAAAATAAAGACAACTAATTATGGTCCAGGAGGCAGTAGATGACCTTGGTGTCTGATGTCTGACCATGCTCTAAGCATTCTATAGCTTCTACTTCAGCTGCCTTCATGGCTGTTGGAACAAACTGTTCTCATCCAAACAAATTGTTCTCATCCATTCCTTCTACCAAGGGAAGTCTTCTCATGCTTGGGGAATTCAAACCCAGATCTCCCTCACTCCACATCCTTCCTTCTTATTCACTGCGACATGAAAGGAAAGAAGTAGAAATAAAAAGAAGGATATTAATTTGGCACTTAGTGTCATTTCTGAACTATAATCAATACCCAAAGTCCCAGAAAGGCCTGGAATCCAGAATCATAGGATGTTAGGGCTGGAAGGGATCCTTAGAGATTATCTATGCTAATTCCCTCATTTGACAAAAGAGAAAACTGAGGCTGAGGGAAAGGACTTGCTTAAAATCACAACTCTCCTGTCTACTGGTCAAGGACTTGTTTATCCCTTGAATTGAGGTCCTTCGGTTACCCGAAACATAGTTTAGCCCATCTGTTGAATTAGTTTTGCCAAGGTGTGGTCACTTTGCATACTACAGCTTCTTGGTGCCACAAGTAAGAGTTTGGTGACAGGTGGACGTCAAAGACTGATAAGTAGCCCTGAAAAGGGCTCAGCAGGCACTCACACCAGAGGTGCTAGTCCTCCTTGAAAACCCCACACACCCAGAAAGTGAGAAAGAGATACATATATATATATATATGATATAGATATATAGACACATTTTTACGCATACATGTATGTATATATGTACACATATATTTATAAATACCTGGATTAACTTTGTTAAATCAATGAGGGTGCTATCTTTCTATATCCATCCATTCATCTATCCATCCATCTATTGACTGTCTATCTGCATGTCTATTTATCTATTTATTTATTGTCTTGAGGCACCACTGATAGGGCTCATGAGCTGGGATATTGAGCCATTTCCTATCCTATATCCAGGAATTCAGTATGAACTGTTTGCAGTCCTAGAATGAGCCTACCTCTAACTAGAGAGTTAGGCATCCCTATCTCATGGTCTTCAGTTAATTAAATCCCCTAATTCAGGGGGAAATTGCTTAAGACTTGTTATAGGGATTTCTTCTAGCCAAAATGGCTGTTTATACCAGAGGCATACATCTTCTCCAGCAAAACCCTGAAATTTACATAGGAATGAATATCGATCGATAAATCTATTGAGACACTACTAAGCGATTTCTCCCAAACCAGAAGTGCACAGAAGACTATCCAGAAACCTGACAGCAGGAGGTAAAGGCCCTCCCAGCACAATGAGAATATTGGAGGGAATGCTAGTTCCAAAGTCTCCACTTGAGAATTTTTGACCAAGTTGGGGAACCTTTCACTCTTGCTGCCTTTGAGACTCTGTGTCCAAAAGCAGCAAAAGTGGAGGGGTCCTCAGTTTGGTCAGAAATCCTCAGCTGGAGACTTTGGAAATGCTGTGGAATAGCAATAGACCAGAGCAATGAAAAGTGCGCAGTGGCAATACTTTCTTTACTACCTTGTTGTGAGGTGCCAGAGAGGGCCTTAAAAATCCAGCATGCCAAATTCAAAAAGCAAGGAAAGTCTAAGCCTGAGAAGTCCTGGGGTGGTGGTTGTGCATGGAAAAAAATTTATAAACGTTTTCTTGTAGAAAGTGGAATTTTAGTTGAGATCATGCTGCCCCCTCTTGAGTGCCAACTGCACCACCAAATGCCTTTTTGACATCTAGAATTGGATGTCCCACAAACAGCTCAAAGTCAACATGTCAAAAATAGAACTCAATATCTCCCTCCCTTCTCCCCACCTCTTCATGCAATTCTCCCTTTTTTTAACTTCTTTATTATTGTTCACCCATGCTTACAATCTTAGTGTCATCCTCAACCCTCTTACTCATACCACATGTCCAATCCATTGCCAAATTTTTCGTACTACAAACTGACACAGAATAAATTGAGCAGAGCCAAGAGAACAATTTATATAAGGACAGCAACACTGTAAAGGGAAAAAATCTTTAAACACCTTAAGAACTCTGATGACCAACCAACCATATCTCCCCAGTGTATTTATAATGAAGAATTTTACCCACCCCCTGACAGAGAAATGATCAATACAAGGGACAAAAAGTTTTTTGGTCATGGCCACTGTGTGGATTTATTTTGTTTAACTACAGTTATGTGTTACAAGGGATTATTTTATATCTTTTCTGTAGTTAAATGGGAGAGGGATTAGCAACAGTGAGATGCCAAAAAAGAGGAGGAGGTCATTGAAACATTTTTTTAAATGCACAGAAAAAATATATGTTAGAAAGAAAACACAGACAAGTAAGGAAGTTTTTAAAGTTAACATGTAGAATGAATTATATAAGTTTTTTTTTAAAAGTTAGTGATATGAAATAGAGATTTATGGTTTCATCTGCAATCCTTTTTATGTTCTGCTATGGATATGGAAATACTATTTTTGGTGTTTAAGTTCAGAATTTCATAAAATAAAAATTCTAAAGAAAAAAATCTTGAGGTTATAACTTGTGTTGAGATCTCCCCAAAGGAGAAATAAAAGAGATACAATATGAATCAGATATAGGACAGGTAGTTTATTCCTAAACAGAAAGGGAATGATACAGTAATACTCATAAAAACACATTAATAGAACAAATTAAATAGCATTACGTAGTTTATCTCATAACTATTGTTATAATCTTTGGGGAGGGGAAATGATACTTAATTTCATTAGAAAATAAATAATTTTGCAGCACAGTTAGCTAGGTATTATACATTTCACCTCAGCTGGGATGCAAATTGATAGGTAAAATGCCCAGATTGGGATAGCCCTCTCCTTCTCAGTGGCTGTCCTTTCCAAGAGTGATAAAATAGTTTCTAGGGATTCTCCCACTACTTCTATCCATCTGATAGAAACTTCAGACTTCTCAAACGTACCAGGTCCACACTGCCAGGAAAATACCCATTGGCTTAAGATCTTGAAAGAACAAACAAAAACAAGGAAAAGCAGATTAGATTGTAAATTCCTTGAGAGCAGGTATTGTCTTTTGTCTCTTTGTGTATCTGCAGTACTTAGCACAGAGGTTGGCACCATCATAGATGCTTGATAAATGTTTATTGATTGAAGGCTCAAGTTTGCCTAGCTGTCAACCCCTTTAGTAGCTGCCACATTGATGAGGTCCTCATAGGACCAGGATAAAGAAAACCCTGTCCCTCCCCACCCTCACCTAAGCTGCATGATGTCATACAGAGTCTCAGTCAAGAAAGCACCAGTCAAAAGCTATTTGCTCTTTTAACTGCGGCACTCTACATGAGCAAAGGACCAGTCAGGATTTACGACAAGATACCAGCACACAAAGTCTCTTTAGCAATGAGTCACCACATGATCAGACTCAGTCCTGCTGTTCTTCATATCCAACAAACCCAAATGCTGTCATACATATAACTGGCCAGAAACAGGAAGAGAATGTCTGTGAATGGGAGGAGGACGGCCTCTACTGCATAGCTATCGGTAATTTTACTTTGGTTAAAAGTTGTTCTTTTCATTCCTTCCCCATCCCTGGTGAGAAAAACAGAAGCAACATTCACACACACACACAAACACAAATCCAAACACAAACATTCCCTTATAGAAAGAAATTGTGCTTACTTGGCCTTCCTGTTAGACTTCTTCCTTTCATGCTCTATCTCCTTGCTATGACCCAAACTTGATTTCCCCCAAAGACACTACATCCAAAGCCACTATCTCCAGTACTGAATGGATATACCTTCTCACATGGCTTACTCCTCTATCCAATCCCCCCTCTCCAAAACATTTTGGTCCAGGAACAAGAGTTAAGAAAAGCCAAGCAAATAAGCACTGGTTAAACTCTTACTGTTTGACAGGTACTAAATGCTAGGATAAAAAGAAAGGCAAAAAACAACAGCTCCAACTATCAAAGAATTTTCATTCTAATGGAGAAGATAACATGTAAATAACTAGCTATATGTACAGAGTAGATAAAAGGTACTGTGAAACTGCAAGTCATTTGCAACTGGAGGGAAAAAGGGAAAGCCCTCCTAGAATGGACCGAATTTGAACTGATTCTTGAAGAAAGTCAGGCAAACTTTAAGAACAGAGAGAGAAGATGGAATGCCATGTTTGAGACTACAAGGAGGCCAGTGTTGTTAGAACATAGTGTATCTGGAGGAGAGTAAGGTGTAAAAAAACTGGAAGATAGGAAAAGGTTAAAGTACAAGGGAGTTAAACACCAAACAATGAACTTTGCTTTTGATCTTAAGAGTAATGGGAAGCCACTAGAACTCACTGAAAAGAAAGGTGATATGATCAGATCTACCTCTTAAATATAGCCTTGGCAGCTGAGTGGAGAATGGATTAAAAAGGAGAGAAGCTTGAGGAATACAGAACAGTTAAAAGGTTACTACAATAAACCAGGTAAGAGGTGATGAGGGGCTGAACTAGGGTAGTGTAGTGTTATGCAGCTGTTAAGAAGGGCACATATACAAGAGATATGAAAGTAGAAATGACAAAATTTGGCATGAGTTGGATATGTGGGATAAGGGTAAGGGGTAGAGGATGACACCAAGGTTGTGAGCCTGGGAAGATGCTAGAACCTCAACAGTAATAAGAACATTGGGAAGAAAGGAGGTTTGGGGAGAAGGTGATACTGAGCTCTGTTTTAGATATGTTGTCTATGGGACATCCATTTCTTGGTGTTGATAAAGATCAAGATTGGAGATCAGGAGAGAATCTCGAGTCCCACCTTCTACAGCTAAAATGTCAACTTCTGTGAGAAGCTTTTCTGATCATCCTTAATGTTAGTGCCTTTCATTAGCTGATTATCTCCAGCCATACATGTCCACAGTCCTGTATACAGTACATATACTGTCTTGGCTGTACATAGTTATTTGCATATTGTCTTCCCAATTAGATTACAAGCTACTTGAAAACAAGAATTGTCTTTTGCCTTTTTTTAGTATCCCCAGTGCTTAACACAGTGCCTGTGTGATTCATGAGAACCAATCCCAAATTCTGAAATAGTTTTAGAATTTTATTAGGTCATTTGGTAGATGAGGGTGAGCCTGAAAGGGAGTGTGGTTCCCTGTCATCCAGGTTCTGTAAGCTGTACATTTTATAGGATTTTGACAAGAAATCATACTAAACAGCTGAGCAATTTTGTGAAGAAGACAATTTGTAAACAACGCAGATTGACATAGATATCAGCAAATGTAAATAAACTTCCAGTGTAATTTAGGTAGAAGCCCAAACACAAAAGGAATCTAAAACACAAGCTTGGGTGGACCCACCCAAACAAGTGGACCCAAAACAATACCTAGGTAACCCAAAATACAAATATTTGGGGTAGATCCAGAACCTGAGGGGATGCATAACTCCTTGTAGCCATCTCAGACCTTCCTAGAGAGTTACTGAGTTCAAGAAGACATTCTGAGTCCAAAAAGTAGCTAGTCACATAGCTTCAGATTTAAATAGCATAATAAATTTTCTGAACAGTATGGTAAAGCATTTTCCATACCTGGCACATAGTAGGCAATCAATACATTCTTGTTGTTGACTAAGGTTGGATATAAAGATCTGAACAAATTGGAACTGATGAGCTCACTAAGTAAGGGCATATAGAACGGACAAGACAAGAAAAGACAGTCTTGAGAGACAAGCATATTTAATGGTTGTGACCAAAAGAAACCAGCAAAGGATACTGAGGAGTGGTCAGACAGGAAGAGAACTATAGAAAACAGTCATATATTCCTTTCTCCTCACTGCCACTTCCAGACCTTCCCTCTCTCTTCCCTCTATAGAGCCTGCACAACCTGTGGCATCCACCAAAGGATTTCTTGGCAGGCCTACTGGCCATAAGTGGCCCACAGGCCACAGATTGACATAACTCTATCTGAATTTCAGTTGCAGTTATCCACTGACTCCAGGTAATTCTATCTTCTCTGTCAAAATTTTAGTACTTGGTTCAGTCTTCTACAATCCAACCCATCCCTTCAGACTTAGGGAATTCCATATATGTGGGCAGCCATGTGGCACAGTAGATAGAGTGCCAATGCTGGAGCCATGAAGATTCATCTTGAGTTCAAATCTGACCTTAGACATTTACTAGCTGTGTGACCCTGGATAAGTCTGTTTACTTCAATTTCTTCATCTACAAAATGAGCTGGAGAAGAAAATTGTAAGAAAACCCCAAATGGGATCACAATGATCTGAAAACAACTGAATAACAATCCAGACTCACTCTTCTCCCTTTGAAATTATGATGTCATGCTTAACCAATTCAACTTTATACCATCCCATACCCTCAAATTCTCTCTACCCTCATCCTATCACCACTGATGCCCTTCCAAATCCCATTACATCCTACTATCAGGCTCCTCCCTTCTGCTCCTACTCTCACTCCCTATCAATCTATCAGGCATTTATAAGATGGTTAGCATATCCTGCTCCTCAGTTATTGAGTACCACTACAGGAAATCACATAATTGTGCCCACTGAATCCTTTACAAAGCTATCTAATGTTTCCTGTCTGTCTCCTCTGCAAAGGAAGGTAAACTTGGATGGCCAGAAGATGCCCAGTCAACTTGGGTTTTATCCTTCCCTTTTCTTCCTTTCCCTTCCCTTCCTTTCTCTTCCCTTCCCTTCCCTTCCCTTCCTGTCCTTTCTCAAAACCTTAAACCTACTGTACTCTGAGGCTCAAACATTGGAGGACATTGGGCCCCTGCCTAAAGGCTGGCTTCTGGACTCTCCTGGCTTCAGAATGATTATCAATAGTAACTGTCTCTGTTTCCCTCCAAGCCTGATGTCTTTTCATTGCCTCATTAAAGGGGCCATGCCCTGGCTACTTCTTAAAAGAGGCCTTTTCAATGAAGGGGCATTACCTCACCCCAAGTGACTACCCGCATAGACCTTGACCTAAAGAGGCCAAGATCTCCCATTGCATCCTGGGTCATCTCCAGCCATCTTGATGAATGGCCACTAGATTCAGATGACTCCAGAAGAGAAGTGAGGCTGGTGACCTTGCACAGCCCTCCCTCACTCAAAACAAAGTCAAGTATAAGTCATGTCATCATTTCTCTGATGGCATGGTCTTCTTTGGCAATGAAGGATGAACACAAAACAACAGTCTCCACTGAGCCAATGATACACAACCATTCTTTTACTCTTTCCTGATGGACTCTCTCTCCCACTCCACACAGCCTCAGTTCCCAACTTTCTCTTCTCTCCTCGAGTCATTTTATCCCTTGCTCTCAGCAAAGGACTTCACCTAACACCTTAGTGAGAAAATTAAGGTTATATCATCAGGAACTTTCTCATCCTTCTACTTCTACGTCTCAAACCCCCTCAGCATCATTCTCTGCTCTTTCCTCCTTTGCTTTAGTCTTGGAGGAAGACATGATCCTTCTCCTTCAAGGCTAACACTTCTGTCCATCTGTGCCCTGACCCTATCTCCTCCAGGACTTTCCCCTTCAATCATCCCCTCTCTTTTTCTAACCTTCAGTCTCTCTTTAGCCACTGACTTCTTCCAAACATTTCACAAACATGCTCACCTCTCCACCGTCCTTAAAAACCCTTCACTTGGCCATGAAGTCCCCTTTTGCTGTTGTTGTTCAGTTGTCTCAGTCATGTCCAACTCTTCATGACCCCATTTGGGGTTTCCTTGTCAA
The DNA here is from genome assembly GCA_023548195.1 of Bettongia penicillata ogilbyi. NCBI lineage: Eukaryota > Metazoa > Chordata > Mammalia > Diprotodontia > Potoroidae > Bettongia > Bettongia penicillata. The sequence goes on along the minus strand of JAJHZJ010000574.1, from coordinate 2,440,637 downwards.
AGATACTGTAGTGGTTTGCCATTTCCTTCTCTAGCTCATTTTACAAATTAGGAAACTGAAACAAACAGGCCTGATTAAGGACCTTGCCCAGGGTCACACAGCTAGTAAGTGACTGAGGCCAGATTTGAACTCAGAAAGATGAGTCTTCCTGACTCTGGCTAGATCCATCACTCTATCCACTGCCCATCTCTCTGCCCTTTCCATAGTCAATCTCCTGGGAAAGCTGCCAGCAGTGTTTGCTGCTACTTCCTCATTTCTCGCTCATTTCTCAATCTTTTGTAATATGTTTTCCTACTTTATAGTATTCAGTGGAAACTATCTTCCCCATGGTTATCAGTAATCTTCTAATTGGTCCAATGACCTTTACTCAGTCATTATTCTAGGCTTTTTTATAGCTTTTGATCCAGTTGACTTCTCTCTTAGATGCTCTCTCCTTCCTGGATTTTCCTGTCACTGTTTTCTCTCAATTTTCCACCTATCTGTGTGACTTCTTCTTAATCTTCTTTGCTGGATCACATACTTCTTGCAGGTGTATGTACTTCAGGTCTCTGTCCTAGATCCTATGCATTCTCCCTTAGTGATAATATCAGTTTCCATGGATTCAGTTATCATTTCTACGCATCTGATGCCTCAGTGTATATATCCAACCCTCATCTCTCCCTTGGCTTCCAAGTCTGAATCACCAACTGACTACTGGAAATCTCTACATGTATTCCCCAAAAAGCATTTTTTCTATTTTGAATTTTATTTATTCACTTCTTTACATGAATTTGTTATTTGTCTCATTTCTCTTCCACCGTCCCATAGAACAATAAAAAATCAAAATCCCTCATTATGAATATGCATAGCCCAGAAAAACAAATTTCCACAATAGAAATGTCTATCAATGTTTGTCTCTGTATTTTGTCTTGGTAGACAAAATGTCACCTCTCTGGGAGGGAGTGGGTAGAGTGCTTCACCTTCAATCCTTTGGTATTTTAAACTCCATATGTTCAAAACAAAACTCAATATCTTCCCTTGAAATCTACTCTTTTCCCAAAGTTCCCTATTTATGATGAGATCACCATCATTCTTCCAGTCAGCAAGTTCTGCAACTCTCCCTCACCCCACCCGCATATATAATTAGTTACTAACCAGCTGGACAATTCACTTCTTTGTTTACTCCACATCCCTAGCATATCTCGTATCTGTCCCCTTCCCCTTGCTCAGCCATGACCAGAGTGCAGACCCTGAGACCTCTCGCCTAAAGTATTACAATTTTATCTTCCATTGGTTTCCCTGGTTCTGGTTTCTCACTTCTCCTATTCATCTTCCACATGCTGCCAAATGGATTTTCTGAGCATGTCACTTTCTGTTCAGGAAGCTATAAGTGGTTGACTATTGCCTCTAGGCTAAGATACAAACTCCTCTCTTCGGCAATCAAAGATCCTCACAATATGGTCCCAAACCACCTTCCCAGGTTGAGCGCATAATCCTCCCCTTCATACATTCTGTGTTCCAGCCAAACATGCCTACTTCGGGTTCCCTATCCATGACCTTCCATCTCTAGACTCCATTTCTTTGCATAAGTCTCTCTCTTTTTCTCATACCTACCTGCTTTCCTGAAATATTGTGTTCCTTCACCTCTTATAAAAATCCCTAGCTTTCTGGAGCCAAATCCTATAGGGGCCCTTTCGTGATCTTCCCTATTACTGGTCTCCCGCATTTGTTAAATTTCTTTATATTTACTCTAAAGGTGTATTTCATATACTTATCTGTGGACATTCTGTTTTCAGTTCCTTGAGGGCAGGGACAGTTTTATTTTTGTCTTTATATCCTGACAGCAACCCTGTGATGTATATGTAATTATTATCCCCATTTTACAGTTAGGAAAACTGAGGCAAGTAGTAGCTAAGTGACTTGCGTAGGGTCACATATCTGGTAAATGTCTGAATCAGGATTTGAACTCAGGTCTTCCTAACTGGAGGTGGCCTAGCACTTAATCCACTTCTATAGATATGAGTTGCTGTCGTTGTTGTTGGTAGAAGCAAGAAGAAATTAATATAAATTTTATTGTCCTTAGGAGAGAGCTCCCTTTTTTATACTATAAGGAAGGATGAAAATCCCCACTTTTGGGCTGCTCCCCTCTTCATACACCTACATCTGAGCAGTTAGTACTTTACACAGGTGGGAATAGGATTCATCCAGTGACCTGCACCAGACTGGAGGAACATGGCACCCTGAAAGTTCTCATGGGGGGAATCAGTTCTCAACATTCATGTTCCTATAGAGTTGAGACCAAGCATCAGCTATTACAACCCAAAATTTCACCCCAATGATTTTGTCTTTAAATATCTTAGTTTTGGGGGGAGGAGCCAAGATGGCAGAGTAGAAAGACTCATGTATGCTAGCTCCGAACCCACAGCCCATAAATTTCCTGTAAAAAGAACTCCCCACAAATTCTGGAGCAGTGGAACCCACGCAGAAACACACTGGAAGAGATTTCCGTTCCAGAGAGCCCTGGAAAGTCATCCTCGGGGTCCATCGCGCTCCAGACGTGGAGCCCAGCCCTGCGTTGCCCTGGCTGCGCGGCCCCAGAGGAGCAGATCCGAGCAGGCTTCAGGGACGGAATCTCCAGCAACCACGAAGGTCCCTCCACCCACAGGCACTCCAGGTCAGTGAGAGAGACTTCTGGGCTGGCTGAGAGGGGAGCGGGGTGTCTCCATAACTCAGGCCCCCTCAGGAGGCAGTGGCAGAGGCAGTGGTGGCCCGGAACTCCCAGAGCAGAAAGGAGCTCAGGGCCATTACCAAAGGTCTCTGCATAAACCCCCTGAGGGAACTGAGCCTGGGAGGCAGCCCTGACCCTACCTGAGCACCAGAACTTAAGTTTACATTGAATAGCAGCCTCTCCCGAAGCTGAAAGCCCTGAGGCTGGGGAGCAGCACTTGAATCTCACACCCCAAGCACTAGCTGGGCAGATCTAGGCGGGGTGGACAGGAATCTCACAAGTCAAGTAACTGGCTGGGAAAATGCCCAGAAAAAGGAAGCAAGATGAGACCATAGAGAGCTACTTTCTTGGGGAAGAGATGTTCCTTCCTCCCATAATTTCTGATAAGGAAGTACAATGCTTGCCATCAGGGAAAGACATGGGGGTCGGGGCCTCTCTATCCCAGACATCTGAGGTGGATGTCCGGTGGGCTCAGGCCATGGAAGAGCTCAAAAAGGATTTTGAAACTCAAGTTAGACAGGTGGAGGAAAAACTGGGAAGAGAAATGAGAGAGATGCAAGAAAAGCATGAAAAACAGGTCAATACCTTGCTAAAGGAGACCCAAAAAAATGCTGAAGAAAATAACACCCTCAAAAACAGGCTCACTCAATTGGCAAAAGAGGTTCAAAAAGCCAATGAGGAGAAGAATGCTTTCAAAAGCAGAATTAGTCAAATGGAAAAAGAGGTTCAAAAGCTCACTGAAGAGAATAGTTCTCTCAAAATTAGAATGGAATAGATGGAGTCTAATGACTTTCTGAGAAACCAAGAAATCGTAAAACAAAACCAAAAGAATGAAAAAATGGAAGAGAATGTGAAATATCTTATTGGAAAAACAACTGACCTGGAAAATAGATCCAGGAGAGACAATTTAAAAATTATGGGACTACCTGAAAGCCATGATCAAAAAAAGAGTCTAGACATCATTTTTCATGAAATTATCAAGGAAAACTGCCCTGAGATTCTAGAACCAGAGAGCAAAATAAGTATTGAAGGAATCCATTTATCACCACCTGAAAGAGATCCAAAAAGAGAAACTCCTAGGAACATTGTGGCCAAATTCCAGAATTCCCAGGACAAGGAGAAAATATTGCAAGTAGCTAAAAAGAAACAATTCCAGTATTGTGGAAATACAATCAGGATAACACAAGATCTAGCAGCTTCTACATTAAGGGATCGAAGGGCGTGAAATAGGATATTCCAGAAGTCAAAGGAACTAGGACTCAAACCAAGAATCACCTACCCAGAAAAACTGAGTATAATACTTCAGGGGAAAATATGGTCTTTCAATGAAACAGAGGACTTTCAAACATTCTTGATGAAAAGACCAGAGCTGAAAAGAAAATTTGACTTTCAAACACAAGAATGAGAAGAAGCATAAAAAAGTAAACAGCAAAGAGAAGTCATAAGGGACTTACCAAAGGTGAACTGTTTACATTCCTACATGGAAAGACAATATTTGTAACTCTTAAAACTTTTCAGTATCTGGGTAGTTGGTGGGACCACACACAGACGTACATGCACACACATGCACACATACATACATGTACATGTGCACGCACACACACATAGAGACAGAGAGCACAGAGTGAATTGAATAGGATGGGACCATATCTTAAGAGAAACTAAGGTAAATGGTGAGAGAGAAATGTAGTGGGAGGAGAGAGGGTGAAATGGAATGGGGTAAATTATATTTCATTCAAGAGGCAAGCAGGAGACTTTTTAGTGGAGGCAAAAAGAGGAGAGCTGAGAAAAAAACAAGAAGTTTACCCTCATCATATTTGACTAAAGGAAGGAGTAAAATGCACACTCATTTTGGTATGAAAACCTATCTTACAGTACAGAAAAGTGGGGGAGAAGGAGATAAGCAGGGAGGGAGGGATGATGGAAGGGAGGGCAATGGGAGAAGGGAGCAATTTGAAGTCAACACTCTTGGGGAGGGACAGGATCAAAAGACAGAATAGAAACAATGTGGGGCAGGATAGGATGGAGGGAAATACAGTTAGTCTTACACAACACGACTGTTATCGAAGTCATTTGCAAAACTATACAGATATGGCCTATATTGAATTGCCTGCCTTCCCAAAGGGAATGGGTGGGGAGAGAGATATGGGGAGAATTTGGAACTTAAAGTTTTAGGAACAACTATTGAGTATTGTTCTTGCTATTAGGAAATAAGAAATACAGTTAATGGGGAATAGAAAGTCATCTGGCCCTACAGGACAAAAGAGAAGATGGGGACAAGAGAAGGGAGGGATGATAGAAGAGAGGGCAGATTGGTGATAGGGAAAATTAGATTGCTTGGTGTATTGGGGTGGGGGGAGGGGATAAATGGGGAGAAAATTTGGAACCCAAAATTTTGTGAAAAGGAATGTAAAAAGTTAAATAAATAAATTTATATTAAAAAGAAAATCTCACTTTTGTTTACAGGTTGCTGTCAGTCAGTCAGTCAGTCAGCAGTCCTTAATCACTTGTTTTGTGCCTTGTACTACACTCAATACTAGGTATATGAAGAAAGGTAAAAAATGATTCCTGCCTTCCAGAAACTAATGTGCAAACAACTATGTATAAACAAGACATATACATATATGTGTGCATACATATGATAAATTGGAAATAATCAACATAGGGAAGCATTAGAATTAAATGGAAAGGCTTCTTGTTGGTGGTGAGATTTTAACTGTAACCTGAAGGAAGTCAAGGAAGCCAAAAGGCAGAAATGAGGAAGGAGGGCACTGCATTGCCATAAAAACACTCATTTATACATATTTACTAAGTGGTTAAAAAAAAAAAAACAAATTTCCACTGCCACAACATTCTACACCAAATCACAGTTCCATGATCAACATAATATTATGCCTTTTCCTATACTCCAAAGCAACTAGGTGGCTCAGTGGATGGAGCACTGGACCTAGAGTCAGGAAGACCTGGGTTCACATCCAGCCTCAGATACTTACTACCTGGGTGACCTTAGGCAAATCATTTAACTTCTGCTTGCCTCAATTCCCCAGAGAAGGAAATGGCGAACCACTCCAGTCTCTGCCAAGAAAATCTTATGCACAGTAACGACATGCTATGGTCCATGGATCACAAAGAAAATGACACAAATGGACAACTGAGCAAGAACAATCCTTGCCTCCCTCCTCCCCTGCCAATACACACTTGTTATTCCTCTGAACATGACACTCCATTTCCTACCTGAGAAGGTTTATCATCTCTCTTCCGTAACGAGAACTCTCTCCCTCCTCATCTTTGCTTTTCCTCCTAACTGCTTGGGCTTCCTTCAAGTCTCAGCAAAAATCCCCACTTCCTACCAGCCCCCTTTCACAGAGCTTCACATTTCCCTACGTTATTTCTCATACAGTAGTTACAAAGTCCATCAAGGCTTCCCCACTTGCTAGCATGTGCCAGAGATTATGTTTTATTGATGTTAAGATTTTCAGGGGACTGAAAACTTGGTATGAGTCAACAACGTGATGTGGCAGCTAAAAAAAAACTAATCCATTTCGGGCTGCATTAAGGGAGACAGCTTCCAGGAAGAAGGCAATCAGTCCCTAGAGCTTTCCGGCCCTGTCAGACGTCGTTTGAGGTATTATGCTCACCACTGGGTGCCACAGTTTAAGAAGGACATTTGGAAATGGAGTGTCAAGCAGAATGGTGAAAGATCTTGAGTCTTTGTCATATGAAGACTATTTGAAGGAACTGGGGATGTTTAGCTTAGATAAGCAAAGACTCAGGAGAAGCATTATCTGAGTCATGTGCTCAAGGAAATAGAAATGTTCTGTTTGACCCCAAAGGGTAAAACCGGGAGTCATTAATGACAAAGCATTTGTTAAGTTCTTAATATGTACCAGGCAAATGTGTCAAGCTCTGAGGATACAAAATCAAGACAGTTCCTCAAGGAGCTTACATTCTAATAGGTAAAGATAACACAGAAACAGAAACTAGAAGGGCAGTAAGGGGATAAGTGGTAGATGGACACATGGCTTAGAAATGGCCAGAAAGACTTATATGAGCTGATGCTAAGTAAAGTGAACAGAACCAGGAGAACATTGTAAACAGTAACAGTAACGATTAATTGTGAATGACTTAGCTATTCTCAGCAATATAGTGATGTAAGACAGTTCCAAAGTGTTCATGATAAAAAATGCTATCCATCTCCAGAGAAAGAACTGATGGAGTCTAAATGCAGATCAAAGCATACTTTTTTTTAATTTAATTTTTCTTGGGGCTTTTTTGGTTTGTATTTTCTTTCACAACATGACTAATATAGAAATATGGTTTGCATGACTGCTTATGTATAACCTCTATCAAATTGTTTGCCTTCTCAAGGAGAGGGGAGGGAAAGGAGGGAAGGAGAAATTTGGAATGTCAAAATTTTTTTAAAACTTTTAAAACTTGTTTTTATATGTAATTACAAAAAAAGCAAAATATTAAATATCTCCCAAAAAATGACCAGGAAATCACATGGAAATCTGGTTCTAGGAAGAAAAAAGTGAAAGTTAACTTCCCAGGGTATAGACTAGGTTCCAGAATAAGGAAATTGTCACAGGTGGCATAATTTGGAAATGGCCCCCCCAAAAAATTTAGGCTTGATATCAGTAAAAATTTCCTAACAACTACAGCTGTCCAAAAGGAAAATGGGCTACCTTAAAAGTGAGGATTACTACTCCTTAGAAGTCTTCAAGCAGAGCCTAGATGACCATTTGTAGGGTATATGATACTAGTGATTCCTGTAGGTATGATTTGCCCTCAGTGGCCTGCTAAGGTTCCTTCCAACTCTCAAATGCTAAGATCTGTGACGTGGTCTTCAAGAGCCCAGGTGCACCTATATGACCCTGGAAGGCCCTGAAGGAATGAATGTCAGCACCAGAAAAACTATGGCATCATCCTAAAAAAAATTATGGAAATATTATGACTCCTTTAAAATGGAAAATATTGTTCTATTGATATTTTAATACTTCATTGCACTGTGTGGTCAAAAGTTTAAAGCTAGAAGAGACTTCAAAGGTCTCTTCTCATCTTTACAAGTAAGGAAACTGAGGTTAGAGAGGTCCAGTAATCCTAGCCACATGGGATTCCTTCCATCAGCACAGATTTATACCTTTTCATCATATGCAATTCTTATCCATAGTCTCCCATATATAAACCTGCCTGAAACATTCTGAAGAGAACTTGTCAAAACTATTTTGAACTTGCTTGAGTCTGCCAAAACCAGTTTAGACCAACTTGAACTAACTTCAACCAGATGGAGCCCTTTCAAACCAATTAAAATTAGTCTAATCAAAAGTCAAAACCTGTTTGGAGTAATCGATACAAGTTGAAAAACGGTTTAAACTGGTCTGAACCAGTAGGAGCTTCCTGAAACTGGTCTGAAATGGTCAGAATTAAATCATACCTATTATAGAAACAGATTCCAAAATTGCATCATATACCTTAACAAACTCCTCTACTACAATATTATTAATACTCACCCTCCCTCCCTATTGTCACCACCATCAACCTACTCATGTGAGACCTGCAGAGTCCTTGAGTGGATGCTTCCCAGATGTCCCACTGCTCCTCTGTCCAAGGGGGCATCTATCCAGTGGACTTCATCTCTATCTGCTATTTATAATAAGACAGTTCTGTTGGGAACATGTAATCTCCTTTTCTGCTGCATACCCTGGGCAAAGGAGCCCTGGGGAAAAGGACACTGTCCCACCACCAGATGACAGCTCCTGGGGGAAAACTCTGGGGACAAGGGGAATAGTAATAACCCTCGTTCTGTTAAACTCATAGGTCTGTTTTCAGTTGTTCAGACATTTCAGTCATGTCCAACTCTTTATGATCTCATTTAGGGTTTTCTTGGCAAGAATACTGGAATGCTTTGCCGTTTCTTCCTCCAGCTCATTTTACAGATGAGGAAACTGAGGCAAGCAGGGTTAAGTGACTTGCCAAGGGTCTCACAGCTAGTAAGTGTCTGAGACCAGATTTGAACTCAGGAAGATAAGTCCTTCTGACTCCAGGCCTGGCACTTTATCCATTGTGCCAACTAGCTGCTCTCATAAGCCTGTGTTAAGGATCATAAATAGATGCCAGATACGAACAAGTTTTGTAAATTACATCATGGAGCAATGGAAAGAGTATTGAACTTAGGACCTGAGTTCAAATCCCATCTCTATCTTTCCTAGTTGTATGACTGGGCAAATCACTTAACTTTTGTGGTGTTGTTTTCCTTGTCCGATAAATAAGTGAAATAGGCCAGATGACTTCTGAGGTCCCTTCTGGCTCCAGCTCAATGATCCTAAGCATTATGTATATTTTAGAGACAGGAACTGAGCCTGCAGTCCAGAAAACCTTGATTCAAATACAGACTCACTCAAGCTGTGTGACTCAGGACAAGTCACTTACCTGGTTTGCTTCAGTTTTCTTATCTTGTAAAATGAGAACAATATTGGCACCCCTCTCCTGAAATTGTTGTGAGGAGCAAATGAGATCATTGTAACATGTTTAGCACACTGCCTGGCACAGAGTAAGCACTATATAAAAGCTATCTGTTATTATTACTGTCACTGCTACTACTCACCTTTTTCACTAATTTGAGCAAAATTATTTTCAAATTATTACAAACCTTACTAAATTAAATGCAAGGAGAACCAGATAAGGAGCCAAAAAAATCTGTTTTTTTAGTTTTGTTAGAGGGGTTTTTGTTGTTTTGTATTTTATGCTAACTGGGATAGTTCCTACTTATGTAACTTGGGGTAAGTTTTTCCTCTTCTCTGCACTTGAGTTATCTCATTGGTAAAATGAGAGTATTGGCCTGGATTATCTCTAAGGTCCCAGATCCATCCATTTCCATTCAGAGAAACCTTTGCAGAGGTATCTACATCATGATGCTTCCTGTATTAAACGTTCCAATCCTGGAGACCTCTCAGCATCTCGGTTTCGATGTCTATCTTTTGGTGAGAGAGGCATGACAAGGTATAACATGGCCCCCATTTGTGCTAAGGAGTACAGGAGGGGGTGGTAAAGAGTTCTTATCCCATAGTTTCCCCCTACTGCTAAAATTCTGAGAAGGAGTTGCCTGGTTTCTGTTACGGGAACATGTGACTTGACAAAGTCCCGTGAACAGAGAACACGAGGACTGCTGCCCTTCCCCAGGGACATGTGATTCTATCAGAAGAGGAAATAAAAAAGAAAAAACACTAAGCAGAAACTTTTTTGAGGGAAGTGGTAGTGCTCATACGGAAAGGAGTCCTGTTCCTCCACCCAGCCCATGCCCTCTCTGCCCCTTGGGTCTCCAGAGCATGGGAATGACCCTTTTCTTACCTGAATCCTCCTCCTCAGACTACCACATTCTCACTGAAAAGCAAAGTCTTCCCTCAATCTTGCCCTGAGAAAATTTTTGGAAAGGTTAAAGGTTTGCAGCTTCATGTGCAGTCATCTTGGTTTTTTCTATCCTACATTGCGCTGGAAATGTTTATTTTAGTTCTTAAGTGCAGAATAAAGAAACAAATAAATAAAGGAAAGGCTGAGGACTTATGCAAGTGGAGTCTGAGAAAGAGAAAGGTAAATTAAGATAACTGTATTAAATCCTACTTAAGGAAATGTGCCTAAAGGTCCCTGTCCAGGAAGATTAAGATGGTTGGAAATTATTGCTGAGAGGAAAATTCCAGGAAAGCTTGGGGCTTCTAGATGGTATCTGTGAATTTAAGGGTAAAGGAAAATTCCATATTCTGGGAAATCCAAGAAGCATCATACACTGCTCCAGCAGAATTGATGTGCCTAGTATGAGAACACATGTGACCACAGAATACAAAGGAAGGACATACACGGGGACACATGAACATGGAACAGGCATGAAGAGGTACATATAAGCAAACTGGAGAGCCATTAGATTGTCAGCACATCGAGATCAGGGATTGCCTTTTACCTTTCTTCCCCAGCACTTAGCACAATATCTGGCACATAGTCAGCATTTAAATAAAAGTTTGTCAACTGAATGAGTTAGCCAGGCATGAGAATGGGGGAAGTAATAACACCAAATTTTCTTTAAATACAAAGTACAGCAACACATTAACGGAGAGATATACCTATCAGAAACAATTATTCAAGGTCATCTAGAACAACTCATACTTAAACAGAGATCCCCACTACAACATATCTGACTATTAATCATCTAGATTTTGATTAACATCCTCCAAAGAAGTAGACCATTACTTCCCAGATCAATTCATTCAACTTACAAATCATTCTAATTGTTCCAAAATCTGAGGTTTTTCCCCTCCAGTTTGTAATTCAGTCATTTCAGTCATATCTGACTCTTCATGATCCCATTTGGGTTTTTCTTGGTAAGCATACAGGAGTGGTTTGCCATTTCTTTCTCCAGTTCATTTTACAGATGAGGAAACTGTGGCAAACAGGGTTAAGTGACTTGCCCAGGGTCACACACTAAGGAAGTGTGAGTCTGGATTCGAATTCATAAAGATAAATCTTCCTGATTCCAAGCCCAGTGCTCTATCTACTGTGCCATTTAGATGCCCCTTATCAAGACTTAATTTTTTTCTTTCATTTCCCACTTAATGTTCCAGGAGATGAGTAGAAGTATAATCCCTATGGTTTGTTGTTGCCCTTCATCTTCAAAGAGGACCCAAATGACATCACCACAATAAAATGAAATTTCAGTGTGTGTGACTGCGATTAATCAGACAGTACGAGCTCAGAATGCTCTCTCCCAGGCTGGATACAGATAGTCTGTATGAATATTTGAGGTGGATAGCTCAAATTTGTGCGTCCTGCATTTACTTTGTGCTGTCTCACTTCTGCTTTGCTCAAAGAGCGCAGCGCCGTTTCTGATGGGGGCCTGCCATGATGAGTGCAGTCCTGTGCCAGTGTCTCCTATGCTGCACAGTCAAATCCAAAGTACTTGAGAGGGACCTTGAGAGTGCCCTTGTCACTTCTTCTGGCCACCATGTGATCACCTGCCCCGTGAAAATTCTCCATAAAATAGTCTTTTTGGCAAGCACACATTTTGCATTCGAACAACGTGGCCATCCCATCAGAGCTGCACTTTCTGAAGCATAGTTTGAATACTTGGCAGTTCAGCTCGAGCAGTGTCTGGTTACCTTATCCTGCCAGGTGATCCTCAGAATATTCCTAATACAGTTCAAAGGGAAGCGATTCAGTTTCCTGGTATGGAGCTGGTAGACTGTCCATGTTTCACACACATATAACAATGAGGTCAGAACAACGGCTCTGTAGACCTTCAGTTTGGTAATCAGTCTAATACCTCTTCTCTTTCAAACTTTTCTTTGGAGCCTCCCAGACACTGAGTTAGCTCTGGCTATGTGTGCATCAACCTCATTGTTAATGTGTACATCTCTGGAAAGTACACTACCAAGGTAAGTGAACTTATCCATAGCATTCAAAACTCCTCCATTTGTTGTAACTGATGGTTCCACATATGGATGATGTGATGGTGGCTGATAGAGTACCTGAGTTTTCTTAGTATTAATTATTAGGCCAAAATTAGCACAGGCAGCAGAGAATTGATCCATACTTTGCTGATCTCAGTTTCACAGGATGCATTGAGTGCACAATCATCTGCAAACAGAAAATCATGCACCAACCCTCCCTCCACTTTGGTCTTGGCTTGTAACCTTTTCAAATTGAAGAACTTGCCATCAGTACAGTAGTTGACCTTGATGCTGTGTTCATCCTCATTGAAAGCATTTGTCAACATGGCTGAAGACATTATACTAAAAAGCATGGGAGCAAGCACACAGACCTATTTCACTCCACTGATGACTGGGAAGGCACGAGAGCTTTGTCCATTATACAAAACCCAGGCAAACATGCCATCATGAAATTGATGAACTTCTCTGGGCAATCAAATTTTGACATAATTTTCCATAAGCCCTCATGACTAGCTGTGTCAAAGGCCTTGGGCAGATCTACAAACGTTGTGTATAGCTCTCTGTTCTGCTCCTGGCATTTCTCCTGGAATTGTCAGGTGGCAAAGACCACATCGACTGTTCCTCAGCCCTTTCTGAAGCCACACTGGCTCTCAGGTATATGACCATCTTCCAGATGAAGGATTAGCCTACCAAGGTCAACTACCATAGTGATGACAATTTCTTCAATTTGAAAAGGCTTCAAGGCAAGACCAAAGTGGAGGGAGTGTTGGTGCATGATTTTCTGTTTGCAGATGATTGTGCACTCAATGCAGCCTCTGAAACTGAGGTGCAACAAAGTATGGATCAATTCTCTGCTGCCTATGCTAATTTTGGCCTAATAATTAACACTCTAGCAAGAAATTTGCCATCAATGACTAAGATAGATTGTCGCAGGACAACCTATTCCCTTTACACTTATAGAGATGGACAATGAAGGCATCCTTGAACTCCTGGGGGATAATCTCCTCTTACCATATAATCTGGAAAATTTCAATCAGCTTTTGTGTGAGCAATGGTCCCCTTACCTTGTAAATCTCAGCAGGAATAGAATCAGGACCAGGTGCTTTGCCACGTGAAAGGAACCTAATGGCCATCAAAACCTCTTCTTCAGTTGGAAGTTCAGCTAAGGAGGGATTGACTTCAACCTGAGGTAAACAGTCAGTGGCCTCAGCATTGATTGATGATGGTCTATTGAGAACACTATGAATGTGTTCAGCCATCTCTCTAGGATCATGTCCATATCACTAATCAATGTGGCTCCATTCCTCCCTAGGACTCCCTGTCAAGTCTGGTAGTCTGAGCCTACTCTAGTATTAAAGACAACCAGAATTATAAACTTGTTCTCTTTAGGCACATTGATGATAAGGGTCTCTAGATCTTCATGAAATTTTTCTTTGACTTCATCAGGGTTTCTCATGGTGGGAGCATAGGCACTGATGATGGTGGCATGGCGCTTTCCTGCAAGCGACAATTGCATTGTCATGAGCCTGTCATTCACTCCTTTTGGTAGGCATACCAACTTGCTGATTAGATTAGTTTTGATTACAAAACTCACATCAGCTTCACAGAGCTCCCCTTCACTGCACCCACTTCAGAAAAAGGTGTATCCAGTTCCAGCTTCAGTAAGCTCATCTTCATTTGCCAACCTTGTTTCACTCAGGGCTGTTTTTTGGATGCAATACCTGTTGAGTTCTCTTGCAACAAGAACAGTTCTTCTTTCAGGTCTACTGGATTTTGTGTTGTCTATTAGTGTACACACAGTCCATGTGCCAGTGATGGGTGGAATCATCTTTGCAGATGTTTTCGTACATTTTGTACATTTTTTTGTGCTTCCACCTCATAGTGGTATTCCCTGCCTGCCACAGTAATTAGGCTAGGGTTGGGTAAGCACACAATGCTTAGGGCACTTTTTCTATTCCCTTTTCTCACACCAGGAGGTGAGCAGTGGGATCCTTAAAAGGTTACTCAGACACCTAGGGGGCTGCTTCCAGTGGAAATGACCCTATGGCCTGGGCCACCTATGTGCAGGGTTGTGACTACAGCTCCCAGTGTATCCACACCTGCTGCTTCATTACTTGCCTGTTGCCACAGGACTTTGAGGCATAATAGTGAAATGGTATGGGTGATGTTTTTTGATTCGTGTGTAAATTGGATTTAAGTGAGGCAGAGTTGCACGAAGTCATCAGCCTCACTCTCTCCTTCAGAGTCATCATAGTCCATTGGTAGGACAGAGTCAAGATAACTGGCGATGGCTCAGGATGTAGTGGATGACCTTGGCATCTTCAGGTGTCTAACCAAGCTCTAAGCTCATCTGCTTCATCTGCCTTCACAACCGTTGGAACAATTTGTTTTCATCTGTCCATTTCACCAGAGGAAGTCTTCACATGCTTGGGGTAGACACTCCCCTAACTCACCAATGGGTTTAAGAACCCTTGGTTACCCTCAACCTGGTTTGGCCCATCTGCTGAAATGGTTTACTGGGGTAAACCACTACAGCATGCCTCTGTGCATACTGTAACTTCTTGGAGCCACAGGTGAGAGTTAGGTGGAACAGATGGACACCAAAGGTGGGAAGAGCCCCGAAAAGGGCTCAGCAGCCTTCATATCAAAGGTACTGGTCCTCCCTGAACACACCCTATACCCCTATACCAGTCCTTCAAATAATTGGAGATAATAATTATATTCTCTATAAGCCCTCTCCAAGTTAAATACTCCCAGTTCTTTCAAATCACAGTCATGTGGCAGGAACATGAGACTCTTAGCCATTCTGTAAATTCTCTTCAAACTATCAATGTTGTTCCTAAAATGTGATACTCAGAACACAATACTCTCTATGACTATAGCAACATCCCTTTTAAAGAGGACCATCATCTCCCTAGTTGTGGCCACTATTCTTCTCTTAACAGAGCATAGGGTTAGATTAGTTTTTGCTCTCTGCATTACAAAATAGATTATAGTGAGATTTGCTATGTATATTGAGAAGGGAATTTATAATTTTCATATTAATTGATATAATATGGATAATGAACATATTAATAATTTAATTTTCTCATGAGGTGACTGTGGCTCACAATGCAGCTTAAACTGATTAATCAAAACTCTGACATTGCTCACAATCACTGAACCTTAAGGAAAGAGAATCAAAGATTGTAGAACCTATTCTACTCACAGAACTCTGGTTTTGTACTTTAGGAGAGATGGTCATAACCCCCAAAGATTTGACTCCAGAATTGTTGTATTGTGGGACTTACAAGTTTCTTGTGGAAAACTACTAAATAATTGTTTGTAATCCACATTCCCTCTCCTTCCTCAATTGTGATTTAAGCATATAACCTATGCTTTTACTTCAGCTAGGAGAACATTCCTTACTCTGAAAATGATTAATTAAACTACTTGATTACTGGCGCTCTTGTCTCTAGACCTGCTTTGTGTGGCTCCAATCATTCTCAGGTTAGACTGACTCAGTAAAAATCCTGTTAACAATATCAAACTACTAGATCTTTGTCAGATGAATTGCTATATAGCCAAGTCTTTTCTATCTTATACTTCTTAAGTTGATTTTTGAACCCCCAAATAAAACTTTACATTTATCCATATTATATTTTATTTTATAGATTCAGCTCAAGGCTCTAGCCAGCAAGTATTTTGTTGGATCTGAATAATGTTATCTAACGTTTTAGAAACTCACTCTTCCTTGCCCCACACCCACTCTTAATCAGCTTTCCATCATCTGACGTTTTTAAAAGGAGTCCACATAGTCCTTCCTCCAAGCTGCCTTGAAGGGCACCTACGTGGTGAAGTGGATGGAGTGCTGGACCTGGAGTCACAAAGACCTGCATTCAAATGTGACCTCAGACACTTACTAGCTGTGGCTTGACCTCTGTCTCCATTTCTTCAACTGTAAACTAGGATGATAATAATAGCACCCACTTCACAGAACTGTTGTAAGGATTAAATAAGACTATGTTTATGAAGTGCTCTTGTCCAGCTTTTCATGATTCCATTTGGGATTTTCTTGGCAAAGATTCTGGAGTGATTTGCCATTTCCTTCTCTATTTCATTTTACAGATAAGAAAATGGGGTTAAATGACTTGTCCAGGATCACACAGCAAGTAAGTATCTGAGTCATATTTGAACTCAGGAAGATGAGTCCCCCTGGTGCAAGGCCCTGCACTTATAACTGGCATATAGTAGGTACTTACTACATGCTTGTTCCTTTCCTCTTCCCCCTTTCCCCAAGTTAATAATAAAATGCATTGAATACTTGGCTCTTGGTACAGAACCAGGTACAAGTCCCTGAGGAACTCCACGAGAGTTCATTGTCAATATCAATCCCAATTATTTGGGTCCAGGCATTTATACAGTTCCAAATCCATCTAATTGTACTACCATCTCGCTCACAATTCTCTAGCTTTTCCAAAAGAATAATATTGGGCCTGTTTCCTTATTTGTGAAAAGAGGAATTGTGCCTTCCAGTCTTAGATATTATAATACTTACATGAGGCAGTAATCTCTTCTATACTGTCTCCAAAAACTGTGCACCCCAGGCAAGATCAGAAATCCCTCATGTTCATTAGTGAATGTATGTGAATATTCTTTAAGCTAAATGTTCTTAATGATGAACCACTAAAGGATAATTATTAGAATTCCTTTCCTTACATTTGACCTAAACCAAAAGCTTGTTCTTTGAGAATCCCAAAGGGCTTTTTTACCCTTTCATCACCAGAGGAAAAAGAATTGGCACAAAAGGAGTATATGACCCACAAGGTTCACCTTAGCACAGTGTAGACTGAGCCAAGAAAAGAACTGAATTCCTGTCATCCTCTATGAAACTATAACTACAGGGCCATGCTCTTTAACTTTCATAAATTATTAAGATACAGCTTTTAGCTATAATCAACTTGCAGTAGCTGGCAGCAATTTTTAAAATGTGAACTTCCTGATAGATCATAGTCTCCTGAAATACTCAGCAGGAGCAGGGATAGCACAAAGGAATCAGAAAAATGGGAGTCAGAAGGCTTACTCTTACCATTAGGTTACTGTCTGACCTTGGGGAAATCTTTCACTGAACCTCAGCTTCTGCCTCTGTAAAATGAAGGAATTAGATTAGGCAATCTCTAAGATGAGCATGTAAGCTGTAAAGCTTATTTTCAGCTTTAAAATTTTGTGATTCTATGCCTTATCCCTAAATTCCACAGATTTCTATTCTTTTTAGACCTTTACAAACTGAAAAAGCATCTTCTTGGAAAGGTTTAGGTCAGGGGTACTTAAGCTTTTTGTGGATCATGGAACCTACTGGCAATCTACTGAAACCTAAGACCCTTTCTCAGAAGAATATTTTTAAATAAAATACATAGGATTACAAAGGAAGTCAAAGATTAGTGAAAATAAAGATATTTTTTCCCATCCAAGTTCACTGAAATCTAATCATGGATCCTTGCAGATTCCAGATTAAGAGTCCCAGATTTGGGCAGGCAGTTGGATAAACTGGCCCCTTAGGGTTAGACTACATTAAACTTCTAGACCATTTTGCCAAGTCTTATCTAATCCCTTAATAATAATAGGTAATAAAAAACAAATTAAATAAAAAATAATAACTAATATTTATATTGTACTCATTATGTGCCAGACACTGTACTAAGCACCTTACAATTATTATTTCATTTGATTCTCACAACAACCCATGAGGTAGATGCTATTATCCCAATTTTGCATATGAGGAAAGTGAGACAAACAGAGATGAAGTTTAAGACATGTCCAGGGTCACACAGCTAGGGAGTCTATAAGGCCAAATTTGAACTCTGGTCTTCCTGACCTCAGGCTCAGTACTCTATCCACTGTATAACCTAGCTGCCCACAGTTAACTCAACCTGGCTCTTAGGATCAAAATAACAGGGACAAGAAACCAGACTTTCCAGAAATTTCTGCCTGTGGGCAAGGGGTTAGGTTTGTTATTTTAAAACTTCAGCTATGACCCTATTGATTAAGTCTTTCATCATGTGCAGCCTACAGTCCCCACTCAATGTTATGGGGTGGGGATGTTGATGGCACACCCCACGGACAACCTTCCAGTTTTGTGAGTCATTCTTGTCTCCCCAGTTCTGGAACAATCATCTGGTCTCCACATAATATCTCCTTCTTGACACTTAATGTCTTTGCTATGTTTATCTGAATCGTCAGGGTGACACATCCAATTTTGCTCATTGAGAAACTGAGGTGGAACCAGGGAGAGAGGGATTAAGAAAGAAAATGACTTGTCCAAGGACACTAAAAGGTGATGAAGACAAAAGGTGAATCCAGGTATCATGATCTGAGCCACTACTACCCAAATTGGAGAAGAACCTTGGATAAAAGCCTGAAGAAGTCAAAAGATACTTCCCTGGCACCTCCTCCCTTTGTCTTCTGGCCTCCACTTTCTTTTCTGTCTTCTCTTATTTTAGAAGTGAAGAGGCTCTCCAAACTAGGCTCAGACAATAGGCCCACAATCCTTCATCGAACATGCACTCAAAGTCTTGACAGATTACTCAGAAGTATAAGAGCTTGTCTTTCTATGGCATAACCAAGAACCCAGGGTCCTCCCTCATACTTCATACCATGGTGAGACATTGAAGGATTTCAACCTTATATTTTTAAAAGTATGTAAAAAACAAGGTTTTATGTGGGTCTTATTTTCAACATTTTAATTTGTTTATAATGAAGGTATATATTTGCAATAACCTAGTCGGTCCCTGATATCCTTGAAGACAAGAAGAAGCAATGTTAACCAAGCCCATGTGTTCTTGTATTCTTTTCCCCTTCTCTCCACTCACCCAGCTACCATGTGACCTCAGGCCCTCAACGCCGTCACCTAAATGACTGTGCTAACCTCCTGGTTGTTCTCTTCACTCCAGTCCAGTCCATACTACACTACTGCCAAAGAAATTTTCATCAGATGCAGGTTTGACCATGTGACTCTCCTACTCAGTCAATTCTGAAAAAGCTCTATTTTACTTTTTAAATCACTTACACAACCTGGCTTTAACCTGTCCTTACAGTCTCATTGAGAATAAATCCCTCACCTGCTCTCCATAATCTAGCCACACTGGCCTTCTCTCCATTCTTCCTACATAATACTCCACCCCCTGTCTTTGATCCCTTGCACACGCTGTCCCACATGCCTGCGGTGCAGACCCTCCTTTCCTTCTGCTTGCAGACTTTCTCCTCCTTGAAGATACAGCACAAGTATCATCTTCTACATGAGCCTTTGCTGACTCTCTCAACTTCTATTTCCCTTCTTCCCAAACTACCTTTTATTTAATTGCTTTCAAGTCCACAAGCCCATTTGTGTGTTCATACACATACATATGTGTGTGTGTGTATAGTTGCTGTTCAGTCAATTTAGTCTTTGTGACCCCATGGACCATATGTGGCAAAGACATTGGAGTGTTTTGCCATTTCCTTCTCCAGTGGATTAAGGCAAACAGTGGTTAAGTGACTTACAGGATCACACATCACATTTGAACTCAGGTCTTCCTGCCTGCAGGCCTAGCCCTCTATCCAGTGATCATTATAGTCAGGGTTATTTCATTGTTTGTAATTCTATCCCTTGCACCTGGATAATGCACATGCTTGTTGATAGATTGCTCAATTGATATTAACAAATGTTGTTAACCTGGAGAAAAGTCCATAGTGGAAAGTCCCAGTGATCTCTCCTCATGCTTATTCTGTGCAACATTTTTATCAGTGATTTGGATGATAGTGTAAAACATGAGATGATTTTTATGTTTGCAGATGACAGGAACCTGGGAAGGACAGTGTATGTAAGCTGGCAGAAGCTGTTCCCAGAAAGATGCTGACAAACTCTAGGAATGGGCCAAAACTAATGAGATCCCATATGTCCCTACTAAATTTAAAATCTTGTGTAATCAACTACGCATGTACAGGGTAAAAAAGACAAAGCTAGAATACATGTGAAAAGGACCTGGGTTTTTTGGTGGATTAAAAGCTTATTATGAGTCAACTTTGTGACAAGGTAATTCCAAAATTAACTATCCTGAGTAGCAATGAAAAGCACAGGATTCCCATATACACCAAAATATTCCTAGCAATAGTTTTCAAGATAGCAAAGATTTGGGGACAAAGTAGATGTCCATCAACCAGGTAATGACCAAATCAATTGTGGTACACAAGTGTAATGGAATATTATGTGAAAAACACAGAGAAGCATAGAAAAATCTACCTGTTCTTGTGCAGAGGGAAGCATTCAAAGTCAAGAAAACAATATATACAATGACAACAATATAAATGGAAAGAAAAACCATACAAACACATACACAATAATAAATGTTGCATGAATATGCATGACTTACAAAGAACAAAACTGATTCACAAGAAGAGATATGAAAAGAAACCCCCATATCCCCTCTTTGCAGAAGTGGGAGGTCCACAAGTGAATATGGCACATATTTTCAGACACTTTTAAATGTATTGATCAGTTTTGCTGATATTTCCCTCTTTTCTTTTCTTTCTTTTTTTGTTATTGTTAAAATGTCATTTATTATATAGAATGACTCTCTGGGAGGGGAAAGGATATGGTGAGAAATCATGGTGATGTACAAAGATATCAATTAAAAACATATTAGAAAAGTATAATTTCCAGAAGAAAGAATTAAGAACAAAAGTAGAAGGTCAGATCATAGAACATATAAAGAAAACATTTCTAACAATTAATTATTCAATAATAGAATAAAGTAGTGAGCCCTTTGTACCTGTAACTATTAAAAAGAGACTATTTACCCATCTGCCAAAGATAAGGATTCCTTTCTGCAGTGAAGAGTAATACTAGATGGCTGCTAAGATCCTTTCCAGCTCTATGATTCCAGAACGTTGTCACTCATGCTCATGCTGTTGTCTCTGTTCCCTTTCCATCTCTCCTTTGCCACAAGTCAACAAATTCAACAAGCATTTCCCAAAGCTAGAATATTCATTGTAGAAGGTATAAGAGAAGACCTGACCTGGTTCTTTTACCCCACTTGAAGAGATATGAAGGAGAAATATGAATAGGAAGCATGAAGATAATGAATAGTTAAACAAAACAAAAAAGAAAAAAATTCAAGTGCTACTCATTAAAACACAAGATTTGATACCTTAAAGAATGAACATTGAAGGAGTTTAGAATAGGAAGAGACTGTTGTGGGTTGAAGTAATCCAAGAACATTTCAAGAGGCCCACCTGAATCAGACCTTGAAAGTTAGTGTGAAGATAGTACGTAAGAAGGAGGATAGACAGCCAGGGCTAGGATAGAAACAAGATAAGCAAGGACAAGACAGAAATAAGCATGGTGGAACTGGAGAAAGGAAAGACAGAAGTCATATTTATCCCAACTGGACGGAAGCATTTACCTCAGACAGTAACAAAGATCAGATAGGTAAACCGAGGTCAGATAGTGGAAGACCTTGAATGATAATCTGAGGATTTGGGGGCTTGATCAATAAAGAGCCAGAAAGCAATACAACAAAAGGATGCTGTCAAAATCTTTCTCTGGCTCATGTTTAGTCTCTTCCTATACACCATTCTTCTCCCTTTCTCCCCATCTTTTTCTTCCCCCCAATTTTATCTTTAATTGTTCTATTTCTTTTTCTTCTTCCTCTCTTTTCTTAGTCTCTATCTTTTTCTCCCCATCTTCTGGCTCTTTGCTCTGAGGGCAAATTATTTCATTATCCCTTGGCATTCATTGGTTGTTCCCCGTGTCTGGGATGTACTCTTTCCTCATATCCACTTCTTAGAATCCTGTTTCCTTCAAAACTCCACTCAAACACTGCTGTGAGTCCTTTCTTGATTTCCTCCCCTACCCCCAGAGGCTAGTTTATGCTTCTCCCCAAAAAATTATCTTGTACTGATTCTTTATAGATTTGTATGTGTATGTATATACATATATATAATACACACAAAGTAATAGTAATAATATCTAATATTTATATAGTGCTTCCTCTGTGCCAGGCAAACTTTTTATAATTAATATCTCTTTTGACCCTCACAATAACCCTGAGAGGTAGGTGCAATTATTATCCCCATTTTACAGATAAGGAAACTGAGGCAAACAGAGGTTAAATGACTTGCCCAGGATAACACAGAGAGTAAATTTTTGAAGCTGGATTTGTATGTACATACATCCACAAAAATGTATACATACACACATATAGATAGATAGATAGATAGATAGATACACACACACACACTGACTTCCCTGATATATGTTGTAGCTATCAAATATGTGTGTGTGTGTGTGTGTATATATATATATATATATATATATATATATATATATCCACATATATATGTAACATTTTGCAAATTTTCAAAGAAACAAATAAATACAAAAACTAAAAAAAGAACATCTTTTAGATCTAACAACAGGAGTATGGTGAGGGATGACAGAATCAAAGATCTAGGGAAGTTAGAAGTCATTTAATCCAACTCCTTCATTTTACATATTTAAAAAAAATCTGAGGCCCAGAGGAATTTAGTGACTTGCTCAAGGTTACGTAAGGTATAGATTAGAGAGGCAGTATTTGAACCCTGACACAGAATCCCATTTCATTTTCCACTCTCCCATTTGAGGAGCGACAAGGTCAAGAAAAGGCTGTGGTTCTGGGTTATCTGTTATAGCCTTCTTCTATATTAAGTGAGACAGGAAGGTTGCTTTTTATTTCATTTATATCCTTGTATCCCCATTGCTGAGAAAGCATGATATAGTGAACAGATAGCCAGCCTTGAATCCTAGGAGACCTGGATTCAAATCTGACACATACTAGTTGTGTGACCCTGGACCTTGCAGCACGGAACATATCTCTCTGTGTAAATGTTTATGACAATAAACTACAGAGAGAATAACCCACATTGATAGAGGGAGTTTCCTCAACCAGGAGTTCCCTATAGCAATGAAATCACAGGTCTAATCCCTATTGCTACCCCCATCTCTTAACATGGGCCTGGTACGTTACTGTTTAGTCATTTTTCAGTTGTGTCCAACACTTCATGACCCCATTTCAGGTTTTCTTGGCAAAGATACTAGAGTGGTTTGCCATTTCCTTCTTCAGCTCATTCCATAGATGAAAAAACTGAGGTGGAACAGGGTTAAGTGACTTGCCTAGAGTCACACAACCAAAAAGAGTCTGAGGATAGATTCAAACTCATGAAGATAAGTCTTCCTAATTCCAAGCCCAGCGCTCTATCCACTGGCTACCTAGTTGCCCCTGGCATAGAGTAGCCATTTAATAAATGTTTGTATCTCTGTGCTCTAACTAGTTTCAAAGTCACAAAACATTAGAGCTGAAATGAACTTCAAACATCACCTAGTCCAACTTGCCTCCTTTAGAGTTAAAGAAGAGGCAGCTAAGTGGCACAGTGTATAGAGTGCCAGGACCATAGTTTAGAAGATTCATCTTCTTGAGTTCAAATCTGGCCTCACATATTTACTAGCTGTGTGACCCTGGACAAATCACTTAACTCCATTGGCCTTAGTTTTTTCATATAAAAAATGATCTGGAGAAGGAAATGGCAAACCATTCCAGGATCTTTGCCAAGAAAACCCCAAGTGGGGTCATGAAGAGTCAGATACAACTAAACAGAAAACAAAATATATGAAGAAACTGAGGCCCAGGGAGGGGAAGAGACTTGATCCAGGTAATACAGAATGTAAATAGAAAAGCTAAAATTGGGACACTTTTTTACTCCAAGTCTTGTGCTCTTTCCACAATATACTACACCATATAGAAGGAGCTCTGCACTTGAAATCCAAAAGATTTGGTTTTTAATGCCTCCCCTGAAACCTATTCCCTATGTGATTTTAGGCAAATTTATTTTAACTTCTCTGAACCTCAGTTTCTTCACGTGCAAAACAATTCAGAGAACTATTGTGAGTCTCTATTGAAATAATGCATATATAGTACATTATAAATGTCACCTATTATTATGACATACTGTTTAAAGAAAGTAATAAAGACAGCTCATGTTCATTTAGCACATTAGTAAGCCCTGACCAATTCTGTATTGTGGGCATCAAGGATGAGAATACCAGGACACTTCTAAAGAATGGCTAGCAATGCTTTTATATCCACAATTATATCATGGCTCAAAACAGAGCAAATCTATCAAAAGGGAATTCTTGTAAATGTTGGAGAATATGTGGGAAAACTGAAACACTAAATCATGGTGGAGTTGTGATCCAACCATTCTGGAGAGCAATTTGGAACTATACCCAAAGGGCTCTAAAAATGTGTATCCCCTTTGACCCAGCAATACCATTTCTAGGTTCTATTCCAAAGAGATCAGAAAAATGGGAAACGAACCCATATGTACAAAAATATTTATAAAAGCTCTTTTTTGTGGTAGCCAAGAATTGGAAATTGAGGGGATGCCCATCAATTGGGGAATACTGAACAAGTTGTGGTATATGAATGTAATAGAATACTATTGTTCCATAAGAAATGATGAGTAGGTGGAAGTCAGAAAAACCTGGAAAGACTTATATGAATTGATGCTGAATGAAGTGAGCAGAACCAGAAGAACACTACACAGTAACAGCAACATTGTATGATGACTAACTTTTTTATAGACTTAACTCTTCTCAGAAATAAAAGGAAATAAGACAATTTCAAAAGACTCATGATAGAAAATGCTATCCACATCCAGACAAAGAACCATGGAGTCTGGATGCAGATTGAAGCACATACTATTTTCTCTTTTTTTGTTTCTTCTTTCTCATGGTTTTTCCCTTTGGTTCTAATTCTTCCTTACAATATGACTAATGGGAAAATATGTCTAATGTAATTATACATATATAGCCTATATCAGGTTGCACGCTGTCTTGGGGAGAAGGAGACATGGAAGAAGAGGGAGAAAATTTAGAACTCATAATCTTATAGAAGTGAATATTGAAAACTAAAAACAAATAAATAAAATTTTAAAAATAAATATATTTTTCTTAAAAAAAAAAAAGAGGATTCCTGGAATGGAGCCTTTTGTCAGGATACAGATTTTGCCTTCCTCTCTCTCCCTTTAAGTGATTTAATCTTTCCCTTTCACTTGAATAACATAGGAGGAGGCTATGGCAAACGGGTAATCTGGAACCACAGTCTTCTCCTGGCTCAGTTATGAGAAGTTCCCAACAATGAATAATCCTGAATATCAAATATGAGCTATGTGGCACATCCCTGTCCTTAGAATCAGGATGACCTCAGTTCCAGTCTGGCCATAGACACTTAGTAGCTTTGAGATCCTAACTGCATTCTGCCTCAGTTTTCTCATCTGTAAGATGGAGATAATAACAGCACTTGCTTCTGAGAATAGTCATGAGAACCAAATGAGATAATATTTGCAAAACATTTTACAAACCTTAGTGTTATATCAATGCTAGTTATTAACATCATCATTCTCATCATCATTATACAATATACAATTAAATGAGAGTTGGACTAGATAGCCTGTGGGGTGCCTCCCAGCTCTAAAGAAATGATTCTGTGATTGCATTGAGAACTATTTGCATAGAGTTGGAGGCAAGAGAGAGAGAAAAAATTAGATGAATTAGTTATTCACAAAACACTAAGATTTAGAACCAGAAGAGAACTTAGGGTCATAAATTCAGGGCTAGAAGGAACCTTAGAAGAGATTCTTAAGGGCAGCTAGACACATCTTGAGTTCAAATCTGGCCTCAGACACTTCTTAGTTGTGTGACCTTGGGTGAGTCACTTAATTTTGTTGCATTTTCCTCATCTGTAAAATGAACTGGAGAAGGAAATAGCAAACCACTCCAATATCTTTGCCAAGAAAACTCAGGAGGAGTCAAACATGACTGAACAACAGGGGAGATTTAGTACAATCTTGTATGGAAGAAACTCAGGCCCAGAAAAGAAAGGTCATACAGGTAACACATAGCAGAGCCTAGATCCAAATCCAAGCCCTTTGACTCCAAATTCATCTCTCTTTCCAATATTAATTATATAACAATAATATTTACATAGTACTTTGAAGTTTTGCAAAGTACTTTATGTGCATGATCTCATCCGATGCTTACAGCAACCCTGTGAGGTAGGTTCTATTATTAACCGCATTTTAGAGATGACAAAGCTGAGGCTGAGGAAGATTATGTAATTTTGCTCGGAGTCACACAACTACTAAGTGTCTGAGGCAGGATTCAGAGGCGGGTTTCCTTGAATACAGTTCCAGGACTCTATCTTCTGTCACCTACTGTCTATTTTGTATGCTGCCTAGCAGCCAGTATACCCCACTGTCCAATCCAACCCCCTAACTTTGTTATTTCAGCCATATCCAATTCTTTGTGGAACCAAAGATACTAGAATGGTTTGTCATTTCCTTCTCCAGCTCATTTTATAGATGAAGAATTGAGGCAAACAGCGTTAAGTGACCTGCCCAGGGTCACACAGCTAGTAAGTGTCTGAGGCTGGATTTGAAGTCAGGTCTTCCTGACTCCAGGTCCAGTGCTCTATTCACTTTACCCTAGCTAGCTACCCTCCCCCTAACTTTATAGATATGAAAATAGAGGCCATGGATAGCACAAGTGATTTGCCCATTCTCACACAAGTAGAACAAAAGTAGAGCAAGAATTCTAATCTACCCCCTCTAACACCAAATTGCATTGTCTATTCTAGAATCCAGGTCCCAATATATCTTGAACTCCTCTCCCTCCCCACTCTATCTTAAACTTACTAGTTTCACCAACAAAGGTCTCTGGGGGTAGGAGACCACAGGAGAGAAGCAAGAGCATCTCACACCAAAGAGTGTCCTTCTAATACTTCTAATTCTCAGACTGGTAGCTCTCAAGATAATCTGTCTCCCAGTTTCTTCCACCCCAAAATCTCAATGACAAGACCAAACAACAGTCTTGTCCCGAAGCGTTGGAACTCTTGTGGCTTCTCCTTCCCAAAATTCTCAATGCCTGAAGTATCACCAAAATAACAAAATCTTGGACGGCCTATTAAGACATTTTCAGTAGCATTCCATCACAATCATATATCACAACTTGTTCAGTCATTCCGCAATTGATGAACATCCCAGCAATTTCCAATTATTTGCCACCACAAAGAGAGCTGTTTTAAATATCTTAGAATATCTACATATTCTTTCTCTTTTTCCCTAATCACCTTTGTCAAAGAATATAGGTTTAATTACAATTTGGGTATAATTCCAGGTGGAATACTGTCCTATAAGGAAAGATGGGCTCAGTGATCTTAGAAAAACATGGATAGACTTGCATGAAATGATGAAGAGCAAAATGAGCTGAACCCAGAGAACACTGTATACAGTAACAGTGATACTGTTTCAAGAACTACTTTGAGCGAATAAGTCATTCTGACTATTATAAACACCCAAATTAACTACAAAGGACATATGAAGGAAGACAATGTGTCCAGAGAAATAACTTGTAAGTAGAAATATATATAAAATAACTTTACATATATATACATATATATATACATACACATATTTGTGTCTAATTATAATTACCTCTAAGGAAGGTAGGTGAAGAGAAAAGAAAAAGAAATTTACATTACCTTATTATATATTTAGAAGGAATAGCAAGTTGTACATAATAGATTTGCAGTTTCATGTGCAATCATTGTTTTCTATTATACTATATTATAGAAATATTCTTTTACCCCATAAATTAAAAATGAAATGAAAGAAAAAAGACATTTCCAGAGTCCAATATTTCTGTGGTAAGATTCTTCAGGCAAGAGCCTGGAAACTAAAAATTGACAGTATGAAAAAGATTTCAAGAGAACAATGTGATATGGCCATCAAAAAAAAACAAAAACCACTGAAGTTATTTTAAACTACTTAGAGAAACATGTAATTTAGAAGAGGAGAAGTAGCACTAGGGAAGGGAGGAGAACAAAATTTTATTAAGGGCCTACTATGTTCTAGGTACTATGCTAAGTACCTTACAATATTATCTCATTGGATCTTTACAACAAAATTGGGGGTAGGTGCTATTATTACTCCTATTTCATAGTTGGGCAAAGTAAGGTAGGGAGAGGCTAATTGACTTGTCTAGGTCACACTGTTGGTTACTCTCTAAGGCTGAAATTTAACTCCAGATTCAGGACTTTATCCACAACACTAGCTAGCTGCTCTATGGTTAGAGCACATCTGGAATAAACTACGTTCAGTTCCAGGCTTCACATTTTAGAAAGGAAATTACAATTTGAAGCAGCTGCAGACTTGAACGGCAAGAAGACTGAAAACTAAGCTATAAGAAGATGTGTTGAAGGAGCTGAGAATGTGTATTCTGAAGAACGCAGGACTTCAAAGGTCTGAATAGTCATCTCCCAACATTTTAAGTGTAGTCACCTTGAAGAAAAGTGTTTGGCCCCAGGAGAACCCAGGAGAAATGGGTGGAGGTTACAGATAGGTCCCTATAGGTTAAGGAAGAACTTCTCCCTCACCAGTAGAGCTATCCAAAAGCAGAATGTGTTTGCCCAAGTAGTGGGTCCCTCCTCACTGGTGGTCTTCAAGCAGAGGCTGGATGAGCCCTTGTTGAGTACTGCAGAAGGGATTCCCACTCAGACATTCAGCCCACTCAGGCCGGACCAGAGGAACTCAGAAATCATCTACCAAAGAAGCGCTACGCAAATGTCAGCAAATTGGTGGTGTTATTATTATTATTCAACTGTGATTTGAGGAGATAAGAGAAGAAAGGGGCAGGGTTCAGGCTAAATATAGTTACCACACGTCCCCTATGCCAGCCCTATGTCTAAAGACTGCTATGCACCACCCCTGACCTAAGGGGGAATCCTGAGGTTGAACCTGGGCTAGGGATTGGATTAGTGATTACAGCACCGAGACACAGATAAGGCGCAAAGCCCAGAAGGATCTTTCTCGTGGCAAAGAAAAGAACAGATAGTTATTAGGGAGACAAAAGGGCAGGAAAACTACCTGGGAATTTTCAGGGTAAAGAGCATGTCAAAAGAACGAATCTGACAAGCAAAAGCAGGCAGTGGAATGTGGTATTCAAAAACACTCAAAATGTACCACGAGATTTCTTCAGTTCTAACTGGGTTTAAGTGCAGTTGTTTTTTATTATGTCTGACTCCTTGTGATTCCATTTGGTTTTGTTTTTTTTTTTTTTGGCAAATATACTTGGAGTGGTTTACCATTTCCTTCTCCAGCTTACTTTTTACAGATGAGGAAACTGAGGCAAACTGAATTAAGTGACTTGCCCAGGATCACATGGCTAGTAAGTGTCTGAGCCCAGTTTTGAACTCAGAGAAATGAGTCTTCCCGACTCTCAGTCTAGCGTTTTATTCACTATCCCATCTAGCAGAGGGGAATAACAATCAGACTTCACTACAGAACTGGAATAACATTGTACATAGTTACAGCAATATTGTAACAACAATCAATTGTGAAAACACTTAGCTACTCTGATCCATACAATAATCCAAGACAAAAGGACTCATGATGAAAAAATGCTAACTGATGAACTCTGAGTGCAGAATGAAGCATACTTTTTTCACTTTATTTTTCTTGCTTTTTTTTGCAACATGACTAATATGGAAATACGCTTTGCATGGTTTACATGTATATTTGATATCATATTACTTGCCTTCTCAACGGGTAGGGAAGGAGCTTTAGGAAGGGAAGAATTTGGAACTCTAAAAAATATTTTAAGAATGTTAAAAATCAATTGATTTTAAAAATTATTTTAAAAAATTATTAGACATCACTATCAAGAGGGTGCCCTGCCTGTCATCCTGGCACTATTGTGGTAGGAGGAGGACCCAGGGAAGCTGCTAGCCAACATTCCTTAAGGCAGTATAAGAATTCAAAGTCTACTCCATAATGACAACAGGAAAGAAAGAAATCAGGGGATCCTGTAGAATCCTAGGATCATAAAACTAGAGCTAGAAAAGACTTCTGAGGCCATCTAGTTAAAACCCACCATTTCACAGAGGAGGAAACTGTAGCTTAGACAGATCAAATGATTCTTTTAAGGTCATACAGTTAGTACGTTTCAGAGTCAGGATTAGAACCCAGGTATTCTGACTCTCAAGTCAGGGCTCTTAACACTATACAATATATAAGCAAGCAGGGGGAAGGTCATTTAGGGAAGAAGAATAGACATCTCTAACATCTCTTCCCCCCACCTTCTCCAAGGGAGACTGATTCCAGGAGGCTGGGGCCAGAGGCTGGCCATTCTGCTGTCCTCAGAGCGAGGGTACCTGGTTAGAATTACAATCTTACAATCTATCAGCTCACTTAAATGTTATTAGTCTAGGGGATAGAATCTTTAGGTTCAAGCTAAACTCCTGATTGCTTTTCCTTAATGAAGAAAGCAGACCTCAGGCTTTATATCCAAAGTTTGATACCTTCCCACCAAATACCAGTTCCACAGTGAACACACATAGCAAATAGCAAATAAACCCATTTACCCCAAGTCAGAAGCAAAAAAGAAATCAGAAAAAGTATACATAGAAGACCATATGCCAGACAATATAGATTAAACCAGTGCCAACACTAAGCTACCGTAAGTGCTAAAAGGTTGGTGGAAGTGAGGGAAATGTGGATGTTTGAGAGAATAAAAAAGTTTGGAAGAGCTGCTTTCATTGTATCCTCAGCACTGAGGCGTTGTCTTACATTATGGTAGTAGGTACTCAATACATTCTGGTAGGATCCTATCAGATTGGATTGAATTGGATTAGATTGGAGATGATGAGAGTAAAATAAGATTTTTGGACAGTAGGAAGGACTCAATTGAAATTATAAACTATGAGCTATGAATTTGTTCTCTAGTGATTCTCACTAACGTGTGAGAAGGAACAGAGAAATCAGATGGTGGGGGTTAACCAGGCATAAAAGGACTTGTAGGGTAGGAATAGCACGTCAGGAAGACAAGGTATTCTAGAATAGAGCATACGAAACAATAAAGTGACAAACCAAAGGATCAAAGCTGAGTACAGAAGCAAATAAATTCAGAGTTGGGAGAGCTGGATTGGGAGAATAAGAACAAATCGAGAAAATAACGAAGGCAAAGAGAAAGTAAGAGAATTGTAAGGACAAGAATCTATAATCAGAGAGAATTATAATATTCTATTTTTTGGAGGTGCTACAACACTGATAGATGGTGAGCTCATATTCCTATGATACTTTTCAAAATGCTTTCTCACACAACCCTCTGCAATAGGCAAAGCAGATATTATTGTCTCCATTTGGCACACAGAGAAACTGAGATTCGGACAGAGATGAAGTAACGTCCCAAGCCACGTAGACGGAAAGTGTTGGAGGTGGAATTTGAACCAAAATGTCTTCTGACTCCAACTCCTTATTTTTTCTGCTATAAAAAGATGCTTAAATGGGCTTTTCATAGAATAGTTTATTCAGTCTCCCCTCTCTTATCCTCACACTTCCATATTATCCCTAACAACACATAGATGACTTTTGACAATTTACACGTAAACATTTTTTCTACCCACAGATAGAACAATTGAGATTCTGCCCCACTTCCCCAATTACCTTCTCAGTCTTTATTAGTGCCAATCCTCAGATTCCCAACAGCTTCCTAGAGCCTCCATCTACAGGAAGATCAAGGGCCCCCCAGTGGGCTCTGGAGACTACTGAGAAGCCAATTTGTCAGGGATTCAATTAAAACCAATTCCTAAACCGAAGATCTTGGCCCCCTGGGACTCTTGATCCAAATATCCCCCCAGTCCCCACTCCCAACCCAACTACCGGAATAGACAGCAATTTGCCAAGAAGGTGGTGGGATAAAAGCCAGCACCAACATTATGACCTCAATGTCAACTGATGACAATGACAAAAAACAAGGGCACTGATACTATCAATGCATGCCAATGTCTCACTAAGACACCGACTTGACTCCAGTCATCTGGGTGTGACTCAGCCCCTGCATTTCTTCCCCCACAGCAATTTTGTGTTGCCTCTAACAGTTGCTTCACCTAGCATCCAATTAGCAAATTCATACTAGAAGCTCTGATCTCCTTTTGAAGAGCTGGAGATAAGCCAACTGGGTCACTGAGATTAGAAATGAAAATAAGTGACTTCAAACCCCAACAAGAATTTCTATTGTCTGAAGACATTTTCAGACAAAGGTACAATGCACAGAAAATAATGACCATGAACATTTGTTACAAGGGTTTTGCTTTTCTTTATTTCTCCATTGTGGAAGTGGTGGCCAAAGAATATCATTGAACATTTTTATTTTTAGTGTATAGGAACAGAAGAGAAAGAAGACAAAAAAGAAACACAGACAAGCATGAGAGCTTTGAAAGTTATATGTTAAATATATGCATATGTATGTGTATATACACATTTTATATGCGAAGTATATGTGTATACACCTGTGTTTGTGCACATATTTGCATGTAAATATTTGTGTATTATATATGTGTACATATTGTGTGTAGGTTTGTATGTGTATATATATATATGTATATTTAAAAAGAAAAATAAACTGTATATAATAGGGTTTTGTGGTTTCAAGCACAAGCCTGTTTTTTATATTATATTTAGTATAAGGAAATGCTAGTTTTGTTTTTGTCATTACTAAATCATTTTTAAATTTTACAAATGAATCATTCATTGCTTGTAGAAAAAGGGTGTAAAAGTTTTGCAAATCAAGTGAACTGCTAGAGATCTCTTAAAGGTACTACTGAATATGATAGGACAGTGAGTACACATTTAAATATTTTAAAAGTAGTTTTCAAGTTCCCTAAGCAAAAAAAAATTAATTTATAACTAGAAGTTATTTAATGACTCAAGCTATTTCTTCACTGGAGATACACTCCTCCAGTGCAGTGGAATAGAAAAAAGTCACAGGTTTCCAAATAAAAATCACTGGTCTTCAAGTAAAACATCTGAGTTTAACCAGTTTCTTCAATTCACTAGTCATATGTCCAAGTGTTTTTTCTGTCTCTGGGCCTCAATTTCTTCCTTCATAAAATGAAGAGTGGATCAGATGATCTCAAGGTCCTTTGTATCTCTAAAATCTATGCTCCTAGGTCATTTCCTAGTGGAAAACTCACTGGTCAGAAATACTGAGCTGAAGTCCCAGTTCTGACACAGTAGCTAGGTGGCGCTGATGAGTGACCAGTCTTCTCTTACCCTTAACTTTCTTATGTGTAGAATGATGACGATATTACCTTTGGTATGCCCATCCCCTACAGGCTCATTCTCAGGCATACCCCATGGGGTATGCTCCAATACATAGACATACATATACTATCAATCAGTCCATCAAAAAGCATCTATTAAGCACCTACCATGTAACACACTGCCCTAAGAGTAGGGTATATAAAGGAAAAAGTCCCTGCTCTCAAGGAGCCTAATTGGGAAAACCAATGTAAATAACCATCCACCAAAAAAAAAAAAAAAAAGATATTCAGGATAAACTGGAATTAATCTCAGAGGGAAGGCACTAAGATTAAGGAGAACCAGGAACAATTTCTGGCAGAAAGTGGGACTTTAGCTGAAATTTGAAGGAAACTAGAGAGGAGATGATGAAGGAGAGAGCACCAAGAATGGAAGACAGCCAGTGAAAATACCCAGAGCTGGGAGATAGGAGTGTCTTGTGAAAAGAGGACAGCATCACCGGGAATAAGGTGTAAGAAGACTGGAAAAGTAGGTAAAGATGAAGTGACAAAAGATTTTGAATATCAAACAGAAGATTTTAAATTTTATCTAAGTGCTGATGGAATTTATTGAATTGAGGGAGAAGGTTTGGAATGGGACGACCTGTACTTTAGGAAGATCATACAGCTGGGTGAAAAGGGGAGAGGCTTGAAGCAGACACATCCACCATACAGCACGCTGTGTTGCAATAGTTTACAGGTGATGAGGGCCTTCACTAGCATGTCAGAGGAGAGAAGGGGGCTCACTTCAGAGATATTAAGTAAAGTACTTATTCTTACCCACAATAGAATTCAAGCACCTGGAGGACAGTAACTGTTTCATCGTTTTTCTAACTAGTGCTTAGAATACTACTTGTAAACATATTGAGTGCATAATCAATACCTGTTGATTGATTTCTGTTCACTAAATTTGTTGAAAGACGTAGGAAACTTCCAGTCAGCATTTTCTTTGGGATACAGAAACAGTCAGCTGCATCTTTGTGGGTTACTTTGTAAAATTTCTAAAATCTCCCTTTTGAACAAAAATTCCTAAGAGACTTTTTGAGGGAAATTCAGACCTGTGGTTTCACTGTTAATCTCCCAGTAAGGAAACTCCCTCTGTTGAAGCAGATCTACAGCAGTTTTGCCATATTAAGAATAGGGAAGGGGGCATAGAAAATTTATTAGTGATACTGTGAAGTGCTACCCTTGGGTTCTTTCAGTATATTGTTTTCCTAGTTCTATTGCTTTCGCTCTGCATCAGATCAGAGAATTCTTTCCATGTTTCTCTGTCTCATGGGGAAGGGAACCAAGGAGCCCTATCCTTATAAATTCTGATAAAATCCCACATCAGTTTTAGAGTCCACACTCTATAACTAGTTTTGGGCTTCTAACCACATGGCAGGGAGGAGCTATTTTGATTGGTCCTGAACTAAGGTACATTCAAAAGGCACAGACCAGCTAAATCAAGTCTTTTGGTTCTTTTTGGTTCTTTGTGGGTCAACTAGCTTTGGATACAGAGGGCAAACTATACTGTACCTCCAAGTAGGAAAGAGCCCTCTCTCAACTGGACCTTCAAACATATGCCCACTTTCCAGGCAAAGCAGAGAGGATTCTGATCCAGGCACAGATCTGACTACATGGCCTTGGAGACTCACTCCTTCCAACTTTAAGAATGTGTGATTCTGTGACCTCCTATATCACCATCTCTCCTTCCACCTCTCCCTGTTTTCACAGTCTATCACTCATGTTTTTGGCTTTACTTAAATCGTTTTCCCTTGCCTTTCCAATTCTTCTACTCTACTACTCTTCAACCCTGGGTCACAACTTTCTCCCACTCCTGCAATGTCTAGTGCTTAGCACAGTGCCTAGCACATAGTAGGTGCTGAATAAATTGTTGATTGATTGATCAATACTGCTGGAAGAAGTAGCTCTGACATGCAAATAGAATTCACCATAAGTACATTTTATCTAATCTCACCTGGTCTCTCCCTGTTTCATAAAAGCAATATTTAGCACAGATTGATTATCTATTATACTCCTCACCGTGGCTGTTTCAAACCTTTTTCTCAAACTCTCAGCTCTATTTCCATTCCAATATCTCAACAGATGATCTCACTTCCTAATTTAATGAGAAAATGGAAGCAAATTTTCATAAGCTCCCTTGTCTGTCCTATAATACCTTAAAAACTTTTTATGCAATACCCACTGTCTCCTCATTTCTTCTAATATCAGAGAATAAGGCAGCCTCTGTCTCTTATTAAGGCCAATCTGTCTATATGCCTTTGATTACAAATACTCCTATCTCCTCCAGGAGCTCACCTATGATCTCTCTCTCATTTTCAATCTCAACCATACATCCTGGATCCTTTCCTACTGCTCTCAACCCTTTCGGAGGACCTGGCATGACCTAAAGCGACTTTCCACAGTGGGACGTTCCTTCCAACTCCTAGAAATAACTTTCAGTACTTACTGACTTTCTTTCTTCATAACCAACTCACTTCTTTATCCGAGCACTCTAGCATCTGACTCCACCAATGCACTAAAACTGCTCTTCAGAGTTGACAGTGATCTCTTAATGTTGACCTCCCTAGAGGTTTTGACAGTGTTGAGCAGCCCCTTCCTCCTCTTAGACCCTCTTTCCCTTCTTTACTTCCATACTTCTATTTTGTTGTTGTTCAGTTGTATCTGACTCTTCATGACCCCATTTGGGGTTTTTTTGGCAAAGATACTGGAGTGATTTGCCATTTTCTTCTCCAGCTTACTTTTTATATATGGGGAAATTGAGGCCAACAGGGTTAAGTGACTTGCCCAGGGTCATACTGCTAGAAAGTATCTGAGGTCACATCTGAACTCAGGTCTTCCTGACTCTAGGCCTGGCATTCCATCTATGCCACCTAGCTTCCTTCAGTCCTACTTTACCCCAGTTTTTATCCCTAATGTTCCTTCTTAGTCTCCTCCATTAGATCATCCCTTTCCCATCATTTCAGAATGGGGGTTCATCAAGATTCCATCTTACTCCACCTTTTCTCTCCCTCTGTTTCTGTCCCCCTACTTCAACAGATAACTAGATAGCTAGATAAAGAGATAGATGGATAGATAGATAGTATCAAACCAAAAACAGAGTTTGTTCTAAGAAAGAGACAAATGATTTAGGTCACTATAGTGACAATGCAATATTCACAGTGCCTATGGCAGCCATGAATATGCCAGCACAATTCTGAACCACAAAATACAACAGACTCTCCACAAGGAATACAGAACCAAAATATTTATTCAGACGCCAGAAAGCCAAATCCATCAGAGTAACAAAAAAATCTATACGCAATAACAATGCAGAGGGCAACACCATCAACAAGTCTTCCTTCTTTTAGGCTTTTCACAAACCAACTCTCTTAAACAACATCGCAAACTCTCCCACTCACGCTAGCCAGCTGGCTGCTTTCTCTTCCTCTCAGTTCCAACTACTCTGACCAATTTCCTCTCAGCTCTGCTCCAGCTCTGCCTCTCCCTGTTCCACCCCTTCCTGTACTCTACCCCTTCCTGTTCCATCCATTCAGCCAGCTCTTCCCACCACAGAATCATGTGATCCCACAGGTTACATGGGGTTATTAATGAATGAGAAAGATCTTCCCATTTAAATTACTATTACAGTCACATCTATGTTTTTATTTCTCTCACAAGCCGGCAATATGCATTGCATGGGAGTTATAGTCCAGAACTGGGCCTCCCCTAAGGGGGCCAGTCCAGAACTGGCTCAGTATGGGGGTTGGGAGTACAGAGTTATATGTCCTTTGAAGAGTAGATGCTTCCAAGGGGTGTCAATCAACTCTGACTGGTCAACACACAGGGAGATGAGCTATATTAAAATGAAGTTCTTTAGTATATGACTTAGGTACTCTCATTGATTGACCAACAATGGCTCAGAGTGAATGTAAATAGCAATTGTTTCTGTTTTGTCCAGAAACCCTGAGGGTCTTTCCCTCCCAGATTGATTTTTTTTTTTTTTACTAGGTAAAAGAGGCCATTCTTTGCCTCATTTCTTACCTATTCTTAATCACTGAATGGGTGTTGCTTCAGTCAAACTCAGACTTGGGAAAGACCTTCACTTAAAAAGGCCAATGTTTCCAACTGCATCTGGCCATCTCCAGTTGTCTTGATCTATATCTTGCCACTGGACCAGAAGGCTCCAGAGGAGAAAGTGAGGCTGATGACTCTGTACAGCCTTCCTTCCCTTAAATCCAATTCACTGTCAAGTCATGGCATCATCTTCCTGATATTATGTTCCTCTTTGAGAACAAAAGTCAACAAGGACACAAGAACAATCACTTGTTTGGAAAGGTACTAAAATGAACAGAGGGAGTTGAAGGTTAGAGAGAGGTCTTTGGAGTTCATTTCTCTATCTCCTAGAATAGGCTTGGGTAGCATTTTTGTACAGTGCTGAAAAACTATTACCCTCCATGTCATCTGGAGGGCTGGCTGTGGGGTGCATGTTCCATTTAAGGGTTGATATTCTAAACTTTTCCCAGGCAAGGTGAGGGTGGAGTCAGCAGAGCCCCCTCTAAGAAGCTGTCTCAATCATAAACTGAAAATTCAAATCTTTGGAGCACTAGAAAGATTTGAAATTTAGATATTAACTGCTCCTCAGCTCCCCTAAGAACAGGACAAGCGCAAACAGGTTAACCTCAGTGCTGGCCATAGATTAAAGTCTCAATAATTGCTCAATGATTGGTAGAACTGATGAAAAATTGAACCTGAGCCAAGGCAGCTGAGTGATTATATAAGCTTTTTGCCACTGGAACAGATCACCAAGGAAAGCAAGTCATCATGTGGAGGTGGGTATGGAAGGAGTACTATGGTCTATTTGCCATACCTCCCACATGACAAATACTAGTAGAGAGAAGGAAAGGAAGGATGAGCCCTACACATGATCAGATTCTGTCCAGCACATGCAAATCACAAGAAGCTGGTTCCACATTTCTAGTTCTGAAAAAAGAGGGCCAAAGGGCAAGGAACCTAATGCCTTGAAGAATTGTGCCTCTTAGGTTCATGAAAATAATGATGGATTATTTTCCTTTGTTTTTCCTCAACACTCCATGTATATTTATTTACTCTAATGCTTCTTCAATGGAGCTCATTGAGGAGTGTGTTCCCTGCACTGGTACTTGCTGCAAGATTCTTATTTATGGTTTTCTTTACTCCACCACAGAAGACCTACCCAACATAATGGTGGCCTTCCAAGAATTCTATTTATATTTTGTAGGCACCAGAGCAGCACTAGGACTCTCCATCTATTATCTCTCACTTTCATTCCATGTAATGTATTTCATTATAAAAGGCCTCATTTCCTTTTCCTGTCCTATGATCCTGGCAATGTCTTTTAGGTCAGTTCTTGAATATAAAAATTACTTGTAATGTACCACTCATGCTGACCATGAGACTAACAAAACACAATATACACCAATAAAAAATTCAAAAGTAAAACAGGTTCAAGCTTTGTAAAACCACTTGAGTCTATGATTCAGAATGCTAAGGAAGTTTACATGACCCACATATTTTTAGAACTTGCTTTCAGCATGCTGTGAATCTATGCATTTCTCATTGTAGCACCTCCTGGTCTGTGGAATAATTAGGCAATTCTGAGAACACAGCCTGGAGCCCTTACTTCCAAGGCATCCAGTAAACTTCCTCCATCAGTCAAACTGTCCATGCCCAAATGACCCTGGACTGCACTCTTATAGTCTGTGATACACTTACATAACTTCTATAAATTCACCCTTGCTGCCACATCAGCAACTCTGTTCAGACCCCAAAGTCAATCAGCCAGTTAATGAATAAATATTTAATAAGTGCCTGCTATGCACCAGGCACTAGAAATACAAATAAAGGCAAAAGATTGCCTTTGCCCTTACCGAGCTCACAACCTAATGGGAAAAAACAACATGCAAACAACGATGTATAAACAAACTACATACAGGATAGACAGGAAATAATCATTTTCATTACACAATGGCCCCGCCTCCTTTTCCAGTTCTACAAATTGTTGGTGATGTCTTTTAGACTACTTCTTGAATGCAAGTCATCATTTGTAACATCCCTATTTGTGGCCACCATGAGACCCACAAAACTCACAAAAATTAGGAAAGTCTTCTTGTAGAAAGTGGTATTTTAACTAGGACTTGAAGAAAACCAGGGAAGTGACAAGGTATAGTAAGCTGATACATACTCATAGAATCTTAGAACTAAAAAAGACCTCTTAAAAATTAAAAGAGACAAAGTTCTAAAGTGGTCACTTGGACTAACCTCTGCCATCAATACTACCGATTTTACAGAGGGGAAACTAAGACCCCTTTATTGCCCTGAACTCATAAAAAGAGCCTTATAACTTATAAACAAGAGTTAATGGCTGTACTGTTAATTAACAGTGTCAACAATATTATTTACTCAATTTATGTTAACAATTATTTGCTGACCCAAGATGTGATAGGGTCTGTGTTCAATACTTTAGAAGGCATAGATGAAACCTAAAGGGATATTAACAGTTTATTGTGGAGTAAAGGTTCAAGAGGGGTAAGATGGAGAATTTTGATTACATAAAATTTAAAATGTTTTGCACAAACAAAACCAATGAAACTAAGATTAAATTAAAAGAAAAGGGAAAGTCTTTGCAGTAAATTTCCCTGATTAAGGTCTCACTCCTCAAATATATTCAGAACTGAGTCAAATGTATAAGAATAAGAGTCATTCTCCAATTGGTCAGGGGATATGAATAGGCAGAGGAGAAAGAAACTAAAGTTATCAAGTCATATAAAAATGTTCCAAATCATACTAATTAATGAAACAAAAATTAAAACAGGTCAGAGGTCCAGCCTCACACCCATCAAATTTACTAAGATGACAGCAAAGGAAAATGACAAACGCTGAAGAGGATAGGGGGAAATTGACACATTATTGCACTATTGGTGGAACTGTGAACTAGTCCAATCATTCTAGAAAACAATTTGGAATTATGTCTCAAAAACTATCAAACTGTGCATACCCTTTGACCCTGCCCCCCAAAAAAGCTGCTACTGGATCTGTAGCACAAAGAGATCAAAGGAAAAAGAAAAGGTCTCAAATGTACAAAAATATTTAAAGCGACTATTTTTGTAGTGACAAAGATTAAAAACCAGAGGGTTGCCCATTAATTGGTGAATGCCTGAACAAGTTATGGTATGTGAATGTGATAAAATTGTGTGTGTGTGTGTATGTGTGTGTGTGTGTGTTCGTCCTTCATTGCCAAAGAAGGCTATGCCATCAGAGAAATAATGACATGACTTGCACTTGACTTTGTTTTGAGTGAAGAAGGGCTGTGCAGGTCACCAGCCTCACTTCTCCTCCAGAGCCATCTGAATCCAGTGACCAGATATTCATCAGGATGACTGGAGATGACCCAGGATGAGGCAATTGGGGTTAAGTGACTTGCCCAAGGTCACACAGCTAATGAGTGTCAATCGTCTGAGGTGGGATTTGAACTTAGATCCTCCTGACTCCTGCACTGGTGCTCTATCCACTGCACCACCTAGCAGCCCCTATGTGATGGTACAGTACTGTACTAAAAGAAATGATAAAGGGGATGACTTATATGAACTAACACAAAATAAAGTGAGCACAACTTGATGAATGTATACAATAATTAAAAATGCAAAAATAATCAACTGTGAAAGAGTTAGTAATTCTGATCACCACAATGACCCATCAAAATTTCCAAAATACTCATGATGAAAACAACTGTCCTTCTCCAGAACTGATGCATTCAGAGTACAGATTGAAGCA
Source organism: Bettongia penicillata ogilbyi (assembly GCA_023548195.1). Taxonomy (NCBI): domain Eukaryota; kingdom Metazoa; phylum Chordata; class Mammalia; order Diprotodontia; family Potoroidae; genus Bettongia; species Bettongia penicillata. The sequence continues at coordinate 2,399,517 of JAJHZJ010000574.1, read as the reverse complement.
TTCTCTTTTTCTTTTTTTTCCCCCTGGAATAGGTCTAATGAGAAAATTTGTTTTGCATGACTTCAAATTTGTAAGGATTCTGTATTTCTTGCCTTCTCAACAGATGGGAGGGAGAGTGGAGAGAGGAAGAGAATTAGGCATTTAAAATAAAATAGCAGCAGAGCCAAGATGGTGGGTTAGAGACAGCTACAAGCTGAATTCACTCGACATTCCCCTACCAATAACTTTAAAATAACTCCTCAAATCAAATTTTGGAGCAACAGAGCCAACAAAAGTTCAGAGTGAGACATTCTTCCAGCCTAAGATAACTTAGGAGGGTAAGGGAGGTCTATAACACCAGGTTGTGAGTTGGCCCAGAGCATGTCAACAGCACCACCGGTGGGACTTGGAAGGAGCTGCAACAGCTGTGGAGACAGCATCAGTTTCCAGAGCTCTCAGCCCAGAAACTGGTGAGCATCAACATTCACAGACTTGCAGAGGTAGTGATCATAATCTCGGACAAGACAAAAGCAAAAATAGACCTAATTAAAAGAGATGAGCCGGAAACTACATTTTGCTAAAAATTACCATGGATAACAAAGTTATATCAAAAATTTTTAAGGACAAATTTCTCTGATAAAGGCCTCATTTCTCAAATGTATAAGTAGCTAAGTCAAATTTATAAAAAATGAAAGCCATTCCCAGTTGATAAATGCCAAATGATATGAACAGGTAGTTTTCAGAAGAAAAAAAATCAAAGATACCTACAGTCATATGCAAAAATGACGATCACTATTTATCAAGAGAACTGAAAATCACAACAAGTCTGAGGTATTACCTCACACCTATCATATTGGCTAATATGACAAAAATGGAAACTGATGAATGCTGGAGGGAATGTGGGAAAACTAAGAAGCTAAGGTACTGTTGGTGGAGTTGTGAACTAGTCTAATCATTCTGGAGAACAATTTGGAACTAAACCCAAACTGCTATAAAACTGTGCATACCCTTTGAGACCCAGCACCGCTGCTAGGCTGTACTCGGTCTGTACCCCAAGGAGATCAAAGAAAAATGAAAAAGACCTATATGTAACAAATATTTATAGCAAGTCTTTTTTGTGGTAGCACAGAATTGGAAATGGAGGGGATGCTTATCAATTGGGGAATGGCTGAACAATACAAGGACTGTCAAAGTTATCTCTATTACGTCTTTTCAAGGAAATATATGATTTCTACATATGAGTAAAGTGCTGCCTCTTTTTTAATAGGGATATTTTATTTGCCAAAAAGACCAGAAAAGGACATTTACATAAGAAAAGCAGCTTGGGACAATTCTGAGGACCTAAAGAAAAACTGTCTCTCAGATAGATAAATGTACTGAGAAAACCAGTTTGAAAGCAGCTCAGAGGCATAAATACTGACTACAGATGGAAATGGCAAGAACCACCATTAGTCCTTTCAGAGATCACTGTTTTTAGGATTCTAAAGCAGACAGATGAGAAAGTACAAATTGAAGAACAGTTTGGGTACTGTGGGAAAACTGTGTATTGTATTTTAGCTAATAGAACTTTGAACTTTGGGGTTTTTTTTTTACCTACGTTAGTAATTATTCCTAAAAAACAAGAAAAAAAAACCCTGGAAATACATAACTGAACCAAAGCAAAGTGAAATGAGCAGAGCCAGGAAAACCTTTTACACAGTAAAAGCTTTATTTCTTGATGATCAACTGTGAATGACTTAGATGTTCTCAGCAATACCATGATTCAAGACAATTCTGAAGAGTTTCCAGAAAAAGAACTGATGGAATCTAAATACAGACTAAGGTTTTCTTTTTTTTTTACTTTTTTTGTTAACCTTGTTTCTTTTTCTTTCTTTCTTTTTGGTCTGTGTTTGGTGTTTTTGCAACATGACTAATGTTTTACATGACTGCACATGTATAATCTATATCATTGTTTGCCTTCTCAAGGAGTAGGGAGAGGAGGGAAGGAAGGAGAGAATTTGAAAAATTTCTGAATGTGAATGTTAAAAATTTTTTGTTTAAATGTAATTGAGAAAAAATTAAAAATAAAAAACATTTAAAGATGTTTAAATGTGCAAAAACAATAGGTATCCAAAAAATTTAAAGGAAAAAAAAATTATTCATAAAGGGGCCCTGATTTGAGGAACTGGAAGCTAAATAAAAACACAAAACCAGAATATCAGAAACTTAAGAAGACAAGAGAACTTGCTTATAGAACACAGAAAAGAGATACTGATAGGAGCTGAGCACAGCTGAAAGGCAGACTCCACTGGTGAGTGGCACAGTGGAGAGAGCACTCAGCCTCAATCAAAAGCACAGAAATTCAAATGCAGTCTTATCTGTGTAACCCTGAGCAAGTCACTTATCTGGTACTTGTCTCAGTTTTCTCATCTATAAAATGGGAATAATAATTAATAAATATTTAATAAAATAAGTACCTACTAGGTGTCCAGCATTGCAAAAGATATCCCCTGCTCTCTTATCTAAAAATAATCTGGCTTAATTTCATTTCTCACTAAACTCTCTATATACTTCATTTTCACCCCACTGTTTCTCACTATTTTATAAGGTACCTCTTGCAATCTTTCAGCATCCTCCTCCATAAGATTTTGCAAATGAGTTTCTATTCTAAATTGCTTTTGCCCTTCATTGCTATGTCATTTCTTTTATGAGGAACTCAAATGTTTGTTGGTAGTTCTCAGGTCCTTTTGGCTTTCCTATTATTGCTTTATCAATTTACATTGACTGAACTTCCTTGGGACATAATGATGACCATTGATATTTGATTTTTTATATTTGATATTATTTTGTTCATTTAGCACTTTTTGTCATTGATAGCTTCTTTAAATAGTTGGTACGATTTTAATTGCATACCATTGTTATCATTGTTATTCTTATGATCTTATGATCTAATGTTGATTTTAATCTTTACACTAATATGCTGATGGTCTGATTATACTTGGGCAGATAATTTAGAAATGACTACCATATCATAATCAGTCATTTCCTGTATATTAATCTCATTTTTTTTGTGTGACGTTATTAATGTTGATCATGTCTGATGCCTGCCAATTCTCCTCTTGAAGAAAATGTTCATGCTACGTAGATTGGAAAGATAAAAGGAAAGGTTCTGGAGTAGTAGGAGAGCAGGTGGAAAAGTTTAGGAAACATTGTAGAACTGTCTTTCTGGATCAGAGAGTCTGACTGTGAAAGGAATGAGAGGTAAGACAGATGGGTAAAACTGAACTGTGTTGAATCTTAGGCTGGGGCATTTGGTCTTGAAGTTAGATGACAAGTATGTGAAAATCTCGTTTGATGACAGCATCTGTTTTTTCATTCCATTTTATCTGGCTTACAGGAAAGTACCCAGAGGTAATCAGGTTCATGAAACAAAGTGGAAATTTGCCACCAACTGTTTGCTTTTTGTTTTTTTACCAACTGGGAAATGTCTTTTAAAAATATATTGTGCTATAAGAACCTATATAAAGAATTTAGAACTCTGAAAATTTGTATAAACTGATATAAAGTGAAATAAGCAAAACAAAGAAAACAGTATATACAATGACCATAACAATGTAAACACAACCTTACTCAATTTAACTTCAATGACTAGTCTTGGTCCCAGATAAAAAATGATGAAATTAACTCTATCCTCTGCAGCAAGGAAATCCTTTCATATTTACATTAAATCATTATGGAAGGAGGGTAAGGGAAGGGCTCCCAAATTTTTTCATTCCTCCTCAAATTTCTCATAGTTTCCCCTCCACCCATCGTCTTGGCTGACAACCTTGCTTCATATTTCTCAGAAAAGATAGAGTCCATCCATGGGAGCTCTTCCTTCTTCCATCCTCATTTCACATTACTCAAATGCTGTCTGCCTCTATCATCCTTGTCTCATATGAAGAGGAGGCCTTCTCCTGCCAAGGCAAAACCCTCCACATGCACAAATGATCCTATCCCATCCTATCTTTTTGAGTAGAATGCTCCATTATCCTTACTGTCACTTATCTTCAATCTTTCCCCACCTACTGGCTGCTTCCCTACTTTCTACTTGTGTCTCCTTCAATCTCAAAAAAAAAAACCCCTTCGTTAATCCCTCTGTCTCCTATCTATGATTCCATCTCTCTCCTCTTTGTAGCTTAACTCCTTGTAAAAGCCTTCTATATTATCAATGCCTCCACTTCCTTTCATCTCATTTTCTTCTTAACTCTCCACAGTCTGGCATCTGATTTCATCATTCAACTGAAACTGCTCTCTCAAAGTTGTCAATGATCTCTTAATTGCCATATTGAATCATCTTTTCTCAGTCCTCCCCCATCCTTCTTGATCTTTCTGCAGCTTTTAACATGGTTGAAAACTCTCTTCTCCTTATTACTCTCATTTCTAGGTTTTTGTGACACTACAATTTCCTGACTCTCCTCCTATCTATCTGAGCACTCCTTCCCAGTCTACTTTGTTGAATTTTCCCATCCAAATCACACCCATTTATCATAGATGTCCCAGAGGCACCTTATTCTCTTCTCCCTCTATACTATTTCATTTTATGATCTTATCAGCATCTATGGATTCAATTATCATCTGTACACTGATGACTCTCAGATCTAGCTTCCTTCAACTCTAAACTCTCACCTAAACTCCAGACTAGTATAAACTTGTATAAACTCCAGACTAGTGTCTCCAACTACATATTGAACTGGATATCCCATAGATATCTTAAATTCAATATGTCCAAAACTGAACTCATTATTTTTTCCCCAATACCTTTTCCGCTTTAGAACTTTCCTATTACTATAGAGGATATCATCCATCATCTTCCTAGTCATCTAGACACAAAACCTAGATGTCATCCTTAATTCTTTATACTTTCTCACCACCCATACTTTCTCAATCTGTGGCCAAATCTTATCCATTTTATCTTTATCTCTCATATATGTTCCCTTTCCTCCTCTGATATTATCACTACCTTAGTATAGGTTCTCATCATTTTAGGCCTAGAAATTTATTCAAATTTCTTCTAACTGAAGTCCATCTTCCCCTAAAATCTCAAATGAATCTATCTAAAACACAGGTCTGGACATGTTACTCTTGTATGCAATAAACTCAAATGCTTTCCTATCATTTCTAGAATAACATACAAAATCATATGTTTGGCAAACAAAGCTTTCTATAATCACATCTTCTGCATTTCTTGGTGTTTTTTACATCCTACCTCTCTGGGACACTGCCCTCTTTGCTGTTCCTCCTAAAAAATATTTTATCCTATTGTATGCATTTTCCCTGGCTATCCTACATGACTGAAATTCTATCCTTTCTTATTTCTATCTCATGGCTTCCTTGGGTTACTTCAAGTTCCATTTAAAATCTTACCTTCTACAAGGAGCTTTTCCCAATAGCCTCTAATGCTAATGACCTCCCTCATTTGTATATTTCCAATTCATCTTAAATACATCTTATTTTTATATAATTACTTTCATGTCATCTCCCCCCTTAGACTGTGAGCTCCTTGAGAGCAGGAATTGTCTTTTGTCTTTCTTTGTATCCCTTTGGCTTAGCAAGGTGCCTGAATTGTCGACTGACTTTAAATAAAGAGATGGCAGATTGTGGATATATAATGTTGCATATGCTGTCAAACAGTCATTTTAGCTGCTGTTTTTACCTAACTTTTTTACTTCGTTACAAAGAAGGAAATGTTCAATGGAACAAGGAAATGTGTCAGCAAATGGTTGGGGTATACAAGAAATAAAAGACATCAACAAAACATACAGACTGACTAAAAGTGCAGAATGAGAAAATGAGTTTAGCCTTCAAAATTTCCTGTAGATTAATATTGTTAAACAATGGAATGATATCTCAAGTGTAACACATAGGCTTTGATATTCCCAGAATCTAGTACAATGCCCATCATATAGTGTGTTTTTAATCAATACTTGATTGATTAATTGGGCTTGTTCTCCCAACTCCCACTAGGACTAACAGATCAAATGTTCAGAGTAAGACTATTGCTTCTCCTGCTTAAGGGTTCCAGGGCTTAACCTTGAATGGTTAGAAGCCTGTTTATTGCAGTGAAGATTTGTCTATCTGTGCTCTCTATAACTTTTAGACAATGAGATAAGGAACAAAAGTGGAGAAGCTTTCAATCAAACAATAAACATTTGTACATGCCTACTATGTGCCTACTATGTGCTAAGGATTGGGGATACAAAAAAAGGCAGAAGACAGTCCCTGCCTTCACGGACCTTAAGTGTGGTTTGTCCTTCATTCTCATAGAGGACCATGACATCAGGGAGATGACGACATGATTTGCAATTGACTTTGAATTGAGTGAGGGAGGGCTGTGCAAGGTCACCAGTCTCACTTTCTCTTCCAAAGGCATCAGTGTGCAGTGGTCAGATATCCATCAGGATGACTGGAGATGGTCTAGCATGCAGTGGGAAACCATGGCCCTTTTAAGCTAAGGTCTTTTCACGTTCTCACTTTGGGTGAGGCAACACCCGTTCAGTGAATAGGCCTTCTTCAGGAGTGAGTCAATGGATGGTTCCTTTAATAAAAAAAAAAATCACTGGGAGGGGTTTGCTGGCCAAAAGAGAAACAGTTACTATTAATATTCACTCTGAGCCTGGAGGGCCCCAAAAATAACTGTCACTTCTACTAAATAAATTCAGCAATTCTGATTACCTCTAAGATAAAAATCCTGTTAGGCATTTTTAGCCTTTCACAATCCTGTTCCATCTTATCATTTAAGTCTTATTATACATTACCCCCATCTGCAAACTTTACCCTCAAGTCATACTGGCTATTTGCTGTTTCTAAATGGCAAACCACTCCAGCATCTTTGCCAAGCAGACCTCAGATGGAGTCATGAAGAGCCGGTCACAACTGAAAGGACAGAACAATGACCACAACAACACGTGATGGTATTCCATCGCTCATTTCTGTGCTTCTGCGCTAGCTGTCTCCCATGCCTATAATTTTTTTTACCTTCTAATCACCACCTTTCAGAATTCCTAGTTTTTCCTTCAAGACTCATTTCAAGTGCCATGCAGTCTTTTCTGGTCTCCCACTCCAAGTATTATAATGACTTCCCTTTTAAGACTATGATCTATCTATTGAATGCATATGTGTACAAACAGATGCATAAGCATATTTTTATCCCATTCATTAAAAATGTTAAATCTTTGAGGACAGTGACTATTTGATTTTTGTTGAACACTCAGTCCACAAGTACTTATTAAATGCCTACTATATACAAGGCACTCTGCCAGGAATGGGTGATCCAAGTACCAAGAATGAAACAATTGTCTTTTTATCTTCAATATTTACTGCAATGCTTGACACTTGGTAAGCATTTAATGAAAGACGCTATAGCCAGTACCAGAAGGAATGACTACAGATGCAGAATTTTCTGGAAAGATCCAGATTTCCAAGAATGCAAGAATATGGAAGGAGTGAGACAGTAAGTGGTTTAATAAAAAGAAAAGAGGGGGGCATTTTATTAACAATAGAGATTCCAGAGAGCACAATAGGAAAGCAAGACAAGATTGAGCTTGAGGGGATGGAGCTGGAATGGATTCAAATGAAGCTTAGCAAATTCTGAAGTAATGGGGAAGGGAGTTTTCACCTAGACTCCTAGTCATAGAGAATTAGAGACCACAAGGAGACAGCCAGTCAGCCACAGGACAACAGATTGCAACAACCTTCACAGTTAGCAAGCTCAGCTATCTGCCCCATTTCCAATGTAGATTTTATTTGCTCAGTCAGGGATGAAGGTGGGGATGAGGTTTCTATTCTGAACTGAATCCTGGTGATCCTGTCTATGAAGGTCTCATATTTGGGTCCTCAATGTAATGGAGGGCAATCTAACCATCACAGGACCTAGAAGGGATATTGATTTGAAATATGATCATGGTGGATTCCGGTGTTTGAATGGTGAGACATCTGACGTCTAATCTGGATTTCCTTGTCTTGTCAATCATTCCCTCTAAATCTCCCTCCTTCAGTCTCTCCTAATTGCCTGGCTGCTTCTCTGCTACCTACAAACTGCAGTCAAAACAAAAACCAAAAGCTTCATGTGAACCTCTTGACCTCACAAGCTATCATTGCATATTGTGTATGCCTTCCACAAGCAGACCAATCCCTAGAAAAATCTGTCTATACTGGTTATCTCCACATCTTCTCCTCTCACTTATTACACAACCCCTTGAAATCTGACTCCTGACCTACTACTCTCCAAGAACACAAATTATTTCTTGTTACTGTAACTTGTGATAGTTTTTTTCTTATTTCTTGTTTTTCTTTATCTCTCAGGAACTATTATCTAATCTTTCCTCTTGGGTACTCTCTAATCAGTTGGCTTCTAAGAAATGTTCTATTCTGGATTTCCTTCTATCTTTCTGACCACTCCTTAATCTCCTTTTGTGAACCCTCATTTCTCCTAAGGAAATTCTAAACCCTTTGTATTGGGTCCTATTGTCTTTACATACTAGGGCTCTTAATCTCTGTCATATACCCCTTTGGCAGTCTTGTGAAGCCCATGGACCTCTGAGTTCAAATATAGCCTCAGACACTAACTAGCTGTGTGTCCTGTTTTAGTTTTCTCAACTATAAAATAAATATAATAATACTACCTACCTCACAGAGTTACTGTGCGATTGAAATGAGATAATATTTGAAAAAGTTCTTCTTAGACAAAATAGGCACTTAATAAATGCTTATTCCCTTCTGCAATTAATGTTTTTAAATGCCTAAAATACATAGAACTGCAAAAGAAATTAATTACAGTGAAATCATTATCCAAATATTAAAAAAAAAAATTCTTTTATCCTCTGAAATCTATAGCCCCATAGGGGTAAATGGATCCCAATTTAAGGATCTCCTGTTTTACATTATATCTTTGGTGACCTCATCAGGGCATATGGACTCAAATATCATCTCTATGCTGATAATCTCAAATCTATATGTCCATCCCTAATCTCTACATATTTGTATACAGATGTCTTCTCAGAATTCAAACTCAACATGTCCAAAATGGAAAGTCATCATCTTTCTACATACACCCACCTCTCTCCAAAATTCACTATCTCTGTTGAAGGCATTAACAGAACACCTTAAGTACATTACATAAAAAGTTGTTTCCATTTGGAGATAAAAGAAAACCAACACAAAGTAAAGGCTTAATAAATATTTATGGCATTGATGATTGTAATAGGAGAGTGGAAAGAGAATGACTACCAAAAGTGGGGAGAAAGAAGGAATAGTGTCAAAAGCCAATGGAACCTCCACAGAACCTATATATATGACTACATTCATATATCATAAAATGCATGCTAGATTATGAGTCAGAAGACCTGGATTCAAATTCCAGCCTTGCCACTTACTACTTGAGTGATGTTGGACAAGTCCGTTAACCTCTTTGACCTCAATTTCCTTATCCTAAAAATGAAGGGATTGGGTGGTATCTAAATTCCTTTCTGTATCTAAATCTCCAAGCCTATGCTCAAAACCTCATTTTTCTGATCTAGACCAGTCTCTTCTATATTTCTATAGTGCTTTGAGCACCTTTCTTAGGACAGTTCCATAAAGTAGATAGTAGAAATATTTTATCCCCATTTTATAACTGAGAAAACTGAGGTTCAGAAAAGTAAAATGATTTGCCCAAGTTCATACTTCTTGGAATCTCCATCCAGACTCCAAGATTAGGGCCCTTTACAATATACTGAGCTTTAGCTGGAAGTATGATAGAATGCTTAAAACAGTTCGTTTCCCTATACCCTTTGAAGTAAAGTTAAAATGGCCTTACTTAAGTCTCAGCTGGAAAAGTTATTTCTATGTCCCTTAAAGTCTGCTCTTATCTGGGCTCAGGGCAAACCACTCATAGGCTGTGCAAGCCTAATGTCTTGTCTGACCCTCCCAGTCAGGGACTGCCCCACCCAGTTGGAGTCTTAGGATATTTGCACTTTTGACCATATCACTCAATACTTTTTGGTATTGATATCTAGTCTTCAGTCCTTTTGTGTCTTAGTCTGGTAGCCTTGGGCAGAAGAGCAGACTATGGACTCAGAGACTCTTCTACTGACTCTCTGCAGGTGACAGAATTACAGAAATTCAGCTTTGGAAAGGATCACAGGCACCACGTTAGGAAAATCTTGTCCAGTTCTCTAAGAATTCTATCAGACGGCCTGCGTCCCTACAAGGCTCAGTGATGTGGTGAAGAAGAAAGACACAGGAAGCAGGAGAAGAAAGACTAACTCCACTTTATTGATCTGAGGGTCCAGGTATTTATAGACTGAAACTGCAAGCCTACGTGGCATTCTGCTTGTCTCCGCCCTTTAATCAGATTGCGAGCCTAGAGGGCATCTATATTACATATCCCTTGTTTTCTGTAATTCTCTTGTTTGTCTCACAGAGACAGCAACATCTGGTGGGTATGGAGAGCCATTCCAGACGATAAGTCTCAAAGAACAGTTTCCCCAAAGGTCTGATCTTGTCAACCGCACTCTACCCTGGCCCTCAACAAAAGTTGTTGAAGAAGGGATTTCTTTCTAGGTATAGAGGGCTACTGGAAGTCCCTTCTAACTCTCCGATTCTGTGACAAGGTCCTGTATGAACACTGGGGTATGTGTACTTGTTGTTTCTCTCCTTCTGCCCACTTATCTGTGAAATTACCAAAGGATTGATTAAAAAACAAAAGTAGGAGTCCAGGCCAAAATAAATCTATGGTCAAAACTGCAAACATTCTAAGGCTATCGCTGACCTGGGACAGACCCCAACTGGGTAATCTCATTTCCATAGGAATTAATAACTAAGTCAAATTTTCATGTATTACTGAATTTACATAATTTGCAATTTTACATGCTAATCTTACCCTTATTTAGTTTGAGAATCAGTTATTATCTCACTGATACAATCATTTGGTTTAGAGTTAATTTAACAGATCAGTCTATAATAAGTACTAATCAATCAACTAGCATTTATTAAGCGCTTGCTGTGTGCCAAGCACTGAGCTATGCACCAGGGATAGAAGGGCAGTAAAAATATTGAAGAAATCCTGCTCTTGAGCATCCTTTGTACTAGGGAGTACATAGACACAGACAGACAGACAGATAGACAGATAGATAGATAAAACATACATATAAAGAAGGAAAGTAGTGTTAGAGAAGAAGAGTAAAGTGGGTGGAAGGGTTGGGAAGACCTACAAAAGATGGCATTTGAGCTGAGTCTTGAAGAAGTCAAGTCAAGAAAGAAGTCGACAAGTCAGGTCAATAAGCATTTATTAATAGCTTACTGCGTGCTAGGCATTGTGGTAAACACTGGCATATAAGTAAAAGCCAAAAGAAAGACAATCCCTGCCTTCATCTTGGAGAGGAATGATGACAAGGGAGGCCTAGGTATCCTCCTTAAAATAGAGGTTCTAGGAGGAACCAGCCAATAGGAGAGAGGGATTACAGTCTTCTTTCAGTGTGTGAAGTCCAAGGCTGGAGAGAGCTTCCATGGTGACAAGATTTCTGGGGCATCATAGAGGAAGGAGGAGAGTCACAAAGACAACCTAAAGAGAAATGAAGGCTATCAAGAGGTAAAGCTGAACAGCCCTTTCTTGAGACAGTCCTTTCTGCTTTGGGAAAGCTACAGTGAAAAGACATTTTCCTTGCTGTTATTCAGCTGTTTTCATGCCTGAATCCTCTAACTCCATTTGGGGTTTTCTTGGCAAAGATATTGGAGTGATTTGCCATTTCCTTCTCCAGCTCATTTTACAGATAAGGAACTAAGGCAGACAGGGTTAATAAGTGTCTTGTCCAGGGTCACACAGCTAGTAGGTATCTGAAGTCAGATTTGAACTCAGGAAGATGAGTCTTCCTGACTTCAGGCCCCACATTCTATCCATGGCACCACTTACCTGGTCCACATCAAGCAGCAATCTGCCTCTCTGAAATTTCCACTCAAAGCTCTTTGTTCTGCTTTCTAGTATATATAGTACTAAAGAGTAACATCTGATGACTGACTGTAGTAACCAGACACTACAGCCCAAGAATAAAAGTCAATCATTTTTCTTCATTCTAGACTGCAGCACACCAGAACAATGGAGAAAGTCAAGATATGACTTCAATTTTTTTATGGCTTTGATATAACAACTCACTCACATCTTTATTAAAATTCATGCATTAGGCAAAGTATTTTACTAGTCACTAAGAGAGATAGGAAGACAAGTAAAATACTATCCTTACCTTCAAAGATCTTGAGATCTAGTAGGTGTGTTGACTAGTAGATACAAAAAACAATAATTCAAACAAAGTATAATAAACATATAAAAGAAATATAATGTGTTATGGAAGAAAGGTCACTTATAACTGGGGAGCAGGATTTGAACCTGGGACTTGCCACTCCAAAGCCAGTGTTCATTCTACTGGAGGAACCTAGGGAGGATTTACATGCTTTTTTAAAAGGCTATTTATTTTTTATGCAAAACTGCTAAATATCAGCTGGTGTCTATCCATTGCCCAATTCCATCGTTCTACTTCCCAACACTCTGTATAATTTACCATAACAACTCAGAAAGTCCCTTTTAATCACTGAAAATCAACTGATCTTTCCTTTGCCAGAAAACAGAAAACTCTGTTGGCTGGGTTTCTTAGAGCCAAGAAGTTGGCTGGATGTTAGAAAGCAATGGCACACAACACATTTTAAATTATAATATTAGAGCAAAGCAAGCGTTTATTAGTTCCTTTCAGTTGGACCAACTGAAAGTATGCGGAAGGTCTAACTGGACCGCATTTTGAGTGCTTCCTCAAATCTGAAACTCCACCCAATAGTCTAAAGAAGCTATAAATTTATTCTGGGGATAACCAGACAATAGGGAGGAGAAGGAAGACCTGCAGCTTCCTTCCTGCAAAAAAAAAGAGAAAGGTCCTTAGATATTTCATAAGGCACCCTCCTTCATTATATAGTTGCTAGTCTACTCCTTTGCATTTGTGATCAGATTACATTTTATCCTAACATCACAAATCATAGTTACTCGGAAAATATTCTGTCTCTCTCTTTTTCTCTAGGTCTCCCCACCAAAAGATTCAACAGTCACTGTTGGTCATACTGTGAATGACTGATGAATGCCACCAATGACAGCTTCTGTTTGAAGTCATTTCTGCCTCCCCCCTCCCTTTACTCACATTTCATTTACTTCCATCTCCAACCAGTCTGACCCTATCAAAGAGATTTTTCAGATTAGAAAGATGCTCCATGTGTAGGTTTGGGGATTTTGTATAATCTACAATTGACAGAAACCTTAAGGGTCCTCTAATCCAACCCCTTCAGATAGATAGGTAGGTAGATAGATAGATTTTTTTTTTACTTTTCACCCTTCCTCAGTCCATCCTACTCATTTCTTTCAACTCCCTTTTATGTATTGTCTTCCCCCATTACAATATAAGTTCTTTAAGGGTATCTGCTTGTATTTTTTTTTCTTTCTATCCATTTGCACAGTGCCTGGCAAATAGTAAGAATTTTAATAACTGCTTTTTCTATCAAGAAGTTCATTTTCTATCAGGGAGTTCATTAAGAACAAGTGATCTCCCCCCAGTCATAAAGGCTTTAAATGCCAGAGGCAGGATTTGAACCCAAAATCAGCCTTCTTGGGGCTTTGGTAAACTGAATAGGTTTTATAGTCTCAGACTTGAAAGGTTTCATGAAATTTGTGTCAGTGACAACCAGCATTTTATATCCTTAGAGTCAAACTTAAATTGGGCATTACCTTAAAAATTAAATGGCAAGAAACTTGCAGGGAATTATCTAAGGAGGCAAAGTAGATATTGGAGAGAACTGTTGGTTTTGTAGTTGGAGAACCTTAGTTTAAATCCTAATTTAGTTACTTAAACCACCTCTATAGTTCTTTCCCATTCCCACCCTAACACATACTTACTCTCCTTCTCCCTCTCCTTTTCCCTCACTCTTCCTTCTCCCTCCTACTCCCCCCCACAAGATGGAGTACAAGATGCTGGCACCTTACCTCTCTTCCATCCATTCTGTATGTATCGTGTATTTTTCCTCTTAGAATGTAAGCTCCTTAAGATTGGGGGCTGTTTTTTTTTACCTTTCTTCATTGTCAGCAGTGTTTGAATCACCAGTGTTAGAATCCCAAGTGCCTAGCACAATGCCTGGAAAGTTAAGAAGTGATTAATAAACATTTATTGTGATTGATTGTGTGATTTTTTTGGGCAAGTCACTTCCTCTTTCTGGGTCTTTCTTCCCCTGAAACATGAGGGGAGTGGGGTTATACCATTTCTAAAGTCCCTTCCAGCTCCAAAATTCACATGCCTATGAAAACAAAGACAATCTGGCATAATGAAAAGAACTCTGAATTTAGATTCTGGAGACCTGTATTTATATCTGGTCTCAGATACTCACTAGTTGTGTGACCCTGAGCAAATCGCTAAACTGTCTAATTCAGTTTACTCAACTGTAAAATGGGGATAATAACACCACCTACCTTCTAGGGCTGTTATATGAGGATTGAATGAGATATTCTAAAGTGCCTGGCACCCAGACGTCATATGGGCACTCGCAGCCCAGGACCTGAGTTGTTATTTAGTTGTGTCCACTCTTCAAAATGCCGTTTGGGGTTTTCTTGACAAAGGTACTGGAATGATTTGGCATTTCCTTCCCCAGTTCATTTTACAAATGAGGAAACTGAGGCAAATAGGATTAAATGACTTGCCCAGGGTCTCACAGCTAGTAAGTGTCTGAAATCTGATTTGAACTCAGGAAGCTGAGTCTTCCTGGCTCCTGACTCCAAACTTTACCCACTGTATCACCTAGCTGCTTCAAGGCATATTACTTTATTTATTTATTGACCTTTGGAAGTCAGTTAAATTTTCTGGGCTTCGGTTGCCTTGGAGGTTAGGAAAAGAGGGTTGGACTGGAAGGTGCCTTACTGGTTAATATTAATCTCACTGTGATATCCATGGGAATGTTTCCCATATTAAGTCAGATCTGTGGAGATCTTCATACTGATCTCGCTGGCTTTCTTTAAACCCAAACATAAAATTCTACTTCCTTCCTACAGGAAGACTTCCCAAGTCTCTCTCAATTCCAGTGCCTTCAACGTTTCTATAAATTATTTTCTGTATATAGCTTGCTTTGAATATATTTGTTTGCATGTTACTTCCCTCATCAGATCATAAGATCCACGAGAGCAGGGACTGTCTTTTGCCTCTTTTTCTGTGCCCAGGCACAGTGCCTGGCACATGGAAGGTCTTCAATAAATGTTTATTGAATCGAATTCAAGAACAAAGGCCTCATCTTTTAACCTAAAGTTGACTAGGCTGCCTTTTGTCCCTCAATTAACAGTCCTCTTCCAAGTCGTTATTCGCTCATTCAACTAGCATTTATCAAGTTCTCTTCAGGAAGAAGCAACTCTAACAGTATTGAAAAGTAGACGAGCTCTGTCATTTCTGGAGTGAGCCAACCAAGAAAAAACCCTCCTAAAGCTCCAGGAGCATCCCCGGAGGCAACTGAACAAGGTTGCTTTATGGAGAGAGGTGAAGTGGGGTAAGCCTGGGCAGGGCGAGCGGGGGATCAGGATTTTAGTTCCGGGAGGGACGGGAGAAAAGGGTCGCTCTCCAGGCTCAGGGCAGTCCCCTCCCTCGGCCGGACTGAAATCACGTGAAATGAATCAGCAGCTGGGCGGGGCGGGGGGTGGGATCAGAACCGGCTGCACTGGAGATAAATGCTCTTCCCAGAGCCGACCAAGCTCGGGGAGCTGTGGTGCTGCTGTCTTCTAGCTGCTGGCCGGTCCTGTCTGTGGGTGAGTCTGTGGGGAAGGGAGTACGTGCATAGGCGGAGGTTGTTCCTGCTGCTTGGGGAAGCAGCCGCTCCCCCCCCCCCCCGCCCCCGCCCTTTACCTTCCGGGCTGGAAACATGGGGTATGAGGGTGCATTTTTATCTTTTCCAGTCGGGAAGGACTTAGTTCACTCTGAGGCCACCATATTTGGGGAAGGGGCCCCAGGACAGCGCTGGGATGCCGGCATTCCGGACTACGGGGTCCGTGGGGTGGGTGCGGAGGCCGGAGCGCAGCTGCAGAGTGCGGGGGTATGATAAAGGTTGCTCTGTTGTGGGAGCAAAACAACCAGCACTGCCAGACGGCCCCTCCCCCTCTTCCTCCTCTCCACCCGTGGTACTGGGGCATCCTGTAGCCGCTTCGCAGGAGCCTAAGAACCATTAAAGGTTGGCAGTAAAAGCTGCGGCAGCCCCTCCTGAGCCCCAAGGGTGGGGGGAAGGGTTTGCTTTAGGGAGAGGTGTTGGCTGCGAGTGTGAACGAACCTTCTAGCCCAGGCCTCTTTGTGCCTGGTGGCTCGTGCCTGCCTTCCTTCCTAGGCACGGGGAGGCTGCCAGCCGAGCTGCGGGACTAAATGCCGGGAGTGGAGTAAAAGGGAGAGAAAGGAAAGGGGCAGTGGGTAACCTGGAACCGCCCCCAGCCTCTCAGATACTGTCGGGGAGCCCGGAGCTGCCAAGAAAGTGAGGAGGCCCATGCTGGCTATACCCTCGATAGTCAAGGGCACCGGGAAGAGTTATGGGGAACTAGGCTTCCATAGGCCTCGATGCCCGAGGGAGAAATTCATGACCCTTCTGGAGCTTGGTGTCCTCTCTGCAGCGGTAACTTTACGAAGCTGGGCGTGCCAGGGCTGGAAAGATGATCTCTTTGGGAAAATCTGGTTTCCTCCTGCTGAGCGTTGGGGAAGGAGCTTTGAATCGAATCGGGAAGGGGTTTCCGGGAGTTACTAATACAATGAGGGTGGGGTGAGGGAAAGCTCTGATTGGTTCCTAGAAAGGTTTTTTATCCTATCCCTGTCAACTACTAAACCAGTCTAACAGGCTTTTTTTTAAGCCTCTGCTACAAGAGCAAGGCACAATGCTGGGCACTTGGGATACCGAGGTAAAAGAAACAGTCTCCCGGAGACTTCATTCTTTAAAGGAATGCATCAAGTAATCAGAAAGTATATACAGGATAATTTAAGGAGGGAGAGAATTAGGCTACCAATGAGTTGAAATTTGGAGGAAGTCTTTATAGAGGTGGGGATGAGCTGGGACTAGAAATCAGGCATGGGATAATGGACAGGGAATTGGGGGATGGGATGCTAAATTCTGAAGAAGCCAGTTTTGGCCTCAAGGTGGGTTGTGGGGAAAAGGGGGAATAATGTGTCTGTAAAGGGTTAGGGAGTAGTAGAGCAAAGGCCCAAAAGATAGGCCAGAGCTAGCTTGTAAAATGTTTAAGAGCCAGTATAATAAGAGTTTATTTTATCCTGGAGGAAATACAGAGCCACTGCAGATTCTTGAGGGGAAAATGAGTTGGTCAGACTTGTGTGTAAGAAATATTAATTCAAAACTAGGTTGGGAAATGGAGAAGCTAGATAGAAAGTTGTTGCAGTAGTCCAGGCTTAAGCAGAGATGAACTAGGGTGTTGATTTTGTGTCATTATAAAGGAGACTGTACCAGAAATGAAGTAGAAACCATAAGTTTCTACTGATCAGATAATGTTAGGTGAAAGGTCAGAATGACTCAGGTTGTACTGGGGGTGGAATTGAGTGGAAATAATTAAATTTGTTTGTGTGGCATGTTACTGGGACATCCAGTTGAAACCATCCTACCTTATCACTTGCTTTTTGGATTCTATCTAAGGGGAAAGTCTAGGTTTAAATATATAGATTTTGGAATCATAGTATCAAAGAGCTGAAAGGTCCCCAGAAGTTATCTAGTCCAATACATAATGCGCACACACATTAAAGGTAAGTAAATTGAGGCTTACCAATGTTTATGTGAGTTATCACAGGCCAAATGGATAGTAAATGGGAATCTTCATCATATAGATCATTGAACCCATAGGAACTGGTAAGATCACGCAGTGTAGAGAGGAAGAAAGAGGCCCCATAACAGAACCCTGAGCTATACACCCTACTCCATGGTCTATATGAGACTGAGAAAAGGAGCAGCGTGGTGATGCTACAGAAAGGTCAAGAAAGAAATGAATGAAAATTATCCATCAGAAACTGAGAAATCAAAAGTCATATTGCAGAAGGCTAGAATGAATAAGAAAAAGACATGTTTTAAGCAAGACTTGTTTGACTAAAGAATCATCTAGTCACCAGAGTGATGTGTGCTTAACTCTATGCACTTAATGAGACTGGTCCATGGTCTGCCTCCAGGCCATACTCATTGATTCAGAGTTAGATTAGAGAGTGTAGAGCAGTGTCTGGGATTGCCTTTAGCTATCCTGTACACCCGAGCATAGATGAGCTTTTTTTTTCAACATAGTTTATAACAGATAAAGCAATTCAGACTTTTGGTCAGGTGATACATCTTTTTAAAGCATTTACAATCTGGACCACAAGAATTTTTTTTTAAGACATTAACCAACTGAGACAGATAATATTTATGTTGCTAACTTCACAAGCTCTTGACCTAATTGTCTCCACAGTAACTAAGAATTAAAGGACCCTAACTTAATGTTGTTGGTTTAAAGTCTTATGCCTAATAGCTTAATTTTAGACACCCTCAGATGTTCCCCTAGCCATAATCTATAATTGAATAGATCTGGTATTAAGCTTACAAACCTTTTGACTATAGGAAATTGCCACCAATAGTACGGACTTTGCAGGGATACAATATCTCCCCAGCTTCATGTCACTTCCAGGCAGGATTAGATTATTCACTTGCATTCAGTCAGGCTTAAAAGTCTGCCAGGTGTCAGTGGGGAAATTCAGTCAGGAGAACCCTATCTCAGCCCATGCTGAACAGCCACTCTCCCACCCTTCTCTTGAGATCACCTTGTGCAGTTCATGCCAGCATCTCTTCAGCTTACTGGCATCATGTGTTGGAGGCTCAGATCGCCTTTCTTGCTACCCATACCTGGAGTTAGACTTAGAAGAACATTCACGTAATAGTCCCATAGCATCTAAAAATGGCAAGTTTCAATAACCAGGTTTCAAAATATGACTGTAGTTTCACTTTGGCTAAGGAACATCTTTTGAAGCAAGTCTTAAGTGGCTTATATGTCTTTCTATACCTGTTCTAGTTCCTGGTTAAATGGCAATCATAAAATTAAATTTACCATTAAAATCTTGACTTTTCCATCAGTGCCAAATTTTACCCGAGGTTACCTTCTTCTAGGAAATTTAGACTGAAATTCTTTTCTCCAAACTAAAGATGTCATTGATTTATTCTCAATAATTAATTCATTCTGTTGTTTTAATACTAATTGCTTTTACCTCACTATGTAACATGTCCAATTTTTCTCCCCATCACTCCCCTCCCTCCGTTTCCTAATATGTTACATTCTGATTACTCCTTCCCTGAATGTATCCTCCCCTCCAACTCACCCCACCCATCTCCTATCCCCATCTTCTCTCTTTTCTTGCAGGGCAAGATGAATTTCTATACCCCTATCCCTGTAGTTCTTATTTCCCAGTTATATGCAATAAAAATTCTCATCATTCGTTTCTAATACTTTGAATCCAACTTACCTCCCTGCCGCCCCAGCCCCACTGAGAATGGAAGCAATTCAATACAGACTAAATATATGTTGTTTTGCAAAAGACTTCCATAGTAATCATGTTGTATAATACTAATTATATTGCCCTATGACCTACCCTATCCCCCTCTTATTTTTCCCTCCTACAGTTGACCCTGTACCTTCTCGAAAGTGTTTATTTCTAGTGACTCCCTTCTCCCATTTGCCCTCCCTTCGAACATTCCCCTCTCTCCACTTGTCGCCTCCTCTCCTACTTTCCTGTGGTGTATATAAATTTTCATATCAAATTTAGTGAGCATGTTATTCCCTCCTTCAGCCACAATTGGGGAGAGTAGCTTTATTTCTAACCCCCTCCCCTTTCTCCCTTATCTCCTCCATTGAATAAGATTTTTCTTATCTCTTTTATGGGTTATAGCCTACTCCATTCCATTACTCCCTTTCTCTTCCCAGTTCCTCCTTCATTTTATTTGTGTGTACGTGTGTACAATCTCTCCAGCTACCCAAATACTGAAAAGATTCAAGAGTTAAAAATATTTTCGTTCCATGTAGTAATGTAAACAGTTAAGCTTTAGAGAGTCTTTTCTGATTCATAGATGAGCTTTTTAAAAAATTTTATATTTCTCAGTTACATGTAAAAGTAATTTTTAACATGCATTTTTAAAACTTTGAGTGTCATATTCTCTCCCCATCCTCCCCTTCTCATTGAGAAGGCAAGCAAACAATTCAATAAAGATTATACTTGTGTAGTCATGCAAACATTTCCATAATAGTCATGTTGTGAAAGAAAACATAGACAAAAAACCTCAAGAAAAATAAAGAAAATATTTTAAAATATGCTTCTGTATTCAGACACCATCAGTTTTTTTCCTCTGGGAATGGATAGCATTTTTCATTGTAAGTCCTTCAGAGTTATCTTGTATCACTGTATTGCTGAGAATAACTAAGTCATTTACAACTGGTCATCTTATAGTATTGGTGTTACTTTGTACACAGTACATTTCACTTTACATCAACTCATGTAAGTTTTTACAGGTTTTTCTGAGAGCATCCTGCTCATCATTTCTTATAACAGAATAATACTCCATCATAATCACATGCCACAATTTGTTCAGCCATTTCTCAGTTGATGGGCATCCCCTCAATTTCCAATTCTTTACCATCAGAAAAGAGCAGCTATAAATATTTTTGTACATAATTTTGTAAATATTTTTCTTTTTTTATGGGGTACAGATCTTGTAGTATTGTTAGGTCAAAGGGTATGCATGGTTTTATAGCCCTTTGGGTATACTTCCATATTGCTCTACAGAATAGTTGAATCATTTCAAAACTCCACCAATTGTGCATTAATGTCTCATTTTTTCCCCACAGAAGGGATGAGCTTCTAATCGGGTCTTTTGGGCTTTTTAAATTACTAACCTGCCTCCAGTGTTTTCTGAACTGGAGGAGAGAAAGCTCTCGGTTGACTGGAATGCAATTCCAGTTCCCAGCTCTGCTACTATTTGGTGCCTAGATGTGAACTGAGAATTCTGGCTAGAGGAGAAAGTAAAAAAATTTTGTTTACTTATAAATGACTTGTCTTGACTCTGGAAAGCCAGAAAAGAACTGGATTGGCCAGTAGCATTTAGAGTTCACAAAAAGAACATAATTTTCCAAGTTGATATGTTTTAGAGTATCAGATAGGGTTTATTGGAGGGTAGATTTGGAGCTGAAGGGGAGACCTCCAGTGGGGTTAGGGTAGGGAGAGGTGGATCTAGTTCAACCTTGCTCATTTTCAAATGAGGAATGGAGGTCCAGAAAGGTTGTCTCTCACAAGGTCACCCAGTTCTTTAGATTCTAGCCAGTGCTCATTTATCTTGTCCTTCTAATAAAGATTTGAAGCCCTGAAGCTCTACTAGACATTACAGAGAAATCATAGGATAGTTGAGAAATTAAAATCTCAGCTGCCCTAAATACAACATCAGTTCTTAGCTTAATAGAAAATAGAGTTTCCTGAAACTTTGTTTTTCTGGGAAAAACAATATAGAATAATGGAAAAGGGGCACTAGATGGGAGAGTCATATCTGGAGTCCTAGTTTATTCCTGGGCCTCACTTTCCCTTCTGTAAAATGAAGGGGGAGGAAGGGTCCATATTACTACATATGCTAATATGCTAGCTAACTAATAATAAATAATGAGAGGCAGCTTTAGAGGTGAAAGGGGAAAATTCAAATCTATGAAGACATTAAGTCATCTCCATCCTACCAAGGTATTCATCTCAATTTGTATTTTTATGACAGGATTTCAATTTATTGTCCAGGTCCCCCACCATGGAATTCTGTCTAGAAAATAGTTACCTCATTTTATTTTCACTACCACACCCCACAGTTATCTTCATTTTGTAGATTTTGTAGATAGAGGCCAAGAGTTTTAAGTGACTTGCCCAAGGAAATACAGCCAACATGTGACTTCAGAGAATCACTGATGGAAGCAGCCTTCCGCAATTGGACAAAGGCTTAATTATTAGATTATAATTAATCTAAATGTGGCTAGATTTGAACTCTGACCTCAAGACTAGCACTTTATATAATGTGCCGCCAGTTGACTTCAGTATAAAATGTTACAAAATTGCCTCAAAATACCACCAGGGCTTTAGTGAATACATAGGGAAGATCCAGGGTTTGTAGTCTAAAAATTTCAACTTTCCTCGTATCCTGAGTCTTTCCTCTATTATGGCAGAGAGGCCAAAGGTGCAGCTCATGACATCCCTTTGTGGTGCTTGTACCAAATTAAAATGCACATGGGAAATATTTAACAAAATAAATATAGTAAGGCAGATAATGTTAATATGTGATTTTCTGAGTCAAATATTCACCTACAAGGAGCCTCAGGTATGGTTATATCACCTCTTTTTTATTTGAGTTTGATGTCACTGCACTACATCACTTCCAGCTATTTATTTAATTGGTATACACCACTGAAGCAAACAAACAGGGGCCTCTCCTAATATGGGAGGACCTGGCAGCTGGTCTTCTGTAAGTTTATGATATCAGCCTTCATGACCATAGCCTCTTAAACAGAGATCTTCTCTTTTATCTTCCCTTTTATCATCCAAGGTCCAGCCGTCTTCCCAGCCATCCATGTTAGTGACCCCACCTCAGTGTTACCCTCAACACTTTACATATCTAATCCATAACTGGGTCTTGTCATTTCCACCCTTGCTTCATGTTTTTGGTTGTGGTTTTTTTTTTTGGCCACTATGCTAGTTTAGTCCTTGATTGCCTCTCTCCTAGCTAGACTGTTGCAGTATTGCAATAGCCTAATTTCCTCCACCCCCTAATTCTTCTTATTCCAACCCATCTTCCACTCACCTGCCAGAGTAACTTTTCCTAAAACATAGGTAAGATCACATCATTCTCTTCCTACTTGGTAAACTCTACTGAATATAACTCTGTTATAGCCAGGATCATTCAGGATCAAGCATAAACCTTTTTGGTATTTTGAGCTCTTCATAGCCTGACTGTATTCTACCTTTTTTCCTCTTCATATTGAGGTCAAGGTGCTTGGTTTGGGGTGCTTAGGACCTCAAAATATTGACTCCCAGGTCCTGCTGGAATGAACTTCAACCTAAGCTTTCTTTCAGCCAAAGAAAAAAAAGTTTACTAAAGATTTGCCATATTGGGTAGACTCTTAGGGAGCCTAAACATTTGTAACAATAGTGTTGATGAGCCGGCCAGATTGAATCTCAGCTAAATCGAATCAGAACTGAACTTCGTGGATGCAAGAAGTTTTATATATAGAAAGACTGCAGGAGGGATCTGGGGGCGGTCTAGTAGTCTGGGGTGATGGGAGGAGGGGTTTAGGAAGGATCTTGAGGAGTCTAAGGAGGATTTGGATGGGACTGAGGTGACTAGAGGTCAGAACCAAGAGACTAGGATTCTGATATGATCTAGAGTAGGAAATAGCTGGTGGCCATTGGGAGGTAACTGGAGGGCAAGGGTGGAAAGTAAGGGACTACTGGGGGCTAGACCAGGTGGTTGTGGTACTGCATAGAGTCACTAATGGAAGCAGCCTTCCACAGTTGGACAAATCCTTAATGAGAGGCTTATGACCTCAGGTGAACACCAGATTAAGTGGGAAGATTCAAGAATTCAAGGGGATTCCCAGAGTCTGTACCATAAAACATATCTGAGGATGCTTGCAGGTGCATATTTGACTTGGAAAACCACATATTAGCGTTATCTGTCTTGTAATATTTATTTTGCTAATTCAAATTGTTCATTCATACACCCCTCACATTGTCTAATTCATTTAAACTGCCCAAATTTTCCATTCACAGCACTCCAACTTTGTCTTTGCACTCACCCCAGTGTCCTATAATGCTCTCCCTTTTTGTCCTACTGCTTAATAGAATGCCTCACTTATAGTAAATATGGGTTAAAGTGCTTTCTGAGTAAGTAGTTGAAGTTTCTGGTAGTGTATTCAGAAAGATTGTAAGAGAAAAGTGGGAGGGATTAATCCATGATAATGTAAATATTTGTTAAAAGCCCTTTTGCTGAATACTGGGCTACATTTAGTGAGATTCTCGGCCAATGTCATCTGGAAGGATGTGATACATGTGTAGATAAATCAAGTAACATAATACTGATTTTTGTTCTCTACTCTTGAGTCTCTGTCTTAGAGATGGTTCCAAGATTTCCCGGGCACCCTTGGTTCATGGTTATTATTGGCCAAAAGGGGCAACACAACACCAAACTCAAGTGATTTTAAGTGATCTACCGGGTGCCAGGTGATGCAACATTACATTCTGCAAGTGTAATGCAAACCAATTGATTATCAATATTTAGGTAGGTGTGATGGAGGGGAGGGGTATATCAAAGCAAAAGACAGTAAGGGTTATAGGCAACGGGAAGCCATACTAGTCATAGAGGACAACTTGTACAAATTAATATAGAAAGAAGACTCAGTTTGGGGAGAGGTGATAGTCTAGTTTCCTTGGAAAGTACCCTAAGATGATGCTGGTGCTAGGGTCATGAAAGCCTGGAATCTTAGGTTGAAGACAGATTTTTATAGAGAGCCTTCAGTTAATCCAGACTATAAGGAGTTTTCTATTTTATCTTAGAGGTAGACAGGGAAGGATTTTCAACCCAGAGTCACGGATTTCATTTCCATCTCTATACCAAGAGGAAAATGAAATTGAGAGAGATGTGACCAACAGAACCTCTGACATCACTTGAAATTTGGTGTTGCCTTCTAGGCCTAACCAGGCCTCTGCTATATAAGGAGATTGTTAGTAACTGTGATTAGTAAAGGGAAAAAATTTAAAGGTGTGGAACCACACACACTAAGCTCTTCTTCCCCCGCTTTTTTTGAAGGAGTGTGTGTACTCATGCATCTTTCTCAACATCCTATTCTAAAGCCTGATCCATTTTTCTTTATCAATTCAGAAACAATGCCATGGACTAAATTCTTCCTAAATGGGAGTAGGTGCTGTGCTTATTTCCTTCCCCCTACCCAGAGGCATAACCAGTTTTCTTTGAAGAGACTGAGTAAAAAGTTCTGGGAGTAAACATATTAAGGCTCTTGATGGATTTCCCTTCAAACCCTTCCATCTCCCCTCCAAGCCTTGACTAAAAAGATTTTGATTACTTCATTCAATGAGGTATCTCTTGATTTCAACTTGGAAAGGCTTGGAAAGAGTGGTTAGATTGGGATTGAATGGATTAGGGTAAAATGATTCAGTGAGTTTCATCCAAAATTTAGTGACTGTTTTTGGCGAAGTAAGCTAGTCCCTGAACTTTTGCTCAGTCTTGGCTGTGAGATTTGGTTGCTTAAGAATACTAAATTTGTTACCCCAAAATGGGAGGGTCTTCAGAGGAATGGGATTACTTCCACTCTTTCAGCCTTGAAGCAGAACTGTTTAGAATTACACTAAAATCACAATCCTGTGCTTAAAACACTGTAGAGAATCTTCTTCTCAACCCCAGGCATGAAATGAAGGGCTGAGCTAGTGTGGGGTTTGTCAGTCAGCAAATGCATTTTTTTAATAGCTGGTCTTGGAAAGGCATATAAGAGATGTGGTTGAATCCTCAGAAAATGGGAAGGAAAAGTTTTGAGCCAGGTGACCAGGAGGATGGTGAGACAGAGAATGAGCTAGATGAGTAGAGGAAGTGCTTGGCGTTTGTGTAAAAAGCCTCCTTGCTTCCTCTTTCGGTTTGTGCTTTTGGAACCTAGACAGTGTTCATTGCAGTTTTCTTGCACCCCATTCCTCCAGCAGAGGTGGTGATATGCCTGGATGTACAGTGTTTTTCTAATCAATGCTGGTGTTCTCCTAGAACATGTGTATTTGCCTCTTACAGGAAGTAGCTCAAAAAACTAGACTGGGATCTCACAGATGTTGCTGAGCCCAGCTCTTCCCATGTAAAGTTGGCACAACAGGTACAACCACAAACTATCCATGGTTTAAAAAGTCACTGGAAAAAAGGGGAATCTGAGTTATGCATCTGGCTTCTTCTTTATCCTCAAAGGAACTTTACTTCTCTTGAAACAAAGCTCCCTTAGCTGATCCTCTCCTCTGCTTTAGGATGTGGCCATGGGAACCACAGGCAAGAGTAAGACACTAAAAAGAAGTAAGTGTTTACCCAGGCAAGAGAAAATGAAAATTATGAGAGGTTACCAGCTGCCGTTTTGCACAGAATTGGAACTTGTGACTAGTTTATTTATGGGCAGAACTTGATTTATACTCAGGTCATTTGTTTGACCACGGCTTTCCTTCTCTTCTTTCAGTGTCATCTCCTTTTGAAACTCCTACCTCCTTTTAAGGATCAGCTCTCAGAAGAGGCCTTAATATTCCTTTTCTTCCAGGATTCCCCTCCCCCCATCCCCTGACAATTATTTTGTATGTAGTTCATTTTTGTTTGTTTATGTGCATGGCTGGTACTTTTGTCTTTGTAACACAACACCTGTCACATAGTGCATAATTCAACTGAAGTTTTTTTAAAAGTTTAATAAACTTAATAATTAATTTTTAAAAATCTAGTGACCCACTACCTCTCAAGTTAGCCCACTCCATTTAGGAAATTCTCCTTCACATCAAGCTTAAATTTTGTCTCTTTGCAATTTGTCATTGCCCAGTTCAATATAAGAATTCAACTAGCATTTAAAAATACTTATTACGTACTGCATCCTAGGGAGGCAACCATAGAATGAAACCTCTGCTTCCAGAAATTGCAGTTTACTATGTGTGTCCTTCACACAGGCACCAAGTGAGGAGTAATTCTCTCCCATCAGTGAGAAGGGAGAAGAGTCTTCTATAAATGTTGAGGCTTGAAGCATTTCATTCCTGTAAATGAATGCAATATAATTTGGAGGAGGAAGAAAGTCCTAAAGATAATCAGGAAAAGTTTCTCCTCCCAGTAAATTTTAGTCCTCGTCCTTGGAAAGTGAGGAGTAGTTGATAATTTTCTGGGTTGTATATATTCTTCCACTAAATTCCTGTCATGAGGTGGTAACTGGGTTCTCAAGGACTGTTCCACTAGAATATGCTGTCTTGAGCAGGATCTGCTGTGCTAGGAAAGCCCAGCTATAGACTGTGTACCTGGTTTCCGAGGGTCAGTTCAGCCAAGCATGGAGAGGATTGTTAGCAAGTGTGAATCTGGAAGAGTTGCAGCAATTCATGTAACTTCAGCTGTCTGTGTCCTTAGGAGTAGTACCTGCACCAGTGAAATCATGGCTCCTTGAAATCTTAAGTACCCACTCTTCTCAAGCTCCAAATAGGAATGTACCTGATGAGAAGTAGCATAGGCCTTCTGAACAGGAGGTTGAGAAACTCTGTGTTTTGATTCAGTCTCCTGACTTACATAGGCTTCCTATGGCTAGATAGGTACCTCCTTGGACTGGCTTAGAATGGTGGGGAGGAGGCAAGACCTACAAAGTCAGCGTCCTGACTGATAAGGGAAGGGAGACCCTTGCGTTGACTATAGGTCCCTGCAGCTTTCAGAGGGTGGTGTTCAGAAGTTGGGATCCATAGTGCCAGTAGATAGTAGCTGCTGTTTGGTCAGATGCATGGCCCTGTGTAGAGGGAAGGGTGGCATTAGGGTTCAGTCTGAGAGTAGGTGAAGGATTTAGTGGTTTTTCTGTCACACTCTGACTGGTAATAGAAATTGTTCTGTTATAGGTCTTGTAGTATTTCTGACATCTGATGAAAATCTTGGATTTAATAGTGATCAGGAAAAGACTCTTACCTTCTGTAGGGCAGACTGAGAGAACAGATTTAAATGGGAAATCCGTAGACCCTGGGCTCAGATGCTACACAGAGGACCTCTAGAAATAAAGAGAGATACACCTGTGCCCACGCACGCACACACATACACACACACTATTTATGTACATGTTGTCTCTCCTCCATTAGTATGTAAGATCCCGGAGGACAGGACCTTTTCCCTCTGCATTTACAGCACTTTAGTACAGTTATTGGGAGATATTCAGTACTTAGATGCTTGCTAGTCAATGGAGTATAGTGGGGAAAGTGATAGAAGTGAAGCCAAAAGACCTGAGTTCAAATTCAGCTTTTGTTTCTTCCTAACTCAGTGACCTTGGGCAAGTCATTTCTCTCATCTTTAACTGGGAAAAAAGTAATGCTTACCCTACCTGCATCTCAGTGTGGCAAGGTAAGTCCTAATGACTGGCATCTTATCTCCATCACAGACCATGGCACACTTGCCTTTTCCTGGATCTGCATTTTCATTGGAATGAGAATTTGCCCAAGTAAGAACTTCTAAAATGACTCAGAACCTGCTCTGTAACTTGGTATTAAATGTGCTCAGGTTAAAGCAAGTATCAGAGGCACCATTTGAATGCCCATCCTCTGATTCTGAGGTCTTTTGTCTCTCCTTTCCATGTTTTCCAAATTCATAAATATATGGAAATGTAGTCTACAGCCAGAATGGGATCAGAATGGGCAGGGAAACCAAGGCAAAACATCAAAGGCATAGGTAGTAGTAAAGGGATGGGGTCTATTGAAACTCTTTCTTCAGCATTCAAGTTAGAAACTTTTGTCTTGGTATGGCAGAAAGTGCTCCAGATTTGGCACTAGAAGATGCAGGCTTGAATTCTGCCCCAGGCCCTTTTGGTCTATTTGAAGATTGCTCTGCCCAAAGATTTCCTCTGTAAAATGGGGCTAATAAAACCTACCCTTAACCTCACAGGGTTTTGAAGCTCAAATGAAATAATATATGTGAAACGCTTCATTATGATAGTAGTAGCCAGTTTTTATTTGGTGCTTTAAGGATTGCAGGACATTTCCATAAGTTCTTATTTTATCCTTTCAGTAATGCCATGAGATTGGGAGATATTTATAGGTATCTCATCATTCATATCTTACAAAGAAATTGAGACTCAAAGACTTGTTCAGAGTCACACAGCTGTAAAGTGACTACTGGCTCCTAATTTATTTGACAGATTCTTTAGCAGCCAGAGACTCCTTTAGCTCCCATTTCACTTATTTTCCAAAATAATCTGAAATTCCAAGGCATTGAGGTATAATGGAAAGAGATCTGGCCTCAGAGACTGGAAGACCTGAACTGAAGTCCTGTTGCTGGCACAAACTGACTTATGGCTTTGGGCAAATCATCTAACCTTTCCCTGTTCCTAGCAGCTCTAAAAAGACCACGTGGAGAGATACCTAAACTAACTGAAATCACAGTCCTGGACAAAAATTGATAATTGGGGTAGTCGACTAAATTATAATACATGGTATATAGGGAATATCTAAAGAATTATTGTTCTGTGAGAAGTGACAAAAAGGACAGAGGCAGAGAAACCTGGGGAAATTTGTATGAACTGATACAAAGTGAAATGAAAAGGACCCAAAGAACAATTTTTATAAAACCAGTGACATTTTGAGGAAAAGACTTCAGAATTCTGGACAATGAAATGATGAACCAGGATTCCAGAGGCCTAACTGAGTGCATGCTAATCACCTTCCTGTGGAAGGAATGGGCCTTCTTTTTGTAGTAGGTGGGCTCACTTTGTGTGTCCACAGGTTCCCTTTTCCTCGCTTTTCCCTTCTTATCCATTCCTCCAATGCCAGCAGGCAACTCTGTGAACATAATGTCAACTGATCTTTATCAGAGATGATGTCTTGTAAAAATAGCCTCCTGCAAATAAACAGTTTGTATAAAGAGCAGGACTTTCCAAATTGTGTACAGACAGCAGAAGCGGGGGAGGGGAAGTAGTAAATTCCCTAGGCCCTACTGTAGGGCAAGGAAGGGCCCGAAGATCTGCAAGGCTTCAGCTGCTTAATTCAGGCTTGCCATTGGCTCCCACTACAGGCCTGTGTTCTGCCCTTCAGTTTATCAGGGCTTCAACACAAGGAAAAACTACACTTCCCAGCAGCCCCTGCTGCCAACGTGTGGTAGAAACTCAGGATGCAGAGTAAGACAGATTTTCAGACAGGCCAATGTGGGAATTGGTTTTGCTTGACTGTATCTCTGCTTTTATATGTTATGAGGTTTCCCCTTTCTCACCATGGGGAAAAGAAGTAGGAGGGAAAAAGGCCAGTGCTAGACTTGAGAGAGATGAAGCTTTTTTGATGCATTTAAGATACAAGGAAACACAAGCATTGAAAAACTTTCAAAGTTTTTCATTCAGTTATAAGGAAAAGGCAGGCTGTATGCCAGAGAATCAGGGTTTTGTGTGCAATCTTCCTTCTGTTCTTTCAATATTGAAGTGCTTATTTTATTTTGAAGTTTGGAATTTTAAAAGAAAGGGAAAACATCAAGTTCACAACCATGATTTAAATGAGGTCTGTGTAGCAAGTATGATTCGGGGGCGGGGGAGGCAGGTATTAGAATTATAAAGAACAAACTCATCAGGCCAAATTATAGACTCTGTGGCCACTAAGGCCCCTTCCTGTCCTGACTTGGGCCAGGGGTGAGGAGGTGAGGTTATAGGACAGTTGGCTAAGTCTGTCCGATCATTTGAGAATAATGAGCATTTTCTGGAGTGGGCTGTGTCCCAGTAAATAAAAGGTTTGGGAACCTAGTTAGGTACTAATTAAGAATGACTATGAGGTGGGTGGCTTAAGTTCTCTCTAATTAATGCCATGAATGCAGTTTCTTCAGCCTTTTAAAAAATCTGACAAAGGCTTTAATCTTTTCCTCTGCATGCAGGATGGACAGAATATGTTAAAGGAAGCCTAAAAAAGTCCTCTCCTTAATAGCATCAGTTCCAATTAATTTGCCTTCTTTCTTAGAAGTAGAGGCAAGCAAAACACTACTTTTCAATCCAATAAGTATCCTAAGACACCCTGTGAGGAAACAGAAGATTAAAACTAGTCAAGTAGCTAACTCTGCTTAAGCAGATAACAAACATAGATACAAAGTAGAAGTGAAAGGACTAAAGAATAAAAATACTGTAGGCATGGTGAGAAAGGAGGAGTTCACTTCACCCAAGGGGATTGAGGAGGACTTTTATAGTTGAGAGACAGCAGCAGAGCCCTAAAGGAAGACAAGGTTCTACAAAGTAGGAATTAGAGACTTGTACCCAATCAGGTTGTAAATTCTTATAGTTAAGACTTGTTGTTTTTGCACATTTGTGAAAGATAGTTTGATCCATTTTAATTTTATTAATTAAGCATCTACTATGTGCCAATCACTGTGCTAAGCACTGGGCAGAGAAAGATGGCAGTCCGTGCTCCCAGGGAATTCAGTCTAATGACTGGCAAATAACTATATACAGACATGCTGTATATGGAATAAATTGGAAATAGTCAAGAGAGAGAAGGCAGTAGAATTGAAAGAGATCAGGAATTGCTTCCTGGAGGAGAGGGGGGATTTAGCTGGGACTTGAAGGAAGCCAGAAGGTAGAAATGAGAAGGGTAGGGGGATGAAAATGTGTCCATCATCAGGAGATGGGAGTGCCTTGTGTGAAGAACAGTAAGGAGACAGCCAGGCAGCATGGCGGAGAGAGCACTGGGCTTGGAATCAGGAAGACTTCTCTTTTGTGTGTTCAAATCTGGCCATCTCACTTTGTGACCACTCCTCTGGGTAAGTCTGTCATGTATTTGCCTCAGCTACTTATCTGTAAAATGAGCTAGAGAAAGAAATGGCAAACCACTCCAATATCTTTACCAAGAAAACCCCAGAAGGGAAGGGGTCGCAGAGTCAGACATGAATGAAACAACTGAGCAACAAGGGAGCTAATGTGTCTTCATTAAAGACAAGGGGGTCAGGTGGTATAAGGCATAAAGACTCCTAAAAATGTCCTCTCCTTTATAGCATCGACTGGTCTGGCCTAGCTCCCATCCGGTGAGACCTTCCAAACTGAGCTGCCTGGCTGCCTCTGAAGCTCACATGTCTTAGAAAATCTTTAGTCTCAGACACTTAATACAAATGAACCCCTTGAACTTACTGGCCCCCAGGCATGCCTTGTAGAGCTAGTAAAGGTGGTGGTAGGGGGAACATGAAAGGTTTGAATATCAAACAGAACATTTTATATTTAATCCCACAGGTGAAGACTGGAGTTTAAATAGCAGAGTAACAAGGCAGACTTACAAAAGGCATTTCTTAAAGTATTACTATGCGGCAGGCAGTGCGCAAAGAGAAGGAGAGAAAGGAAGGAGATTCAGGAGGGAACTTAATATTCCAGAGTCCTGACACATCAGGTTCTAATTTTCCCATACCACTCACTGGGCTCATCTTTATTATTGTGAAACACATCTACTGAAGTTGTCTTGACTTCTTGACATAGATGAAACTGGAGCATGGAGAGGAAATAACACTTAACACAAAGTCCTTCCTTTTGGACTTTGCAAGTGACGTTAGGTCAGCTCAAGATTTAATTGGTAGCTATTAACTTGCCTTGTTTGTCTTTTGCTTCCCTGAATTCATTTAAATCCTAGATTAACCTGAAAAATACAGCATGGTGTTGGACATAATAAATGGAGCCCCAGGTTTCACTTGATGGGATACTGGTGTATGATTCTGGGGAAATCACTTAATTTCTTAATGCCTCGGCTAATATAGCAGTAGGCTACCTTGGGAGGAGGATGGATTGCCTATCATGTGGAACTTCCTATACAAATAAAGTCCCAAATCTCAATCAAGGAAAGCAATGTCAGCTGGCCAATTATAGAGATTTAGGAGATTTTCTAAGATGATAACCTTACCAAAAAAAAAAAAATCAGTCTTAAAGAGGAGCAGAGTTTCACAAAGGGCAAACATCCTGGCTGACTTGTAAACCTAAAGACTTAAGAAATGTGATTTGGATTTGGAGTAGAAAGACCTAGGTTTTTAAATCCTGACTCTGCTTCTTACGTTGGGCTTCATTGCTCATTTGAAAAAAAGGATTTGGATTGAATGATCTCAGATCCCTTCCAGCTTCTCACTATTGTATCCTTATTGTCAATGTAATATAATTACATTACCAATGTAATGGGTGACACAGTGGATAGAACTTCTGGGCCTGGAGTCAGGAAGACTTATCTTCCTGAGTTCAAATTTGACCTCAGACACTTAGTAGTAGCCGTGTGACCCTGGCAAATCACTTAACCCTGTTTGCCTCAGTTGAGCGATATGATTTTTGTGTCTGAGGCTCTTATATTTATGGAGCATATGGAAATAATTGCCTGTCCTCTTCAGGAGAAGGAACCCATCTCCCTGTATTGTTTGGGAGATTCATCTGTAAAATGAGCTGGGAAAGGAAATGGCAAACCATGCCAGTGCCTTTGCCAAGAAAACCCTGAATGGGGTCATGACGAGTCAGACATGACTGAGAACTCAACAACAGCACTTGTTATCAGGAATATGCCTGCACTCACTCTGGGGTGTTACCTGTAAGTGCCCTTCCTAGGGAGAAAGACCTGGAAAATCATTTACACCTTGCTCCCAAAAGAATGCATACAAACAAACCTGGTTTCAGTGGCTATTCAGGGTATCATTTCTCAAGGTTAAGAAGACTTTTAAGAGTAAGAAGTCTAACCAAGCCAGAGAAATGCAGAGGATACAGTAAAGCTTATCAGTAAAACATTTTTAACCCACAGAAGAAAAGTTCAGAAGGGGATAAAACAGGACAGTTTTTATTACTACCGTGTTGAATTCAGTATATGTTTTAAGAAACTACATAAAGTGTTAGAATCTTTGTTTCTTGTAAATTGAGCTGTTTTGTTGATACTTAATAGCTAATATTTATATAGCACATACTACAGACCATAAACAATCATTTGATGTTCACAACAACCCTGGGAAGTGTAGGTCCTGTTTATTAGGCTCATTTTGCAGATAAGGAAACAGAGACAAACAGGTATTAAGCCAGCAAGTATATGAGGCTGGATTTGCCTGACCCCAGGCCCAGTGCTCTATCCACTGAATTGCCCATGGGGAAGTCATTGTGGAGTGTTTCAGACTTTATCCAGTTGGGGAGATAATTAATGGTTCAGGTGCTGGGGAATGGAGTTAATCAGGCCCTGGGCCCCAAGTGGCTTGACAAGGGGAGGACCTGGTCATTTGCCTTTCCTCCCATGTGCAAGGCTCTGGCAGGTAGAAATCCTCTACCCAACAATAAGTCTAGGAAGGTGGTAGAAGAGGGCTTTAATTTTCTCCAAAGCATTTCGGGTAAGCTTAAATACACTAAATCTTACTTTGGATGTAACCTTTTTCAGAACATGAGTGCCTTAGCACACCACAAGGAAAATGAAACTACCTTCGGGGAGGCCTAAGTCCCAGTCCTGGGCAGTTTCTTTTAGGGGCAAAGAGTCAGTTCACACAACTCTCTTAATAAGAAACCTTAGGTAAAGGGCTTATAAGCATCCTTCTCCAGTGAACTCTTGACACCTTAATTCAGGTTTAAGTACCTAGTGCCTGTCTAGTGGTCAGTCTCTTCCCCAACCTCCCTCTCCCTTACCTATGGGATGTTAAAGTACAAAGAGGCTGCATGACTTGCTGTAAGCTCACACTGTGAATCAGCAATAGAGACCGCGTGACTTCCAGCCACTGGTTAGTCAGCAAAGGCCTTGGGACCCATTCCCCACAGATGTTTACCATAAAACCAGGAGCAAAACAGTTGGGCTGAACAGTCTTCCTCGGTTCAACTGCTGACCTCCCTGCTTCCTCTAAATCCCAATTAAAATCATTGCCCAATCCTCCTTTTTTAAACAAAAATTTTGACATTCATTTTTTTGAAAAAATAATTGAGTTTTTCAATTCTTTTCTTCCCTCCTGCTTCCCTCCCTGCCCCCCATTGAAAAGGAAAGCAATATGATATCAATTATATTAATTCCTCTTAATTTCAGTGTCTTTTCTCTGCTAATTTTTGCTCAGTCATTTTAGTTGTGTCCTTCTCTTGGGGACCCATTTTGGAGTTTTCTTGGCATAAAGATGGTGGAGTGGTTTGTTTCCTTCTTCAGCTCATTTAAACATGAGAAAACAAGGCAAACAAGGTTAAGTGACTTTCCTCCAGTCACAAAGCTAGTGTCTGAGGTCAAATTTGAACTGAGATCTTTTTGACTCCAGGCCCAGCTCTCTTCACTTCATCACCTAGCTGACCTCTTTGCCAGTTATTTTCTGTATATGGCTCACTTAGCATATATTTGCTCACATGATGTCTCCACCCTTAGATTATAAGGTTCATTGAGCACTGGGACTGTGTTTTGCTTCCTTTTGTATCCCCAGCACTTAGCATAGTGCCTGGCATATGTTGTCATTCAGTTGTTTCTGTTGTGTTGACTCTTCATGGCCCCATTTGGGATTTTCTTGGCAAAAATATTACAGGTCTGCTGTTTTCCTCGTTCAGGTCAAATCCAACTCAGATCATTCTGACTCCAGGCCCAACCTTCTATCCACCTAGATGCCCATCTGGCACATGGGTACTTAATGTTTGTTTGATTGAATTATTAAGGACCTTAGAAATAAGAATATTGCTAGACACTGGAGGAGATAAAGTTGAGATGAGGTTTTGTCCCAGTCTTATAGGGGAATACAGGAGACCTGTGTGGTATAGTGGAAAAAAGAAATGACTGTAGGGTCAAAGGTCTTGGGTTCCAACTCTCAGATCTCACCTATGATCTTGGGCAAGTCACTGAGCTTCAGGTATCCCCTGTGCAGGATTCTACTTGTGAATAGATTTAGAACTGGAAAGGATATTAAAAAGAATGTAGTCCATCCAACACCCTCAATTTATGGTCAAGGAAATTGAAGGCCAGATAATTTGGCGCACTTA
Organism: Bettongia penicillata ogilbyi; assembly: GCA_023548195.1. Classification (NCBI taxonomy): domain Eukaryota; kingdom Metazoa; phylum Chordata; class Mammalia; order Diprotodontia; family Potoroidae; genus Bettongia; species Bettongia penicillata. The sequence continues at coordinate 2,363,819 of JAJHZJ010000574.1, read as the reverse complement.
GTTTTAATAAATAATAAGCAGTGCCAGGAATTGACTCAAGCCATTTGACTGTAAATTCAGTGTTCTTTCTGCTTGAGCTCACTGAATCAGATACGAAGGATGGGTAGAGGGGATCCTGTATCTCTAACCTAACTGGTATGAGGAATTCTCCGTTATGAAAATATAGCTACCTTGTAACTGTCTTAGAGAGAGTGTTCAGGGACTCTTGAAAGATTTGTTCTGTCAGTAAGTTTGAGCAGCCCCGATTGAACCCAGGTTTTCATATTTGCAAGGCCAGTCTTCTTTAACTACAGGCTTTCAAATAAAATAAGTGTGTTAGGATGACTGAAGGGGATTGACATACAAGATAAAAAGGTCTGTTTGCCCTCTCTCCCTTGTGTGAATGCCCTCCTTGAGAGCAGTAACTTTGTTTCTTTATGTTTGCATTGTTTAGTATAGTACCTAGAGAGGAGGAAGAGGCAGTTAGATGACTTAGTGCACAGAGCACTGGACCTAGAGTCAGGAAGACCTGAATTCAAATTCATCCTCAAGACACTTTCTAACTGTGTGACTGTGGGCAAGTCACTTAACCTCTGTTCGCCTCAATTCATTGAAGAAGGAAATGGCAAACTACTCCAGTGCCCTTGCCAAGAAAACTCCTTGGATGGTATTGGTATGCTGGAGTTCATAGAGTAACAAGGAGTTGGACAGGACTGAACAAACAATTGATTAGAGAAGGTAGTATTTGACTTGGGCTTTAAAAGTTGAAAATTACACTACTGCAGGAATGGTTCTGGAGGCCAGTGAATCCATGGGCTTTGGAATATTTTTCTGGTTGAAACTAGTAATTAGCATTAATCATGATAATGATTAATGCTTTTAGAGTCTGTATGTAATTTAAGTTGATCCTCACAGCAACCCTGTGATGTGAGGTAGCTGGTTTTCATTCACTGAAAAGGAATTGAGAGTAAGAAGCGACTCACCCAAGTCCTCACAGTGTCTGAGTTTTTAATTCAGCTTGTTAGCACTTTATACCAAGTGTTCTACCCAGCTGCCACCTTAAAATTAAGATGGGTTAAACATATGCTAACCCATGAATTGGGAAACTACCATCCTTGTCAGGGAAACAGGTTGGCCCACGTAAAAGGTCAGAGCTGGAAAAGGCCTTGGAGAGCTCGGTTCGGTCCCCTTATTTCACAAATAAAGAACTAAAGAAGGGCCCCATTAGGGAACACTTAACTTTTGAAAATATTTTGGTTTTGGGTACCCTAATTTCCAATGGGGAAATGACCCCTACCCCAACTCCTAGGGCAACTAGGTATCTAAATAGATAGGGTGCTGGGCCTGGAGTTAGGAACACTCAATTTCCTGATTTCAAATCTGACCTCAGATACTTTTACTGGCTTTGTGACCCTGAGCAAGTCACTGCTTGCCTCAGTTTCCTCATCTGTAAAATGTTCTGGAGAAGGAAAGGGTAAACCCCTCCAATATCTTAGAGACTTCCTATGAGGATCCAATAACATAATATTAAAGAACTTTAAACTCTTGATACTTTTTTAATACTTTAAATTCTTTACTTTGATATTGAATAGGGGATGCAGGAAGGTTTCCAGAATGGCACTGAAAGAGGTTTGGGAACCCTGTCCTGAGACCTCATTTCTGCCACCCTAGAGCCCAGCAGTGAAGCGGAGACAAAGATAATTCTGCAGGTGTTACTGGCCCGAAGTTTTTCAGATCATGTTACTTTGTTACTAAGCCGGTCCTGTAAAGAGCAAATTGATACATCCTTCTCCTTCAGCAACTGTTCAGATCTGGTTAAGCTTCTGTGTGGCAAGAAGCCAGCCAGAATTGTTACAGTAGATTTGGTGAGGGCCACACACACACACCTTCTGTTTCTCTGAAATTCACATTTGGCCTGTTCTAAGAGATAGGACCTGCCCAGTGTAGGGGCGTGAAACCTTCTGAATAAATAAATGAGAAGGGATTGATTTACTGTGTACAGATAGAAAAAGCTAAACATTCTCCACTCTCAAGCTCATCCGGTTGGAGGAGAGTGGAAGAGACAGAGACATATAAAAGAAAGTTTACCCATGGGCAGATTGATGGAAGGTCCCAGAAGTCCTAAGGGCATGATGATTGGGTTGATAGATCAGAAGACATTTCTCTGAGGCAACTAGGTGGTCCAGTGGGAAGATCCTTGGGTCTAGAGAGTTCAAGTTTAACCTCAGATGCTTATTACCTGTATGTGCAAGTCACTTTCACCTGTCCCAGTTTTCACAACTGTAAAATGGGGAAGATAATAGCATCTACATTTTATAGTGAGGATAATCTTTGTAAAGCACTAAGCATGGTGCCTGGCACATAGTAGGTACTTATAAATGCTTGCTTCCTTTTCTCTTCCCTCTTCCCCTTTCCCAGTGGTAGAACAGATGGTAAGCCATTAGAAGATATATCAGATTTGCTGTCCAGACCTGGATTTAAATTTCAATTTTTCTTTCCTGCCTGCTTGACCTTTAGCATATGCAAAAGAGTATTTTTAAAACAGGCCTCGGGCAGTTTCCTAATCTATGGAATAAAGGATCAGGTGATCTCTGAAGTTCTTTCTCCAGATGTTGTGATCTTGGATACTGAAAGTGGCTCTAGAAAACTTAATATAATCCTTATTTCATAGAGAAGACTAAGAGTTAAATGACTCACCTCAGGTCTCCTAGAGATAACTAGAAAGTTAACTTTGCCTCACTTTCCACAAGGGAAAACTGAGGTCGAGAGAGGGAAGGGATGAGGGGCTTACACTACTTTTAGATTTTTGGGTCTCTGCGACAGGTCACAGGTCTCTTGACTCACAGTTTGTCTTAATTTTCTCTTCCCACATTAGAAGCAGTGTGACTGATCCATAAGTCAGACAAAAGGTTTCATGAGGTTTTTTTCTCTTTCCAGATAAATCAAGAATTCAGTTCCCAAAATGTGGCGGTTCTTGGCCACTTTGTGCAGCCTGGTTGTACTGACCAGGGCTTGGAGCACACCATTGTCCTTTCCTCCTCTTTCAGATGAAATGGTCAACTATATCAACAAGCGCAATACTACATGGCAGGTTTGTCTTGGGAATGTGCAGCTCACAAGCAGCCACTCGCTAAGCAGCCAACTAACTTGGGAGAAAAGCATTTTTGTATTCAAAACAAAACCTTAAAAGCACTATGGAAATATATGCTGTTAAGCAAGAGTTATTTACGGGTTGTGTGGATGCCCTGTAAAGATGCTCTCAAGGTTACTGGAGGCAGTAGGAAAGAACTGCATTAGCAAAGTTTCAGAATTAACCATACTTGCACATATAAGCTGCTTTATTTACCATATTCTTTCTTGTCATCTGAGTTCTAAGTAATTGAAGAGAATTTCCTCATGTATAAGTATAATTGTAACTGCCATTCAATTAGTGCTAAGCTCCAAATTAATAATTTAACATTAAATATTAACATACAGTAGAAACCTTTTTTCATAAGCCGTTATTAAATATAAGTGTTCCACTGTTCAGCCATTAAGACTGCAAAAATTTCTTTTCATCCACTTTCTAGATTCTCATTTGGTCTCTCTTCAACCACCCATCAGCTCTCTCCAGAAGGACTATTAAATTTCCAGTATTCCACAAACTCCCTATAGAATGACAGTTTAACCATGACTTCAAAAATTCGAATCCTCTTAAAAAAAACCAGTTTCTATAGTCTCTGTAAGTGAGGCTACTGAAGCCGATGTTGTAAGAGTTGTGATACTAGAAAGTTGAAACTGAGTAGAGAAGTTTTTTGGTTAATATTTTGTTAATATACACCTCATGATTGTCTGCCAGTGGGATAGACTCAATGGCCCAGCAAATGCTAACTAATATGTGATGAGTTTAATGAGTGTTAATTTGTTTTCTTTGTGGGGGAGGGGGGAAGGACTTTTATTTTTCCTGTTGCTCGGTATTGACCAATAAGTTTTGTTTTAGGCTGGGCACAACTTCCGTAATGCGGACATGAGCTACATAAAGAAACTCTGTGGTACCTTCATGGGTGAAACCAAGCTACTACTACCTCAGAGGTATTGAGTCATGGGAAGGGTACAACCAGATGGAGAGGAAAGTAGGGGTGGGGGGAATACCTTCTTGAGCATTCAGAGCACAGCATCTCAAGATTTCATCTAGGTATTTACTGTATTTCTACAATAACTTGATTCTTCTGAGCACTAATCTGTCAGAAGTTTTTATTTAACTTGATGCATATAAAGTCAGGCTAGCCAATGAAATGTAGTTACAAGATCAGGAGAAGGCTGCTAGTTCTTAGGGGCATTTGGGTCTAAGGCAAAGTGTTGTCTCTTTGACACCCTGTTTCTGATTGGCTATTTAGTCTTAAGATTCATCTTCCCCTTTCCCTTCCTCCCCTCCACCCCCTTGTAACCTGAAGGACATGGAGAGAGGCAGAACAGTCCCATCTGACCTCTTGAAACAAAGTTGTGTTCTTTACTCAGAATGTTTTTGGCTGATGGCATGGAGCTACCAGAAAACTTTGATGCCCGGAAACAGTGGCCAAACTGCCCGACCATCACGGAAATTAGAGACCAGGGTTCCTGCGGCTCTTGCTGGGTAAGTAGGGGGAAAAGGGGATGTTGGCTTAGAAATGACACATGAGGTGCTTACACCTCAGTAACTCTGGAAAATTCCTTCCCTTCTTAGAGCCTCATTTTTCCCCTCTGTAAATCAAAGAGATTGAACTAGATTTCTTTAAAGTCTCTTTCAGTTTCCCTTTTACTTATCCAGTCCAGACATCCTATACTACAAACTGTAACCACTGTGGTTCTGTGTAAGAAAGTACTCTCTTTGTTATCCCCTTTAGCATTGGGGAGTTACAGGGAAGAAGGCATTTGGGGGAAAGAAGGGAAAGATTGGCTTTACTGTCTAAAGTGAAGACCTTTCCAAGGCTGAACAACAAAGCCACTTAAATTCAGCACCAGAGAGGAGGACAACTTCACAAAGGAAAGTCTAGGCACAATATAGGTCATGGGGTAACAGATGTCATTTCCCAGTTGTCACCCTTAGATGCTGATCCTTGAATGACTTTCATGAATCTCAAGTAAAGTCTAACTGGCAGATTGAGAATCTTACTCATCCATTTGGGTTTATCTTGCATTCTTGTTGCTGGTCTCTTGGATTCATCTTTGGATTTGTTCCCACAGGCGTTTGGCGCTGTGGAAGCCATTTCTGACAGGATCTGCGTACACACAAATGGAAATGCCAATGTAGAAGTGTCTGCTGAGGACCTGCTTAGCTGCTGTGGATTTGAGTGTGGGGAAGGGTGAGTCTTGATCCTAAGAGACAGCTGGGGTTGGGGCCCAAGCATAACCACTAGCTTTTAACTGCTTCTTGGCACGATTCCCCACAGCCATTGGGAAAAGGAAAGGAAAGGAAAAATTAGCTACGTAATCCATGACCATCAGAATCTTTGTCTTTCCTTAGGAACACTTATCTGTCTTTATATGGTGTTCACCAGCCCTGAGGTGGGTATGCTGGAGAGCAGCACTGATATCATCAAGGGCTAGATTCACTTTTTTTTTTCTGTTGAAATAGATCAATATGAATAAAAAAAAAATGCTTTTGAAGTAGGCAGCCCATTGAGAGTACCCTAAAATCAGAGAGATAATGCAGGAGCATTATCAAGGTTCATACCTTGGGGTAGGGTAGGCTATACAGAGGAAAGAGTTCTAGGTGGAATCTGAGTTTGAATCCTTTGCTCTTCCACTTTTATACTTGGGTGACTTTGAGCAAGTCACAGGGCATCGTTTTTCTTATCTGTAATACAAGGCGGGTTGGACCAAATGTGTCCTTTAAGCTGCTTCCTGGCTCGAAATCTCTGATCTGGCTATGGAAGATGGCAAAAGAAGATTAGATTCTGTCAGAGCCTAAGTTGTTGGTTTTGTGTTTTGTTTTTGCAGTAATTTTGAAAACACTCTACAGAGTTTGCATGCATTTAAACGCAATCCCAAGTAGGATATAGGTTTGAATGGATGCAGTATTTCAGATCTTTATGTCAGCACCTAGCACAGGACCTGGCCCTTAATCTTGCTGTACTAGTATTCACTTCTGGGTGATACCATTAAGGAAGGACACTGATGAAATATTACTCAAAGATCAGTTCAGGGAACTAGGAATGTTTGGCTGAGAGAGACCTTTATGTATACATATATACACATATAATTATACAATATAATTATTTATAATATGTGTATATATACACATAATATATAATATATACATGCATATACATTTATATGTTGGTCTATGTGAATATATGAAAAGGTCCCTTGTATAGAAAGAAGGATTAGACTTACTTTTCTTGACTGTAAGAGTGGAAATAGGAGCCAAAGGCAAAAGTTAAAGGTAGATTTCAAATTGCTTTCGGGAAAAGTAGAATCACTGTCACTGGTCCTCAAGCAGAGGAATTTAAGAGATCCTGTGGTCCCAGCCCTATGCCATGATTGGTCTGTCTTCTAATCCTTCAGAGCTTGACATTTGAAGAAGGGGTTAGATCTAGTGCTCTTAGATCTAAAATTCTGATGTTCTGAATATGATTTTCACTGCAGATTGGATCTTCTTGTTTTTCACCTGTCACTGCCTGGATTACTTTTTAAACTGCACAAAGACAATGGGTTTTTGAAGGCCTCAGGTGGTCTTAAGAGTATAGTATTTCTTCATGGAGGAAGTGAACCAGGAAACAGAGATAAGGGTATATAATAGTGGCTTTGGGGGAAAAGAGGAAGGAATTGCCCATTGAGTATCAGAATCTCAAGTGTCATCTCGTCTAACCTTACCTTCTAGAGCCTTCTAGTGATAGGTACCTTACTAATTACTGAAACAGCTTGTTCTTATCTGGACTTGTCTCCCAGCTGTAATGGTGGCTTTCCTTCTGGAGCTTGGAAGTATTGGACCAAGAAAGGCCTTGTTTCTGGTGGCCTCTATGATTCCCATGTAGGTAAGTACCCATTCCTTAAAGTAGCACTTCTTAACCCCATATGGGGTCTCGACCCATAGTTTAAGAAAATGCTGAAGGGGTCTTAAGTGAAAAGTACATTGTTGGTATACTCATGAATCGACAAGTATGGCTTTTTTTCGAGCAGCGAAAGTACCCATTGTTGCTTGTGATAGTGGGGGAAGTATGGAATTTTGGTTTGTCCTTCTGATTATTTGAATTAGTTTGTAAGGGGGAGAGGTAAGAAGATTTCCTCTGGTCCTTCAGGGCACAGTATCATAGATCATAGGGTCATTAGACTAGAATTCAGAAGACTTTGAGTTTTAGCTATAGCCCCATACAAGTCCCATTTTCTCTTCTGTGAAATGGCAATAATATCTGTCCCTGGTTCCCTAGGGTGAGTGGGATACTAGATCTATAACTTCCCTTCTTTGCTGAGGTGGGGGATGTAGAGTATTGTGTCCACTCTTATTAAGTTGGGTGTTTGGTTTTTCTAAACTATTTTTCTTTTGTTAAAAGAAGAGATGATTTCTTAGCTAGGGGTGTAGGATGAGATACATTAGAAAATGCAAATGATAGAAAAAAAATAAAGGAAAAAAGCCCTATGCAAGTAGATGTCAGGGTTATGTAAAAAACCACCCATCTAAAAATTTTCTTTACATAAATATTTTAGGTTGATATTTTCCCAGTTTTAAGGAAATGGGATGAATGAAAAGATTAAAAGGATGTATCAGTTCTTCTCATATTCTTAGCATTATGGTTGTTTCCAGTCTGCTACTGTGATAACTTGCTTATTAGCCTAGCGGAGAAATATAGTATGGAAGAAATATGGGAAAAATATACTGAGTGCAGGCAGAAAATGTTAGTTCCAGGAAGGCCTTTCCCAGGACTCAAGGCCCAGAGTAGGAGTAGAGTGACTAAAATCTTAACCCCATTGTTTGGTTCTGTCAGGCTGCCGACCTTACTCTATTCCTCCATGTGAGCACCACGTGAATGGTTCCCGCCCTGCCTGTACTGGAGAGACAGGAAACACCCCCAAATGCAGCAAGAAGTGTGAAGCAGGCTATTCTCCTGACTACAAAGATGACAAACACTACGGTGAGTAGGACTGTGAGGGGCTGTATGAAGGGCCAGAATTAGCAATTAATCTTTTGCATCCTATAGTAGCTTATGTCTTAAGGTCTAGGTTGAGTAGGCATACCCAAAACAATAAAAACAAACAAAAGTCCCACTGACTGTCAAGGAAAGGCAGATTCATCTTGACCTCCAAATTGTATGTCTCCTGTGTTTCTCTTGTAGTGAAAGCTGGTCTATATTCACAGAAGTTAAGGCCTCAGAACACACACACAGACACACAGACACACACACACAGACACACACACAGACACACACACACACACACACACACACATACACACACAATATGTTTGGGCAGAAGGAGAATACTGCACTTCAGCCCCATAGAACTGTGTAACCCTGCCCTGGATGGAAGGCAAGGTGAAAGTGCGTCAGAGACCAGTTGTAATGCAGTTTCAAGTCCCTTTCCCTGTTAAGTCTGCAGTGGCCAAAGCTCATGGTTGACTATTCTGTCTTGACTTTCAGGATTAACCTCTTACAGTGTGCCTTCAAGTGAGCAGGAGATCATGGCTGAGATCTACAAGAATGGCCCTGTGGAAGGAGCTTTTCTTGTGTACTCTGACTTCCTCCAATACAAGTCTGGTGAGTTGTTTTCATTGTGCCTCAATGAACTTCTGTTGAGAAGGTAATTGGTTGAGGTTGAGAAATCCTGACATCCTGTCTGGTAAACTATGTGGCAGAAGTAACCATTCGACCACAAGACTATTCCTGACTTGTTCACAGTCACATCTATTAAGTAAAAAAACTGGAATTCAAATTCTGGTCTCATGGTTCCAAATCCAGTATTCTTTCTACTCTCCCTTTCCCATTGTTTTTCCTAACGATAAAGCTTTATTGCAAAAATAAAGGTGGTTAATGTCCACAGAAGTTAAGGCCTAACCCCTCAAACTTCTAAGGTGCCAGATCTTTCTCCTTTTCTCCGTTCAGTTTGTATGCTTTTCCTTCTTAGAAAGAAGTTCCTTCCCTTTGTAACTAAAGAATAGGAACTCATAAATATTGCTTGATTAAAGAACCTTAAACCTGTTGAGAACCCGTAACATCTACTTTTTCCGAAGACAAATGTCCTTTACAAGGGGTAGGAGGATGGTGATGTGAGGATGGAGGGAGGCACAGAGTATAATTGCCTTGAACCATGAATCAGTCATCCCATTGTACCATTCCCAGGAGTATACCAGCATGTTACTGGAGAAATGCTTGGAGGTCATGCCATTCGTATCCTAGGCTGGGGTGTGGAGGCTGGTACCCCTTACTGGTTGGCTGCTAACTCCTGGAACACAGACTGGGGTGATAATGGTGAGTAAAGAGAGCTGCTAGGAGCGATATATTCCTGGGAATACCCATCTTCTTCTCTAATATTACTATCATTTGGGGCCCATTTTGTCTAGAAGTAACCCAAGTCTAGCCCCCCCTAGCTTCTACCATAGGCCAAGTTTGGCCCTAAAAGAATACAGGGTGCTCTGGAAAAGTTTAACATAACCACACCTTGCTTACTATCTCGCCAAAAAGGAGTCAAAGCCAGTTAGGAGTTTATGGGGAAGAGAGGCGGTGATGAAAACCTCATGTCCTAGAGACAAAATCAAGGCAAGGATTGTATTTTCATACTTTTTACCCCTCAAAGGACTGACTGCTCTATAGAACTTTCTGAAGGCAGCTGGGAAGGGGTTGAGTGACTTGAGAGGGAGGTTAACTGACTTAGAACTCTTGTCTCAGAAAAAAGGTACTGGGAGAGGCAACTCCTGTGGGATAGCTTAATTTTAAATTGACAAGTGAGAGTGAAATATGCCAGTCAGGCAAGAAGTGCTTCTTAGGATGCATTTCAAGCTCTTAATAATTTTTTTTCAGGTTTCTTTAAAATCCTCCGTGGAAAGAATCACTGTGGAATAGAATCTGAAATTGTGGCTGGAATTCCCCGAACAGATCAATATTGGAAGAACTAACCTGTCATTTGCCTGACTTTAATTTTTTTTAAAAAAAAGAAAAAAACTTGGGAATGGGAGAAATGAATACTTTTAAAAGACTTTGGAGCTACAGAGAAATGCTCTATAATTCACATTTTGTTTAAACAGGAAGATTAAGGGGAGATTTTAGACAAATCACTGGGCTTTGAGAATTTAGTTGAGCTGAATTCTTATGTTCAGCCAGCTCCATCAATAATATAGGTACATACCTCTTGATCTGACTCCACCTAATAATGCATGCCGTTTCAGTTTTAAGTAATTCTGTGAATAGCCCATAGCACTGCTGGCAAACAGGCTGTGTACTATACTTGAGACCCCTGATGCTTTCTTTTAAAATGTCTCTTTTCGTGAGTGTTTTCCAATTCCCTGTTGTCATGACTTCTGCAACCGTGCTCCCCCCCCCCCCCCTTCTCAATCTTTTAGGAGCCTGAAATAGCCAGGAAGCAACGATTCAAGGGAATGAAGGATCTGACTTTTTTTTAAGGTTTTTATCCCATAGGAGTGGGGAACAAGGTTGTTGGGGGGGGGGGGTTAATATCTTGAGTAGGAAGTAAAAAGATTGTGAGAAATCAATTTGACTCCAAAATGATTTTGGGGGGGAGGGGAAGGACAGTGTTGTGGGTTAGGCCACAAGGCTTTGGAATCCTAATCTGCCCCCACTTCTCACTGCTAACAATCTCATACTGTGCTTACTTAGGCCATGTAGTGCCAGTCAGCCTGAAGCTACCAAGCTTTGCAGTATTGCACACACCCTTAGGTCTTTTCTTGTGGCAATATTCAGATCTATTTTTGTTAGTGTTCCTTGGCTAATCGCACAAAGAAGAGCTGCCAGGATCAGTTGTACTCAATAGAAGCTTGATCCTATGGTTTTAAAAAGCTGGGTGGGTGATTACTACTCCAAGAACAGTACTCCCTCTGCAGATGTCCTTGGGGGAGGTGGAGGATGAGCAGGATGCTGATGTCCACAGGAGAAACAAGCTCTTACTCTTTACCCTGTCAATTTAACCTCAGTGTTGGTTTTAGTGACTGAATGGAACCCAGGACCCTTGTGCCAATAAAAGATTTCTCCTAAATACTCTGTTGATGTTTTTTTCTGGGGGAGGGAGGGGAGAGAAACAATCCTTGCCCTAAACTGAAGTGAATGATAGATACTTTAACCAAGAGTTCTTTTAAGTCTTTTTTTTTGTGTGTGTGTTATATGGGTCCTTTTGGCAGCCTGAAGCCCAAAGATTCCTCTCAGAAATTTGCCTTTAAATACATAAAATAAAAATACTTAATATTTATCTAACAAATTAAATATAATATATAATCTAAAAAAAGCACAAATGCTTTTATATCCTTATTTTGTATTCTTCTGAAATAACTTTTTTTGCAAACCTTCATGAACCTCATCAACTTTCTCATACCACTTTGTAGGATCATAGATCTAGTTAGGATTTCAGATACCATGAAGTCCAATCCCCTCATGTTTTAGATGAGTCAATCAAGGTTTAGTGACTTGCCCAAGGTCACTACAACTTCCTCAAATCCACTGGTATCCAAGTACTTAGGTTTATATACAGTTGTATTAATGTTGAATGATTGTGTTTTTTTCTCTAGGTACATTCAATAGCAATGGGCACATTTTTATTTATCTTCTGTTTCTACATGACCTAAATTTACCTGTATCCTCTCTTCCCAGAGAGCCAGTCCTTCAAATTCTAAAGAAAGAACAAAATGATCAATTCACACCTTGCCTCCACTGGCTATTCAGTGTTCCACACCTGTGAGCACCATCCCTGCAAAGAGGGGAAAGGAAGGATATGTCTTTTATCCTTTTTTACTTTGGCTCCTTCCATTTATATAAGCTAGATATTGTTTTAATGAGAACTACCTTTTGTAGAGAAAAATCATTTATGGATCTATTGCCATTTCTAATACTAAGATTAATTCTAAGATTAGAATATGATATAGATGTAGAACTAGGAAAATCTATAAATCCATAAATGATGAGATGGAGAAAACCAAAATCTAAACAATGCTGTGAAATGACATTTCCCAAAGGAAATGACATTACCCACACCATATATAAAAATTTGCAGAGATGGGGGACTGGTTGTGCAACACTGCATCTGCCTTGTTTTCCTGTATTGGTTAGTTTTACTTTTTTTTTTTTTAAGGTTCCAATTATATTTAAAGGGAAATTTAAAAAGCTTTTCAATCATTTTTCAGTCATGGGATGCCATTTGGGCTTTTCTTGGCAGAGATACTTGAGTAGTTTGCCACTTCTCCAGTGGATTAAGCAAACAGGTTTAAGTGACTTGCCCAGGATCACATAGCTACTAAATGCCTGAGGCTGCATCTGAACTCGTGAAGTTGTCTTCCTGACTTCAGACCCGGCACTATGCACTGTTCCATCTAGCTGACCAAAACAAGTTTAGATTTTTTTTTTTTAAGTCAGAAGACAGGGAACAGGACAGTTTTGAAAGCTAGGGGTACCTCTAGTAGGCAGCAGGGAATTGTCAGTAGATAGAAATTGAAAATCAAAGAGGGAATACAATTAGGGAGATTAGCCTCCCTCAAACATCAGAACTAAGAAGATAACAGGATAAAATAGATGGACAATACACTGAAAGGGAACTGGTCAGATTTGAAAAAATGTTTAGTGAGGCCCTCTGAAGAAAGAATTGGGATGAGAGGCTTAAGACAAACACAGTTCAAAACAGGCACTGAAAGGATGGTAGAAGATGAGTTTCTTTAAGGGTTCCGTTGGGATTAGTTATCAGACCTATGATGTGAGGAATAGCTTTCCCCTAGCTTGGTCATAGCACAAATTAGATATTCCATGGTTTCAGAGCCAAGGCCACAGCAACTCTTCTAAGATCTGCCAAGTTTTACAGGGATTTTCATTTTCATCCATAGGAGGAGTAACCACATCAAAGAAAGCACAATCCTTTAAGAATCAAAGTAGTACTGGTCAAAGTAACTGATCTTTACATGGATTCTCACACCACAAGGATTACAAAGATGTCTGTAGTTGGCATTTGGTAGCTCTATTTCCTTGGTATGTGGCTGGCTTTGAGCAACCTAAATTCATATTACGATCTCATTCCCCAATCTCATTTTTGTTGTGAAAAATGTAAATTTTAAGTGCCATTGTAAGATCCTAACCTTTAGTTTCTACTTTTCACAGAATCATAGGGTATTAAAAATATTTATTATAGAAACTTTTACAAATTTTAGCCTTTATTAGAGGCAAACAGATTTTCTTCCTTCACCTCCTAGAATGGGATAAGGTACTATACAGGAATTAGCCATTACTTTTGAAACAAGAGTCCAAAACAAAAAAAATCAGCAAGATTCACAGATTAGCCTCTGACCCTTACGCAATGAAGATTACTTATTCTTAATAAACATTAATGACATTCATTCTATGTTCAAATCAATAAAAGAAAAAAGGCAGTGATGAGGAAAAAAGTACTATACATTCATGAAACAAACAAAAACAAATGTGCATGCGTGTGCACACACACGAATCTTAACTAGATTGGGTGTCCAAAAATTTCACGTACTAGGGTCACTTCCAGTTAAATATATTTCATTGTAATCCTATAATGAAAGATTCTTCTGAAAACAAATCTCTGGCAGTCTCATATATAACCATTTGATCAAAGTTGTTGAAATTCTGTCAGCTAAGTAGAGTAACAGATCAGGTCATCCATTTTTTATTATTACATTCTTCTCAACAGCATTTCAGTTTGAGGGTTTTATGCCATTGTAGTTTTAAAAGGATAAAAGAAAAATCCTTTGAAAATATTCACTGTATATTTAACTTTAGCCTTGGGCTGACTTCTGAATCAGTGTTCCCCAGTTTGAATATATTCTTCTGTGGCCTGGGACATGGTGCTGAGATATTGCCAGCTTAATGCAACCAAAAGCATAGCACATGACAGGTAAATAGGGGAATAGTGGTTCCGAGAGACTAGCTGACAACTGGGAAGATTCTGTTTCCGAACAGAGGAGATAATCTGCTTTGTCTTGCTGGAAGATGGGTCTGAGCTTGGAATTCTTTGATCAATCTGTCAGGGAAAAGAGGGGAAAAAAAATCATAAAATATGAAACTGTTTTAAGAGCAAATTGTCTAGATGACTCCCCTCCACCCTAATCCTCCAAGATTAGATATATTCCTTTTATGTTACTTTGGAAATGTGATTCAAAATACGACCAAGTCTAACCATTATGGATATATCTACCTAGTATCACACACAAATGATTCATACAGTTAGAAACAACACACCGTGCACCATGAAATAAGCACTCCAATGATTCTGAAAAAAATAGCATAGCAAGAGTCCCCTCTACAAACACTGCAAAGAGGAGGTAAGTGGAAAGAACACTGAACTTGGGGCTAAAAGACCCATGTTGAAGGTTTTATTTTACCACTTACCAGCCCTGTGACTCTCTGCACATTTGTAGGATCCAGTCACACCCCTTTCATACCAGTTAACATTTATAAAGTACCTACTATGTGCCAAACATTATGCTTGGTAAATATAAACCCTGGAAAAACAAACACTTCATTGGATGTGCTCACAACCACACTGGGAAGTAGATGCTATTATCATTATTATTATTCCTATTTTCCAGCTGAAGAAATTAAGGCAGAGGTTAAGTGATTTGCCCAAGGTTACACAGCTAGAAAGTATCTTGAGGTTGAATTTGAATACAGGTCTTCCTTTACCTTATAGTCTTTTTTTAAACCAGTAAAAGCTTTCCATTTCCTTATAAGAAAAATAGGAATAATATTTACTCATTTTCCTTCAATACCTCACATGACTGTTGTGAGGATCAAACATGGAAGCATTTTGCAGGTTCTTCTGTCCTCAAATTAAGAGACTTCAATAGAAATATTGATTCTCCCTCAAACACCCTAACCACTCAGTTTCTCAACCTATTCACTTCCCATGAGCTATTCCTCCATCCCACCACAATGTCCTCCTTTTTTCAGTCTCTAGCCCCCATGTCATATAGCTAATTACATCTGGTCAAGTCTGAGCCTTAAATCACTTCTATTTGCTGCCTTCATTCCTACACAACACATGCTGCTGAATGAAGATGGAGAAAAATCACATAACCATTCTGACTGGGTCCACTACAAATCTGTTACACAACTTCAACTAGATCCTTTCTGCTGCTAGGCAATTCTACTATTATACCTCCCTTATCATCCCTCTTTACAACCTTTTCATCCCTCCTCCAACCTCCCATGGTTCCCTTCCCCACTCTATCGCCTAAGAATCTTGCCTAATATTTTATAGAAAAAATTGAAGCCATTCTCTGTAAACTTCCTCTTCCCCCTTTCTCATCTAGAACACAAGTGTCTTCTGCCACTATCTCCTCCTTCATCCTTGATTCACATGATGAAATGGCCTTACTCTTTACCCATCTACTTGCTGAAATGATCTATTCCATCCAGTCTACTTGAACAGAATGTGTACCACTCCCCGCTTATCCCGACTCTTTCACTTATTTTCAATCTCTCCCCACTTACTGGCTCATTTTATATGACCTATGAACAAGCCCTTTTCTCCCCCATCCCGAAAAAAAACCCCCAACTTTCTTGATCCTTTCACTATTATCCTGTATCTGTTCTGCCCTTTGAAGCTAAATGCCTCAAAAAGGGCATCTATAATAGATGCCTCCACTGTTCTTTCAACTCTTCTCACAATCCAGCTTCTGACTATATTAATGCACCAAAGTTACTAATGATCCTTTGGTTGCCAAATACAATGGGTTTTTCTGCTATTCTCATTTTCCTTGACCTCTCTACAGCCTTTGACACCACTGATCATTCTCTCCTTGACAGTTGTTTAGGCTTTCTAGGCTTTCTCTAGGCTTTCTCCTTGCTTTCCTTCTCCCCATCTGACCACTCTTTCTGTCTCTATTGCTGGATTCTCCAGATCATACCCTCTAACCACGATGTCCTTCGGGGTTCCATCCTGGGACTCCTCTTTCCAAACTACTTCCCTTGGTGATCTCAGCAGTTCCCATGGATGTAACTACTTATCACTAATGCTGATGATTTTCAAATACACCCATCCTGCCCCAAATTCTCTGCTGACTTTCAGTCTCAAGTTTCCAATTGCCTTTCAGACATCTTAAATTTTATGTCTAGCAGACATCTTAAACTTTACCATGTCCAAAACAGAACTTATCTTTCCCCCTAAACTTCCCACTCTGCCCTCTCCAACCACCCTCCTACCTTCTCTGTTTCTTTATAGGGCAAACAACATCCTTCCTCCTAGCTCCTCAAGGTTTGCAACCTAGGAATCACCTTGGACTTCTCACCATTTTTCACTTCCCATATGCAATATGTTGTCAAGGCCTGTTGATGTCACCCTTGCAAATCTCTCCAATATACTCCCTACTAAGCTGCCAAAGTGATATTCTTAAAGCATAGTTCTGACCATGTCATTGTGATTCCCTGAAAGTCCAGTGTCCTATTAACTCTAGTTTTAAATATAAAATTCTCTGGTTGGTGTTTAAACTCTTCACTCATCTATATTTTTGCTTTTCTTACATAATAGTCAACTCCACAAACTTTACAGTTAAGTCATATCAGCCTATTTGCTGTAACCCTCATTCTCTTGACTCGGCATTTTTATGGTCTTTTCTCCATGCCTAGAATGTTCTTCATATTCACTTTAAACTCCTAGCTTCCTAGGATAGACTATTTCTTCAGGATAAGATCACCTTCCAATTACACCATCATTTACACTATACATCTATACGTATTTGTTGGCATTTGTCTCACTAATTAGAATGTGAGTTTCTTAAAAGCATTGTTTTTGTGTAAATAGTAAGCACTAAATATATGCTTGTTGACTTACTCCTTCAGATCTTTATTCAGATCTTCAACAGATCTGTTTTCATCTGTGTGGGCACTCCCTCTACTGATGTGTATTGTAATCCCTTCACAACTTAATAATTTACTATTGTCATAATATGTAGTTATAATGACATAAATTGTTATATTTATATTATATATAATATGTAATATTATAAAATAATATAAATTGTTATAAAAATAACAATTTATCAGTTGGTGTGGCCAAAAAGATTCATCATTTCATGGCCAACCTTCTGGTGATGAACATGGCAGCAGGCTGATCCTTGGACACAGCCCATCACTGGGCCTGTACTAAAAACCTTTCCAGTTTAGTAGGCTCTGCCATAGCATAAACCTTGAGAAGCAAAGGTCAGTGTGCCAAGCCAAAATAAGGCAAAAGAAGAAAAATTTTAACAGTATTTCCTCTAAAATCATGCAAAAAGCCTTATATTTCCAAGGAATTGGGGTTGGCAGGAAAAAGGAAAATAAGGTTTCTGACCTTGTCTTTGAAAGTTTGTGTCCTCAAACACTTGGTACTTCTAATGAGCTCAGAGAAATCTAGACTATTTTTAGTCTCAGGCAATTCTGGAGTGTGGCTGGATACTCAAGAAGCTAAGCCATGTCCAACCTGTTACAGGCACACATTCAGAGGATGTCTGGCTTCTTTAGCTCTTGCTGTGAATAGTATCATGTAAAATAACTGAAGAATGAGATCAGTCCTACAAACAGACTGATCTGATCTCCTGCCCCTGTGCTGTCAGCCAGGGAAGAGTACACTTAGTCCTGTATTGATCATTTGAATTAAATGAGGAATACCTCTAACAAATTAAAAGTAGAGATAATACAATTAGGAAATAAATCAAATATTTCTGGACCTGTCATTACCCAGAATGATCCTTTCCCAAGAGAAAACTAAGTGATATAACAAATTATTTATGTATGGGATATATAAATGAACCATCTCTTAGGCTACCAAGTTCTCTACATAGGACGCTAACTGTAAGTAACTTGCCCAATATCATACAGGTACTAAGTATCTGGGGCTGGATTTGAACTCAGGTCCTTCTGACTCCAGCACTGGTGCTTTATCCACTGCACCACCTAGCTGTCCCAACAACCAGTATATTTCCAATTATCTAAAGAAGAAAATGTTTCTTCAGTGGTATCTGGAAGTGAATTGGGCAGTAAAAAAAAAAAAAGAATCCAGATCAATAATGACTGAACTACGGAGTCAGAACTAGTTCAAACTCAGGCATCTGCTAAGCTTCAATTTAGAAGGTTTTACCTGAAAATAGTTCTAATGAGGACAATGAAAAAACAGTCAAGTCTAGGTACCAAACATATGATGTCAGGATAACTAGTTCATAGGACCTTAGGGTCAGTCATCTGAACTAATCTAAGTTACAAACCAAAACCCAGAATGAACTACACAAATTTGCTAAACTCAAATCAAGTCATTTTTTCTCTTAACTGTAAACCAAAATAAAAGTTGTCCTTAAAAAAAAGTAAACTGAGTTGATCTGTAGGAAAAAGAATATTTTTCCAAAACTTGAACCAAAACAAAGTCAGGACACCAAAACAGTCTCTGAAGCAAGTTGATATTTCTTTCTTTCAGCTCAAGTCTCTTCATTTAATCAACGCAAGACAATCTGCAGTCACAAACAATTATCTGTTTAGTAGCATTTAAAAACTTTCATTGAAGCACACTTGTAAATGGCTAAATTTTCTAGTAAGCAATTTAGAAGGTTGTGGTCTAAGCCCCACCAATGAAAATTAGTATGTGTGCTGTGTTTACTATGAATGAGTATATCCAACAGAGTGGTACTGCTTTTTCACCCGTTTCAGTAGAAAGAATTACACGGATTCCATGTAGCCAAACTGACTATTTAGTATTTCGTCTCCTTTCCCCTCTATAATTGCCCTCTTCAGGAGACGCTGAGGATAATGTCTAAACACAATTTAACCAAAGGGAAGTACAAAAAAACAATGGAAACTTTGGTACAGAGATCACCAAAAATCCCATTATAAATGATGAGCTCCATAATGTTTCTAAAATATTGTGTGCAAACTTTATTAAAAGGAATATATCACTAGAAATCACATGCCTAACCTGCAGGTTAAAGATAAAATATGATTAATGATCAGGCTCCTTCCTAAGGTAATTACTTAAAATATACTCATATATACCACTCTCTTCCCTTTACGACCCACTCTTTCTTAGGGCCTAGAACTTTTGATAGATAGGTGGAGGGAATTTCTCTTGTGGAAAGAAGTGAAGGAAAAGACACAAGACTCTGTGAAATGTTCTGAGAATTTGGCATCTTAATATTATTTAACAATAATGGCAGCTCACATTATAGAACTGGACTCTCTCTCTTAGGCTATGGAGTTCTCAGGTTCACAATTTACTTTCCTTATAAATCCCTGTAAGGTAATGTTAATGTAAGAATTACTATCTTCATTCCTACAATTCCTACAAAGAGGAAAAGTGATTAAGTGATTTACCCAGTCACATGGCTAGCAAAATTCAGAGCCTAGACTCAACTTCAGGCTTCAAGACTAGTAATATTCTTTAATATTTTTCTGTTTACCCAATGCTAAATAAATTAATAGGTGGCAGGGGCACACTAGACCTGGAGTCAGAAAGACTTGAGTTCAAATCTGGCCTCAGACACTTACTAGCTGTGTGACCCAGGGCAAGTCAATTAACCTGTTTGCCTCAGTTTACTCACCCATAAAATGGGGATAATAACAGCACCTACCTCACAGGGTTGTTGAGAATCAAAGGAGATAATATCTGTAAAGTGCTGAGCACAGCACAGTGCCTGGCAAGTAGCAGTTCCTCTGCTATTACCCTCCCAATTTTATGGATAAAGAAATTAGGACGTAGAAAAATAACTTGTCCAAGGTCTTACAGCTGAGTCAAGAGTAACTATGTCTTCCCACAATGGATAAAGATGAGAAAAACAGAGAGGTAATTGCATCATGATGGAGTTTTAAGTACCTAAACAGATATCTAGGGATTTAGAGATCCAAGTTTCCAAATGCTACACTATTACTTTTCTACTAGATTGCTATGATATCACTCTTTGCATCTTGTTTTTCTCACTACTAAAATGAGCAATTACATGTTCTCTCAAAGTTGCTACTGTATTTACAAACAAAGCACAAAATGTTAGATAAGCATTATTATTTTACAGCTGTGACTTGAGGCAAATTCATTCTACCTCTTTGCATCTCAGTTTCTTCAAATGTAAAAATGGAAATGAAAGCCTCTTTCATGGCTACTATGACCAAATGAGATAAATATAGGAAAATGTTTTAACTGGGAGTTTGGAGGAGTTGGGGAGGAGAAGAGAAAAGTAGGAAGGGGTAATGATAGTGATGACAAAAAAGGAAGAGATTAAAGTTTCAATGAAACTATAGTTTAAAATAGATAAAGATGACCTGAGAGGATTCCAGACAAGCAGGGCAACGTTGGTACTACCATGTTAAATACAAAATATCCTGAAAGAAAAGTTGTATGTAGTAGATTTAAAGTTTCATATACAATCCCTACTTTCTGGCCTCCCTTTTGGCTCCCTTTTGATGATCTTGAATTCATAATTTTTTTTAAAGGACAGAGATAGGGACTGGACCTGTTATTTTACTAGTATAGAAAACTTTCTCTACCAATGCA
This sequence comes from Bettongia penicillata ogilbyi, assembly GCA_023548195.1. Taxonomy (NCBI): domain Eukaryota; kingdom Metazoa; phylum Chordata; class Mammalia; order Diprotodontia; family Potoroidae; genus Bettongia; species Bettongia penicillata. The sequence goes on along the minus strand of JAJHZJ010000574.1, from coordinate 2,343,206 downwards.
GCTCAGCACTTTTTCAGTCACCTAAGGGTCTTAAAGAATTTCTTGGATTAGCAAAAGTTTAAGTACATTTCCCAGAGTCACACAGCCAGGATGTCAAAAGTAAGATGTAAAACTCAGTTTTCCTGGATCCATGGCTGGCTCTCTATATGCCACACTTCAGTACCTCTCAATAAAAAAATTATTTTTTGAATGTAGAAAAATTTTTAAATGTTTTTTAAAAGAAAATGGCTATAGAAATATAAATATTACCAATGAGAAAAGCTGTGAAAAGGTCTGAAATAACCTATAAATACATAGGATAAACAAGCAAATACTAAATTAAAACCTATAGAGTGGCAAATTATAACTTCTTTCTACTTAAAACACACACACACACACACATACCACCCCACTTCCCCGCCCCCCCACCCCAAGATCCAAGGCATCTGAAACAAAATTTACCTCTTCCATATACTGGTACATAATAGCTTTCACAGCTGGCATGTTGGTAGCTTCCATCATTAATGTTACTGCTTGCCCCTTCCGAATCTTTACCCTCCCCTTGAACACCTGCTGGTTGTTATAACAGGCAGCCAGAGTAGCAATAGCCATCACCTACAAATAAACCAAAAACATCCTTCAGAAGTTTCTTAATAAATCCTGTAACTCAGAATCAGAAACAGACAAGGAAAAGTCAATGGAGTCATTTCTATTGAAACCACATGATCACTCTCTGAAATGAGTGACAAGAAAAAAAGAAATCAAGAAGCAAAATTCATCATAATTTATCCCTTTTCTTTCTCCACTCAACCCTTACTAAAAGGGCATGGAATCATGTTTCTTATTCTAAAACCAAATATATAGCATAGAGATATACAAACATGTACTGTGTGCATATATATATATATATATATATGTATATACACACACACATATATACACACACATGTGTTTGTGAGGGTATATGTATGTATATATATCCAAAGTAAATGGAAAAGAGGGGCAGACATACAATTTTTTTTCAAGGCTTTTAAAAAGTTTATTAAATTTCATTACCTATTCTGCTGCAAGGTTGAAGTCTCATCTGTAAAAATAGCTTCAGCCAAGCAATTTATTAAAATTAAGTTGGAATCGTACAGCATCTACCACCAGCCAGCAAACCAATCTCAGTAAATTATTCCCATGGACAGAAAACCAAATGTATTCTGAACACAACTGGTGATGGAGTTGGCCATTATACCATTACTGATTTAAGGCTTTTTACAGATAAAATTCTAGCTCTGAAGTGTCTTAGAATTCATTTTTGCCGCACATGATGCGATGAATTCAGAACTAGACACACTAATTTGAAATTACAAGGAAGAAGTTGTGCAAAAGGTGCAAACAAGTAAAAAGCATTTTTATCCAGTCATTTCTGAGTAGTTAGGGCTTTTTTCCATGCCATGGTGTTGTTTCAAAAGTGTTAAAGTTGCTAATCTTCCATATACCCCTAAGTTAGGACAAAACTATACTGGGCTGTATTCTTGTGCTAATTTATTTGGGGGTCCAATGTTCAATCCTCAATAGATTTTATGTTATCTCTCATATGCATCCTCACTCATCAGTTCAAGTTCTGAAGGGTTGCTCAGAGTCATCTTGATCAGCCAACCATCTTCATAACAAGATCTGTTGACAAGTCCTGGGTCTTCTGCAAGTGCTACATTAATTTCAGTTACTTCTCCTGATAGAGGATAATAGAGCTCACTGGCAGCTTTCACACTTTCCAACGCTCCGAACTCATCTTGTTTGTTCAATTTTATTCCAACTTCTGGAAGACTACAGTAAACTATATCTCCCAATGCTTCCTGTGCAAAATTGCTGATTCCCACAGTTCCAATACCATTTTCAGTTGTTATCCATTCATGCTTGTCTGTGAATTTTTGAACCGCGAGTTGCAGGGCAGTGGTGCAGAGGCCCTGGGAGGTGGCGGCCGCGAGGAAGGCAGGGGAGCCTGGGCCGGTGCGGGCCTGCAGGTGCGGGGACCTGGGATCCGATGGTCTCAGACCTGGCCACCGCCCACAGGGACGAGGCCGAGACCTGCAGGCTCCTGCCTGCTCGCAGAGCCATCTTCTCCAGAGGCCCAGACATGCAATTTTTATTGCCCCTACTCTGCTGTTTTCCCACCTTATCATCTGAAGGCACCAAAGGCAAACAAATGATGAAATGACCAAATAAGCAACTTTTGTCACTTTTACCACCTAGTTAACTCCCCCACTCACATCCAAGAACAAAGTATTTAATTAGAACAAAACAGTGTCAAAAATCAATCTTAACAGTCCCTTACACAAAAAAGTACAATCTCTACTGGACATTTAAAATAAATAAGTTTCAACCATATTTTCAATTCTTAGAAAGCAAAGTTAAGAGCTATATATAGGGACAGGTTTCTTTGTTTTGAGGACAAGAAGAATGAAGTACTTTAATATGGTATGTTCTGATTATTTGAACCTAACAATTATTTACTATTTGCTTTGTTACTACTTAATAAGTTAAAATCTTCGAGTTTAGAAGTTGATAATCTAAAAAGCCATAAAGATCCTATAGAACAAGATCTTGTACTTTAACTTGATCTTTATGAAAAAAAGAAGGGAAGAAAAATGGCAGATATAGAGGAATCTTCCTCATAAGCAAAACAATTACTGTCACTTTTTAAAAGAAATCAAAACCAAAAACGCAGACCAAAGGAGAAATGAATAAATGCAGACCCAGGCAAAAGGGTATCTCCAACCCCCACCTAAATATATCCCCATGCATACCTGTGGAATAGCACAAAAGTTGAACACACTTTGATTTCTGAGTCGGGAAAGGTAAGTGAGGACATCCGGGATATGCTGTAAAGCATTAGTAATCAGCTCATTGAGACAATGAACAGCCAAGTCAATATTCTCTGGTTTGGCTAAATCAGACAACTTTTTGGCATACCTACTCCAAACCTAGAGACAAATGATGCAAAAATTATCATTACACAAGTGAAAATTAAGAAAGAGTAGAAGAATCTACGCAATAATACGGAATATTTACTAAAACTTAAGAGTGTCCATTTGACAGTTATACTAACTAAAGGCCAGACATATTTAACGTTTCAACGGATTACATTCTGGAGTAAACTATGTCCTGAGAAGTAAAGTAGGCTCCTAGAGAAAGTACATAACTACTTCTAGACATCACATTAATAAGTTACTGTTTTAGCATACTATACACTACAAGTAGAAATGCAGCTTTTAAAAGTAACTAATTTACCCTAAACGGCTAGCCAACTCCTAAGAATGACTGAAAAATGCTAAAGAATAGCAATTTTTAAATCAGTATTGTATGCAAAAATCAAACAATGCATTCTAGAAAACAATTTTACCCAAAATGAAAAGTTCAAACAATCACCAACATGTCAGTTTGGACTTCCTCAAGGAAATATAACAAACAGATGTGGGCATTATAAGCTGGACCTTTCCTATGAAAATATTTTCCATTTTTCCTCTGAAAAAATAAAATGAATTCATAACCTCGATGTAAATATATAATATAAAAAAATAGGATTTGGGTCTTTCCTACCCTGTTATTTAAAAGTCTTTCCAGAAACATAGGATTCTCCTTTTTGTGCTATTAATTCAGTAATCCTCCAGTAAACCTGAGAATGAAAATGGCATCTGAGCAACTGTGGTGTTGTTTATAAACCTGAATTAAGGCCTTTACAATTCACCCTTACTCAATTTTACCATATGAATTCAAATCTATATAATCCTATTAGTTTGTACCCAAAGAATACTTTGAGTTCTATTTATATTCTATATCTTTATATATTATTTATATTCTGTATTTGAGTTCATTTGTTAAGTATGTGCCTTGGCCTAAAAAATAATAATGCTAAAAGAGGTCTTGGGAAGTAAATTAAGTTCATGGCCCTAACTCATACAGCATCTAACTATCCCAGGTGGACTAATGTTTATCCTTTTCTCCTCAAGATGTCTAGAAAAGGAGATGCTATAGATTTCAATGTCTTAGGGAGTCTTCTCAAATTTAGCCAAAATTTAATAACTTAAAATTCAAGTTAGTTGGTTTTTTTAAAGTAGTTCTATGCTCAAAACAAAGTACAGAGAAATGCAGATGTAAAGAAATTGGATCCAAGCACACATTCAATTAGAAAAATGGCAACTACAAATTTAAACCACATAGGACTTTAACAGCTCTTGGGGTAAGAGCATAAATATTCTTTTTCAAATATCATTTTTTCTCTTGTAGAATTGTGATATGAAGTAAGAACACTTAAGATACTTCAATCAAAGAGAAATTTTCTCTTTTAACTGCTCCATCACAATTTAACTCCTTTACACAAAAGTATTCTACAAGATGTAAAACTAAAACATTGAGTATGATCAGACAAGAGGAAAAAAGAGATAGGATAATAAGTTTAAGAAAGTTCAGAATGTAATGCCTTCAATCAGTTTTGTAGTATTACCCTACATAAAACCTCCTATATGTGACAATTAAAAATTTTCAAAATCACATTACTGATGACAAGTTTATGTGAATCCTCAATTGAATACATTTTCACAGAAGAATTTTTGAAGAAAAAGAAACTTCTTCAACTGTATAGTCTGCATTCCATTAATCCACAAAATTCCATATGATAAAATTTTAACAGCTTTAAATGCAATCTAATTTTTTAAAAAAGTCAATAGGAAGACAAAAGGCTGAGCAAATAAAAATAAGACAATAAATTTCTTGAATTTTATTTTTTTCTAATATAACGAGGGCAACAGTCTTTTTTTTTTTTTTAAGTCTCTAGAGTGCTTTCTCTCATAGCTCCTGATTTGTTACCTCTTGAGGCCAAAACTCTCTCCCCTCCATCAAGTCTTCCAAATAATCTCTAATGATGTTTGTCTTCTGTAGGAACAGACCCATAGAATTGGCAAGTTTCAAGTCCTGTCCAATGATGGGGTCTTCCAACTCTGAAGCCGAGAACAGACGAGAAAGGCCAATCCCTACTAGTCCAGCAACATAGTGACAGTACTGTAAAAGATCATTTTTTAAAGAGCTACAGTAAATTCTTTGTTATTCAGCACTGTAAGTAAATGCAAAATTATGATCAAATATCCTTGTTAGTAGAAACTAACTTATACTGAGTTTACATCTTCAATAAATTCAAACTCAGTCATAATCATCATTGTAAAGGAGATTGCAAGGAACTAACAATCAACAGATTTCTATTTTAAATACTGGCTGGCTAAGCAAAGAAAAATCTTATTTATATAAGTAAAAAGTTTGTTTAAACAACATCCTTTTTTCCAAACTGTGGGAAAACGACTATATAATACTCTCACTCTCATTCAACTCTCACACACTCTCTCTCATCCCACCCCAACAACTATCCCCGCACCCCAAAAATCTCAGAAGTGAGTAACAGCCAAAGTAAAGGGGAAGTGAACTCTAAGACATACCACAGAAAGGACAGTCAGTAAATCAGGCAAAGGGCAAACAACAAATATTCTCTTTGACTGTCATTAAACACAAACCTGGTGAACCGTATTAGAAGGCACATTGCAATAGCAACAGATTGTAACACAGGCACAGCCTCCAAAAGTGAAGGAATTGGGAAAGAGTTAAAAGGGTAATAAAATTAGGTAATGTTATGGAAATTAGAAGTAAAACCACCTAAATCCATATGGAATACAGAAAAAGGAGAGTTGGAATATAATATTAGTATTCATGTGACTCCAGCACTACACAAAGGAGAAAAGCACAATTAGTTTTGTTATAATACTTGTTTTAAAACCATAAATTTATTCCAACACAACTGATACAAAAAGAAAACATTTTGAGCATAACACATATTTCACAATTGTTTATGTATGACTTTGCTCACAAGAAACATTAGGTGAACACAGAAAACTGCACTCAGCTGAATTGAGCTGTGTGAGAATATATAAAACATAAACATGCACATGTCTCAAACATCTATCAGCTACTTCAGTCCATTTGTATGTTATCCTACAAGGTTGTGTTTTGCTACTCTTTCCTATCTGTAAACTTTATTATATTAAAAAAATACTCATTCAACACTTTGCTTATTCAAGGGTTGAGGATGGACCAAAGATGGCTACCTATCAAGGGTCAAATCATGTAATGTAAAAGCTATGATTGTTTTCCCTAGGTTCATAATTCTCTTTCACTCATTATTCCAAAATAACTTATTTTGCCTCCCTCCCTTTGGATGGAGTCTATAATTGCCACAATCCCCCCCCTTGTCTTTCAATATCTCCTTCTGTAGCCACTTTCCACCACAGCCCTTGCTAGGTGTTAGAAAAAAATAAAAGAGGAAGGATAATCCTTCAAAAGTCAATAGCTTTACACTGGTTCCAGCACCCTCTGGGTTTCAATGAAACATGTATGAAGGGTGTTATTAGAAATGAGTTGGAAGAGGAAGCAACACAAGTACTTGGTACTAAGCGGGTAGGAGAGAAGAAAAATGTGAAAGTCACTAGTACCACAAATTAAGAAACCAAGGCAAAAAACAATTTACCTGTCATCACACTGTAAGTAGTACACACTGTAATAATTAAGACCTCCATATAGTTCTAATGCTTAGATGCCTAAGCCAAGGTAAGCTACATCAAGTTTGATCAAATAAGTATGTAACATCCTCAGTGCATGAACAACAACATGCAGAAATCCACTTTTGAGATATTTTTATTATGATTAATATGTGTAATATATACACATATGTAAACATATACAAAAAAGTACATGTGTATCTGTGTGTGTGTAAAAAACAAACATAAAACAGACAGGAGCTGTAGGTTTGGTTCCTACTCCTTGGTGCTAGGTATAAACATTGCTCTTCTACAAATGCCCCTTGACACACTTAAAATATCACTAACCTTATCCCATTCCTGCACAGAGGTCACTTTCTTTTCCAAAAATTCTGCCATTCCATGCCCCATTTTTTGACAAATGTCACTAATCACCACTTGATAGCTCTCCGCCAGATTTCGAAACTCTAAAGAGACCTGTAACAGAATCCATAAAAAGTAGAAAGCATGAGAACCGGCATAACATTTACAGAGCTATTAGGAGAAATGACTTTTTGAAATCAGAATGATTATTAAAATATAAGTTCAACTTGGCTCATCCTAAAGTTTCTACATATTCAAACACTCCATAAATACTTAAACACTCAACAAAGTGATTTCTCCAATATAAGGTATTGTAAATGACAACTTCATACACATACATACACACACATATGCACACCTTAAAAGAGGATGCTTTTTTCCATAACTGAAACCAGGCTACATGCTACTGATTCCCATATTTAAATATCATTAAGCATGGCATAACATCTTCCAATTGGAACTAAAATTCTGGATTCTCTCCCCAGCCTGAGTTTTAAAAAAATCCACTTATATAAAGCATAACAAATATCTTTCTTTCTAAATTGGTATATATTCTGATGGATGAATGGTTTAAAGCAATGTTTTTGGTGCAAATTTTAGGTTGGTTTGTTGCTACTTCAGACATTTAAAAACACAGCTGAAATACTTATAAACAACTTGCACAATAGCAACACAAGAAATTTATCTGAAATGACAGAAAATATTAACAGATTATTTAACCAAATTAGAAAATAGTAAATAGATCCTGTTTAAGGAATAACTTGTACATACTTGGACTGTGCCTTTCGGAAGAAAGGTCTTTTTAAAAATTTTACATGTTTGGACTATTTGGGACAAATAATTTTCTTTCAACTGGAAACCTCAACTAGATCATGAAACCAGCTCAGTTCATTCAGTCTTTTAGGAGATATGTATCTCAAGCCAGTTTCCAGAATTGGCTCTTGTTGCCCATGGGAATAAAATAGGTCTATCAGGTTCACTGATTCTTCCTTCAACTTGTTCCTCTAGTTTTTTCCTGGGTAAGACAGTCTATAGTAAAGGAAAAGTCCACAGGAGAAGGGACAGATTTGGAACAGTTTCCAAAGTAATATTGTTAGGATGGGGTTTTCATTCATACCTAAAAGTAATCCTTTCCTTACATCATTACCTTTTAGCTACTCACATGTCAGTCAATTCAATAAACTTTTAGCTAAGCAGCTATTATATATACAAAATATACCTTGAGAAAAGTGACAATTGTGATTGCATATTTATTCTAGAAATCCTAACCCAACCAAGGAGTGGACTGGTGGATGACATAAGTATCTTTAAATATAGCGAAGACCAGCATCAGTCTTCAGATTCATATATGTAATCACAGCACAAATTACCTACCAGTAGCAATGCAAAGCAAAGCTTTACATGAGCTTAAATACACGAAGGAAAAGATGACTTGAATAATCAATCCCCTCTAATCTTGAGGAAAGGTCATACAATACACAATAGGTCAAAATATTGCAATATTTTCTTCAGAGAGACAATAAATAAAACAGATGTCCTATGGCTACATCAAATGCAACACTTCCAAAGGAGAGTTTATTATTTCTCTTTTACCTACAAAATGCCCCTGGGTATACTTAAAATAATCACTATCCATATCCTATTCCTGCAGGAAGTTTACTTTCTTTTCCAGAAACTCCACCTCTATTGTTGGCTTCAACTCCTGAACATCATGCCTCCCCATGGAGACTGATTCAGCTTCCTGAAGATCGTCGGAAAGTGGTTATAATGAATTCCTAACAAGGCCTCCCTTTAAAAAATCCTCAGATGGGTAGGGGGTAAAATGACACATGTCAATTGTCATCAGCTGCTCTGCTTGGTTTTCACTTTAGGAATATCATGTCCCTGTGCCAGGTACCTCTGGTGGTCCACCTTATCCTTTTAGCTTCCACTTAGGCATTGTCTTCTCTCACTATACTGTAAGCTCCTCTTGAGGAGCTTGGCCAAGCCACTGTCTGCCTCAGTTATTTCAACCATAAAATGGGGATCGTAATAGCACCTACCTCCCGAGGTTTGCTGTAAGGACCAAATGAAATAATATTTATGAAGTGCTTAGCAGATTACCTGGCACAGAAGGCACGTAATAAATGTTCAATGAGTACTGACTCTCCCCTCACAACACCTTCTCTATAACACCTTGATTCACTCCCACATAATCAACGTTACCAAATTTCCACCTCCACAAAATATATCCCATTTATCCTCTCCTCCCAACTCACATATTTACTCCACTAGTTCAGACCCTCTTCACTCTTCAACAAGACTATTCCAAAAGTCTTCTAATTGAACTCCGGCTTCCAGACTGCCTCCCTTCCCCAATTCATCCTCCATAAAGATCCTAAAGCACAGGGAGTATCCAACTCAATATGGCTCCCTACTGCCTCTAAGAGAAAAACAAACTGCTCATCCTGGAAGACCACCCTCTTCTTGTGTGGTCCTTGTTGCTATAATACAGAACAATACTCAAAAAAATGCATAATCCACCATCCCCATCACCACCAACAGCAATAAGAAATGAGAGGAGAAGAGGTGGAGACAAGGAGAATCAACAGCTTTTCCTGGATATTTCTCGAAGAAAGGAGAAAAAAAAAGGTAATTGAAGCCGCAGTAACGTCAAGTGAAGTGTGGCTTTCTTAAGGACAGGGGACACAGGTAGATCTGAAGGTCAGAGAGAAAGAACTAGTTGATAGGAAGATGCTACACATTAGAGGATGAAAAGAATAACTATGGAGGAATCTGAATGAAGACAGAGAGAGATGGGAATAAAGGCACATGGAGAGAAGCTAGCTTTAACAAGAATGGCCACTCCACTATTAGAAGTGAGAGGGAAAGAGTGGAAAATAACTTCAAGGGGTTCTGAGGTAAAGAGAAGGGGAAGAAGCAGGCACTCACAGCCAATGACCTCAATGTTCTCAGCAAAGTAAGGGAAGTTATTAACCGGTAGTGTAGGGGGGAGAGAGGTGTAGGAAGTTTGAGAAAAAAATAAGAAAATAAGTATTCATTAAGTACCTACTATGTGCCATGGACTATGCTACGTGCTTTACAAATATCTCATTTGATCCTCACAACAGGTAGATGCTATTATGATTCCCATCTTACAATGGAAGAAATGGAAGCAGACAGAGATTAAGTGGCCTGGCCAGGGTCACACAGCCAGTATGTACCGATGTTGGATTTGAGCTCAAAACTTCCTAACTCCAAGCCCAGCACTTTAGTCACTGCACCACCTAGCTACCACTTAAGATACAGAATATAGAATAACTTCTAAGGGAATAAGATAGGGAAGCAGTTGAAGTTAGATGACAAACTTGTACTCTGTGGTCTATCTAGTTGATACTATGTGACTTCCTTAAGCTGAGTTCCACAGCACGAGTAGAAGCAGAAGGAGCTAAAAAGGTGGAAGTCATTCTGGACAAAAGTTGGCAAAGGGCGAGTGGCAATAGGACAAGGAGGCAAAAGATTCAATGTAGAGGACAACATAGGGCTGAACTGATTAACTATAAATTTAGGAAAGGGGGAAAGTGAAAACAGAGCAGGAATCAAAGCCAAAGAAAATACTGAAGAATGGTGGGACTGGAGGTCCTGATGAGGAAAAAGAACAGACTTAGGAAGGGTGAGACTTAAGGGAGGGATGGGATGATAAGAAGTTAAGGTCACAGAGGGATATCAATTTTTAATCAAGAATGGAGAACCCCTGTGGGTAATGTTAAGTTCCAGGATGTGACCATCCCTGTGCAGTGGAGTCACTAATGAGGAAGGCTGAGGTTTGTTGAAATCCCCTAATATAAAGGGCATGATCTGGGGAGAAGAGGTAAGTCAGTGAGCCAGGAGCTGAGCTCTTTGAGGAGGGAAGAATGGCCTGAGGACCAAGAGACAACAGCCAGCATGATCTTTAATGGGTGCAAAGTATAACAATAACCTTCCAATAGAGCACTCTTTCCCCTGTATTATTTATCATATCGTTGCTTTTCTGTAAAGGCATCCTTTCCCTTTCTAGATTTCAAACCCTCTGAGGGTCAAGGATGCCTTCTTATTTGGCATCCCACCACAGAAGCATATTTGTTGAATTAAATAACCAAGTTTCACTTTTTGGTAAGGGTTGGGGTGGGTGGGGGAGGAGGGAGACAAGACAATCATTGAATACTAACTAAAGTTGAGATAAAATCCCATTATACACAATTCCTCATAAATTCCAAAATAAATAGCTACTAAAAATATTTGCATTTTGTAGGATGAACGAGTCAAACTGCTTTTGGACAAAGTGAATCATTTCCTGCTGATTCCTTCTATAGTACTTACATGAATCCTAAATTTTGCATTTAATTATATTCTTTCTTAGGAGGTTCATGCTTCATTTGTATAGATATTATCTAGGAAAACTGTAAATATTAATATATTAAATCCTGTTTTCTACTTCTCTTCAATTACAGCACCAAACAAGTTCAATAAATATTTGAATTGAAGAAGGGTTTTTATCCAATAGATACATATTTTTCCCAGAAATTTCTTATTCCTGATTCCAGTCATTTTTATTTTGACATATATTTATTTCAGCAAGTGGTTCAAAGAAGCTTACATATTTGAGAGGAGCTGAGAGGTAATGAAAATTAATAGCGTATCTCCCCTGCTTTCTCTTCCTGATGTAACAAATACAACAAAGTCAGGGACAAAAATTTACCTACATCTGGTAAAAGGATAAATTCCTTGTAGAGATCTTATAATTGATAAAAACAAAAGTACTGTTCTCTGGGCCATAATTATAGAAATAATTTTGTTGTATTTTACTTAACTGCATAGCTCCCTTAGAGAATCCTGTGCCATCAGGGTGCTGAGCATATTATATATCCCACAACTGGAGTGGTTAGTAAATGTCTTTCTAAGAAATTAACTCTAAGATGTCAGTATGATATTGATCTGTTAAAAAGCAAAGATTCTTTGACAGGTGTGTGGAGAGAAGAGTGGGGAGACTGTCAATAAGAAGTATTAATAATGTAAAAAAAAGAAAAGATCAATAAAACTTTCAAAAAGAAAAAATCTGATGTCAATAAAAAGATAAAATTGATCAGTCAATGTCTTTAAGTCCCGCTATAATTTTGTACTGTTCTACGTGTTATGAAACAAATAAAAGAAATCAGTCTTCCAAAGCCAATCAGAGGAACCAGGTTATCTTCCATAATCTTCTCAGAAAGGATATAATAATATACAGCACTGCCATATAATTAATTGTAATAGCACACTCAAGGAAATGCTGTCATAATATAGAATGCTGGACTGCATGGAGTCTAGAAGAAAGATCCTAGAGAAAGAACATCAGTGTTTCTCTAATTCTGCGTAGGAGGATGCTGTTTCCAGCAACCAGTAAGGGTTCCATAAACAGAATTATCCCTGGAGAATGGAAATTTAAAACTATCCTAATGATGCGAACTTCCCTTAAGACTGTCTAACTCTGGTTGTTTGAACTGTATGCTTATCAACTTCTGATTATTTTTTTAAGTTGGTTTCTACAGTGGATTTACTTACAACATGGTGCAGCGTTGGTTCTCTTTCTTAGTAAGTCAACCTCTGCAAACTAATAAAGTAATAAAAAAAGTAATAAAGTGGAATTCTAGTTTATCAGTCCTGATTGTGAGTTTGTTTAGTATTAGTCAATTCTGGAGAGCCTAATCACCAGTGAGCAAACTTAAAAAAATGAGTCTCTGAGCCTGCCAAACTCCAGATCAGAGTGGTTACTAAGGTTCACACTCCCCAAGGTACTCATGCCATCCCAGTGGCTCTCTTTCACATGGTCACTGTGTAGCAGTTATCTACTCCAACCCCCTCAGCTCAGATCTCATATCACACTACCAAAAAATGATTAAGAGGTATTCAATAGAATACTTAGAGGGGCAATTAATTTAGTAAAGATAACTGAAATTCCAAGTCTCAAATCTACAATGTGCAAGGAATATGATTGGCCAAGTAGTAAACTCTCTTATAATCTCTTCAATTTTAAAATAAGGATAATACTTATGCTGCTAACCTTACACAATTCGGAGGAAAGCATTTGGAAACTGTAAAACACTTTAAAAATCCATCACCTACTACGTGCTAGGAGTGGGGAAACAAAAAGACAGAAAGTGAAACAGCCCCAACCTTCCAAATTTCCTATTGGTGGCTGCAAGTTATGAAATAAAACTATTTATAAAAAATAAAAATTATAGATAACCCAAAAGACAATGGAAAGGTGATATGCTGGGTTATAAAAGTAGCATATCTTATTACAGTGGTGTCTAGCATACAAGAATAAGAATATCTCTGATCAGGCATACTTCAGAAAAACCTGGAAAGATTTATATGAACTGATGCTGAGTGAAATCAGCAGAACCAGAATATTATATACAATTAACAGTCACAGTGTGTGAGGATTGTTTCTATAGACTTAGCCCTTAACAGCAAAGCAAGGCCCTAAAACATTTCCAAAGGACTCTTCATGCAAAATTCAATCCACACCCAGAGAAAAAACTATAGAGCTGGAACACAAAATAAAGTAGACTATTTTCTATTTTGTTATGTTTTGGTTTGGTTTTTCTCATGGTTTCTCCCATTTATTTTAATTCTTCTATGCAACATAATTAATGTGAAAAGGTGTTTAATAAGAATGTATGTGTAGAACTGACATAAGATTGCATGCCATCATGGGGAAGGAGGGGGTGGAAAAATTTAAAACTTATGGAAGTGATTGCTGAAAACTGAAAACAAATAAATTACTTATAAAAAAATAACAAAATAAACAAAGAATATCTCTGATCAATGGAGGTAGGCCAGCCATATAGCTATGGGCAAGTTATAATAGAGTACCTTGAAAGGTACATTGCTACGCAAGCAATGTTTAAAGACCTAAAGGTGGCTTCTGACATGCTGAAAAGCACCTTTATGAAAGAACTCTGACAAGAGTTGAAGCGTATAAGGTTATGACTGGGTGGCCATCTATACCACTGGAGGAAATATCTGCTATTGAAATACTGAAGTAGAAAAAATAATCAATTTTCTAAAGGTTCAAAGCTCAACTAATTCAATGTTGGCTATACATATAATGAATATATTAATGTGGTAGAAACACTGTTATTTTCCTCTCTGAGTTTAAGAGAGATGGTCAAGCCTTTTAGTTAACTCAAACTCAAGATATAGGTACATAAAAGGATGTATAAAGAGATAAAAGAAGAAAATCTAGTGCTGCCTTACCCTAGTAAAAGAAACACAACTTCTTTTTTTATAACCCTATCCCTTTTCTTCAAAAATTCTGCTGATACAAGGCATTCAAATTTACTTCCACTTGTCTTTTCACCCCAAATTCTTTTGTGCTACAAGACCTATATGGCAAGTCTATGGACCTATTTGTCAGAGTGTTTATAAGTGCATAAAATAAAATACATAAGATTACAAAGAAAACCAATCGGACTAAAATGTGGTTAACAAAATAATTAGAAACAAAAAAAGGTAGAACTTTTGTCCTGTAGTCTGAATAAAACCCCAAAGGATTTGAAATTCCACAATACAGAAAATGACTTTAGATCACAAAAACAGTGACTCAAGAAAGGATCAGGAGAAAAAATTCCTGAAAGTAACACAATTTAACCATTTCCACCTTTTAAAAGTACATTATCACTGGAAAAGTTCTCATTTTAAATTATTAATTTATTATTTATTAATTAATTATAAATTATTATATATGAAATTATACCATTAAACATTATATATTTAATTATATATAAATTATATATTTAATTATATATAAATTAAATATATATTATATAAAAATATATAAATAAATTTATAATTTATTAATAATTAAATTATATATATTAAAGAATGGATATTATCCTAGTATTTGGTCAACATACAGAAAATTTGAAACTTGAAGAAAAAAACTGTATATATAAAGTATTTGGCTATATTGCCAATTCCCTGCTGCCATCTTAGAAAATATGTTATTTTGCCACTGGATTTCCTACCTACTAGAGTTTCCATTCTTATCCCCAAAACACTTAGCCTAAAACTGTCCTGCTTACCAGGCTCAAAGAAAAGTGAAATTCAAAAGGTAGTTGGCACTCAGTAAAGTACTTGTGGCTATAGTACAAACATTCAACTACATAATTAAACAGGCTCTTGTGGCCTGAGTTTCAATATTAATTTTATTGTTTTCAATGGGAAAAGGACATTTTGGTAAACTGTGAACCACTCTACTACAATGATAAAAATCAGTTCTGAACCCTGTATAATTTCTTACAGTGCTGGTTCATGCCTTTGACAGCTACTAGCTGGCAACCACAAATCAACTATCAAAAAACTAAGAGGATTATTTTTAGTTCTAATACCGTTGAAAAGTCCTCTAAGACTTGCCGATCCTTTTCACTGCTTTCCATGTACCTCCAATCTGGTTGGTACAGGTAAGAGTGAAAATTTTGCAACAATGGGACCTTTTTTTCCATGTTGATTGTCATGTCATCTTCCACAGTGTCCAGAGCTCGAAGAACCAGGTAAAATATGCACACAGCATTGCTGAAAAAAAGAAGTAGAAATATTTATGTCTCAGGGTTTTGACTGAATAAAGTTATCTGCTAGGGTATTCTGTATGCTACAAAATATTTCAATGACATGTCATATATAATATTAACACTATCATTTAACACAATAAATTAATTTATTTAAAACTCAAAACAGTAGAAAAACTAAAACAGTCAAGATTTTTCACACTATATTCATTATTCTAATCCAATAAGCCACATTTATGCAAACTGCTGAGTAGTCAAAAAACGAAACAAAAACCTTTGTATCAAATATTTCTGAAAAATATGTATAAAAAACAAAACAAAAACCCTTGTATCAAATATTTCTGAAAAAGATGTATAGAGCATTCACACAAATTCATTTAAGAGCAAGTCATTCCCCGCCATAGATAAGTACTCCAAGGTTACAAAGTAACAAAAACAGAAATGATCAACAATATGAAAAATATACTGCAAATCATTAATAAGGAAAATGCAATGCTCTATAAAATGATGAGAATAAAAAGTATGATGAATATGGAAAAGCATGAGAAAGATTTATATGAACTATTACAAAGTGAAGTAAGCAGAGTCAGTAAAACAATGCAAACAATGACAATCATGCAATGGGAAAAAACAACCACCACCAAAAAATGAAGATTAAATGATATAAAATGATTAAAGATCAAGTCTGGACCCAAAAAAGACATGTGAGAAGACACTTCTGCCTACTCCTTTGCAGAGCTGGGTAGTCCACAGGTACAGACTTTGCATATGTCAGATTTTTTTTTTAGTTATGTTGACTGGGTTTTTTTTTTTCTTTTAAAAAGAATTCTTTGTTTTAAGAGATGGCTCTCTTCCTGAAGATAGGTGGGAAAAGGGATACAATGGGGAAACATGGGCAATATAAAAACAAAAAATAGCAATAGAAATTTGAGGGGAGTGGCTAGGAATGGAGACAGAAAGCAAATGAAATAACTGAGATTTCGCCTTATACCCAAATAGACAAAGATAATGGAAGAAAAATTGTTAGTGTTAGAGCAGTAGAAGAAATATAGATATACTTTTGTTGGTAAAGTTATAAATTGTTCCAATCCTTCTGGAAAATATTGTGAAATTATGTTAAGAAAGTGACTAATTTCATTTAAAAATAGTGCCAGGCACTGTGTATATGCTTTACAAATATTATCTCATTTTGACCCTCACAACCATGCTGGGAAGTAGGTGCTATTTATTATTCCCATTTTATAACTGAGGAAACTGAGGCAAATACAGGTTAAGTGACTTGCTGGGTTATGTAACTAGTAACTGTCTGAGACTGGATTTGAAGTCTTCCTGACTGCAGGCCCAACATTCTGCCCACATCAATACTTAACTGCCTTCAAATCCTCTGACCCAGTGATTCTGCTACTGGCCATAAACCCCAAAGCAGTTAAAAACAGAAAATATTCAGCACTTTTTGTGGAAGCAAAAGACTGGAAACAGAGTGGGTAAACAAAAAAGAAATGTCTGCAAAAGTAGGAGGAGGCCAGATTTGAAGGGCTATCAGGGCCTGACAGAGTAAATTTTACTCAGTAGTGGATAAGGAGGCTTTGAGCAAAGGAGTAACAAAAATAAATCTATGCAAAAGCAAAGTAGTCTGGCAGATGTGTAAAGGAATGGTTGGAAATGGAAAAAGATAGAAGTGGGAATATCTTTTAGGAGACTACTGTACTAGTTCAAGTGGATGATGAGGTATTGAGAAATTCTTTAAATTCCTTCTGAATCAAGGATTCACTAATGTTCAGTTTTGAAAAACTGGTAAGCTATGTATGATAGGTATGAACAACTTTCAGCTAACCAAAATATTAATTTAGAATGTAAACTCCTTTAAGACAGGGGCTGTTTTCTTTTTGCTTTTTGCAGCCTCATTATAGACAGAGTGCTCTACATACCATACTCCACTTGACAAATATCTGCCAAATTGAATTAACTTCTTAATCACTTTAGGTAAAGATGGAAGGAATTTTATACAATTTTCAAAAATACATGTTAATACTGAAGAAACATACACGTGGGACTCAAAAGACAATTCATAAAAAGACTCCACTTCCTAAAAAATGAATTAAGTTCTTCAACAGTGAATCTCTTCGTGAGTTATGTTTGGTTTAACACAGCATATTTTATAAATTAAGAATCTGATTACAGAGAAAGATTTCAAATTAAACAAAAGATAAATAAATTTTGGATGTCACATAGTCAAGGTCATGACTTACATAGTCAAGACTCCTGACTTACAGCCCTCACCTTTACATACAACAACACCTTCTGACTGATCACCATGTGAAAATTTACAATCCATCTAAAGTTTTCTTTATAATTAACTGCACCTGTATTAGTTTTCCTTATTCATGTGCATTGATGCTAACAGATAACAACTGGTTGTTACCACTATCCCCACAGGATTAATTATATTTAACGAAAAAGCAATATATACAGGGCTGGCATATAAACTTTACAAATACTTTGCAGTCAAGACACAGAGAAAGGGATCTTAGTTTAAACATCCAGTATGTAGATAGAGATATTGATCAAAAAAATTAATTCACAAAACCTGCAGGAATAAAACTGCCGCTGTCCCTTAAAAGTGAACAATTGTCAGTCTCCCCTTTAAAATCTTCATTAAATGTCAAGGTGCCTCAAGGGGCATTCCCATCAAAAATGTGGAAATTTCAACTCTGGATACTTTATTATGGATTGGAAAACAATCCAGACAAGACACGTTGCAGAAAGGAAGAAATATTAGGCTACATTCAAATCAACTCTTCACAACAACCCCAGTTCCATCTTACATAAATCAGATGAGTCAACTATCCCATAAAGGAGGTTCTCTTTCCAAGTACACAGTAGTTGAAAGTACTCACCGCAGCTCACTATCAAGGGCCTGGATAACTGCTGCAAAGCTGCGACTAGTCTGGTTCAAGTACTTGTAACAAGTTTTCAGGCCATCACTGAGAGTGTCCTGTGGACAGAGAAGACAGGTGGAGGAGGAGGTGGAAGTAGAAGTTGAGGAGGCACGGGGCTGGGGTAGGCGAGAGATGGTAGGGGGCCAATAACATACTCCTTCCCCTCTACACCAATCCCTAGTAGTCCAGGGGAAGAAGGCAACAACATAACAGCGATGGGAGTTCCCGACCCCTATCCCAGAAGCCCTGGGTGCTGCTGTAGGAGTCAGGCCCAGAGTAAGCTTGAAAAGAGCCCCAGCCTTAGTGCAGCAGGCAGCAGCCATGGGAGGCGGGGTTCCGGGCAGTAAGTAGTCAGGAGTTCCTTTCCATGGCCTGAGGGTGAAGATCGACAGACTAGACCGAGTAGAGTATGGACTTCCCCAGCCCCAAAACAAACACACACTCCCCAGTTTCAGCCAGATAAACAGCCAAAGGCCCCTGGGACACCCACTTCCACTCCATGCTCCGCCCCCACACATGGAATAACAAGTGCCCATTTCCTTAACCCCTTAAAACCCACTGAAGGACCTAGCACTTCTATGTTCTTATAACTTTGAACTTTAATACTATTACTTCTCTATTTTAGAGATTCACACACTTAGAGAGTTTGGTGGGTCCTCAGAGACAGTTATCTAACCCAACCTCCTTCACACAAGTTGAAACTGAGAACCAGAATAGGTGAATTTTTGTTCAGAGTCACATATTTGAACCCAGGTCTAACACCTCCAAAAGAAGTATTAAAACTATTGTACACCATGCTGTTATTCTCATAAAAAAATAACACCACGTCTTATTCTCAAAATGTTCAGTATTTGTTGAATAATTAAAATGTTTATACCTCCATTTCCTTAAGCCCAGGTATTACAGTTGCTACTCCATACAAAATAAAATTTGAACTTATCAGAAAGCTGGCTGTTCCTGTTATAGTACTTGACAACAACTCGAGCTGATCTTTTAGCTGAGCTGTAAATGACCAGACTTTTTACCCTTCCCTAAACAAGAAATAAAGGGCAGCTAGGTGGCACACTTCATAGAGTTCTGGGCTCAAAATCAGGAAGACTAATCTTCCTAAATTCAAATCTGGCCTTAGACACTCAGTAGCTGTGTGACCCGGGGCAAGTCACTTACCCCTGTTTGTCTCAGTTTCCTCACCTGTAAAATGAGCTGGAGAAGGAAATAACAAACCACTCCAGTATCTTTGCCAAGAAAACTTCAAATGGAGTCAAGAAGTGTCAGGCACAACTAAACAATGAAAAGAATAAGGGCAAATTGTACAAAGTATTTTCTACCAATTTTTCTGATGCAAATATAATGGGGGGTGGGTGGCAAATCTGATAAGTATTTCAAACCATCTCCCCTAACTGCTCAAACAAATGTTTTTCTAGCAAAAATTAAAAGAACTGGGAGATATATGTATACACGAACACACATTTTTAAAGTAACTTTAAAAGTCTTAGGATATTTAAAAATCTTGGCATCAACTATTTCTACCTCACATCAAAGGAGCAAAGAATGAATAGGAAGGGTAGGAATGTTAACGAAATCAACTAACTTCCTTTTCACTTAAAAAATCAGGTTGATAACACTTTCCTATAAACAAATTAACAACAGACCATTAGCCTTCATTTTTATTTTAAAAGTAAATTCACCTATTCTTTAATTGTAACTACCTAGTTATAGTCACTTGGATTCAGTCAGAGCTTCAATACCTAAGAACCACTTTCTTATAGAAGGCTATACTTTTCCTTACACCATATTATAATACATCTTGCATCTCCAGAAATAGAGACTGAATTTATTTCCCCGGCTATATCTCTTATACCCCTATTCTTTCCCCCTTATTTTCAGTAGGATCATAGGAATTAAGAGACAGAGAGACTTTTAGAGATAATCTTATTTTAGAGATAAAAGAAACAGAGACCCAGAGAGGCTATGCAACTTGCCCAAAATCACACAGGTAGTAAATAACTAACTTAGAATTTGAACCCAAGTCAAGGGTTCAAATCCATTGTTCATCATGCAAAGTGAATGAGAAAAACCTAGAGAACATCGTACATGGTAATAGCAATATTTTAAGGATGATCAACTGTGAAAAACTTAGCTATTCTGACCTAGAGAAAACCCAAGACAAATTGTCAGGTAAGATTTCTGGATCAGAAAATGAAAAGAGTAAAGACCCCTCTAATAAAGCTCTGATAATTTCACTGCTTAAAAATGTAGACAGAACACTGAATGTAGCTCTAAAAATTTTGTATTAAGAGAATATATTAAACCCAATAGGGAAGACATGCTCCTTTTTATAGACAATACTGTACCAATTGCTTCAGGGTCCCAGAACATTATAAGGATTCTTCAATAAGATCCACAGCTATCTAAGAAACTGGCTTGGTAATCCACGTAGAAAAAACAAAGTAGAAAAGTGATTGATATTGCCTAGATAATAAGATACAACTGGATAGAAAAACAACAGCACATTTATCTTTGGGCAGGCATTGTAGACAGACAAGATAATTGAACAAGAGAAGAACAGGCTGGACTGCATTTGAAAAATATGCAATGTTCTCAAGGACAGTATGATGCTCACTGCCACTAAAACTTATCTTCTAATTCTAATAATCTCCCTAGTGATGAACTATTGGCTGCAAATCAAGAAATACCCAAAGTTCTAAGGAATCAAAATTGTAGGTCATCCAAATGGCAGTGGAGAGTATCAAAGAAGTGGAACAAATGACATTATGTCTAGAAAAGGAAGGGGTCATGTAGTGACAAAGATGGAGGGACAATGTTGCATCTTTAGAAATTCGTGATTTGTCCTTTGTTTTCAAAGAGAACCAACGACATCAGGGAGTGATGTCTTGACTCATTCAAGAAATGGATTAGGGTGAGGCAGTGTTGCACAGTCTCTCTGTGCCTCACTCTCTCTTCCAGATTCATTGAAATCCAATGGCAAGACAAAAGTCAAGATAACTAGTGATGGCTGGGGATGCAGTGAATGACCTTGGCATCTCTGATACCATCACCAAACTCTAAGGGCTGTAGAGTTCCTGCTTCATCAGCCTTCATGGCTGTTGGAACAAATTGTTCTTATATGCCCATTCTATGAGGGGAAGTATTCACATGCTTCGGGTACACATTCCTCTAACTCACTGACCAGTCTGAGGCCCCTTAGTTATCTTCAACCTGGTTTAAGCCTGTCTGCCTAGACAATTTACCAAGGTGTGTCTGCATGCTACAGCTTCTTGGAGCCACAGGTGAGAGCTGAGTGCTAGGTAAACAACAAGGGTGGATGAGCAGCCCTGAAAAGGGTTCAGCAAGCCCTCACAACAGAGATGCTAGTCCTCCTTGAAAACTTATAAGAAAGCCTCGAGTGCCTTGGATAAATGGCGGACATGGACAAGAATCACAAAGGATGAAAAGGAGTAGAAGCACAAGTGGAAGGAGTTGGCTACACTGATGATCCATCAGAAAGCATGAAAGTAAGGAGCAGTCTAGCTGTGCTCATTATTTAAGGTATCATTCCAACAAGTGAAACTTTTCTTTTATAAAAGTTATAAAAGTAAAAACTCTGTAAAATCTTTTTTTTAAGTGTAGGTTTTTGACAGGTCATCTAATGGAGGTCACCTATTCATTCAAACACTAAGCAATACAGATTTACCCCCTAGGCTCTGTTCTAAGTCCTTTTCTCTCTATTCTTTTGGCAATTTCATCAGCTCAAAGTAGTTCAGTTACCATTTTTGTATAGATTACTTTCAGATTTATATATTCACACCTAGTCTCTCTCCTGAGCTCCAGTCCCACATCATTAACTGCCTACTGAACATTTCAAACTAAATGTCCCATTGGCATCTCAAACTCATCATATGGAAAACATAACTCATTACCTCCCCCTACTCTTTCTTATAAGTTCCCAACTTCTGTTGAAGGTACCAGTATCCTTCTAGTCACTTAGGATCGCAACCTGGATCATTCTTGACTCTTTGATCACCTTATATGAGGGAAAAAACATTTTAAGGATCAGAAACTAAGTAATATTTTGGTAAACCTCCCCATCAGAAACAAATTGTCTCAGTAATAGTGCTTATCCTGCAATCTTCCTGTCTCTAGCATTGTTCTCCAGAGGTAAACATTTCTCAAAGATTCCTTGACAAGCAGCCATTTTTATGGCTTTAAACACCTCAGTATCATTAACTCCCAACTCTCCCCTCATATTTAAAATTCAACAGCGTTATAGTATCTTTTCTCCCAAGCCCTACTCTTCTTCTGAACTGTCCTACTGAAAGGAACACCACCCTTCCCTTCACCCAGATTCACAACCTCTATGTAATCTCTACTTTCTCTCTCAGTCATACCACTTATCCAATCTGTTGCCAATTTGTTTCTATTTTCACATCTCTTCTCTGCCATGTTCTCTTCACTCACAAAGCTGGCACCATGGTTCAAGCCTCATAACCTTTTGTTATATTGTTATTACAATAAATTTCTAATTGGTGTCCTGACGTCAAGTCTCTTCCACATTCCAATTCATTTTCCATTCAACTACCAAAGTAAATTTTCTTAAGTTTAGGTCTGACCATGTCCAGTGGTGCCCCATTACCCGTAGTGTCAAAAATAAACCCCTTTTAATGGCATTTAAAGCTCTTCATAACTTGGCTCCTACTTTTCCTCTCTTCTTACATTCTCCTCCCCTCCTTAGAACTCTACTATCTTGTAATACTGGCCTATTTGCAGTTCCTTGAACATAGCATTCCACACCCTATGTCAGTGACTTCTTATAGTCTGTTCCCTGTGCCACTCCTTACTAACCTCCCCTTTTTAGATCACTGGTTCCTTTAAGACTCATCTCAAGCTCTGTTTATTCTAGGAGGTGCCCTGGCTGCCAGGGCCATGCTCTCTGTGGTTGAACTTCTATTTACTCTGCCTTGATATGTTTTATATATGTGGTCTTCCCCATTAGCATGAAAACTCCTCAAAAATAGGGATTGTTTTTGTTTTTCCTCTTCTATTCCAAGGCATAGCATTGTCTGGTACACAGTAAATGCTTAACACTTGACCAATTGCTTTCATCATATCATCCCCCCAAATGGCAACTGCTTATTGCTTTGCCTACCACAACAATTTTTAAATCTTTCACTTTCCATTCATGTTCCATGAACCTTCTCAAGAGTCCCAGAGCTGTTCCTCACAAACCCAGGTGGCATCCATGTTTTCACAAACAGGCCAACATCAAGCCCACTTCCTTGCCTTTTCTCATGCTCTTAATGGAATGCCCTTTTCCCCTCCTCTCCAACAATCCAAATTTTGCCCAACTTAAGGTTCAAATAAAAACCAGCTTAGTATTTCCCTCACTTTCAATTCATTTAGTAATCATAACCCTTACCACTCAATATTGCAAATCTTGTGGTTTAACGGAATAAAGGGCTGTCTCTGGTAACTCTATCTTACCTACTAAAAGCTAACTCCTAAATGGCAAATGTCTTCTTTTATTTCTTCTACAATGCAAGTTTGGTCTGGACAATCTTTTGCTAAAGTTCATTTGACTATGACAGACTTTTCAAAAAATTCCTGTAAAAACCTAAACTAGTATCTCCAGGCTCCAGGAGCAACTCTAAGCTTTTCAAAAGCAAATTCTCTCAAATGCCCAGTTCTGGACATCCTCAAATCTGCCCTTTCATTTTAGGGAAGATGGAAGAGACAGAAAAAAAGAGATTTGCCCAAGATCATACAGCTGGGGACCATTCCCTTAGTATTATCCAACTCTCCTACTAATTCATAGGAGATAATTCTTTTTTCATGCTCCAGTACTAGGTCAAGAGCCCTGAACCTGGTAGCTTGGTATTTGGAGGTGTAAGAGATTTAGAAATTAACTGGCTAATGCTGAAAATTGTCTTTACACATAATTGGAAAAAATTAAGTACTATTAAATAATGTAAAAAAAAAATAATGCTCACACTATTTATTCTGCAGAGGAGGAAACTGTAACCCAGAGTTAATATTCAGGAAAGCCTGTATTGGAAAAACAGGTCTTGCCTTCATTTAGAAGGCTTTTCCCACTTTATCTGAAGATTTTTGGTTTCCTTTTTCCATTGCACTTTTAAAATTTCATCTTATCATGAATTCTGCCTGTACTACAGTGACCCTGGGCAACGTTCTGAATATGAAGTCAGCACCTGGCTTCAAAATTTGGTGACCTCACCTGTAAAACGAGGGTAGCTGACCTTGAGTCTGAGGGCCCTTCTAGTTCTAGACCCATGATCCCATGACTAGATGACTTCTGAAAACCTTCCCAGCTCTATGACGCTTACTGCTTCCCCGGTTGGTAAAGTGGGGTGGGGGATGCGGACGCAGGGAATAAACTGGGGTGAAATAATCTCCAAGCCCCTTTCCAATTACGAAAGCTGGGCACCCACTCCAATCAGAATTGATTAAGCGCGGGGAGCACGCCAGGCTCCGCGGGGGGCCCGAGGCGGGGCCGCACCGGCCCTCCCCGGCACCGCGGGCAGCGCACAATAAGCATCTTGGGAGGAGCTGCCACGGATCTTTCACCTGTCCCAGGCTGGGGGCGGGCTGACAGAGAGGGCTCGTCCGGGGTGGGGACGAGGGGGGAGGAGGAAAGCGGAGGGCGCGCCGCGGACCTGGGCTGCGGCCCGGCGGGGGGCCTCGGGCGACGCCCCACTCACCTGGTCCAGTTTGGGCATCACCTTCCTGGCTCCCCCCATCTTGAACCGCAGGAGGTTGTACAGCTCCTCCGGGTGCCCGAGCAGCTCCACGAACTCCATGTCGGGGCTGCAGACGGGCTTCTCTCTCAGTCAGTCAGTCAGTCAGTCAGTCAGTCAGTCAGTCAGTCAGTCAGTCAGTCAGTCAGTCAGTCAGTCAGTCAGTCAGCGTACTCAGCCTAGCCGTCGGCTTCCTTCCTTCCTTGGTTACCACCGGCGCCGTGACTGACAGACCACTAATACGCTGAAGGCTAAGGGGCGGAGCCGCGAGGAAGGAACCGCGAGGGGAGGAGGTTCCAAGCTGCTGGTCACGCCCCTTCTTTCACCACACCACCAATCGATGCCTAAGGCTCGAGATCCCGCCCCCTCCCGAGATCGCCGGGTAGAAGAACGCACGTTCATTGGCCCACGATGCTCGCACCAGGAAGACGCTGGCCAATAGGCAAGCCGGACGAGTCTGGTGTGACGGACGCCTTCCCGAAGCCCATTGGACCGCCGTCTTGGGCTTCCCTACGCGAGGCCTCTGGACTCCTACCTCTGAACTCCTGTGAGTGGGAATGGAGGAGGCGGCAGCGTGGGCCGCGGTGTGAGGGAAAGTACAAAGGTCCTGGGTGTCGGGTGGCTAGTTTTCTATTGCTCAGCCCCGGAGCTCGAGGCGGTGCGCTGGGCTCGGATCCCTTCCTACCCACTAGCCAGGCCTGAGGGCCTTGTCTTCTCCCGCCAAGTGCGCCGATTCCCACTGCCGGAAACTCCTGGTTATCGAGGGGGAGGGGGGATAACGAATTCTCGGCACTCTCTGTGCCCGGGGCGGTGGTTGGGGGGTGGGGTGGCGTGTCGGGCGTCCGAGTCAGGACCGCCCTGAGCCGAGCTTCGGGGGGCCCTGAACCCCTGAAAGCTGGAGCCACTTCTCAGCCGTCCGCCTGCTCGTTGCTCAGCGGGGATGCTTCCCCGGCACCGCTTGGCACTGCCCACTCACGTAATTCGTCGGTCGAGCCAGCAGCGCCGCCCAGTTGGTGCCCGGTCAAGCTGCTCTGGGTCAAACAGCATTCATTAAGCTCCCACTGGGAGTAGGGAACGGTGAACGCTCGGTGCTGCGGCAAATAAAAGCCCCAAATGGAAACGTTCTCTGCTCTCAAAGACATCGAAAGGGGAGACAGAGCAGTAGAAGCAAAATTGGTATAAACGAGATTTCTTTTTTAAGATACTGTATACCTTTTGTTTGTCTGGATTCGACCCTGTATCCCTTCCCGAGCCCCTCCCATTCTTCCTAACAAAGAATTCTTTAAAGGGAAAAAAAAGTGGCCGAAAAAAATCTACAATTATATTCAGTGTTCCCTTGACCCGTAGACTCTTCTGTGTCTTACTTGAGGTCAAAATTGTTCTTTGTGCTTTCGGAACATTAATTTTTTTATTGTTTTGCGGTGGTTCTTAACATCGACGTTGTAGTTACCGTATGTTGTTTTCTTGGCTTTGCTTAACTTCACTGTTTATCAGTTCATAGAGATCTTTACATGCCTCTCTGTATCCATCACATACATAATTTCTTACACGTAATATAATATTCCATTACATTCGGAGTACCATAGTTTGTTTAGCCATTACTTAATCGATGGGCATCTCTAGTTCTTTGGCATGTTTTGTTTTTTTTAATGAAAATTCTAGCAGAGGACAATCCCTCGGTGCAGACTTCCTAATTGTTGTTAAATTTCTAATCTTAAAAAGTTCTGTACTACACTGAAAGGTTGTTATTTGCCAAGAGTCATGTGTGGGATTGGAGGGAGGGTTTGAAGTGAACTCTTTTCTCAGTCAAGACTAGCCCCCAAGCCACTTCAATGTGTTTGTGTATTCATATACATTCTTTATATATTTGTATATACAAATTATGTATATATATGTATACAAATATGTATCTATGTAGTTTACATAATTTGTAAATATTATATACAATTTACATATATGCACAAACAGAAAAATATTTATAAGCATTTTTTTAACCTTTAATATGGATCAGACACAAAATAAATATAAGTAATGGAGAAAAGAGAGGAATGGCCTGCAGCTGGAGAATGATCAGGAAAGGATTTAGGGGAGATGGTGCTTGAGCTAAGCTTTGAAGGAAACCATTGTGGAGTACCTAAGGTGGAGAAGTTAAGAAGAAAGTGCATTCCAGGTATGGAGGCACAGCCCATGCAAAGGAACTGAGCCAAAGGTGGAATGTCATTAGTGAACAGCAAGGCCGTTGCGTTGGACCAAAGAGTTTCTGAAGGGAAGAAGTGTTTAAGAGGAGCTTAATGCATAAAATCCCTTTTCATTTGCCACAAACTAGCCTTCCTTGCACTATGTAAGTTTACAGGCTAAGAAAGAAATCCAAACAGACCCATCTTTCTACATCTACCAAAGCATTCCCAGAACATCCTTGAGTACTAAGTGAACCTTGTACAAGTGTTTGTATGGTCCCTAGTTCTTAAGTTATTTATTACCTGGGCCCGGGAATTGCTTCCAACAAGCACTTCTCAAGTCAACGTTAAATATACTGGCCCCAGCAAATCTCTTGAGACCTCAAATGCACCCAGATACCATCCACCACTCTCACGGAGTACCTTCTAACCAACAACCCCACTTTTCTAGCTTCTATCCACAGCCACAGTCCAGCAAACACCTCTCTACTTCATTTCATTTTCTAAATGTTTCCTCTTCTCTCTCCCTGCTTTATCTGTAAATGTCTTTGAACTAGTTTGGCTATTTATAGTCAAAGAAGGCTTATCCCTGGTAGATTAGGCAAAGTATGACAGAAATGTCAACTGGGAAAACTCCAGTAACTACTAGAAGGGCTCTTTGGCATCTTTGTTCCCACACCTCCAGTTAAGCCATCACAGTTTCGGTATGATTTAAGGAAGTCATAGGGCAAGTCACTTAGCCTTAGTGCCCCAGATTCCTTTTTAAGGATTAAGCAGCAGAGGTGCCCATCTGCATTAAGTAGAGTTTCCTTAACAGGAAGGAGAAGAAAGCAAGGAAAAACTTCCTGACAATTTCTTCTGCTTGTATTAGAAAATTTTCTATTACATTGAACCAAAATCCAACTCTGTTCAATTTCCACCCACTACTTCTAGCTCAGCCTTGAACTTGTAGAGCAAGTATACCTCTTTCAGATGATACCTCTTAAGACAATTGAAGACAGCTTAAATCAGAACAGGAGTCTTCTTTATTCTATGCTAAATGTTCCCAGGTCATTTAACTAATCCACATAAGGCACAATTTCTTGTTTCTTCCATTGTTGCAGACATCTTGCCTCTCTAAATGCAGTCAAAAGATTGAATTAGTTTCTTTGGCTAAAAGAGATGTGGATCTGAGTGCAGGCTTTGATACTTCTTTCCTGCATTACAATTGGCAAACCATTTAAAATTTCCAGGCCCCATTTTCCTTATCTGTAAAAATGAGAAAAATAACACTTGCACAAGATTAATTTTTGAAAGTACTTTGTAAATTAAAGTGCTATGTAAATGTAAATTATACTCATTACAGTGATCAAGGTATATCATAGTACTCAAGAGCTAATGGTAGGAACAGAGGATTGAAAATCTCTCTTTCTGAAAGTATCATTGCTTCCATTGTAAAATAATAATAATAATAATAATAATAATGTGAAATAGTATTGGAATGGTAGATTGGAATCTGGCCCAATCTGGGGAAAGTCTGTCAAGGTCTTCAAGGCCAAGCTAAAAAGTCTGTAGTTGAGGCAGCTAAATGGCTCAGTGGATAGGGAGCTAGGACTATAGTTAGCAAAATCCAAGTTGAAATGAATATGAATGAATATTATAATATGAATAAATATGAATATGAAATCCTGTTTCATATACTTAATCACCATGTAACCATGGGCAAGTTACTTGAGGAGGAGGAGAAGGAATAGCTTGCATTTACCTGTACAGATTTTGCAATGAATCTATCTCTTCCACTGACAAGTAAATGCTTGTATGGGCTAGTCTTCCTTTTTAAAGAGAAGGTAAATGGACTACAGAAACACCTCCTCAATTTCTAGGTAAATTGTTATTTAACAAAAGTGGAAGAAGGGGTTAGAGGTAAAAAACAAGGGAAAAAAAGGCAAACAGGACTTCTTTTGTGCTTCAGAAATATGCAAAGTAGAAGCAAGTGACAGTAAAGAGAGGGAAGAAAGACAAGTGAGCTTTGGAGTTATGCTAAAGGAATGAACTCCAACAGAAAAAGAAACTGACCAGTCTGAGGATTTAACAGCTCCTTGTCCTCCAAACGATGATGTCCATCAACAGGTGGTCCTAAAGATTCACTTATTCCCCAAAGAGAATAATAAAATATTAGAGCAAGAAGGGTCCTGGGGGTATGGGGAGGTACTTACAACTAGGGAAAGGCCTCTTGTAGGTAGCACTTGAGCTCAATTGAAAAAAATGAAGGATTCCAACCTAAAAGCCAAAGATTAAGAGAGAGTATCTCAGGGAGTACCCCTTAAAGCCATGGGGTGACAGTTTGTGCAAAGACTGTGAAAAAGATGTAATTGTGTGTAAGACAGCAAAAAGCCTAGTTTAGTTGGACTGAGGAGTAAATGAAGAGGAGTAACACATGATAACCCTGAGAAGAAAAGTTGAAGCCAGGTTGGGAAGGGCTCTTAACTCGAGAGTTTGTATTTGACTCTGGAGATAATCACTGGAATTTGAGTGTGTGTGTGTGTGGGGGGGTGACACTGTAGGATGTTCCAGGAATATCACTTTGGCAAACTGTATGAAGAACGAATCAGAGAGGGAAAGACTTCAAGCAGAGACCAGTTCAGAGGCTCTTGCAATAGCACAGATTCAAGGTGATAATCAAAAGTAGGGTAGTGACTGAATAGATGCAAAAGATATTGTAAAGGTAGATTCCAGAAGACATGGCAACTGACTGAATATGGGAAGGGTGGGGGAGAAGATGGAAAAGGCTAACGCCTGGACTATAAACCTGAGCATTTGTTAGGGTAATGCTTTCTAACAGAAATAGGAAAGTTTACTATAAGCAGCAGGTTCATTGTTTTCTTTTGTTTTGAAGAAGGGAGAAGGCTAGGAATGAGTTTTATTTTGGACTTGAGTTTGAGATGCCTGTTGAAAATCTCACTGGATATACCCAGTACACAAGCTTTGAAAGGAAATAGAGAGAGGATAGTTTCTATGTCTTAAATGCATTCCTTCACATTTCCTTTAAAAATCCTTAATTTCAAAGGGTTCAAAGAGCCATCTCCTGCTCAAAGCCTTTCCCATTTTCTCTCTTCCCCTCTACCATACCATGAGCAACTGTTGTACAATTTATAATCAGAGAACCAAAGACTTAGGGCTAGAAGGGAACTTATAAAACATCATCTCCTCTCCTTTTGCAGATGAGGAACCTGCGACTCACAGGGATTGAGTAGAAAGCAAACTGACCCTAGAAAGGATCTGACTTGAGTTTGATCAAATCCTAACTCCAAGATGGAACTTGGGCAATTCACTTAACCTGCACAGAGACTGATTCATCTCTGAAATGATGGGGTTACATATAAATCATCAGCATTTCTATATATTACCCCCAAAAAATGCACCAAGAAGAAATAAAAGAGAAATGCCATTTAAAATAACTTCAAACAACAAAAACCTACTTGCTAGGACAAACCCGGAAACTATATAAACACAATTGCAAAACACTTTTCACAAACTTGGAAAGACTTACTTGAACTGATGCTGAGTGAAGTGAGCAGAACCAGGAAAACATGGTACACAAAAACATGGTGCAATGACCAACTTTTTTGATAGACTTAGCTCTTTTTTAGCAATACAGTGATCTAAGACAATTCCAAAAGACTCATGATGGAAAATGCTACCCACATCCATGTGTGTGTGTTCGTCCTTCGTTGCCAAAGAAGACCATGCCATCAGAGAAATGATGACATGACTTGCACTTGACTTTGTTTTGAGTGAGGGAGGGCTGTGCAGGTCACCAGCCTCACTTCTCCTCCAGAGCCCTCTGAATCCAGTGACCAGATATTCATCAGGATGACTGGAGATGACCCAGGATGAGGCAATTGGGGTTGAGTGACTTGTCCAAGGTCACACAGCTATTGAGTGTCAAAAGTGTCTGAGGTGAGATTTGAACTCAGGTCCTCCTGACTCCTCTATTCATTGTACTACCTAGCTGCCCCAAAGGTTGACAATATAAGCAAATTATGGGAGAATGGAATACTTTACCTGTCAGATTTAGGAATATGGAAAGAATTTATGATCAACCAAAAGATAGAGAACATTACAGGATATAAAATGGATAATTTGATTACAAACAAAACCAATGCGGCCAAGATTAGAAGGAAAGCAGAAAACTGGGGAAAATTTTTTTACAGCAAGCTTCCCTGATAAAGGCCTCATTTCTCAAACAGAGAACTGAGTCAAATTTATAAGAATACAAGTCATTCCCCAGTTGATAAATGGTCAAAGAATATGAACTGGCAATTTTCAGATGATATGAAAAAATGTTCTAATTCACTACTGATTAGAGAAATGCAAGTTAAAACAGGTCTCAGGCACCACTGCACACCTGTCAGACAGGCTAATATAACAAAAAAGAAAAATGACAAAGTTTGGAGATGTGCAAAAATTAGAACATTAATGTATTGTTGGTGAAGCTGTAAATTGATGCAACCATTCTGGAAAGCAATTTGAAACTATGATCAAAGGGCTATAAAATTGCATGCCCTTTGACCTAGCAATATCAGTCCTAGGTCTCAAACTCCAAAAAAATTTTTAAAAAAGGAAAAGAACCTGTCTGTACAAAAATATTTATAGCAGCTCTTGTTATCATGGGAAAGAATTGGAAATTGAAGGTATGCCCATCAGCTGGGGAATGACTGAACAAGTTGTGGTATATGATTGTGATGGAATACCATTGTACTATAAGAAATGAGCAGGATGCTGTCAGAAAAACCTGGGAAGGCTTGCATGAACTGATGCAAAGTGAAGTAAGCCAAACCGGAACATTGTACATAGAAATAACAATATTGTATGATAAACTACTGTGAATGACTTGGCTGTTCTCAGCAATACAGTGATCCCACAATTCCAAGGGGCTTATGTCGAAAAATACTACCTACCACCAGAGAGAGAACTGATGGGGTTTGAAGATTGAAGCATATATTTTAAACTTTAATATTCTTGAATTTTTTAGTCTGTGTTTTCTATTGCATCATGGCTAATATGGAAACGTTTTGCGTGACTGTATATGTATAAACTTATATCAAATTGCTTGCTTTCTCAAGGAAGAAAGACAGGAGGGAAAGAATATGGAACTCAAAACTTCAAATTTTTTGTTTACATGTAATTGAGAAAAAAAATATAAAAATTTTATATATAAAAAATAAAACAATGGGGTAAATTTAGATGACTTCTTCAGATCCATTTCAGCTTTAGATCTTTGAAACTTGACTCCAAATCCAGTTTCTACTATACCATGCTACCTCCCTTGGGGTTTAAGTGACTTGCCATGAGTCACAATGCCAATTTGTGTCAGGGGCTGACTACCCTTGAGCCCAGGTCTTCCTTCCTCTGGGGCCAGATCTTTATCCACTGGGTAATACTGCCTTTTTTTTTTAAACTATGGACAGTAATTTGAAAGAAAAGCATATTCTCTTTGATAAGGCAGGATAAGCATTTATATAGCACCCACTATGTGCCATGTGGTCTCACAACCCTGCAAGAGAGGTACTATTACTCACATTTTACAGCCCAGAAAACTGAAGCAGATAAGGTTGAGTGACTTGTCCAAGGTCACACAGCTAGTAAGTGTCTGAGGCTGGATTTTTAACTTGGGACTTCTTGATTCCAGATGTAGTTTCACCCATGATAATAAGAACATAAGGAACTCTCTTCAAGAAAGGGTATGAGGCCATCTTGAGGATAACCATTGTTATTAAACAAAGCAAAGGAATAATGTCATGTCACCTTTGTGAAACATGTACTTTTCCAAGTACTCAAATCTCATTTGATTCTCATGGTAATTGGAAGGAGAAAGTTGCTAAGCAGGGGTATGTTACTGTACCATGATGACAAATAGGAATAGACTTAGACACATATGAAATGATGCACAGTAAAGAAAGAAAACTCTGACCAACATAAACACTTCTAAATGCGTCAATAATTTGGTGAGATTTTCCTTTTTGGAACAAGGCCTGTGGTTTCATGGATATAGAGAACTCTCAGGAGGGATCTATCCATGCAGATTAGAACTTTTTTTGACAATTTAGTCTTAGAGTTGCCTTAAGCATTAAGAGATCAAAGTATGTCATTCAGTGCCTCAAAGTCAGGATTTGCAGGGGTAGAGATGAGTACTTTGAACCCAAGCCTTCCTGACTCTGATGCTGGTTCTATTACTATTAGCAACACAACCCCCAAAAAATGCAGACTCATGTTACTTATCTTATTTTAATCCTTAAGAAAGTATATCTTCATGAACATGTTGTCTTCCCCATTAGAGAGTGTACTCCTTAGGGGCAGGAATTGTCTCCTTTCTATTTGTATCCTCAATACTTACTTAATAAGTACTTTTTCATTAATATATTTAAATGTTTCTGGTAAGAATTATTTTTTAAAGGATAAAAGGTTTGACTGATATTTGGGAAGGGTCCATTCCATATTATCTATTCAGAGATAAAAGGTAATTGTGGCATTTAAAAAGACCAACAATGAATGATGTAGTGGCAGTTTCTCTAACTAATCCTAAAGGATTTGAGGGGTTAGAGAGTAACAACTCTTTTAAGGGATGCTTGATGGATCAAATATACGGTTTTATACCCCAAATTGCCTCAAAATGGAAGCCAGGGGTAGTCCTAGGTACAATCAGGAATTAGATGATTTCTTTGGAATTTGTGGAAATGTTTCCTGAAGTATATTATGTCCATTTGACTCCACAGCTGTGTATCTTGAATTCACTAAGAGATTTCCCCATCAGAATGTGAGTTCCTTAAGAGTAAAGATACTGCTTTTGCCTTTCTTTGTATCTCTAGCCCTTAGCACAGTGCCTGGAACACAATAAAGGTTTAACAAATGTTTATTGACTGAGTAACCAAATTTGGGAAAATTTGGAGAATATTTATTGAAAAGTGGCATCACCACCTTAGGAGTTAAGAAAATAAGGTCCCAAGGAAAAGGCAAAGAAAAGGTACTTTTAGACTTGCAAAAAAGATATACAAGTCCAACTTAAAGGGTTTTAAGCACATTGTACAATGAAAGGGTAACAAAAAGAAATGGCCTTTAGCCTATAGCATGAAGGACTCAGATGAATCATAATTTCATGACTGAGGACTAGTGAAGAGGCAGTGTGGTTTAGTGGAACACTGAAAAGTTTCAACCATTTGCTGGTTGAGTAAGTCACTTAACCTCCGTTTGGAGTGTTGTGAGAAAAACACTTTACGAAGGGAGATGGATATATATAATCCTTTTGATATTTATGCATGTGCATTTATATGTATATATTCCAAGCTACAATTATAGTATTGGAACGTGAACAAAATAGGAAATTGGTCTCGTGCCACTAGGTTATAGTCATGGAGAAAGGCTGACCAAGCAAACAACGAAGTAGGCAGTTAATGAACAAACATTAAGTGCTTACTATGTGCCAGGAACTGGGAATTGGAATACAAGTAAGAAGTTAGTAGTGCTGCTTACATTGTAATGAAGGAAAACAATACATAAAAGGGAAATGAAAGATGAGGAAGGGGAAAGAAAAGAAGGTGGGGGCAACAGCAGAGAAAGGCAAGAGTCAAGAGTACAGGCTGAAGATGAATGAACGTTTCTAGGAAGAACCAAATAACTGAATACAAAAAAAGGCAAAAAAATGTCTCTTCCCTCAAAAAGCTCATTCTAATAGGGGAAGACATGTACAAAACAAGGCACACAAAAGATATATACAGAGTAGATGGAAGGAAATCTCAGAGGGGACGACACACTAGCAGCTTGGGGTACCAGGAAAGATCAATTGCTGGACATGGGATTTGAGTCAAGTATTGAAGGAAATCAGGGAAACAAAAAGACCAAAATGAAGAGGCAGAACGTTCCAGGCCTGGGAGACAGACTGCAAAGGCATAAAGATAAGCAATAGAGGGTGATGTCTAAGGCCAGTGCAACTAGACTGTGGACTTTGTAGGGGGTATAAAATCTAAGTCTAGGATTGAGTTATGAAGGGATTTAAATGCTAAACAGAAGACTGTATGTTTGATCAACAAGATCTGGGAGCTCAACAAGAAGTGAAATGACAAGGTCAGACTCACAATTCAGAAAAAAATACTTTGACGATTGAGTAGAAGATGGATTGCTGTGGTTGTGGAAACTTGAGGCAGGGAGAACAGTTAAAGAGCTATTGCAAATAGTCCAGGTGAGAAGAGGGCCTGAACTAGAGCTCACACAAGATTCAAAAAGGGTTTTGATCAATGACTGGATGCATAAGCTGAAGAAACCTAGACTGTTAAAGGTTGTAACCCTAATTTTTTAAGGTCAGAAAACATAGTACTCTCTAGCACCCCTCTTAAGGACACTACCAGGCAGCTCAGACTAGGTGTGACCTCCAAAGGGCATTTATGTCCTTAACAAGAACTGAACAACAAGAAGTCTTTACATTATTTATCAATGAAAGTCAAATAGAGTTGAACTTTTATCAACCATACCTTTTAATGAGAGTAGCTGGTTTGTTTCAGTCCCACTCCTTCAAATGGTGGTATAGTTTTAAATAACCAAAGACTGTCTTCTTAATATGACCAAGCCCTTCATACTAAGAGGATAGGATAACTCTGGCTTACAGGTCTCTATGTAAGCGCTAAAAGGGAACCTTTATAATATACTCTTGGTTAACTAATTATAAATTCTATTTCTAGTTAAAATCATATGCAATAGTCCTATTTGTTCAACAATACTGAGAAGGTAGTATATGTATTAAATTCATTTTTAAAATGAGAAAAAAGGCTTCCAGGATAAAGGACTCAAGGTTAAATAAGGTCAGAAGGTCAGAACACAGATCACTTTGGAATTCAACATTGCCTTCAAGTTTTATTGGCAAAAAAACAAGTAGTCAATGGTAAAGGGCTAAGTTTTATTTTTGTGCTTCAAGAGCAATACAAGGATAGGCACTAGATCTTGACCGGGGACTTTGTAAATATTAATGTTTCCATTTTTAAATAACATCAATCAAGGAAAAAAAATAAACCTCAAAGGAATCACAAATACATCCATTAGATTCACAGATGATTTTGCAAATGTCTGTATTTTAACTGCATAACTTTGACCCTAGGATATTTTTCTTTTAACTGTCAAAATATATCCCTTTCCTCTTTTAAGGGTGCAACTGAAATATCAACATTTAGCTAGGTATCTTTCTTAACAAAAAACTTCTACGTGCAAAAGGCATTTTCTTTTGGAGCCAGCTGCCTACACCCTTTATTAATCACTGACATTTCAAAAAGAGAAACCTCTCAAGAAAAGGGGGCCCAAACACCTTAGAAACTTCTCAAATAAGCCCTACCCCATTTACCTTTTTATTCTGAACTTAAATATCATAAAAGAAGTATTTCTATGTAGAAAGGACACAAAAAGAGAATTGCATGAAAATGTAAACCTACATTTCAGAGCACTTGTTTTAAAAAAAAAAAAGGATATAATTCCACATTTTACGTTCAAAACTCCTCTTGCTGTCTGTACTTCCATCTGAACTTTCTTCTGTTCCCTTTTGTACAAGCCCCACCCAATTTAACATAGATCAACTGGCACCAAAGAAAAAGGGGGAAACACAGTCTCTTTTTACAGGTATATGAAGTACATTAGGGAAGCTCTTCCTCAGTGGCCTGAACTTCATTAGGCTCTTCTAGTGTCACCTTGGGTTGGCAATGGGGGCACCACCAGGTGAGTCTCTGGAAACCACTTGGAGACCCAAAGCTATCCTTCATGACTGGGTGTCCAGCAGGACACTGCTCTTTCTGGTAGATCACATGGTGCTGTGGTTTCCCCTCCAATTTTTTCTGAAGCCAACCAACACTGAAACTCACAACATGATCCAGCAAGGACTCAAGGTTCAAAGCAGTTAAGCAAGAACCTAAAGAGAGGGGATGAATTTTGGCCAAGTACAAAACTTCATTCTTTATGATGTTTCCTACAAACCAAAAAGATGAAAGGAGGAAAAAAAAGACAAACATGAGGAAACAGGCATATAAATAAATTTACAAATTATAGTAGTAGAAGGGTATTGGACTTGCTAATTTATCTCAATTCCCAATGAGAAAGGCTTTGAGTGATCAGCTGGAGCAAGTCCCTCTCCTGAGGAAGACTCTTGCCTTGAAACAAGAGCACTGATGCTCTGAACTCATGGAGGGAAGGAGAGATCAGAGCTAGTTAGTAGTGAGCTGCCCACATGAGATTATAATACTTAACAAAGAAAGAGGCAGTGTGACCAGATGGAGGACAACCTCCAAATCCACGTGAATCCAATTCCTGCCTCTGGTACAATACTTTGGACAACAGGTAGGTCTCAATCTCTTGGTGCCCCTAGGCACCTCTCAGATTTAAATTGCAGAGTCAGAGATTTCTTTATTCAGAGGTATCATGATAACATAGATACAGCCCCCCAAAAAAGTTAAGGGGAATAAGAATGAAATAAAAAATAATATTGGCTATGGCTACAACCAGGCATGCAACCAGGCAAGTCTCCTCCCATTAGTAGCATAATGATCAGCTCTGAGCACATAGAATGTGGCATATCACATTGTGCTCCCAGAGCACTCTACCTCCCTTCATTTTTATGAGTGCCTTTTCCAATTCTATAATGGTTTATTACATCTTGTTCTAGGGCATATGTTTCCTTTGTAGTCCTATTTTAAGCATTTAAAAATATTACTCAGAGAATGAAACCATAGACTTCACCAAACTGCCAAAAGAGGACATGGTATAAAAAAAAGTTAAACATTTTAAAACAAAGAAATTCCCCTTTTGGCCCAGCCATACCCAGGCCTGCAAAGAATCTTTGGTCCAGAAGGGTATAGCAGACAGGGTTAGCCTGCTTCAAAGCTTCCAAGGCTTGCCTTCGATCAAACTCCTCGGAGAGGATATCTGAAGATGGTTTGACCATGGGTCCCAAGCACCAGTATATCCGACAATTATAAAATGCCAGAAAGCCCTTTGCAAAGTGTAGAACCAACCTAGAAGATGACAAGAGAATTTATCAACACAGTAAAGGCAGATCATCAACAGAGCTGAGCTCAAAACAGCGGCATTTGTTGAACACTTACTATATACAAAAGGGTCTGGGGGAGGTATACAAAAATGAAACAAGAAACCATGAAAAAATAAAATGAGTTAAACACTAAAAGCAAATACACAGAAGAAAACAGAAAGTTCAGAAGAGGACACAAAGAAGGCAATTTTGTTACTTAAAAACCTCATGTCACAAAAACAGGATGTTTCATATGCAATTTTTATTTTTCTTTGTATACTGAAATGTTCCTTTTGTTGATGTCTACTAATCAAAATAAAGATTAAAAATTAAAACAGGCAGAGGAATGCAGTGGCTTTCAGAGTTCTAAACACAGAAGAGCATTTGGGGCTTCCTCAAAGCTGAAATTCTGCTATCACTTCCTGAGACAACCCCACTTTATGGTGTCTACCTTGCTAGGCCAGTGTTCTTTCCATCATAACAGGCACATAAACTCTAGAAAAAACCTGCCTCAGGATACCTATCTCTTCTCCCACACCTAAAGGCATTGTGAGGATGAAGAATCACAGCACCTCATTTCAAACTACCCAAAAAAGTGCTAATAACAAGAATGGAGGGGATTAGGGGAAGATATCACTAGGTATTCATAAGGACCCTCACATTTTCAACCAATTTCTTACTGAGTCATTAAAGTCATTATTAGTTATTACTAGGGAAAAAAACAATTTTTATTTCATTTTACAAATGGGGAAAACCCACAGCTCTTAAAGAAACAGTGACTTCACCTGTCAGATTGGCTAACATGACAGAAAAGGAAAATAGTAAATGTTAGGAGGGATGTGGGAGAATTAATACATTAATGCATTGTTGATGCTGTGAAAATCAATCCAACCATTCTGGAGAACAATTTGAAACTGATCAAAGGGCTATCAAACTCTGTATACCCTTAATCCAGCAATATCCCACAAAAAATCCCCCCCCAAAGGAGAAAGGACCTATAAGCATAAAAATATATACAGCAGCTTTTTCTATTGTGCAAAGAATTGGAAATTGAGGGCACACCTATCAATTGGGGAATAGCTGAACAAGTTGTGATACATGATTTTAATGGAATATTGGAATGGAAATATTGGAATGGAATATTTAATGGAATATAATGCTATAAGAAATGATGAGCAAGCTGATTTCAGACTTATGTGAACTGATGCAAAGTGAAGTGAACAGAACCAGAAGAATACTGTACACAGTAACAGCAATACTGTATGATTATTAACTGTGAATGACTTTGCCACTCTCAGCAATACAATGATCCAATATAGTTCCAAACGACTCATGATGAAAAATGCCTCCCGAGAAAGAACTGATGGCAAATGAATACAGACCGAAGCATACTATTTTTACTTTGGGTATTGTTTTTTGTGGAGGGTTCCCCTTAGGGTCTATGTCTTCTTTCATAACATGACTAATATGGTAATATATTTTACATGATTGAACATGTATGACCCATATCAAATTATTCAATTACGGGGGCAGAGGGCGCCATGCATGTAGAAAATTGGAACTCAAATTTTTTTAAATGAATGTTTAAAATTGTCTTT
Source organism: Bettongia penicillata ogilbyi (assembly GCA_023548195.1). Taxonomy (NCBI): domain Eukaryota; kingdom Metazoa; phylum Chordata; class Mammalia; order Diprotodontia; family Potoroidae; genus Bettongia; species Bettongia penicillata. Next base: position 2,303,227 of record JAJHZJ010000574.1, on the reverse strand, counting down.
ACATGTAAGTGAGAGAAAGTTTTATATATACATACACATGTACATATACACACATTTATAAAGAATAAAGTGACTTTTCCAAAAACTTTACAACAAATTTAGGTTAGCACCTGGATTTGAATTCTTAGTGCACTGATTAGCCTATATAAACATGCTACCTCCTCTGCGAAAGAAAATAAAATACATACTTACAGACAATAGTCAGACACTCAGACATCTCACCCCCTTCTTGTTAGTTTTGAGAACACCTTGACCAAACTAATACCTGGGTAAGGGGTCCTTCCAGTCTCCCTTCTTGTTGGCTTTTGTGGCTCTGGAGTATTCACTTGCCCGAACGCTACCAAACATACCAAAATGGAAGCAAAGCCAAGGCCCAGAATTTTGAGAAGTATTTAGCCACCAAGGTTTATTAAGAGGCTCCTTTTCTTCTTCCCCAAGTTCAAGGGCTTTAATGGCTGAAGATGTACCAGGAACTTCTTGTCCATCTAACCCTGAGGTAGATTCAAGCTTATGGTTGCTTGTCTCTTTTGGGAGTTTCATTTCCTTTTGGAGATGCTTTGGCAATAGGAAACTGTCGGAAAGCCCCAGGTCTTCGGTTAGGCCAAAATTAAGGTATAAATTCTTTCCATGGACCTAGGAGGAATAACAGAGTTGAAATTCACCAGTCAAATCTTGCAACACTCTACAGAAGATATGTCTGGGGAATGTATCCCAATGGAAGATTTATGTTTTCCCACATTTTGTGGCATCCTCTGTCCCACACTCTTACTCTGAATTCATTAGCAGATACGGCCTTTTCTTCTTATTTAAGAGCTAATCAAATACTGCCTTCTGTTAATGCAGTGAAATATTAGTTTCTTGCATTGTAAGAACATATGGCTATAGCTATAGCAGGTTCCTAAGCTTAAAATGAGAACCTTCCGTTTCCTCCAAGGATTCTCCATTTGGCCACCCATGTCCTAACTGCTGCTCGGCAGAGAAGTATGATCCAAAGATTATGTGCCCCTTCCTTCACAATTCTATACTGGAATAAAAGAAGTTGTATTGGTAGACATAGGTCCAAATGTAGGCTGCACCACCCAAAATAAAATTGATATACTGTAGTGCATATATCCAGGTTTTGTAAAAGCTAGATGTAGGGGGAAAAGTTATAGTCTGAATTTGCTCCCCTGACTAGGTCCTCTGGGAACTATCATTTCTATTTTTTACTTCAGATTCTTGTTAAGCAGTTAAATTAAATGAGGATTAAATCTAAGAGAGGGGATGATCTTTCACTCTGTCCAGATCCTTTCTACTGAAGGTTCAATCAACACTGGCTGAATGACCAAACACACTTGAGCAATACAGAGAGGGTGACACCAGAATGTAGAAACAAAGTCTAAAAAGTTGATCTGTCTACTTGTACTTGAGATTTGAAGGTCTTTAAGAAGTACTGAATAAATAGTATGAAGGTGACTCTGGTTCTTGAAGACTGTAGCCTTCACAGTTCTAACAGATGATAAATTTGAAAGGTTTTGAATACAGGCTTATGTTTTAAAAGTTAAGGAGCAGCCCAGTTAGTTAGGTTTGAAGAGGTTTAGTTATATAGGATGTCAAATTTTTAGCAACAGTAAAATGAACAGAATCTAGATGGGTTGCAATCTGCAATGTTGGAGTGAGTTCAGCACCTATAGAAATGGAATCACAGATTCATTAAAATATGAAAGAGAAAACTGTTTTCAGCTCTGTAACCCCTCTCCTAATTCATCAGATAACTTGTTGAGACTACAGGAGAAAGCAAAAAATGTGGCTAAAATGTGAAAAACAAGATGGGTAAAAGATAAATGAAAATGGATAAGTTGGTTTAGGGGAAATAATAACAGGATATTATTACAAGGAGAATGGTGAGCTAGCTGTTCTCAACTTACACTGATGGAAGGGGGGGAAAAGGGAAGCTTAATGTACAACACCAGGATTTTAAGATTTTGTAACTTAAAGAATTGTGGGTCATCCACTTATCAGTTAAGTGATCTACATGATTTAAAACATAAATCAGTTTTGCTTAGACAGAAGGAGACCAGTGAAAAGACAGTAAAAAGGGGCCACGGGAGAACATGGCATATACTTTAAGTTTTGCTAACAATTCGCCCCTCTTTTTTCAGTTTTGTTACAAGAGATGGCACAGGTCCTGCACTAAAGAGGTATCCCAATGTTGGAGTGAATTCAATTCGAACTTGAAAAATATTTGAAATGAAATTTCCTATCAGCACCACTGTATGTGCTATTTCCTACAGCTCCTCTTTAAGACCTTGTTCGCCCCATCAGTAAGACTTCATATTAATCCATACAGTCCTTCTCCACCTAATAATAACACTATTCTCATGATGCTCTCATGCATTAATATTAGGCAAATTTTTCTTCAAAAAGATTCTAGAAGTTTGGTAGTGTGTTGTAAAAACTATATGAAAAAGGTCATTTTAAGTCAAAAATTCTATTATTGGGATGTTATCAAAAGAGAATACAAGAGCTACTTGTTTTCTTTACCATATCTAGTATTTCAACTGGGTAAGTATCTCTTTCATAGGTGCAGATGGCAAGCCAGTCAGATTCCCTTCCTGGGTGCTCTTTCCTGTCTAAATTTTCCAGAGGATTTAATAATGCAATTAAAGACTAAATTTATGACTGTTTTATGGTTATCCCCATCTGTTATCTAGAGCTGGCAGGGATCTTAGAGGTTATCAAACCTAACAGTGCTGTCTTACAGATATGACCAGTCCAACTCCTTTCTGGTTTGTAGAAGTCTAACTATGTCTTTCACATTACTACTTAAATTTTATGCCTTGGATTTTTTTTAAACACCAGGATCATTTCTCTAATAAAACCAGAACCCCAAGACAATTAAGTAAACCAAGTAGTTTAGCAAATGCAACATTCCACTCTTAGTTTCCTACCCCTCTACCAACATAAGAAAGCTACCTTTAATCACGTATACACCAAAATTGATCATAATTAGGTCAGCTACCCCATGTACATTCAAACAGCAATCATTTATTAAGTAATTACTGTATGTCAGACTGTCACAGCTGTTGGGGATCAAAGACAAAAATGAAAAGTCTCTGTTCTCAAGGAACTTATTGGGGGGGAGGCAGGCAAGGTCACAAAGAGGAAGGGTATTAGAATCAGGACAAGTTTCATGTAAAAGGTGGCACTACAGCTTTGTCCTGAAGGGAAGGATTCTGTTAATTTGGAAGTAAGGAAAGCATTCCAGGCAGAGAGGTCAGCAAGTGCAGAGGCTCAGAGATTCAAAATGCGGTACTGTATCTGACTAACAGAAAGAGGACTAGTGTGGCTTGAATAGAGAGTATGAGAAGAGAAGTAATAATGTAATGTGGATGGAAAGAGGTTTGAGCAAAGTTATAAAGGCCTTTAAAAGTCAGCTTATGGAAGAACAAAAGGTCCAGAATATCAAGGGAATTAATGAAAAGAAATGCTAGGGAAGGTGGCCAAGCCATACCAGATGTCAAACTGTATTATAAAGCAGTAATCATCAAAAAAACTTGAAACTGGCTAAGAAATAGAGGGGTAGATCAGGGGAATAGGTTAGGTACACAAGACACAGCTGTCAATGATTATAGCAGTCTACTCACTGTCTGACAAAAACTGCTGGGAAAACTGGATGATAGTATGGCAGAAACTGGGCACAGACCAATGCCTGACACCATAAACAAGAATAAAGTCTAACCCCACCTTGAACCACTTCTGTTTCCAGTTCACTGATTCCTGATTCCCACCCTGTACCCAGGGTTAGGCCTGCTTCCTTGGGACTGGAAGTCTAATGCCTTAATTCAAATAGGGGACTCTGTGGGGCAAGGCAGAGTATATGATTGCTGGGTGTGTCATCATCTTGCCCAGCATACTACTACTCCCCAAAGCTCTCCCCTATTTCCTAAAGACCCTGAGTGGAATTTTTCTTTGAGCATTCAAAGGATATTTCAGGCAGCTTCTTAGATGTGAGATATCCTCTCCAGCCTGATATCTCCCCCTACCTCCTCCTGGGGGGTTCATGGTTTCTCTCCCTTCTTTCCCCTCACTGTGACCCCATTATTGGTCATTTTACATGCTCTTACATATAGTTGGTCTGTGCTTGTTTAAACTCCTGGGTTGCTTTGTGTATTCTCACCCACAGCAACTTTTAGGGTACCAACCTCTGCCCTTGATGTCACCAAGTGACTTGCCTCTCTCCACCCTGGACTCAGCACTGCATTCTGCACCGCAAGGTGATCACCGCCCCCCACCAACCTATTCTGGTCCCTGAAGTGGACTCTTCACCCCTGTTCAGCAGGAAGCAGCTACAGAAGACAATGACCTTCACCCCTTTTCCAGAAAGAATTCTCCTACCTAGTGGTTGAATGGGGAAATGATGTGGATAGAAACTGCCTTAAGAGTTAAAATAATATTGACTGACTTTGTGAAGCCCTTGGTAACCTAAAATCTTCCCTTACCACATCTTCCCCTTATCCTGGACCATATAATTCCTTGTCCCCATCCCTCATCCTGCAGGGAACACAAAATTCCCTGGCCCTACCCCTCATCATGGGGAATGGGATTTCCTTATCTTGTGTCATTCATAGTCCTCACCCTGTGCCTTTATCTTGTAAGACTTACCCTAGCTCTCCATCCCCCACAAGGAAACCCTAAGATCATCCTATATAAGTCTGGTCCTTTTCCTATATCATTGCCTTTGTTTAGCTCCTTGCTAAATCTCAGGCCCGCTGCTTTTGCATCGATAAAGCTCCCAATGGCTACAGAAAAAAAAAAGAATAAAGTCCAAATGGGTACATGATCTAGGTATAAAGGTTGATACTATAAACAAATTAGGAAAGCAAGGAATAGTTTATTTGTCAGACTTATGTAGAATGGAGAAATTTATGACCAAACAAGAGATAGAAAACATTGTGAAATGCAAAAGGGTTAATTCTGATTACATTCAATTGAAAAGTTTTTGCACTAACAAAGCCAATGCAACCAAGATTAGGAGAGAAGCAGAAAAGTGGGAAAGAATTTTTACAACTAGTGTCTGTGATAAAGGCTTTATTTCTAAAATATATAGAGAACTGAGTCAAATTTACAAGGATACAAGTCATTCCCCAACTGATAAATGACCAAAGGATATGAATAGGCAGTTTTCAGAGGAAGAAATTAAGGTTATCTATAGTCATATGAAAAAAAGCTCTAAATTACTATTAATTAGAGATGCAAATCAAAACAACTCTGAGGTAACAAAAACACACCTGATTGCTTAACATGACAAAAACAGGAAAACGATAAATAGAGGAGAAGATATGGGAGAGTTGGAACACTAATTCATTGTTGGTGGAGTTGTGAGTTGATCTAACCATTCTGGAGAGCAATTTGCAATGGTGCCCAAAGAGCTATAAAAATGTGCATACTCTTTGATCCAGTGATATTACTTCTACTGTTATATCCCAAAGAGAGCATAAAAATGGAAAAAGGTCCCTATGTACAATAATGTTTATAGAAGCTCTTTTTGTGGTGGCCAAAAAATGGAAAATGAGGGAATACCCATCAATCGGGGAATGGCTAAACAAGTTGTGATATATGAATGTAATGGAATACTATTATACTATAAGAAATGACAGACAGGTGGACTTTGGCAAAACCTGAAGAGACTTACATGAACTGATGCTAAGTGAATTGAACAGAACCAGGAGAACACAGTATACAGTCACAGCTATAATATGTGAGGACTGTTTCTAATAGACTTAACCCTTCACAGTAATGCAAGGACTCGATGCAAAATACCATCCACATCCAGAGAAAGAACTATAGAATCGGAAAGCAGAATGAAGCAGACTGTTTTCTCTTGTCTTATGTTATGTTTTGGTTTTTTTCATGATTTCTCTCATTCGTTTTAATTCTTCTATGCAATATGACTAATGTGAAAATGTGTTTAATAAGAACATATGTGTAGAACCCATATAAGACTGCATGCCATCTCGGAGAGGAAGGAGGGAGAAAATTTAAAACTTATGGAAGTGATTGTTGAAAACTGGAAACAAATTAACTTTAAAAAAAGAATGAAGATCTGAAAATAAAACTGAATTTTAAAAAAGTCAGTTTATATTCTAGAGGCAATAAAGAGACAACAGAATGTAACGAATGGAGTGCCAGATCTCTATTTAGAGACAAAGCAGCCCAAGCTCATATCAGAAAACATGGCAACATCTGAGCCATAGCAAGAGAAAGTGGAAAGACAGAGAAAGCAAGGACACGAGGATCTTCCAGGAGGCCTACAAGCAAAACCCAAAGTATCTGTTTGGGGCCTATCAGGCTCATAGCAAGGTATAGAGCCAGTTTCAGGTTTGGAACTATACAAGTAGGAGACTGAGAAGTGGCAAGGCCCAAAACCTAAAGTGAGCTATTAGAACACTGAGCCAAAACCCAGAATTCCCACAGGTGGGGCTTAGTCTTAGCCACCACCACATCCATGAACAAGCAAGACCTGCCCTTATCATCTAAGACTATGGGAAGTAGCAGAGTTTGACTTAGTCATACAGCTCCAGTATAGAAACTAAGGCTGGAAATAGGAATGAATAAAAAAAACGACAGCTAAGTATCAAGAGCAGCCCAACTGCTAAACCCAGAAGAGAATAATACCACAAAAAGTCCAACTATAGCTTCAGAAAAAAATATTACTTGAAAACATAAGAGTACCTGAAAGAAATGACACAAAAAAATTCAAATACAATGTTAAATTAAATGAAAGCTAAGAAAAAAGAATGGAAAGAAGAATGCCTTAGAACAGAAGATGATAAACTTTACCCACGATCTGGATGACTTTCAAAACTAGAATGGGCCAAAGAGAAAATAATCATTCCACAAGACAAGGATTCCCTCATTATCACAAAATGGAATAAAAGAGATGAACTTGAGGAGTTTTGGAATAGAAGTTCTGCTTACTTCACTCTTTATCTGTTCATATAAGTCTCCCCATATTTCTTTGATTATTTGTACTTATAAATTTCTCACAGAATAACATTCACAAAATGTTATGCTGCCCTCTGGTCAGTGGGTTTCTGTTTCTTGTTTTGCTACTACAGACAGCAGTTACAAATATTGTATTACATACATGGGACCTCTCTTTCTTCATTACTGGATCAAAAGAGTATGAACCTTTATGTACCTAATTTTAAGTTTTACATAACTTCTGGCATCCAAGTTATTATTGGTAACATGCTGTGTGGTCTGCTTATTCCCACCAGTCATTTCTTCTTTGTCACAGAAAGAGGTGAAAAACCATCTAAATGCCCAAAAAATACAGAACAGCTGAACAAACTGTTGATGTAACATGTAATGTAATGTAACATTACAATTTAATTAAGAATAAATAGAAAGAATTTCATCCCAGGTTCAAATATTTATTCTGCCCCTTAATTCTTAGATAACCTTGAGCATACTTTTCCTCTGGAGACTCAGTTCCCTTATCTGTGAAATAAAGGAGTTGGCCTAGGAGAGCTCAAAGGTCCTTCTCAGTTATAAAACATATAATCATACGAATATTATTATGCAAAAACATATATATGTGAAATAAGACTTTACTGAGGCAGTTAGGTGGAATAGTGGATAAAACAATGAACTTGGAATCAAGATGACCTGAATTCAAATCCTGCCTCAAACTCTTTATAGTTGAATAACCTCAAGCAAGACATATCTCAAGTCTCACTTTCCTCACCAGCAAATTATTAATATTACATATAATATTAATAGCACTTACTTCACAGGGTAAAAGGCTCAAATATAAGTAAATTTAAAGTAATATGTATTAATACAAGCTACCATTATCAAGAAAAAACAGAAATTCAGTCTATACATGGAGTATTAATACATAAAAAGAAAAAAAATATAAACAAGATTGAATGGACAAGGAAACAGAGGAAGCAACTGCTATCTATAACTTATAGGTTTATGTAAATCTTTTTAAAAAGTTGAAATATGAGATGAATAGGATTTGTTTAAATTTGACTTCACAATTAAAATAATTCCTCAGTCCAGAAAATCTCTGCAGATTAACCCAACTATCATTTCTTTGAGTATGCTCAGCTCCCAATAAAATATCAATTGGCATTTAATAGCCTGTTTTATCAATGTTTGACTTACAGTCAAACCTGCCTTTAAACTCCTATTTCAGAAACTCTCTTCCATTTCATTTGTACTTGCTCTGGTCAAGCCTAGCACCATGAATAATCAACAAATGCTGATTAAGAGACTTCAGATTAGTGTCTTCACTATAACCCCCTATTTCAAGCCAGCTTACTCCCACCTCATTTTCTTCAATTACCTCTGGTATGACCTTCCTTCTCTAAACCCTACCAAGCAGAGTCTTATCATTTTATAACATTTCCCAATTGATAATAATCCAATCATTCCTAAAATTTTCAGGGTCAAAGAATCAGGTAAAATAGCTAGAGACAAGTGGCAAGAATATAAGATGGGCAAAATTAAATAAATGAATTTCTTGTTGTGGTCAACTTCTGTTTTTATTAGGGTACAACAAGAATACATAGCCTGCCAGATTTCAGAAAAACCCAGAAAGACATATATGAACTGATACAAAGTGAAATGAGCCAAAACCAGGACAACATTGTACACAATAACAGCAACACTGTGTGATGATCAACTTCAAATGACTTAGCTCTTTCTCAGCAATACAATGATCTAAGACAATTTCAAAGGCTTCATGATGGAAAATGTTATCAACATCCAGAGAAAGAACTGAAAAACTATGAATGCAGATCGAAGCATACTATTTTCACTTTTTTTTATGGTCTTTTCCTTTTGGTCTGTTCCTTCTTTCATAGATATGACTAATATAGAAATGTTTTACATGCTTGCACATATAAAATCTATATCAAAGTTACTTACTGTTTTAGGAAGAAGAGAGGAAAGGGGTACAAGAAAAATTTGGAACTCAATTTTGTAAAAATGAATACTAAAAATTATCTTTACATATAATTGGGGAAAGAATAAACTACTATTTACAAAAGAATACATAGCCTGCCAATTAAAGGTAAATATGAAGATTTCCCTCTCAATTTTAATAAAAGGATAAAAACTGACCAAAAATAAAAGTGTCAGGAAACTCCAGGTAATGAAATCTTAGCACAATTATGGAAAACATCAACAGAGCAATTAGGCAAAAGGATTAGCCAAAAGAAGTATTAAAAGAGAAGAAAAAGACTGAGAACATGCCTTCAAGCAAGTATGAAAGGCAAGGAGAGGTTGTTGGCACCTATGTATACACAAAGTACAAGTTAACCTCCGTCCTCAAGGAGGTACAAGATTTAGAGGAATGCTCCTTTCTCTTCCTAAGGGTAGCAGGTATGTGGATACAGAGGATTCATGCTGAAGGAACCCCAGAAGTTCCAAGGAAACATAGCACTTTTATCCTTTCCATGTGGAGAAAGTAAACAAAGTTCTAATGTATATAAAACACATTTTAAAAACCAGCCGGTATTATATTAGGGGCCTGTGTGTGAGCATACAAAAGAAAGTGTGAAAACACTTATGCCCTCAAGATATTTGCAGTTTAACTACCAAAAAGAACAAGTACATATAGAAAGTCATAAAAGGTGATGGGGGGAAGGCTTTATCAGTTGGGGGTAGGAGGAGAAATCAAGAAGAAGATGGCACCTAAGGGAAACTAGAGGATGAGATAAAGATGAGAGGAGAAGCAAGACAGAACCTTGACAAAAACACTCAAAGAAAAGATAGTGGTCATCAGTGCATGTCAAGATAAGATATGTGTATAAATTGCTTCACCATGACATCCTGGTGAGCCACTGACCTGAATTTTAAATGGGAACAAGGTAGCCAAATTAAATAGGCAATAAAATCTTGGTTTAAAAGAAATAATACCATAAGAAAAAATTTTTTACAGCTATCTTTTCCCAAATGGAGCGAGAACATGAGAATAGAGGTAGTAACTAGGCAAAAATCATACCCTGCGAATTCTATGGTAAAATGTAAGGCTGTGTTTCATTTTGGTTTTGTATCCCTAGCAAACTGTCCAACAAATAATGAGTGCTTACCTGTAGGAATAGAGTAGTCTTTAAGGTTAAAATAGCTTGGCAGACAAGTACTTGTGGCAGTTAATCTGAGAGTATGAGGTATCAGAATGATATCAAATATGTGTCCTATAAACCCACCTACCTGTGAATCCTGGAGTCGCAGCATCTCTAGCATGTTAGGATTTATCTTCTTACTATTACCTGCTACGGTGACCACCAGCTGACCCACAAATGGAGCCACCAGCTGGTGGAACTTCCTCAGAGATGGCCCTTCCGGCATTCCTGTCAGCAGAAAAGGAAAAGAGAGACTACTAGTTAGCAATTCTCTATTGCAGAGCTTTAGAGAGCACCTAAAATGTCACACTGAGACCCAGGTTCCCACTGGTGGCAGAGCTTTTCACCAGCCCACTGCTTTCCTCTTTAATGCACTTAAGACAGGATCCAACATATTTCAAAATTCTAATTAATGTACAGAGTAAAAGACCCAGCGAGATCAAGAGTAATGACACTTTCTGCCCTCATAGAGCTCACAGTCTACTAAGGGGGTAAAATAAAAACACATAAAACATAGATATTTATTTTGGAGGGGAGCCATAATCAATGAGGGAATTTGATCTAATAGATTATGCATATTTGTTACAAGATTTCCTTTTCTCCCTCCCCATAGGTGGAAGTGGGGTATAAAGAGGAATAGGGTCTGATTTTGTTAATTGAAAAAATAAAAATTTTTAGTTAAAAAAAAATGCAATGGAGATAAGCCAGATGCATTTCCAATAAGATCAGGGGTGAAACAAGGATGTCCATTATCAACACTATTCAATATGGTACTAAAAATGTTAACTGCAGCAATTAGAGAAGATAAAGAAATTGAAGGAATTAGAATAGGCAAAGAAGAAACTAAGTTATCACTGTTCACAGATAATATGATGATATACTTAAGAGAATCAAATAAAAAACTAGTTGAAATAATAAACAACTTTGGAAAAGCTGCAGGTTACAAAATATTCTGCATTTCTATATATTAGTCACAAAACCCAACAGCAAGAAATAGAAAGAGAAATCCCATTTAAAGCTAGGGTAGACACTATAAAATATTTGGGAGTTTACCTGCCAAAACAAACCCAAGGACTATATGAACACAATTACAAGACACTTTTCACACAAATAAAGTTAGATCTAAGTAAGTGGAAAAACATCAGTTGCTCATGGGTAGCCTGAGCCAATATGATAAAACTAACAATTCTACCTCAATTAATTTAACTATTTAGTGCCATACCAATCAAACTATCAGATAATTATTTTCTAGAGCCAGAAACAAATAATATCAAAATTCATCTGGAAGAACAAGAGGTCCAGAATATAAAGGGGACTAATGAAAAGAAATGCTAGGGAAGGTGGCCCAGCACTACTAGATCTCAAATTGTATTATAAAGCAGCAATTATCAAAACCACTTGGTATTGGCTAAGAAACAGAAGGGTAGACAAGTGGAATAAGATAGGTACTCAAGACACAGTAGACATTGAATATAGCAATCTACTGTTTGATAAACCCAAGGACCCCAGTTTCTGGGATAAGAACTCACCGTTCAACAAAAACTGTGGGAAAACTAGATAACAGTGTAGTGGAAACAAGGCATAGACCAATGCCTGACACCATACACAAGAATAAAGTCCAAATGGGTACACGATATCTAGGTATAAAGATTGATACTATGGACAAATTGGTGGAGCAAGGAATAGTGTATTTATCAGATTTATGGAGAAGGAAAGAATTTTTGACTAACGAAGAGATAGAAAGCATTATGAAGTGCAAGATGGATAATTTTGATTACATTAAACTGAAAAGTTTTTGCACAACCAAACCCAATGCAACCAAAATTCGGAGGGATGCAGAAAACTGTGAAAGAATTTTTGCAGCTAGCGTCTGCGATAAAAGCCTCATTTCTAGAATATATAGAGAACTGAGTCAAATGTACAAAAATACAATTCCCCAGTTAATAAATGGTCAAAGGATATGAACAGGCAATTTTCAGAAGGCGATATTAAAGATATCTATAGTCATATGAAAAAATGCTCTAAATCACTATTGATTAGAGAGATGCAAATCAAAACAACTCTGAGGTACTACATCACACCTATCAGATTGGCAAACATGACAGAACAAGAGGATGATAAATGTTGGAGAGGATGTGGGAGAGTTGGAACACTAATTCATAGTTGGTGGAGCTGTGAGCTGATTCAACCATTCTGGAGAGCAATTTGGAACTATGCCCAAAGGGCTATAAAAATATACATACCCTTTGACCCAGCAATATTGCTTCTAGGACTGTATCCCCAAGAGATCACAAAAATGGGAAAAGGTCCCACATGTACAAAAATATTTATAGCAGCTCTCTTTGTGGTGGCCAAAAACTGGAAATCAAGGGTATGCTCATCAACTGGGGAATGACTGAAAAAATTGTGGTATATGAATGTAATGGAATACTATTGTGCTATAAGATACGAGGAACAGGAAGACTTCAGAGAGATCTGGAAAGATTTACATGATCTGATGCTGAGGGAAAGGAGAAGAACCAGGAGAACTTTGTGCACAGCAACGACCACAGGGTGCGAGAGTTTTTTCTGGTAGATTTGGAACTTCTTTGCAATGCAAGGACTTAAAAAAATTCCCAATGCTCTCAATGGTCTTTTAAAGCAAAATGCCTTCCACATCCAGAGAAAGAACTATGGAATTCAATCGCAGAATGTAGCAGATCATTTTCTTTTGTATTATGTTTTGGTTTGTTATATGATTTCTCCCGTTCATTTTAATTCTTCTATACAGCACGACTATGGTGAAAATGTGTTTAATAGGAATGTATGTGTAGAACCTATATAAAATTGTATAACGTCTTAAGGAGGGAGGGGGAAGGGAGGGGGGAGAGAGGGGAAAAAAAATCTAAGTTATATGGTAGTGATTATAGAACACTGAAAATAAATAAAATTAATAAAATTTTTAAAAGGGCATAGGGAAAAAAAGTAAAGAAAATGTAAATAGCTGAATGAATATTCTATGCCCATGGTTGGGCTGTGATAGCATAATAAAATGATTCAAGTTTATTTGCAGACTTAATGCTATACTGAACAAACTATCAAAGAGATATTTTTACAGAGCAAGATAAATGACCAAAGTTTATTTGAAGGAACAAAGGATCTAGAATATCAAAGTAAATAACTACTAGACTCCGAACTGTTATTATAAAGAAGCAGTCACCAAAACTAGTTGGTACTGATTAGAAAATAGAAATATAGATCATTGGAAAAAAGTAAATAATAGGAGAATCAGAAATTAAGGACTTCAATAACCTACTGTCCACTAAACTCCAAAATATAAACTTAGGAAACAACATCTGTTTAGAGCTAAGGAAAACTGATATTGGAAAAAGTCAGCTTACGATCACACAGCCATTACATGTCCACAAAACAGTAATCATCAAAATTATTTGGTTCTATTTGAAAAATAGAAGAGTTTATCAATAATACTAATTAAAATCAAAGCTCCAGAAGGAATTTGACATAGTAACATAAAGTTCAATTAATCCAAGCACACCTATAACTGGGATCTGGGCTCACCATCTGAAAAACACTGCTGGGCTGGAAAATAATGTGGCAGAAATTAAATTTAGATTAGTATCTCATACTATGTAGCATAATCATCTCCAAATGGATACTTGGTTTGAATATACAAGGTTGCATTATGAACAAATAAGACATGCTAGAAAGCAGAGCTTTCATAGCTATGAATGAGGAGTTTTGGACCAAGAGATTGGTCAAAAATGGACATTGATTACATAAAAGTTAAAGAGTTTCTGCACTAACAAAAGCAATTCAATTAGAATTACAAGGGAAACAGCTAACTGGCATAAAAATCTCTGGAGCAAGCTTCTATGATAAAGATATGATATTCAAGTTGATATAAAATACATAAGAAAAAGAATCATTCCTCAATAAGTAAATGGTCAGAGACTAGGAATAGGATTTTCTTAAAAGAAAGGCCCACTATTAATAACTACATGAGAAATCACTAGTAAGAGAAATGCAAATTAAAAACAATTCTGAGGTTTTATACCTCATTCCCCTCAAAACTGACAAAGATGACAAAAAAGGGAAAATGAGAATTGTTGGAGAAGCTATAGAAAGGCAAGTATAGGAGTACACTTTTGTAAATACTAAACTGGTTCCACCATTCTGGAAAGCAATTCAGAACTATACCCCACAAATCACTAAAATAAATACCAATTAACACCACTACTAGACCCATGCCCCCAAGACCAATGGAAAGGATTCATTAACAAAAAGTAAGCACCTTCTGTTGTAGCAAAAAATGGGTATATTAAATTAAAATATATTAAAAACCAACAAAGTTGGTACCCATCAAATGGGGAAAAGCTGAACAAATATGGCTTAGGAATGTAAAGGAACATTACTAAACTATAAGAATAATTAAAGACTTTAAAGAAGCCCGTGAATACTTCTACCAACTGGTACAGAGTCAAATGACTAGAACCCATAAACAATTTCTACAGTGATTATCACATTGCAAAGGAAATCAACTTTGAAAGACTTAAGAACTCTGATTAATGCAGTGATCAGCCTTAACTCCAGAGACTAAAATAATTCATGCTTCCCAGAAAGGTTATGAACTAGAGTTCAGGAGTTTCCCCAGATGTGTCTATTGTGTGGTTTTAATTTACATAATCATACCTGTTGTAAAAGAGGGCTCTTTAAACAAATTTAGTAAACTAGTGCTTGAAAAAAACGCCCCAAAAATCCAGCTACTGGAGGAAAGACTCACTATTTAATAAAAATTGTTAAGGAAATTGGCCAGTAATTTGGCAGAAATTAGATTTAGACCAACAGATTACACAAAACACCAAGATAAAGTCCAAATGGATACAAGATCTAGATATAAAATGTTACGTCATAAATAAATTAGAGGATTGTAGAGAAGAAGCAGAAGAAAACAATGGCACCAACTGAGAGGCTGTTAAAATAGTTCAGGTGAGAAGTAATGAAGGTCTGAACAGTGTTCAATTAGAAAGGACACCTGAAGTGCTGTGGAAATACAATCCACAAAACTGGCAAGTAATTAGACATGGAGGGGAAAGAGTCAGAGATTACACAAATATGTTATGATTAAAATAGAGGAATACAACATAAGCAGGTAAGTTTGAGGCACTATATTTAGAGGAAAAGACAAGCTCTATCTTGGACATGCTGAGTTTGAAATATCTATGAGACATACAGAAATGGAATTTCCAAGAAAGGGAGAGGGGGTGAAATATGAGAAAAGAGAATTGGACCTAGATTAGAGGGCAGTAGAAAATGATAACAGAACAAAGGACAGAGCAAACAGACAAGGAGAACCAGGATACAACAGTGTCATAGAAATCAAGGAAGGAGAAAGTACCTAAGAGCAAGGTATGATCCAATGCTGAAAACTTTAAAGAGGTTAAGGAAAATAACAACTAAGAAAAGGCATCAGATTTAGCAGTCCATTTATTATTGATGGGGCTGAAAATCAGATCACAAAGGGTTGAGAAGGAATTAAATGCTGACAGGAAATACATGAGCATGAGTTTGACGGTAAAAGAACAATTTAGGGCAGTAGTTTAGGAGTACAACAGGGTAAAATGAAGGATTTTTTTTTTTAATGAGATAAATTTGAACATATCTGAAAAAATCCTGGATACAAGGAGAAACTGAAGAGTGGGAATGATCAAAAACAACCAATGGACTAACTAACCCCTTTAAAAGGTGTACAAGTGAAGGTGTATTGGACTTGGTAGCAAAAAAATATTGCAAAAGAACCATTTTGTCCTCAGGATAGGAATAAAGAGATAAGAGGCAGATTTTTAAGAAACAGCAAAGAAAAGGGAGTTCATAGCAAAGGGCCTCTACTTTACTCTTTAGAGTAGTAATCAAGAACATCTATTAGAATCATGGCCAGAATATTGAAGGCTTGAGGAGAGAAATGGTTAGAACAGTTGGTAAGCTGAGCAGGGGAAAAATCAAAGAATAAAAACTTTCCTTTACATCTACAGAGAACCCCCTTGGGATTGGATAATACAAATTCATACTGGACCCAATCAATATGGTTGTGGGATCTCAATCAATCAACATTTATTTCACACCTATCATGTGCCAGGCACTGTACTAAGCTCCAGACATAGAAAAAGAGGCTCTCTCTCTGCTCTCAAGGAGTTTACAATCTAATGGGGAAGAAAACATGCAATCAAACACATACAAACTATATACAGGAAAAATTTGAAAAAATTAACAGAGAGAAGGCACCAGAATTAGGAGGGCATGGGAAAGGCTTCCTGTAGAAAGTGGGGTTTTAGCTGGGTCTTAGAGGAAGCCAGGGAGATCAGTAATTACAGCAGAGGAGAGACAGATAGGAAAAAATACCTGGAGCCAAGAGTTGAAGTGTCTTATTCATGGAAGAGCCAGAATGCCAATGTCAATGGATCAAAAATTATGTGAAAGAGGAGTGGGGGGCAGGGGAATTGACTACAGGTTATGAAGGGCTTTGAATGCCAAACAGAGCATTTTTTAGTTGCAGCTAGCAGACCCACAGCAGGCTATTACAACAGTCCAGGAATCAAGTGATCCTGGTTTTCACTAAATTGGTGGTACTCTCAGACTACCGGGGGCATATTAGAGAGATGTTGGCAAAGAAGAAATCAACAAGAACTGGCAATAGACTGGATGGGGGTGGTGTGGAGAGAAGTTTTAGAGGGAAATATGCGTTCTGTTTTGAACATGTCAAGTTTAAGATATCTACTGGACATCCAATTCAAGATGGAGGTGCAATTTTGGAGGTGCAAGACTGGAGGTACAGAGTTTTGGGGCAAGATAGGTAGATCTGAGAATCATCAGTATAGAGATGGTAATTAAATCCAAGGGAATTAATGAGATCACAAAGTGAATTAATACAGAAGAAGGTCCAGAACACAAACCTGAGGGACACCTATGGTTAGAGATCTGGAAGGGGATCCAGTAAAGGAGACAGGTGGGATCATAGGATCAAAGAATGCTGGGAACTAGAATGGATCTTACCAATTATATATTTTATTTTACACGGCACAGAACGAAGGCTCAGGAATATATGTTCCCTGATTCTCACGCTAAAGTAACGAAATTTATGATGAGAAAGGACTGTTAAAAATGTTACTAAGCAGATGAAAAATCTCAGCAAATCTACAATGCAAAAAGTGTATACTTCACCGACTTCTTTTCTTCTCCACACAAACCCGTGTAAGAATATACCCTGGATAAGCAAGGCTATTTCCAGGCCCACCCAGGGTAAAGCATTAAAGTTTGCGGTATGTACCACGAAACAGGCCCGGAATACTTCTACATTCTACTATCTCCTGTCCTCAGGCTGCGCTAAACAAAAAAGTGCGCCTACAATACGGTGGTACAATTTGGCCTGGAACCCTAAGGCCTCTAACCACTGATCTTCCCAAATTATCCCTATTTCAATAATTCAAATCAACTAACACTTACTAAGCGCCTTCTATACGCTATGCACTGTATGATATAAACAAATGCAAAAAGGCAGTTCCTGCCCTCAAAGAGGTTACAATCGAATGGCTAGGACAAAATGCAAACGACACATACAAAGCAAACCTCTACAGAACAGCACCCTCTGGGAGGTCGGGGGGAGGTACGTGGGAGCGGGATGGGGGCCTCTACTGACCCTTACAGAAGTCGACGCGAGATCCCAGAGAGGCCGCTGGCGGGTCCAGGGTCCCAGAACTTGCAAAGCTCGAGTGGAACTGGACCTAAGAGGCTAATGAAAACGAAGAGGGGGCGCTCAGGGGGAGGAGGAGGCTCGGCCCGCCCGCGGCCCTGAGCTCACCCCCTATCCCCACGAAGCGGGAAGCCCCTCGAAGGATTTTCCCAGAGCACGCGGTCCCCACCCTCGGCTAACGGGAGCAGGGAGGGTCCCTTAGGAGAGGGAACGAGGGAAGACGGTGGAGAGAGCCCAAGGCGCCAAACTAACCCGGGCTTTCCCGACCCTGGCACGGGAGTGGGAGGGGAGAAGCGGGGAAAATTCAAGCACAGATGGAAACAGAACAGTGGAAAGGTCCGGCTCCAGCTGCGTTTGGCTCCCAGCCTCAAATATGATGCTCCCGCGGGATGAGTTCATCCAATCACAGAGGAGGGCGGAGTGACGAAGGACCTGATCATTGGAGAAGAGAGTGGGGGTGGGGCTAAGGGAAGGCGGAGGTGCTGGGAAGAAGGAAGCAGGAGCGGAGGTGGGGAGAAGCTGGGGGTGGAGATTTGGAGGGGTGAGGCGGAATGCTAAACCAAATCCCTTAATGCCTTTATAACCAAAGATTGGGTGGAGGAAGAGACGGAAGAAGGAAAAGGTAGGGAGCAAAGCCGAAATCATGGACTCGCGGTGGTTGCCAGGCATCTCCGGGTCATCCCTGAAAATCCTCTCTGCTCTCTACTCCTCTGCTGATCATTCAAGTCTTGGCGGGAAGCCTCCCCAAGAGGGGAAATTTAGGCACTTCCAGAGGCCATCGATTCCTCTTGGGGATCCCATTAAGTGCAGGGAAGTGTTTTCCTTGCCTCCTGCCTAAATCGTCGTTTTTTACGGTCCCACCCATTGTTCTTAATTCTGCTGTCTGGGGTCAGATTGAACATAATCCCTCTGCCATTTTCAAGTGCTCGAAGAGGATTCAGTTCCACGAGTATTGATCTCTTCTGATGGCCAAGCATCACTGGTCCTCTACTGGCTTCCACTAATGCTCTGCTGGTGTGCATGGACCTGCTCCGTTTTCCTCGCCTGCAGCCGGATGTTTTGTTGCTTCTCAGTTTATGCAGGGTTAACTTGTATCTGACTTTTCTCAAAGGTAGCAATTTAGAACTGAATACAGTATTCCAGATGTTACCTGATCTGCTGAGATCTGGACATGTTTCTGCTACTATGTCATCTTGGTCAAGACATTTCATTCTCTCGATCTCCGTTTTCTACTTTGCAAATTAAGGTAGTTGGACAATGGAAAGAGCGATCTAGTTAGATCTGGGTTCAAATTCCACCTCTGAGACTTACCGTATCCCGTTAGGCAAACTATTTAACCTGTCTGGGATTCGTTCACTCGTTTGTAAAACCAGGAGCTGTTCTAAATCTATGATCCTGTGATCCCGAAGGTCCTTTTCATACCTGACTTTCTATAAATCTAGGACAAGGAGAAAGACACAGAATAGAAAGTACCTCGCCTTCTCATAGGTCTCTGGCCCTGTCAATCAGCAAGCATTTATTAAACCTTAGTATGTGCCACGCAGTAGGCACAGTTGGGGAGGGGGAGGAGGGATGAGACAGGGTAGTGCTAGTGCCTAGCACGAAAATGAAATGGTCTGAACTGTCAAAGAACCTGCATCTATCAGGGAGACATGTAGAAAGATACATATATACAAAATAAAAACGAAGTACTTTGGGTGGGGCGGAGGCACTGGCAGCTTGAAGGATCTGGAAAGGCTTGATAATGGAAATGGTTCTTGAGATGGGCTCTGAAGGAAACTAGAAGTACCGGGGGGGCAGGGCAGAGGTGAAGAGGTAGTATGTTGCAGGCAAGTGCAAAGAGGAAGGAAGTGAATATTTATGTGACACTATGTTAAGCACATAAATAATACCTCATCCTATCCTCACAACAACCATTTGAAATAGGTGCTGTTGTGATCCCCATTTCACAGTTGAAGAAACTGAAATAAACCAAGATTGAGTGACTTGCCTAGAATAATATAAGTATTTAATAATTTAAGTATTTAGGCCACCTAGGCAAAGGGCTCTGAATATTTAGGTATTTAATATTCACGCCCTGCCCAATCTCAACCCTGGATTAATTTAATCTCCTGCAGTCACCTCCTGCATTGCATCGATGTAGGAAAGTCATATAACTGTGCTGACTAGATCCACTATATAGTAATGATGTCTAACCTCAACTGGATCCTCATTTCAGCAAGGCAGAATTTTTTATTTCTTTCTAATTATCCCATTCACCACAGTAGCTATTCTAAAATTCTTTCCTCAAGAATTCCACAACACCACTTTATACAGAGAAAACTGAGGTCTTTTAAAATGACTCATCTCTTACCTCTTCATCTCACAACCTTTTCACATCATCCTCCACTATACCTTACTTTGTTGTGGTATCCAATGAAGACAGTCTTTGTCTTGGCTAAAGCTAACCCTTGTACATGTGCAACTGACAAGCAAACTGTGGTTATTCAGACTACAGTATTTGGCAGACATTTTCTTAAAAATGAAAATTGAGTCTCTTACTGGAGGGAAAACAACTGACAGTGTTTGTTGGCAGTGATAAAATTTGAGCTTTCAAGTGAAAATTTGAATTTTGGAATTTTTGTATCTGATTCTGCAAGTCTGACAGCTTAATACTTAAAGACTCTTCTGAATAGACTGGTGGTGATGTTAATGAATGTGATTTCTGGATACTGAATTGCTTTGATATTTTATCTTGATGTATGTATATAGATGTAGATATTTATAAAAGGAAATATATCATCCTTTGGAAGATCTCCTTAACACAGTGAACCAATATTTTCCAAATGATCATTGGTTATCATTGGATGATATTACTAAATCATGCATAGATAAAAGATCCATTCAAGGTTCAAGATGATAATATTTTTATAGCACTTACTATGGCCAGGCACTATGTTAAGTGCCTTACAAATATTATCTCTTTTGATCCTAGCAGCAACCTGGGAGGTAGGTACTATTCTCCCTATTTTGCAGATGAGGAAACTGAGGCAAACAGAGATTATATGACTTGCCAAAGATCTCACAGCTAAGAAGTGCCTAGCTTCCTGACTCCAACCCAGCATTCTATCCATTGTACCACCCTACTTAATAGAAATCTTGCTGATACACAGGTCTATCTAATGAATTTTAATGTAACAGAGAGCACCAGAAGTTCCTTGATAAGGTTTCAGATTCCTCATTGCAATTAACCTTTATGAAGCCATCACTTGTCAAGTTTTCTTACAGTACCAAAGAACATCCACAGTTATCTAAAAAGGCTACTAAAATACTCCTACCTTTTCTACCTATCAGTGTGAAACTAGATTTTCTTCATATACTTCAATCAAAGCAACGTATCTATCACAACAGATTGAATACTTTGAAGAGATTTGCAAAATTATAAAACAATGCCATTCTCCCTAAATATTTTTTCTTTGGGAAATAGTTATTTTTCACAAATATGTTATTTATGTTAATATGCAATGGGGTTACTGTTTTTTAAATTAATATTTTTAAAAGTATTAGTTCTAATTTCTATTATGTTAAATGTTGACAGATAGAACCTACAGAAACAAAAACTTTTTGGCATCCTCAATAGTTTTTAAAAGCGTAAAGAGGTACTGAGACCAAAAAGTTTGAGAACCACTAATTTAGACCATTTAAAAGTTACTTTGTTTATAAAGCACTAAACAGAGGCAGCTGGATACACAAATTGATCTGGACCTGGAGTCAGGAAGACTTGAGCTCAAGACCTGCCTCAGCCTGTACCTGTGATCCTGGGCAAGTCCCTTAATCACTAGCTGCCTCAGTTTCCTCACACATCAAATTGGGGTAATAACAGTACCTACCTGCCAGGGTTGTTGTGAGGATAAACTGGTTTAGTATTTGTGTAACCCTAGTCCCAAAGTCCACTTGCTTGGTATTCTCCCCTCACTGGAGGAAATGAATGTGTTGAGACTCTTCAGTCTCTGTGTTTGTGGGCACATCTGACTTCAGGCTTTGAGAGAGAAGATAGAAGATGCCAACTCTACTTCAGGTGACTGAAGAAAAAGATTGGAAAGAAGCCAACATAAGAGAAGCCGGCAATCTCCAATAGCTTGCTACACTACAGATTCTGAGAGTTTCCTCTTGGGTAAGATACAGGACTGGTTGAGCTGAGTTACCTCTTGACCAATGGGAGAATCCTTTACTGTTTTTTTCTGGTATATTTTCTCCTACATATTCCTTCTTTGATTTCTGTTTTGTTACAAATTGGATAAATGGGTTTCTTGGTAAGTACTATTTGTGTTCATGGTGGAATTTGTTATTTGGCAGGAAATGGGTCAATCAAGCCTTGGATATAAAACTTGGGGTCCTGCTCTCCCATTAAAGAAACAGCCATCAGAAGTTAAATTGAAGCTGAAAAATCATATCCACTAAACTAAGAATATTTAAGGGAGGAGAAAAATATATTTCTAGCCTGATACCCCCTCTCTCTGAGGAGAGCAAAGAGAATTCTGGTCCCAACCTCCTGCTTCTCCTTTCAAAAAATAAAGCATACTGTGTGTGTGTTCATCCTTTGTTGCCAAAGAAGGCCTTGCCATCAGAGAAATAATGACATGACTTGCACTTGACTTTGTTTTGAGTGAGTGAGGGCTGTGCAGGTTACCAGCCTCACTTCTCCTCCAGAGCCATCTGAATCCAGTGACCAGATATTCTTCAGGATGACTGGAGATGACCCAGGATGAGGCAATTGGGGTTAAGTGACTTGCCCAAGGTCACACAGCTAGTGAGTGTCAAGTGTCTGAGGTGAAATTTGAACTCAGGTCCTCCTGACTCCTGCACTGGTGCGCTATCCACTGCATCACCTAGCTGCCCCCCCAAAATTAATGACTACCCTGGAGAAGGAAGTGGAGAAAGATGAAGAAAAAAAACTAGAAAAACCTATTCTGCTCCCCTTCCAGGCACAGATGTACCCAAGCTACATTGGGATTATTGTCACATCTGTAAAGCTCTTGGCAAAATCTAGAAACCCATATAAATATTAGCTGTCAGCTTTATAAATACCTCAAAGCAATGTTTAAAACAATGACATTGCCATTCAAGTACCATAATTACCTGCTATGTAGGCCACTTGGGTTTCTCTTATACAATCTCCACGCTTTCACACCTTCTTCTTAATATTCAGCAGCTGTTTAAAATTTAGGTGCTTTAATGACAATTATTCAATAGGAATACCAAATGTCTGCTTCCAGGCGTCGGATACTCCTAGCTTTTCTGCATTTGGCAGTTCCCCCTCTCAAGTAGCCATTAACTGTTTTTTAAGAGAGACACTCAAAATGTGCTAGTTTCTAATTCACTCATGTGAATGAATCCCCTCCATTTTCATGAATAAGCCCTCCCTTTACCCATTTGGTTTCTGAAATTCTGTTTTGAAAGCTTCACAAGACCTGGCTTACGTGGGCTGAGCAACTTCTATTGGACTTTCCAGGTTATCTCAAAACCCCTGTAGCTCCGTGGCACCATTTCAGAATTGGAACAAAGGGCAATTGGGGAAAGAGGGGGAAATTGGTGAAGGGGGTTGGGGAGGGTAAGAAGTGAAAGGACATTATGAACCAAAGCATAGCTGTATTTGTATTCATTCTGTTATGGGAAGACAAAGTGTCTTAGCGGAGAAACCTCAGTGACCGCTTTTTTATTGGCTATAGATCTCAGATGCTAAAGAAATCTTGTGCCCTCATGCCAGTTTCTCAAATGGTAGTGATGAGGGTTAGAGAGACAGGGGTACAGGAACTTCAAAGCTGGAGTTCCCTGCATGGGCTGTCTAAAGAAGAATTCATGGACTCAAGCGTTGTTGAGGTTAAAGTGGTAAATATTTATTATGCTTTTCAGCAGGTAAGAGTTCTTAGGGAACCTGCAATCTTAGAGAGATACAGGTAAAGTTTATATAGGATATTCTATAGTAAAACATGTGCCAAATATGCTGATTAGGTGATTCAGGGGAGGATTAGGGAGTGGTTAGTTCTTAAAGAAACATGCACTTTTGGTATCTACTGTGCAGGTATTTTACCCAGAATTCACCAGGAAATAGCCCAAGGAGGAGCCGGGGGTGGGGCTACATGGAGTTGTGGTTTTAGGCCTAAAATGGCTCTAAGTCCGCTAACAGTCAGGACTGACTAAGGCTGCTTTCCTCAATGTCATTAGACAAGATAAATGTGGGGAATATATGTATGTCCAAGTCTAGGATACATATGATTGGCCAATGAGTAGTAAATGTTGTTATGACCCAGTACATAGTCAGCTCAGCCAGTACATAGCTGGTTGAGACTAAATTCTATAGATGCAGCTGGCTACGATAGCAGCAATGGAGATAATGGTTGATGGTGGGGCAGGCTGTGTCTTTGGGCTGGGGAGAAACTGCCTGGGATAGTGTTTTGAGGCTAGGGAGAAATGTGATTTTTAAAGAGAAATGTGATTTTAGAATTGGAATCCAAGCACATGCACTCAAGCACCCCATCACAACTAAGAGATGAGATAACCTGGATATGGAAAAACCAAGGAATGGGAAATCCACCCTGAGGTAAAATATCCTGGACCTGCATTGAGATGTGCATTTGGGCTTCTGGAGGAGAAACAAAGGTTGCTAAATGAGCACATAGGGATGGTAAGCAGGGGAAACATGGGAAGATACACATTTGGCTGTAAAGAGAGATACTGAGTCTATGACTTCTTTTATCAGTGTGAGGTTTATTTCCCAAATTCCTTGGTGAGTAGAAAAAAACTCTAGGAATTGGGCTGATACTGTTATAATTGGCTTCATAGTCATTTCACTGCTGATTAAATAGGATCACAGATTTAAAGCTAAAACGGACTTTTAAAGTTACCTAATACATCCGGTCATCTTGTACCAATGAGTAAACTAAGTCCCAGAAAAATTCAGGGTGTGCTGATGCCACATGTTGAGGTTTAGGGGTGCTGGGACCCCGAAATAGTGATACATAGGTCCTGCCCAATGAATTCAACCCAAGCCTTCTTTCTACCAAAGACAATGTTTATTAGAACACTGATGAAAGGTGGGTGTGATTCCAAAAATCCACAATATTGATCAGACTGAATTTGAACCATTGACCAGACTTAAGGAATCTGAACACCTTAATGGAAGAAAGATGGATCTTACATACGGAAGATTGTGGGAGCAGAAGGGACCTAAATGGAATTAAGGGACTAGCATCTAGGGTAGGGCCAGATGCAGAAAATGAAAGGACAGTTAATTAACTAAGAAAGGCTGATTAAGGACCTGGAGCCACATGGGAAAGTCCAGAGACTTTTCCTTTTTAGGGTCCAGATTCCAAAGATGTCTTTTCCTTTTGGGGGTTCAGATCCCATCCCCATCAATATCATATTGCAAGCTGATTGTTAAATTTTCAGTGTGAGCACTTACACCTTGGAAATTGGCAAATGCTACAAATCATAGTTTGAGTTATTGTTTTGTTGATTGTCTAGACTCAAGAAAATGGATAATTCACAATGCTGGTTAAACTTAAAAGTGTATCATGCATTTTTGAAGAGTCCTAGATAAATATTTACCAGCACACTCCTGGGTATAATGACTTACCCAATATCACATAGATTATTAGTATCAGTTTCTTTGAGTCTGAGTCCAATACTCTTGTCTAGACAACACTGGTGTTTCAATGATTTCTTTTCCTGGACTGAATGAAGCATGAAACATCTCTCTCTCTCTCTCTCTCTCTCTCTCTCTCTCTCTCTCTCTCTCTCTCTCTCTCTCTCTCTCTCTCTCTCTCTCTCCCGCAAATATCTATATGAATCTATCTACATATGACTCTCATCTTTGGTGAGTCATCCATGATGACTCATCATTGCTTTGCTCTGTGAGTGGTGGAGTTGGCAATAAGAGCTTGGGAGAGAGAGATAAATATTTTTTCTTCCAGCTTTGAGAGTGAATTCCTGGTTCCACATCCAATTTTGGGAAAAACCCAGAGGGAAGAAAAGATTTTGAGAAGCAGTAGACATGTAGAGAAATTGACACTTCAACATGCCCTTGATTTCCATCTTGCCTCTAGAGGCTTTGTTAAATTTCCCCTTCAGTAAGATTGGGTACCTTTTCTTGGTTGAGCTGAGATATTGCATTTCCAGTGGAAAGCTCATTCATTTTTTGTGTGGCTTGGTCTAATCTGGACAATTTCTCTGATTTCTGTTTGCTACCTGCTTGGATAAATGGACTTCTCTACTTGTGAAAATTGTGTAACACTCCCTTAAGGCTCACTCACCCATAGGGCTCCCTCGCTGAACTCATAAACTCACTTGACTAGCTGGGTCTGAATAGCATTGTTCTAGGGGGTAACCCTGAGGGGGAATATCTTCCCAAACACTAACTCTCAAGCCATTACTGATAAAAAAAAAAAAAAAAAAATCAGCCACTTTACTCAGTCTCATCTACAGGAAATCTTTCCCAACCCCTGTTAATTCTAATGCCTTCCTCTGTTATTAATTTCCTATTTATCCTGTACATAATTTGTTTGTACATGTTTGTTTTCTTGTCTTTCCCGCTAGATTGTGAGCTCCTTGAAGGCAGAGAATATTTCTGGAAAGTGCATGGAGCAGTGCTTGAAGGCACATAAGCCTATCTAAATGTTTTTTCCCTTTCCCCCTTTTTTATCCTCTAAGCTTAGCCAGGTGGGTATCTAGAACATAATAGGTGTTTAGTAAGTGTTTGCTGAGTGACTGAGTTACATCTTTAGCAAAGGCAATTTACTCAAATGGGATAGGAAGAATAGTAATTACAAATAATTTCCCCCCAATTTCGCACATTTTCTCACAAATATACATAGCTTATATCTGAAGGCTTGTTTGCAGGGCTAGATAGACCACTCAACTCAGCCTGTGCTCCCTCTTCCAGAGGCAGCTACAGTCCTTTTCCTCCTTTAGCCTGTGGATAAGTTGTGTCTTCTTCAGTTATATTGCTGGGATCCTTTCAGCTGGAATGCTACCAAAGTTCTTTCAGATAGAGCTATGATGCTTAGTTGAGTACTTACAGAAAATTCTTTGACTCTCAGGGCCTCAGCTCTGGGCCAGTCCCTTTTGGGAAGGTGTTAGTAGAAGATTTGTGTTTGCTTTTTGATAAATTCAAAAGCTCCTTCCTTCCTTAAAGAAGACCATGTTTCCTTAGGGTGATCAGAATTTTTCACACACACTTCTTTGGAAATCTTATATAGATGAGTGACTAGGGACAGTTATGTGAATGCAGTCTGTATTTTGGAGGCATGTTCATTTTCTTGCTGGCTTCTTCATCTGCATCCCTCTTTTTAGGGAAGGGAATGTTTATTTTGCACTGAAAAACTTTCTCCTTTAACTTTCATTGTTCCTGTATTTTTAGTTTCTACAGATTTTCTGCTTTTCTTAAAGTCACACTGGGCCCAGCTCCCTTTCACTCTCTTTTCCCTTAACTAGCAGTTGTTGGAAAGGGTCAAGTCCTTCCTATATAAGGTTTAATGAATACATGACAGTTTTGACATGACTCCACAAGAAAAAGTCTAATAGAGATTGATCAGGTAACTGAGGTGGCCAAAGAAAACAACCTCCTCTACTGATCCACTGGTTTGAGAAAGTGCAATCCAGAAACAATGCATAATAACAATCACACTGAAATTAAAATTTTAAATGTATTATTCAACAATCACAAAACTAAGTGAGTACAAAAGAAATTTAAACAATTAGACATTAAAGTGTTTTTTGTTTGTAGCATTTATACTTCTGAAGTTATTAAAACTTTAAGTTTCACTAAGACTTTGGGGATACCCCGTATTTCTTCTTGTCAATGACATCTTTCATTTATGTGCCTAGTAGTGGAATCTCTGAGTCAAAGTGACATTCTAGTCACTTTATTTGCATTTCCAAATTGTTTTTCAAAACAGTTGTACTGATTCTTTATTGTAAGCCCTTAACAGGATTCCTGGCACATATTGATTTTTTGAAATGTACAGATTAATCTTCTTCATGTAGCAAGAAAGAACAAATCCTGAGAGGAAAGGACTGAGCCACATTTTGGTCTTAGAAAAAAGGTCCATTTACAATATTTCTCTCACCAGTCTCTGAGTGAGGACTCCTACAGGTCCACCAAAAGCACAGCCCTAAAGACTCTTAAATCTTTTCTAATCATATATTTCTCTTCTGCTACTTTCTACATGCAAGTTTGAATTGGTAATATGTTGTAGCCTACTATATCCACCACTTTTGCTCTTTGGGTAATGTAAAATTTTGATTCTTTGGATATAGTGTTGTTATAATTTACAGTCTTATAACGTCATTAGATATTAATCAGATGTGCTTATTTCAAGGAGTAGCTTAGGATTCAAATGCAATCCAGTTCATTTTTCTCCTTAACATAAGAACTATTACTTCCAAAAGGTTGTATATAAATGTTCAAATCATACCCTACATGCAGTAAGTGTGTTTGTCATTTTCTTCCGGAATCTACAGCAACTTTATAAATAATTTCCCTTTACCCTCATTCACTCCACCCACTCCATCCTTCAAGTTGTCTGCTTTGTAAATCCAGATTTTCTTGTCAGGTTTCACACAGAAGACAATCTCCAGTCTTTCTGGTTCTCTGAATGCCTTCATGGAGAAGAAGCAAAAGCTGGAGAACACTCTCTTCCCCCTTGATTTGGTTTTGATCATTTTTAGATCCACTTAGCAAGCAAAGACAGTGGCCATTTCTGGCATTTGTAAGGCAGAACACAGTCACAGCCATTATTTTGTTTTCTTGCTTCCTTTGTATTCTTGCTAACATATAATAATAACTAACAAAAATATTTCTATAGCTCTTAAGGTTTTGCAAACTGTTTTCATTACAACAGCCATGTAAGGAGGGCAGTCCAAGTATTATTGTCTTTGTTTTACAGATGAGGCAACTGAGGATCTGAGAGATTAAGAGACTTGAGAAGTCTGGGTCCAAGTCAGAGTTTGATCTCGAGGCTCTGATTCCAAGCCTCTTGTGGCAGTTTCTCACTGGAAGCTCACTGCTTCCTAACATTACTCTGAATCTCTCTTAGAATACAATCAAGGCCTTACATTATATATCTGTAAGATAGCTCAGATTTAATACTTTGACATAAACAGTCCTGTCACCAATCTCCTGTAGCTATTTAGGATCTGCCAACAACATTTTTTGGTCCCGTTTTTCAGCAATTAAAGGCTATGGCTTCTACAAATCTTTAATTGAAATATTTTCAGAGAGCCCTTCTCTCCAGAGAACTAAAGCCCACCGGATACAAAGGCAGAGTGGTCTTTAAAAAAATTATTATACATTTAATATCAACAAATATCCATTTGTTTAAATATCAACAAAATCCATTAAATTTACTTTACACTATTTCCGTTTGAATAAGTGAACTTCAACATACAAGTTGCTATAGCTGTTTGCTAGTCCCTCTTGCTGTGAATTTCTATTAGCTTTCTTTCTTGATTCATTTCTATATACTTTTCTGCTTTTGTGACTGAAGTTCATGTATATTCTGCTTTTCAGGTTCTTGCTTTTTTTGGTTTACATTGTTTCATAATAGGTAACTGGGTAGCGCAGTGAACAGAACATTGAACTTGGAGGTAGAAAGACCAGAATTCAAATCCTAACTTATTAGTTGTGTGTGACCCTGGGTAGTCATTTGACTTTTCTCAGCTTCAGTTTTATCGTTTGTAAAATGGTGCTAATAATAGTATCTACCTCACAGAGCTGTGGTGAGGAGGAGATGAAGTAACATATGGAAAGTGCTTTGTAAAATATAAAGTATTATATAAACATTAGCTAGGATTATCATCAAGTTTTCCAGATTTCTTTATGTTCTCTGGGAAGGGGGATAAGATAATGAATTCAGTTTTGTATATGTTGAGTTTGAGATGTCCATAGAACATAGTTCAAGATATCCTACAATCAATTGGAGAAGCAGGACTGGAAATTAGGAGGGAGGCTAGGGCTGGATAAGTAGATCTGAGTGAAATGGAGGTTTGTGTATACCCAGATTACCTAAGATGGAGGCATGTGGGAGATGCCAGGGACCTGCTTCTGGGAGAAGACATTCTGCATTTACCTACCTTATGGATGAGAAAGTCTCTTTCCAGGGACAGCAGGCTTCATTTTTAAAAGTAGATGACTGGGGTGGTCTCTCTCTTTTTCTGGCATTGTCCAAGGGATGAAGGTCCTATTCACCCAAAGCTGAGGCACCATGCACTGAGTGGGGTTGGGGAAGAGATATCTGCCCTCTATCCCTGTCCCATTGGGTCCCATGACCCTGAGAATAAGGCTTGAGGTTTTTGTCTATTTCATTCATCCTTTTCAGTTCTAGGCACAACCAGTGGAATCTACAGATCCAGACTTGAGGCATGGTGATCTTGGAGGCAGGGCTCTAGGTGGGATGTTGATGCCATTCCATTGAGGAAGGCTTGAGAAGGTAGGGTGTTGGGACTTGAGCTCAGAGGGACTTTGGGCTTAGAACCTGGTAAAACCAATGCTATATAGGAACTGAGTTAAATTATATTCTAAGACCCTTCCTCTCCCCAAAGACTGAGGTGGCAAAAGGGGGGGATTATGTTCTTCAAGTGTTGGGCAGGAATTTTTGTATGTTTGTTCTTGTGAAATCTTTGGACTAAATATTCCTTTGTAAAAAAAAATGACTGCTCAATAATTAAATAGAATTGGGGTCTGTAGGGATCCTTGAAATACAACCAATGAGCAATAGAACCAATGGCAGAGATACTAGCCACCCCCAAATCCCCTTAATGGTGTGCAAAGTCAGTCTATTTGTTCAGTCAATCTGAAAACCTCAGTGCTTAAAACCTTATTTAAACCTTGGGTACATATGAACCAGCCTGCAGGAGATGGCAGTAGAAATACCCTTGAATATGGGCACTTAAACATGGGGGGGGGGTGTAGAGGGAGGTACAAAACTCCTCCCTTCATGAAAAGTGTACCAATTAGCATACTTTTACCTTTATATGGAAGTAATTTACTCCAGCCTAAAAAGAGATAGAAGGGCAATTGCTTGCTACATTGGTGTGCTAATAAAAGATTTTTACCTTTCTTTTCCTGCGTTTGCTTTATTGACTCAGGTAAGGCCTGAACCAATGTTGCTTTTAACAAGGGTACTAGAGAATGCTGGAGATGGGGTAAGATATAGCAGATCTGGTGTTCAGAGAGTGGGAACCAGGAGAATACTCTGATAAATTTAACACATGAAATAAAATTTCAATCAATGCGCTGTAGACTAAATGAGAAAAGTCCTTGAAAGTCTTTGGATGAACTGAAGTTATATTGCACACGAGGAGAGGAAAAGTGGTCATGCCCTTTGGGTTGCCTATAAAATATGGAGCCAATTCTGCAACCAAGAGATATTTGAGCAATCACTGAGTCAGGAGAATAACTGTGGCTAAAACACCTAAGGAGTTACTTGGGGGATGGGGACAGAAGAAGAACTCTTTGGCCTTAGTTTTGGTCTCTTCTCCCCTCCCCACCCTGCCATGGTGATTAAAATTGCATGTCTTGTGAACTTTGGAGGGCTGGAGTACTTGGCCTTTATCATCAGTGAATGTCCCAGGGAATAATGTCCCAGATCAGCAGAAGGGCAGCAGTGTCTATATCCCCATGAAAGGAGAGACTGGACCCAATGAGAAAAGACAGAGTAAGGGCTCTATTTAGGAAGAAGACAGCAAGAAATGTACATGGTCCCTGAGAAGATCTGAAGGATTCCAGGAGCTCTGAGTTAAGCTATTCTCTGTGTTCTCTAATATATACCCTATATTTTCTAAACTTATTCTCTAAACTATATTCTCTCTAATAGATACCCTAACTCTTTACCCAACTTCCACTCTTTTTTGCAATGAAGAGAATCATTTACCTGGGTGGGGGGTGGGAAATAAAACTTGTTCCTCAAGTTTCTGATAAAGGTTTAGTGCTGAAATTTGTAAGAACTTACTCAAATTTTTTAGGCAGGACATTCATCAACTGATAATTGGTCTAGGAATGAGGACTAGTGGTCCTCAAGGGAAGGAATCTAAACTAGCTATAACCATATGAAAAATGCTCAAAAATGAATAATTAGATGTTAGGGTTGGACCCAATGTAGGCCCCTATCTTGTTAGTGCAGATTCAGTACTGAAAAAAATGAGGTACTTGTAGGTCATTCAACAATTAACAAAAGGAAGTTTACTAAGCCATAGCATACAAAAGATACTCAATGAGGATATTCCAGAATTTGTATTAGACAGATTGGCTTTCTCTGTTGCCAAATAAAAGTGAGTCTGGTCAGCAGGGCAGGGTGTGGCAAGGACATCTCCTAAATCTGAATGACTCCCCATGCCACATGAGGACCTTTATTTGCCCTTAGGTGATCAGAGAACCACATCAAGAAGGCCAGAAGCTACCAGGAATAGCCTGAGTGTTATCCTCCTGGGCCAATAAAAGTACAGCTTTGAATCTTTCCTGAGGAAAAAACAAAAAGAAACTATATACTCATACAGCAATGACCTTAACTTGCAAGGGGGAAAAGATTAAGATATTGCTCCCACCATATTAAAGAAATTCAAATTAAAGCAACTCTGTTGTTCAAATTGACAAAAGAAGGAAATGACAAATGTTGGCATGGCTGATGGAAAACAGGCAAATTGATGGGAGAAAGAGTTCAGATGGGGGAAGGCAAGGCAGAGATGAACTATTCTATGGAAGTCAGTGGCTCCATCTTGTGAGGCTTTGTCAGGTGAGTGTTAGGGAGATAGTGTTGAGACAGCGCATTACCCTGTTAGTGACTAGCCTTCTCTCCTTGCTAGTTCAAAGTGTTTTTACCTCATAGAAGTTCTTGGTATCTTAGACCCTGTAGCATTACCTCATTCAAAGCTAAGTCAACGTCCTGATGTCATTGCTCCTCTTATGGATGAACATAAAGATGAAAAAGAAGAAGATCTTGCAGACAGCTGAAATTGTTTCATCTCGTGTATAACTTCACATTTAGGAAAGGTTTGACATGTCCTGAGAATCAGAGAAAATGCCTGGTCATTCTTCTTATTGGTCACATGATCCCAGATAGGAGTGTCACTTTTAAGACTACCTTGTCCCTCCTCTTACTCTTGACTTTTCATTCTTGCAACATTCTTAATCAAAGAATTCCTCATTACTTTCAGAAACATTTAAGTATATGAGGGCCTATTACCTCTCATCTCCATTCCCTACCATTGAGCATGCCCAGAGTTGTCATTCCTAGTTCCAGTGACCATCTAAGTCCTTTGAGCCTGATTCCATTTGTGTAGTGACCCAGCCCTGAAAAAACAGAAAATCTTTGACTCAGTATAATTTGGTAAACCCTGAGCAGCACCCTGGTCAGTCTCCTACTCTGTGACAATAGGAGGGGGTAGAGGGAAGTACCTATATTAGTTAAAATAGCAAATGGCTTCTGCCTTGGCCTTCTTGGCTTTAACTCTTACATGTAGTAAGTATGGTGATCTTAGCTCTCCAGTACAAGATGGTGGGGTAATAGGTAGTGATTTCTTCCCCCTCCATCCCTATCACTTCACCAACTCCATGTGGAATGTGGCATCCACTAGGGAGGCTTGTACCCAGATCCCTGACACCCTTTTCCACTTTTGTGTTTCTTTTTCCTTAGTTAAATAACTTCTCATCACTCCTGAGGTGGAAGTGTCCAGACTTGGAGGTGATCTTGAGGTCCTGAGAAGTTGGGATATTGAAGCAGGGGCAGGAGAAAATCAGCTTAAGCTGGGTGGTTTTGTTAGCCACTAGGTGTGGTTTGTATAGTTCGATGCCAAGGTGAAATGTACACTGAGCTTTGTGTTTTCATGAGGTTGTGTATAATATTAGTCTCCATAAAATTTGTAACAGTAGTTACAAGTTAAGTTACTGAATTCTATTATGATTATGCATGTTTATGGATCTTTTATGTTTAGCATTTCTTCTGTGTAGGGATATATATTGCCTGTTTCATACATGATTCTTTTGAATGTTGGCTATCATTTTAATTTCCTCCTTTCTGAAGGAGGTCCTGGATGTGAACCATAAGTAAAATCATCCCTTGTTAGTTCCAGGAGAGTGTGATTAATAGTACAAAGAGTATGAAAACAGGGAGCCTCATTCCTCTCATTGGAGGTAATTTTCCCCAGGGCTGAACTTAGTTCAAATGCATACATAGGTTTAGAATTTCAAAGGACAAGTGGCCTAGCTCCTGGGACCCAGCAGAGGTTTCATAATGTCAAAATATGATATTATTTGTTTTTTTAAATTTAGTAATCTCTTCTCTATCCTTCCCTATTTGTGACCTTTAGTAGATAGTCAAAATGACTTTTTTTTGCCTCATTTGCTAATCAAATCAAAGCCTTTGCTGCCTTGATGTACCTATGACATATTTAAACTGTACAGTCTCGGTGGGAGCAGTATGTAATAAGCCCGTAGTATATTCTAAACCTGTTTAGTTTACAAAACCAAAGCTTTCCACCCTTTGCTTATCCCATATGTCAAATATTATGCAAGATCAAGAATATTATAAAGATATTTCATCAGTAAACTACAACAGTTGACACAACAAATAACAGTTTTCTTCTTGAGTCAATCCCACACAAATTAATGACAATCTCACCACCCCCCAGATTTTGCTTACTCTAATCAACAATCTTGATATTTCCCTTGCCTGGTTCCTTCCCCCCCTGCACCCTGAGAAAATGTCAAGTCATAACACTCTCATTGCTGGTTATATATTTTATATGGAAATCCTTTTTACTGAGTTAGTTAGTTATTCTCATTTTATCTGACATCCATCATCAATTTAGATGTCAAACTAACTTAATTAGCATGATTCTATCAGGAATTATCTAGAACTTTATTCCTGAAATTATGTATTTATCAGTAACTCTAGTTATTTTCTTTCTTTAAAAAAAACTTGGAATTATTGTGAACTGAAAAAAATACCTTCACATATTCCTAATACAGTAAGGTAGAAGAATCTGGGACAAAGGCCATTTTTCCCTTGACTTTCTGCAAAATCATGTTCCATCCTTTTCTCTGTCCTTCTACCCTTTCCTTCTTTCTCTCATTGTCTCCCTTTTAATTAGATTTTCAATTGTGGCAGCACCTTTTTCTTCTTTTTCAATACTTTTGGGAATTCTGATTAAGATATAAGCATCTCACTCTATTGTACAAAAACTTCAACTTTGCAGTATATAACCATTGGTTGCTATTAATTTGCTATACTGATTTTATATTTTAATTTTATTTCCTTTGCCCATTTATCTTTGCACTATTCATTTGTTCTTATTTGTTACTTCCATTGATGTTTTTATCCTCTTAATGTTCACTTTGCATTTTCATTAATTATTCCTTTTATCTCATCTTGTGCTTTCATTTGAAAGCTGTCAGACCTCTAGAGATGAGTAGTGGTATTTGTGGATGCTGAAAGTAAGAGTTATACATACTGCTTATCATTTTAGCAGCTGCTAGAATGGTGGTTCTTAACTTGGGGTCTGAGAATTTAAAAAATTATTTTTTCAAATGTATTTCAACATAATTGGTTTCCTTTGTAACCCTATTCATTTTATTATCTATTTTAAAATATTATTTTGAGATGTTTGTAGGCCTCACCAGACTGCCATGACAGAAAAATGATTAAGAACCCTTAGGGAGAACTGAGGAGCCTTTGAAAGTTGGAATTTGGGAGCTAGAGGGCAATCCTGCTTGCAATGGCTTGTGGGGGAAGGGCAGGCAATTAAGTGAGAGGAAGAGAAGTGTAAGGTAAAAGCAATAAGTAAATATTACCTAATTTGAAGCCTGTACCAGAAATTATTCTGGCAGGGTGGAAAGACAAGGGGTAGCTCCAGGCAGAGAAAAAAGTGAAAAGACACTTTTGTTGCAGTAGTAGACCCTCCTGGCTGCAAGACAGGGAGATGGGTTAGGGAGAAGGCCTTGCTGTGATAGCCTAAGACTAGGATCAGGGTAGAGAAACCTGAAGATGGATGGATAGAAGAAGACCTTACTTGGTGGGCCTGAGGGCTAGGCATGTAAAGGAGGATGACGGGTTAGGTGGTAAAGGTAGGTGTCCCATAGTAGTTTTGAGATATGAGCTCGTACTGAATGATAGGATCAGTGTAGGTTCAAGGGCAGCTGGAATTGCATTTGTTGACTTTCACTTTCTCTAGAAGATTGAAATAAAATGGAGGAAGTTCTCCATGTTGCTAAGAGTATTTGGGTAGAACTGGCTGTCTACCCTACATCTCACTACCCTACTATCTTCCCAATACTATTTGAGAATTGTCTTGGTTGTGAAATAGCACGGTTCCACTCTAATATTATTTGGTATGTGCTTGGTGAATATGAACTCATTTCATTTTCTATCAAATTTGATAAACATGCCCTTTAGAATAATAGGTGATACAGTGGATCTGAGTTGGAGTCAGGGAGACTAGAATTCAAATCCTGCCTTAGACATTTCTAGTTTTGTGGCTCTGGGCAAATCACTTTAATCTCAGCCTTAATTTTCTCCTTTGTGAAATGATGGTAATAATAGCATCTATTTTACAGGATTATGTGAGGATATATGTAAAGCATTTTGCATACCTTAGGTACTGTACCAATGTAAGCTGTCATTATCTAGGTCTTCATCCAAGTCATTCAAAAATGTTAAACGATACAGGATAAGGAACAGATCATCTTCTAGAAATATAGTATGTAGGAATGTAATTTCCTAAGACTCACTACAAGTTGAAATCAAACCATTATTGACTATTCTTGGGATCTACTGACTTTCCTAACTATATTCTCCCATAGCCTGTATTTATCTTGTCCACAAATATTGTAGGTCAAGCCCAACTCATGTCAGTATGGTGGCTCATCTTCAAAAATAGAATAAAATCAAACGCTCATAGATCACCTGATAGTTCACAAAAGGAAGTTTACTCAGCAATATTGTAAAGATGATTAACTATGAAAAACTTAGCTACTGTGATTAGGACAATGATCCAAGACAGTCCCACAGGACCCATGGTGAAAATGACCCGGTGAAAATGACCCTTGATCAAAACAATTCTATCTCCAGAGAGAGAAAACTGATGAACTCTGAGTGTAGATTGAAGCATACTTTTAACATTTTATTTTTCTTTTGGTGTGTGTTCTTTTGCAACATAGCTAACATGGCAATGTTTTGCATGACTTCACATGTATAATCAATATCATATTATCAGTGGATGTGGAGGATAGAATTTGGAACTCAACATTTAAAAAAATAAATGTTAAAAAATTTACACAATATGGAAATATTTTATTAAATATTAAATATTGCGTAAAATGGGGAAATAATTTTTATAATTTTTTTTAAAAAGGAAGTTTACTTAGCCAGGGCATGGAAAGAATATTCAGCAGAATAATGAAAATATCAAAATTAACATTATCTCTACTGCATGAGTTTAACTGATTTTATGCTCTTAGAATTTTATAATTGTTAGCCTTTATTCCAAATTAAAATTATAAGTTAACTTCTTATCATTCCCAAAAAGTATAATGTCCATCCTTGCCTGTCCTTGTATCATTAAGGAGGATCTTATCTCCCTAACAATCCTTTCTAGGCACCAAGGAGTCTGCTCACTAAAGTCCACCAACAAGGTCTATAATATGCAGATGGGTTGCATTTCTCCGTGATAGAGAGGACGTTTGCTAGTCCCATGTTATTGCTAACCAGTTCTGCTGGATATAACCAATCATGCTGTCCTCACCACCGTAGTGCTGTACACTCTGTGACCAATCGCATTGTCTTCCCCACCTACCCACCTCTGTATTCCCACAAACTATATTAAGGTTTGAGAGCCCTACTGTGGGGTCTTTGGTCATTAAGAGAGTCCATTGACCTAATTATTGGTTACTGCTAGCCTAACTAACAAATTGATTATGCTTAGATCATTATCTCTAAGTTTGCCTTCATTTTCAAATGGAACAATATGTTATGGATTTAGTTGGGCACAGCTTCCCTTCTTTGCTGTTGATTATGCTGTCAGGCTGATCAGAAGCATGTGACTAGCAAAGTGAGGAGTTCTTGACTTTTTCTGCATTGACTTTTTTGTATTTTGATTACCAGGAAGTAATGTCAATGGTTTGAACCTTAGCTCCCTAGACTAATTAAGACTCCAGGACAATTTAATACTTATTAGGGGAAAACTAGCCTAGGTTATGTGGGGTAGATGTTGCTCCTATCACATACCATTCTTTGGTGGCAAGGTCCTAAAGGTCTTTTGGAGAATTTTCCAACACTCAAATTGTGTTAGGGTTATTACTGGACAACTTTGACTTTGTGGAGGTAAAAAGGCTGGCATAGGTACTACTGGAGGAGAAAAAAGAAAACAGCAAAAATGCAACATGTAACAGCTCTCTAGATCAGTTATCTCAGGTTCAACTGTGTATTTTGAAAACATTAACTCCTTGATCTAAATGATTTGGTCCATATCAAATCAGTGATTTCAAACCTTTGCTGTTCACAGTTCATCTCCTGATGTCAAGAGGTAATAATGATCAGGAATAGCACCAGAAAACCTCAGGGTCACAGTACAGAAGGTGACACTTAGCTACTAATAGCATAGCTACTGATCCTCATCTTGGGATCTTAGAAAGCTAACAGGACTGACTTTATTCTCTTGCTTACAGTCAAAGTACTAAGGTCAAGAAACTTATCCTGTGCCACCCCACACTCTATATTTCATGACCCAACAGCCAAGACCTCCCCTACTCACTGGGAACTCTCTGGTTGCGGGGGAAGACATATCAAACCTTTGTCCTCTTAGTGCAGAGGTTCCCAAACTTATTTGGCCTACTATCCCCTTAAAAAAAATAATCAAGCATTCCCTCCCCCCAAAATCTACTTTCTTTAACATTTTTAAAATTTGCATCATTTCAAAAAAATAGAAAATTTTTTAAAAAAATGACTCACCTTAAATTTAATAATTTATTGTAAATTTTTGGGTTTTTCCGGCATTGAAATTTTGATGGTGTAATACTACATCACATAACCTATAGTATCATATTGTAAACAAGTTGTTAATGCACACATTCCTATCAATGCATGCTGGATTTCCCAACAGTGTCCACATGCTGACCTGCCAACACTTGCTTGCTAAGATCTATTGGCAGACTTGACTACTGAACAGTTACAACTTGCATTTTGTGTGTTTATTTGGAAAATAATGTAATCACTACATTTTGGCTGTTATACAACAGATGAAACATATGAGTGGTTTTTCAAAATTTTCTTTTTCCTTATCCTTCCACTGCCCCCTTTATTTTCAATGCCCTCCAATTGCATCCAAGGCTACCACTGCTCCCCATCATTCCAGTGCCCACCCCAGGGAGCAGAATCACCCACTTTGGGAACCTCTGCTAGAGGTCCCTGCCTTCTTTTGCAGAGTTTGGGTAGACAGTTTCATCTTTTTTCGTTCACCAAAAAGTGAGGGATCTCCCAACAACTCCACCCCTTGGTCTTCCAAACTGCCCTATGACTACTTGGGCCTATAATACTACTCATTACTTTGAGACTAGATCTGTCCCTGTGACAGAGTATAAGTGCTTCCCCTGTTCTGAGGCCTTAGCACTCAACTGGTGCTACCTTTGTGCCAGGGCCTAAGTACTGCCTTGAGGGTTGCCATTGCTTTTTTATGATGGGACAAGAGCACTGCCTCCTGTTTCAGGGTCAAGCACTGTTCACTGTTGTTAAGGCTTCAAAACTGATCATGTAAACTGGGTACTGAGTCTTGAGCCCTATACTAGGGGCCCAAGTACTGTCCCACCCTGAGCTAAGGCAAAGAACTTCCAGAAATTAGGACTGGGGCATTACTTTCCTTTACTAGGGCCAATAAATGCCCCCCCTGTGCTTGTCCTGGACACTTTTACTGCTCCCTGTGCCAGGGCTTGTGTTCTCCTCTATTAGGACATAATAATGTCACTCATGCCTTGCCTGAGCTGCCATTATCCTCCCTCACTGGGGTCTAGTGATGCTCCTCTGTGTCATGGCTAGAGCACATCTTCAGGCACTGTTATATCCTCTTGTGCTGGGGTCAGAACATTACTGGGTATTACTGCTGTTCTTTTGTGCCTAGCTGAGTGCTAGGACTAGGGGCTACCAACGCTCCTCCATGTTGGGCTGAGCACTATCTCCCTGTGCCAGGGCTATGCTATCCACTTCCAGTGCTGCAGGCTAGGACATCACTGATAACTTGATGAGGTCAGAAATGGCCACGAGTTGGTTCAGGCCACTCAAAGGATTTTCTGGTTAGCCAAAGTAGGTCTTGAGTTCCTTATTACTAATTATCTTATCATACATAAAACTCTTGCTTCTACCTAGGAGCTCTTTACATCCAGAACTCACAAAGCTGCCA
The DNA here is from genome assembly GCA_023548195.1 of Bettongia penicillata ogilbyi. Classification (NCBI taxonomy): domain Eukaryota; kingdom Metazoa; phylum Chordata; class Mammalia; order Diprotodontia; family Potoroidae; genus Bettongia; species Bettongia penicillata. The sequence goes on along the minus strand of JAJHZJ010000574.1, from coordinate 2,262,943 downwards.
CCAAGGCTGAGATGATTGATTTCTGTATCACCTACTCTGAGGGGTAGGAGGGGGAGGCATAGAACTAAAGAGGTGACCAATATCTTCCAGACCAGGATATGTGCTCTACCTATCACATGGGGACAGTTCCTTTTTTGTTTTTTTGTTTTTGACAGTGTAGAGTATGCCTATGACCTCTTCTGGAACCTACTCTTTGGTTCCTCACTTACCTCTTACTGGGGAGTTATAGTTGAAAGGAACTAAAGCAATGGTCTCTCCTTTTGGGCAGATGCAGCCCCTCCCCAACTCCATCTTTAGCAAATCAGCTGGGGTATATTTCATATTTCATCCCACATTCCCATATGTTTCATCCCACATTCATCCCTATCATCATTTCAGAAAAGACTCTATTATGTTGAGGAGGATCCAGTATTATCCTCTCAAGTACTGCCTCCCTCCTCCCCACCCAGTATCTTTCACCCAAGTCCCAAGAAAGTCCATGTGGCACAGTTTTCAATGGCCTTCCAAAGGCCATGCAAGAATCTCCATGCACTCTATTAGCGTATATTCCAGACAATCCCCAAACCACAATCTTTAGGGAGAGACCAGTCCTACAATAGAGGACCTAAAGATTACTGTAACCACCACAATAAGTTATGAAAATTAGACAATATTCATCATCTTCAGGGCATAAAGATACAGAGTACATTTACATGTCTCTAGTTGATGAATTTCTACCCTGTCCAATGTACATAACTAGAATTTCTAGAAATATTGCCAGAATCATGAAAGGCAGAGGGTACAGGCCTTCTATATCTGGGTCTCTGATTACTCAAGACCCACCTTCCTTTGTATTGCCCTTCCTTCATTTCAAAGTCATTCCTATCCAATCCTTCCAATTAACACCAAATGTTGTAGGTCAGGCCTGATCCAGGCTTGTCCAATAGGATTGGAATGAAATGAGACACTCACAGACCATCTAATAGTTCATAAAAGGACATTTACTTAGCCATAGCATAAAAAAGGATATTCAACATAAATATAAATTGATTTAGTTGGACACAGCTTCTATGTTGGCTGTACTAGAGGGCTAGTCAAGAGACTTTGTCTGTAGTCAGAGGGAGGCACTGCCACATTCTCATACATTAAGTTTTTGTAGCACTAGAAGTAATACCAACGATTTGTGCTTTAGCTCCCTGGGTTGATAAACATTTTTAGGGTGGTTTCAATATAGTTGAAGGAAAAAATAGCCTAGCCTATATGGCATCGATGTTTTTCTTATGAAGAGGATGATAGCAGTACCCCTTCTCTGGTATAGCATTTCAATAGCATTTCCCTGATCTACCAGTCTAGTAACCATGTCAAAATAGGAAAGAAGGAGATTCTGTCATCAACAATTTCTGATAAAACCATGATGATTTCTTGGTGATCATTTCCTTTTTTAGATGTTCTTTAAATATCTTTTAGTAATGCATTCTAGAAATCTTCCAGGAATTGGAGTTAAGCCTACTGTACTAAGACTTACAGAAACTTCTTTCTTATTAAAAAAAAAAATCAGGTTAACAGGGCAGCTGGTTGGCACAGTGGTTAGTTAGAGCACCAGCCTTAGAGTCGGAAGATCTAAGTTCATATCTGACTTCAAACACTTACTAGCTATGTGGCCCTGGACAAGTCACCCTGATTGCCTCAGTTTCCTCATCTGTAAATGAGCCAGAGAAGGAAATAGTGAACTACTCCAGTGTCTTTGCCAAGAAAATCCCAAAATGGGGTCACTTAGAATGTCTCAAAAAAAAAAAGCAGGTTGTCAAAATGTGTAAAACATGTCATAGTTCCGCCCTGCTGACCCCTCTCTACTTGTTTGGCTTTATAGTGGTTGTTTATTTGGATCAAACCTTGATAGATATGAGTCAGAAAAACAAGAATTGTAGTCTGTTTGTTTGTTTGAGGAAGTGGGGAATAAAGCTATTAACCCCGCCCCCCAAAATCAGGGTTTCTATCAAGTGTTCTTGAAAATGTGTCAGTGTGCTTGCTTCAGCAGCATGTACGAAATTGGAATGTTAAAGAGAAGATGAGCATGATGTCTGCTGAAGAATGACATCGAAATTCATGAAGTGTTCCATTTTCTTAAGAGAAAAAAATGTTGCCCACATCCATACTTTGAAGGCTTGGCTCATTAGAAAATTAAAGTGTCAACATAGGCTTTCTTCTCCATAAAATAGTAACATTTTAGATTTGATGGAGACCTCAGAGATCATCTAGTTCCACACATCCAAGTAGGATTTGTTTTCTAAGATAAATTCAGTTGAGGTGAATTAAGTGGTGCCTCAGAGGACAATCTACCCTGTGTTTAAGAAGATGGACCTTGGGAGAGAGAAGGCACTAACCTCTAAAGGTATGGCAGCCTTGGGCCAGAAAAGAGAAGGGGGGCAGTTGCTACAGCAAGGCATGGAGCTGGGAGGATGAATTGCTGCACCAGGAGAAAGTATGTCCCTTGAATATTGACCCTAGGGTAAAGCCTTTTCATTCTATCCTAGTTATGGCGTAGTATAGTCTAATTCTCCCAATTTCACAGAGGACAAATTGAGGTCAACTGAGAAGGGAGACAGTCCATGGTCATACCAGCTAATTAGTAGCCGAATTGTAAAGTCTGGATTCTTAGTGTTTGCCTCTCTCTATATCACGCCATATATAAAGAGATTATCTCTGTCAAAGAGGTATAAAGAAAGAAGCATTGTAGTGTCTAACTTGTGCAGAAACTGCAAGGATAGGCTATGTACTTGGAATTCCCCTGTCCAATAGCAACAGCAAATTTTACAAAATAAAGGCCTCTGAGAGGGAAAGAGAATATAAAGGTTAGCAGAGATAAATTTATTAGTTAAATACTGATTTTACAGCAACCTCACCTTAAGACAACGTTAACGGGTCTATGGGGTCAAGGAGGGTATGGGCATCCATCCTTCATGGAAGGGAACAAAATGGGAGATTAAAATTGAACCTTATTTTAAAATGCTCTTTGCTATTGGTCGATTCTTTTGGGTCAGGGGTAGGCAATGTCATAGAGAGTTACAGCACTGTTTATGAGAAAGAAAAAAGATCATGGTGAAGAGTCTCTATGGGGCCCAAGGGCCCTCTTTGAATCAGCAGTATTCTAGGACAGTGGTCATGGGGTAAGATAGGGAAGGAAAAAGACCAATTCCAGAGAGGCTCGCAGTGGAGGCTTTTCAAGGGGTCACACTCAGTGCTTTCCTCTATGGGATGTTTTTTCAACTCTCTTGAGGCTTTTACCGGGTCGAAGATTTGCATTTAGAAAAAATCAGTCAAACATTTAAAACCAGTTAATATCTCATCATTATACATATAACTTGGTCCAGAACCTTTGAAAAAGCCTGAGAGAGGAGGCAAGGAAGGTCCATGTTACATTATGCTTGAGAGTTGCGTCATAAGTGAAGGTTCAGAGAGTATGGGAACAAGAATCACTGGTTTCCAGAAAGATCCTCCCACCTCCAAAACCTTGCCAACCCCAAGTCACTGAGCTTTGCTGAGGGAGAAGGACCCAATCAGACTTTCTCTGGCATGGCTTTGTATTCCAGGCAAAGCCTCAAGTCTTAGGTCATGGGAGTGAAATGGTAAAAGGAAAAGATCTCCCCATCAGGAAATCCTTTAGGAGGAAGTCACATGAGAAATGGTCTCTGACTACAGTGAAGAAGCTTTCCCCATTTGGTCTGTGGAGGGTAGGTCGTCTGTACTTGATGATCCAAGCTCTTTCCAGTTTTCCTACCCAAGTAGCCTTTAAGTTTCTTCCAAATCATTCTTCTGGAGTCAGTCTCATCAAGGGGAAAGACTGGGAATTCTGGCCACAGAAAGTCCCAAATCTCTCTCCCCTGGCTTCCCAAATCCCAGAGTCCATGTGAGGAGTTGGAGGTGGAGAAAGGTGAGATTATGCAGTGATGATGTCCCCATGACTTTCAGCTAAGACGAGGCTATTCCAGGAGTCCTGCTTGGTTCCAGCCTGTGGGGACTGGCTGACTGGAGATGGGTAGCCCTGAGGAGAGATCTTCAGGGCTGAGAGAACGGGGTGAATAGAGGCCCCATGGCCAGACATCGAGCTGACTGAGAATGACTAGAAGTAAAAAGTGAAAGAATGAGGTGAAAGAGAGTTTATCACCGAAGCTACAAAGTATTTGGGATGGGAGAGTTCAAGGTGGAATTTTAGTCACAGGGCTCAGGTCACATGAAGACCCTAACTAGTCTTGTGGCTTACAATATTTCCTGTTGGGGGCCCTTAATTCTAAAGCACTTATCATATTTTAAAAGCTTGGGCAGACTCAAGCCTCCAGCAAGTGAATTAAAGAAAAAGGATGAGGAGAGGGAAAAAGTAAAATAACAAGCAAACAAACCAGTTAGCCCCTCTCCTAGCAGGGTCTATGGAATAGAGGAAGAGTGATATAGGGTTATTGCTTTCCCTGCCCCCCCCACCCCAGTGGACAATGGGTTGGATAACATTTTGGTTTAAAATCTCAGCTCTGCAGTCAATATTTGTGAGACCTTGGGCAAATCGCTTCTCTTTGGGTCTGTTTTCTCACCTATAAAATGTTAGGAGTTAGACTATATGATCTTTAAGGTCTCCTTTTAGAACTGAAATCTGTGGTTCTATAAGAAATCAGAAATGCAAAGGCCCTGCATAACAGATCTTCAGCATCAAGGCATTACACTTTCTTATGGCCACAAGGAGTTTTCCCCTTCATTGTCTCATTTTATCCTCATAACCAGCCTATGAGGGAGGTAAGACAGGTGTAATTTGCCCATTTAACTAGTAGGAAGCTGATGGTAAGAGGTTATGATGTCACAGATTACAGTTATTGAATAACTAAGCCAGATGTTGAACACAAATATCCAGAATCCCATATATACCATATTGCTTTGATAAAGAGTATCAAAATGGTGCCTTGACAGGACATGCATTGCGTGACAAAGGGAAGCTTCTTCAACACGTAGTGATGAATACTGGCAACTAGGTGGTGCAGTAGATTGAGTGCTGGTGTTAGAAAGAACTGAGTTCAAATGTAACCTCAGATATTTACCAGTTACATGACCCTGGACAAGTCACTTCACCTCTTTGCCTCAGTTTCCTTATCTGTAAAATGGGGATAATAAAATCCCCTACCTCCCAGGGCTGTTGTGAGGATCAAATGAGATGGTATTGTAAAGTGCTTAGCACAATGCCTAGCACATAGTAAGTACTATATAAATATTAATTTGCACCATCATCATTATCATTATGTGATCTAGCCACAGTGAAAGACAACTGAACCTCCAATATGTATGCACTTAGCAGTGAGGAACCTTCCCTTCAATTCCTATGTAAGATGCTCAAGGCTTCTCTTACTCTGGGGGACCAAAACCCCACCTCATCGACTCCAAGAATACAAAGGTAGTTAGGAATGTTGAACACTTCCATGTGTAATCCAAAGAGAAGGGCAAGCTAGTGGATTCCACAAAGAATGTGGGTTTTCTATCACCTGAACTCTAGCCCTAAGATGAAACAGAAAACCAGCTCACTGTGACTAGCAAGGACTCTAGAAGGGTTAGGGCAATCCTGAGCCTGGATCACAAAATAGGGATAGGACACCTCTGAAGTAATGTTAAAGGGCACTCTATTAGAGAAAGAGGGCAGTTGGATGGCTCAGTAGATAGAGTACTGGGCCTGGAGTCAGGAAGACCCATCTTCTTGAGTTCACATCTGCCCTCAGACACTTACTAGCTATGTGACCCTGGACAAGTCACTTAACCCTGCTTGCTTCAGTTCCTCATCTGTAAAAAGAGTTGGAGAAGGAAATGGCAAATCACTCTAGTATCTTCGCCTAAAAAGTCCCACATGGGGTCACAGAGAATCAGAAAAGACTGAAAAATGACTAAACAAAAACATGTGAAGGGGCCATTTCACCTTTTGCTGGTCTACCTCCTTACATTAATGGGACATGGGATTTACCACTGGACAAGACCTTGGAGGCCTAGCCCAATCTCCTCGTTTTCCAGAAGGGGAACTTCAGACTCAGGTTAAAAGATTGGCCCATGATCATAGGTAATAAGTAGCAGAGCTGAGATTTGAACCCAGGTCATCTGACTTCAAATCCAGTGCTCTCTACTACACAGTGTTTCCTCCTTAAAATGGCAATAAGCTTGATGATGAACCCAAGTGGGAAATTTCCCTACAGTCCCAATGTAGCTATCTTGTACTATAAAACAAGGAGCCCTGATATTTAGGATAGTTACCACAGGGCAAACCCTCGCCCCTCACCCAGGACTTGCTTCAACTCTAGCTTAAGATCAAAGCTTTCTGGTTAAATCACATTCCTCACTACCTCCTATTTCTTCAAAGCTATGTTTAATCCTGTGGTTATCTGCCCACCAGGGAGTGAGCCTCTTCCCATCCACTTGCTATACTTACCTGAGACATGGGGCTGGTATGTCCATAATGGGAGGAAATCCCTGGTTCTGTTTTGATGGGACGCATCTCCTCAGTGCTAGTGGTATTACTAGAGCTGCTGGCAGTGCTGGTAGTAGGAGTGAGACTCTCGCTGCCTGTGGAACCTGGAAACAAGGTACACACAGCAAAACTTTCAGGCACAATTGACAGAAAAAGAGGAATAGATCTCCTTAGAGAAGGCCAGGAGGCAGATAACAGTGGGATGGATAGTTACAGAAAGACACTTGATTACTGTAGGACGGAAGGATAGGATAAATTATGGCCAGAAATCAGGAGGTTTGTGTCATTATACAGTTAAGACCTGGAAAGTAAAATTTTGCCAAGATGTTTCAATCACAGGACAAAAGACAATATAATATGGTGGAAGCATTACAGTTCTCAGTGTCAGGAGAAGACCTGAGTTTGAATCCTATCTTTGGTACTCACTAGTTATGACAAGTCACTTTACCTGCAATTCTATGTTCTTACTTATAAAATAGAGGTTTGCTTTTTTTTTTTTAACCATACCTGTGATTTAATCAGAATATAGAGCTCTTGGTAAGGAATTACCCCTCCCAGGAGAGATCACTGTTTTCTCTGCAGTTTTTGATCTTAGGGGGGTTTCCTAGAGGCACTGAAAAAGTTAAGTGACTTGCCTAGGTTCATAAAGCCACAACATATCAGAGACAGGACTTGAAGGCTGGTCTTTCCAACTCTAAAGCCAATTAGGCTTTACTGGAACATGTAGTAAAGATAAATGTAGTAAGATGGAGCTACTTCACAGGTCTATTGTGATCTAATTTATGGAGGACATGTGCACTCATGAAAATGCTATAATAAATGTGAACTATTTTCATTACCAGCCCATTCTAAAAGAGATCGGTCAATCCTGTCTTTAGGGTATAGGAAGAAGCAGTTTATAAATGTTTTCTCTCTAGAGAAGGGTAATTTAGCTCTAATATGACTTGAGTGAAAAGTCAATGAAGATAAATACATTTCCTTTCTTTAACAGCAAGCTCACAAGCCATCGATATTTCCTGTAATGAATAAATACCTCCTACGTACATCAGTACTGAGAAGAAAGTGTCTAGCATAAGGGGTAAGACAGGAAACTATTGCTTCCACAGTAAAACCATATATTGGTCCCTTAGCTTACAAACTGACTTCTTCTGATCTCAGTTAGTATGACTTAGTGTCTCTAAGTCTGATCATATCTGGGGAAATGACCAAATTAATTGTTCATCGATTGGCAAGGCTAAGTAAAGGTAGAGCAACATTTGCATCCCTCCTAAACAACCTGTCCTCCTTCATCATCTTTAGTATTAACAAGATGACAGAATGAAGTAGAGAAACTATAGTGGACCTCAAAGCATTTTACATAAAGCATGTCACAGATCCTCACACACAAAGGAACTGACATTATCATTGCTATGATGATTACAAACTAGCTACATAACACTATGTTAAGAGTTAGTTAAGCAAGAAGAATAACCATTTTCACTGCCCAAAATTCTACTGATTTGTTTACATAATTACATATCACATTGTTAACATTAGAGACCTACCTGATGTTGTCTTGGCTTTGTTAAGATTCTTGGGCTTCCGTTTTCTTGTTTGAATCCCTTCTTTCCTCATTGCAAGAGGCCTTGGGACCTGGGGAGTTCAAAATAATAATGTAAGCAAACACAAGTTTCCATATGTAATCTTGTTTCTAATACACAGCAAGGGGCAGAGAGAGATGCCAGGAATCATCTTGAACAATTGTAGCATTGTGTGTTTGAGCAATGTGAATGGACTTTGGAAATTCTAACAAGAAAGCATTTTGGAAGAAATCAGCCTTGCAAAGGAACTGTAGAATTTGTTTATCAATTTATCAAATTTTTTTTTTCACCGTGGCAAACTCTTCTCAAACTTGATAATGATGTCTGAGGTTTCCCTTTTCCATTTTTCCATTAAAATTGTCATTCACTCACATTCCAATTTCCTCTTGGTTTCTTAGTTTGGGTTATTGACCTATTTGTTATAGGACTAACAAAGATTATTAAAATAGTTAAGATAGGGCAGGCAGGAACAAGAAAGGGCAGAGATGAAAATTAGGTCAGAATTTAGAGCAGGGATAACAACAAATGAAATAATGCTCACATCAAAACAAACCTGAGGCTTCACCTCACACCCTGAAAATGTTTTTAAATGGAAAAAGATGGGAATAATTAATACTGGAGGGTTTGTGAGAAGATAGGTACATTAATACATTAGTGATGGAGGTGGGAATCTGTGCAACCATTTTGGAAAGCAATTTGGAATTATAAAAATATAGTGACTAAAGTATCCATCCTTAAGCCAAAGATTCTGTTACTAGGCTTATGCCCTAAGGAAGTCACTGATAAGAAGAAAGTCTCCAAACACATCAATATATTTATAGCAACATGTTGTGATAGCAAAGATGCCCATTAATTAGGAAATAGCTAAGCATTATGGTACTTGAATGTAATGAGATATTACTGTATTGTAAGAAATTATATGTATGACGAATATGGAGAAACATGGTAAGATTTATATGAACTAATGCAGAATGAAGTAAGCAGTGGAGAAAACAACGTAGATGACTACAACTACATAAATGGAGAGAATAGTCACAACTCCCTCCCAAAAGAAAATAGAAGGTCATGAATTTATAAAGAACAAGTATGACTTCTAAGGAGAGATGTGAGAAGACACACTTACTGCACTGTTGGCAGAAGTTGGAGGTTCCCTAGTAAAGTACATTCAGTACTTAAATTTGTACATTCAGAATTTTCTAGTACATTCAGTACATTCAGACTTTTCTAAGTATAGATCACTCATGCTATTTTTCCCCCTCTTTTTCTTTTTGTCTTCCAAAAAATACTATTTCTTATATGGTATGGCCTTCTGGGAGGGAGCGGAAAGGACACTGGGAGAAATTATGGTGATGTAAAAAATCATCGGTATAAAGTTATTTTTAAAAAACATTGATTAGGTAATTTCATTTCCTGTGGTACAATAAGGTTGGGAGAGAAGCTGTCTTACATCATGAATGATACAATTTACCATCCTTTTCACTTCTATAATCATTCTTTCATTCATCCCTCCAGTGCCAAAGGAAAAGTTGTCCCTCTTTCCTAATGCCCTTCCACTTATAGCTTAGAATTCATCTCTCCCTCTCTTCTAAGGGATCTTTATCTTACGTTTATCATCTTTACCTTCCAATATCTTCAGTTTCTTCCTCAGCACTGACTTCATCCCTGCTGCCTTACAAGGTACATGTGACTCTCCATCTTCAAATGCTTTTCTCTTTTGATCCTACTTTTTTCCCTTTAGCACAATTCCACTTCTCTATCTCCTTTCATTGTCAAACTTCTTGAAGGAGTGATGCCTAGCTATCTGCTGCTTCTCCTGGCTCTTCTTAATCCTCTGCAATATGGCTTTCACTCTATGACTACCAAATCACAGTTCTGGAAGGTTGTTGATGGCTCAAATGGACTTTACTCGGGTTTTCTCCTGCTGAGCACTTCTGCAGGATTGTATACTTTTTACTACTCCTTCTTCCCAAAATACCTTCCTTGACTTTGACAGTGCTCTTTTCTGACTTCTCCCTACTCCTCTGACTTTCACAGGTTCCCTCCACCCCTTCACTTTCTCCTCCAACTTGCTCATGCGGGCATTCCTTAAAGTTCCCTCTTCTATTCTCTTCTTTCTTCTTTTCTGTTCTCTCTCTCTATTCTTTCTCTTAGTTAACTGATCTTGTCTCACACTTTTAGCTACCACTTGTATAAGGAGGACTAGAATATGTATGTATGATTCATTTTGTAATTATTGATTTTAGAATTTTTCTAATTATTACTTACATTTCTAACCCCTAAGACATTGTAACTCTGAGCATTTTCACTGGCTTTCCCTTATGCCTAGAATGCTATCTCTCCTCATGTCTGCTTCCTAGTTTTCCTAGCTTCCTTCAGGTCCTAGGTAAAATCTTGCCTCCATAGGAAGCCTTTCGTCATCTCTCGTAATTCTGGTGTCTTACCTCTGTTGATTATCTTCAATCTATTTTGCATATAGCTTGTTTGTATGTAATTGTTTGCATCTTATCTCCCCCATTAAACTGAACTCATTGAGAACAGGGACAATCTTTTACCTTTCTTTGTATCCCCAGCACATAGTGCCTGGAACATGTTAGATACTTGGTCAGTATTTATTAACTGACTGACTCCCTGATGCCCCAAGCCCAAATATCCAAAAGAGATCTCCATCTCTCTATGTTTTGTCATTAACTCAAACTCATCATATCCAAAACTGAATTCTTCCTTTTTACACCCTTTTTACACTCTTCTTCTTCTCTAGATGAGCAAGGGAACAGAGGAAGGAATGAGGAAAGTATATTAGTGTGACCCTCAGAAAACTAGCCTCCATGACCTGAGTTCAAATCTAGTCTTAGATGAGGTTGTGTAATCCTGGGCAAGTCAGTTAACTTCCATTTGCCTCAGCTTCCTCATCTGTAAAATGGGGCTAATAATAGCACCCCCCCCAAGGTTGTTGTGAGGATTAAATGATATGATAATTATAAAACATTTAGCATAGTACCTGACACACAGTAAATGCTGTGTAAATATTTATTATTATTATGAACTATTACCTCTGCTTTGGAAGTAGCTATCCTTCCTGTAGGTAATTAATTCTTTCTCACCTCTGCCTCTTAGTTTTCTTCAAAACTCAGGTAATGGGTCACTTTCTACATGAAGGGTTTCCTGATCTTCCCATCTGCTAGCACACCCCCTCAAGTTATATTTATGTGTTTATTTTGTATGTATTTTGCATGTATTTGTATACGTACATGTTGTTCACCCCAATAGAATGTAAACTTCTTGAGGAGAAGAGCTGTTTCACTTTTACCTTTCTATGCTCAGTAACTAGCATAAGCGCCTGGTAAACAGTCAATGCTTAATAAATCTCTCCACTGGATTGATCTTCCAAAAATATAGTCTACTTCATTCACCCACTGTGCTGTTCTTCAACACCAGGCTTTGCACTTGCCAGGCGGTCAATAAAAATTTCTTGAAAGAATTAAAGAAGCTAGGGCAGAGGGTAATTCAGTACCATTCAACAAACATTTGTTAAGTGCCTACTGTATGCAAAATTTTAGGAATACAAAGATGAAATATGACATAGCCCTTGTTATCCAGGAACTCTCATTCTATGGGGTAAGATTAGGTCAAAGATAAGAAAAAGAATTAAGACATAGTAGAAAGAACACTGGAGAAGCTATCAGAAGAAGACATGTCTCTATTCAGTGGCAATGTAAAAATTTGGACAATGACAAGGTGATGAAACCTAACAAACAGAGAGATGAAAACTCATTACATTGAAAAGGTTCAGGGGCCCAGTCTTAACTTACCCCATGCAGCTTCATGTAAAGGCCACAGGCATTACAGACAGGCTCCCCTTCCGCATTACGGCGCCATAGCGTGGTAGTTGTGGTCTGGCAATTGGCACAAGAGAGTCCCACCCGGCGTGAAGCAGACTAGAAAGACAGAATCAAAACATTTATTGTGTAATTCCCTATCCCTAGGATTTTAGAGATCACACCAATGGGAGAGCACCTAATCCTGAGATAGCCAATTTCCTGTTGTGATATTAAAATTAGTCAATAACTATGCCCAGTACAATGAAAGAACTTCATGGAGGACCATGTCACATGGGTGGGGGAAGGTTCTAAGGAAGGATATAATGTCTTGAGAGGAAGCATACTAAGCAGAAAGATAACTGGACTTGGAGTCAAAGGGCCTAGGTCCTGCTAATTACTACTTTTGTGACCTGAGCCTCCATTCCTCATCTCTAAAGTAAAGGAGTTGGACTATATGACCTTTAAGGTCTCTTCCAGACCTCAATCTATCATTTTACAGTCACTTCGCTATTTCGCTGAATCATGAAGCCAGACCTAGTAGATACCTAGGCTACCTTCTAGATAAAAGTGAGATTTAGGAAGCTACAGGAACAACTTTCATAAACATAAACATTTCATAAACAATAGAAGATATAACTTTAATGTTAATAATAAGTACTAATAAGAGCAGTGGCAGACCAAATGGGAGAGGCAGCATATGGTTTGAAGAATGTGTAATGGGGATTTGGAGCATGTGCAGATGCCATCTGTTTGCAAAGATGGTAGCTATTTCTGTGGAAGTTTGCTTCTGGGTGACTAGAGTCCTAGAGTATGCTAGACATTGGGTTGTACTTCCATATGCATAAGAACAGTCTTTTTTCCATTGGCTGCATAGCCATGGCCCTGTAGCTGGAACTGTTGGCATTTGAAATTTTATTATTTTGTTTAGAAATACTTTATCATTAGAATATCATATTTTTTCAGAATGAGTTACAGAAATACAACTTACAAAAATCATGCACAGCCAACTTTGATAAAATATTAAAATTTATTATTTTAATGGAGCCTTAAGGTATACCAAAATCATCCAAGACAGAAGCTTCCATACAGGAGACACCAAGAACTTGCGCTTACACTCTTTCTCTGTCTGTCTCTGTCTCTTCTTCTCCCTCTCCCTTTCCCTCTGTCTCTCCAGCTGTCACCAGAGGCACGAATTTGCCCACAGCACAGGAGCAATGAGTTAAGCTGAGGAGGTGGAGGGAGGGGGCTATATTCTCCCCACCTATATCCCATACCACCCAACCCAAGAATTGGACTTGGAATTTTGATTTATTTTGTCCCACCTTTTCAGTTCTAGGCACAGGAGCTAGATAAAGTCTCTGGATCTATACTCAAGTCATGGTGACTTTGGAGACAGGATTCTAGGCCAGATGTTTTTACCAGCCCACCAGGGAAACCCTGAGAAGTCAGAATGACCAGGATTCAAACCCAAGGGGAGTTTGGCCCATATTGAATTGAGTTTAATTGAGAACCTAATTACTTTCCTTTTTCCAGAGATTGAGATTGAGATTGTGTAAGGGATTATTCTTCCCAAATTTTAGAAGGGGGGATGTTTGTATTCTTGTTATACCTTTGAAGTAAATATTTCTTTGTAAAAGCTAATTGACAATTAAGTGGGTAAACAGAACTGGGGTACAAGGGACTCCTAAAAATGGGCAAACATAAATCAATGGAGGATGGAGTCAGTGGCAGAGACTAGATACTCCCAACCCACCTAGGGATACTAGAGAACCCTGGGGTGTAGTGAAATATATCATCTGTCTTTCAGGCAATGGGGATCAGGGTACTCGCTGTTACACTATATATTTTTTTAATTTAATTAATTTCTTGGTTTGCAGTTTTCAATAATCACTTTCATAAGTTTTACATTTTTCTCCCCCCACTCTCCCCAAGATGGCATGAAATCTTACATGGGTTCTACACATGCATTCTTATTAAACACATTTTCACATTAGTCATGTTGCATAGGATTAAAACAAATGGAAGAAACCATGAGAAAAAACAAAACAAAACAGAACAAAGCACAAGAGAAAATAGTCTGCTTCATTCTGTGTTCTGATTCCATAGTTCTTTCTCTGGATGTGGATGGCATCTTGCCTCAAGAGTCCTTTGGGAAGGTTTAAGTCCTTGCATTGCTGTGAAGGGCTTAGTCTATCAGAAGCAGTCATAGCCCACTGCGGCTGTTACTGTGTATAATATTCTCTTGGTTCTGCTCATTTCACCCAGCATCAGTTCATATCAGTCTTTCCAGGTTTTGCTGAAATCCAACTGTTTGTCATTTCTTATAGCACAATAGTATTCCATTATGTTCATATACCACAACCTGTTCAGCCATTCCCCAATTGGTAGGCATTCCCTCAGTTTCCAGTTCTTGGTCACCACAAAAAGAGCTGCTATAAATATTTTTGTATATGGGGGGCCTTTTCCCATTTTTATGATCTCTTTGGGATACAGGCCTAGAAGCAATATTGCTAGATTGTTTCGTTTAACTAAAATAGCATTTCAGGTGTAAGAAAAAATGCCCATTACAAAAGTTAATCTTAATTGGACTGAGTTGCTTGTACAAATATACTAACAAAGTCTCAAATGAAACAATTATTTTAAATAGAACAAAATACTGATTTTTAAAGAGTTTGGCAAACATTTAAATGACTCAAGTATACTAGTTTTGTTTTTCCCTTATAGGAAACCTTTACAGAAGTTCTAACTTAATTAAGCATAAAGGGAAAAGTCTAGCTGCCAAAATACTAGTTAACAGGTGATTTTTTTGAAATAATAAGCAAAATACATTTTTTGGAATAGCTTTTAGATTTTTCTAGTGAGCCCTCTAATGCCAGAAAGAAGGACTTTTTTTTAAACAACAGCTTCAATGCAATTTCCCTTATGGTGCTTAAATCTCTTCTTTGGCAGTGGCACCACTGGATTATAAAGAGAGCTATGAATCTCGGATTTATATTTCAAATCAAACAGGAAATGAAAGCAAATGATCCACAGACCTGCATGCAAAAAAAGACTCATTTATAGTTCATTATTACAACAAAAATGCAATGCCACATCAGGCAATTGCAATCATTGAAGCATGATTCAATTGCAGCAAATTTTTGCTTAAGCTAATTAAACATAAGAAATACTTACAAGATGTGAACAGTTTGTTACTTTATGATATTCTTAAATTATTTTATGATATTCTTAAATTAAATAATTATTTTTTTCTGGTTCCTTTTTGAACTTCAAAGTTAATAGAACAAGCCCACAATTCTGCATTCTAAATCATTTACAAAAACAAAATCAAAATAGAGTCTATATTGAAATACAAAATATTGTGTGATATAATTCCATCACATTTTCATCGGGAGTCATGTCACTTTAATGACAGTGTTCACCTCAAAAATCTTAGCAATTCAGAATACCATAGATTTTCAAGCCAGTTACCTTTTGTAAAATAGCTGCATTTTTAACTGTTTCCCACAGAAGTTCGTAAACATCCTCTGAAAGCCAAAACTACGTGATTGGTGTCAACAACTAACACAATACAATGTCTGGGTGGTATTAAAGAACACTAGATGAAAAAGATGGTGCCACCATTTCCAGCAACCTGATGGCATCTGTAAATCAGTCTGACAATTCTGTAGAAGTTTTTTTCAGCATTTGTGCCTGAGAGGGAAGGACTACATCACGAAGTAAGAGGTAAGGTCCTGAGGGCTGTCTCCTGCTCCCTTCTCTCCCCCCACCCCACATTAGGTTTTGAGGGTGGTTTGACTTTCTAAGAGAAGGTGATCCCCTGAAATACAAATTCCCCCTACACATTGGAAGAAACTCAATATGAGGTCTCTGTCCTGTTTCAGACATACACTGCTACTCCCAGAAGATTTTCCTTTGTCTTTTTGAGATAAGAATCCTCCCACTCTCAACTCAATCATCCCATTGCCTTTATCCCATTCTTCTATAAGCCCTGTACTTACTGAGAGACTAAAAGAACAATGATTTCTTCACTATTCACAGGTTGTCACACAGCCGCACACCTATATTCCTTCTCTTTATTTATAGAACTTCCCACTTTCATAGTCTACAAAAAGATATGGATTCACTTAGAGGATTTAATTTTTACTGGCTAGTCTCCCTCCCCTCCCCTTCCCTTCCCTGAACCTTAAGCCTACTGCATAGTGAAGTTCAGACCTGGGGCCCCTGGCCCTGCCTAAAGGCTCTTTTCTGGACCCTCCTGGCTTCAGAGTGATTATCAATAGTAACTGTGGAGGTTTCCCTCCCAGCTTGAAGTCTTTCTCTTTTTTGCCTCATTAAAGAGGCCTATTCAATGAATGACTTTACCTCACCCTAAGTGAGTTCCTGCATAGACCTTGACTTAAAGGGGCCAAGGTCTCCCACTGCATCCTGGGTCATCTCCAGTCATCCTGATGAATATCTGGTCACTGGATTCAGAGGGCTCTGGAGGAGAAGTGAGGCTGGTGACCTGCACAACCCTCCCTCACTCAAAACAAAGTCAAGGTCAAGTCATGTCATCATTTCTCTGATGGCATGGTCTTCTTTGGCAACGAAGGACGAACGCAACCTCACAGACAAATTCTTTTTAAAGAACATAAACATATAAATAAGATATAAACATGAGGCAATTTTAAAATTACTTATTCTTTTATTGATAATTCTACTTATAATATCTTATAATACAAAAGCAATTTGGGGAGAGTGTCTTGACCTTTTTGTGTGTTATAAGCTCTTCGACAGTCCAGTGAATGAAGCTTATGGACCTCAACCTCTTCATAAAAATGCTTTATTTTTACATTACAAACATTTACAGATAAATCAATACCATAGACAATGAAGTAATATCAATAATAAGCATATATGTAACAAAAAGCAGAGCATCTAATTCTTAAAGGAAAAGGACAGTAAAACTATACTATTTGTAGGACCTCAATTTTTCCCCTCCCAGAGCTAGACAAATCTAACCATAAGTCAAAGAAAGAAGTTAAGGAGATGAGTAGAATTTTAGAAAAGTTAGAAATGATAGACCTCTAGAGATAAATTGAATGGGACTACTTCCACTTTGTGAGACATCTCCTAACAAAGTAAAACAGTTAAGTAAAATATATGATATAGTGATCTCATCTGAAAGTGCATGTAACATTTCGTATTTGTAGCAACCCTTCATTTCTATATTTAGAAAAAAATTAATCTGTTTTCTCTCTTCCCACCCAAAATCCATTGCAAAAAAAAGAAAAACAAATTTCTTGTAACAGATTGATAGAATCAAGCAAAATAAATTCTCTCAATAGCTGTATATAAAAGTATATCTCATTCTATACCCTAAATCCACTTTTTAAAAAAGTATAAAAGTACATGTATCTGTGTGTGTATATAAAGAAGTATATATACATACATATATATGCAATTTATCAATCAGCAAAATTCTCTTTCCCTCTCCTTTACTACTCTCCTTCTCCCTTCCCCATTCATTGAGATTAAAAGAAAAAAAACAAAACACTGTAAAACACGTATGGTCAAAAAAACCAAATAACATCTAATAAGTGTCTAAGAGTTGGACTATGAATCTTCCTGACTTCAGGCCCTGCACTCTATCTACTATGCCACATACACATTTCTATGCACATATTCTTCCCTCTTTTCCCCATTTCAGATGAGAATAAGTTCAGCTATCAGCAGTTACTCTTATCTCCTCTTTCTTCGTAAAGATGTCAACTTGCACACATTGATTAGGTGAGATAATTTCCCCTAACTTTCCTTTTCCTCCCCTTTCCCTATGACTCCTGGTGATGACAGGGTTCAGAGGGGACATGTATTATCTCCCCAGATTTGAATTGTATGTAGGTTATCTTTATTTAATTCTTTATAATTCTTTGTGTTTACCTTTTTATATTTCCTCTTAATTCCTTTGTTCGAACTTCAAAATTTGTATATAGCTCTGGTCTTTTTTTATCAGGAATTCTTGGAAGTTCTCTATTTCATTAAGATCCATTTCCCCCTGTGGGATTATACTCAGTTTTACTGGGTATATTACCCTTGATTTTACAACCAAGCCTATATCTTTGATTTTTGGAATATCATATTCTAAGCTCCGTTTCTTTATAATGGCAGCCGCCAAATCTTCTGTGATCCTCTCCGTGGCTCCTTGGTACGTGAATTGTTTCTTTCTGGCTGTTTTCAGTATATATTTTTTCCTTTGACCTGGAAGCTCTGGATTTTCATTATAATGTTTCTGGGAGTTTTCATTTTGAGGTTTCTTTTAGGAGGTTACCAATGGATCCTTTTTATTTCTACTTTGTCCTCTTGTTTTAAGAGATCTGGGAAGTTTTCTTTTATTATTTCTTGAAATATGATATCTAGGCTCTTTTTTGATCATGGTGTTCAGGTAGTCCTAGAGTCTTGAATTTTTTTCCCCTCTGTTTTCCAGGTAACTTGTTTTTGCTCTGGGATGCTTTGCATCTTCTATTGTTTCAGTCTTTTAACTTTATAATATCTTTCTTCTTGTCTCTTGGAGCCATTGTCTTCTATTTAATACATTCTAATTCTCAGGGAGATTGTTGCTTGGGTAACAATTTGTGCTTTCTGTGTTAATTCTCTTTCCAATTCTTTCTTCCATAGCTCTCATTGCTTTTCCAAATTTTTCCTCTAGTGCTCTCTTTTCATTTGTAAAAACACTATTTACTTAAAAAAGAAAACAACAAAAACCTTTCTCATCTCTGCCAGAAATTCTAGTTGAATCTATGTCCAAACTGTTTTTATTTGAGGTTTTGCTTGAGACGCTTTGGAGTAATTTTCTTTATACCTTGAATATCCTTGTCACTATAATATCTTTTTTTTTTTTTTTGTGATGGGATTCTTATTTTGTCTGCTCATTCTTCCAGCCTACTTCCTAGCTTCAGTCTTAATGTTAGGGTCAGACCCTTTGCACTTTGGAAAGTCTAGGCTGCTCTCATTGCTGCTTTCTTGGTGTATTGAGTTACTGTGTGATTCTAGGGTCTTAGGGACAGCCCATGCTGGGGACCTGCAAGTGTTAAGTGCTCCTAAAATAGTCTGATCCAGGATATCTAAAACAAAGTCTGATCACTGAACCCCATATCTGAGTTCTGTGAGTTCCTAACCTGGGTTTAGGTCCAAGAAATAGTAGATTGCTGCCAGACTTAGTCTCTATTAGTCTAGGAAGATATAATTCAAGATGATAAAACTGCAAAATCTCCTTTGGTTTAGGATTTCTGCCCTGGTTATTCTGTTGCTGGTTTCAGATGGAAGATAGAAGCTGGAACTGAGTCTGTTCTGCTTGTGAGATCTTAGCCACACTGTACTTACATTTTTTTCTGACTTCCAATTTTAATTATCCTCACATGTTTGGACTTCCAGTACCTCTCCTTCAACATGCTCAAAAAAGTTCAGACCAGGTTAAAAGTCAGCAATTTATAAAAGACTTCACTCCTTTCAAAGTAATCTGTGAACTCTCCTTTTTTTGGAAGAGAGGCGGAGGATTATGGGTGAATAATGTTATATACTCTGACAAATCATAATGTTAATTGCTTTAATTAACTGCTTTTCTTTATTTGCAGAGGAGTAGGAAGTATATCCAAAAATGACTATAATGTAAAGGCAAAAGGCACCAAAGAAACTTTTTTTAAAAAAGAAGGAAGTGAATTGAGCCCTTAGGTGAAAACAAAACAAAAACAATCAGCCTGTGGTGGAGTTCTACAAATTCCTGACCTGACCTAGGACTACAACATAAAAAATAGGAGGCAATAGATGGGGGAAAGGATGCACTAGGAGCTACCATATTCCATGGTCACTGTTCCTGTTCTAGTTTTTATTTGGAATGAATCTATCCTTCAAGGATCTAGAAGTTCAATAGAGTTGACCCATCCACCACTGATATAAATTGTTACTCTCATGCATTAGCAGACAGTCTTTCTAAGTTTCTGTGGCTAAAAGTGTTCACCATTGGGAGGTCAACCCTCTTCTTCCTGGTCCTTAAACAAGACACACACTTAAATCTTGGTAAGGCTTTCCAGAACTTGTGTTTCAGTAACCCAGCTCAGGGGTCAGCAAACTAGGGAGAGTTGACCAAATCCCACCTACTGCATGCTTTTGTATAGTCTATGAACTAAGAATGGTTTTTACTATTAAAATATAATAAGAATAAAACAAATTTTTAAAGATACAATAAAACTATTTTAAAAATTTTAAAACAATTCTTAATGTTCTTGGCTGTACAAAACCCAGCAGTGGGGCCAGTAGTTTGCTGAATTGATCCCAGACCTAGTCTTTGAGAACCCAAGATCAAGTCCATTTCATGTCAGAAAAAGATTCCACACTAAATCTATATTAGATGAAAAAATATTAATGTTGATCAAAACAGAATTTTAAAAAAAATTTCCCTTCTTTTTGGCATCTTCTCATATACATCACAGTAAACTAAACTGGTATAGTCCCCTTGGACTCTAAACATCATACTCAAACAAGTAATTTTTGAGCCCCCAAAGCCATGTTGACATAAGGAAACTCCTAAGAATAGAGAAGTACAAGTTCTGAAAAGGTTTCATAAGGTGAAACCTACAAAAGGCGAAACTTACAAAAATAAAGCTCTAGAAACAGAGGACCAATGGATACTCCCCAGAGTGCTGGACTTAGGGGAAGCATGGTGGGTAACATCAGGAGGGATTGCTTACCAGACGACGTTGTGGCTTGATAAGAGGCCGGTTGATGCCATTCATTTTGTGGTACAGCCCACAGGCATTGCACAAATAGTGACCTGTCCCATCTCGCCTCCAGAGAGGGGTAGACATGGCTCCACAGTTGACGCATTCTCGACCTTCAGAGAAGTCATCAAACATATCTATTGGGAAATAAGTGGAGAGAAAATAAAGAAGTTAATTTTCCTCCCTACCTGGTTTTATGTTTAAGAACCTAAGCAGCAAAATCCCAAAACAATTTTTTTCTAAGAATTTAAAACACTTCAAACATGATTTCATTCATCCTTACTATGATCCTAAATGACAGGGAACAATACATAATGATAGTAAGTTAGTATTTTATCCTTTTAGGCAACAGAAGTAGCAATGCCCAGACCATAGATTTAAAGTCTGAAGTCCAGAGCTGGGACTTCATGTATGTGTGTATATACATATGTATGTATGTATATATCTTTATTTCCTCTACAGGATTTATCAGCGTGGGTTCTATTAGAATTTTTCCCCAGGCACACCAAGGATTAGAGTTTCTGGAGATGGTTGGGAAATGTGCTTAATGATTTTTCCTTTTAGTTTAACTATATCTAATAAACTCTGTAGCTCATTGATGGTCTTGTGAATGAAGAAGGATATTCATAATAAAGATCTCGGGAACATAGCCATAGATTTCCTTAAAAAAATTATAAGCAATGTTTCATCTCTTGAATTTTTTTTGTCTCTTAGTCTAAATACATGTCCAGCTGCCCAGAGCTGTTCAACTTGATGGCTGATGCTATACACGCAGACTGAAATATCACTTGGCTGGTAGCTTGGGTATAGCATCACCTGGTGGACAATTCATATATTACAGCTTCCATACTTAACACCTACCTGAAATTAAAGAAGACACAAGCTGATGAGAGCTGCTATTGCAACTGCTATACTCCGAAGGGTCACAAGTACACACAAAATATCTCCTAATGTCACAATAGAAATTACTAAACATACACAAACTCATATATATATATATATATACACACCCACATACCCTGAAACCCA
The DNA here is from genome assembly GCA_023548195.1 of Bettongia penicillata ogilbyi. Classification (NCBI taxonomy): domain Eukaryota; kingdom Metazoa; phylum Chordata; class Mammalia; order Diprotodontia; family Potoroidae; genus Bettongia; species Bettongia penicillata. The sequence goes on along the minus strand of JAJHZJ010000574.1, from coordinate 2,241,294 downwards.
GTATATACCATTATATATTGCTAGGCATATACCCTAAGAGGGAGGAGAGAAAGTAAATTATACTGAGAAGTACAAAAATACTGACAGAGACATTTTGTGCAGTAACAAAGAACTGGAAAGTATATTCCTTTATTTAGAAATTGCTAGATAAATTGTAGTACGGGAATATAATATTGTGTTGTAAGAAATTACAAATATGAAAAAAATTCAGAGATATTTGAGGTTTACACAAACCTCATACTAGAGTAAGCAGAAACAAGGGAAAATTTACATAATAACTCAGATAAATGAAGTCACTTCTGACACTTTGATGAAGAAGCATGCTTCCTTTCTGCAGAGAGGTAGTAGAGTACAAGTAAGGAAAGAGCTACATATTTTCAGACGTAGTCGATGTAGTGATTTTCTTTGCTTCAACATAGTTCTTTGTTATAAGCAAGAGATTAATTGGGGAGGGGTGTCAAAATGATATATTAATAATAAACTATTTTAAAAAGTTTTTCTCTACAACATTTCCAATAAATGGTCTCCAGACACAGCTCCAGACACAACTCAGGGACAAATGTACTATCTTTAAAAATTTCATTTACAATTGAGAGTTTGAGTCAACCTGCACTGTTTATATTGGACAGGCACTCAAGCTCTGAGAATCTTATTTTTTTCTTTCCCATTTAACTAAGGTTAGCAGCCACCAGAACTTCAAAAATAAATGGTGGTGTGTGTATATTTTATGTATAGCCTGCTCTAATTACTGAGAACTTATTTATATAAAGCTGAGATTTTCTTCCTTGTAACTACCACCCATGGGTCCCCTTGTCTTGGTTCTGTCCCCTTGAAGCCTTTATTCCGTCAACCCCTAGCACAGAAAAAATTCCTGTTCTTTTAAAGACTCTATGAAGGACCTGTCATCTGTTTGTATCAGAGCTCATCTAAAAGAAAATGCTTGGGTCCTAACTCTGGGTAGCAAATCAGTCATTTGCACCTGCAAACCAAGTCAGTCAGTGTCACAACCAGGTAAACACCAGGCAGGTGTGAATGGTTGTTTGCTCATGTTGTTTGTGTACATCACAGTCACAAGGCCAGCTATTTTTGCACCTGTACTACACTGCAAACTCGTCAATCAAGGTCAGCTACCTTTCATGAAATGAGGCAACTCACCTGAAATCAGCACTTCTATAGTTTTTCAGAACCAAGCTTTTTAGTCCTGAAAGCAGCTTGCCCAAGGTGACAAGAGTGGGGGAAGGGGGGTTGGGAAGAGGATGAGCACTAGCCACCAGTCTTGTGGGTTCTCATTCCTACCTCCATCACTTGAGTCTCCTTGCACAACCTGTGCTACTTGTCACACTTCTTGTCTGTGTATTTACTTGTAACTATACCTGCTGTTTTTCACAATAGGCTGTAAGTTCCCTGAGGGCAGAAGCTATTACGTTTTTTTGTTTTGTTTTGTTTTGCTTTCTCCAATATCTGGCAATGGAAGGTGCTAATAAATGCTTGTTGGATTGATTGGTTCCTTCCATCCAGAAAAGGTGGTGTGGCTGAAAAAGCTGATCTTGTAGTTTAAGAACCTGTTATCACATATAGGCTCTGCTTCTCACTAAACGTAAGACCTTGAAATCTTTCAACTTACTCTCTGACCTTCATTTTCCTCCTTGTAAAACAAGCAAATGATCTGTAAGCTCTAAATTCACTGACTGGGATTCTACACATTCAAGTCACTAAGTAAAAGCCAGCCAGCAAGGGCAGCGGCCACAGGAGGGCTCCACAGCTACATAAATGAATAAGACAGGAACCTTTTTAAAGAGAATCACAAAAACTAGAAATACTCAGGATCAGGGAACCCCTCAGCTAGGAGTTTAGAGGTCATTTATTCTAATGTTCTAATTAAGACCCAGAGGAGAAGTGACTTGCCCAAGGTGACAGAGTTGGGGCTGTACCAGGTAGGAATGAGTCCCAGGCAAACATTTTCCTGCTCAGCTGCCCTATTCCCCTCTCCTCACATCCTTCAGTTTTCTCTTTCCTGTAGCACTGTGAACTGGAAATAATTTTCTCACATCATAACAAACTAAACTGGTTTAACATGGAACAAATTATTCATAAGTAGTTAATAAATAATCTCATTTGAATCTCTCTAAACAACATACCCAAAGAAATAACTTTCTTTCAAATAGCCACCTCCAATTGACTCTTTAGAACTCACTTCACCGAGTTGGAGCCTCTTGGGCAATGTGGTCCTGGGCTCAAAACTGACCTTTAACACCAACCACAGGACATTAGGCCAGTCATTTAACCATTCTGAACATCAATTTTCTCATCTATAAAATGATGGAGTTGGATTAGATGGCCTTCCAGGTTCTTTCCAGCTCTACAACTATGATCCTGAAGTCTACATGAAAGTCATGGTTTGTACTACTTACAAATAAATTGGATCCAGGCGGTTTTCATAAACCTTTACATCAAGACTATTTCATCTTCAACAAGAAAAAAAAAATTGAGCATCAACTAAGTGCAAGGCACTGAGGAAGGTTCTGCGAAATGGGAGGAATAATATTTACCCTCAAGGGACTCTCTTTGGGGAACCAGGCCACAGAATACAGGAAAGAAGATGCTAAGTTTATCACCAAAATGAGTCTTGAATCTGAGCACTGAGATTTTCCCATTACCCTAAGTTGTTATTATCTTACTCTCTTTGTAAATTACTTTGTATCTCCTATTTTGTATCTATTCATTTTGTATCTTCTATTTGCTTCTTTGTAAATATGAATATTCAGCTAATAAAAGGGTTCTTGACCTGGGCTCCATGGATGCCCACAGGCTCTGGATAGATTTCAGGAGGCCCATGGAACTTGCATGGGAAAAAATAATCTTTCTCTCTACATGAAATTTAACATTTCCTTCAATTTAAAAACATTATTCTATGAAGGAGTCCGTAGTCTTCACTGGCCTACCAGAGGAATCCCAGGACATAAAACAAGGCCATATTCTAATAGAGTCTAGTGGAATAAAAGCTTTTCAAAAACAGGGACTGTCCGTCATGTTTTTTATATTTCTATTCCTAATGCCTATGGCACATATTAGAGATTTTATTTAAAAAATGCTTATTTTTCAGGAAAAATTGAGTTGAAAATTTTTCTTTTATGGTTGGGATAGTATGTTGGTGGATAAGGCAGGGACAGAATAAGGTCAAAGCTAGATCCAAGACATAGCTAGGCTTCGGAGAGATTTTTGGAACTACAATTCAGAAAAGGACAGATTTCATAATGTAAAGGACCAGAGGAAAGGGGGGTAGAGAGGAGTGTATCTGCACAATGGGTGACTGATAATGACCAAATTAGGTTAGAGCTCTTTATTAGTCAGCTAACACCTGTGGGTCCCACATCTCAATGTAGGGTCTAGAAATTCTCATGATTTATTTGTACGTAATTTACATCACCTCCTCCCAACTGTAATTCTCCTTAAATAAAATGTGAATATCCCGAACCCTTTTATGCATTCCGCAGGCTAGAAAGCCGATGTAGAAGGGTTCTGAAGAATTAGAGACCTCAGGAGGGCTGGGAGTCCTTGGTCCCAAAGCTCTGCAATTGTGCTGGTCTGAACTATGTCATAACTTAACCTTTCAGTGACTTGGCAACCTCAGGAGAGGCAGGGTGGTTCAGTTTTTCCAGTGGGCACTGACATTTTCATGAGGACCTGTGAATTTGCTTTTCTTGGGCAGAAAGGAGTAAGCAGCTGTGACCTGTCTTCCCTAAAGCTTCTGCCTAGTGCTTGGCATCAAGGGAATTTGCCCAGCCTATTTTATGGAGGTAGTCCACGCAGCCCTGAAGTTGGGTTAACGTTACCCCCAGATAGGGTGGGACTCATAACCAGCCTTGTAAAGTGCTTTGCAAATAAAAGGAAAAACTTACAACAATGGCAATAAAGTGCTTTGCAAACATCAAACTTGATAACAATGATGGATTATAATTAGGAGGCTGGGGGGAGGGGGGCATCTGATAGACCTTTGTGCTCTGTTGGAAAAGAAAGAGGGGTGGAGATTTAGGAAGCTGTCCTTTTCTCAACCCGTTCCTATGACCTATGACCCACCACCAGAAACCTTCGTCTGTGTTTGTTTAATGCAAGATAGTAGGCAGGGAACCAGCACCAGCACTGATAGTCAACACAGGTAGAGTCACAGAGGCCCAACTGACAAGGAATGTTAATTAATGACCACTGCAGTAGTCAGGGAAGGGCTCACAAGGAATCAATCACGGGGTAAGCCTACTGGACCCAGGCCACCTCATCCCTTAGGATGTGGATTTCCCCCTTGACATTTACTGTTTTTTTTCTGCCTCCTCACCAACTGGGACTTCCCTCCCCCAAGTGTCCAATTCACCAAGAATTTCTGGAGAGTCCTGTGCTTAAAGTTTAGGGAAATATACAGGTAAATCACATGTCCCTACCCTCAGGGAGCTCAGACAGAGCAAAAAGATAAGAAATGTCCACAGATACCTAGAAGACAAGAGAACTCAAATGCACAAGAGAGGTATAAAGTAACCAATTGATCAATCAATATATATTTATTAAGTGCCTGCCACATTCTGGGTACAAGCACAGTACCCCCTTTGGGACTACTGCACTCTTACCTTTATCCTTAATATATGTGCACATTGTGTACTATGTATTGTATATAATAAAATAATAAATACAAGATGGGATGGGGAGGAATTAGCAGATTGTGAAATATCTGAAAAAGACTTACAGAACAACTAGAATCTCTATCTATGGGAAGCATCTGCCATTTGCCTTCTCCAAAAACAAGGTCTGAGGAAAGCTTTTCACACTGCCTTCTAGACCCATTAGTCCTATATCTACATATCTGCCCATATATTTTCCCACCATCTTCTCACTCTCAGTTTGACCAGCTGTAATAAGCAATGCTCACTCTGCCTCTTGTAGGTTCAGTCACAGAGTGGCAAAGGGAGAAGGTAACAGAGAATGGAGGGAAAAAAATATAAAGAGGAATTAAGTCCTAAAGTGACTGGGCACTCTATTCAAAGTAGCTGCTAGCTGATCCCTGTACATGACGCTCCATCTCCCCTTTCCAGGCCTTTGTAAAATGGAATGCACTTGTTTGTCCCTACCGATTTCACAAAGTTCTCAAAGCGTAGTTCAGATCTCTTGTCCCGTGTGAGATTTTTCCTGCTCTCTCCTCCTCTCAGTTATTTACTCCTTCCCTCTTGAAATTACTTTGTATGTGCTTTTTATTTGCTGACTAATATGTACATGTTATATCTCCCCAATAGAAAAGTCTTCTTGAAGGCAGAGATTTTTAAAAATTGGAGATATAACCCCACATATTGCATAGTGTCTTACACATGATTAAATGTTTGTTGAATTGAATTTATCCTAAAAGCAATAGGGAACCATTAGAGGATTCTAATTAGGAGTGATACAGCTAAATTTGTTCCTTAGGAAAATTATTTTGGCAACTGTGTGAAAGATGGGCTAGGGAGGATTGCGACTAAGAAAGCTTATTCCAATTGCCTACGCTACAGTGATGAAAGCCTGAACCAGGGGTCTGGCTAGGTGCATTAAAAGAAGAGGACAGATGGAAGATTTGACAAATCAGTAAATGTGGGGGATGAAAAAGAAGGAAGAATCAAAGAATACTCTGCAGTTTGGGGCCCTGGTTACTGGGAATTTGGGAAAAAGGGGCTATTTCTTGGTTGGGGCAGGGTGGACATATCCCCAATGAAGGACTTGGTATCTAGTATGCACTTAATATAATACTTGACATGCCTTGCCTTCAACATAAGGAAGTTCCAAAGAGCAGGAAGATGTAGAGTTCAGGATGAGACATGTTGAGTTTGAGATACTAATAAAGCATTTGTAGTCTAGGATGATCCCCATGAGTCAGTTGGAGATGCAGGAATAGGGTTCTGAGGAGAGATTAGGGATCAAGACATAGATTTGGATATAGACATGATCTCTAACCTATTGAAACAGATGAGATCAAACTGGGGGAGGGCAGGAGGATGGTAAAACAATCAAGGCGACAAAGAAGAATCAGAACTGGTTTCAAATCCTGCCTCTGATGTAATTTACTACCGGAGTGACTTCAGGAAGGTCCCTTAACTTGCCTGGGTCTCTGTTCCACTGCATAATGAAGAAACTGTGCTAGACCATTCCTCCAGTTTTCAGTCCTTTGCCTGGCAGCCAGGGCCTGATCTTAAAAGCAGAACTGGAGCCTGGAGAGGAAGAACAACCAACTCTGCAAGACCTTGGGTCCTGGAAAAACCTCTCTACAGCCTTGAGGTTTTAGTCTTCTGGGCTTTGTCAAGCCAGGCTCTAAGCTGCGTGGGCTGAGCTGTGTGTGATGTGTAGGGAGGGAGGAGACAACCCATGCCCAGACATGGATTGATAAAAAGCCATTTTTTTAGAAACCCTTGGCTGCCAAACAGAAGCTACTACAAGCAAGCCTGTCTGCAGCCAGAGTATTGCCCCTGTGTCTCTGCAGATAGACAGACGGGATGAAGAATTTACCCAGGGGTTTGCCTGCAGAATGGAAGGTGGCAGTGCATTTGACAGATGTGGAGAAAGCAGTATAAGGAGGGAGATCAGCCTTTCTCCAGACTCAGGGAAACAAAGGTCAAGTTTGCTCAGCAATTGAGGCAGATGCAAGGTACTGGAGTAGTAGGATTCCTTGTAAACTAGCATGGTGTAGCAAAACACATACTGGATTTAGTCAGAAGACTTGCTTTGAAATCACAGCTCAGCTGTATGTGACCACACAGACCTCTCCTTCCTATGGAAATAATAATGCTTGTACTATAGAAACTACAGGGTTGTTGTGGGGGAAGAGTACTTTGTATATAACTTATAGCTGTTATTACCAGCTGCCAAGAACCCAGTGATAATTAGAAGCCAATGGAACTTGTGCCCTTTCTTCCCATTCCTAGGTCATCCTGACCTCTGTGTTTGTTTCCCTTGTGATAATATGCTAAAATAACTAGGTTAATGAGAAAGGCATCTTGGTGTAGTGGATAGAGAAGGACCTTGGAGGCTCTTCTTGGATGCCACAGACCTGGTTTTAAGTCCTTCCCCTGGCACACACTGGCTGTAGGACTCTGAGCAACTTAGTCAATCTCTCAGGGTCCCTTGGCAACATGCTACGCTAGATATTGCTGAGCAGGTGCTCATCTGCATGGGTAGCTTCCTTGCTTGCTTGGAGCTCCCCGACACTAAAGAAATGATAGGTTCAGTTCAAATATGTAAATAAAATTTAAATATGCACTACATATGTATGTATACTACACACACACACACACAATATAGTTGAAAGGTTAGCACTGTGTTTCTAAGAAGCCAAGAATGTACTATTTTCTAAGAAAACAGATGAATCTACCACTATTACATTACCTTGCACAGAGTAGGTGCTTAATAAATGTTTGTAGAATTTGTTTGAAAGAAAAGGGCTTTGCAAACCATAAATCATCACATGAGCATGTTATTATTACCATTCTACACCTAACAGGATAGTCCATTTAAAATCCGCTACATTTTTTTTGTGGGACTTCACCCACCCACCCACCCATCTTGTGCTCCAAGATGATCCTGCTGTGCTCAAAAAATAGCTCATTAAGGACAGGGGCTGTGCCTGCTTATCTTTCTCCACACCCCCCACACTACCAAGTGGGTGCTCAGCATTTATTTGTTGATTTTTAGGGGATTAAATTCTTAATTCCTCCTACTTGTAAGGACCAAGAAAATGCTGCCTAATGGTTTTAACCAAACCACAAGCATTTATTAAATGTCTACTACATGCCATGTGAGAGACAGCATGGTACAGTGCATCAAGAACTCACCTTGGAGTCTAGAAGACTTGGTTCCAAGTCACTTAGCCTCTCAGGGTCCCCAGGCTACTCTAGAGGGAGTTTCCTAACCAGAAATTCTCTATACCAATGATCCAAATCATAGATCTTGTCTAAGAAAATGTTAGACACTGGGAACACAACAAAGATAAAAATATCCTTAAGGAGCTCACTAAGGGAATACTTCATGTTCACAGACAAGTATATAAAAGATACACATTTTTAAAATCTAGTGCAATTCAATAAAGACAAAAAAAAGTCTATTGGGACTCAATTTTTGGTAGTTTTCATCAGAAGATCTCAGTGTAAGTTAGAAAATACCAGTTCAATAATAGCTCAGTGTACATTCAATAATAAATGTTATTTTCTCAATAGATTGCAAAGCAGATCGTGTAGGTATTTTAACCCTGTTTTATTGTTTTCTAAACCCTATTTTATAGAAGGTTCTGTGACTTGTTTCTAACACAATTGGTTAAGTACCTAAGCCAGGATTTGTTCTCAGATCTACTGTCTCTAATGTCAGTCCTCTTTCTAGTAAGGTAGGTGTCTTTCTTTCCTCAGTGACAATTCTGTGAGGGGAGACTGTGTCTTACAACTCATATTCAGTGCCCACTTAAGTGTTCAGTGAATGTGCATTGAGGAGGAGTCAGTCACATAGCTTACTTTCCTTACTATTTCCTTTCTCCCCACTTTCCCACAATTGATTGCCCAGTTCTGTCAATTTTACCTATGTAATATCTCTTGTAAATACCCTCTTCTCTGCTCTGACACTGCAATCATCCTGGTATAGCCTCTCAATCACCTCTTGCCTGGATTTTGACAATAGCCTTCTGATTGATCTTTTTCCTCATCTCTCCCCACACCAGTCCATCTTCCACTTAGTTCCCCTACCTGTCTGACTGCTGGAAATTTTCATTGTCTGTTCCAATGCCTAAAATTTTCTTACTCCTCTCCTATGCCTCCTCAATTCTCTGGTTTCCTTCAAGTTCCAGCTAAAAATCTCACCTTCTACAAGAAGCATTTCCTGATTCCCTTTAATTCTAATTTCTTCCTTCTGTTGTTTATCTCCAATTTATCCTGTCCTTATCTTGTTTGTACAAAGTTGTTTGCCTGTTTTCTGTCTACCTTCAATACACTCTGAGCTCCTTGAAAGCAGGCAATTTTTTTTTGTCTTTCCTTGTATCTCAAGTCCTTAGCACAGCACCTTGCATATGTTAGGTGTTTAATAAATGCTTGTTGATCTGAGATACCACCTCACATACATCAGATTGACTAATGTAACAGAAAGGAAAAATGTTAAGTGTTGGAGAGGATGTGGGAAAATTGGGACACTAATGTACTGTTGTGTGAACTGATCCAACTATTCTAGAGAGCAATTTGGAACTGCGCCTAAAGGGCTCTCAAACTGCATATCCTTTGATTCCACAGTACCACTACTAGGTTTGTATTCGAAAGAGAATTTTTTTAAAAGAGAGAGAAAAGGACCTCCTTGTACAAAAACATTTATAGCAATTCTCTTTGTGGTGGCAAAGAATTAGAAATTGAGGGGATACCCATAAACTGGGGAATAAACAAGTTGTGCTACATGAATGTAATGAAATGCTGTTGTGCTATAAGAAATAACGAGCGGTCAGATTTCAGAAAAACCTGGAAAGACTTACATGAATAGGCAAAGTGAAACAGGAGAATCAGGAGAACATTGTGCACAGTAACAGCAATATTGTTAGCTGTTCTCAGCAATACAATGATCCAAGACAATTCTAAGAACTCATGATGAAAAAATGCTATCCATATCCAGAGAAAGAACTGATGTAGTCTGAATGCAGATCGAAGCATACTTTATTTTGTTTTCTTTTTCTTTTGGTCTGTTTCTTCTTTTATAACATGACTAATATGGAAATATGTTTTACATGATTGCATATATTTAACCTGTATCAGATTACTTACCATATTAAGGATGGGAGAGATGAGGGAGGGAGAAAATTTGTAACTCAAAATTTAAAAAAAAGAATGTCAAAATTTGTCTTTATATGTAATTGGAAAAATAAAACACTATTAAAAATGTTTGTTGATGATTACTGTTTCAGTAAGTCACATTATGTACTGGGTAAGCACCAGGAAAGACAAAGATGTTAATATTGCAAAGTATGAAGAAAGCCCTCTTCCTATTTTTTTGAAAGTTTAAAACTTTATTTTTGCTCTGAAATTAATACCCGAAATATAAATACACTTCCATGTACAAAATTGACTATAAAAAGAGAATTGTTTATAAAATCAAGTACATTCCATATACCTTGCTTTTTTAAAAGTGTATAATAATCAAGTATGCATTATAATAAAAGCTGACCTGCTTATTTGTGTATCCCTCTGAAATTCTTTCTGATCTTTTGTGTGCATTTTACATTAAATATAAATTAAACATTTAAAACTACTTTAATACCTTTAAAAAAAATTTTTCTATCTTTGTCATCACTATTATTAGCTCCCATCACTCTCTTTCTCTCCAATAAAAAAACAAAACAAGACAAAACAACCCTGAAAGAAATAAGCATGGTGAAGCAAGATAAATTAACATAGTGGTCCAGTCTGAAAATATAGGTCTTTTTCTGCACAATAAGTCCATCAACAGAGAAACTAGCTGGAAAGGTTCCCCCCTCCCCTAGTTATGACTTCCTGTTCTGCCTCTCTCCCTTTTAAAAGAAAGAAGTGGTAAGGGAAGGAATGTGTCAATGCCAGGATTTAAAATGGAATATTTGCTTCTATTTGTCTTCTGTTTTTTCTCTTCACCCACCCCAAGCACTGGTTCTTTCCTTTTTCCTACATTTTAAATCCCCTTTTGAGGATCCACTTAACCTTCTCTTTTCCTATCCTCACTTATATTTTCCCTGTTGAATCTGATATATTTCCACATCAAATTCATTTGTGCATATGTATATTCACCCTCCCTTGTTGGTTTCAGAAATGCATGAGGCTCATCTAATGTCTGCTTCTCTCATCCCTTCCTCCATATTTGTACCCTTCTCTTCTTGAATGCATGAATTAAATAATTTCTACTCCCTTCTTTCTCCTTTACTATTATTATTATTATTATCTTCTCCTTTGAATGTTCCTTTTGCTCTCTTCCCCCCCCCCCCCCCCCAAACCATCAGAACAGAACCAATTCATGCCTGGATCCTTTGTCTTATTTATCTCCCTCAATGCCCTCTGAGACTTAAAAATTCTAAAGGGACACCTTTTTACAATGATATCCCTAGAACTTTTCCTTCTGGAACACTTTCAGGAGGTGATTGGTGGAATTTTTCTTTTCTTTTTTTTTTTTTACTTTTTTTTTTGTTTCTAATAGATTTGGCTATTTTTCTTGAAATATAGTATTGAGGCTGTTTTTTCCTCTTCATTGTGGTTTTTCAGGATATTTAATGATTCTTAAAATAAATTGATCTGTTCTCCAGCTCAGTTGTTTTTGACAACAGATACATTACATTTTCTTGTTTTTCCAATCATGATTTTGTTCTAATATTTCTTGCTGTCTCAACGAGTCATTGACTTCTGTTTGGTTTATTCTTATTTACAGGGAGTCCATTACAAAAGTAAAATTTACCACTTTTTATTCTAAATATTGCTTCTGGTTCTTTCGTCCAAAGTTTTTATTTAATTTTTTTTTTTAATTTCTTGCTTTGCAGTCAATGAAAATGCCCAGAATCAGGAGATGGAGTGTTGTTGGAGGAACAGCAAGGAGACCAGTGTCACTGTATAAAAGTTAATTACACTGGGGTAAATGAAGTGTAAGAGACTAAATACATAGGAAGGGCTAGGTTATGAAGGTCTCTGAAGGCCAAAGAGATGAACTTATAGTTGGTTCTGGTGGAATTAGGGAGTCACTGGAGTTTACTAAATAGGGGGATAAAATAGTCAGATCTGCTCCTTAGTAAGATCAATTTGACAGCTCAGTGGAGGATCAATCTGAGTGGGGAGAGACGTGAGGCCTGAATACCAATCAGAAGGTTTTTGCAATAATTCCCACAGAAGAGTGATGAGAAACAATGAGGAGTTAAGGATGATGGTTAGGCTGTGACTCTGAACCACTAGGAGAATGATGGTGTTCTCAACAATAATAGAAAAATTAGGAAGAAGGGAAGGCTCAGGAGAAAAGATAATAAGTTCAGTTTTAGACATGAGTTTAAAATGTCTACAGCAATCCAGTTTGAGATGTATAATTCGCAGTTGGAGATGTGAGACTGGACATCAAGAAAGAAGTTAGGGGTGGATAAATAGATCTGAGAATCATCTGTATAGAGACAATAACTGAATCAATAGCAGCTGATGAGATCACCACATAAAACAGTATATATAAAGAAAATAAGGTAATTGAAGATAGAGTCTGGGAAGGTACCCATGATTAGTGGGCCTGGCCTGGACAAAGATTCATCAACTGAGGAGTAGCCAAATGGGAAAGCAGTGTCATGGAAACCAGGAAAGGATCAAGGAGAAAAGAGCAATGACTATATCAAAAGAATGCAAAGAGGTCAAGGAGGATGAAGTTGGAGAAAAAGACCATTAGATTTGTCAATTAAGAGATCGTTGTAAAAGGCCTTTTTAATGAGTCTGGCAATGAAAAGGAAGGAGAGATTTAAGTCAGTAACAACTGGGCATGGATTAATCAAACACGGGTTTTCTGAGGACAGGGGAACCATGAGCATGTTTATAGGCAGAAGGGCCATGGCTAGCAGAGAGAGATTGAAGATTAGTGAGAAAGTATTGATGATAGAGGAGGCAATCTGTGGGAGAAGATGGGATGAAACTAGATCAAGGATTCATGTAGAGGGGTTTGCCTTGGTGAAGAGAAGGAACAAATCTTCATGAGATGAAGGAAATAGTGAAGGAGGACAGAGAAAAGAAAAAAGGGAAGAAGGCAGAGCTTTCTACATATGGCCTCAGTTTTTTTTTTTAATAGCAAAAAATAAAACATGATTCTCAGTCTTTTTTTTTTAAACTTGCTATGGAATGAAGAAACAGTGCCAAAAGAGTCATGTGACTTTCTCATGGAGGTGATTTTAGTTAGGAGTGGAATCATGTTGGGATGTGAAAAATTAGACCCTGTACCTCAGGAGTTCTCACACGATCATAATCCAATAGCAAATGAGACCTTTCTGAGCATTTCACATGACTTTTCAAGTGAATGGAGGTTTGCTCTCCCATCACTCCACGGTATAAGCCATAGAATGACTGTTCACAGATCCCACATGTATGTGAAAAGTGGGGGGAAGGGGATTACTTGTAATATTCACTTGCCTAAACACACACACACACACACACACACACACACACACACACACACGGGAGGAGGCAAGGAACAGAACATGGGGTCCCTTGCCCAAGACCTCTGGATAAGCCTTACCCTCATCAGCATAGCACAAACCAAAAGTTTATCCATCCCAGGGACCTTGTCCTTTAGCTCTAGGACATTAGTATTATGTCCATGGAATAGATTTGTTTTATAAAAAGTATTTTTTTAACCAGCTGAACTCTCGTAACCTGACTTGTGATCTATGAATGCAGAATCAGGAATTATTTCCCGAGTTTCTTCTGTTTTCTCTCTCTCTTCCTCCTATCTGTAATACTCAAGGTGAATTTTTAAGTATTTTCCAAATGCCTTGTAGAAGGAATTGCAAGTTATTCTGAGACTAAGATCATGACACTAGAGAAAGAGCCTGAATCAATTTTGAAATTTCCACCAGAAAATATCCTGGAACCTCACACTCACCTTGAGCCTGGGAACATCTGCTTTTCTTCTTTTTCCACACCAGAAATGGGCATTGGTCTACCAAGGTAGCAACTTTATCACTGCCTTAGTCTCTTGTCCCTCCATTCATTTAATACAGTTTCTTTTTCATTCAACATTTAAAAAAAAAAAAAAAATTGGTTCTCCCTGTTTCACCTAGGGGCTGGCTATTTGTGGACCTAGTTCCCCACTGATTAACACAGGCACTTTTATCTGCTCAGTTTCTGATCTGGGCCAGTTTGCTCCTCTTTAGACAACCAAATTTTCCCTCTTCTCCCTGCACCCTACCCTCTTCCCCCCACCCCCCAACTCCTGGAAGCTCACCATTTTCATGCTGACACCAGATCAGATTAGCTTCTCTTGAACTTCACAGAGTTCAAGGGTTCCGCTAGTCTCAGCCTTCCTGGTGCCTGTGATTACTTCTGTGAACCACCATACTCAATCTCACTAATTAAATTTTATTTCAGCAGATGCTGAGTTTCTACTATATGCAAGTAAGTAATTGTGTGCAGCCCTGGTAATACAAAGATGGAAAATGACATAGTTCCTGACCTCGATAATCTGACAATGTATATGGAGGGGAGGGGTATACTTTACTTCAGTGTATCTGCTATCTCTAATGATGTAGATGGCAATCTACCCACATACTCTCGTTTTGGCTGTAGTCTGTGAAATATACACAAATTCACGTGATGTAAGGTGTAAAACATCTAGATAGCATAGTGGAGAGTGTGTTGGACTTGGAGTCAGAATAACCTGGGTTCAAATCCTGCCTCCTATAGTGGCTACCTATGAGCTATCAGGGGAAGTCACGTAGCCTTTCTCAGTCTCAGTTTCCTATGTATATAGTAGGTATTATGGTGATAGTCAATAAACATTTATTAAGAGCCTACTAAATGCCAAGCATTGTGCTAAGTGTTGGGGATGCAAAAAGAGACTGCCCTCAGTCTAAATGGGGGGGGAGGGAAGACAAAATGCAACCAAATATATATACAAAGCAAGCTGTATACAGGATAAATAGGAAAAGATTAACATAGGGAAGGCCCTAGAATTAAGAGGGATTAAGGAGGGGTTCCAGTAAAAGAGGGGATTTTACCTGGGACTCCAAGGAGGTCAGTAGTCAGAGTGGAGGAGGAAGAGCATTCCAGGCATGGGAGACAGCCAGAGAAAATGCCAATAGATGATGTGTCTTGTTCATGGAACCACCAGAAGGCTGGTGTCATTGGATCAAAGAGTATGAGATAGGGAGTAAAGTTTAAGGAAAGCAAGGAAAGGACCAGTTTATGACAGGCTTTAAAAGTCAAACAAAAGACTTTATATTTGATCCTGGTGATAATGAGGAACCACTAAAGTTCATTGAATAGCGAGGTTTCATGGTTAGACTTACTCTGTGCATCGCAAATGTAAATTATGATGATGATAATGTACATGAAGAAGAGATGGAAGAATCACCTGTTTGCTTACTGCTCCTTGGTTTGCTAATTAGTGATCCCCCTACCCCTTATGGGGTGGTAGTGAGATGTTAGTATTTTTCTCTGGAAGCATTGCCCAAAGTGGGGTCTGCTTAGGTTCCTGGCCCTTCCAGATCCATCTGGGAAGCCCATGGCAGTCAAGGTCACAAGCAGCCAAATGGATCTGTTTGGATGTTTTTCTTTTTTGGTTTACATATACTCACCCAGAAGTAGTATAATCCCATTCCTTATATTAATTAGAATGATTAAGAAGAAGCCCTTAGGCACTCAGCTAAATTTTTTTTTTTTTTTACCGCTTGAGGGCTGCTTGCTTCAGTTTCAATCTGGTTATTATGCAGTTGCCTGAAGCTGCCCCACCTTCCGCCTATGCTTGGGGCTGGCAGGATGGAGAGGAAACACTAATTCAGGCAACAAATTGCCTCAACAGCTCCCCTAGGGACCTAGACAATGAGGAAGGAGGGAAAAGGCTTTTCCTAGAAGTCCTGCAGCAGCCAAGGGGAAACAATTTTCCTTTCACAGTGTAAAACCACAGGCCAGCAGGCAGATTTATGGAGATATGATGTGACCTCTTTATTACTCTGAATGCCAGAGAGGTATTTCAGAGAAGATTTACATCTCTTGGGAGTGGGGGGGCCGGGGCGGCAGTGTGGGGACAAGGAAAGAAAATGTGTTTTTCACCCTCTTGAGGGTTTTGGGGAGGATTACTTAACCAAACAAGGTTAAGCTAGGATTCCCTGACTTTTACATCTTCTCCTCACACTAATTCAAGACTGTTACTCAACAAGCTTTTTAACGAGCTGTGGGGTCTAGTGGCTCTAGCTGAGGGGTAGGGAGGAGGAGTCAGAAAAATCTATGATTAACATCCAGTGTACCTGTGGGCTGACCCAGACAGACTTTTCCCATCTTAGTACCTGGATAGAGTGTCAGTCAGGCCTGAAATCATCCTGAGTTCAAATCTGGCCTCAGACACTTATTAGCTGTGTGACCCTGGGCAAGTCACTTAACCCTGTTTGCCTCACTTTCCACATCTATTAAAATAAGCTGGAGAAGGACATGGCAAACTACTCCAGTATCTTTGCCAAGGAGACAGACGAGAAAAGAAGGAAACAAATGGAACACAGCTTTGTAGCCCTGTCCTTATTCAACAAACTTTGATGACTGTCTTTTGCCTACAGAATAAGGGCAAACAACACAAATCCTATCTATCCCTTAGGATTTCATTCAAATCCTATCTTTTCTTAAGCTTTCCCAGCTCACCCCAATCTAAAGTAATCTCTTCAGAGAACAATTCATTCTTTCAGCTCTCTGGCAACTAGACTTACTGGACAAGTAAGCTCCTTGTGGGAAGGATTTGTATTATAATGGTTTCTATCCCTAGAGAAAGCCAGCGCAGTGACTTGCACATAGAAAATGTTCAAATATTTCTCCAAGATTCAGTCATCACACATTCATATTGTTGGGGTACCACCCCCCTAAGACCTCACCAACACCATGTGGAAGGGATAACTGTATTACGTACTTTCTATATGCCAGACACTATACCAATATCTAGAGACAGGAAGAACAAACAAAACTGGCCCTGTCCTCAAGGAATTGATATTCTGCGATGAGGTCTCCCAGTTGGCTTCTGCTTTTTTGCACTTGCATCATCACAAAAAAAAAGTCACCTGACAACTCTGAATGTAGATTTCTTCAGTCCACTTTTGTGCTTCAGAGGCACTTTCTCTGTCTTTCTGTTTTTCTTTAAACATACTTTTAAAAAGCCTTTCTTCCTCCCCACCATCCTTATTTTACCAACCTCCGCTCCTTCTAGGCTCATTTAACCTTTTGTCACTATTCTATTTATAAGTCCAAGTTACTCTTTTGTATTTACTCAGGGTTGCACAGGTCCTTTTAAACTGATCTCAGAGAGCTCCTCGTCCAGATAGATTAGATTTTTAGATGCCATCTCTTCTTTATCAAAATCCACTGGGATCCTGTGGACGAGAGAACTTCCCATCTTGAGTCATTTTTTAAGTCTCCAATTTTGATGCCAACACAGTGGGTGTTTAATAAAATACCTGTTGACTGATTGAAAAATTGACCCTTCTGAAGCCTCAGCTACACATTAGGTTCTATTCAATAGTCCAATGATCTGAGATGACACTGTCACTTTTCCCAAAGTTTCTAATTGCTTTTATCTCACCAACTAGCTCTTTGCCTATTATTGAGTCATGTTAGGGACTTGAATCTAGTATCTAATTTTCTAGAATCCAGGTTTTTTTTTAATGCTTCACTTCCTCTATTCAAAGAGGAATAAGTTATTTAGTTCTTCAGGAGACCTGGCTCTTTCCCCAGACATGCCACTCATAAGATGAGTAACCTCCCCTCACTGGGTCTCAATTTCCCTATCTATAAAAGAAAGAAATTGGACTAGAAAACATCTAAGTGTCTCTCCCAGCTGTGACATTCTATGACTCTCACCTTCAGAAGAAAGGTTAGACAAGGCTCAGCTTTATCACTGTCTACTTATTTAATTTATTACCATAAAGACATGGGAGATTGTATTGGACTGATGATTTCAGAGCAAATCCCTAGTTTTACTTAGAAGGAACTGAGGTCAAAAGGGAGAGGTGATTAACCCAATATTACACAGGTAACATGGAACAGATCTGGGGTTCTCTAAAAACACCAAACCCAGAGTTCCTCATGCTATTCTATTATCTGGTATTCCTAGAGAGAGGAAAAAAAATAAAATAAACCTTAGCATAAGGCCATGAAAAGTCATCAAAACTTCTGAAGTCACATTTAGTAAGAAAATAACTTTCTAATCAGATAAAAGAATTGTACTGAATAAGCCAAGATTTTTAATGAAATATACCAACATGGATCATAAGAAACCTGCAAGACTAGTGATGAGACAGGGGAGATAAAAGCCTATATGTCCCAAAAGGAAAAAGGATGATTTTTCAAGCATTCTGGGTTGGAGATTGAGAAAGCTAAAAAGAAGATGGAAAGAAGACCTGCTTTGATTAAATTTTTACTAACTCCTGTACCTTTATAATAATTCCTTTTCTATTGTTTTCTCTCTCTTTTCATACATAAAGAAGAAATCTGGTAAGTGAGAAGAAGTCTGGATCTCAAATCAAGGAACTTTGTCTTGTATAAATCTGACTTGTACATAATTATTCACATGTTTCTTTATTAGACGGTGAGCTCCTTGAGAACAAGGGCTGTTTTTTGCCTTTCTTTGCATCCCCAGCACTTAGCACAGTGCCACGAGTGGAGAAAGCACTTAATATATGTATATTGACTGACTTTGATTTGAATCTTGTTTAGCTGTTTCAGTTAGGTCTGGTTCTTCTTGACTCCTCTTGGGGTTTCCTTGGCAAAGATACCGGAGTGGTTTACCATTTCCTTCACCAGCTCTTTGACATAAGAGGAAATGGGGGCAAATGGAGTTAAGTGACTTGCCCAGGGTCACATGGCTAACCAGTATCTGAGGTTGGATTTGAACTCATGTCTTCCTGACTTAACTCTATCCACCTTACCCCCTAGCTGCCCTGACTCTGCCAGTTATTACCTGTGTGATCTTGGTCAAGAATGAAAAGAAAACAGAAGAAAAGAAAAGAAGGAAGAATGAAAGAAAGAAAGTGAAAAAGGAAGGAACGAAGAAAAGAAGAAAAAAAGAGGATTGAGGTAACTTTGGATACAGCAGTTTCAGGCAAGGTCAGTCAGACCATAAGGACTGGGAGAAAAGGAAGTGGAAACAGGGAGTATCAATCAACATTTTTGCTTTTTCTAGGAGTTTAGCTGTGAAAGGGGAGGAGAGATATGGAATAACTTCTTTATATGTAACTATTGTTACAAATTAGTATTAGGCCATGTATGGTTGATCTAGAATATATGTACATGTGGAGGTCTAAGCTTATCCCATCCCTGTCTAAAGACAGGAATACAGTCCTGACCCAGCATTCCCTCTTAGTCCTCCTGATGGCACATAGGAGATTCGAAAGCTTTTGGGGGGTAAAAGGCCTAGACTTTAGACCAAGGTATGAAGATAGTGGGAATGGGAGCGGAACATATTTTAGAAAGCCAAGCAGATGGGTAACGGAAGGATTTTCCCCCTTATGTGACTGGGAGTTTATATCAGGTCATCCCTTATGAAAGGGCAACTAGATGGCAAAGTGGATAGAGCGCTGGAGCTGGAATCAGGAAGACTCTATCTTCCTGAATTCAAATCAGGCCTCAGACACTTACCAGCTGCTTGACCCTAGGCAAGTCACTCAACCCTGTTTACCTCAGTTTCCTCACCTATAAAATGAGCTGAAGAAGGAAATGGCAAACCACTCCACTCTTTTTGCCAGAATCAGACATAATTGAAAAATGACCGAACAATAAAACATCCTTTGTGATGATAGGATTTCTTCCCCTACTTATAGAATCACAGAATTTGAGAGTGAAAGGACTTTAGCAACCATCCATACCAACCTACATACTAAAGTAATCCCTCCTACAATACACTACATAAGTAGTTGTCCATCTTCTGCCTGAGCAGGCAGACCATTCCAATGTTACATAGCCTTAACTGTTCAGAGATTCTTCCTGAAACGAAGCCTAAATTGAGCTTTTTGCAGATTCTCTCTCTTGTTCCTTGTTCTGCATGTTGTGGCCAAATGAAAAACCTGAGGACAGGACAGCTATCATATCCCCCTGTCTTCTCCAGGCGAAACATCCTCAATTCCTTTACCAGTCTTCAGATGACAAGGACTCAGTGCCCTTCAAAATCTCTGGACATTCTCTATGCTCTGGGGTGAGGAACTTGCAACTTTAAGGCCACATGTGGCCCTTTAGGTTCTTGTGTGTGGTCTTTTGACTGGGCTCAAGTTTTACAGAACAAATCCTTTTATTAAGGGGATTTGTTCTGTGAAGTGTGGATTCAGTGAAAGGATTGCCTTTGAGGACTTAGAGGGCCACATGTAGCCTTGAGACTGCAGGTTCTCCACCCCTGCTCCAACTCATCACCCTATCAGGGTTCCCTGCTTTATGGCATCTTATGATCTTCCATGTAACATTGGGGTCATGGGATGGGGGAGAGGCCCCAGTTTTACTCTTGAGGAAACATACTTGTTGTAGAGAATTCTCTACCCCCTGTTTAACTGTTTAAATGTTAAGGGTGTGTGTGTGTGTGTGTGTGTGTGTGTGTGTGTGTGTGTGTGTGTGTGTGTGTGTGTGTCTGTGTGTCTGTGTGTCTGTGTGTCTGTGTGTGTGTGTGTGTGTGGAGGTCCTCTCTCCATGTCTCTATTTCGATGGAAGGTCACCCAAGGTGCTGAAGTCAGGACAAGTGCTGGAAAGGGGATAAGTGGCTCTACCTTCCCAATACCCTGGGGCAAGAGCTGCAGGCAACAAATAACATTCTTTGGAGGAACAGGAATAAAGGGTTGACTATCACACTCCCTTGTGGAGACCAGCAAAACAGCCACCAGGTCAATTAGCCCCAATCTGGTATCACTTTAGTAATTAAAGCCCCACTTGCCCCCTGGAATTACAGTCCTCGTCCTGTGCTTATTACCCAATTGACCTTGCAGAACTTATATCCTTTAACTTTAGATTTAGATGTGAAAGGGACTTTTGATGCCATCTAGTCCAAATCCCCTCATTTCACAGATGAGGAAACTGAGGCCTAGAATGACTTGCTTAAGGTCACACATATAATAAGAGGAAAAGCTGAGATTTTAATTCAGTTTCACACTGCCCCCTTATCATTTAACCTTGTCTGCAATTTTCTCTGAGCTCAGGGATAGAGATTCCTGACTCTCCAGACTTTCTCGACCACATGCCCCTCACCTTTTCCTCCCTTCCTCTATTTGCAGCTTCCTTGTATGTGTTCTTCCCCCTTAGAATATATGCTCTTTGAGGGCAGGGACTGTCTTTCTGCTTGTATTTTTATTTTCAGGGATTAGCAGTGAACATAGCACAAAGAAGGTGTTTGATAAATGGTTGAGGACTTGACTGACTCTCTAAGCTTCAATCTCCATTATCTATAAAATGGGGATAACACCTGTAATACTCACGTCATTGGATACGATGGTCAGATCATCCAGTGACTATAAGTGTTTTGTATATCAAAGAGAGTCAGGCATGACAAACCCTCAAGTCTTAAGAAACCTTTGGAGTTCCTGTCCCCCAGACTTCACTTAGGATTTATTCATCCATACTGAGACCAACTTCCAGACGTTTCTTAAATTGCTGTTTCTGACCCCTTTGAAACTGTCTTACGGTTCTATCTGGAGTCAGATCTGAATTCTTTTTTATTGCACCATTTAAAAAAAGTTTTTCTACCATGCAGACAGAGAGCAACTTAGTCACCAACTTTTTTCCAAGTGTGTCACTTTCTACATGATGCCCCTATCAGCTCCCTCCAAAATTACCTGGTAAGCTACTTTGTGTATGCCTATACATCTTGATGTGACTTCACCTTCTAAAATGCAAGCTCCTTGAAGTCAGGGCCTGTTGCATTTTGTCTTTGTGCCTAGTATGATGCTTGACATATGGCAGAGAGGGCTTAGCCAATGCTTATTGACTGAAGAGCTGAAAGAGACCTTAAATATCATCTGCTCCATCATTCTAAATGCTTCCATTGTATTCATTACAAAGGAGTGCTCCCAACATGGTAGACATGGTTCCTCTTAGTCTTCTAGGTGCCCAGCTTCCCTTATCTAACAGTTCAGATGTGGGTTCTAAACCATCTCCAACCTTCCAATCTAGACCAATTTTAGTGAAAGAGATGGGTGGGAAATAATGAGGAAGAACTTGGAATAAATCAAACCCAGATGATATCCCACTGCTAGCTACTGCGACACCCTCCTCTTATCCTATGGTTCCAGTCTCTTTTTTAACCAAAACCCTGACCTCTGCTTCTAACAATTAACCGAATACCTTCTTAATACAATGCCTGGCATACAGTATGTGCTTAATAACTATTTATTGACTGACTTCTTTATGAACAAATGTCAAAATAGGGCTCTTCCAGAGAACCTACATTGCCTGAAACAGATAGTTGATCGTTGATTGCACTACTATTGTAGAAACAGAATATAGGAATTAGTTTCCATATTCTTTTAATCATCCTCTTCCTCTCCTTCCTCCCTTCCCAAACTATCCCTTCCCTTTCACCTTCTTGTTTGCCTTGGGGGAAATGGTTCCTATTACTTACCCAAGCACAAAAGTGGTGTTTACATAAGAGTGGGAAATTTAATATCAACATCCCCCAAAGGAAAGTGTCTTGTCAACTCTGTGAAGGAGCAGTCACTTCAGCCAAAGAGAGAGATTGTTGAAGAACAGTAAAGATACTTACATCATTTAAACAGCCCTTGAGGGGAGAGTTTGTTTCTGCAGAGGAACAGAGGTTCTTAACTTGGTTTGTTATGATGAGAGTTGAGAGGCAGGCACAGATGTATACAAAATTTCTTCCCTTGCGTTGAGGCCCCTCTGAAGAAGGATTGCAGGTGGATTTTAAAAGGGAAAGCGGGGGAGTAATGCTCAAAGAAAGGATGAACAAAAAAAAAATCCATCTTTTGCAAAAGGAGCCCTAGAGTTAAGATAGGGGTGGAAAATAGCAAAAGCAGGGGAAATGAAATCTTGAAATCTGTTATCAAGTCTTAACCATTCTACCTTCATGATATCTCTTGTAAATGTCCCCTTCTCCCCACTCACATAGACACTACCCTGGTGTGAACCCTTATCACAATGCCTGGATTATTGCAATAACCATTTCTAGTTGGTGTCCTTGGCTCAGGTCTTTCCCCACTCCCATCCATCCTCCTCTCAGCTACCAAACTGATTTTCCTAAACACAAATCTGAGACTGTCATTCTCACTACTCTATAATGAACTTCAGTGACTCCCTGTTGTAACTTCCAGGATCAAATATAAAATGCATTTTGTTTAAAAATCTTCTATAGCTTAACCCTTTCCTACCTGCCTAGACTTCTTATACCTCACACACCTCTACCTATTCCAATCAGTCAGTCTACTAGCATTTATGAAGCATCTCTCATGTACCAGACACTGTGGTAAGATATTGAAACTGCACAGGAAGGCTTAACAACAAAGGTTTCATAACACCAGTAACAACGAAAACCCAACCCCTGCTTGAGGAGCTCAAAAGTCTAATGGGGAAGACACTGTGTACAAACAAGATACACGCACGCACACACACACACACACACACACACACGCACGCACACACGCGTGCAAAATCAATTGGGGTCAGTCTCAGGGGGGAAGGCCCTAAGATTAAGAAGGAATGAGAAAGGGAGATTTTAGCTGAGACTTGAAGGAAGCCAGAGAAGTCAGGCAGGAGGCAGAAATGAGGCAAGAGAGCATTACTTGGAGGGGGGACAGCCAGGGAAAATGCTCAGAGTAGGAGAAGGAGTGTGATGTGGCAGGAAGAGCAAGGAAGCTCTGCATCTCAGAGTATGTGGATGGAAGTAAAGCAACAGAAAGCTGAAAAGCTAAAAAGGGGTACTTGATTTTCCATCTCCAGATTCTTTTTCACTTTTCATTGGTTGTTCCATGTTCCTCCCTCCTCATATCTACCTTTGAATACCATTAGGAGCAATGTAATTTTTTTTTTTACTATTCCTTTTATTATTCTGGTAGAATATAAACTTTGTGAGAGCAGGAATGGTTTTATTCTCTTTTCTTTGTCTCTTCAGCTACAAACATTTTCTTTTGTCCATTTGTATGACTTAATTAGTGTGAGAAAACTCTCACAGAAGAAACCTCCTCCCTGACCCCACTAATTCAGATCAACAATTATTTTACATTTTATAATCTTAGAAAAGTTCCTGGAGGCCCTGGGAGGTCAAGCGACTTATCTAGGGTCACATAGCCAGTTAAAGGAAGAATCTGAACTCAGACCACAGCTATTATGTCCTGTTACTTTACCCCTTGTAGAAGGTATAGTTAGTGAATGTTGGCAAAGTCAGCATCATCATTATTAACATTCACTTAGCCTCTCTTAACCTTGGTTTTCTTATCTGAAAAATGGGAAGTTTATATGAGATGACATGTAAGGTTCCACCTTTAATACAAGTGTATTTCTCCTCATTTCTTACCCGGCTTCATTAATTTGGGACTTCTCTGACTGATTTCTCCACCATATCCTAGTAAGCTCATTATTAGGAAATACTCTGCAAAACAGAGTATTTGCAAAATACATCACTCTGCAAAATCCCATCAGCGTTGGTACCTCACCTATTCAACCTCCTCTGACAGGAGGTTGGAGCCATGAACTTCCAAGCCTACATTTGAGAAGGGAGCTCAGCTCAGACATCTCTCCCTTGTTGCACTACTCTAAGGATGCCTTCTCCAACAGGTTCCCTTTCAGATTCCTTTTGGAGTTGTCATTCCCCGTTAGACTGTAAACTCTTTGAGGGCAGGAACTGCATTTTTGGTTGCGGCAGTTAGTTGTTTTTGTATCCTTAGGGCTTAGCATAGAGTCTAGGATTTAGTAAGTGTTTAAATAAATGTTTTTGATTTTATCTGTGAAAAGTAGAAAAAAAGATTAGGGACTGTCTATGTCTATGTCATCTGTCTATGATTTCAGTGGTATTAGGGAAGACCCGGACCAATGGAAATTGACATGTCCTCTGCAATTTAGAGAGATATAATTAAATAAATTGTAAGTGGTTAAATAAATTACCCACAATCCCATAGCCAGTATGTGTCAGAGGTAGTACTTGAACCTAGACCTCACTAGATCTAAGGTCTAACACACTCATTGTTAAGAGGGAAGTTCTTCATAAACCCTGAAGCACTGAAGAAATATAAATTATATATAAACATATAATAATATATAACATATTACATATAATAATAAATACACAAATATAAATTATAAAGAAATATAAAATATAAACTGTAGCACTCCCTCCAGAGCTACTTCCTACTCATATTTGCAGGGTCAGGACCGAAAAAGAGGCTCGCTATTTCTTGCTTTAGAGTTTCAGGGATAACTCTGTTGTCCAGGATTACTGCTCAAGAGCTACCATCTGGTGCACTTTCCATTGAGTATTCATTAGACAACCAGAGTTTTTTAGAAAAGAGAGGTAGCATAAGAAGAGTAGGTACATAAGAAAAACTGGAAAGATATATGTGAACTGATGCAAAATGAAGTGAGTGGAACCAGGAAAACACTGTATACAAGTAACAGCAATATTGTACGGTGAAGAACTGTGAATGACTTAGCTATTCTCAGAAATACAATGGTCCAAGACACTCTCTAAGGACTTAGGATGAAAATGCTATCTGCCTCCAAAGAAAGAATTGATGTTGTCTGAATGCAGATTAAAGAAAGCATACTATTTTTCCTTTCCTCTCCTCTCTCCTCTCATTTCCTTGTCTTCTTACACAAAATGATTAATATGGAAATATTTTACATGATTGCACATGTATAACCTACATCAAATTGCTTACTATCTTAGGGCGGAGGAAGGAGGATAGAATTGGGAACTCAGCACTTAAAAAAAAAACCAATGAATGTTAAAACTGGTTTTTACATGTAATGGGGGGGTAAGTAAAATATTATTTACAAAAAAGAAGATAGGTACAGAAATATCATAATCTTCCCATGAGGGTAGGGGGGATATTCTCCACTTGCACACAAAAGGTCCCTGGGGAAAATGGGTCGAAGCTTGGAAGTTTCTCAGGGTCAGTGCTTTTATAGAGTATTGGAAACCCTTGGGGTGTCTTTCGGCTTCATTCAATCACTGATGCTCTTTTAAGTTTCCGGTTATTGACCATCATAGGAAGCTCAAATTCTCCAACCTTTAGAAGTTCACAAGGCCATACTTTAGTGAAGAGAGGAGAGAGGACTCAGTTCATATCCCCTCTTGGCACCTAGCCTCAGAGCAATTTCCAAACACCACTAAACTGGCTGCTAGAAAACTTAACAAGTATAGGCCCAAAACAGCATCTGATTCTTTCAACCAGTCCCAAACATTTTATTCAATGATTCAACACTTCCCTGCTCCCACCTGATTAAGATAGGTTACATTGGACCCAGCTCAAAGAGCAGATTTTTACAGTTTGTTATGTTTTTCAGTTGAATTTATACCTTAGAAATCCAGGCTTCATTTAAGGTTTTGTTGATTGTCTAGACTTATAAAAGATGATGGAAAAAAATGTTAATAATTTGTCTTGTGCATATTTTTTTTTGAGAACTGGCTTTTAAACATTTACTAGCACTTTCCCAATGAAGGGCTTGTTCACATCTCGTTTTTCGATCTGATTGATTTACTACATTGATTGACTCTAAGTCCACTTTAATAAAGATGGGGATTTTCATCTTCATTCATACATGCCTTTTCTAGGCACCAAATGGAAGTCAGATGGCTGCTGTTAGCAAAGCTATTTACCCCCCTCCCCCCACAATCAATTTAGTTCTTTGAATAGCTTAATTGCCAGGGATTCCATTCAATAAGTGTTTATTAAGTGCCTACTATGTGTCTGGCACTGTGTTATGTGCTGAGGACAGAAAGACAACTATTAAATAGTGCTATATTCCATTCTGGACAAAAAATAAGTACATAGAAAATGAAACACAGAATGTAAATGAAATAATTTCTGGGAGTAGGGCACTAATCCTTGGAGGGAACCAGAAAGGCTTTCTACGGACCTTTGAGCTGATCTCCGAAGACAGTTGTCATATTCGATGTCAGGCTTCTGATACCGTACACACTTCCATAAACTCTGCAATCCATTGTCCTACATGCTGTTCTTCTCACTGCACCCCATCTCCCATCTTGGTGCTTTTGCCCCCATGCCTAAAATGCTCTCCCTCCTTACCTCTGCTCCTAAGTTTTCCTGGCTTTCTTCAAGACTCAGCTCAGACCTCACCTTCTTTCTACAAGAGGCCTTTCCTAGTCCCCTGAACTGCTTGTGCCTTTCCTTGGAGATTACATTCCATCTACTTTTATTGGCTTATTTTCGCTATTGGAATGTACTTGCCTTTTTTTTTTCTTTCCTTTATATCCTTACACCCTTTGACTATATCCAAACTTTACAGAACAAATCCCTTGAATAAAAGTATTTGTCCAGTAAGACTTAGACTCCGTCAAAAGGCCGCACCCAAGGACCTAGAAGGCCACATGGAAGGTGAAAGGTTCACCACCCCTGCCCTAGAACAATGCACAGTTTGCACAGGCTGACTGATGAAGAGAGATTGCAGTAAGTCCCCACTGTTCAGTGTAATGGCGGGTACCTATATCTACGAAGGGAACTAGAGCCACGAGCCATTTCCACACAAAGGCTGGGGCAGGATAAATCACAATGACAAATGCGGCGCATGGAATGGACCAGCCATGCTGGAAATTCACACGGAATGGACCAGACATGCTGGAAATTCACACGGAATGGACCAGACATGCTGGAAATTCACACGGAATAGACCAGACATGCTGGAAATCGCTTGTCTGTGATGGCACGCCTATCATACAGCTGAAGTCCTTGATGCAGCTCACTTTCAGCTGGCCCAAACACCTTGTGAAAAAGGTAGGAGATGGGGACCAGACTTCCTTGTATTTATTAAGTGTGTTTGTTCATTAATTATGAAGAAAACCAGTAAGATAGTAAGCCTAGCAAACCATGAAATACTCTGCTTCTCCTTGCCTCTTATTCCTCCAACGGCTCTATCACTAGAGCTTCTATGTTAACAAAGATTTGAAAGGTCAAATTAAATGGCCCAAGAATAGACAACTGGCTTCAGAGCCATGGTGACCTCAATTAAAATCTGGCACCTGACACACACTTTATGTTTCTGGGTAAGTCATTCAAGTCTCCTTCCCTCCACTCCCCAAACCCCATAAGACTAAATTTTGGAGCAGGTTATCACTTGTTCCTTTGAACCAGAGTTTCCTCACGGAGAGTTCCCTTGGTCTCAGACATCTGTAGCAGCTTCTCCCCCACCCCATCCCCATTCCCTTACATAGCGGAGTAATAAATAATACATTTTCCATATAAAAATAGTATTTTATGACCTTGGGCAAAGCATGTAGCCCTGTGGTGTTGGGAAAAGCACTGGCTTTGGACTTACAAGATTTGAGTCCTAATCCTAGTTTGCTACCTGTGTTACTTTGGGCAAGTTCTGGGTCTCATTAATTTGTAGCCTTAGAACTAAAAAGGATCTTAAATTGTTTAATTCAACCCCAACATCCTCAGATGAGGAAACAGAAGTAAACAGTGGTTTAGTGATTTCACCAAGGTCACATGCATAGCAAGGAGCAGATCACATTTTCCTGTCTATAAATGAGACAGATAGACTCAGTTCTATGATCCTATTATTTCCAGAATTTAGAGCTTGAAGGGACTCCCAGAAGTTATCTAATATTACCTCCCTATTTTCCAGATGAGAAAGATGAACTATAGAAAGACTAAATGACTCACACATGTAGTGAAGAGTAGAAATGGTACCCAAGTTCAAATTTAATGCTCTTTTGTGTGATCACTGTAGCCCTTACACCTATGTTATAATTCAATTCTAATAAAGATACAAATCTATACTCTAAACCAGGGGTGGGGAACCTGAGGCCTCAAGGTCACAAGTGGCCTTCTAGGTCCTTGGCTGAGGCCTTCTGTCTGAGAGCAAATCCTTTTATTAAGGGGATTTGTCCTGTAAAGCTTGGATTCACTCAAAGGGCTGCACTTGAGGGCCTAGAGAGCCACATGGGGCCACAGATTCCCCACCCCTGCTCTAAACCCATCCTGGCTTGGTGACTAGATAGGAAACAAGGTGACTTTACCAATGAATTGAGATTAGATGACAGAATATATGTAAAGCATTTTACATACCTTAAAAGAGCTATATAAATCTTACCTACTAGTATTATATTTATAACATTTACAGTCATCATTGTTATTATTAGCAACTGTTATTTAACGTCAAGTGTCTTTGACCACATCTTTCAGAAAATATGGGTAAACTGATTATTTATTCCATTTGGGATGATCTTGCCAAATGAATTCCTTATCTAAAATACTGTATTCATTATCAGGTGAGCACCACCAAAAAAACCATCCCAAGTTGTTTTTTGAGTGGAGCGGGGCAGTGGGGAGAGGCGGGCAGGGAGAGAGATTTAAAGTATTTCTAAAGGTTTTAGATGAACTACTGAAAAGGATATGATTCTGTTATCTAATTGAATCACAGAATGTTTAAGTTGGAATGAATCTTAGAGATCATCTCTCCAAAGTCCGTACGTTATATATGAGAACTTTTATTGAAAAGAAAGGACTTGCTCATGGTAAACTGTACCCAGGTTTTCACATCTGAAAAAAGAGCAC
The DNA here is from genome assembly GCA_023548195.1 of Bettongia penicillata ogilbyi. Taxonomy (NCBI): domain Eukaryota; kingdom Metazoa; phylum Chordata; class Mammalia; order Diprotodontia; family Potoroidae; genus Bettongia; species Bettongia penicillata. The sequence goes on along the minus strand of JAJHZJ010000574.1, from coordinate 2,211,878 downwards.
TGTACTGATGTTTATTCAGCTGTCAGTTTGCCATACCTACATCCCAATGATTGTGAGGACATCAGGGGTTCTTAATCTGATGTCCATGGACCTCCAGTGGGTCCATGAACTTGGATGGGGAAAAATGGATTCCTTTCATTAACTTCTAACAGCAACAGGAATTTCTTTCAATTATGAATTTTTAAAAATATATTATTTTGAAAAGCGATCCATAGGCTTCTTCAGACTCACAAAAGAGCCACGATAGATCAGAACCTGTGGACTAGATGAATTCTAAGGTCTTCTCCAGCTCTACTATTTACATTTATATACATTTAACATCTATTATATGATACATTTAACATTTCAGCTCTTTCTCAAACTAAGCCCTAGGTCTAGTTGTGGGTGGGGACAGGGTACTAAACCTACAAGGGATTGCTTAAGTAATGAAATACTCCATTGTTTTCAATGAAAACTTACTCTCTGTGGCTCCTTTCACCTCCTGCCTCCTGGGCCTTTACACTGCCCCTCTGCCTGCAATACCCCACGGGCTCATGTAAACCTTCTACAATTCCTAGCCCTGTTTCAAGGGTCTGCTCAAGGGCCGTCTCTATATAAGGTCTTTGCAGATTCCCCTCTTCCCCATCCCTAGTCACAAAATGATGAGGGCTCTACTCCCCATCTGCAAAATTTCTTTTGGATACATTTTTATTTATTTATCTATATAAGCTGGGCTCCCCTCTCCCCATCCAGCCCTAGGAAAATGTAGGTTTATGAGGGTCGGAACCATTTGATTTCATTCTTGTCTTTTTCTCCCATCACTCAGCACTGTTCTTGAGACACAGTAAGTACTTAATAAATGCAGTTGAATTAAATTATAAAACCCCTTCTTTAAAACCAGCAAAATATAATTTTCTTAAAACTTATACTTTATATTAAACCAAAGCATTTTCAAGAGAAATTTAATTCTTGGCCCTATCTATGACAGGAACTATACTGCCTAATTCATTTTGGGAGTAATCTGTATTACTGACTCTTTTACTTTGCTTGATTTATGAGCCTGTAAGTCAGGTCACTCTTCTCTAGGAAGAAAAAGAATTTTTTTTCTCTAATAACTGATAAAATATCTGAAAAGGTCAATTCAGACCTTGACAGAAACACATACAATTCCAACCCAGTCCGATAAAGCAGCAACTACAAAACTTTTATCAGAAGAAAATGTAACTTGCCATTTTTTCCAACTCAATTGATTGGACTTTTTATCTGAAATGACAGACATTATGAGATAGGAAAAGCTGCAGATAAGGAACCGAATTGAGCAGTCTTGAATCACATCAGATTGTATGCCCCTGGTTCAAACTCCCACACCTGCCCTGAAGGGATCAATGAGCGTCTCTTGGCATTGTCCCCTCTGGAGTTTTGAAACCTTGCAAAAGCGGATGAACTTTGAGACTTCAGCGTTTATTCTGCGATTATAATTAACCTGCTCACCAGTTGCTATCGATCAGTTTTGAATAGGGGTGATAAAGTTTGACTGAATTTCTAGAGGTAGAAATGGAGGTTAAGCATGGGAAAAAAGAGCAGGAAAAGAGAAAAAGATGAAAACACAATAACTGAATATATTTTGAAAATATAATTCCTAGTTCCAAGGCAATGAGCCTCTAGCACTGGATTATGGATACAGTTTATGATCAATAAATGAATAGTACTTGAATTGAATTGAAGAATCGAAACTGGACCTGAGATTAGAAGGTTTCATGGCTCTCCCACATCTCTTTTCATTTTTTCAAATAAAGACTATTTGAGATCCTATCAGACATAAAATGAAACAGTGATTAAAAGTTTTCCATCTCCCTTGCAGAGCGGTCTTTAAAATAATTTTATTTCCACAATGTATGTAGTAGCTTATCCATAAGGATATGAAAAAAAAAGCTAAATTTTTTTCTTAACAATGTCAAGTTGATTCTCACTCCCTCATAGTACTGAACACCAGAAAGCCAAATCCCCATTCTTTCTGATAAGAAGCTGTACATTCTGGCTTAATTTGATTACATAGTATTTTTTTAAAAATCCTATTTATGCTATAATAGATACAACTAAAGGGCCAACTGCCAAAAACAAAGAGAAAAAAGTCTCCACTGATGAGCTATTCTGATGTTCCTCTTCGCATATACTGGTTGTGTGGCCTTGTTTATGGTGCTTACCTTGAAGGAAAATCATAATCCTTCCCCTTTTCTCCAAGTCTTCTCTCACCTTCCCAAGGATAGACTATATGTAGAGATCTTTGGCAGAAGACCATTTAGGTGATATGACAAACATCACAGTATTACCAGCATACTGTAAACAGAAAGATACTTTTAAAGGATCAGAGTATGCTGGCCATAGACAGATTTGTGTCTATGAAGTAACAAAATTTGCTTATTTGGGAAGTAGCTGGATTCTAGTCATTATTTGTTCCTACAAGTCATGGCTAAAGAAGTAGCAAAAGAATTTACCTTCATTTAAGTCAGAATGATTCATAACTTTGTGTTTAGCAACTCCAAAAAGTTGGGCTCTAAACTGTAGCCAAAATAATCCAAAGGGGATACAGAGTACTGCGTAGTGCAAGGACCAAAGGGTGGGAAATGATGAATGCATGAATAAAACAGTTTAAGATCTGCAAACGGCTTTACAAGGAATTATCAAGAAATAAGTGCCATTATTATTCTCATCTTATAGATGGGGAAACTGAAGCAAACAATGTCTTGATCAAGGTTCCAAAGCTACTACGTTTCTGAGGCTGTGTTTGATGGCAGGTCTTCCTGATTCTAGGTCAGGTGTGCTATCTACTGTGCCACCTAGCTGCCAAGAAGAAGCAAAACAAGTGGTGTATTTAGGAGGAAAAGATGGAAAATCCTTAGACACTAAAACTTTCATAACCTGTCTACATTATCTTAATTCTAAAAGCATGGATATCATCATCTCACCTGCAACTTCTTTACCAGGTTGGAACTTTACACTCTCTTATCCACATTCACTCCTTCAGGCACATTGTCAGATAGACTTCATAATTCAAGACCAGATGGGACTATCTGTTCCCAGGTGCAGTCTACTTGGATTAAGCAATAAATGTAAACTCTCTAGGTACGCTTTGCAATTCATTACATTTCAGGGGTTTTTTTCCACATAAGGTGCTTTTACGTTACTTACAAATATCTGAGTGGACACAGGAACATGACAAATGTTCCTAGCGATTATCCTCCCATCCCCAAGTTCTCCTGATTCTCACTTCAGTTCAGTGGGATCTGCTTGGGTCAGGGTAAAAGCAAAGTAGAATAGAAAGGAAGGGGAGGCAATTTCATGTCATCCATAATGGTCAACTCTACTACCTTCTTCCTTATGCTCCATAGTAATTACCCACTCAACTGCAGAGGAAATACACAGGCGACACAAGGAGTTTGGGTTTTCCTATTAAAAAAACAAGAACAACAAACATCAACAAGAAATCTTGGCTTTTTGGTACCCATCATCATGACCAGAAAGCATCTTCTATCTTTTCCCACCATTTCTAAGTCAGTGGTTCCCCAAACTGTGGGCCTGAGGGGTTATTTTATTTTTTGATAGTATTTTATTTTTTCCAATTACATGTAAAGATAATTTTTAACATTCATTATTTTTAAAATTTTGAATTCCAAAATTTTCTCCCTCCGCTACCCTCTCCATAAAACAATAAACAATTCAACATGGAATATATGTGCAATCATGTAAAACATATTTCCATGTTAGTCACCTATTAGTCATTATGAAAGAAGAACCAGATCAAAAGGGAAAAAAAGCACTTAAGTAAAAATAGCGTGCTTTGATCTGCATTCAGATTCCATCAGTTCTTTCTCTGGATATGGATAGTATTTTCCATCAGGACTATTTTGGAATTGTCTTGGATCATCGTATTGCTGAGAAAAAGTAAGTCATTCATAGCATTGCTCATTGCTGTTACCACGTACAATGTTCTCCTGGTTCTGCTTGCTTCACTCATCCTCAGTTCATGTAAGTCTTTCCAGATTTTTCTGAAATCTGCCTGCTCATCATTTCTTATAGCACAATAATGTTCCATTACATTCATATACCACAAGTTGTTCAGTCATCAGTGGGGCATTATTTTGACAGGACTATCATTAAATGACTCAACATAATAAATCAGCAAACAAACCTTCTGTGGATTGAATGAATAATCTGTCCCATGTGCATATGTAACAGCCACCCAGTCAATAAACATTGATTTATTAAGCACCTACTATATGCCAGGCACTGGGCCAAGTGCCAGGGATACAAAATGTAATCTCTCACAATCTAATAGGAAATCACTAAAAGAGGGAAGGCACTAGAATAAGTTGAGAAAAGCTTCCTGTAGAAAATGGGATTTTAGTTGGGAGTTAAAAGAAGCCACAGAAATTTGTCTGTGGAGATGAGGGAGAGCATTTAAGGCATGAAAGACAGCCAAGAGAATGTTGGGAGCAGAGAGATAGTGTCTTGTTCATGGAAAAGCAAGGCCAATGTCACTGGATTGAAGAGTATTTGTCAAGAAATAAGGAGACTGGGAAGATAAGATGGTAGTAGGTTATGAAGGGCTTTGAACGCCAGAGCATTTTGGTTTTGATCCTCGAGGCCAAAGGGAACCACTAGAGTTTATTGAGTAGGGAGGAGAAATGGTCAGCTCCATACTTTAGGAAACTCACTTTGGTGGCAGAAAGGAGGATGGAGTGGAGTGGAGAGAGACGTGAGGCAGGCAGAATCAATAGGCTATTTCATTAGTCCAGGCATGAGGTGATGAGGGTCACCAGAGCAGTGGCAATGTCAGGGAAAAGGGGGAGTATAGGAGAGATGCTGCAAAGGTGAAATGAACAGACTTTGGCAACAGACTGGATATAAGAGGTGAGAGATAGTGAGCAATCCAGAATGACACCTAGGTTGGGAACCTGAAAGACTGGGAGAATGTGTCGCACTCAACAGCAACATGGAAGATGTTGGGGGCAGGTGATTAGTGGAAAAGACAATGAGTTCCATTTTGGATGTCTTGAGTTTAAGATGTCTACTTGGACATCAAGTTCAGGATGTATGAAAGGCAGAGATATAAGACTGGGCATCAGCAGAGAATTAGAGCAGGATAAATAGATATGAGAATCATTAGCATAGAGATTGTAATTAAATCCATGGGAGCTTGTGAGATCACCAAGAAAGTTAGTTTATAGGAGAAAAGGACCCAGGACAGAATCCTGGAAGATGCCTACAATTAAAGAGCATGAACTGGATGAAGATCCAGCAAAGGAGACAGAAAAGGACCAATCAGATACACAGGAGGAAATCCAGGAGAGTGGTGTCCTGAAAGCCCAGAGAGAAGAAGGTACCAAGTGGAGAAAGATCAAAAGTATCAAAGGCTTACAGCTCCATCAAAGAGAATGAGGATTGACAAAAGGCCCTATTACTATTTTCAAAGGCATGTAGACAGTTAAAAAAATACAAGTTCACTTTAAAAGGATACTTGAATCTATAGGATATTTTTGTCATTCTGTATTTTCTCAATGGATGTAGAGTAGTGGATAGGAGGAAGCATTGTTTGAGAAATGTTTGGATATTAAAAAGCTTACCATAAATGGAAAAGGTTGGGACCCACTGATTTAAGTGAAAATGATGTTGTGGGGAGGCAAAAGGGCATGTTTCCTCCAGACAGAACATCTTCAGAACAAGGATTCCTTTGTTCTTTGTATTTCCAATACATAGTGGCATGCCTTATACCTAGCTGAATTTTAACCCTATCTGTATTCTGCATTAGCAGTTAACAAACAAAAAATATTAAACCTTAGGAAAACCTCAAATGCCAACTTGTGCAAGAACTGGCAGAAAAAGATGGGACTGTTCAGGTCAATTCTTAAATGATCTAGGCTCCTCCAGTTAGAAAATAAGCTCCTTGAGGGGAGGAACTCTTTATTTTCCTCTGCATCTCCAGTACTTAATCTAGTACCTGGGACATGATAATATAACATAATAAATGTCTGTTGACTTGATTTATTGACTTGGTACAGGGAAGGAAAGAAACCCTTTCCCAAGAAGTTCACTGTATAATGGGGAGAGAACACAGAAACAACTATATATCCACATGCATATGCACTGTATAATGGGGGAGAGAACACAGAAACAACTATATATCCACATGCATATGCACTGTATAATGGGGGAGAGAACACAGAAACAACTATATATCCACATGCATATGCACATATATGTATATGTGTATGTATACACAGGATTAATTAAGGGTAATTAATAAAAGGATGTCACTAATATTAAGACGGATGGGATGGAGAACAGCTTCCTTTAGAAAATGTGATTTTTATCTAGGTCTCTAAGGAAGCAAAAGAAGTCAGGAGGTAAAAAATGAAGAGAGGGTGAATTCCAGGCAAGAAGACCAGTGAAAATGCCTGGAGTTCAGGAATGGAGAGTTTTGTTCAAGGAAGAGCAGGAAGGTTAACCTCACTGGATCACTGGACTGCCAGGTATGAGGGTGGGTAAGATATAAAGAAGAGTAGAAACACTAGGTGTGTAGGGTGCTATAAAGGGCTTTGAATGCCAGAGAATTTTATATTTGATCCCTGTAAAGACTCTACAGACTTTATTTCCCCTATTTTAATGATGAAGAAGCTGAGTTGACTTGAATAGAGGTCTTCCTGACTCCAAGTCCATCATTCTATCCACTAAGCAAGCTTTGCTGCCTCTTACCAAAGCATTATAATTATTATCAAGCATATATTAAGTGACCACAGCATCACAGAATAGTCAAGACAAATTCTGGCAGATATGGTTTCTGGAATTCATAAAATCCATTTCATTCTACTGAAAGAAACATTACAGTATTGAATCCATCAGGGTTAGTCAGTATTCAGTTTCATCTGAGTCTGTCACCTGTACCTAAAGCGAAACATAACCAAATAGAAAGGGTATTTTAATCTCCCCCTCAGACACAGGAAAAAAAATGACTGTGATCCCCCACCCCAATAAAGAATGAAGAATACGTGTCTTTTATCACTCCAGTATGTTCCTTCTACTATAAAGTCCTTACAGAAGCAACAGCACAAGAAAAATAAAGAATATTTGAACTTGCTTAGTCATTGCAGGAGAAAACAATCCCTAGGTCAGTCACTAGAGATTGGAGATTAAGAAAGAGACAATGGGCCCCATATTTTCAAGAAGGCCATAATTTCTCTCCTTGCAGGAGGAAATTACAACATAATGGGTATGATCTCCCCTTTCCCTGCTCCCCTGCTGTTTTTCATCTCTTTACTTCCCTTATCTAAATACTTTCTTCAGGACCCAGATCAAATCAATCCAATCTCCCAGAAGCTTCCTTTGATTATTCCCAGCCTAAGGTGATTTTCCCCACTTTGGAGAATTGATAATCTTTCCTGTCTATACAACTCAGAGCCCTGGACACACACATATGACACTTTTCTGTCATTATTGGTGACCTTTTCCTAGAAAAAAAATATAGCTTAATATCACGCTCCTCCCTCCAGGGCACAGAATGTTACACATCTTTGAATCCTCCCAGAGCCCTAGGCACAGAGCACATGTAGCCAGAGCACATGCAAACATCTCCAGGGTCACTTATGCTCCAAGCACTGTAGAACCATGTTATCTGGTGATGTCATCAGAATCATGAACCAAGGTCCCTTTCTTCTGTCCCAGCTCTTTATTGGGAGCCTTCACTGCTTCTTCATGGGGTATCCATCCCCCTGAAGCTTTTGCCGTTCTTTGCTACCACCTCCTGATCTCTGACTACCATGTGGATTATGGGAAAGAGATCTGCCAGTTCTTAGCAACCTCTCCCCACAGTCCTTTCCACCACAGTCAGGCATTTTTATACTTATTTCTTATGCTGACTATTCTCTGTCTTTTAGATTCCCTCACTCTCATATAAATTATGATCAAAATATACCTTTCAATTCCTTTTGTGCCCTTGGCCTGGGCACATCATTTTCAAAGGTTCTAATTAGCAGAAGTAGATTGGTTTTAACTGCCCTGAGCAGACATGTCAATTTCCCTATCATTCCCCTTGTATTCCATGCAAATAATAGAAGCTGGACTATGGGGACAAGACTGAGAAGAGCTAGTGAGCTTTGCCCTACTCCCAACGGAAATCAAAATCATTGTACTTACAACAAAATCATACTACTGCAAAAGTTAAATTGATAAAATCTTGTAAATTAATATCATCTTTACTTTCAAATTTTACCTTAAAAATCAAAATAAGGATTGCTAGAGTCCAGAACCTGATAGATTAAAAGTTTAAATCTCTGGCAAATAAAAGAATCCCCTAATGGATAAACAAACCCCTCAAAAGCCAAGTAATAGACAATTAATCTTACAGACCATTTCTCCTTTACTAGGAAACACTAGACAGAGAATCCAAAAGTTTAGGATAACTAAAGGATATGAGAAAAGGGTATGTATGGCTCAGCTCCAAAAAAAAAAAAAGTTTCCAGAGAGCTTAGCCATACATACCCTTTTCTCATATCCTTTTAGTTTTAAAAAAGCTTTTAAAAAACATATTAGAAATTATCATTATGCATTAAAGTTTAAACTAGCTCTATAAATGGGAAGCAAGTCCTTTGGACATCACAATGCACCATACTGAGGGAGGTAGTACTATTCCTCCATATTTTAAAATAATTGAACCACTTTCCTTGAACCATTAAGCTTGGAATTAAATAAGCTATAAATTGCATAAGGAGAAATCCTGTTCTAACCAAGCAAACTACTCAACTGCTCTTATGCCATTTCTCATGTGCCACTCCCAATATAATTAAGTCAAGTCTATCAGTTCTCCAAAGAGGGAAAAATCACTTTAGACTGAGAGTTGTCAAAGGAAGCTCCTAGAAGATGGGACTGATTTGAACTGAAGTTGAATGATGACCCTTCTGTGAAAGGAATGAAGGAAAAACACAGCAGCTTTTGGCCGATCTGCAAGGATATAACACTGAATAGGCTTCCAGTATTAGCAGTAATTCCCTTAACAAGTTGTGCAAATCTGCAAATGTCATCTCTGCTCTCTGGGCCTTTATTCTTCTGTCAAGTGAGGAGGTTGGAACAAATGATCTTTAAATTTTTTTCTAGCTCTAAAGTCCTATGGTTCTTGAGAGATTTATTCTAACATCATGGACAACTTGCCAATATGGAGTAGCATTGCTAGTCAAACAAAGCTTCTTTCAAATGAATTAAGGAAACAAGCATTTATTATGTACCTACTATGTGTCAAGTGTTTACAAATATTATTTTATTTATTTTTCACAACAATTCTGATAGGTAGGTGCTATTATTTTCACCCCCACTTTATTGTTGAGGAAATTGAGGCAAACAGAGGTTAAGTGATTTGCCCAGGATCACACAGTTATTAATTGTCTAAGCCTGCGTTTGAACTAAGGTATTCATGACTGCCACCTAACAGTCTAAATAATACAGGGTCTGAGTATACAAATGTACCTTATCATACGATCAATTTAACTGATACTTTAAATGTTTCTTTGGGATCCTTGGAGAATTGGATGTTTTGTTTCCCTATATGCAAATGAGTCTTATTATTTCATTGCAATACTTACCCTGCACACAACATTATTGATTGATAGTAATTCCATAACCTATTTTAACCATCCCTCCAAATCTAATAAAACTCACTGTATTTTAAAGTACTAAGATACTATTTTACTCTCCCATGAAATTTTATAAAAATATATCCTTATAAAACATCTTATAAAGGATTTAGAAGGGCATTTTTAACACATCTATCATGATTATCAACAAGAGCAGAACCAAAATATTTTGACATGATAAGCTAATGTTAATAGCTTTCCATGTTGAATTCACAGCACTGAATCATTTTAATTCAACCTGTCTCCCGATGCAGGTTTCCTTTGTCTCTCACAGATATTAATCAAACCAGCTGGTACTCAGAACTCTTCTGAGGATCTCGGGAGGCAACAAATGAAATGAATAGGCAGGACTAAAAGATTAAGTTCTTCCCCACATTAAGCTAAAATATGCTTTCCAATAATTTTCACTTCCTGTTCCAAATTTTGCCTTCTGGAATTACATAGATTCTGTCTAGTCCTTTCCCCATATCCTCTTTAAATATCCCAAGGCAGAGATTACTTTCTCTCTTTTCCTTCTCATGACTCTTCCCCCACCCCTCCCGGCCATGGTCTCTTTTCCAGACTAAATATCAACAATTTTCTTCATCATTCCTAATAAGATTTAATTCATAGCACTATCTCCATCCTGATCACCCACCCCTAGAAGCTCTCCAATTTATCAATTTCTACTTTAAAGATTGATGTCCAGAACTGATTGGGTAGAAGGGGATCATTACCTGACTGATGATGTGGATACTAGATCTTAATCAATAAAGCTCCCATTACTTTCTGTAATGTCAATTCTTTTCCAACTTATACTTATTGCTTAAGTATGTGTATTTTCCCAACACAAGTGAATAATTTTATAATTATTCCTGTTGAATTTCACCTTTTTTAAAAATTTAGGTGAAATTTTAATTTCATACACAACTACATCAGCATATATGTTCATTATATGTGGTGGTGTACTTCTTCCCCCGTCTTATATGTTTATAAAAAAATTGTCTCATCTCTCATTCAAAGTAAAGGTGAGTTGAAACTAAAGATCAAGTGAGGTGTATATATAAAGTACTTTGTAAACTTTTTAATATTTAATAATATATATATTATATATGTTATATATAACAATATATTGATGATGATAATAGTAACTCATCTGTTACTCTACCAGAATCTTTTTTTGATTTTACTTTTCATGTTTAACCCAAGATCAGGGGACCAATAAGTTGTTTTTTGTTTTTATTTTGGTGTTGCTGTTTCATCACTGTGTGAAAACTCCCTCCACCAATGAAGATTAGTAATTCATTTGTAATTTACAATCTTAGCGAGCCATCTGGAGGCACTGAAGGGCTACAAGATTTGCCCAGAGTCCCAAAGATAATAAACCCCAAGCCCAGATCTTTTCTACTCTAAGGCTAGTAAGACACTGTCTCTGATTATAATTTATGTAGAATAACAAACATCACTGTCAAATCAGATTAAATCACAGCTATTATTATGTAAAGGTAATAAATTAAAAAAACTAAATCGTAGTTTCATACTAGAACAACATAACTGCCCAAACTCAAAGTCCTTTAAATCTATTTTTGTCTTGAGACATTTATCATCAATCATTTATTGAATATTTAGTATTTGCAAGGCACTTGAACTAGGCTTGAGATACCATGAGTTTTGTTTTAAGATCCAATCCTTGTTTTCCAGTTTATAGTTCAATGAGAAGACAGAACATCTATCTAAAAAGATAAATAGTAATAGGAGACAGCCAGTCACAAACATCAAATGATGCTCCAGTTAATACTGAAGGTGTTTATTCCAACCTATTCATTCACACAGGGCTAACATTTTTTATTTTATGACATGGAGATTCCAACAGTTTTCATGATCTGAAAGTTAATGGATAGAGCTTTCAATTCAACAAACATCTAGTAAGCACCTGATGTATTCAAGGCACTGTTCATTGCACCAAACACAAACGAAGATAATACTCGTGCTTTAAAGAAAGAGGGAAGGAAAGCGGCTTAAAAAGGCTATCCCTATTTGCTTTTCAAAACAGGGACACCAGTTCAGGATGACTGCAGTTAACTGATGATGTTGGGCATCCCTGAAGTGTGTACTTGTGTAAAGAGTATCCTAAGCCTGAAAAATAGTACTGAACTTCCTATATCAGGGAAAAATCTCCAAGGATGGATAATCATTTCCAACAGCAAATGCTGGAAATGTTACCTCAGCATTCTTCTTATGTGACCATGTATTCCACTTGGTAACATGGACCCGCACACAGCTAATGAACAGAATTATCTGGTCACAGGGTAAAGCCTCGTGGGTTTCTCCAGGCACTTTTGTAGATCTCCAATGACCCTATCCTAGGGTCACATAGTTTGTAGTTTCTCCATCGTGGTTACGTTCTAACTTCTGGGTCTATGGGTTTGAAACCAAGGTAAAACTTAAGGAGTGCTAGAGGCAGAATTTCCTCCCACTGTAGACCTACTGGCACTCAAGGATTATATTTTACCAAGAGAGAAACAGAAGCCATTTGTTAATAGAGGCCGACACGAGGTTTCAACCCCATACTTCCAGGCTAATCTAGCTGAAGTCCTACAGCTGCCCACAGGGTGGGTAAGGAGGAAAGTGGCAAAAGGATAGGGAATCAGGTCTTCTCACACTGCAGATAGTAGAATACAGAGGAAAGAGACTGGGAGGGCTCAGCTCAGTCACCACATCCGACCAGAAACTACATGTTCTAATCCATTTACCGAGCCTGCGGATTTACTGACTTTACCCGCATAATCCATTTACCCAGATTAAAGCTTGAGGGAGAGGTACAATAAAGGCTCTTCCCTATCACTCTGGATCCTAAGAACTAGACCCTATATCTTCTTTTGTTCCCAGGCCGGGAATGCTAGCCTTAAAGTTACTCCCTCCCCCTAACCTAGAAGGTCTGATCTTGAGCCTTCCTACTCAACAGAACCTCAACTACCATTGTGGCCAATTTCACTTGAACTCGAGTTCCTACAGTCCTTTTCCAGGCCAGAAAGGCCTTTTCTCCATTCTAATCTCAACCGAAGTAGGAGAGACGCAAATATACAAGGAAGCCCCCAGGGAATTCACACACCTTCATTCAATGTTTGGTGCTTATAAAGTAACAGTGAAAACTGGGGTAGAACAAGGGAGAAACTGAAAGGATTCTGGTTCCTAAATGGCCAGTACAACCTAGCCGTCGAAGAAACAATATATCCAAAACAGATCTTAATCTGGGGTATAAAAACCTGGAAGGGAGTGTGTCTCAAATACCAATTCTCACCGTCGCCTCCATTTTAAAAGGGTCCATTCCCCATTTTAACCTGCTCAGCAAAAGGCTATCTATCAAATACATACTAAATTCTCTGGTCAAGGATGTTCACCAGACAAATTAACCTCAACCGCGTTTCTTTTGTTTTCCAGGTTTAAATATAGCACTTAACGATTTACTGTTCTGTCTCTGCCTTTTAAAAAATAAACCACCACCAACACATTCCCCCTTTCTTTTAGAATAACCGACTAAAATGAACCCTGGAAAATCCCAGTGTGTCTGAACCAGAGGTGGAGCAGAGTGGAAAGAGCTTCATACTCTTCAAGACCTGGGTTCTAATCTCAGCTCCTAACATTTGCTAGCGGCATAATCCGACCGTCACTTTACCACAGTTCGCTTCGCTTTCTTTATCTGTAGAATGTGGACAATACTTTTTCTGTGGGCTATTTGGGGATCAGGTGCAGACGAAAAGACCGTGTGTGAAATGTGAGCGATTTTGATGGCACAGCAGGTATTATAGTCCCTTATCATCTATCTGCTCCAGAGGTATCAAACACTCCTGACTGCGGTCGGAACGGCATTAAAATGCAAATAGGAAATATTTAGCAAAATGAATAAAAGTGCAATAGGACACAGTATTAATGTATGGTGTTCTAACTCAATGTGTGGTCTCCAGGGATCCTTTAATGACTCCCGTTTCAGTGTTGGACAGCCTCTAACAGAGTCTACCACCACTAGGGTAAATCAAGCAGAGAAGAAGGGCAGGCCTTCTTCTGGGTTACAGGAATTAACGAGAGCACACTGATTGAATCCTAAGACATTCCAAGTTTGCGTCTCAAAGTTTAACTTCCTCAGGGGCTTTGGTTTTAGCATAGGGTTCTTAAACTGATTTCCATTCTTTCCAACGGCGTTTTCCCCACAAGTCCGTGTTAATTTGAGGGCAGGAAAAGCAGCTGCCACACAAACGTGCCAGGCAACTTGGCCAATCCTCCCTCCCCGCCCCTTACCAAATGGCGGAGAAACACGTCCGACAGACAGTCCACGCCAAAGTTTCCTAGGGAGTCCAAGGAGGCAAGAACAATGGAAAGAAAGTCCAGAATGGCACCACAGCAGCTAGTCATGGCTGTACCAGTGGCCCACAGTGGGTGAGGGTTGGGTCATGGGGAAAATTTCCATCACAGTCCAGGTTCCGCTACTAGCTTCACGACCCGTGGTCCAAGAGCTGTGTTTTAATCTACAGAAACTTTTCGACAGTTCTCTGGAGGGGCGGTGATTTTGCTAGGTGAGAAACATTAATATTTTGTGCCCTCCCCCTCCCCCTACGTCTGCCACTCGTAACATCTTGGATAGGGCCGCTGCCTGACTTAATTCTCTTTACGCCATTCCTAAGGCTCTCTGGGTGGGCAGGAGTGACCTTGGAGACGCCCAGCCAATCTATACTTCTCAGCTACAGAGATACTATTAGCATAGGGTGGGAGTTTAGTAGGCACTTAATAAAGCTTTAGATGGCATGTAATAGCCCCATTTTATAGAAGGAGGAAACTGATACTCAGTGAAATTAAGCAACTTGTCCAGGGTCGCTGGGCTGGGAGTGGGGAGGCTAGACTGGGTGGGTCGAAACACAAGATAGGCCTAGATCAAATTAGCAGTCTCCCTACTCCAAGTCTCCCCCACTTTTAAAAAAATTTAATTAAAAAAATTTTTTTTACAATGCCTCAGTCGCGTTTTCTTAATCTTGCAATAATCTCTTCCCATTAATCCTCTTCCTTAAATTTTGTCACTTGGGGAAGACGAGATGTGTTCCCTAAGATTTCGGGGAAAGGGAATGTGAAGGTGAGATAGTTAAGTGTCCCTTTTCATATATGACACTCATGGAACCCAGACAACAAATCTTCCCCCCACAGGTAAAACTCAAACTCTCCTTTCCCGAAAAAATCAAAACAGTTCAATGCTACCGGCTGAAGAAACCTCCCTTCCTATTCCACCAAAAGAGGCTTTCTTCTCCAGCTCTCCTTTGTACTACTTAAGATACCAAGCAGCTCTTAAGACTCCTGGTCAGGGTCAGCTTTTAGGAAATCCAGGTAATGGACATTTCCCCTCTCTCCACATCCCTTGTGGAATGAGGAACTGGATTCCCTGAGACCCCAGAGTGGAATCAGGTTAGATAGACCCTCAATTTCCTTCTCAGTACGATGACAAGTTGGAGACCTATTTTAGACTCATTCTGTTTCTCTCTACCAACTAGAAGAGAGATGAGCCCTAGTTTCTTAAGGCCTCTAATCCTTAGAATGGGTGCAGTGCAAACTTTTTGATTCCATTTGTTGGCAGAGATATCACTTTGCACTCACCTAGATTGGGATGTCTTGTAGCTGGGTTCGCCCGGCCCGGCAAGCTGTGAAGGACTGGCCCGTCAAAGGGCCCGGCGGAAGCTGCTGCGGCTGCGGCCCAAGATGCTCCCATGTCTGCAGCTGTCATGTAGGCTGCAGCGGCTGCGGCGGCTGCAGCGGGGTAGGGACTGGAATAAGAGCCCCCAAAGCTGGGCCGCCCGTACTGCTCTCGGGCTCCGAGACCAGCTGCACCTCCAGCCCCGCCGGTGCCGTAGGCGGCTGCCTCCCTGGCTGCTGCTGCTGCTGCAGCCGCTGCCAGAGAGCCAGTGGCTCCCGGAAAGGAGAAGCGTGGCGACACGGGTGGGGGCGTGTAAGCGGCGCCCTCGGCCCCGGGCTGGCTCCAAGCCGGGCTGCCCTGCTGAGCGGCCGGCCCGCTCCCCGAGGGGGCTGCCCCGGCGCTGCTACTAGAACTGCTCCCTCCCGGTCCGGACCCGGCCGCCCCGGATCCGCCTCCTTGCAAGTAAGACAGACCCAGCATGGAGGACGGCACTCGGGGAGTGGGCACGTAGACTGGGGAGGAGGTGGCCCCGGCTCCATGCATGAAGGCTCCAGGCCCTCCGGTCTCGTAAGCTCCGGGAGGGGGGCCGTGATTCGCCATGGCCAGGCTCTGGTACATATCTGTGACGTCTACGAACTCCCCTGTTCAAGTCCTCGTTTTCCTCTGAGAGTCAAAGATCAATCTCCCCCCAAAAAGAATCCACAAAAACGGAATAGGGGAGGGGATGTCTTTTTTTTAAAGGTGATCAGTGTTCAAAAAATTTTTTTATGATATTAAAACGAAATTTAAATCCAGTTTAGGACTAGGGTGCCTTTGTTTATTGGTTTTCAAAAGCAAATTGACGATTTTTCACCAAGGGACCAAGGAGGACCTGAGGTAGGTAGAACTTATAGGTCGAAGAAGGCGCCTTCGAGATTTTCCTGGTTTGCAGCTAGTAGAGGTTTCTGCTCCCCGGGGGAAAACCCAAGGGAAGAGAAAGTGCAAGTAGGGGAGGAGTGTAGATAGTTCCTTTCAGTTGCGCTGGGTGGGGGTCTTAGGAGCCTCAGGTCCTCTGACCTCAAAGAGTTGCTGCTCTCCCGCCTTGGGCGGGGCCGGAGGCACCCCTCTGCCCAACTCGTGTCCAGCGCAGATGCCTGGGCTATCTCCTAGTGTTCTCACCGCTGCCGCCAACAGGACTCTCCTAATAATCAGAGGAAGAAACAAACGGGGAAAACCATCATCTTTGAGCACTATCCTTCCCCTCCTCCGCCGGCCTCCCGAAGCAATATAGAAATACAGAAAGATAGAAATAATAAAAAACGAATCTCCAATTTCTCAGTCTTAACTTCACCCCTCCCCTTCCCCCGCAGCCGCCCCATCGAGAGTCGCAGGAGCGGCGGCTTTTTTCTTGTTAATATGCCCAGCTCCAAATCTCCCGGAATTCCAGATCCAGAATGCGAGCATCCAAAGAGAGGTCTTCGGGGTCAGCCCCGGCGGCTTGCGTGCATTACCAACATACTAGGGCAACAGTCTGACCTAAAAATTTCATTTTTGTACTGGTTGATAGGACTACGATTTTATTTCACAATTTTAATTGATTGATGGCGGTT
Organism: Bettongia penicillata ogilbyi; assembly: GCA_023548195.1. Classification (NCBI taxonomy): domain Eukaryota; kingdom Metazoa; phylum Chordata; class Mammalia; order Diprotodontia; family Potoroidae; genus Bettongia; species Bettongia penicillata. The sequence continues at coordinate 2,194,977 of JAJHZJ010000574.1, read as the reverse complement.
AATTTTAACTCCTTTAATTGTTCTATTTAAAGGCACTTCTTTTTCCGACTTTCATTCCTACCCCCCTCTAAAACTGCTAAGGTAAGCTTCCTGTGGTTTCGGCTTCTGAGACTAGTGAGAGGTGAACACACTGCAGCCCCTGAGCTCCCAGACTCCGGGAATAACCATCCTGTCGCTTCCCCAGCACCCAGGCCTCACCCAGCCCTGCTCTTCGCAAAGCTTTTTCTCCCCTTGTAACATAAGAAAAATCTCCATAATGGCTTTTGGACAGGGTACAGGGGGGAAAAGGCATTTGTGGAACTAGATTCTTGATAGATTTGTGATGCTAGCGCCAACTAGGTTTGTGGTCCGAACTTGAACTAGAAGGATCTGAAAGATCTGGGATTCGAATTATTAATTTCCAAAGGTCCAGTTAATTCTCATGGTTATAAAAGACCACACACAGGAGTACTTAATCTTGCAACACTAATTTGTTTGTTGTATTATATCAATTTATGTAGAATTTTATAGCTGTAACAGACCTTAGAGATAATGAAACTGGGGCCCAGAGTGGTTAATTTGACTTGCCCAAGATTACACAGATACTATTTAATTCCACAAACAAATAATGGAACAGTCTACATAAGGCCTCATGTATTTTCAATCAGTGAATAAGTACTGTGTTAGGCTCTGGGTCTGGAAACAAAAAGAATTATAATTTTAAGTACAATAATAGATCTCCTAAAAATATGAACTAGTAGTTATTACATACATTCAAGGAATCGTGTACATTGTATCGGGCATAAAGTGTTATTTAAATAATCATTAGTTTACTCTGAGATATGGCAATAGAACCTGTGACATGGAAGCCCTAATGCTTTGTAAAAGCTGCTTGCAAAGATAACTCTTCAGGTTTAGGGAAAATGGAGTAGCACTAGGAACTTACTGGCACTTGGTCTGGATTGTTTATTGCTTTCCTTCAAAGCACTCTTTCAATTCATTAGTGTTTCCCAAACTATCTGTCTCTTGGGTGTCAAAGTATAAGAAGTTTGGTTGAGAAGTACTAAGAATTTGATCTGGGTCTTCAACCCTCCTCCCCCTTTTGAAATAAAGGAGAGAAATAAATGATCTCTGGGAATAAACTACAGGGCAGATGGACCTTAGGGCACTTTTCGTTGGATACGTGATCCTATCCTGAGTGGGTGATAACTCCCTCTACTGCTCTCTCATCCTGAGATATTCTTGTCCACCCATTATTAAATTTTGACGTGGGGACCTCAATTATTTGGGCAATTCTCTTGAAACTTTCAACTTATTATAAACAATATTAAAATAAATTACAGTTTTAAGATTTAAATTTTGGATAATTAGTAGACCGTCAAAGACCTTTTGTCCCCTCACTGTTTTAATTTCTCCATACACGCAGAGGCAGATGTTATTTATGGATGATCCATAATTCAATAAACCGACTCAGGTCTTTGTCTTTACCTTTCCTGTGTGACCATTCTTACATGGCGTCACAGAGAAGCATACTTGGAACTATAGGAACCAGAGGGGAACCACAGGTACGGGCTTTTCAACCACTACCTGGGGAAAGTCGATTCAGTTTGCATTTTACCTAGGACAATCATTTAGGGAGCAATATTTGTTTTAAAGACAACAAACAGAACAAATACGACTCTCCAAATAGAGAAGAGAAGAAAAATAAAGACAAAATCAGGGTAAGAGTGCCTGAAGTGTGAACCATGTGTGGTCCAGGAAGCAGGAAGAACGATCCTGGTCCCATTTTTCTTCTCTCCTGTTTTCTGATTCTCTGAAACAATCATTTCCTCTACTTTCTGAGGTCAAAATAAACTATTTTCTTCCTCTAGGGATTAAATGATTTGTTCTATCATCTTTTCCCTCCTCCCCTATGGGCTACAGGATAACAAATTTAGAGTTGAAAGGGACCATAGAGATAATTTTGTCCTTTTTCATCATGGACCCCTTTGGCAGTCTGGTGAAGTTTATAGATTTTTTTCTCAGAATAATGTTTTTAAACGCATAAAATGAAATACACAGGATAACAAAAGAAACTAATTATCTTGAAATAATTATAAAATATTTCTTTAAAAAAGTTCACAGACCTCAAGTTTAGAACCCCCGGAACCCAACTTAGTTTTAAGATGAGGAAACTGAGGCCCAGAGAGGTTGTGATTTTGTCCAAGGTTCACGAGTAATCGTTTTATTTCACACTACGTCTAGTATCTACTCAAAACCAGTAAGCACTCTTGTTCTTTCTCATTGTTGCTCTCCTTTCCTTGTCTTCCTTTTAGAAATGACTTTACTCTTGACATAAGAGCGCACAGGCATATGCACACATACTCAGGCATACACAAACAGCTGCTACACAAATACACACGAAAGCAAACAGTCCTGAGATTCGAAGGTAGTGAAGTCCCTGTAATCCCAGCTGTCATAAGGGCCCTCTCCTCCCCCCGCCCCTTCCCACTGCACAAATTAGTCCTTTCGGTAGGAACACGTAAAATACTAAGCGCGAAGAAGTTTGTTTCTCCTCGCTTGCTCACTCCCCTAGCTCCCAGTCCAAGTAACCCACACACAGCCTTTTTAAAGTCTGACTGAAGTGTTTCACCTTAGCTCCCCACCGGAGTGAATCTCCCGCCCAAAACCAAGGGAGATAACGTCAAGGATAAGAGCAGATAACCGGAGGAGCAGAGACAGGAGGTGAGTGGGGGCGAATGTGAGGGAAAATTTCTCTTATCCGCCACCTCTAGTTCTCCTTCAATTCCGCCCAAGAGTAATTTTATGGAAATTGGCAGTGGTTGAGGAGTAGGGTGCTTGTATGTGTGTGTGATTATCTTAGCTGTCAAGTAGGGTGGTGTGGAAGTGGGGAAGACCAGAGGACTAGAAGGGGACTTGTAAGTTTGCAGCTGGCGTCCACTGGCATCTTGTCAGATTTGGGGAACCAAGATAAACCCCCTCCACCAATATCAGAACTTCTGTTAGCACACGCAGGGCGAAGGCACCCATTTATGTGTGATCGCTCGTTATGGTTAGGATGGGAGCGTATAGCTCTGCATAGGTTGGAGTCGGCAGGGTGCGCTTCCATAGGTAAGTAGCCTACATAGCCAAAGGGTGCACACGTCTGCATATGTCTACGTGTGCATTTATCAACAAAATTCATCTGTGTTCTATCTACAGGTTTGTGTTTGGGCGTCAGTCGGCGGTGGTTGAGTAGTGCAAATATGGAAGTGGGATTCTGAGTGTTGGGGGACGTTTCATGCATTGAAATCCCTACAACGGGCCCTTAAATATCCCACAAAAAGTGTTCCCTGGATTTCCTCAAATTTCCAATTGAAAATGGAAAGGGCATTCGAAAAACTCTAACTGGCTGACTTAGAGAGCACTTTCTGAGCGGGGGCGGGGAGGGGAGGGAAGAGACTAAGTGAAGGCGAAGGCTCAGGGAAGGTCGCATTTCTACTTTTCTAGACTTATTCAACCCACCGGAAAAACTCGATTGCACTAAAAGATAGCTTTTTGAAGGAAAAGGTGAAGGGGGGAGGGGAGGGGAAGAAGATAAGAAAAACTCTACCGACCTGTGAAGGGTGAGATCTTTCTCCTTGGTTGACGTTCCCTGGGGCGATTAGGGAGGGCTGAGAGCCTGGGTCTGCCCGCGGTCCGCGGTAGGAGGCCAAGACAGTGGGAGGCCTCAAAGTCTGGGGGATGAAGGGTTCTAGCTGTCAGCCTGCAGGCTTCCTCAGAGTACCTATCTCAGGGCTTCCAAAGCCTTTCCTTCTCCGCCTTTCCTCACTCCCCCCTCCCTGCTTCTCAGATTGTGACTGGTTTGATCTAGTCACGTGGTGGGGGGGCGGGAGGTGCCTAGTATCGGTTGCACAGTCAGCTGGCGCCGGACTGTGATGCTGTTTAAAAAATACACACAGCAGGCAAAGTCCAGTCGGGGGGGATCTCCGAGGGAAACTCAAATATGTGCCTGGGACCAGCGAGGTTTAACGCTCAACACCAAGACGGTCATTATTAGTGCTGCTAATGTTTACTATTCTTACCTTCATTCTCATCAGATGTAGTCCCTATCTCTTGGCTTCCCCTAGGCAACCTTCAAGCTGTTGGGATGGGGGGCGAGGGGGCGGGAGGTGACCCCAGGAGCACTCATTTTGAGGTTGCGTGACTGCGGGTCACTATTAACTGAATGGTCTCTTAGGGAAGTTATATTCCCGTGCTTAAAACTGCCAGTGAATGAAGATAAGGATGGAGGGAGGAAAGAAAATTTTCTTTCTTCCTAGTAAGTTGGAGAGACTCGAAGAAGGTTAGATTGGGAGGAGAGGAAGGGAGTGGAGACAATTCCGGGGCCAATAGATTCGCCGAGGACCCAAGCTCACTCTCTTCCGCAACTGATACACCTTAAAGATTATACCCGCACAAGTACACACACACACACATTTCCAAAAAGGTGGATATATTTGTGTGCATATATACATTTTTATTCATGCATATTTATTATTTGCAAAACCTAAGCCCCTTCCATTCCTCCTCTTCCTCTCTCCACGTTTTCCCCTTTGGATTTCACTGTGTTCCCCACTATCATCAGACAAGGTCTTGCTATTCACATGGAGGCAGATTTCCTGAGAAGGGGTGAGGGGAGAGTGGGGATTGGGATGGAAGAGGACTCCCCACCCCACTACTTGCTTCCTACTTCCCAGTGCCCAGGTAAGTTTTGTCCTGGCGGCCGTGTCATGATTCGGAGGCCTTCTGTGGTTAGGGGCGGAGAGCTGAATAGTCCCCTCAGACAGGTCTAAAGGTTAATAGAGCAATCACAAGGCCGGATTACCGCGTAAAAATAACCCATCGATTAGCCCGCAGCCTTCGGCCCCAGATAACAGCGCAGATCGGGCTCTCACGCTTTTGGTTCAGCGTGCTCTCTCTTCCCTCCTCTCTCCCCACGCCCTGGCCCTTCTGGAATACTTTTCTCCTACCCACGACATCTCCAACCTTTTTCCTTCCCTCCCCCCCTCTAGTACAACATCCCAGAATAAAGGGGAACAGGTTCTGGGCTGGGCTGTAGAGTGCACGGTGGGTAGAAGGCAGAAAGAAGTGTAGAAGCTACACTGAGACCAATGGCCATCCCGGAGCTACAGGGACAGAACAGTCCCGCCACTGGGAAACTTTTCCATGGGAAAGACTTCCGCCTAGGGATTTGGAGTTTTTATCTGGATTATGGATCTCATTGTAGGCTGAGGTGACAGACACACAACTTCCCAAACCCAAAGCAGGTTTACTCATTTAAATTCTTAGATGGCTCCGGAGTGGGGAAGAGAAAGACTAAGGGGAGGGTGGAAACGGTAAAATTCTATGGCACTCAGACCCAAAGTTATTCAACACAATGGGGGAAAGCTCGACAAGTTAAGGACGAGCAACTGCCTGAGCACTCCTGTTCTCGTGGTGTGTGTGTGTGTGTGTGTGTAGGGTTTGTGTGTTTGGGAGGGAATATTGTTCATATATTAAAGCAAAACTCCTGGTATTTAAGTATTCTCTCTCGAAATCTGCTCGGTAACTCGCTTCATACTCCTGTAAGTCATGGCAATATGAGTACATTGGCAAGTGTTTAAATTCACAGATCAAGTTAAAACACCCCTGGCACAATTCCTGGCAGTTTGTAAAGCTCAGAACTGAGTAACTGGTCTGGTATTGGACAGGTTAAGTGGAGGTCCAGCCCTGGGAGTCTGTCCTTGTACAGTGGAGGACAGGGTTCCTCCAGGTAATGAAACCAACTGGAGTTGAGCAGAGTCGGGTTACCCAAGCCAGTGCACTGCTCTGAAAGTCCCAGAGGGTGGAGGTAAGGGGGTGGATGGGTGGCTGCTTCCCTGCCAAGTCCCATGAGACCAAACCAAAGCAAGGGAGGAGAAGGACCCTGGGACCAAGACAGGCCCAGAAATTCTAGATGGCATTGGCCACAAAGATGCTCATTGGAACAGTCACTTTTAGTACTTTTAGATTGGAAGGGGAAGGGGGAGCAGCTGACAGTTGAATTTTGGGAGGATTAAGGGAGTTATTATTCCCTTTTCTTAATGGGGAGAATTTCAGAATGTTGCACCATTTATTTCATGGCTTTTAACTTTCCCTCCCCCGACGAAATTCAGGGGATTAAAAGAGAAATATTAATGGAGAGAAGAATGAAAATTTTCCATGTGTGGGGGTGGTTAAATCCTTTTTTATTATTAAAAGATGCTGATTTGTGAGGCTTTGAGCACAATTTCTGACAGGGCTGTCCTCACAATAGGACAGCACACAGAAACTTGGGCATGGGGAGAGTTTGATAAGATGGTTCCAACAGTCCCCTCCATCTCTAGTGTTCTATGAATTTATGGAATAAATGCCACGACCTTTCCAGGAATCACCAAGCCTTCGAGATCGGACTGAAAGAGGATCCCTCCTAAATTCGTTGGTACCAGCAGTGGTAAATCATCTCTCATGCCTTCCACAGTAGGGGTTTGTGAGAAGGTGAGGATAAAGGCTATGTGCACAGGAGCTGAGAGTTCTGTGAGCCCCTGCCTGGTTCTAAGAAGACTGTGACTTATGATGGGTGAGACAGGACAGAGGATCTGGGAACTGCCTAGATCTCTAGAACAAATCTAGAGAAAGAAATTATTTAGCTTTAATAATGTTAACCCTCTCGGCTTGGGGTACCCATACCTGAATTCCGGGGACAGCTCCATGGCCTAAAATTTACTGAAGAAAAGGGGTAGAGGTGACTGCCTCAGCTACTGATTTTGACCCTATTTGGGTTTTATTCTGCATAACCCCTATCTATCGATTCTACCCCTCACAGACTTCCAGCCCAGTCCTCTTCCTCCAAAGGAGGCTGTTGCCAGGAGCAAGAAACATTTCAAGGACTTCATGTTCGCTTTGTCTACTACCAAGAGGCTCTGAATGGAGGAAGGTTTTTGTCTTCTTGGTCCCCAGAAAAGTAACTTAGGAATTTAGAAAACCAGGGAAGCTCTCTGTGCCTAGGTGGTAAAGTGCCTTCCCAGCTCACTAACAGCCCTTCCCTAGAGGAGATGGAGCAGGTGAAATAATAGGAATTCTATCTAAAAAGAGGCTTTAATTATGCACCTAAAATAACCCAATTATCAAATCACAGAGGCTCTTAAACTTGCTGTTATTGGCTTTGCTTTGGGGAAAATTCCAAGACAAGCAAAATAGCATGTCACACCTTTCATGATCTTTGCATTTTCATTCATCGAACTTGTAAAAAGTACCTACTATGCGCTGCAGTTTGTCGCAGTCGATTAGTCAGATCTGTTATCAACAACCTAACAGAAACCTGGGGGAAACTGGGGAAGTGTACTGGTGGGGAGAGAATATGGTAACCCTGGAGGCACAAAAGCTGCGTTCCCGTAGTTTTGTTTTGTTTGGGGGGGGGGCATTTTCTGAGATTTGCCTGCATTTCGCCTATTTCTTGGCTACAAATCCAGGATGCCTATCTCTATTTAGAAATTTAAAGGAAGGGAAGGACAAGAATGCGATCAGAATGGTAGGGAAAGGGTCAGGTCTTAACAGACAGGTTCGGAGAACCCCGAAGAATTCAGAGGCCTGGAAACCCTTCGGGCCAGAAGTACCTTGAAGGAAACTTTTCACCACTCTGAATAAGACTATGCAGAATTGTATGGATAAAGTCACCTCCGGATGGAGAAAATTTAGGAGATAGAATCGGGTAAACCCAGGATTGGTTCTCCACGATTCTTGCCTGCTGGACCCTTTTTAACTTCCTACAGTGTGTTGTCTGCTTGTATCCTGCTCTGAAATCAGTCTCGGCCACTCGATCACATATTCGACTCGTAGGTGGCCTCCATTGAATCCTAACTCCGGCGGGCATACAGGGATCCTAATGGATCCAAAACGAAAGAACAGAAATAGAGTTCTCTTTTTGTCTCCTTAGTGGATCCTGGACTCTCTGGTTAAGCAGGGGTAGCATCGAGGGTTCTTGTCACTGCTGAGTCAACTCTCTTCCCCCACACCCCCCAATACATTCTATTCTCACTAACCCGGTTAATTTTGGGTAAAGTGAAACGAAAATGAGATAATCCTGCTTCTACTGTCACGGAGGAAGGAAGTAAAGAAGAAAAGGACTTCGGTTCTATTCTACCTGCGTGAGCTTAGGGACCTGGATCCCTTCTGGGTCAACACCCACTCTCCACGAGCGCTACTACATACAGTGCAGGTTAAAAGGAGAAATAAAGAGAAACCTGAATGGGGGCTGATTTCAGATAACCCTGGGCCTGGAACCCTTGTCCAGGAGGAAAACCGGTGGGTTGGTTTGTTTCTAAGGGGTACAGTTGCTGAGCTCACGAATTCACAGATAATCCACAATAACTCCTGTGTATACAGCGATTCTCGTGTGAATTATCTCGTTTGGTGGCCACAGTGGCTTTTTGTAGGAGGCAGGGAGATGCAGGAAAATCCACTTAGAAAAGTTTGTGATTTGCCCAAGTGGCAGCCCTGAGGCTAGAACCCAGGATTTTCTGATTCTTTTACTTGGTGTCCCAAACCATTTGAAAAATAACAAGAAGGACAACGTCTATAAAAGCTTTTGCATAGTAATTTAAATGAGAGGCCAAATGAAGCCTGTCTCAAAATCAGGAAGACCTGGGTTTAAATCTGATAAATGCTGACTGACTCTGGGCAAGTCATTTAAATTGGTGAAGTTTCCGGGCTACCTGATAGAGTTCCTTACATCAGTGAAGACAAACGATGAACACACACACACACACACACACACACACACACACACACACACACACTACCCTTTAGAAATGAACCATTTCCCCTTTTTCCCACAAGTCCTACCAGACCCCGTTAGAGCCCTAATTCCTTAAAACACACACACACACACCAATCTTTTATGTATTTATGCTATCAGGCATTCCCCTAATGAAGAAGTACTGTATTAATTTGTCCTTTTCATAAGATGAAATGTTTAGACCTGGAAACAACCTCATATCATGCAGTCCAATCCCCGTATTTTACAGAATAGGAAAACTGAGGAGAATACAGGGGAAGTGATTTGTTCAAGTAGTAGAGTAGGACCTAAATCATTTTAATTATATAGTCACGATACTTTACATGGTGACATTTCGCATCTTTTATCAAATAAATCAAGGCGCAAAAAATCTTTGAAAAGGATAATCTCACTGCTAGGGAAGAAGGAAGGAAGGGACTTTTCTCACCGCCCTCCCCAAAGAAAAAGACTCTTTAGAAACCCTAGTGGTGAGACAAGGGAGGGCAGAAGGCTGAGATGAAGGGCTAGTGCAGGTCTGAGGAACTGAGGCTCAGGTTTGTCCCCAGCACCCTGGAACACACGGACCTGGGAAGCAAGGAAACTGGGACCGCAGGTGCGCGTGGAGGTGAAATCCCGGCAAAGCGAGAAGGGAAATCGCACCTCGCTCTAAAGCTTAGCAGGGGGACTAGACTGAGGGGTTCTTAATACTGGGTGACTAGTTTCCACTAAAAAATTGACAACCCCACGCACCCCGCACTCCTTTTCCTCCTTATCCTTGTTTCACCTGTGATGCTCCAGGTGTAATAAATTTTGGCAGTCTAAATTTCTCCCATAAAGGAAATCTAGGGATCATCTGGTCTCACTGACTAACGGCAGAAATAACTCATGAGAAATGTATATTCTTAAAGTAAAACTTTACATCAAAACTTTGTCTAAGGGATCTGGTTCTTGGCTGCGGGAACCAAGGATGAGAGTGGCGCAAAGGGTGGAGCAGAATAAGAAAATAAGCACAGTCCTGTTCCGGGTTGGGGAGAAGTTAAGGGAGTGATGGAGAAAGGTACAGTCAGTCAGGATTCAGCTAGAATTCCGAGACTGAAGACAAAATGTCCGAACAGAGGAAACAGGCTAAGGAGCGAAGTAATCCTATGCTTCTATATATGGTCAGTAACTATAGAACATCCCTGGGAACCTGACCTAGAAAGCAAAAGCAGGATGGGATGAGCCACCATCACTGTAATAATAATACCTATATTTATATGGCACTTTAAGGTTTGCAAAGTGCTTTACAAAATATTCTCATCCTCATTCAGTTCTGGGATCTGGGTGTTATTATTATCCAGCTGCCCGTTCCACTTTTTTTTAAAACTTGTGGAAACTAGATCAAACAGATGTTAAGTGACTCTTCCTGGGTAACGGCTAGTGACTGAGATGGGATATGATCTCAGGTCTTCTGACTCTAGGTTCACGACTCTATCCAATTCACCACTTAGCTGAACAATATCTCTGTGACACAAAAATGCTGTCTCAACAGTAGCAGCAACAACAACAACAAATATTTATATGACACTTAAAAGTTTTCAAAACATTTTACATTTATTAACTCATTATATCCCCACAAGATGAAGTACATTTTGCTCTAATCCCCGTTTTACAAATGAGGAAACTGAGAGTGATAAAGTAATTTGCCCATGATTACCCAACTAGTGTCTAAGGAGGTTTTGAAACTCTAGAAGAAAACTGAGGCTGACTTGAGGCATAAGCTTCAAAGAAGGCCTGGAGGGTAGAGGGGGGGGAAAGAGACTGAGGCCAGGAGGGTCATGAGGAAAGTGAGTTTATTTGGATGAATTTTCTACTCGGAAATTCAATGGGAAATAGTAAGGAGACATTTCACAGAAGCTTTCTGTAACCCAGGTTATGGCTGTGAACTCACATAAGTTCCCCCCTCCCCAACTCCCTTTAGGGGAGCTGCCCCCAAAGAGCTGAGTCTTGAGCTCTCAATTGCCTCATTAGCTCTATATCCTTGTCTTGGTCACAGGGGACTGGCCTTATTCCTAACTGAAGGCAGCAGCCCAAACCAGAACTACACCTTTACTTTTACTTAAGATCTTGGGGTGAGGATGGTAGAGGAACAGAAGGTGCAAAAAGGTGTTAAGGACATTGTAAAACAATTCTTGTTGTCTGTCAGGAAGTTGTGGGAAAGTTAGGAGGATAGAAATAAGCTGCAGGGATTTAGATTACTTTTTTCTTCTTCTTCCTCCTCCTTTAAATATTCTGGATTTGTTGGTATCCAAAAGACCAGGATTCAAATCATTTGCAAGACACTAGCAGTGTAACCCTAGGCAAATGACCTAACCTCTCTCAGCCTCAGCTTCCTACTCTATAAAATGAGGATCCTAATAGCACATACCTTACATGGCTGTAGTAAAGATTAAATGAGATAATAAATGTCTTTGCAAAACAGCTAAATACAATTTAGCTATTTATTTTCTTCTTTCTTTTTTTCCTTCTTTCTCCTCCTGTCTTCTTCCTACCCCCCCTGCCCCACCCCCCCTCGTATTGAAAAAAGCAACTCCCCATAAAAGGGATTATAAATTTTAGGTTGAATCTGCATTCCTTGATATTAGTTATTATTCATTTTCAAAGATATATTCACTCCAAAACAAAACAAAAAAAACTATACCCAGGACACAAAGAGGTTATATTCCACACTCTCTAAAATCCCAGTCAAGAGACAAGTACTTGATATTTGTAAATAATGACAAATGAAATCACCAGAAAATTTATTAAACTTCACTTTTCCAGCTTTCTCTCTAACTTGACCTAATCTTTATTTTTTGACTGGGGTTACTAAGAGCTGGAAAGTGGTCAAGCCCAAACCTTATCTCTTTTATTTCCCCCTGAGCCCTCTCTGGCAGAGGTGTAAATGAGCTGTGAACTAGCCAAAAGGCAGGGTAAAACAGGAGCAACAAAGGGCCTAGAAAATCCTCAAATTGAATAATTGGTACTTGGAGTAGAGAGAGTTGATGTTAAACCTTTCACTTACGATGGTCTAGCTAATCACACACCAGAAAACGCCATAGGAACCACATGGGTCTCCTCCAGAAGGTAAAACTGCAATTCTGAAGAGAGATCCTCTAAGATGACCAATAGCCTGGACTTTGTAGAAAGTGATCATGTCTAAGGTAGGTTTGGAATTGATCAATTAAACATTAAACCACACCCACCTGGGGGGGGGGGCACCCAGTCATATTGAAATAGTATTTTAAGGTTTGTAGACCTCTTGTCTCACAGCAGCCCCTGTGACATACTTGGTACAGGTACTACTGATTTCAACTTTCAGAGAAGGAAACTGAGGGCACAAGAAATTCAGTGTGCATAAGGCTAATAAACTGAAGAACTGAGGGGGAAATACTCTTCTCACTCTAGTCTAGAAGCGCTTTTTCCACTATAGCTTGTTGCCCTACATTACCTGTCATCGAAGTACTTCAAAGCTTTAGCTAGTATGTTTTTCAATCAGTTGATCAACAGCATTTATTAAGCACCCACTATATGCCAGGCACTTTGGTAAGTGCTGAGGATACAAAGAAAGGCAAAAGACAGTCCCTTATATCAAGGAGCTCACAGATTCTTAAGCTTCAGATACATTTCCTCCTATTCCATTTTTGTCTCAAATTTTTATCAGTGGTTATGAAACTGCTCACCTGTCTCTTCCAGCTGAGCCTCCTCTTCCCATCACCACCCCCAACAACAAATAAATCTAAAAACAGAGAGTCAGGTTACAAAATGAACAAGGTTGGGGAGCCACAAAGAAGACACACCTGAGATTGTGGTAGGACTGTATTCACATTCCATCCTCCCAACCTACCATTTCTAGTTCTTACAGTATTTGAAATTGAAAAATGCCTTCAGCTGTGGAATCTATGTTTGAATTCAATGCACTAAACATAAAATATGTTAAGCATTTCCTATATACAAGGTCCTATTTTAGAAGATACAAAAACAATGAAGCAGAGCAGTCATCCTAAAATTGCTTACTTTCTAGTTCTTCTGTCCTTTGTAGATTTTAATTGATGCCTCTCAATTTTATATCACAGTGTAATAATATTTATACAATCTGTCTCAAATGTTTTGTAGCAAAGAAGACAATTCATAAATTATAAAGCTGATTCATTATTTATATTATTCATAATATGTAGCCAAGCCTTACAGTAAAATGCAAAATTTTGGTGGTAACATCTTTAAGCCTATTGCTCATTTTTAAATCTTTCCTCATGTACTAACTGTTCCTATAACATTGTTTCACCTAAGGACCATGGATTTCCTCAGAATCAATGATTTTAGACAAGGTACAAATGACTGCAAATCACAAAACCTATATAAATACCTGCTGCCTACATGGAAGGAGGACAAAAGTCATTTGACAGAGTGTTGTCTTGCCCTCTCTCTGTGGCTCCATTTAGGGACCAGGAGAATCATGATGCCTCAGGAGCTAGAATCGAGGAATTGCTTTCTCATATTCATGTCAAGCACACCATGACAAATTTGCAGGCTTGTAAATAACTTACAGTCCTACAGTCCTTGATATATAAGTACATATGTTTTATATATGTGTTGTGTCATATGTCTAAGAATGCAGGGGCAGCTAGATGGTGCACCAGCCCTGGAGTCAGGAGGACCTAAATTCAAATCCAGTTTCATGTACTTACATAGCTATGTGACCCTGAGCAAGTCATTTAACCCCATTACGTAAATAAAAAAGTGAATCCCTGAAACCCCCATCTACCCCAGAAATACTTAAGAAAATGAGCAATGATCTTGATAAGCAACCATGGGAAGTTTCTCTAATATAAACAAAATTTGTTCTGCCAGGCTGGTTGAATTAGGGGAAAGGATGGGAAGGGTGGCTTACAGAAGGCCAATTTAATTGGGACCAATTTAATTCCAGCTCCTGGTCCTCAGCTGGCATGGACTATGGCCTCCTTGGCCTATTTCTAAGAGGGAGTGGTTCTGTTCCTAATAGCTCCGTTGTCTCTTCTAAGGGACAAAGGGAATGAGATTAGATGAGATAGTGCATATGACAAGCACTCCTAGGTAAATTTTAAAGCACCACAGACTTTTACTTTGAAACTATTACAAACCTCAAGGTCACACATATGCCAGGCACTCTGCTAGGTTCTGGGTATATATAAAGACAAAAAAATGAAACACTCCCTGCCTTCGAGGAACTTACTCAGACTTTGGGCTCCTGGCTGAAGGATTTCTCTCCTGGTAACCAACTCCCTAGGTTCTTAGCTAGGTGGGTCCTTCAGGGACTAGTCTTCCTTAACCATACTCGGACTTCTCAACTTGACAGGATCAGGCAGAGTTTGGGCTTTGTTGGTGTTTGAGAACTCATATGACGTATCCAGGGATAACTTTAGCAAATGACATAAATGCAAAGTGGGCTGATATTTGTTGTAGTTATATTACTAAAGGGCTATTACTGTTGGTAGTGGCCAGATACATCTCACACAGTTTAGAAGATATTATTTTGTAGCTGCACATAGAAGAAACTCTCTAGTGAACAGCTTTATTCTTTGGTGATTGTGTCACGGACTACTTCTGATCGTTTTCACTGTACAATGAGGAAGCCACTGTCTTCACTGTCAAATGGGGATGATAATACCAGACACTTTCTATGGCTGTTGACATCATAATATTCAGCTGTCTCAGTGGCACTGGAGGCGTATACATGGAAATTCTGTATTAGGGGCAGGGTTTTAATTTCCTCCATTAGATACACACACAAAAAAATGTTGACCACAATAAACAAGACTTTAGATTCCAATATATTCTTTTTCTCTTTCATCTCCGGTGGAGTACTCATTAAGTGGAGTACTCATGAGAAGGCTAAAAGGTCAGAAGCAAAGAATGGAAATAAATAAGCTCAATGATCAACTCAGAAGTGTACATATGAAAGACTGCTTTATACTCCTTGGAGAAAAGGTGTGTTGTATGATTTTGAGGGACCCTTTTAATTGTACCTGTGGGCATTATTTTCATACTTTCTGTTCTGTCTTACACATCATTACAATACCACTGAATCTTAAGTTTTGGGAAGGACCTTATATTTTCTTGAAGAGAAATATATGGTCATCTGGAATTGTGGGCTGTCTATATACATTCTCCTAAGTGTATTAAATGAGATAATGTATAACAAGGCATTGTTGTTTGTTCATTATGATCTTATTCACATTTTGGAGGGGATAGGCTTCATGTAGAAATCATTCTGGGACAAGTATTCATACTTAAGATTCTTCTGTTATCCAGGTACAGTCTGTATTTTCTGTATATGTTGATATATGTACGTTATTGCTTTTCCCAACAACCTTCCCCCACAACTGAATATAATCTTTTTGAGAGAATGAATTGTTTCTTCTTTTGATCTTTCCAGATTCAATACCTAGCACACAGGGATAGGGACTGGATTTGTGATTTCATTAGTTAAAGGAAGTTCCAGGTGAGGAAACTTCATCTACCAGTGCAGATAGGTGCCTTCTTTACAACTTAGATTCTAAAAGAGTGGCCTGGAACTTCAAATCATAGATAGGTTAAGTGATTTGCTAAGGTTCAGAAGCCTGTATGATACTTTATGGCCAAGCTGACTCTTAGCACATAGTAGGCATTTGATAAATATTTGTTGATTAACTGAATAAAGGCATTTTTTTTGTAATTAAGAAAAAACATACTGAGAAGTAAATTTATCATTTGTAGACCCATTTAGCTTAGGTAATAGCTCAAAAATAGTCAGGAGGAAGGGGATGTTATTTTCCTTATCCTATTCCAATATGGTTTTGACTTCTATTGTCTATATTTTAAAAGCTTTTTCTTCCACATAACTTGGAGATTTTAAGTATTCTACATGGTGAGATCTATTTAAAATGTTCTATAGATTTTTAAAGCATCAGTTAAGTCTGTGCCATAGTGGGCAACAGTTTTATCTATGATAGTATGCTTCCAAACAGTTTATTGACAGAATTTTCAACAACAATTGGAGATCTGTATTATATATGCACGTATGAGGATTCTTGTTCTGTTAGTTTTTGAAAGTTAGAGAGCTTCTGATCGAAAATTCTGAGCATCCTAATCCTGTTTATTTTTTGAGGCATCTGGTAGGTGCCACATTTCTGCAATATACAGGGGCATTTTATAGTTTCTGTTACCGTCAGAATCATCGTCGTCGTCGTCGTCGTCATCATCATCTATATTGAAACAGAACCAAAGAAAAAGAGAGCCTAACTAAACACATTTTTAGGTACACATTCCTAACATCATATAATTCTGAGTTCGGCATTTGGTAGGTGCCACATTTCTGCAACATACAGGAGCATGTTACACAGTTTCTGTCATCATCATCATCATCATCATCATCATCATTGAAACAGAATAAACTCAAAAGAGAACCTAAGGAAGCACATTTTAGGTACACACACTTAACATCATACAATTCTGATTATCATTTCTGAAATAACGGCTTAAAGAAATCAGGCAGCAGGACTAACCTATTTGGGGCTGGCTACTGGACCTCGGAGCCCTGAGTCCGGGGCCACTTGGCTGGGATGGTCCTTCCTCTCTCCCTACCAAGTTAGAGCTCATCCCCCAGGAAGCCTCACTGTCGGCACCACGAGAATACTCTTCCCTATTTTAAGCGGAAGGTGCAGTGAACGAAGACGGCTCATTGGCTCTTGCGACCAAAGGATGCCCCGCGTCTCCGCTAGGCTCCTAAACCGAGCTTGTCGGCCAGCCGCGGCCTCCCGGGCTGTGCGCCAAGTCCAGCTTAACCTCGTCAAACCGCGGCTCCCCAGGCGCAGCCCTTTTACAGCGCGCCCCGAGCCTGATGGATGGGCCCGGCCCCGGCCCGGGCTGGAGGCCTGTCAGATCTTATTAATGAGGTGCGCGCTGACGGCCGCTGCGTAACCCGAGGCGGCCCGAGGCAAGGCGGAGGGGCCGCCTGCACGGCGCTGCCGGCCCCGGCGCAGACTGCACGGCGCTGCGGGGTCAGCACCCTGAGTCCCACCCACTCCCCTCCCTCCCCTGCGAGCCTCCAGGCCCGTACGCAGAGAGGGGACCGGGAGGGAAGAAGGCGGCCCGGGCCAACACGGTCCTGGGAGCCCTGGGACCGGAAAATCCCACCCCCACCCTTACTCCCTATGCAAGAAGCCCAATTTACCAGGAAGATTATAGCTTTCCTGCCTTCCTTTCCTGCTCTTCTCCTCTGACTTTTTTCTTTCCAGCAGTCTCTTCTCCCTTTCCTTGCTTTCTGTTTTCTCTATTTTCTCACTTATCCCGTCCCCGTTCCCTGTTCATCATCTTTTAACTCTGATTCCTCTTTTTTCCTTCTTTCCTTTCTTTTAGGCCTTTCCAGACGTTCTTGTCTCTAAGTTCTTTTTCCATTTCGTTTACAATCCTCTTTATTTCCGGGGTCAATCCCAGCCTTTTATATGTCTCTTGGTTACAGGGAGACAACTGTAGCTATTGGAAAAAACCATGGGTTCAAATCCTGCCGCGCTACTTGTTATCTGTGGAACCTTGGGTCTATCGACTTTTCTATGGATTTTAGTTTCCTTGTTGATAAAATGAAGGGGGTCTTAACGATTATTTCAGTTTCCACGGGATTTCAGTATTTTTGTTATTTACACAAAATCAATGCAAATTAGAAAGAATTTGAACAGAGTAATAGGTCGTTGTCTATCCTGCCTTAGAAAAGAACTTTTGTTTCTCGAAGCTGCTACTCTGATGTATCATTGGGAGCAGGAAGAAGCCACTTTTAACCCCTGTGGAATGCAAAACTAGAATCCTACTTAGTTGGATAAGGTGGATACAATGTTTTTCTGTTTCCTTGACTCTCTCTCTCTCTCTCTCTCTCTCTCCTCTCTCTCTCTCTCTCTCTCTCTCTCTCTCTCTGTCTTCTCTCTCTTTTCTCCTTCCAGAATTGGAAGAAGGGAGAGCTGGGTTCCATGTGAGGCTGTAGCTGATAGATTGTAAAGCAATTTGGTCAAGTCATATCTCCCAGTGCTGTCTTAGGTCCCTATTACATAAGCTTATTAATGTTCCAGTTACCTCTAAGACTATTCCAAGGATAAAAGCTCCACCTATAAAGTACCTTAAAGGCAGGGGAACAATAAATCAGTGCTTTCTGTACGTTAAAAATAACTGAGTTAGGCTTTTAAAACTTAAGTTCAAAGCCACATCTAGGAAGGACCTAAGTCTTTATATTTGTATCCCTAATGCCTAGAACAGTGCCCGAAGCAAAGTAGGAGTTTAATAAATGCTTATTGAGTGAGTGGCTGATGGATTCTCCTTTGACTGTTATGCAATTAATAAATGTAAGTCTCTTTTCCTCTGGGTACCATTTGTATGGGAGAGGAATCAGTGTGTGTGTGTGTGTGTGTGTGTGTGTGTGTGTGTGTGTGTGTGTATGTAGGGAGGAACAGAAACATACTGTCAAAAAAAGAAAAGACAAATTCAGAAGTTTGAGCAATTAGAATCTATGATTTTTAAGGTAATGGTTTAAAAACTCTAGTCCATCAGCTGTTCCTAGAAAAATGTGATTGCAGACCAGAAGTAGGGAATGTGACCTACTAAAGGTATACAAAGACTTGAAAAAAATGACCCTCAGGGTCAAGGTCAAGGAAGCTCTCTGAGGTAGTATGTTCATAGGAAAATCACTGGGGTACGCAATGGAAATACAGATTCTATTTTATACTGTTACCAAACAGCTGAGTGACCTTGAATAAGTAACTTGGCTTTTTAGGACCTCAAAGTACTAATCTGTAAGTGGTGTGTGTGTGTGTGTGTGTGTGTGTGTGTGTGTGTGTGTGTGTGTGTGTGTGTGTGTGTGTATTGGGAAGTTGGATTTGATTACTATTGAATCGAGAGTTGAAAGGGTAGTTAGATGGCACGGTGGAGTCAGGAAGACCTGAGTTCAAATTTGACCTCAGACATATAATAGCTGTGTGAACTTTGGCAAGTCACTTAACCCTGTTTACCTCAGTTTCTTCATATGAAAAATGAGCTGGAGAAGGAAATGGCAAACCACTCCAGCATTTTTGCCAAGAAAACCTCAAATGGGGTCATGGAAGAATTGGACAAGACTGAACAGCACCCGAAATGTGCAAGGTACTGTGCCTGATGCTGACAAGGCAAAATAAAAACCAATCCCTTTGCTCAAAGAGCTTATCTCCTACTAAAAATGAGTAGGGAGAAATATATTTACATAGCAAAGTAAGTGCAAAATAACTTGAGGAAGAGAGTACTAACAACTAGGCACATGAAAGTTTCCTGGTGACTGGAATGAACCTTGAAAGAAATGAAGGCTCCTCAGAGAGAGGAATTAGAAAAGGGTTTCAGGCATTTGGGATAATACCCTGTGCAATGGCATGCAGGCAAGAAATGAAAATGTCAAGTTTGGGGACCAGAAAGTAGAACAGGTTGGGTGGAATGTAAAATGCATAAAGGAGAATTATATGAAATGTCTGGAAAGGTAGGTTAGAGCAAGAATGTAAGAGTTTTAAATGACCTGGTGAAGCATTTGCAGTTCATATCTTAGAAGTAATAGAGAGACACTTAGGATTCTTATCCAGAGGAGTAGTATGGTCAGACTTTGGCTTTAGGAATGTTATTTCGACAACTTGTGGAAGATGAATTGTAGAGGGGAAAGGCTGGAGGTAGTACCCAGGACTTCAGAAAGGGATTGTTTAGCAACCAATCAAACATTTATTAAGGTTCTACTGTGTGGTTAATGTTAAACAAGATACATTGTGTACTGTGTTAATGTCAAACAGTGTTATGTGCTGAGAATACAAAAGCGATACAATTCCTGCCTTCAATGAGGTTCCATTCTATGGCTTTTGCCCCAGTGGAGAAGGTGAATATAAGGTTGTAATGTAGCAAACATTCAAATGTTTTATTTCAATTAAGTAATTTATTATATTATATTAATTGTAATACATTATATTAATTATATCTATATAAATAATAAATAATTTATTTATTATTCAAATAGAGTACTTTCAAATTCCTGTTTTCAACTCTTAAATCTGCGACTAATGCAAGAATAGGTCTAAGGAAACAAAAGAAAACTGAGTATAGGCTTAAAGTGGGGAAATGTTTTCAGATGGCTGCTCACTGCTGCTGTACTTGCAGTGGGTTTTGAAATTGCTTTGATTGGATACTTTCTGGAAGAAGACCTCATGCCCATATAGAAGTGTATAGAGAACACATCCAAAAGTTTCAGGGTAATAGGGCACTAGCACTCAGGTGAACTAGGAAAATCTCATGCAATATGTAACAGAGTAGCAGTATTACCTATCTTATTTTTGAAGCTATACTTTTATATCTCCTAAGGTTCTCCCTCACTTTAAAATTCAACAGACCTTTCTTAATCATCTACTATTTTGTCGGGAACTATACTGGGAATTGGAGATAATAAAGGGGAAAAAAAACTGTCTTTGTCCTTAAGAAACTTACACACATGAATCCAATTGTGAGGCAAGACACATACAGCATCTCTCAAAAAGTTTCATGCAGTTTTAAATGCTACTTAAGTGCTACTCAAAACTACAGAAAGCCTTTTGGGATATTCTGTATATGTTCCCTTCTCTATCACAAATCAAGTAGCTTTTGTTTTCTCTTTAAGGCAAATTCTTTTTAGCTAGGTCTCAATAGAGGAAAGTTAGAAAACTGCTGAGTTTGGGGCTGTGCGTGCATAAATCAGCTTCTACTGATGGGGTCCACTTCAGTAAGGTAGTCTGAATATGCTAAATACTTTCTGAAATTTATATATTTGAAAACATATGAATCCCAGATTGAAAAACTTCAAACCACTTGCCCAGAGAAAACACTGAGATCTCAAGGTTACTCTAAAAAACCACAGATAATCATTTACCCTCTTGGGAGAAGCTGTTGCTCTGGCCAATGAGTATGATTTTTTTATATGATTTAAAAAGCTGATTTGACACTGCCTCTTCCACTTTGAACATATATAGATTCCTGATGCACAGAAAAGTCTGCCTAGTATGTCTTCAACAACCTTTCCTCCCAGTACTACAACAAGGATGAATACAATTAGCATCAATGACCACGATCCCAAGTCCCATGTATCAGAAGCCCAGGCACATGCCTCTCTGTCTTTTAGGTGAAGCAGAAAAAGCTGGTCTTTGGTTAGCATCTCTATTTGTCTAGAAAATATCATGTCTCTATTAACCCAGATCCCAAAGCTGACCTTTCTTCACAGTGAAGCAATCACCAAAGTAACAGAAATTAAGATTAAGTAAGCAGAGTATAGTGGAAAGAACCCTGGTCTCAGGAGTCAAAGGACTTGAGGACAAGTTCCATGTTTGACATCTATTAAACACATGACTGTAGGCAAATCATAACCTCTTTGAGCCTCAGTTTTTTCATCAGTAAAGTGGGGATCTTGATAATTGCATACCCTACTATCCAGGGCTGTTTTGGGGAACTGCTATTTGGGCAAAGCCATCTTATGGAATAAAACCTGGATTTAGATCTTTGAAGATCTAAACAATGAACCTTAGCCCACTTGAGAAGATGAACATGAAAATGTAATGTATCTTGGGCAGCATACATTCAAATGAACAATTATCCCAATTTTCAACTGTCAAGTCTGTGGCTAAGAAAGTCATAAACTGATGGGGGAAAAAATAAACATGGTATATGCTTACAAAAGGACACTATACTCAGAACTACTCAGTCTCTATACTTTCAGTGGGTTTTGAAGTTTGCCTAATTGGATACCTCCCAACTGTCTAGGAAGCAGCAAGGTGAAATGGAAAGATTAGAGGATTTGGAGTCAGGAGTCCTGGTCACAAGATAGCTGTGTGATTTTGGGCAAGTGATTTATCCCTCTCTAGGTTTCAACTTTGTCAAAGTGTAGAATGAGGGGTTTAAGCCAGTTGTGTATGATATGTTTTTAGCTCTGTGATGCTAGGATGAAGTGCAGGTTCTCACCATAGAAGTAAGGAAAATGAGACACAAGGAACTGGATTTAATGCCTAAAGACACACGATTGTATAGCAAAGGTAAGTTAGAACTTTTTGGAATCAGATGTTTCCCAAGGCACCCTTCTACTCAAGGATTCTTGTCCAGGCAACTATGAACCAATCTATTTATTAGATGGTCCATTGTTTTGGTTTTTTTTTAAGACACTGAAGTTTGTACCTCAGTTTCATCATCCATAAAATGGGAACCATACCAATCAGTTTCTCTGAGTAAAACAGGGATGCTATAGGGTTTGTTAGAACTCACTCCCAGACAAATTATATTTTAGACTGTTCCGTTATGAAGATGAGAGATTTATAGCTGGAAGGGACTTCAAAGATCATCCAGTCTAACTCTAATTTATAGGTGAGGAGTTAAGGCTTAGCGTAATTGAACAATTTATCTAAGATCACAGGTAGGAAGAGGACATGGGTCCTGTCCAAATCTATCATTCCTGTACCATGATGACCTGTTCTATAGATCATCTCTACGTGCATAGCAACACTTGGTAGAGTTGGGTGTATGAAATCTAGCTTTTGAGGAGCATCCTAATTATTTCTATTCATTTTTCCAATTCCATTTCCAATAGACACTTTATAGGACACATCAGGTTGGTTAAAAACCTTTGGCTTTTGCAAAACACCATTTTGGTTGTTAAATTCAATTGAAACATTGATTATGGGATCAGTTCAAGTGCATATTGAGTATTATGGGTTCATGAGCCTGTGAGAAGCTTCAATCCTTTAATGTTCACCGTCAATCTCATCTTCTCCAAGACAAACAGTTCTTTTACTCACCCTGATTCTAAGTATCATACCACCTATTCAGTTTTTCAGGGAATGGCTAGCTCAGCTTGATGAAAGTGAGATAATGATGTGGGTCAGTCTTGTTTCCTCGACTAAATGCTGTCTGTTACTTTTTGATATCCATTACAGTGGGTAGCAATATAGGAAGGGTTAAAATACAGAATCATAGACACTTCCAGAAGGGATGTTGGAGATGAAATAATTGAGTCTCTTCATTTTATAGAATTCCAGGGAAGGATACTGACTTGCTTGAGGTCACACAGAAAGTGCTAGTATTGAAACCTGAATCCAGGGGTCCAGATTCTCAATCCTGTGTTAGTGCTATTATATGATTTTTCAATACTTGAATAAATGAGTGAATGAATAAGGGAGTCTGCAGATTACAGTATTTAAAATATGACTCTTATGTGAGAAATGTTTTTGTGAAATGTATTTCACTTTTCAAAATTTGTGGGATTTTTATTAATTTTTTTAAAACCTTGAAAATGCTTGCTTTTCTTAATTTATGGCTCTATAAGCCAGTTGATGTTAATTGTTTCAATATTATATATAAGGAAGCTTTTAAATTAGCATTTGTTTCATTTTTAACTAATACTTTGAAAAGACTAGAAGATAAATAGGAGATGAATAATTTCTTATTATTACTTACCAGCTATATCTATAAACTAGTGTCAGCATTTGCTTGGCTGTATTTAAAACAGTGCCTGTATACTTATTAACCTGCTTAAAACCGGTCATAAAAATGGGCTTGGTCAGCCTCTAAGAAAGTTCTTTTAACTAAAATTTTAAAAATTACTCTGGTCATTTCTCATTAATTGCTATCTGACTCTGGATATATTATTTATCTTCTCAGACCTGAGTTTCCTCATCTACAAAATAAGGATATTAGACTAGATGATTTCTAAGGTTTCTTTAAATTCTAACACTCCATGGATTCATAGTTCTGGAGCACCATTAATTTTTTTTTTAAATACTAATTTATCATGAATATGTTTAGAGTCAGATTATATCTGCTAAGTACAGACAAATCTAACTAAGAACATAGAAACTTATCATAAGGCAATAAATTCTTTGGCTAGACTGATCCATGAGAGACAGCCAGTGGCTCAGTGGATAAAGCACTGGGAGTTAGGAAGACCTGAGTTCAAATCCACCTTCAGACTTTTCCTAGCTGCGTGACCCTGGGAAAATCACTTTACCTCTGATTGCCTGACAAAATGGATCCACTGGAGAAGGAAAGGCAAACCACTCTAGCATCTTTGCCAAGAAAACCCCAAATGATTTCACAAAGTGTTGGTCATGACTGAGACAACTGAATAGCAACAAGAGTAATCCATGAGACAGAGGAAAAACACAAATGGCCCTTAATCTTCTCATCCCCCCTTCTAATTCTTCAGAATCAGTGACAGAGTGATAGAAAGGGGCCTAGAAGGTCCTAAGAAACAAAAAGTATTTAGAATGTCTATAAACATAAATTACTCTGGTGGTATTCTAGAACTTTATTCAAGTGAGTTTTGCTACTTGAGGAAAGGAGCCATATTTATATTGACATTCTCATCATAAATGGTACCAAAAGACATAAGGAAGTTGCAGGCAAATGGAGCAATAGTTTATAGGTAATTTTGGAGAGGCAAATAAAGTTATTTTCATTATATAACCAAATGCAACAAGAAACATAATTTCATGAGGGCAATTGACTATCCTGCTTTGAATTGCTCATCATATGTAAAAGCCCAAAACAAGAACAACTCCAAACTCCCACTATGGAGATTATTGAAGCCTCTGTTCCAACGACTGTTTCAAAGGATCAAAAGTTCAATAAATTTTATGAAGAACTTGACAAAAATCTCTCAAACCAATTTAACATGTACGTTGATGCCTAGTAACTCCAATGCAAGGTATGCACAAAATAGGAAAGTAAAAAACATGTTGGAAAACATAGTTTGGGATTAAACTAAAAGGTCAAAGGCCTGTAGAATGCTCATGTCTATATATCAATAGTTTCCTCTAGAAAAGGATCAAAAGGGACTGAAGATGATGAACACAAGACAACGTAAAAAAATTGATTATATCTTGAGAGGAAGGATAAGACTGGAGTTGATTCAGAATTAATTGTCTGTAGACAATCAAACCATTGACTGGATAGAGCAAAAGTTAAAATCAACACCAAATTCAGATAAAGAGAAGACATGTTACTACAGCTCAAACTTTACCTTTTTGAGCAAGCTATTGGTAGTAAAAATGGATATTTATTAAGACATTAACTCTGATTATCACCATTTCCTATAGACTCATGTAAGGCAATTACCATGATAAAGAGCCCAGAAACTACTTCAGATAGAAACACATAATTTCCTTGCCAAGTGGTAAGACATGGTAGCTATTAATAATACTAATTCAGAATTCATTCATTAAAGCCTCTCTTCCAATAAGTTATCTCTCATGCATATATCAAAAATCTAAAAATTTCTACACATTAAGAGCAAAAAAGGAGGAAGAAAGTGGGCTGGATTGTATTTGGAAATTGTGAAAAATAAAAACCTATCTTTTTCACACCAATGTTCTATTCTTCTAGTGGTATTGTATGATGTGAATTGTAGAATACCACAGTATTCAAAGAATCAAAATTATGGGTGAAGAAAAAGGCAATGGAAAGCCACATAATAGACATAAGTAGCCCATGACTTATTATTAATAAGGACACACTGAAAAAGAGGTACAAGTAGTATCATCCAAAAAAAATGAGTAGGTAAGTAGTCAGGTAGGTCATTTAGTGAGAGTGATGAATCTACAAATGGAAATCCTAAATGTTGTACTGTTACCTACAAAATAGGCAACTAGGTAGTCTAATGGATAGAGCAATGGATCTGGAGTCAGAAAGATGTGAATTCAACTTATCCTCTGATACTTACTTGCTGTGTGAGCTTGGATAAGTCATTTAACCTCTGTTTGCCTCACTTTCCTAAAGTGTAAAATATGGATGATAATAGCACCTACCTTCCAGGGTTATTGTGAGAATCATATGACATAATATTTGTAAAGCACTTGGTGCATGGCAGGACCTATATAAATGCTAGCTCTTATTATTATTAACTATTAAAAGTTCTAAAGGAAATATCTTTGTGCATTAGGTAGACCCTTTATAGAACGACACTGACAAGAATTATTGACAGGAATGGGAAACGTGGGAGAATTATATGTACCACTGAAGAGAGAATCCAAGTCAATGACATCACATAGATGCATTGACATATTGATATATTTATCTCAAAATTTTAGTAGTTCCTTTCATATAATTCTCTACAAATGGCAAGAGCTCAATATGTATTTGTAGGATGGATGAATATATGGATGAATCTTTAATGTATTATCATTTGTTTTAGTTAATTAATATATTAATCACATCATTTAGGCTTTTAAAAAGAGGCTACTGTATTTGTTAAAGGCCAAAAGTTACCTTTGAGAGGTAAGGGAATATAGTGGGGAAATTGTTGAACTTGAAGGCAGGAGAGACTTGAGTTTAAACCTTACCTCTAACTATGGAGCTTTGTGAACATGGGCAAATTGCAGAGCCCAGCCAAAAAAGAGGTAATAGTACCTACTTCACAAAGTTGTTGTATCAAATTAGATAATATGAGATAACACATGTAAAGTGCTTCACAAATCTAAATGCTAGTTATTTTTTATTGCTAGCTATTATATAAAAACTTAAAGTGCAATATAAATATAAATGATTATTTTGTTGCTGCCTCTTTCTTATCTCTCCATCTACTCTTATGGTTTAATTTCCTTGTCCTCACAAAATCTTCTCTGTTCCTTTCATGGAAAATGTTCCTTCCAAGTCCATCTTAGGCAGTGTGAAATACAGGAAAGATCCTTGGACTTAGAGTCTCAAGATGAAGGTTTGAGTTCCTTCTCCCTATGTGACAGGAGACAAATGTCTTCCCTTTCTTATGCCTCAGTTTCTTCACACATAAAATGGGAGGGTTGGGTGGGGACACTGCAGCCTTGAGGCTACATGTGGCCTTCCAGGTCCTTCCGGGAAAACTTTTGACTGAGTCCAAGTTTGCAGAATAAATCCTTTTATTAGGGAGATTTTTTTGTCTGTAAAGTTTGGATTCAGTCAAAGGGCCACACTTGAAGACCTAGAGGGCCACATGAGGCCTTGAGGCCACAGGTTCTTCTCCCTTGGATTAGATGATCTCCATCCAAGTTCTCAAGTTTTAACATTCTATTATTCCATAGAAGCTTCAGTTTTGCTATCCCTATAAATTCTTTTTCCTTCTCTCCCTGCAGGCCCCTCTTAATCTCCTCCACCTTTGGTTAATGGGGAGGACGGAAAGAGCTGAATTAATTGTCCTTTCTCTGCAGCTGTATGTACACCTGGCCTTAGATTGCACCTCACTCCCTTGCCAGCAAAGGGAGTTTTAAAGAGAGGAAAACGTTACAAGAACGCAGACCATTGTTTTCTATTTCAGAAACACTCAAGGCTACAAGCAAAATTCAGAGAAGATTTGGAGAGTTGTAAAAACATTTTTTTTTTAAGACAAGAAAAATCTCTATGTGGAAAAATCACTCCCACAAATTGTGAATATCCTCATCTGGGTCTCAGGCTCTGTTGTTCATTTATTCCTATTTCAGTATGCTGGGTTCCATGAAGGTCATAAATTTTTGCTATTCCCCGCCCCCCCCCCCCACCAAAAAAAATAGAGTCATAGATTCTTGGAAAGCCTAGCATGGCCTGATTCTGGCCAAATCCTCCTGCTTTTTACTAGATATGTAAAACTTCTGAAAATGTTGAAGCCATGAATGTAAAAAGCAACTCTTCTGTAAGCCTAAAGTCTTTTTTTGTTTAGAAACATATAAATGTGTTATATAATACTTGATTCATTCAAAATATCATCTTGGTTGCTATAGCTGGAAATTTAAGGAGTTTTGTAGATAATTTTTTTTCTTCCTTTTTTCCTCCTCCAGTTTATAAAGGAAAGAGAAAAGGTCTTGAAAAGATGTTTTTCTCTCCTGTTTTGTTTTTCTGTTCCATTTTGCCCCTTCACTCCCAGGAATTCACAGTTCAATTTAGTAGCACTCATGCACATACACACATGCACACACACACACATGAATATCCTTCCCAGACACTTATCTGTAGTCAGTCTTAAACTCAGTATTTTCTCAAATTAAAATGTCTCAATTGAAATCCATTGACAAATCTTCATATTTACTTATAAAACCTGGGTAAAAGAGGGAAGTATTACCATCTTTTTGGGGACAGGACCATTGAGTCTTTATCAAAGGAGGATCCCAACTTGGCTAAAGTCATAATGGACCTGAATTTGGAACTCATTCTTCCAGGAAGAAGTTGGCTGAAAAGTCAGTTTAAATCAATTTGAATCCCATTAGGCTCCAAAGGTTTCCCAGACTTGACTTTGTGATAATGAATTCATTGTCTAGGGAGCTTACTCTTGTAGTTTTTCTTTTTAAAACAATTGAATGATAAGCTCATTATTTTACCACAGCAGGTAGTGTCCAGGGCACTCTGAACCCAAACAGAGGAGACTAAATTTATAACCCTACTCTGGGTCCCATGAATGTTGCTGATCTGAAGCTAATAGTTTCAGGGGCTTCTGCCTTTTCTTCCTCATATTGAATGTGGAAACCACATGTTCATCAGCTCACAGACTGGAGCTTTTGAAAGAACTGGAAGAGACCTTAGAGATACTCTAATCCCTCCATTTTTACAGTAATAAGGAAATTCAACAAACATTGATTAAATACCTGTAACATGTCAGACACTGTTCCAAGTACTATGAATTAAGATAAAAGCAAAATCGTCCTTGACTTCGAAGAACTTACATCTTACTGGGGTCAGGGGAGGGGGAAACAACATGTATACAGATAAATCAGTACAAAATAAAGAAAAAATAGATTCTGCGAAAGAGGACAGCAGCAAGAAATAGGAAAATTGTGAAAGGCTCCTTGTAAAAGATCTCACTATATTATCTCTTGAAAAGGGTTGGGAATTCCAGTGGGCAGAGCTAAGGAGGGGCAGTTTTCCAGTTATGGGGTACCTACTTCACTGTGCAGAGTCAAAAATGTAGTAAGGAATAGAATGTTGTATGTGGGGAATAACAAGTGAGCTAGTCTGGCTAGGTTTCAGCTGCATGGGAAGGAGTGAGATAACTAGATAGTTTGAAATAGAAAGATAGTTTGAAGCTACATTGTGTCATGTTTGCCAAGAGACAATAGAGAACAAGGGAATGACATAATTAGGCTTGTGATCTAAGAATATCAATGTTGCAGCTTCAGGGATGGATTAGAAAGGAAAAAGACTAGATGAAGGCAGGCCAATCAATTCGTTTCAATAGTTCAGGTGAAGCCTGTAAGATGCATCTGTCAGGGGCTACAGTGGCTGCTTCTAGAACTCTGGACCCACAGACAGTGGGGGATTGATCAGCTGATACAAAACCCCTGAAACTTGGGACAGTGCATCCGCCTCCACCCCAACCCCCACTGTGAGCAGAGTCCTACCTTGACAAAGAGGTCTGTATCTTGTTGGGAATGTGAGGAAACTGAAAAAAAAATGCTCAGACTATAGAATCTTACTTTGGTGACAAAGAAGATCACAATATACAAGTAGAAGAAAACAAAGTCAAAGTACCTACATCAAAAGCCTCCAAAAAATAGGAATTGGTCATAGGCCATGGAAGAGCTCTGAAAGGATTTTGAAAATCAAGTAAGAGGAAAATTGGGAAGAGACATGAGTGATGCAAGAAAATCATGAAAAATGAGTCAGCAGTTTGCTAAAGGAGACCCGCCCCCCCCCCCCCCCGCCAAATACTGAAGAAAATAACACCTTAAAAATAGACTAACCCAAATGGCAAAAGAGGGCCAAAAAGCTAATGAAAAGAATTCCTTAAAAAGCAGGACTGACCAAATGGAAAAAGAGTTCTAAAAGCTCACTGAAGAAAATAATTCCTTCAAGATTAGAATGGAGCAGATGGAAGCTAATGATTTTATGAGAAATCAAGAAATTATAATACAGATCCATAAGAATGAAAAAAGTAGAAGACTGTGAAATATCTCACTGGAAAAACCACTGACCTGGAAAATAGCTCCAAGAGAGATAACTTAAAATTTATTGGACTACCTGAAAGCCATGATCAAAAAAAGAGTCTAGACATTAACTTTCAAGAAATGATCAAGGAAAATTGCCCTGATATTCTAGAACCAGAGGGTAAGATATAAATAGAAAGAATCCACGGATTGCCTCTTGAAAGAGATCTCAAAAGGAAAACTCCGAGGAATATTGTAGGCAAATTTCAGAGTTCTCAGGTCAAGGAGAAAATAATACAAACAGCCAGAAAGAAACAATTCAAGTATTGAGGAAATACAATCAGGATAGCACAGGATTTAGCAACTTCTACACTAAGGGATTGAAGGGCTTGGAATATGATATTCTAGAGGTCAGAGGAGATAGGATTAAAACCAAGAATCACCTACCCAGCAAAACTGAGTATAATACTTCAGGAGAAAAAATGCAATTGCAATGAAATAGAGGACTTTCATGCATTCTTGCTGAAAAGACCAGAGTGGATTAGAAAATTTGACTTTCAGAAACAAGAATCAAGAGAAGCATG
The DNA here is from genome assembly GCA_023548195.1 of Bettongia penicillata ogilbyi. Classification (NCBI taxonomy): domain Eukaryota; kingdom Metazoa; phylum Chordata; class Mammalia; order Diprotodontia; family Potoroidae; genus Bettongia; species Bettongia penicillata. The sequence goes on along the minus strand of JAJHZJ010000574.1, from coordinate 2,164,723 downwards.
AAAAGGTAAACAGGAAAGAGAAATCATAAGGGACTTACTAAAGTTGAACTGTTTATATTCCTACATGGAAAGATGACATTTGTAACTCATGAGACCTTGCTTCGTATTAGGGTACTTGGAGGATACATAGGTAGATAGATAGATAGATAGATAGATAGATAGATAGATAGATAGATAGATGGCACAGAGTGAGTTGAATATGAAGGGATGATATCTAAAAAATAAAATTAAGGGATGAGAGAAGAATAAATTGGGAGAAGGAGAAAAGGAGAAGTAGAATGGGGGTAAATTGTCTTTCATAAAAGAGGCAAGACAAGGTTTCACAATAGAAGGAAAGAGGTGGGAGGTGAGAGGAAATGAGTGAACCTTACTGTCATTGGATTTGCCTTAAGGAGGGAATAATGTATGCACTCAATTGGTTATTTTACCCTACAGAAAAGTAAGGGGGAGGGGGATAAAGGCAGATGATAGTAGGGAGGGCAGACTAGGGGAAGGGGTAATTAAAATTCATGCCATGTGAGGGGGAAGGGGAGAGATGGGGAGAAAATTCGTAACTCAAAATCTTGTGGAAACTAAAAATAAATAAAGAATTTTTAAAAATAAATTAAAAAATTAGCATCTCTTAGACAGGTAGAAGAACTAAAAGTGTTTAGAAAATCCAACAAATAGAGACTCATTCAGAAGGCAGAAATGGTCACTTGCAGTAAACACTGGGAGATGGAGAAAAAAGAAACTGATTTCCATGTAAAGAGGAAATGATATATCCACCGACCACAAATAGAAGAACTGAGATCTGAGTGCAAGTCATTTGTCTTTAAATTCAGTGCTAATGCCAAAGCCCTGCTTTAACTGTTGTAATTGGAAACATTAACCCTTTTCCTTCCCTTTTCCCCTAACTAGCTAAGTAACTTAACCAAATAATTTCTTCTTTCTGGTTCTGTGTTTCCTCAACTGCAAAATGGAAAATGAGTGGGACTACATAGCCTCTAAGATCCCTTGAAACATCTATGATTATGAGATCCCACGTAGAACATTTTGCCCATTTTATAATAAACACATGTTGGAATACTGTAATAAGAAGATCTAAATTCAAATACTGAGTCAATTTTAGGAGACATAGGACAGTTTTGAAACTAATTTCATGATATATGAATTTATCATACTCTTTTAAAAGTTTCTACATAATGAAGATTAATAATTTCATGTATTTCCTGTTTGGTATATATGGAAATCTCATGCTTTTTGATGTTCTTCAAGTTCAAAATAACAAAGTTTAAAGAAAAAAGAAAAAAAATTCTGATCCTGCTTCAAATATTTAATTAGCTTATTTGCCTGTGGGCAAACCACCTAACTTTTATCAGATTGGCTAAAATGATATAAAGGGAAAACGACAAATAGTGGAGGGGAAGTGGAACTGTGAACTGATCCAATCATTTTGGAATTATGCTCAGAGTTATAAAACTGTATAACCTTTGACCCAGCAATACCACTATGAGTTTTGTTTCCCCAGGTGATCAGGGATAATGAAAACGAACCCATATGTTCAAAGATATTTGTAACAGCTCTCTTTGTGGTGGCAAAGAACTGGAAATTGAGGACATGCCCATCGATTCAAGAATGGCTGAACAAGTTGTGGTATATGGTTGGGATGGAATACTACTCTGCTCTAAGAAGTAAGGAGCAGGTTGATTTTAGAAAAGACATTAAAAGACTTGCATGAAATAGTGAAGAGTGAAATGAGAACCAAGAGAACATTGTATACAATAACAGCAATTTGAAGATTAATTGTGAATGACTAAGCTATTTTGAGTATTGTAAATATCCAGTTCAACCACAAAGGACCTATGAAGGAAGATGCTATCCACCTCCAGAGAACTGATAAATAGAAGTATGTATGGTATGATTTTACACTCATTATACCCATATACGTATCCATATCTATCTATCTATGAAATGGTGTCCCTTTCTACTGTGGGGTGGAAAGGGAGGGAAGAAGATAGTTAAGAACTTAAAACACAACAAAAATAATTAAATTAAATTTTTAAATATCACCTAACTTTTCTGAGCTTCAGTTTCCTTGTCTCAAGAATGAAGATAATAACAGCACCTATCACTTAGGGTTGTTGTGAGGATCAATTGTAACAATGCTTGTAAAGCACTTTGGAAACCTAGCAGTTATTGCTATTATTTATAGAAAAATATTAACTACCATCAGCCCTCCCCCCCCCCCAAAAAAAAAGATCACATAGAATTGCACAAGTTTGGAACATACTCTGGTGACTAAAACTTCACTACTTGGAGACTGGGACTCAACCCCACTCACTGTCCACAGAAACAGCTAGGCATTTATTCTGGACTTTCGCCTGCATCCCCATTCTCCTCCTCTTCTTCCCTCTCCCCTTCTCCTCTTTTTTTCCTCTTCTTCATCTTTCTTCTCCTCCTTCTCTTCTTTCTCCCCTTCCTACCCCACCCCCTTGTAAAATGCTGAAGTCTAATAGATTGTTCATGTTGCCATCCAGATTAGATAGGGAGACAGCAAGTTATCAGGGCTGGGGAAACGTCAGCTGACACCGACTGCTCTAGTAGTATGACAATAAGAACTTGGTAGGTTACTAAGGAAGTTACCACGAAAAGAAGAATGAAGGAGCTGCTGAGAACTGCTGTAGGGTCTCAGGAGTTCCAAGGTCTTCCATGGAAGGCCAAGACACTTTAAGGATATTTCTGGACTTTCTCTCTCAGAGGGACAGAATGCTAGTCTGGGAAAATAATCCAGTTTTCATTTACAATCCATATGACATTTGCTGAGTCCCTTGGTTTTAGCTGCCTCATTTGTAAAAGGAGACCTGTATCAGAGGTCTAAATCCCCTTTCAGTTCTAACATTCTAACTCTCAAACCAGCTACTTAATTTCTTTCTCATAATGTCTTTCACAGAGGTAACACTGGCATAGTGGATGTGTCTCAGTCAGGAACACTGAGATTCAAGTCTTGCCTCTGATACTAACTCTTCACCTCTTGGAAGCTGTTTAACCTCTCAGTTCTCCAGGAAATTCCCCAAGCCTTTAAATTGTGGTTGACCCTCTCCTCAGAGCACATTTCCCTAGGCAGTGACAATGAACTCAAGGAGACACCTACTATCTCTACGATCAAATATAAAATCCTCTGTTTGACTTTCAAAGCTTTTTATAATCTGCCCCTTCCCCTTTCCCATACTTTATCCCCACCCTCACATATTATGAGATTCGGTGACACTGGTTCCCAAGTTATTCCTCCTCACACAGAACAATCCGTGCCCCAACTCTGGGCATTTTTACAGACTGTCCCCCATACCTGGAACACCCTCCTTCCTCATCTCTGCCTTCTGGCTTTCCTGGCTTTCTTCAAGCCCCAGCTAAAATCCCACTTTCTATGGCCATCTTTCCCAGTCTCTCTCAATTGCAGTCCCTTCCCACGGTTGATTATTTCTGATTTATCTTGCACATAGCTTACTTGTACAAAGTTATTTGCACATTGTCTTCCCTACTAATTTAGTAGTTAGTTAGTTGCGCGGGGTAACTGAGAGATTGTGACTTGCTCAGGAACACACATCTAGTAAATTTGAGAATCAGGACTTAAATGCAGATTATTTCTGACTCTTTCTGGTCTCTATCCAATAAAGTTATGCTGCTGTTAGAGTTCCTTCTCTAACCTAATTAGACTTGATCTGATCGAATGTAGGTAACCTAATTCCTTATTTATTGAATGCAAAAGACAACATCTTTTAAAAAGATAATATAATAGATCGGACCTCTATTCCATAACGAAAACAATTCATTGACTTGTCAATAAATAATTAAATGTAAAGCCTTTGTATGTGGGGGATAAAGGGTGAGAAGTGAGCAGTGAGTACAAGGTTAAATAAAACACAGTTCTACCTCCAAGAAACTTTTAGTTATCATAGGATTTTACTATCTCCTAGGCTTACTAGACATGTCTATAGAATCAGAATACTGGTTCTAGAAGTACTTTTTGAAATTATCCAGTTAGTTCCAGCATGTATGTATCACCCTGGGGCATATATATGTATTATTATTATATACTGTATGTATTATGCATTATATTACAAATATATATATATTTATAAATTGGCTCAAACTTATCATCTGTCAAAAATGAGCTAATAACTAAATCATTATTATACTTAACTCCTGTGATCTGAGGAAGGCAAATGAAACGGCTAGGGAACCAAAAGGAAAAAAAAAGGAAATCATCTATTTATATCGCATCAATTTCCTGTTAAACCCCGGGAGTCAATAGGAAGTCATCATAAATTCGAGGCAGGAAAACAGTCAAGCTCATTCTTTTTCAGGTTCCCCTTCACACACACACACGCACACACAATTATGTTCGCATATACATATATATTTAAATTGGATCAATGAACAACCAAGTCATTAAAAAACTACTTGAAATCTGCTGTTTGGAAGGAGGTGGAATCTGCAAACTTTGATAAATCCCTCAGAAACCCAGCAGCTCCATTTTCGTAACTGCAAATTAACTGGTCTACAGTTTTCCAGTTTAAAAAAATACTGATTAAATAAGCTAAGAGGTGGTAGTGAATCCCTGCTGTTGTAATACACGGCATGTTGATTAGGCTGCATTCAAGCAAGGACAACAATAAAGATGAATTTACAACCAACTAGTTCAGGCTTGGGGTTGGAGAAGTCAAGCAACAGCAGTATAAAAAAAATTTTTTTGTACCGTTTTGTATGTTTTTAAAAGGGATTGATGTATTATCTGGTCCAGGAGACATCCTAGAATATACTTTTTGGTCGAGAGAACCTCTGATCTAGTGTGGTAAATCTATAGATGAAAGGAAAAAAAGAATAAGAAAGAAAAGAGAGACATAAAAAAGGAAGATGAAAATGAATATTCAAACACAGGGACCGGGAAGACAAAAGAACGAAAGAAAAAGAAGTGACTGAGTTTGCATCCTCCAAGTACAGCTGAGTGAAAGAAATCGGAGAGGGAAAGAAATAGATAGAATAGGGAAGAAATGCAGGATAAAGAAGAGAAACAGGAGCAAAATGATAACAACCCGAAAAAAAATTCGGAGACCTAAGGAAAAGAAAAAAAGACGACACTGAATCATCCGACAGAAAAAATGCTGACAAAGCTTCCTTCCTTGGACTTCGCCAACGCTTCATATACCGGGTCTCAGAGCACCCTAGAAGCTCTGGGTGCCTTCTTGATTCTCACTTGGATGGTTGGATGGACGGATGGACGGGCACTGAGCCTGAGCGCTGTCCACAGCTCTGCCTCGACTTCGCGGGAGTTCTGCCTAACGGCGCCCCGAAGGTTTACCTAACTGTTCGATCCCCCCACCCCTACTCTCCAGCCCCAGCTGGGGCAGAGACAGCTTAGGTCTGAGCGTTTGGGGCGCCTGGGATTATGTCGGGTCCGTCTGGTAAAATGTATGGGGAAGGTTTTCTTTTCTTTGACGCGATAGCGTGCTTTGACGTGCAGAATTAAGGGGCCTACTCCCCATCCTGGTCTGGAGTGGAGAACAAAATAGAGACCCATCCTTAATCTCATTTCTCCCAAACCCACTGCTAGTTCTCCGCTCTCATCAACGCTGAGAGATTCCTTTCCATCGGCATTGACTTCCCAGGATCTTGCACCTGACAGCAGTCCCTTGGCTCCGGAAAAGTAGCGGCCGAAAAGGAATAGTGGACCTTTGGGTCGGCGGGGTGCAGGGCTAAGGAGGAGACTCAGGTCCCCAGATTTGGTTCAAGGATTCAGTGGCTGCGGGAAGACACAGAGGGCGGGAAACTGTGGTGTTTGGGGATATTTTCTAGTGGCTGTTGGTCTAGGAAAAGCAGGGAACAATTTCCCTGAAACATTGGTCTTTCACCCCTCCATTCCGGGACAGAATGCAGCTCAATCTAGAATTTTTCATTAGTATCCTGGAAAACAATGGTTAAGGGTGGGAAAATTTCCAAAGGCTCTCTCCTTCCCTGTCTGTGATATTCAGCCCCTCTCCTTTCTGTCCCTCTCTCCCTGCCATTCCGCGCCGCTTCCTGGGGGATTCTGAGACCGCTTGATAGTGTGAGGGGAGACGCATATATACATAAACCCTAAAAGTATTTTCCCAGAGCGGGTAAGGCAGCACTTAGGCCTACTCGGATTTCCGAGCCAGGACCGTGTGCAAACACCGCGAAAGAATTCGTACGGACACATTCTGCATCATTCACTCAGCTCTGTGGCTTTGGGCAAGTTGTTTCCCTTCCCTGGCCCCCAGTTTCCTTTTTTTCTAATCAGGAGTTGAAAAACTGAATAGTTATCCCTGAGGTCGGATATACCCAGTATCTAGACGATGAGTCTAGATTCTGACCACGGTGGAGGCCGCTACCATTCATTCTTCTAGTTGTGGCTTCCTGGGGAGAGGATGTGACCTGTGATCTCCCACCTCTGTTTCCCTAAGTAGATTTTCAAGTGCCACTGCCTAATAAGTTTAGTTGGGTTTATTTTAGTTAACGAGCAAACATCCTCTCTTTTCCTGGAGGCATCCCAGGAAGATCACACTCCTTCACTACTCTGGGTATGATTCTTCCTTTGTTAAATGAGGGTGCTGAAAAAGAAATGAACTCCAAGATCCTTCCGAGTTTCGAGTCCTAAGGTGCTATGATCGCTACAAGGACTATTACTGAATGTCATAATTAGGAGGCGCAATGCTGTTACTTTACAAAGGAAACTAAGATTCAGAGGGAGGAAAGTTCTTTCCCCATGGTCGTTTAGCTAGATAGTTTAACTTCTTAGACTTAAACCTTTTTCACTTTTTCTCTGTCGTAACGATCAGGATAATAAGCAAACAAAACAATGGAGTACATCTGAACATGTAGCCCTTAGCTAGCGTGTTAGTTCTGATTTAGGTGCTTGTTGGATCACCTGGGTTCTCCCTTCATTTCTTATCGCATTTGTAATGAATGGCCCAAAAGGTCCAACACACTCATACTCTTCATTCAAATGTAAAAGAAAATTCTCCTTTTCCTAAAGGAGGAAAGTGATTATCATACCTCATTAGTGAAAGGCAAGCTCAATTCAACCAATCCCAACTAGGATTTATAGAAACCCAACTATGTGCCAGCCAAGATTGCTTCATGCTTCCTAAGAGCCTGGGCCCATCTTCGCTGTCAGCTGCTCTTATCCTTCGTGAGGATTCTCTACATGATGTCTCAATCCGTAAGAGGTATACTTAGAAAAGATGCCAAGTTAGGTCTCTACTTAGATTTCCTGCGGGGAAAAGGCCGAGTTTTATCTCTAATTTATTCATTTTCTCCACCTTCATTTTCTTTAGCAATTCAGTCAGTACTTTCTTTAGCTCCTCCCCCGTATCCACTGGAGACTCCCTCTTCCCCTCCCCCCACCCCTAATTTGTTTCTTTGAACAACACTTCCTGGCAGTGGGGGTAGAAAGCCTAAGTTCTAGCCTGTCACTTATTAGGGGAACCTCTTTCCTTCATCTGAAAAAGGGCATGCCTGTCCTTTCTATCTGTCTGGTAAAGGAAAAAGGCAATGAATGGGATTAGGAGTCAGGAAACCTAGATTTTAGACACATCTGCAATGCCACTAACAAGCTATGTGGTCTTGGACAAGTTCCCCTTCTTTCCCTGAGCCTCAGTTTTCTTTGTAAAACGAGAAGTCGTACGAATTATTTTGTAAGATGTCTTTCGCAGGTCTGACTTTCTATGATTCTCAAGTTGTTTCAAGGATATAAGGACTTAAAAGTGCTTCGTTTAAGTAAAGAGGCTTCCAAGGTCAAGGACTGCAGACAGATTGCTCAGAGGATAACATTTTCATCCTCATCATTTTTATTACTATACTCAGTCAATACTCAATATTTTTCCAATGAGAGGTTGCCCTTGGATAAAGCTTAGGGGGCGATTCCCGGGTGGGGCGAAATTAAAGGACTTGTTTGTTGCTCAGTAAGGTTGGAGAAAGGCAACTAGAAGCTTTTCACGAAGACTCGGCACATTCCGCAGAAGCTCTTGCACCTTTCGGGCCGTGGGGAACTTTTTAGGGGGAACTACTTCCACCTCCCCAAGGACCACTTGCTTCAGTCTTCCCGGTCAGCAGGCAACCAGGGGCTCTCTATGTGTTCTCCCTGTCCTGTCAGTATCTCCGGGGTCGGCTGGGCTGGCGCCGCGCTGTTGGCGGCGTCTAGAAGGCTGTTCCTGACTTTTCTCCTTATCTCTAGTCTCCGGGTCTCCCCAGAACTGAAGCTGGGAGCTCGTGGTCGCGGGACAGCTAGAGGTTTGACATCTGGGATCCTCTCTCCTCAGCTTCACTCCACCCCGACGTGTTTTCCTGGACAGGCAAAGCAACTTAAAGGGCTGCCTATCTGCTTCTGAATTCTTCTCTAGAAGCGCCAGGGCTCCTAGTCTAGCTGGAGAAAATTTAGGGAACCCTTAGGGGAGACCGTAAGCCAGAGCCTGACAACATTCTCCGTCCTGGTCAGCTTCCTTCCTTCCTTCCTTCCTTCCTTCCTTCCTTCCTTCCTTCCTTCCTTCCTTCCTTCCTTCCTTCCTTCCTTCCTTCCTTCCTTCCTTCCTCCTTTCCCCAGTAAAGAATGCATTTTTTTGAAATGTTTTATTAATATTTCTTGTTTTTACATCACATTTTATTTATACTTGCCCCCCCCTCCCCCCATAATTTTGTCCTCAGCTTTAACAGTGAAAACCAGTTAAGCAATGAATGCCGGACAAGGTATACGACACTCTTCCCCCACAGTCTTCCACTTCTCTGCAGAAAAGGGGGAGGTATGTTTTATTACATCCTACAACTCGGTCCCACTCCCATTTGAAACTTCATTTATTCCACCCTACTATTCATCTCTCTGATTCTTATCACTTAGCTCTCTCCAGGTAGGACCCGGGAGACCGACGCCACCTGGTTTATTGATTTTAGATCACTAGGAGCTCTATTCCGTCTGTGGGGGATCCATCCTGTTCGTTCCATGCTACATTTTTATGTGCCTGAATGGGTGTATAAATTTGCTTTCAGCTTCTTTCTAACTGCACCTCTCTCCCTGTCCTGTCTTTGAGAAGCTTTCGATCCGCAGCAAAGTGAAAAGAAGTTAGACAATGAATTCGAGCACAAAAGTTACTTTTGCATTGTTTTTAGAACAGAAACTCTCAAAATTTCTTTTGGTCTTAGGACTCCTTTGCACTCTTAAAAATGATTGAGGATTCTTCCAAACAACTTCTGTTTATGTGAGTTACATTTCTAGATATTTACCTGCGTTAATCTTAGCATTATTATGAAAAATTTTGTTTTCAAGGACTCCTTGAGAGGGTGTGGGCAGGGGTCCCCGACCACACTTTGAGAGCTTCTAGTCTAGATTTTTCAGTGAAAAGAGTCTTCCTTGAATTATCCAGATAATTGCCTCAAATATTTTCAGACTACTAAGACATTTGTCTTCAGGATCTTGCTTCATTTTTGATATTTTTTTCCCTAAATACGAAAAAACTACCTCCTGATCATCTTGCTGCCTCCTTAATACTTTGAACCCAGAAGACCAAAATGCTTTCTAAAACGCAAAAATACTGTTATGTCCTACATTCACTGTCCATTATAGGTTACATAGCCATTCCAAATTTTCCAGAAACAAACTGTTCAACTAAATTTTAATTGGGTCGGTAGTTTGAGAAATAGAACAGAAAATAGTTTTGGTTCTAAATATCCCTCCACATCCAAATGCTTTCTAATGTCTCTTGAGGCATTTCTCCCTTCCCACTCACCTCTACTGGAAATAGGATTTCCCTAAATGGAAAAGCTAAATCTTTCCTGCATCTAGTCATTCTGATATAGATTTAAAAAATAACGATAATACCGAGCGTTTATAAAATGCCTTGAGGTTTGCAAAGCATTTACTTTGTTATTTTTTGTTACTTTTCATTTCAGTGTAGTTTAGTGGAGCTGCGTTTCAGCACACAAGCTTTTTTTTTTTAAACACAAGTTCCTTTTTTAAAATAATGGTTTCAAGAATGTAAATTTCCACAGATCAAGTTGAAATAGAAAGGGACATTAGTAACAAGGGCTTTAAAAATATGTATTAGTTACACAATCTAGGAAAAAGCTCAATCATTTCTTGTTTAAGATTGTGACACTTTCCTAATACTCCTAAATGGGAACCCACCCCCCCCCACCCCTCTCTCTCTCTCTCTCTAACACACACACACACACACACACACACACACACACACACACACACACACACACATTTTCTGACAAATGTCCACACACATAAATTCTGAAGTCTAGCAAAAGATGGAAATTAGAAATGAATTGAGAAAGCATGGGGAATTCTAAGGGAAGGAGAAAGTAAGAAGGAAGTTTATCAGTTTTCCCCTTGCATATTTTGCTTTTGTCTTCAATGGATCTAGGCACTATTTGGTTCTAGAGAGTGCAGAGAACAGCAGAACCCAAAGGTCACAGTGACCTATTCTTAGATGAGCAAAAATGATATTTGTACCCACTGCCTAGGGATCCAAAAGACTATACAACCCAGTATATCATAGCAGATTGCAAAGTATTACAGGATTTTAAGTCCTTTCAATCTCAGAAGTACTGAGCTATGTTCATTGCCTATTTTTATAAAGTGCGTTTATAAGATGAAATATTTCATTGATTGACTGGGGGAGGAGGCTGTGTGCAGAACTCAGATAGCCACCATTTTTTTGAATGTGTATGTTTTCTTCCTGCTTTTATCACAGTCCCTCCATCCCTTATCCTGTCTTCTTTAGTGTTTTATTCTGAATTCCTGAGGATTGATGACACATTAACTACTGAGAGGTAGTATGCAAAATATTGGATTTACCAAAAAGAGTAATTTTGAATTGTGCAGCCTCTCTTGGTCACACTGCCTAGTTAATAAAATATCCTGCAGTTAATGGAGGGCTCTGGAGAAAATGAAAATTCTATGCTTGTCTCCCCTCCCCTTCAATAAAAACAAATTGATCACTATTAAGCAAGATTACTCTTTTTAATATGGTGGGAGATAGATCCTTTTGTCAATAGAAGTAATAAAAATCAAAGTCAGTTCTGGGATCCTATGAGGTCCTACATACAAACTATAAACCACCCCCCCTCCTCCCCACCCTGTAATTGATCAATTGACTGATTAACTTGCTAGCTAGCTAAGTAACTAAGTAGCTAACTTGCTCACTAACTACTCCCTCCAAAAATCAGCCTTCAAACTAGGGAGCACAGAAAAGAAATGTGGATGTGGTGCTGGGGAAAAGGAGTTATATAACTTTTCCAAAGAGATTTTTGACTCCAAGCCCAACAGTAATGAAAATGCAAACAATCTGGTTTTTACGTAGAGGGGCTAAGGTTCTAGCACCCTTAAGACACCTGACCAAACAGAAGTGACCCTTTTATTGATTTCATGTCCTTATTGTATTTAAAAAATACTTCCCCCTGAAGAAACCATCCTAATTCAAGTCAATTTATCAAATAAGGAGAGGGAAGCTTGCATAGAGGCAAAGAGAAATTAAAACATTTTAGTGTTGTTAGGAAAAATAAGAGAGACAGAGACTGAGAGAGACTCAGACAGAGACAAAGGCAGAGAGAGATGAAGTCTTCCTGTTTTGGAAATACAAGTTGTTCTGGCCAGAGGGAATGACCCTCAGCATGGTAGCAGCATGCCTATTGACTATCCCTTCTTCAGTCCTCCTTTCTTTTTCTCTTACATTATATTTTTTAAAGCAATATAATATTTTAAATTACATTTTTTCTATTTTCATGCATCGATTTTCTTTCCTTGCTCTCCCTCACCCACGGCCGGGGAACCCCAAAACTCTTGTAACAAATAAGCATAGTCAAGCAATACATATTCCCATGTTGGCCATGACCAAAAATGTGGTTCAACTTTATATTTAATAGGCACTACAGGACTGCCTATTCTGAGCCACTGAGATTTCTCCATGCATTATCCCCACCCTGTCTTTCACTTTTTTCCAAACCTCCTTGTGTTTTTCCCTCCTTTCTTAGCTGTCTCTACCATTCGTTAGTTACAGGGATGGACTGACAAAGAGGAAAGGGATGGCTTTTGAAAAGCCAGGAAGGTGGCTTACCCTAAGGCTAAGTTGATCCCGTTGCTTCTTTCTGCTGTGCAAAGCCAGGAATCCGGTACTGGCCGGATCTGGGTGACTCCAGTGTGTTCTGGAAATCAGGAGAGGAGAGAGCTCCAAAGCAGAGAGTGTCTCCCTGCTCCCTCAGAGTTCCCAGCAATTCCCTGAGAATTAGATAACAGGAAAAATAGATAAGAAAAGTGGTTCAGTAATTCAACAAGGGCTTCCCTTGATACGTTCAGGGGCGAAGGAAAAGCTTACAAATGGACCTAAAGCAAAGGCACAGGACATTTGGCATTCCATAATGCCACTTCTGAATCTATACCGAGTCCCTCATTTTTAAGCAAACTGAAGGCTGCTTTTGATTCCTTCTGAGGAGTGTATAGTCTTGAGAGGAATGCTCTATCCCCAGCTCCAAATCATCAGATCACTCAGTGGCATAATATGTACTGGACTGGGGTATCAGAAAACCTTGGTTTGAATACGAGTCATGGCACTTGGGCACTGCTTTGAACCTCAATTTCCTCTTATGTAAAATGAAACTAGGATACTTGCTTTCTTTATGTCACCAGGTTGCTGTAAGTCCCTAAAGAACAAGAATGTGAAATTCTATGAAACCTTGAAGTAAAACATGAATTGCAGTTGTTGGTCAGAAAAACCTCCCTTTGATCCCAGCTCTTTTTCTCCCTTTTGGGGACTAAATTTTGTGATTGCAAAGCTCTAGGAGCCTAGGCTATGTTTCTCCTTGTGATGCAAGCATAAGGAATGATCTAGTAGGGGATTCCCAAAAGGATTATTTCTTATAATATATTTTCAGGAGCCCAATCTGTATCCAAATATACCCCCGCAGGCTTTCCAGGGTCCTGCTCTCCCCTCTTGTCTAGTTTAAACTTGGCACTTTCCAAAATGGTCTGGTTGGGGATATGGGTGGGGCGACTGTGACTAGTTGTAAATTATTACATTATTACATGTTTGTATAGCACTTAATAGGATTATAGAGTTAAGGTCGGAATAGTCTCCAGAGGTCATCTTACTCAACTCCCTTATTTTATAGAGAGGAAACAGAGTCAATGAGGTTATGACTTTGTTCAGGGTCACGCAAGTGGTATAGGTGGCAAAGTTTAAAATCAGGACTTCTGACTATGAATCCATGTCCCTTTCTACTGAGCCATCCACTTTTTATTCATTACCTCAGCCATAACCTTTTGAAAGGTGTAATATTTCTCCTGCTTTACAGATCAGAAAACAAAGGTTATTACTTGCTCAGGATCCCACAGAGAATGTAGAGTTGATCATGGTTAGAGATGTGTCTCTGAGTATTGGGGAGTGGAATTAGGAAGAAAGGGAGAAATAACAGGAAAAAAATTCCCTTATAGGTTTTTTCCTTTCTTTTTTTTTGCAATACAGATTTTTTTTTTAAAGAAACATTTTATATGCATATTTAATAAGTGGAACAGCATTGCATAAAGGAAAAAGCTGGACTGCAAATCAGAGGAGTCAGAAGAACAGGGTCTAGCCAAGATTCTTTCTAGATTCTTTTTACATTCTTTCAAAATTTTTTTCTAGAAGTTGTATTAATTCATTTATAGAATTGTAACTTGTAATTCTATTCATTCATTCACAGAATTCTAAGATGCTAGAGATGGATCTTAATATCAAATCAAACTTGGTTTTACACGGGAGAAAATTGAGACCTGATAGGGGAAGGAACTTAACCTCTGGATACAGAGTCACCCAGCAAGGACTAGAACCCAGCTCTCTCTGAGTCCACGGTTCTTTTTCTTAGACTATACTATACTCTTAGAAATGTGACAGTGAGAAATTTATTTTACTTGTACTTCACAGGGCTCAAATGAGATAACTGATAATTGAACAATCCCACTCTAAGCCAGGCACTGTCTAGGCACAAATACCAACACAATTATGACATAGTCTCTGCCTCCATGAGCTTAGTTCTGTTTAGGGTAGGAGGGGATAGCATCTATTCGCAGATAAGTAAATAAAAGATACATACAACATGAATACAAAGTAATTTGTTAGGAAAAGGAGAATGTTAGAGATAGGGGAAGTAACAACTGGGAGAGTCAACAGAAAACCTCTTGACTTGAACTGTGAAGACACCAAACCATGAGGAGACTAAGAATTATGATCATGGGGATGCTAAAACAAAGGCAGGAGATAGAATATTGTGGACCAGAAAGGGCAAGTAAACCAGTTTACCTGTAACTTAGAAAATGGGTGAAGGAGAGTAATGAATGATTAGCCCAGAAAAAAAAGACTGGAGGCAGATTGTGAAAGGCTTTAAATGCTAAGCAGAGTAGAAGAAATGGGGAGTCACTGAAGCATCTTGACCAGGTAAATGAGACTTGTGCCTTAAGAATAGGAGTGTGGCAGATATATGCAGGGAGATGGATTAGGAGGCTATTTTCATAGGCTAGGCAAGAGACAATGAATGCCTGATCAAGGAAAGCTGTGGCATGAATGGAGAGTGGACACATTATAAGGATGTTTTGTAGGTAGATTGAAGAAGTCTTGGAAACTCACTGGGTAAGGGGTAGAAAGTGAGAGTGGAGAGTTGAAGGGAATGCCTTTAGTAGGTTTTGAACCACTGTGAAGAGCAGGATGGTAGCTCCCATGACAGAAAGAGGGAAACTGAGAAGAGAGGGTTTAGTTTGAGAGGCATTTAGCTCATCCAAGTGAAGATAAAAACCAACCATTTGGTGATGTTTTCCTGGAGCTCTGGAGAAAGATGAGGGACCAGATGGTTCCTCTTGGCCTTTGATATCCAAAAATTGCTGAAAGTACATTTTTTTAATCAAAAAGCCAAGCATAGTAATTTTCTGAGCAAACCATATGAAATAGAATACAATTTTATGTTCCTAAAGTAAATGATCGAAAAAGGTTGTTGAAACAAACATCATACCTATTTCCAGTTTCCCTAAATGTTCCTTTTCAAAAGATGGAGGGAGGGGCGTCCCTCTTCCCCACCCCCAAATATTTAAAAATGTATAGAAATTTTACATTTTTTATAGGAACCAAAATCCACATCTACTGATTTGTATTTTACTGCTAATTTCCCCAAGATGCTTTGCAAACATTTTCCCTGGGAGAAACTGGAAGTCCTTTGGTCCCACTGTGATCCTATCATCAATTTGAGCTGCCCATCTGACATCCTGTACAAGTATGTTTCAAAGTTGATTTTGGGGAAAGAGTAGGAACATGCCAGCAATAGGACTGGGGAGAGGTTCTGAAGGATCAGGTGGGGGCCATTGGCTCTTTGTATCAATATGAGAGGGAGAGGGAGAGAGAGAGAGAGAGGAGAGAGAGAGAGAGAGAGAGAGAGAGAGAGAGAGAGAGAGAGAGAGAGAGAGAGAGAGAGAGAGAGAGAAGAGAGAGAGAGAGAGAGAGAGAGAGAGAGAGAGAGAGAGAGAGAGAGAGAGAGAGAGAGAGAATGTGTATGCTTTGATGCTTTGACAGGACTGCAAGTGGTCCTCCTGACCTTTGAGGATGACTTGTAGGAGCACAGAAAACAAAATTCATCTTTCTGGGTTGTGGGCTCTTAAACACAGCAAGCCTGGCAGACCACAGCTCTGCTAATAGTCCTGTCATCTTGATGTACAATCCTTTCCCCACCCATTCAGCCTTATGAGTGCTCTCCCAGGGGAAAAATAATTGCCATTCATTTGTCTTCAGTATATTTTGCATATACTTATTTATGCATGTGTTTTCTCCCCAGTAGACTATAAGTGCATTGAAGGTGGGGACTGTTTAATTTTTTGCCTTGGTATCTTCAGCACCCAGCATCATAGTGTCTGACACATTACAGAGACTATTTATTGATGAATTGACTGACTTGGTGAAGCAATCTAATCAGGGGTCATGCAAGATACATGACCAATACGAAGCTGAGTACAACTCCATAGACAGGCAAATTATATAGGAATTTTCAGGGGACAAATCTAATGGCCATCAGCATGATACCTTACAATATTGCATTAATATCCTCCCAAGCTACAAAAGTGATATTTTTGTGGTTGCATTATAAACCCTTTTTTATCGTATTGATGATAACTTTCCAACAACAAGTGAGTAGTATGTAACAGGTCTCCTCTCCTCCCCAATGGAACATGCTTAGTTGCTATTTCTGATTATGGATGCCTATGTGAAAGATTTAGGGTGCTTGCTTCTGGCCACCTGCGACTTACAACTGAGAGACTTGCACTGTAAAATACCTTTGAATTCCATTATTTTATATGGATTCAGAAAAATTGATTACTCAGCGGATATAAAAGGGGAATCGTCCATCTCCTCACCTCTCTTTCTGGCTAAAAATCTTGCAAGACTGTTTTGATTTGCATCCCAAGAGTCCTGTAGTCTGGGGTGACTGGCCCTATTCTCCCATATGGCTTGCATTGGGCCGTGAGCATATTCAATAATTCTGCTCCCTTGCTTCCCTGGCTTCCTTTAAGTCCCAACTAAAATTCCCTATTTTACAAGAAGCCTTTCCCATCTCTTCTTAATTCTAGTACCTTCCTGCTGTTAATTATTTCCTATTTATCCTGTATCTAGTTTGCTTGGTATATATTTGCATATTGTCTCCCTATTAGATTGTAAGTTCCTTGACAGCAGGTACTCTTTTTCCTCTTTTGTTTTTTGTATCTCCAGCACTTAGCACAGTGCCTGACTCATAGTAGACATTTAATAAATATTTGTTGATTTAAAGATATGTCTTACCTAGAGAAGTTTGAGCGTGGGTTTTGAGCTGCCTCTTTTCTGTTTGCACTTTCATGATCTCTGATAAACTAGTAGTTTGAGATAGCTGTGTCCAGGGTTGGAGGTGACTTTGTGAGTTTGAAAGGTCCAGGAGTTCTATTCAGATGGTTATAGCAATGAAAAGAATAAATGGTTTCTGTGGATGAAGGTCCGTGGAAGTGATTGAGCACAAAATTCAGAAGAGGTTAGCATTTCAAGTAGAGTGGTACAGTGAAAACCAAAGGAAAAATGTTTAATCAGCAATTACACAAAATGCTTCATGTTCTGAAGTTTGGGTCTCTTCCTTGCACTAGGTATAAATTTATTTACTGAATTCTACTTGGTTAATATGCATTTGTGGGACCTTAATGTTTAGCCTTTGGGGAACAAATATGAATAAATTACCTTTTCCTTGTCTATTTCATACCATACATCAAATACCTTTGTACTTCACCTTTCTGAGGAGATTCTAGACCTGAGCCTGTAACTAAAATTATCACTGGGAGCAATAGATGAGAGGCCTAATGAGCTAAAGAGCTGAGAAGAGGGAGGCCCTTCTCTTGAAGAATTATTTATGAATTATCTTAATTCATCTGAATGTCTAGGTTGAGAACAAGAGGGCTTATGGTACTCTCAGACCCTGTGGTGGGCTGCAAAGGTGATTTCGTTCATTATCTCATCAGAAACTGAGGCTCAGAGAATATTTCATGATTTGCTCAATTTAAGTATTTAGTAAAAGAGCCAAAATTAGAACTCAGGTCTCTGACTTCTAAATTCAAAATTCTTTCTACTGCACCACCTTGTCATCAAAAATATATTCTAGAATCTGGTTATCCTTGCTAAGAATCCACACCCTGGAGCAATCTTACAGTGAGCAGTATAAATTAAAAGGGTTTTCCAGTCAGCCCTTGGCCAGGGTCTAAGATGATGAAATCACTCTTTCACAAATTCTGTGACAGTCAGGTAAGTAAAGTGGGACCCAGAATGGCCACATGATATATCCATCAGACCACATTTAACTTCCTTTTCCCAGAAGCTATTCAATTAAAATTACCAACAAAAAAGGGCTTCATCAAAACATCTCTAAACCTAACCTCCACTCTAAAATATATGTGATCTCTCTAGACAGAGCATTCCAAGTATTTTTAAAAAAAACTAGGACACCCTTCATTATATTCTAAGTCTCTGGTGGACAAAGATCATTGTTCTTTATGCTTGATACAATGTACCATACTTACATGTGAATCCTTTAAAGATTTCCATTTGATTAGGATGAGAACGTTCAATATAGAATCAGAATGGTTCAAATAAAACAGCAAAAGAATTATAACATTATCTGACTGTGTTCTGGTTGTTGAGGATATGGGATGGGGGGAGGAATGGGTCTGAGAAAGAATCCAGTCAACTCAGAGATGCTTTAGGGTTTACAAGAAACACTGTTGAATATTATTCCCATCCCTCCCAAGGGGAAAATCATCCACTCTTTACAAATAATCCATCCAAAAGTATAACCAATACCACTCTGAGCCTTAATTTTCTCACTTGTGAAGTTAGTGGGTTGTATTAGATGATCTCTAAAATTGTTTTTGATTCCAAATCTGTGATTTCAAGACTTGGGTTTAACCCCAAAAGTGTTTCTCTGGAGTTTTCCAAGGTTATAAAGACACAACAAATCCTAGTATCATTCGTGTATTAGTTAAAAGAGTCTACAAAGAGTGATGATGTGGCCTGTCATTCAGAATTTAAAGGCTAAGTGGGGTGTAACACATTCATTGTTTACTTACTAGTGATATTCCTTACTCTGTTAAGCCTATCTTTTTGTGGACATTGGAGATTCTACTGAAGAAAATAATCCTATAGAGGACTGAACAGATTTTACTGGCTCACTTTTCTAGGCTAGCATAGAGAGTGATTCTTTCCAGAAAAATACTTCCTTTCAAGAGTCCAGACCAACTTGGGAGCAAGTCCCAGTTACTGAAATTCACCCCTTAAAATAGGCTTGCACAGCATACGGCCCACAGGCCGCTTGTGGCCTGCCAAAAAATTTCCAGTAATCTGCGGAAAAATGTAGAGGATGTCAACGAAAGTAAAGATGTAACGAGTGCTTTGTCTGTTACTCACTTAACCCGCCTTCCACTAGTCACTATTGTGCCCCTCATAATTTGACAGGTGAGTTGCCACTCCCCATGTTCTCTTATTTGTCATGTGACCAGTCTGTTTATAGTCTGAGAAGAGCAAGAGTCTTATCTTGATGAATATCTGGCCACTGGACTCAGCTGGCTCCTAAAGAGAAAGTGAGGCTGGTGACCTTGCATAGCCCTCCCTCTCTCAAGTGGTAGTGAGGACCTGTAAGATCATCTCCCTGATGTCATGGTCCTTTGGAGAATGGAGGACAAAAACACATTATCAGAATCTTAAACAAAAGTTAACAAACTAGGATAACTCTCCCCTGAATTTCAGCTCTGTATTTTCCCCTATCTGTTGTACATCTCTTGAACTGTCCTCAAAAATACATTTGCCTTTTCTCCCAGAGGTCTTTATGGTTGTTAAAGTGGAAAATCTCCGCTTTTACCTTACTCACTCATTTCTATCTTTTTCCGCCTCCATTTTCAAATAAGTTTTTACTGATATATTTTGCTTTTGATAGAATAGTTTTCTCCAGTATTCTTCCCTCTCCCTCTCCCAGAGCACCATTCTCTACACAAAGGGATTTTTAAAGGGGAAAAAAAAAGAAAGAAAAAGAGGGAAAAAAAATCAGTGTGACTACTTAATATATTGAAAAAAATCTGAATGTATTGTACAATGTGCAATACCTGTGGGCCTTATTTATACCTTTGCAGAGGGCTGGGGAGAGAGTATCTTCTCATAAGTTCCTTCAAGACATGCTTGAGTTTTTGGGGTTTTTTTGTAATTTCATTCATTAATTTCTTTTTGTGAGCACTAGTCTTAGTAACATCACTAGCACTTTATTAAGTTTGTTTATGCCCTCAGAAAAAGCTTGGGTTTTTCATCTCTCTCTTCTTCTATCAAACAGCTTTGACTCTTCCCTCAGCCTTGTCATTTAAGTCTAACTTTCACTCAGGCAGGCCCCAAACTTTCTTTTTAGACTTGAAAGCTCAGACTTTGTGCTGCCAGCTAATGCTCACTCAGAGAATGAAGGCTGACTTTAATAATCAATCTAAGATAGATGGATAATGTGCTGAAGTCATCATTTCCTATTATTCCTGAAAAATTCATTGTATTATTAGTGTACACTTAAAATATTTACAATTATCTAAAGCTATGAGATGCAATTTGAAAAAAAAACCCATTGTCCTGCAATGTGCTATGAGATCATCACAATGAAACCCTAGGAAAAGTATGATTGTTCATTAGACTCCCATTGTGTGGCCATTCCTCTAGCTCTTCCAGTGGAGCAACAGTTAAGGAATTGGTGAGATACAAACAAAATCAATGAAGCCAAGATTAGAAGGAAAGCAGAAAATTTTATAGTTTCTCAGATAAAGCCCTCATATCTCAAACATACAAAAATCTTTGTCAAATTTATAAGAATGAGTCATTTTCAATTGATAAAATAGTCAAAGGATATGAACAGGCGGTTTTTGGAGGAAGAAATCAAAGTTCTCTGTATGTATGTGTGTGTGTGTGTGTCTGTATGGGTGTATGCATATGAAAAAATATTCTAAATCATTATTGATTAGAGAAATACACATTAAAACAACTTTAAGATACCATCTCACACCTATCAGACTGGCTAAAGTGATTGAAGGGGAAAAAGACAAATGTGGGACATGTGGAAAAATTGGGACACGAATATACTGTTGGTGGAACTGAACTGATTCAATCACTTTGAAGAGCAATCTGGAATTATTCCCAAAGAGTTATGAAACTGTATATACCCTTTAGTCCAGCAATCCCATTATTAGATCTGTTTCCCCAGGTGAGCAGGGAAAAATGAAAAGTTATCTATCTATATTTGCTGCTGTCTTTGTGGTGGCAAAGACCTGGAAATGGAGGGGATGCCCATCAATTGGGGAATGGATGAATAAGTGGTAGGTACATATTATGATGGAATACTATCTACTTTGCAGTAAGAAATGATGAACAGGCTGATTTTAGGAAAGCATGGAAAGATTTATATGAAATAATGAAGAATGAAACAAGCAGAACTAAGAGAACATTGCATATAGTAATAGCAATATTGCTTGTAATAAATGTGAATGACTAAGCTATTCTGAGTTATATGAATATTCAAATTAGCTACAAAGGACTTAAGAAGGAAGATGCAATTCACCTCCACAGAAAGACCTAATATATGGAACTATGTATTTTATAGTTTCACATATATATGCATCAAATGTTGACCTTCTCTAGTGCAGGGTTGGGAGGAGGAAGGAAAAGAGCTTGGAACTCAACAACTCAACTGCAAAAGAACTTGGAGACCTGGGGTGGAGGTGAGGAAACAAAGGAATTCTCTCTACGATGTTCCTGACAGGTGGAAATCAATCATTTACTTCTCTTATTGGAAAACTAACCACTTCATTTAATGTGCATTTAGTTATGGGTATTTCAACTCACTCTCCCAGTGACTAATGAGGGTTTGATGCTACCTAATGATAACAGATTTAGAGCCAGAAGGACCTTATCAGTCAGTAAGAGTGTATCATTTAATGTTTTGGACAGCTTTTATTGTTTGTAAGTTCTTTTCTATCACAAGGCAAAAATCTACCTCTTTCTAACATTCACCATTGGTCCTATTTTTCTCATTTCCCTTCAATCCTGTAACGTCTAATCTCTTTTCCAAATATCATCAACTTTCAAATACTTTAATAACATTACTACCTCCCTTACCCTGATTAAATCTTCAGACTAAATACCTCCAGTTCTTTAAACTATTCTTTTATTGTGAGGACATTTGGCATCTTGGTTGCCAGACTCTACATATTGGATTATCATATCTGGATTATCAATGTTCTTATCTTAAATGTGGTGTCCAGAATTGGTCACATCCCATCTGGAGTACTATCACTGCCCTTGTTCTTGACTTCATGCTTCTGTTAATAAAGCTCAGACCAAAATAACATTTTTGGTTGTCTCATCACAGTGTGGATTCATAGAGCTTAAAATTCACTAAAATGTCCTGACTTATTCCCATATGAATTACTGATAAGTGTGGTTAGTTACACTTCCCTCTTCCATAACTATGCAGTTGATTTAAAAAAAAAACTACTATAAATGTATTATTTTATATTTATGCCCACTAAATTTGATCTTGTTAGTTTTGGGTCATGATCTTTTGAGGTTTTCTTGAATTCGGGTCCTATTTTCTAGTATATTAGCTCTCCCTACCAAATTTATGACAACTGCAAATGAGACAAAAACATCATCTTTGTCCTCCCAATGGTTGATCAAAATGTTGAACAGGAAAGTTTGAGTAGTACTAGAATCCTCTTTTCATTAACTGATACTCTAATCAGCACTCTCCAGTATAGTGGTTGAACCAACCAAAAATGCAGCTAGCCATGTTACCATCCTGGCAAGATCCCTCTATCTTATCCTTGAGAATATTGTGAGTGTTAGTCAAATGACTTGCTGAAATGCACATCCACTAAGTTCACAGCATTGTCCAATCTTGTCATTTTTTTCTGTCTCCATAACATCTCTTGCATCTTCCTTTCCTCTCTGCTCACACAGCAATCACCTTAATTTAGACCCTGATCACCTTCAGCACAGATTATTGCAAGAGTCTCCTGTTTGTTCTCCCTTCCTAAAATATTTCCTCACTCCAAACCTCCCGTTAAGTCCCATCGTGATTTTTCTAGGGACAGCTCTGGTCATGTCATTTTTCTTCTCAATAAACTCTGGTGGTTTTCATTTGTCTTAAAGAGCAAATAAAAACACCTGTATGACATTTAAATCTTTTGAATGCCTGACCTCTCTACCTTTTCAGTCTCATGTTTTATTCCCCTCCTCACATTCTTTAATACAGCAAAACTGACCTATCCACTGCTTTGAATACATGACATTCCATCTTCTGTCTCTTGTCTTTGTTCTGGCTATCCTCTGTGCCTGGAATGGACTCCCTCCTCTATACTTCTTGACATCCCTGTCTTCCTTCATGACTGAGATCAAGCACCATCTTCTACGTGAAACCTTTCCTGGTTCTTCTTGTTGCTAGAGCACCTCTTAAATGACCTTGTATTCATGAACATTCTGTAGACACTCGTATATAAACATATTATCTCATCCTTTAGAATGTCAGCTCCTTGAGGGCAGGGACTGCTTTATGTTTGTCTTTGTAACTCCAGAACTTAGCACAGTTTCTGGAATATAGTGCTTATTAGCATTAGTAAATGCTTATTGTTTGATAGATTTGCTAGTCTATTAGCCTTGTCCATTTGTATTATAAATAACTCATATTTATGGATTAATTTGTGGTCTACAAAAATGAACTGGAAACAAAGATTGATAGGGGTATGACTAAACAAAATGTGGTACATGAATTTAAATGGAATGTTACTTTGTCATAAATAACAATGAATATGAAGAATTTTGGAGAAAATGGGAAAACTTAAATGAACTTGGATAATAAAACAAGAAGATTCAGGAAAAACAATAGATAGAATCACAACAAAAAATGCAAAAACAGAAAAATAAAAACAGCTCCCCCCACCAAACTATGCAATGATAATAATGATCAAGCTTGTCCTTGGAAAGTAGATGAGAAAATGTACCTCTTTTTTGTTCCGGAAGTAGAAGATTAAGGGTGGGTACCATCTATGGCTTAAATAGTCACACTAAGTTATTATGTTGTTTTATTTTGTTGACTTGACTTTTTTCTTATTTCTTTTAATTTAATAATTAAAAATTTAATTTTAATTTTCTTTTATTTTTATTTTAAATTAATTTAGTTTCTTTCAATTAATTTAATCTTTCATTAAAATTCTTTAAATGTAAATTAAATTTATTTTTTAATAATTCTTTTAATTTTGTAATGGCCCATTACAAGAGATGACACTTTGGCAAAGATATAGGTGAAGCATCCATCTGAAAATAAAGATGATACAAAACCAAACTATATCAATAAACCTTAAAAATCTTTTAAAATCCAAAATGTTTGCCTTACAACAATCTTATGTAAGTAGAGTGAGAATTATCCACCCTATTTAACTGGCAAGGAGACAGGCTCAGAGAGGTCGACTGAGTTCTTCAATATCAGAAAATATTATGGACAATGTTAAAACAGTTCATTTGTTCTCTTTATAGCTGTCTTTCTGATACGCTAAACTACTATTATCAATGCAATATTATGTCATAGAACATGCTTACTTTTCTTATCATTTTTCTTTGTATTTGTTTTAATCGGACTCATCAAGAACTCTTATTTACCCATGCAATGACTCCCTAATTGATCTTCCTCTATCTAACTTGCATCTGACTAAAATAGTAGCCTCCAACTCCAAGAAGTGTGGGTGTTATCAGAGCAGGAGGGGAAGGACCAGTTCCTGTGATGAATCAACTTTCTGGGAGTAAAGTCTTCCCTCAGTAAGGTGAATGAACCCAGTTCTTCCTCTAAGAGAACCCTACTCAGCATCTCATCATGGTCACATGGAAAGGAGTTTGTTTACCTCCAGTAAAGGTTTACTCACAGAGAGCATATTTCCCTTTTTGGTCACAAGAGATCATACCTAGAAACTTCTAAGTAATCTTCATCATAGAGTGACAACGTTTCTTTCCTGGTAACTGAACTGACCAGTCCAAGAAGGATATAATTCTTAGCTTAGATTATCTTGCAAATCTTAGTTGCTAACTTTGTGACTTTTGATAGACCTTTTTTTTTAAACCTTGGTTTTCTCATCTGTAAACTGAGAGGGCTGGATTGGGCAATTTTAAAGGTTATTTTTGACTCTGACATTTTATAAAATACAGATTTGGAAATTTGAGGGTTAAAGTGGTTTGGTAGAGGTGGAATCAATTGACCACCAGCAGGTAGGGAGAGTTAAAGATCCTAAAGTGGCTAATCATCTCCACTTCATACATCTTCTCTTCCTATATCTGGTCTGGGAGTCTGGGGTACTGCAACTGAGGGCTTATGATGACTCAAGAGGGAAGAAAGGGTGATACTCTTGGAGGAACTGAGGTATGTTGGATAAAGTGGTAGACTGGAAGTCTATAAGATCTCGGTTTAAATCCCACCCCAAACAAGACATGACTCTTTCAGTTTCATTTTGCTCATCTGTAAAATTAGGGGATTGAATTTGCTGACTGCTAAAATCCTTGTGGCTCTAAATCTGTTATCATTAGGTAACATCTAACACTCATTAGTCACTGAGTTGAAATACCCATGACTAATTCTATTCACAATTAGGGATTGATTGATTATAATTCTTTATGTACTAATTTGCTTTGTGACTTTGGACAAGTCATTTCCCCCATTTAGCTTCAGTTGCTTCATTTATAAAATGGAGCAATTAGATTAGATGATCTGTATTAGTCTCTTCTTGCCTTAGGAGTCTATATTTCATAATATAAATTAGAAATCACAAAATGTGGTTAAACATGGAGAATCAATCCTTGAAAGACCCTCCTGGCTCAACTCTCTCATTTTACAATTGAAGAAACTGAGTACTAGAGAGGTGAAAAAACTTTCCCAAGGCCAATTCATTGAGTTAGTTTAATGTCTTTAATGATGATGGATCATTATTGTTTTTACCATAACATCTCATTTATCTGAAACCCAATTATCTGATAACTACCCCTATCAGGAACAAAGGAAGTAAGTGAAAAAGCCTGCTGAGCAGCCAAAAATAGCTTTCACAAAGTCCATGAACTAAAAGCTCATGCATGTTATTCACAGGACAGTCTGTTGGGCCCTTGCTGACAGTTATTTTTGATTTGAATATGTTGATAGCAACCTTGGCTATCTGATTTCCAGGCTTATCACAGACTAGAGCCAGTAGATTATAGAAAGGAGGAGAGAGAATGCCAGAGACAGGTACTTGGACTGGAGGAAGGGACAGCTGACAAATCTGACAACAAGGGAGGTAACAACAGAAAGAAAACCTCACTAATAAAAGGAGTCACAAGGCTCTGGAGTCAAAGACCATTCAATGTGAGGGCAAAGAGTCCTATCCTCTCCAGTAGGATTCAAGAACATCTGAATAATATTATTACACAGATATTACAATGATAATAATTAATTTTCATAAGATTGACCCTAATTGTCCAAGAAAAAATATATTACATTCAGTGTACTCTAAGGTAGGGAAATGCATCATATTTTTTCAGGTAATTAACGATAACAGTTGTAATAATAACAGTGGTAATAAAGCTTTGATGCTTAAAGGGCTAAACTCTCAGTTCTACATATGACCCAGTTAGATGGAAAAACTCATTCCCCAAAAATCCTGATATCTAAGGTTTTATCTTCATTGAACACTTTTTCCTCCAGGTCCTGAAAGCATTCTCCATCCTTTTTTTTCCCTTTTATTTTTCAATTAACAAGCATTAAGTTTTCCTCCCCCATTTAAAAATAAAAAAGAAAAACAAGATCTTCATAACATATATACATAGCGAAATAAAAGAAATTCCCACACTATGTTTGTCTCATTCTCCATCCTGAGTCCATCAACTCTGTCAGGAGGTGAGTTGAGCCATCATCAGTCCTCTATAAATGTGTTTGGTAATTTTATTGATTAGAGATATTCAGTCTTTCAAAGTTGTTTGTCTTTCCATTGCTGATGAATGTGAGTGTGTATGTGAGTGTGTGTGTTATCTTGTTCACTTCCTTCTCTATGGATTTTCACAGGTCTCTGAATCTATCTCCTTAATGATTTCTTATGGCATAATTGTATTCTATTAAATTAATACATTAGAATTTATTCAGCCCTTCCTAACTGATGGAAATTCCTTGGATTTCCAATTCTTTGCCACTACAAAAAGAACTGCTATAAATATTTTTGTACATATAATTCTTTTTCCTTTTTCTTTGGTCTCTGAGGCATAGGCCTAGTACAAGTATGCACTGAAATGATTTGACTCATTCCTCCTGTTGATCCTTTCGTGGCTGAAAAAATTGTGTCCCAGCAGAGTGTTAGGATCTGAATTCTCAAAGACAGAGTTGGAAACCTTAATCAATTTCCTTGTATTGCGGGCTTTACAGCAGAGTTTCATTGATTTCAACTTCACCATAAGTGGCAGAATGGAGCAGTATTATCAGGTGTAATAGAGAGTGGAATAAGGCTTAGACACATGTATTGAAACAAGTGTGTTTACTCTGCAGCCATCCCTTTTCCCCCTTCATTGTTGGCAGGAGTAACTTCTAGACATTTCTATAGAATCTATTTATGAATGGCCAGCACCAAAAAGGGGACAATTTGGTCACGCCTAGAAGGTAGATAAAACTTCAGGGAGCCTGCAAAGGGATCTGGAGATAAAGTCCTCTATCTGGGCAGGTAACACCCAATTACAACAGAGCAGTGTTGACTTACACTTTTTCTTATCAAGGAAATCAGGCATTCATGTAAATCAGAAAAGGATTTGCTGGATGTCAGCTCATTTGATTTTCTAGCTGGGACAGGTATGGTTAAACAAAATATAGATTCTTCTTATCTACAGTGGCCACTATTGCTCCAGGTCCCCCCTACCTCCCCCTGCTTCTCCTGACAACCTCTATAAAAACAAGGCTCTTATCTAGAAACTATAATACTTGAGCACAGACCTCAGTGGACATTAAAGTCTCTCTGCCAATGCCACAGGTCAGGCTCAACTGGAGTCATTTTTGTAGACAGATGATCTTTCCTTATCTCCAGTTGTCTTGGCAATAAAATGTCTCTCTGTCTTGAGATGCTTGTTTAGACTACCTCTGAGAGCAGGGAGCAGGTAGGGTGTCTCTCTGTCCCCCAGAGAGCTCTTTAAAGTTTGGAAGTTTACAATGGGCCAGGCATACAATCTTTCCCTCTTGGAGTAAACGTGGGGTTTTTTTGGGGAAAAAGTCTCGTCTTTTTTTTTTTTTTAACAAATTAATTTCTTTATTTTTAGTTTGCAACATTCCCTTTCATAAATTTAAAATTTTTCCACCTCCCACCCCTTCCTGCTTCCCCAAGATGGTGTGTCATCCGATACAGGATCTACATATACATTCCTATTAAATATATTTTTACATTAGTCATGTTTATAGAAGAATTAGAAGGTATGGGAGGAACCATGAGGAAGAAATAACAGAACAAAACTAAACAAGTGAGCAAATGGTATGCTTCAATCTGTGTTCAGATTCTATATTTGTCTGGATGTGGTTGGCATTTTCCATCATGAGTCTTTTGAAGTTGTTTTAGATCCTTGCATTGCAGAGAAGAGCTAAAAAGTCTCATATCTTTTACATGTCCAGCTGGCAGTTTAAGGTCCAGGAATTTTATGAGGATAGGATAATTTAAATACAATACTTCCAGTAGGACAATACTGCCGAACAGCAGACTTTGGATGATAGCTTCGAAAGAACTGGACTTGAAGTCAGGCTCTGGGTTCTAGTGAGGGCACTGCGATTTACTACAGGGTAACCACTAACAAGTCACTTCCCTTCTCTGTCTCCATTTTTCCTGGGTAAAATGAGAAGACTGGACTTAATGACTTCTGAAATGGATTCCTTCCAGCTGTAAAACCCTCTGACCTCAAGACCTTAAGTGTCCTAGAGAAAGCATAGGGAGGAAGGATAAGTATAGGGAGGAAAAAAGGCAAAGAGGACAGAAAGGGAATTTAAACACAAGTTTCTGGGTGATTCTACTTAAGTCATAGGCTCATCAGTTTAGAGCTGGGAGGGGCCTTAGAGGTCACAAATTCAACACCCTAATTTTACAGATAGGGAACCTAAGTCATAGAGGTGTTAGATGGCTTGCTGAGGGTGAGACATCTTTACATTCTTAAAAATTGTGAGGACTCCAGAGAGCTCTTATTTATGTGGTTCATATTTATCATAAATTTTAAAATATTTATTTATTCATTTAAAATAATGATAATAAACCCATTACATGTTAACATAAATGTTACATTCTTTTATGAAAAATAATTATGTTTTCCAAAACAAAAAAAAAATTATTGAGAAGAACATCTTTTTACATCATTTTGAAAGTCTCTTTACTGTTTGGATTCTCATATATTCAATTTGTTGCTATAAATTATTTTGGTTAAAGTATATGAAAAAAAGTATGAAGTATAAATGACTTTCCCAGGGTCACACAACTGTAGCTATCTGAGGTTGGATTTGAACTCAGGATTTCCTGACTCCCAACCAAGCAGTCTATCAACCAGCCACATAGCTGCTCCTCATTGACTTCATGGAGATAAGTATTTGAAAAAGGAAGGAGTATTTTAATATGCAAATAAGGTTTTAGTATTATGCTGAAGATCATTTTGACCTTGCAAATCCCTTGAAAGGGTCTTGGGGACCCCAGGAGTCTTCAGACTACACTCTGAGAACTTCTATGCTAGAGCTTTCCTAAAATCAAACTGAATGTCTTAGGACAATGGCCTCCAAAGTGATATGGAAATACTCTAGAAGGTACACAAGGCAATCCATTGCTTTTTTGAGGTTTGAACTCATTCTTTCTTGTTTTCTCCTGGAGATGTATTGCTTGTAGAAAAGGAGAGAGAGGAGATATCACTACTTTCTTGAAGTATCTGAAGGGCTTTCTTCTAAAGAGAGGAGAATTAGGACCACTGTGGTTTACACCTTCTATGGATTGTCACTCAGAAAACTCCAACCTGCTGAGTTTCATCAATAAAGGCCCAGTTCTACCAAAGCCTGGAGCCTTCAGTTATTAATGAGGAGAAATTGGTAGCTAAGATACAGGGAAACTAGTCACTGGGACTGTCTCAAACACAATTCTATGACTCTTTTATGAGTTAGCATCCAGTAATCTCTCTTCCCTCCTTCCCTCCTTTGTTGCTGACCTGGTCCCCTGAGCAAGCTCCCACCATCCTTTCTTCTGTGTCAAATAAATAAATTCAAAGTAGTTATAACCATGAGTCAGATATCCATAGCACCTGTGTGCTACCCCACACTCAGCACATACCTACTCTCCCCTCCTTTCAATCTTTTCATCACCTCACTACAGTACCCATTTGTTAGCTCTGTGTGCCATGATACAGAGTGGGAACATTATCTAACTAACTTTCTATTTTTGGTGGGAGAAAATGGTTTTCCAAATTGAAATTCACTCGCTTGACTAGTTACATGGATCAAATTAATTGAATAATTGGTTAACAGTTATTATTTATAAATTCATTTTATCCCCATAATATAATGAAGCCTACTCAACCATATTACTCTTTTGAAAAGTATTGCTATATTTTAGTGAGAGCAAAAATATTTTTGTATTAAATAAAATTATTTTAAACTAATATTTTTTCTTTATCTCATCCATCAAAATGTCTGTTTTCTGTAACATGTGATTTATATATAATATTAATACAGTAATCCATGTTTATATTTTACAAATAAATATATGTATATTGAGGATGTATGCTCAAAAAATTTTGCTAACAAGGATGTTTTTTAAAGAAAATTTAGAGAATACTGAATTAGGAGTTAGTGAGTTATTTGTCACTAGAAGTCAAGACTAGATGATGTACTTGTGGAGTTTTATAGGTGAGATTCATGATCTGGATTGAGGTTGCACTACAATCAGGGTTTTCTAACATGGAGTCCATGAACTTGGTTTTTTTTTTTGAATGATCACTTTATTATAATTGGTTTCCTTTGTAATCCTGTGTTGTTCATGCTATACATTTAAAAATATTATTTTGAGGAGCTATCCATAGACTTCACTAGACTGCCAAAGGAATCCATGATACACACAAAAAAGGATAAGAACTCAGAATTAAGTGGTTTTCTGAAGTCCCTTCCAATTCTAAGTATATAATATGTTGTGAAACAACTTATTTTTCTTCCTTTCAAAGACCAGTGATGTGTTGACCTCTATTTTGTCTCATTTTAGCAGTCTTATTTGGCCTACCCATGGTTTTAGGGTTAGGGAGTGACTATTCATGAAGTCCTGAATATGGTATTCAATCTAGTGAAGGTTGTTACATTGTAATCAGTCTCACCTTCAAAAGGGAAGACCAACTATGATTAAGTGTGGTAGGAAATTAATTAAATGACTACTTTATTGAAAATCTGCTCATTTCATCTCTCTGCCCTGGTAGGGCAAAAACATAAAACTTACAGGGTGCAGCTTGATGTTTCAACTTTCCTTCACCAAGTCCCTGACCCCAGTCAAGTTAGTGGAGAAATCTAGTAGGAATAACCTGCAATAGATTTCTCACCTATCTCACTTGATATAGGAGAAGTTCTAGCCCAGGAGTTGGCAATTTTTTAGAAGTAGTATGCCAAGGATCTGCATCCCTTTGCTGTGCCAGGGAACAGGAGGTAAATGATTTAGTATGGTTTAAGGGGCATTAAGGAGGTACAATTCACCTAAACTTCCCTGCCCTACCAAATGACTGAAGTTCTATTAGAGCAAAGAATTCTTTATCTTTTTTGCATGTGTCAAGGACCCTATTGGAAGGCTGGTGAAGCCTAAGAACTCTTTTCTCCAGATAATGTTTTTAATGCATAAAAAATACATAAGATTACAAAGTAAGCCAATTAAATTGAAATACAGGAAAGTGGATTGTATGCAAAGTTGTTTAAGACAAGATTCCTTTCCAGAATGTGCTCACAAGTGTAGTAGGAGAAAGGAGACATGTGTGTAGAGAAGTACAAAATTACATGTGACAAGTGGATACGTTTGGAAAGCCATGACAAGAAATACTATAGGGAATCAACAAGAGATGAATAGATAGATTGCTGAACAGTAGTGAGTTCATGTCTAGATTTCATTTTAAAATTGAGGTGAAAGGTGAAATTTCCCTTATGAAATTGGAGAGTGGCAGTCTCCTAGCAAAAGGAAGTGCCAACGGCCAGTTGGTTATTTATTTCTTTCCAGCCCTCTATTTTTATGATAGGGTTGTAAACGAGGATGTTGGGGAGCTAATAAAGAAAATGGCACCACGGCAAATAAATAGCAGAGTCCTTGCCCATGTGGCACCTGTAGTCTAAAGGTACTCATGATGCAATCTTAAGGCTTATTTGTGGCCCCAGAAGGGAGTGGAGCAGCAAGGGAGTAGGACCCAGGACAGTCAAAAGATATAAGGAGGGAAGTACTTTCTCCCTCCCTCCCTCCCTCCCTCTCTCCCTCTCTCCCTCTCTCTCTCTCTCCCTCTCTCCCTCTCTCTCTCCCTCTCTCCCTCTCTCTCTCTCTCCCTCTCTCCCTCTCTCTCTCTCTCTCTCTCTCTCTCTCTCTCTCTCTCTCTGTTTCTTTGTCTCTCTCTCTGTTTCTCAAGATAGACATATAGATAGATATGAAAAGAAGACCTTGAAGTAGGAAGTCCTGGGAAAAAAATAGTGCGTGGAAATGGATGTAGGCTGTGAACAAGGGAATCAGAGAATTTATGGGACAGGAATGTAGGAGGGGAAGAGGACTGCAGAGAGAATCCACAGTCACCTTTATTTCGGAAAAGTAGACATTAACATGGATTAATTCTACTAGAAGATCTTAAAGGCAAAATAAAACTGTGAGGACAAGGTCAGCAAACTACACTGTGACTGAAGTAAATAAGAATGTACACTTCAAAAAAAAAAGTACACTTCAGGGATGACATTCATTGCCAGTGAAAAGTCTTTCCAGAATTAACTTTCCAGGCTTATATTGTGGTGATATTAAAGTTCCTCCCTATTTGTAACCAGGAAGCAACCAACATTGTCAACATAAAAATACAAAGACCTTCTAAAAGGTCAAATAGGTAAAAATGAAGGATGGCGATGTTGCAATTGCAAATGCACTCTGGAGAGTGATGGGCTGCATGCAGAGAAGTAGGGTAGGAATTTGAGACCAGGTCTTGCAAGATTCAATTTAATTCAACAGAATATGCTGAGGAAATATGATCACCATTTTAAGTATATAATAGGCTTTACATGGAAGAAAAGATTAGATTTGTTTTGCTTTGCCCTAGAGTTCAGAAATAGGAGCATTGGGTGGAAGTTAATGTGAGAGGTTTTTGTTTAAGGAAACATTTCCTAATTAGTAGACATATTGAAAAAATAGAATGGGCTATTTTAGAATGGAGTGAGCTCATCAACAGTGGATGATATCAAGCAAAGGCTGGATGATCACTTATTCTAAATATTCTAAATGGGATTTCTGCTCAGCTCTTTGAAGCCTCTTTCATTTCTAGCAGGGCAGTTAGGTGGTACAGTGGATAGAGCACCAATGCAGGAGTCAGGATGGACCTGAGTTCAAATCTCACCTCAGACACTTGACACTCACTAGCTATGTGACCTTGGGCAAATCACTTAACTCCAATTTGGCTCATCTTCACTCATCCTGATGAATATCTGATCACTGGATTCAGATGGCTCTGGAGGAGAAGTGAGGCTGGTGACCAACACAGCCTGCCCTCACTCAAAACAAAGTCAAGTGCAAATCATGTCATTATTTTTCTGATGGCATGGTCTTCTTCAGTGACGAGGGACAAACACACACACACACCTATCTCTAGTAATAAGTGAATCTCCAGCTCCAGTAGGATGCCCAAGTCTAGGGTCTATTAATCCGGAAACTCTTGCTTGCCATCATCTGGTTGTTAGAACTACCTGAAAAGAAACAATGGGTGTTAGGCAGCATATATATTTTGACATTAATTGTATAGACAACACATGTAAATACCTTTCTTAACTTTTCAGTTGCATGTATAAGTTTATAGAAAAAGTCTAGTCTTTTATTGATTAAATCATCTCTAAGAGCAGAATTTCAGAGTTAAAAAACATTTTAAAGATCCTGTCCAAAACTAGGGACCACAAAGAGGCAGTAATTTACCCAAAAGTGTTCTCTTCCTTTTATTTTCTTTCTTTCCTTCTCTCCTCGCTTCTTTCTTTCTCTTCCTTTTTTCATTCCTTCCTTCTTTCCTTCCTTTCTTTCTTTGAATGGAAGTGTGTGAGCTAATTAAGGGTCCAATTCCATTGCTGATCAACATGGGAGCTTTGAAATGCTCCATTTCTGGCCTAGTTCAATCATCCTTATGTAAACTGGCAGCTGCCCTCCCCTACTCTCTCCCAATGTTTCACTATATTGGTGCTGAATTTAGTGCAGGTTTTTGGTTGGCTTAGCCCACTGAGACTGGGAACTCTAGAGCTCAATAGATCCTTTAGCCTCAGTCTCCCCAGTAGGTTGGATTTCAGGACTGAACCACTATATTCACAAGTCACATAGCTTTCAGTAACCCCTTTTGATAAAAGAAGAGATTCAATATGAGAAAGTAACTATATAGTAGCAAGCAATCTGAAATTAAGGAGATAAAAATATTTCTAGTAACTAATTTCTAATCATATTTTTTTGTACAAATTAGTTAACTTGTATTGTAATATTTCTTTGAAAAGTACTAAGAATCTATCAGCCCACAAATCATTATAAACCAATGATCTAAAACTTGGTATACTCAAAGTTTTAAGAGTTTAGCACCATATTACTGAGGATGGTATTAATTCTACTGTTTTATTTTCTTTCCTGCCAATGAAAGATTATAGTAAAAGCTTAGCTATTTAGAAATTTTTATTGCTAGGCTTTCCCCTTACTTACCAATGGTTAATGGTAACTGATATGTATAAGAATAACATGTAGCCACGTTCTGAATCAGTACATACAATGTGCATTGGGACTATAGTCTTGGCTTGGAATCTTGTTCGTAGGAGTGCCTGGGTTCATTGGAACCTGGGTACATAGGACTCTGTAGATGTCTCCAACTTGTAGAATCCCTGCACAGACTTTTGAGGGAAATAGTGTAGAGACTCTTCCATGGTGAATTAAACTCTAAATGAAGTCCTATACAAGACAGAATGCTGATATTAGAGTTGTGCTGGGAGAAATTAGTCCATGGCAGCATAAGGTATCATCATCTGTCCTGATAAACTTCTTTCTCCACAGCAGTCATAAGTCTAGGACCAAATACTGTCCTGAGACTCCCATTCTAGGAGAGATGATCTACTCAAGACTAGAGGAAACCTTGAGGCAGACTTGACTTGACTGATGATTGGAGAGTGAGCACTTCAAACATAACATCTATATAAACCAATCTGGCTCCAGCACTCCCCTGATCCTAATTGTAACTACCAAGCAGGCCATTCTGGGTTTACTATGCCTTTTTCTTTCCCAATCTTTTGCTTGGCAATTGATAATCGATAATATTATTTTTGCCATTATAAAGGGGCATATAGCAATATACTTTCCTATGATTCTACTCAGAATTTCTTTGCCTAGGAATTGCAGGATGACCATGCTGAAGCTCCCTTACCTGGACATCTGAACTCCTTCATGTCAATCCATATCGCTATCATCCCTCACGTGTCCCTATCCCCCCTTTATTACCTTTCAGTTGTGTCCTCTAGAACCATGGTCTATAGTAAAAAAGATTGCCTTTTGTATTAGACTTATGTTCTCCCCTCAGAAATTACTTTGTCTTTTGTATTTATAGGTATGCATGTTGTTTCTCTCCAATATAATATGAGTTCCTGGATAGTAGAGACAGTGTCATTTTATCTTTGTATCATCAGAACCTGGCACAGTGCATGGCACATAGCAGGTATTTAATAAATGCTTACTGAATTGAACTAAACTAAATCATTACAGTTAAAATATCTGAATCAGTCTAAACTGATTCAGTATTGGAAATGACAGGGTCGATAAAGCAGCATGGTTAAAAGTCAGGCCCGAACACATGAGGTAATGCCATATGTGAGACTGTGGAGTAGGAGTATTTAATCTGTGAATGGGGGAGGACAGCAGAGAAAAAGAGGCAATGGGGAAGGAGGGGGAATGAGAAAGGGGGGAGGGAAGGGGAGAGAGAGAGAGACAGAGACAGAGAGAGACAAAGAGGTGAAATGTAATTTAGGTGAGTCAGAGGAGATTCCGTGGGAATTAAGGCTGGAATTGGCAGTCCAGAGTGTTCTCTGGAACTCTCTATGAGTAAGAATATCTGCTGTGGGGGTTGGGATGTTTATAAAGTTCTAATTCTGTTCTCTCCTTCCTCCTCCCCTCCAGTAACACTAGTATTAGGAAGTCATATTGAGAAAGCCTAGTTAGATTTTGTGGTATACAAAATATATATTTTAAAATGGGAAGTTTCTAAGCTCCCTGCAGTGGTTTCCTAATGAGAAAAAAAAATTGGGAGTGGGGAGACAAGTGTGGAACATGAATGACAACAGTGTGATTATGGGTGACAAATTCTATAACACCCAAAGTTTGGGCCTTCATAGACCTACTGCAGAGAGATTGGTGTTTGTGCCAAAGAATCAGCAAAGGCTCAGTCCTTGATGTATATACCATTTGAGATCATTCCTTTACTTCTGTCCCCGTTCCTCCATAGGGCTTGTTTGGTAAAGCTCAGAAACTTGAGGTAAGGTGAGAGAGTTTAACTTCAAAGTTAGAAAATGAGCTTGAGCTTCTGCTGGAAGAGAGGGTGGGGGTGGGTCGGAGATGGTGCTCATACTGGCTGGTGGAAAAAAAAGTCCTCTACAGATTTATGTTGGGGAAACATATTGACCTCTCTCTATCTACTCTCTTTCTCTACTGGTATAGAGCTGCTCATAGAATTTCAGGCTTGGAAGGGATCTCAGCAGCCATCCAGTTCAACCTGTGCTCAAAAGAACTCTCCACTACATACTATATATTTTGGGCCATGTCTGGCAAAGCCCACTCCAGTGGTTCAGGTTCAGGTTCAGAAATGAGACATACATTCACCATCCTTAGTTCTACTTTCCCACAGCCACTATCTTTTTTTCTCTCTTATAAGTGCACAGAATTTTGTATAGTTGGAATTGATTGCTTAAATGTTTTTTTGGTGATGCTATTCTCAAGATTAAGAAAGGGAGTAGGAGTGGTGGGAATCCTGAAAGGAAGAACACGGTTGATTATGTTAGAGAGATGGTGATTAAACTGTAATATGAAGGGTGTTGGTTAAAATTTAGGAAAACTCCCTGATAAATAATGTAAGATATTGGAAAAAAGGTTGAAGAAATTAGAAATGTTCTAAATTGAGAAGAAAAAACTTGTGGGGGTTATGATCACTGTTTTAAAATATCTGAAGTAATCTTAATTGGAAGAAAGATTAGACACAGTCTGCTTTCCCAGAGGCAGAACAAGGAATAAGGGTTGGAAATTACACACAAGCAGCTCACTTAGATGTGAAAAAAGGAGAAAATCATGAAACCATTAGAGCTATCCAATATGGAAAGATTTCCTGTGGTTGCTCCCCATCACTGGGGATATTGGCAATGTTTGATAAGGGATTTTTGTTGGGGTACAATTAGAGCTAAATGACCTCTGAGGTCACATTTTCCAAATATTCTCTGCAAACTTTAAAGTGTAAATGGGACATTTATTTTGGTGTAGCTATAGGAATACATGACAGTTGTTAATAGACACACTCTGATCCACAAGTGTTATTAACTAAAGTTCCAAGGTAACCTGCATAGTACTGGTACTAGCTACCAGTAGCATGATGGGAGTTGAAAGAAATTTATTCACCCCCAAACTGAGTGTCAAATGGGTCTATTGAAGTTCCTGCAGAGAGGAATGTAGCCAAAGGAAAACCAAACCAAAACAAAATCCTAACAGATTAAACCTGCCATTTTGACTGGATGGGGCTGTGAGTCTGACTCACAAAAGAGCTGAAAAGCCCTGATAGGCCACCTCAGGAATGGGTTGTTATCACTTTATTGTTGGGGAAAGGCTATCCAGTTATGGGAAAGACACATGGTTCAGGAGAAGCAGCTTAGTGCTCAGAGGATAAAGTAGTGCTACAGAGGATATCAGTAGCCTGGCAGATATACTTTTGTAGGGCAGCAGCAAGTGGCAACTTCAGAGGCAGAAAAACAACTTCTAGCTGTGGTGCAACTGTAGGAACACAAACTGTTTGCATCAAACGTTTCCTCTTTCGTCTCCTATGAGTAACAAGGGGATTTTGGTACAAAAGTATACCCTTGTGTGTACTGGGGAGTCAGGGAGGAGTTTCTTTTTTTCTTCTCTTACGTTTGCTTTTTATTAAATGCCTTTGCTTTAAATAAATGTTCTATCAGTTGATATAATGAATGGGAAACAAGAGACAGAGAGGTTCATGAGTTGAGATTTTGAATAGATGTTGAACCAAAGATTACCTTGCCCTAAGATATAGCTTTTAGGGGTCACAAAAGAGCTGAAATAGCCCTGAAAGTTATGGGTTAATTAACAGAAAAGTTGTTATCCCACTGTTGGGAAGAGACCACCTAACACCTGCAATTCAGTAGAGAAGTTCCCTGGTACAAAAGAAAAAAGGAAAATCTTTTCTTTCTAAATAGTTTAGGCACAGTCCTTCCTGTTAGTGAAGTCTGACTCTGTGGCATAAAATCACTCTTGTTATCCTGTAATAAAGTTTGTCTTCCCAGGTTTCCCACTTATATTTTAAAGCTCCCAGATAATATTTGAAAAAATGTCAGGGTTTTTAGGGACCTCAGAGGTCATTTGAATCTAACTGTATCTTAAAAAAATCCCCTATCAAACATTGCCCAAATCTCCAGTGATAGAGGATATCTTTCCGTCCTGCATAGCTTTAATAGTTTCAAGATTTTCTCCTTTTTTTTTTTTGCAGTCCTCGTTCTGTAGTCCCCAGACCTTCCTATACTTCCATTATCTTAGACATTGTATGTCTGATGACAGTGAGCTTCCTTTTGATTTTTGTGAGGATCAAGTGAGGTAATGCCTATAGAGTACTTTGTAAAACTTAAAGCACCATGAAAATGTTAACTATTGTTTTTTTCCAAGTCTATATTGTTCTCATCAAAAGTTAGTAAAAAAAAAGCTCGTAAAGCTTCCATATATGCTGCCAGACTAGGTAATATAGAAATTCATGTTGTTTACAAGATCCTTACTTACTTCCCTCTGACCACCCTATCTCTGAGACATTTTCCTCTTTGGCACCAAGTCACTGCTAAGAATCTTTCTTCTTGGGGACAGAGAATATGGCCCTTTCTCCTCTTGCCCTATACCCTCCTATTCATCATGCTTACTGTGGAAGAAAGGAGCTGGCCACCCAAGAGTAACCAAAAATTTATCAAACTGCTATGCTAGATGGTAGGAGGAAAGATATCTAACTTGTAGTCAGGAGATATAGATTACAGTCACAGCTCTGCCATTAACTAGCCATGTGACTGAAACTCCATTTTACATCTGTAAAATAGGGATGGATAGCACAATCTGTCCGTCTTATCTCAGAAAGTTGTTAGGAGGATCAAATGAGATAATGTATTTGAAAGCCTTTGT
The DNA here is from genome assembly GCA_023548195.1 of Bettongia penicillata ogilbyi. NCBI lineage: Eukaryota > Metazoa > Chordata > Mammalia > Diprotodontia > Potoroidae > Bettongia > Bettongia penicillata. Next base: position 2,125,479 of record JAJHZJ010000574.1, on the reverse strand, counting down.
CAGCTTAACAGTTCTATGCAAATGGAGAGTTTATCATTTTTATTGTGCTCACAAAAAACGTAAAGTCTCAGAGCAGAGGGAAGCTCTGAAAAAGGCCCAACACAAACGTAAATTATCATCCTATTATCTTTATTCCATGTGGTACAGCCAAAAGGATGATGGATTTGGAGTCAGAAAACCTGACCTCAAGTCTTATCCCTGCCATTTTCTGTACAACCTTGGGCAAGGTATGTTGTAGCTGTGATACTTTTTCTGTATGCATTGAATTGTGTGTGTGTATTCATCCTTCGTTGCCAAAGAAGACCATGCCATCAGAGAAATGATGACATGACTTGCACTTGACTTTGTTTTGAGTGAGGTAGGGCTGTGCAGGTCATTAGCCTCATTTCTTCTCCTGAGTCATCTGAATCCAGTGACCAGATATTCATCTGAGGCAATTGGGGTTAAGTGACTTGCCCAAGGTTGCACAGCTAGTGAGTGTCAAGTGTCTGAGGTGAGGTTTGAACTCAGGTCCTCCTCACTCCTGTTCTATCCACTGCACCACCTAGCTGCCCCATGCATTGAATTAGATAAGTGATGAATTTCCTTCCAGTTTTCAAATTCTGCGTTTCTGTGAAATCAGCCTCTCTGGGCTTCAATTTCCTTGTCTATAAAGTTACAAAGACTAAATGACCTCTAAGATCCTTTTCAGTTCTAAATCTGTGATCCCATTCTTTAAGGAGGGAACAGACTTTATGCATCTATCCTCCATCAGCCTCAATTTCAAAATGATATAGTTAGATTACTGGTCTAGGAATCAGGGTGCCTGGGTTCTAGACATGATCTGACTTTTCACTCCAAAACTTTCATCTTATATCACCTTGGCCAAATCACTACCCCTCTTTTCTGTATCCTCTTAAAATGAAGGGTTTATTAAAGACCAAAGACTAGTGGGCATGTAAAACCCCCTGCAACTCCAGGACTGCTTGCCTGCTCAGAGGGTGATATTTTGACAAGTTGAATTAAGGTTCCCTGGGACTCTGCTCAGAGACCCCTAATCCTGGAGCCTGAATAGCACTTTCCCTCCTAGTTTTATTTACATTATAAACAAAGCAGGGGTAATGTCAGGACCCAGTTTCTGGACAACTGAGGCTAGGCTCAACTAAGTGCTTTCTCCAAATTTGTCTGCAGAGGGAAGGACAAAGGTGGGTCCTTCAGTAGGCAGACAACAGGTGAAAGGGACGGGACTAGACAATACCCATTGAGGGCTACTTCAGTCTGGGTCCATTCCAAGTGCTGAAGAAGATAGCTTGGTTTGTGAGGGAAGCTACCTTTAAGCTGTTTATTACCTCCCTGAATTACTAAGCAAATATTGACAGAAGGATCCAGTGTCCCCAATGAGCTACCTGTTGTCTCACCTGGCACATCTCTTCATGGGGGTGAGAGTGGGACTTAACTCTCTCTGTAGCCCTGGAGGGGCATTCTTCTGCCAGGAAAGTGAAAAATGCACAAAAACAGGCAGAGACAAACTTGTAGAGGCCATATAAATACAGATACATTTGCTTTCCATGAGGCCCAGCAGCCTGCAGGGATGGACTGATACCAAGTAGCTTAAGCACAAACAGGAAAGAGCCCAATGCTTCCACAGCAGCACCTATGAGAAATTGCCTCAATTTTCTCATCTGTAAAATAGGAATAGAGAGCCATTTCCTATCTCTCTACTGGAAGGGAAAGGGAAAGAATGAGATGCGTCTGGCCTTGGAAATTCTGCGAAAGTCAGTCAATAAACAATGTCCCTACTCTGTTCCAGGAACTGTACAAGGTGCTGGGGATATAGACACAGAAATGAAATGGTCTTTGTTCTAAGGCAGTGTACATTGTAATGGAGTAACTATCATGTAAATATATGTATATGTAAATATATAGATATATGCAAATATATACAAAATAAATAAAACGTCATTTTTTTTTTCCAGGAAAGGCATTAGAAGCTACAAGGATGGGTTAGAGAGGGCATCATGAAAAGTTGTTTTTGTTCAGTCATTTTCAGTTGTGTCCAACTCTTCATGACCCCTTTTGGGGGGGTTTTCTTGGAAAAGATATTGGAGTGGTTTGCCATTTCCTTACTCAGCTTATTTCAGAGATGAGAAAACTGAGGCACACAGAGTTAAGTGACTTGTCCAGAGATATATAGCTAGTGTCTGAGACCAGATTTGAACTCAGGTCTTCTTGACATCAGGCCCCACACTCTCCACCAGCTGCTCTCATGAAAGGTAGAGGGGACCATTTGAGCTGAACTTTGAAGGAGGAGGGGGATTATAAAATGGAGAGGTTAAAGTTTAGGAAATGCATTTTAGGTATTTGGGCAGTGGAATGTTGTATGAGGCAGAGCAAGAACGTTTTTCTACAGAAGCAAAGTAGGCTATGGGAAGGAAATTAATGTATAACAATTAATGTGTGTTGGAGTCTGATTGTGAAGGACTTTATATACCAAAAGAGTAGGTATTTGATCCTAGAGGCAGTAAGGGGCCGTTGGAGCTTCTTGAGAAGGCGAGTGCTATGGTCAGAACTCTACTTTAGCAATTTTTCTATGAAGGCAATATGGAGAGTGGTTTTGGAAAGACAGGAGGCCGAGAGACTAGTGAGGGCTATTATAATATAAGAAGCATCCTGGTATGTTTGTTTTCCTTCAGGACCTCCAACTGCTTAAACATCCATTTTTCTTAGCCCCAGTTTTGGACCTGCTCTTGTAGTATATTTCTGTATTGCATGGGTTTGGTTTACCAGCTGAGTTTCCTCTGTCATGCAACAGTTAAAAAAAAAGAAGCCTTAGCTCTTTCTGACCCTCCCTCTTTCCAGGGAAATGTGTGTGTGGCTTCTGTGCTGGCGCCTTTTTGCAAATTTTTTGGCAAAGATGAGACAAATAGCTTCTGTGGAAATTATTTATTTAGTATTAATGGGGCAAAGCTAGAACCTGACTAGACACTTCACGTAAACAGGATCAGTCCAAACAGAGCTGTTTGAAGCCAGAGATTTCCAATGACCCCGGGAATTGTACCAAGAGCCAGAGATGTCATATTTATAGAAACTCTGTCAATTTTACTCCATGTTTAATCCCAAGTATAACAAACCCAAGAATCCCCCCAGACAGCAGTATTTTTGATGGATAAAACTGGGGAAGGGGTGTTATTTTTTGTAGTTGTAGAACCCACAGCTGGGAGTGGGTGGAAAAGTGGGGACTGTGATGGTATGGGTACATGGATGATACTTTCAAGAAGTCAGAAAAACAGTCAATTAATTAAAAAATAATTAATATTCAGTTTTCTAGGGACCTGAAAGGTTGCTTGGAGTGCTCTGTAAAGTGTTCACCTTCTCAGTGTCTTAAGGAATTCTTTATCACTGTTAGCAGTTTATAATGCTCAAAATGGAAAGACTCCTCGGGAGTCAGAGGACCTAAATTCCAACTCACCTCTCATATTTACTGCCTGTATAACCTTGGTTTAGTCGGTTAATCTTTCTGAGCCTTAGTTTTCTCATCTGTAAAATAAAGGGATTGTATTAAATGGTCTCTGCGGGTCCTTTCAGTCCCAGATCCTATGGTGCCTTGAAATGACCTAGCTCATGTCTTGGCCTCTGGATGGGACATTATAGGCTAATGGTCTGAAATATTGAACTGAAGTTGAAGTCTCAGAAGCAGAAATGCATTGTCAGCATGGAAACCATGGAGGTAAATGGAAGAGGAAGAGCTCACATCCAAAGACTACCATTAGAGTCTTGAACTGGAGGGAAGTTCCAGGAACTTAGGGAAGTACTTATATCATGTCTGAGAACTCTTTGAGCTCTAGGAGAACAACCTGATATTGGCATTGCACATGTGGGTCAGTTACTAACATTTTGGCCATCTACATTAAGAACCCTCTATTTGATACTTGATGTGTGTCAATGGGGAGCAGTTCACTGAACAGAGGATATGAGGCTGGCCTTGATGTTCAGAAGGACTGGCTTCAAACCCTGTCTCTCAGACACACTAATTATGAAACCGTGGGCAAGTTACTTGACTTCTTAGTACCCCCAGGCCATTCTCCAAAACTATTGCAGAGTAGGAATTAGTGAAGGAATTTCTGCCCCTGGTTTTCTTTACATCAATGAAATCACAAATCCCAGTCTCCAAAATAAAAAGATACCTATTCATTGGGCTAGTGCTGGAAACTACTGCTGTAGAAGTGGCACAGAGCCATCAATCCTGCCTCTTCTGAAAGAAATGTTGGGCATCTCTGGGTTATAAAGGGAAACAAAAGGAAACTCCAATCATCTGCTCTTTTATAAATCATTCACAAAGGTAAACAATTAATACTATCTGAAAGGAAAATGAACTTTCTCTTGAGAGAATGAGTTCCTTGCTACTGGAGTCTTTGAGAAGAGGCTAGAGAACATTTGTTAGAGTTGGTCTAACATCCATCTTTTTACTTTCACCACTCAAATGCAGGGACTGCCTATCTAGACTGCCTAAGTACTTTTCTAACAGGTCCTTCCATCTCCAATGTCATCTATGACTTTACTTTCAGCTCACTGTCTGGTCTGCTCTACTTTCTACCAGCTGCTTTGCCCCATAGGGGGCCTGTCATCCTCTCCCTCCTACTTTCCTCCTATTTCCCCCTTTTGGTTTTGATTTTCTCTGTTAGAAAGTATGAGACAGTTAGGTGGCAGAGTGGATAGAGCACTAAACCTGGAGTCGGGAAAGCTCATCTTCCTGAGTTCAAATCTGAACTCAGACACTTACTAGCTTCGTGACCCTGGGCAAGTTACTTAACCCTGTTTGCCTTGGTTTTCTCATCAGTAAAATGAATTGGGGCAAATGACATGGCAAACTACTTCACTATTTTTTTCTCAAAAACCCTAGATGGGGTCATGAAGAGTCAGACATCACTGAGAAACAACTGAACAACAAAATTAGAAGGCAAGATATTTGGAAGAATCAACTACTTTGGTTTTTTGTGACTCTTGCATTTCACACAGTGCTTGGCACACAGTGTGTAATAAATGCTATGTCTGTCTATATGATTTATCTATCTATCTATCTATCTGTCTATCTATCTATCTATCTATCTATCTATCTATCTATCTATCTATCTATCTATCCATCTATCATTTTGCTTGTCTTTCATGCCATGGGCAGAATAATTTTTTTTTAAACAAAATTGTTTTTTGTCAAACTAGTGTTACACCTCTATCTAAAAATCTTCAGTAACTCCCTGTTGCTAATCAAGTCCAAACTTCCTTGCTTTGCATTCAATGCCTTAAACAATCTGATACACCCTACCTTTTTGACTTTATCTCGTATTATTTCCCTTAATGGACTTGAAACTTCAGAAAAACTAAAAAGTCTCTGGCCTCTAAAACACACCCCATGCTTTCCACAGCTTACAATTTCTGCTATGCTTAAAATGCCCTCTATTGTCCTCTTTGCCTGTTCAATTTCTACACATCCTAAAATGTCTGATGCCACTAAATCACAGAACTGTAAAACCTCAGAACTGGTAGGTTTTAGAGCCCACCTATGTTAACTCGGATCTTAAAAAAAAAAAATCTACTCTATATCATAGCTGAGACCATGGAGTTATATTTAAAAAACTCCAGTGATGGGGGAATCTACTATCTGCCAAGGCAATCTATTTAGTATGGAGAAGTTATATCTTAAATCAAGCCTAAATTGTCGTTTCTGCAACTCTCATTACTCCTAGTTTTGCCCATTTTTTGTGTTGCTCTAACTCTCTTAATTTAGCCTGTAATACCTTAGTCTTTTTTTTTGCCTCCATATTGTACAACTGACTTGGTCTGATCTTGTGGTCTACTAAAAACCATATCTTTTTGAGACAAACTCATGTTTCCTTATGCTTCTATAACATATCCATGAAATAGATTTTTTGTAAAACAGATGAGATATTTATTTTGATAAAGTTTTATCTTATTAGATTCAGTTCATTGTTCTTACCTTTCAAGATCTTCTTGAATCCAGATTCTCTCCCAGCTTTCTATTATCTGTAAATTTGATAAACATCTATATTTTTATGCAAGTCATTGATAAAAGTATTAAACAACATAGGGTCAAGTATAGATCCCTGGGATACTCCAGTGAAGACTTTCCAAGTTTATCATAAGTCATTAGTGATCTAGTCTTTTGAGTTCTATAGAAGGCACATTAAAATCTCTCTGGGATCTTGGTACTATAGGTAATTCTATTGGAAGTCTATGCAAGTTTCTTCTGGGTCCACATACCAAAGGGTATCTGAAATTTTCTCCAAAGCTCTCCCTCTTCTGTTCCTACTACAAACTTTCCTTAGCTTCTTTTAGATACCACATTCTACATCTACAGGAAGCCTTCCTTGACATCTTTTAAATCCAATGCCTCCTCTCTGTTAATTATTTCCTATTTATCCTATATGTAGCTTGCTTTGTATATATTTGCTTGGATGTTTTCTCTTCTATTAAATTATTTGCCTCTTTTTGTATTTCCAGTGCTTAGCATAGTGCCTGGCACATAGAAGGCACTTAATAAATGTTTTTGATTGGTTGATATGCTAACAAAGAAAACACATTGGAAAAACTGAATATAAACTAAACACACTGGAAAAACAAATATAGCCTAAAACAACAGAGAGAAATTTTTTTCAAATTTAATAACTATATTCATGAATAGTCTCTCTAATAGGTCCCTACAGATACGAACAGGTTGATATTTATCCCAAATGAGACCCTACATGTAGCAAGGCTGTAGACTTATTCTGTCAAAATTGGTTGGTTGTTGTCCTTTGTCTTCGAAGAGGACCAAAATGACATCACCATGATAAAGTGAAATTTCAGTGTATCCTGACTGTGGTGGATCAGACCAATATGAGCTAAGAATGCTCTACCACAGGTTGGGCACAGATAATCCGGGTGAATATTTGGGGTGGATATCCCAAATTTGTACATCTTGTGTTTACTTTGTGCTGTCTCAATTCTGCTTTGCTCAAAGATCGCAGGACCCTTTCTGTTATGGGCATGCCGTGCTGAGCGATCCTGTGCCAGTGTTTTCCATGTTGCACAATCAAATCCAAAGTTCTTGAGAGAGACCTTGACAGTATCCTTGTATTGCTTCTTCTGGCCACCATGTGATCACCTCCCTATGCAAGTTCTCCATAAAATAGTCTTTTTGGTAAGTTTACATTTCGCATTCAAACAACATGGCCATCCCATTGGAGTTGTGCTCTCTGAAGCATAGTTTAAATACTTGGCAGTTCAGTTCAGGCAAGTACTTCAGTGTCTGGTACCTTATCCTGCCAGATGATCCTCAGAATCTTCCTAAGACAGTTCAAATAGAAGCAATTCAGTGTCTTGGCATGGCGCTGGTAAACTGTCCATGTTTCACAAGCATATAACAATGAGATCAGCACAAAGTCTCTGTACATGTTCAGTTTGGTAGTCAGTCTAATACCTCTTCTCTCCCAAACTTTTCTTCAGAGCCACCTCAAAACTGAGTTACCTCTGGCAATGCATGCATCAACTTCATTGTCAATCCATTTGTTGTAACTAATGGTTCCACGTATGGATGGTGTGGTGGTGGCTGATGGAGCTCCTGTGTTTTCTTGGTGTTAATTATTAGGCCAAAATTAGCACAGTCAACAGAGAATTGATCCATACTTTGTTACATCTCAGCTTCAGAGGCAGTATTGAGTGCACAATTATCTGCAAATAGAAAATCATGCACCAACCCTCCCTCCATTTTGGTCTTGGCTTGTAGCCTTTTCAAATTGAAGAACTTTCCATCAGTACAGTAGTTGACCTGATGCCATGTTCATCCTCATTGAAAGCATTTGTCAACATGGCTGAAGACATCATGCTAAAAATCATGGGAGCAAATACACAACCCTGTTTCACTCCACTGGTGACTGGGAAGGCACAAGAGCTTTGTCCATTATCTAGAGCCCAGGAAAACATGCCATCATGAAACTGATGTACAATATTGATAAACTTCTCTGGGCAACCAAATTTTAACATAATTTTCCATTAACCCTCATGACTAACAGTGTCAAAGGCCTAGGTCAGATCTACAAATGTTGTGTACAGACCTCTGTTCTGTTTCTGACATTTCTTCTGGAGTTGTCGGGTAGCAAAGACCACATCAACTGTTCCTTTGCCCTTTCTGAAGCCACACTGGTTGTCAGGTATATGACCATTTTCCAGGTGAAGGATCAATCGACGGTAGCAAGAACTTCGACAGCAATGACTAAGAGGGAGATCTCCCTGTGATTGTCGCAGGGCAATCTCTTCCCTTTACCTTTATAGAGACAGACAATGAAGGGATCCTTGAACTCCTGGGTGATAACCTCCTCTTGCCATATAACATAGAAAATTTCAGTCAGCTTTTGTATGAGCAACGGTCCCCCTACCTTGTAAATCTCAGCTGGAATAGAATCAGCACCAGGTGCTTTGCCACATGAGAGGAGCCTAATGGCCATCAAAACCTCTTCTTCAGTTGGAAGGTTAGCTAAGGAGAGATTTGACTTCAGCCTGATGTAAATGGTCAGTGGCCTGAGCATTGATTGATGATGGTCTGTTGAGAACACTATGGAAGTGTTCAGTCCACCTCTCTAGGATCATATCCTTATCACCAATCAATGTGGCTACATCAGGATTTTTTTTTTTAAATTTTATTTATTTATTTAATTTTTTACATTCATTTTCACAAATTTTTGGGTTCCCAATTTTCTCCCCTTTTATCCCCTCCCCCCACCCCAATACCCCAAGCAATCTAATTTTCCCTATCTCCAATCTGTCCTCTCTTCTGTCATCCCTCCCTTCTCTTGTCTCCATCTTCTCTTTTCTCCTGTAGGGCCAGATGACTTTCTATTCCTCATTAACTGTATGTCTTCTTTCCTACTTGCAACAACAATACTAAACAGTTGTTCCTAAAACTTTGAGTTCCAAATTCACCCCATCCCTCCCTCCCCACCCATTCCTTTTGGGAAGGCAGGCAATTCAATATAGGCCATATCTGTGTAGTTTTGCAAATGACCTCCCTGATAGTCGTGTTGTGTAAGACTAACTGGATTACCATCCCTCCTAACCTGCCCCTCATTGTTTCTCTTCTGTCTTTTGATCCTGTCCCTCCCCAAGTGTTGACTTCAAATTGCTCCCTCCTCCCTTTGCCCTCCCTTCCATCATCCCCCGCCTTGCAATATCTCCTTCTCCCCCACTTTCTTATACTGTAAGATAGGTTTTCATACCAAAATGAGTGTGCATTTCACTTCTTCATTTAGTCAAATGTGATGAGGGTAAACTTCTTGTTTTTTTTTTCTCAGCTCTCCTCTTTTTCCCTCCACTAAGAAAAACTCCTACCTGCCTCTTAAATGACATATAGTTACCCCCTTCCATTTCCCCCTCTTTCCTCTCACTACATTTCTCTCTCACCATTTACCTTAATTTCTTTTAAGGTATGGTCCCATCCTATTCAGTTCAATCTGTGCTCTCTATCTCTGTATGTGTGGGCATGTCTGTATGTGTATGCATGTGTGTACATGTGTATGTGTGGTCCCACCAACTACCCAGATACTGAAAAGTTTTAAGAGTTAGAAATATTGTCTTTCCCTGTATGAATGTAAACAGTTCACTTCTGGTAAGTCCCTTAAGACTTCTCTTTGCTGTTTCCTTTTTCATGCTTCTTCTCATTCTTGTGTTTGAAAGTCAAATTTTCTTTTCAGCTCTGGTCTTTTCATTAAGAATGATTGAAAGTCCTCTGTTTCATTGAAAGATCATATTTTCCCCTGAAGTATTATACTCATTTTAGCTGGGTAGGTGATTCTTGGTTTGAGTCCTAGTTCCTTTGCCTTCTGGAATATCCTATTCCACGCCCTTCGATCCCTTAATGTAGAAGCTGCTAGATCTTGAGTTATCCTGATTGTATTTCCACAGTACTGGAATTGTTTCTTTCTAGCTGCTTGTAATATTTTCTCCTTGAGCTGGGAGTTCTGGAATTTGGCCACAATGTTCCTAGGGGTTTCTCTTTTTGGATCTCTTTCAGGTGGTGATCGATGGATTCTTTCAATACTTATTTTTCCCTCTGGTTCTAGAATGTCAGGGCAGTTTTCCTTGATAATTTCATGGAAGATGATGTCTAGGCTCTTTTTTTGATCATGAGTTTCAGGTAGTCCCATAATTTTTAAATTGTCTCTCCTGGATCTATTTTCCAGGTCAGTTGTTTTTCCCATGAGATATTTCACATTCTCTTCCATTTTTTCGTTCTTTTGGTTTTGTTTGGTGATTTCTTGGTTTCTCGTAAAGTCATTAGACTCCATCTGTTCCATTCTAATTTTGAGAGAACTATTAAATTCAGTGAGCTTTTGAGCCTCTTTTTCCATTTGGCTCATTCTGCTTTTGAAAGCATTCTTCTCCTCATTGGCTTTTTGAACCTCCTTTGCCAATTGAGTGAGCCTATTTTTCAAGGTGTTAATTTCCTCAGCATTTTTTTGGGTCTCCTTTACCAAGGTATTGACCTGTTTTTCATACTTTTCTTGCATCTCTCTCATTTCTCTTCCCAGTTTTTCCTCCACCTGTCTAACTTGAGTTTCAAAATCCTTTTTGAGCTCTTCCAGGGCCTGAGCCCACCCGCCACCCCCCTGGGGTGTCTGGGGTACTGAGGCCCTGCCCTCCACATCTTTCCCTGATGGCAAGGATACGTCCTCGTCATCAGATCCGAATGTCGGGATCATTTGCATTTGTTGGAAAAAACTCTCTATAGTCTTATTTTTCTTCCCTTTTCTAGGCATTTTCCCAGCCAGTTACTTGACTTCTGAGATTCCTTTCCACCCCCGCCTGGATCCGCCCAGCTTGTGCTTGACCTCTGAGATTTAAATGGGCTTTCCTCCGGCCGGCTGTCAATCAGTGAGTTTTAGTTCAGGTGCTGGGGTGGGGGCAGGGCTCAGTTCCCTCAGGGGCTTTATGTAGAGACTTTCAGGAATGGAGTGGGTGGGGGTGGGGGGGGCCACCTCCCAGGCTCAGTTCCCTCAGGGGCTTTATGCAGAAGCCTTCAGTAATAGAGCGGGGTGGGGGCAGGGCCGTCTCCCAGGCTCAGCTCCCTCAGGTTTTATGCAGGAACCTTCCATAATGAAGATCCTGCCTGCTGCTGGGGGATTCCTGAGTCCCAGGCCGCTGCCGCCTCAGCCGCTGCCCACACCTCTGCCTCCGCCGCTTCCTGCCCCCATCTCTGCCGCCGCCGCTTCTTCCCGAGGGGGCCCGAGTCACGGAGACGCTCCGCTCCCCTCCTCCAGCCCGGCCTTCTCTCTCACTGACCTGTAGCTTCTGTGGGCGGAGGGACTTTCCCGGGTGCCGGAGCTTCCGTCTCTGAAACCTGCTCGGATCAGCTTCTCTGGGGCCGCGGCCAGGGCAGCGCTGGGGGTGGGGTCCACTTTCCGGGGTGCGCCGGACCCTGGGGACGGGTCTCCAGGGCTCCCTGGAACGGAAATCTCTTCCACTCCGTTTCTGCACACCTTGTATTGACCCAGAAGTTATGGGGGTCTCTTTTTACATTAATTCTATGGGCTTTGGTTTCAGAGCTCGTAAACGTGCATCCTTCTACTCTGCCATCTTGGCTCCACCCCTTACATCAGGATTGAGTAGTTGTAGTGCATCATAGATTTTTGGTCCATAAATAGCTTTCAGGGAATCATAAAAGTGCTTTGGATTGTTACTATCAGCATAAAACTGAATTTTATCTGCCTTCTTCCTGAGCCAGGAATCCTGCATCTCTCTAAGCTTTGCTTGTACTTTGCTTTGGATGGAATTAAATTCTACCTTCTTAGAGATGGATGAACTATCCTGCTGATAAATCCTGTGGAGTTCTCATTTTTCATTTAGCAGCTTCTGAATTTCCTCATCATTTTCATGAAACTAATCTTGATTTGATGAAACCACTCTCAAAATGACTACCAGAAGAATTAATGTCAGCAAATTAGAGCTCTTCTCTGAGCATGAACAATTTGTTGCTGACTTGGAGGGAAAGTTGAACCAACACACAGTTGGCAGCAGTGGAGCAGAAAAGGAGTGGGCAGCTTTCAGAGATTTGGTGTACAGCACTGAATTTGCTCATCTGGGTCAGAACACGCACAAACACCAAGAGTAGTCTGATGAAAATGATGGGGAAATTCAGAAGCTGCTAGCAAGATGAAAAACAAGAACTCTGCCAATCTACACAACCTCTAGCTAGTCTGGTTCCCAAAGCATAGCTTGCCTTATCCCCATAAATTGGGACACACTCTCCTTTTTATATATGGTACCTTAAGCATGGGTTCAGATTTAAAGTGGCTGCTACCAAACATTCTACACAGCAACCTGACTTCTAAATACAGTCATAGGCCTTTGATGGAACTAGTCTTGCTTGTGTAGGACATGGCTTCTCACTTCCTAGGTTGATTCACTGCAAAGCTGAGTTAAGCAGATCACTTCTCAGACTTGACTGCCTGACATATCTAGTGTCTCTGCCAACCTTTTGAGAACTCACAGGGTCCTATATCAAACAAAAGAAGACACACGTTGGGGTGTTCCTATTTCACACAGCTTGCTTAGGAGTCCATGCACTTATAAGCTGGCTTTGTGTGGGGTAAGAAAAAAAGAGGAAGACACCTTCTCACTGGAACTCCTTCACTCAGAGTGATTTCTATTCCTCATGGATAGAAGGAAGGAAAAGAAAAAGCTCCTCCATTGAGACTTACACAAACATAGTTCCAGTTCTTTGCCACATATAAAGCAAACAGGAAACAGAATACCTGTGCATGCTTTAACTTGGAAAGCCAAGGTCTTCCCTTCTTCATACTCATAAACTTCCAGAAGCAAGCTCATGAAATATCCATGATCCCAGGACTGGACCCTCATTGGCTAGTGCCCAATGGGACATATTATCCATGCTTTGTGCATTAATGTACTGACATCTGATGCCTATTCATTATGGAGTTAATTTATTGCTGTTTTAAAATTTTTCATTTGTGAATTTCTGAGTGTCTCTACTAAGTATCTCTATTCTTCTTATACTTTAGATACTCTCTATGCTCTTTTGGTGACTATATTCAAAGACTGACTTCCAGTCTCCTCTTCCCTCCCCTTTCATCTTTAAAATATTTTTATTATTTGCAAGACACCAGACAAATGCATTCTTACCAGTCTTATTAGGTGTACTGCAGCCCTGGCCAGGAGTTTCTCGTTTCTAGCTTTTGAATTATGGTCCATCAATCCAAATCCCATTCTTAGATATCATCTTCTTAGACAGCTGATCACTTCACAAATCTATCTTTCTTTTATGCAGCTTTTGCCTTTGATGGGGATCTATGAAGAATACACCATCTGTGCCCCTTAGACATCTCTGTGGGGGGAATGTAAATTAGATGCTCTCATAAGTTTAATTTGCATGATTACTATTTCCCTTCACCACTATTGGTGTATTGCTAAGGTATTTTTTGCTAAATTTGAAGATCTTTCCCACCCATTAATAGGCCCATGTGACCTGTTTAAGTCACATGGAAGCTTAAGTCACATGAATTTTAGTCACATGAAGCCTGTGGCAGGAGGAGCTTGCTGAAAAGGTGAAACAGGAAAAGCAGAGCTAGAGCAGAGCTGAGGAGAAGTTGGTCAGACTAGTCAGAGGTGGGAAGGTGTAATGCTAATGGGCCTGCCCATTTAGGGGAGTTTGATTAGGAGAGATTTATAGGAAGGCCCACAACTTTTGTTAATGAGGCACTCGTTCTCAAGGGTTGTGATGCCTTCTGGCTCCGAAAAATGTATATATACTCTGAGGTGAGGTTTTTCTTAGTTTTTGGAAGAAGGTTTGCATGCCAGATGAGACTCTGGACAGCCTCTAAGCAGCCCCCTGGCTTTGAAAACCCAGATGTTGGTGCTTTTCTCTCTGGTAACTATGTATGCATGGTCAGACAGTTGCATCTATCTGTTGATCTGTCAGATAGTTGCAAGCCCTGTCTGTTGATTGATCTTTGTTTCTCTGTTTACATTTTCTCTGAAGTTCAGGATGCTGACATTCTCCCCAGAACTAAGTAGATGATATGTGTGCTTGATTAAAGTGATTGTTGACCTCTCCAAAGTTGCTTTCCTTTTAGAAAAGCAGATCTAAGAACCTGAGATAGCAGGCCCCCCTGTGTATATCAGTGTCCCTGCTTTTACAGAAGAACAGAGAAAGAAGGCAACTGGGGCATCAATTACCATGAGTAAGAGAGTTTGTTTGTGATTTGTTTAAGGGAACTGGTTTGTGGGAAGCCTAGCAAGGGGAAGGTTTGGAGAGGGTAGTGCCCCCTGCATTGTTATTGTGTAGGTTTCTTTGTTACTATGGTAGATTTAGCTTTTTGGTATTGGGATTGGACTTTCTGGTGTCTGACTAAATGTTTTGGTTCTGTCTTCCATGTGGAGAGTGTTGTATTTCACGATTCAGAATTACACCAGCATATTCATAGCTGCTATAGGTGCTGTGAATATTGCATTGGCACTACAAATGGTTGTCTAAGTCTAGAAATAAATAAAACAATAAATCTAGCACTGATCTGTAGCATTTTCCAATCTCAGTCTTAAATGCAATCCTAAACATTTAACAATTGACTCTCAAGAGCTGGTTCAAGCTGATTCTAGCATATCCCTGCCTTTATGTCTTCAATTTCTTGCTTAAGACTTTATAACAATGCTTTCTTGATGCTTTCTGGAAGTATCATCCATCAGCAGAAATGGGTAGCAGTTATCTGCTTTGACAAGTCTTGGAAGGTTGATTGTTATATCTTGGTTACATACCTTGTGAACACAGTTGACATATCTATTAATGTCAAGTCAACAAATAGCACCCTCAGCATCGCTCAGAATAGAATCAGCAATGACTGCCCCATGATCTTTTCATCCTCTGATCATTATCAGTTAATAGTTTTCCTGAAAATACCTGATGGTCCACATCCTTATTACATGACAAAGAAGCTGTTTGCTCTTCAGAGGATCTATGTTCCTTCTCTACGGGAATAACCCAATATCTGTTTTTTCTCTCCAGCTGTTTTATACTCCTTTGTTCTTTGTTCTTCTCAATGATAAACTTCCATTTCCCTACTTCAGATTCCCCTAGGGCTCCTCCTCTATCACCACTTCTTCTTCTCCTTTTCCTCCTCCTTCTTGTTTTTCTCAATGAAAAAAAATCTATTTTCTCTGACCCCCATTGAAAAAGAAAAAACCAAAATTCTAATAAAAATAATATTATTTAATCGTTATGGCAAGCCTATGATATAAGTACTATGAATTATTATGCCCATTTTACAGTTTAGACAGGTGAAGTGGTTTTCAGGTTCACACAGCCAGAAAGTATAAAATGTAAACACATTTTTCTTTTGACTTTGGGTCTAGTCATCTTTCTGTTACTCACATGGTCCTTTAAGGCACTTACTGTATAACTTTGTATATTTTTGTTACATATTTTACTGTTTACTTATCCCCACTATTACTAAAAATGATTTTCATTTCTATGTTGTTTTAAGGTTTGAGAAGGATTCATGATTAGAATGTGTGCTCCTCAAAGGAAAGACTATTTTTTTACCTTTCTTTGTATCTCTAGCATTTAATATATTGCCTTTCACATAGTAACTCCTTTTGACTGACAGCTCTTTGATCTGAGTAGTATAAATATTACCATCTTCATTTTTAGAAAAAAAAAGAAATTGAGGTTCTGAAGTGTTAATGACTTGTCTTGTTTATAAAAATTCTTTCTTGACTCTTTCTGGAAGTATCATCCATCAGCAGAAATAGGTAATAGTTATCTGGTTTGCCAAGTCTTGGAAGGTTGTGTCAGAGGTTCAACCTCAGTGTACTGACTATAAGTAGAACATTCTTTCTTCTCAGAGGGGGAAGGGGATGAGCTTTTATTAAGCACCTACTACATGTTAGACACTGTGCCAAGCACTTTATAAATATTGCCTTATGTGATCCTTACAACAACACTGTGGGGTAGGTGCTATTATTATCCTGATTTTGTAGTTGCGAAAACTGAGACAGACAAAGGTCTAATGATTTGCCCAGGATCATAAAGCTAGTAAATGCCTAACTTTTGAACTCAAATGTCACATTTGAACTCAGAGCTTCTGCACTCCAAGCCCAGTGCTTTATCCACTGTTCCACTTAGCTACCTCTAGACAGTAAATCCCATCAAGATGACAGGACCATATTTATCTAAATTTTATATCTCCCCCAGCATTTAGTGTGATGTTCTGCACGTAGTAAACATGGAAATGTTTATTGACTGATGGAATACATGAATGAATATTGTAAAGAAGATTCATTCATGATGGTATAGTGAAAAGAATTTCAGCCTAGCAGCCAGGAATCCTGGATTCTAGTCTCAGATTTCCCATTCTTCAGCTATATGACATGTGGTAAATAATTCCCCTTCTCTTGACCTCAGTGTGTCTAACTGGAAAATGTGACCTAGATAGTTTTCTAAAGTTTCTTATAGCTCTGAAAATATGATATTCTCAGGATGGCTGCCACAGTCAGGAACTCCTGCCCAAGGTTAGACTACCTTTCTGATTTCAGGAGCAGCTGCATGTGAAAGTCAGGTAGGAGTGGGGGAAGGGTGCTGGCAGACTCTGGGTATCTGTAGATTTGCTCTATATGCTTCAATGAATCCATGTAATGAAAATGGTATCGTGACAACAACATTGTGATATTCTGTTGAAAGACACTCTCTATTCTATATAGCAATTCCAGAGAAATTGGCCATCTCTACCTCCATCCCTATTTCCTCTTCATGCTTTTATTCAAGGTGACTCACCCTTCATTTCCTGCCATCTCATAATAATACCCTTGTCTCCAATCGAGTCACAGCTGAACACCTTTTGTACCTTGTATTTGGTGAAGTGTGAATCTATTGATGGTTTTATTGTAGCTGGACAAGTTGACTAAATTCAGTTCCAACTTGGTAGTTTTGGCTACAAGCCCAGGGACTGTCTTCTTTGGACACTGCTCAAAAAGAGGTCTGTAAAAATTTTCACAGCTCAAGACTCTGAGAACATATTCAATCTAGCAAATAGTACATGCTCATCAGATAAGGGTCAACAATAGTCAGGGACAGTCAGACTCCAACTTTAATGAGTCCATATCATGAGACTGATTTGTCATTCTATCAATGGATTCAGTGAAAATGACTCCAGGAGAGAAATGTGTGAATCCTACCATGAGGTTGGCAGAGGTAGGGGTGATAGGGGTGATAATGATGGTGGTAATGGTGGTGATAGTGGTGGTGGTGGTGATGATGATAGTGGTGGTGGTGGTGATAGTGGTGGAGGTAGTGGCAAAGATGGTGGTGGTAGTGGTGGTGGTGATGATGGTGGTGGTAGTAATTGTGGTGGTGGTAGTGGTTGTAAGAGCAAGCACCCTAGTATACCCAAGATGGCCTACTAGCACAGTTTCTTAGATCTGCTTTACTGGGAAAGATAGCTATTTAAGGGGTCTTTTTAAATCTTTCTTAATCATATTCACTAGTTCAGAGGAAAAATCAGCACTCTGAACTCCAGAGAAAATACAAACACAGAAAATATAAGCAGAGAAACAAAGACCTGTTAACAGAAGGTCTCTACTGCCTGAATCAAAGTGATATTGTTATACACTTTACATTCATCCATGGATCAAGAAAGCCTTTACATCTGAGCAGTTGGGGGCCTGAACATATGGCACTCAGAGTCTTGACCAGGGAATCACAAGTTCCTTCTCATAAGTGAGCCCCAAAAGTAAAATATCAACTCAGAGTATAAATACACTTCTCAGAGCCAGAAGGCATCACAACCCTCCTGACTCAGGGCCTAATTAGAAATTAGCAGAAGGTGTGAAATCCTTCCTACAAGCCTTCCCACAGCCCTAAGCAAGCTTCTCTTAATGGATTCCACTTGAGGTCTACCAATGGGCAGGGAAGATCTTAAATCCCATTAACATTACAGTAGTGGTGATGATGGTGGTGGTGATGATGGTGGTGGTAGAGGAAGAGGTAGAAGCAACAATTCTAGAGAACCAATTAACCCCAGAATACTTAATACTTAAGCAGCAGATGACTACTGAAAAATATAGAACTAGTTGATGCCTCTGTAGAGGCAGAATGAGATATTGAAAAATTTAAGTGCAAATGAAAGTAGGAAGAGGGGGAAATTTGAGAAACGATGAATTTATATGGCTATTGTGGCTTTAGGGGTCCTGGGGTCCCTCATTTTGTCAGTAGAAACATTGAACAGTGTATCTTGTATTTATGTTACTGTGGCAGTCTGCAGAAGTCCGGGGAAGTCCGGGGAAGTAAGAGGCATGTAGACTTGAAGCTCTTGAGACAAGGACCCTCAGGCTCCAGCTGTATGTTACATATATCTGAAACTTCTGACAGATGACTTCCTCTCCCTCTCTTCCTCCTAGAATAGTGCCTACTATAGAGGTCTCTGACATTGAAGATCGTTCTGCAGTGGGAGATAGGACCTATTTTACATTCCAATAGAACATTTTTTTTCCTTGGGATAAGAAAGAAAATATGGAAGTTAAGAGATAATGCTGTAGGATCCTTTCATTTTGAACTAAATATCATAAAGATTTCCTGAAACTTTTCTTCAGTGTAGCTGCTTTTAACTTTTTTGTGCCATGGATCCCTTTGGCAGTCTGGTAGATCCTATGGGTCACTTCTCAGAATGAATGTTTTAAAAATGCATACAATAAATTACATGGGATTATAAAGGAAATTAACTCAAAATAGTTATTAAAATGTTTTTTAAAACTCAAATTCATGAATAATAGGTTAAGAACACCTGCTCTTCTATGATTTCTCCCTAGTTTTGTGGCTGACTGATATTTTATACATATGGTCTGTTTCTTTGGGTTAAAATATTGGCAACAATTGATATAGGTGATTCATCTACCCTACCCAGTCAATTTAAGGGTGAGTGAAATTAGGACAGTTTAGGAACTTCGTTAGGAAATTATAAAGAGGGAGAATATCATAAAATGGGACAGAGATGATTTCATAGGCCACTGGTCTCCTACTCAGTGAATGGAGTGGTGGGCCTGGAGTCAGAAAGACCTGAATTCAAATACCTTAGAAAGTTACTAGCTATATGACCCTGGGCAGGTAACTTAATCTTGTTTACTCAAATTTCCTCATCTGTAAAATGAACTGGAAAAAGAAATGGAAAGCACTTCAATATTTGGCCAAGAAAGCTCCAAATGGGATCATGAAAAGTTGGACATAATGGAACAACACCAATAAAAGATAGGAGATGCTTTGTCTCCTTTAGCATCGTTTTTTCTTTTTTTTTTTTTTAACCATTGAGTGTGACTGTTTTGTGCTTTCTGAAAATAGGGTTTTACATACAGTATTGTTCAGTTGTTTCACACTGTCGTTTAAAATGTGGAAACCTGAATATGCTAATATATCAGTAATGATCTGACACACTTCATTCTCTCCTAAATAATTGTGCTACTTAGGGTATATAAGGTTTGTTTTTTTCTTTCTGATTTCAGGTTCTAAATTTCAAAAATAGTCCCTTTACCTTTATTTCACTAAGAAATAACTAGCATTTGCAACTCCTACCTAGCATTTGCAACTTCTTTCCCCAGTGTCCCTTCCTTCTAAGTCCCAGGGTGTAGGAATTAACATTTTTAGTTGGATTTATGGAGGTATCAGATGCAGTAGAGAGATCCCGGGCTTGAGGGTCAAAAGACTTGCCTGGGCTTTAGCCCTAGTTCTGCCATGACCCAGCTATGGCATGATTTTGGACAAATGCTTTACTCTCTCAGGGCCTCAATGAAGGGAATGGAAGGTTGGATGAGAAGGTATCTAAAGCCCCTCCCTGTTTCATGTAACATTCTATGCCCCTGTGAGTAGAGGAAGAAGAGGCAACTGGCAGCCCTTATATCCCATTTTTCAAAAAATTGAATGCTTGTTTAGGTTTTACCTGTTTCAAGCAGAAAGTGAGCCTCCAGGAAAAAAGGACATATCCCCACAATATAGGTTGTCCTAACATCTGTCTCCAGCATGGATCCATTGGCTTCATGGTAGAAATCTACTATATTTGCATTCAATGCTTCTGTTAAATTATTTGGCATACTGGCCTGTGTATTGTAGGGAAACTGAATATATCTAATAATTGTGTAAACATGACTTTTGAAGGATGACTTCTGAAAATATTTATTTCTGAGGATTTGGGGACCCAGAATTTCAGCTAATATTACTGAGATGTTTTATTTTTAAGGATGTCTAAGTTGAATATCATCAGTCCCCTTCTCCCCAGTACAATTTAAAGGGGGAGGGGCAGGGAGGACATCATTATTGTGAGCAGCTCCTGCAGGAGCTGTCTTGAAATATCTTTGGCACTGTGCTCTGATGAAATCACTGTTCTTTGGGTGGAAATGTCCCACAGGAAGTCACTCCTCATGGTTTCCCATCCACACCTGCCACTCAGGCCCAGCCTGGAGACACCCAATCCAATGAGATGAGCACTATTTCTGCCACAATTGAAGTTTCAAAGACCTCTAATTACCTCAGTGCATATATATTGCCTTTATTGTCCCAATATATCCTTTTCACCAGAAAGTGATCCCTTATTACAAAGAATTTTTTTAAATGGCTCAAGAGAACTTATCAATATATAAAAACAAAAATCTTTCCCATTAAAATGCTTTCCCATTAAAGTCCCTCGCTGCTTCTCTCTAGGCTTTACTCCAGGCTTCACTCCTAACTCTAAACTTTTCCATCACCTCACCTGGAGTTGTCGCTGCCTTTAAGGCCTTCTCTGATTGGTAAGTTACTTCTTGGGAAGCGCACAGAACATTCATACCCTTTTTGCCCCCATTTTCACTGCTGACTTTCTAACTCTTCCAAAATCTTACTCCTTGACTCTTCCACTTTACCTTCCTTTATCCCTCCCTCACCCCATCCTTCCACTTCCCAGTTTTTTCCCATGGTTTGTCTTCTATTAGAATGTAAGCTTTTTGAAAAAGAGACTGTCCTTTTTTGGCTTACATTTGTATTCCTAGCACTTAGCACAGTGCCTAGCACACTGGAAGCACTTGGTAGATGCTCTTTCTATTATCTATCTATCGATCAATTGATCTATTTATCTAACCACCCATCTATAGCATGTGTGTGTGGTAGGGAGTTCCTTCTGTCTTCTTTGGGGCTATGCTTCATCATTTTAATTTTGCAACATTCAGGTTTGATTTGTTGTTTTTTTTTCCTATTTACTTTGTAGTAATTGCTATGTATTTTTCTGGTTCTGCTTATTTATTTTGCTTAAGTTCACATAAGTCTTCCAATCAGTCTTCATATTATGTACTATGGTGCAGCAGTATTTCATTGCATTCATATACCACAATTTATTTAACTATTTCCCACTCAATGAGCATGTACTTTTGTTGATGTTCTTTAAAACATTTTAAGGTTGCTTATTGGGGGCAGACCTGTGTTTAGGTAAGGATTGAGCCAGCTGCCCTCTTATGTCTTGTCCAGTTTTGGCATTCTAGAGTCTATAAGGTGGAAAGAAGGTCCATGGAATGGACAGGGAAAGTTGGAGAGGGTGGAAACAAGGGTGAAACCTTGGGCATCATTCATTATCAAAGGCAGCATTGTTCCTAAAGAGTTAACCTACATACCAAGACTGCAATTAGCAGGAATAATGGGGTGTGATTGGTGCACATGGAAGCTGGAACTGATTTTCAGATTTATGCTGAAGGAGCTGTCCTGCTGACTTCCCTTCCTTATTTCCAGGTAACTTGCAACCAGCGAGCTCAATGAAGCAGAAAGAAATCCTTTTGGGGAGGGGCAGTGAGCAAGCTGTCTTTGAATTATTTCAACAATGTAGCACAGTCGAGCTAAATGGAGCTTATCAAGTGTTACACCTCTCAATGCAGCAATGAGAGGCGGCAGGATATTAATGGGGACCCAGTCACGCCAAAGCTGCCAAAAGAGAACAGGACAGATCTGTTCCCCTTGGCTAAGACAAGAGAGTTTGAAAGAGAAGAAAAAAGGGAGCAGGACGGGGATGATCTTGGATGTTTAGGCTAAATTTGAATAGAAGAGCAGGTATGTGAAGGTTTCCCTCTCTCCAAGATGGATAAATCTGAAGAAGATGCTGAGGAAGGAAGAGTTCTCTGCCCGAAAGCATATTCATGAGGGAGAAGAGACTAGACCTGTAGTTCTGACTCTGCTGCTGTGTATCTTTAGACAAGTTCCTTCACTTTCAGTGGGGAGAGGAATCTACATGCATCTTGGTAAAAGCAATAGAATCAAAAGTTTCTATAGTTTGGAACTATCGGTATTAAGAGGTCTGGGAGAAGCAGGGTCCCAGAAAGGAGATAGGGGTAGTGGAAAGCAAACTGGACTGGAAGTCAGGAGACCCACGCAACTATGACCTTTGTCTCAGCTCCCAGTTCTGCCTCTTGTTTATTTTGTGACCTGGGTCAGTCACCTAACTTCCCTAAATGTTCATTTTCTTATCTGCAGAATCATCCTATTAAACTTACTCTACATACCTCACAGGGTTACCATAAAGTCAAATCTGATAATGAGTAAGGTACATTGTTGCCAATGATGATTCTATAGAAGCTTTTTACAATCACTAGGTTCATATTGGCTAGATCATTTGGAATCATCTTTTATGTCTCCTAAAACATTTGAATTTCTGCCACTTTCCCAACAACAACTTACAGGATTATAGGCTCATAATTTCATAGCTTCAGAGGACCTAGAGGTCCTGGAAATCTACTTCCTCATTTTATAGATGAGGAAGCTTAGACCTAGAGTGGTTAAGTGACTGGCCCAGGGTCATGTAGCTGGCAAATTTCTGGATGAATTCCAGCTCAAGTTTTCCTCTCTCCAAGTCCAAGGCTTTATTCACTACAGCTTACCCAGAGCCATGGATATAAATAGGACTGCCCTTGGAATCATGAACACATAGGTTCAAGTCTTGTCTCTGACATGTTCAAATTTTGTATCAACCTAGGTAAGTCTCTTAACCTTTCAGCACCCCCAGGAAGGCTCTAAGATTATAAGTTAAGAATGTTTTCTTTATCTGTATCAGGGGAGGTAACTTCTAAGACATCAGTTCTATGACATTGTTAGGCAATCCCAGTTCTAGATCAATTTACTTTCTTTTGTGGAGATCAACTTAATCTCACTTCCCCTTACAGAGCTATGAGTACCCAGGAATACCCAGGAGTACCTTTTATCAGTAGGAAGTGGACTGAAGCGGCTTGCCATTTCCTTCTCCAGCTTATTTTACAAATGAGAAAACTGAGGCAAACAGGGTTAAGTGACGCATCTAGGGTTCCATAGCTAATAAGTGCCTGAGGGCACATTTGAACTCCTGAAGATTAGTCTTCCTAACTTCAGGCCCAATACTTTATGCCATGGAGTCACCTAACTGCCCCTTCTTTTGTACTGTTTTCCATTTATTTATGACATTTTTTAAAAGCATAGATATAGCTCAGTTGGGCAATGAATGGAGATGCCCTAAAGTATTACAGTTTCTAATCAATTATTTATGGCCTTGATAATCTTTGACATAAATTTCTTCCATAGTATTTAATAATGGACAATAAATTGCTATTACAGAGGTAGTATTTTCAATCCTTTGGGAGAAAACCATCAGGTCTCCTCTGAATTTGTCTCCTTTGTCCCTGTTCCAAATATTTTATGAGCTTGTGGAGATCTATACTGTTCTAGTGAATGAAAAGATTTACTAAGAGCTTACTTCTATCCAAGTGCTTTTTCCAGGAGGGCAAGACAGTCCCTAACCTGAAGGAGCTCACATTCTAATAAAAGGAGGCAACACATGACAGTCAAAAAAGGGTACTTTGATGTAGGAAGTCATAGGGCTAATAAGTGGAACAATACGGCAGTCAATTGATACACTTTTCAGGAGCAATGGTAGTATTGGTTACAGTTTCCAAAGTAAGGAATGGGAAGCCAGGAAAATGTGATGTAAAAGGTTTGGGACTGGTTAGATATAGTGGACTTGCCTGGCTGATTCACTAAGTAGGATAACATTGCTGAAGATTAGTGTTTCCAACGCTGGGTGGTCTAAGTGATTCAGGTCATTCAGGAGATGCAATGATTTGAAGTGAGCAGTGGTAGGACAGGTGGCAAGAAAATGGCAAAGGGCAATTGGATGGGATGTAAAGAATGAGCAAAGTTATTGCATGGTAAGTTGTGAAAGGAACAGCAAAATGCACAAAGCAAAGCACTCATTAGGCATATATGCTTGCAAAAGATGGTTAACAAGGAGGCGATCCAGTCCAGAGTTCAAGTCATAGAGATTCTTGAAAAATGATGAAGTCCTTCAGTTGCTCCTGTTTGCTGATGACATTTTGCTGTTTATATCAAGCTTTTGAACATTTTTGGAATCTCCTGGATGAGATCCATAATTATTCAAAAGAAATGGCACAACTACCCACATAGGAAACAATTAAATGAATGAATGAATGAATAAGCATTTATTATGTACTGACTACTGTATGTGTCAGATACTGTCAGATGGGGGGATACAGAGTCAAAAAATAATGAATACCTCTTGCCCAGATTGTGATATTTAGTTTCTGGACAACTTATAGTTTATCCATTAGTATATCCCTCTTGGATAGACAATGAAAATAGATAACAAGCTGGGCCTAAAATTGGAAGAGGTAGGGAGTGGGCTGGATTTCCTTCGGAAACTGCAGTTGTGTTCATCCTTTGTTGCCGAAGAAGACCATGCCATCAAGAAGTGATGGGAAACTGCAGTCTTTTTTAAAATAATAACTTTCTTAGTTAAACATCAACGATTACTATTTCCTTACATAATTAACAGAAAAAGAGGACTATGTATGATACAATGAAATTCTAATTTTTAAAAAGTATATGTTAAATTTGACATGACATTTCCAATACTGCTCTGTTTATATTCTCTTCTGAACTTTCTTTTACTATCCTTGATGTATTTTATTTAATGTTTCATTGATACTTTTTTTTTGGTATTACTATGATTCCCCCAACTCTCCCTCATAAATCTTCTTTGCCCACAAAAACCCATCTTTGTAACAAATAAATGTATTAAAGCAAAACAAATGTGCGGATTGACTGTGTCTGAGATGTCTCTCATTCTGAACTTCTAATCAATTACCTTTCTCTTAAGAAGCAGAAAAAACAATTCATTATCAATCTTCTGGAGCTGTTGATCCCTTATTGCATCACTCACAGCTCTTAAATTTTTATTAGTTATAATTTCAGAATCATTGTATAAATTGTTTTCATGATTCTACTTAAGTCACTCTTCATCAGCTTCAATCTTCATTCATTTCTCTGAATTAGCCCTTTTGTCATTTTTTATGCCGCAATAAATTTTGTTTTAGGCCATCATTTTGTGATGAAATGTTTTGAGGTTTGTTTTTTCAATATAAGATAAACATATGTGTGGTAATGGTTGGTAAATAAAATGTTTGTGTTTGTAAATAATTAGTAAACATACAAGACCCTCAGGGCAGGTGACCAATGAGAAAAATTGGTCAACAACTTTATCAGTTTGTCATCAGGAACAAATCAAATTAATTGGTAAGCATATTGTGTCACTGATCACTAATTAGAATTTGGATATAATCAATCAATACCTATAGCTAGAATTATAAGAAACCCCCTGGAGACCCCTAAATCCAGCTTAATTCTGAGTAATGCAAGGCAATCTTGCATTCCCCTGCATTTGGAGACTCAAGTATCAGTCATGTTTGCTTGAGAGTAGAGCTGATTGATTGAGAATTGCCAACTTGCCAGGCAACCGCTCCAGGCAGAGAGGGAACCTTGTCATTGAGTACTAGTATGAGACACGCTTACTAGGAAGCCCTAGGAAATCAGGCTGGAGTTTTGTTCCTAATTGAGTTAATATTTGTATTGCTTACTGGAGAACATGAACTGGTGTTTGCATGCATTTGATTAATAAAGTTTGATTATTAATATTGAGAAGTCTAAGTCTAATTAGTGATTTAATTTAACTAGTTAGCCAAAGTAGTGATACTTAGTATTGTGTGCTATATTCATATATCATTATTTGTTCAGCCATAACCCAAATGATGGACATCTACTTTGTTTCTAATTCTGCTACAAATAAGTATTTAAAACTATGAGTCGTTCCCCTCCTTCCATTGTCTCTACGGTATATAAGTAGCATTTCTGTGTAAAAGGATGTGTGTGATTAATGATTTTGGGGGGTATGGTTCCAAATTATTTTCCAGAATGTTTGGACCAATTCACAACTCTATCACAGTGCATTAGTGTGCTTTGTTTTCTCACAGCCGTTCCAAAGAATTATTATTTTGGGGAATAATTTTTGCTCATCTGATAGGTGTGAGGCGGAACCTGAGAGTTGTTTTAATTTGCATTTCTCTTATAATTAGTGATTTGGGATATTTTTTCCTATAGTTGCTTTCAACTTGCTTTTAAAAAAAATAATTCCAAGTTCATTTAAATTGATCATTATCTATTAGGAAGTTCCTTCTGTTTGTCTATATTTGAATAAATTCCTCGTGTACCTTGGATATAACACTTTATTTGAGAAATTTGCTCCAGCTAACTGTTTCTCTTCCTAATTCTAGCTACATTGATTTTAAGTAAAACTCTGAATTTTAAGTAATTAACAATTATCCATTTAATCTCTTATCTTTTTTATTTCTTGTTCAATCATAAACTCGTCCACTATCTTTAGTTGTGAAAAATATCTCTTTCTTTTATCGATGATAGGACTTTTTATATCTAGGTCATGTATCCATCAGGAGATTATTAAGGTATGAGTTTTTCAATCTCTTCCTGCTGGATTTTGTTAGTAAGAGGCACAACAGTTGATTATTATTGTGGGATTGTTTAAATCCTACTACTTTACTGAAATTATTATTTTATTTTTTTAGTCCTCTAAACTATCTCATTGTCTGCAAAAAGTGATGATTTTGTTTCCTCCATGACTATGTTTATTCTTCCTAATTTCTTTTTATCATATTATTCTTATTGCCAGCATTTTTAGACTAAATCAAATAATAATAGTAATAGTGGGACATGTATGCTCTACCTTTGATTATTGAAAAGACCTTCAGCATTTCTCCATTAGACAGCTAGCTAGATAAAAGTACTTATTAAACTCTTACTATATACCAGGTACTATGCTAAATAAACACTGGGAGTATAAGTATGAGCAAGCAATAAAATCTCTCCTCTCAAGAGGTTTATGTTCTAAAGTGGAAGGACCAAAAAAGAGAGGAATCTGGAAATCAGAGTCTGGAAGGTCAGAGGGGCCAATGGCATGATTACTTGTTGGGAAATGAGTTGTAAGACTGCTTCTGGGCAAGATAAGGCAAAAGCTTACCTATTAAATTTCAGGGATATAAATGTTTCAGGAGTAGAGTACAAGGTTCCTGTGGAAAGGAGGTGGGGATGATGTAAGAGCAGAGATGACATGGTTTGAAGTCAGTAGCCAGGAAATAGAAGAGACCTAGATCTTGGTTTTAGATAGGTATGCTTTATTATATTAAGGACACAACCTTTTCTTATTACGTTTTTGAATTAAAAAAAAAAAACAAATGAGATACTGCATTTTGTCAAAGGCTTTTTCTGCACCTGTTGAAATAATTGTGTGGTTTTTTGTTATTAATATGGTCTATTATGTTTATTGCTTTCCCAATATTATATAAACCTTGCATACTTGGTGTAAATCCAACTTGATCATAAGGTACATTTTTTTAATATGTTGTAATCTCTTTAACATTTTATTCAATATGTTTGTATGATATTAATTAGAAATGTTATTCAATTTTTTCTTTCTTTTCGTCTCTCCATGGACCTCAGGACTATGGTCTCATTAAAAGAGTTTGAAAGAATCCATTTTTTGCCTATTTTGAAAACAATTTCTGTAATACTAGTACTAATTATTATTTGAATGTTTGTTAGAATTCACTTACAAATACATATGATTCTCTTTTCCCCTTTGATAGTTCCTTTATAGTTTGTTCAATTTACTTTCCTGAGGTTAGATTATTTAAATTGTGTTTCTTGTTCTGTTAATCTGAGTATTTTGCATTTCTTAAACATTCACACATTTTATTTATGCTATTTGTTATGTTTCCATATAATTTGGCAAAATTGTTTATATTTTTTCTTTTCTTTTCATTTGTTGTGAGTTCTCCTTTTTTCAGTTTTTATATTGGCAAGTTTGTTTTTTCCTTTCCTCATCCCCTTTGTCCCTTCCACACTATTATCTTTACTAATAGTTTTTTTCATTTTATTGGTTTTTTTCTCCTCAAAGAACTAAATTCTAGTTTTCTGTTTTGATTCAGTGTCTTTTTCTCCAATTTTACTTATTTCTTGGATTTCAAAATTTTTATTTTTCTGTTTAGTTTTATTATGTGTTGATTTTCTAAGGTATTTTAGTTACACACCTGACTCATTGATTTGCTCTTTTTCTTTTATTGATGAAAGTGTTTGGAGTTATATATTTCCCTTAAGAGCTGTCTTTTCTTTTCTCCCAAAAGTTTGATATGTTGCTCATCATTTTTAATGAAATTATTTGATGACACTTTTGATGAAATTACATATTGTTTTTAATGATTTGTTCTTTCACCACTCAGTTGTTTAGAAATAAATTGTCATCTCCATTTTAGTTTTGATTTTTTCAAATGTTCTTATGATATTTATTATAGTTATAACTAAAGGATATGTTTAATATTTCTGTTTTTCTATATTTTTAATGTATTTTTATGTCCTAGTATATGGTTAATTTTTGTTAAGGGCTCATGTAAACCTGAAAAATGCATATATTCCTTTCTTTCCTATTCAATAATCACTAGAGGCCTATCATATCTTATGTTTTTAAAATTCTATTCAGGTATATAAATTTTTTCTTTTTTATATTTTTATTACACTTCTCTAGTTTTGAAAAGACTATGCTGAGGTCCTCTACTGTTACAGTATTGTTATTTCTTCCTACAATTCAGTTATTTTTTTCTTTAAATACTTAGATGATATACCATTCTGTGAACATGCATATATATATATATGCATTCAATATAATATGTGTGGTTGATACTATTTTTTTTCACTGATAATATCTTAAGAATAATATATCCTAACATGATCACTCTGATTCCATGCTCTGAGGGTCAGGTCTGTAACATTTTAATTCTCTCCCCCACCCCTCAGGTTCTCTGGTACTTTGAAGGGTTTTGAGAGCTTCTTTTCTTTGCTATTGACTTGAGCCCTTACTCATTGTGTTCCCCCATTTTAGGGACCTTATGATTAACATCCAATTTTCATATAACTAACTTCGCAAAAGTTAATTTTACAAATCTTCCTTATGCCACTTCAGTCTCTAGGAAGGGGAGGGGAATTAGGTTCACAGTTTAGCTAAATTCCTATCTAACATTTACTGTACTAAATTCAAGTCCAAAATGTCCTTTGCTAAAATTTCTGGACCCTTGCTCTTCAAGGCTTTGATGCTGAACTATCTATAATAACTAACTTAGATTTCTGAACTCCCACTTCTCTATTCAAATCTCCACTATGAGTAAAACCTAGCATGGAAACAAACAAACAAACAAATAAATAAGCAAATGAATGAATGGATAAGCAAATAAATAAACAGATGGCAAGAGACTTGAGATTCATTTCTTTTCTTTAATATGTAATTTATTTATTTTTCAGTTTTCAACATTCACTTCCACAAGAATTTGAATTTCAAATTTTCCCCCTATCTCTTCCACCCCCTGCCCCAGGACATCATGTATCCCATCCACCCTTTCCCCTAGTCTATCCTTCCTTCTATCACCCCCCTTCTTCCACCACCTCCTCTATTTTCCTGTAGGGCAAAATAGATTTCTATACCCCATTGCCTGCACATCTTATTTCTTAGTTGCATGCAAAAACAATTTTAAACATTCACTTTTAAAGTTGTAAGTTTCTTATTTTCTCTCTTCCTCCTTCCCTACCCACCCTTATTGAGAAACAAGCAATTCAATATAGGTCATACATGTATAGCCATACAAAACACTTCCATAACAGTTATGTTGCAAAAGACTAACCACATTTCCCTCTGTCTTGTCCTGTCCTTCACTTATTCCATTCTTTCCCTTGACCTGTCCCCCCACAATATTTTTTTGCTTCTGATTATCCCTTTCCCCAATTTGCTGTCCCTTCAATTATCTTCTCTCTCCTATCCCCTTCCCCCCACCTTACTGCAGGGTAAAATAGATTTCCATATCCAATTTAGTGTGTATAATTCCCACCTTAAGCCAAATCCTATGGGAGTAAGGCTCACTTATTCCCTTTCATCTTCTCCCTCTTCACTTCCATTATAAAAGCTCTTTCTTGCCTCTTTTATGAGATGACTTGTTACATTCTACCTCTCGATTTCTCTTACTCCTAGTACATTCCACTCAACAGTAAATTTTATTTTGTAGGTATTTTCCCTTCATATTCAGCTCACCCTGTGCTCTCTGTCTACACACAAACACACACACATGCATACATTCATATACCCATATATATGTATCTTCCTATATGTATATATACACATAAATAACATGCACATACATATGTACTCATACATACCTATATATATGATATACATATGTTTGTGTATACACACACACACACACATATTCCCTGTAACTATCCTAATACTGAAAAAAGTCACATGAGCTACAAGTATCATCTTTCCATGTAGGAATGTAAACAGTTCAATTTTAATGAATTCCTAATAGAAATTTATTTATTTAACTTTTTACATTCATTTTCACAAAATTTTGGGTTCCAAATTTTCTTCCCTTTTCTCCCCTCCCCCCACCCCAATACACTGAGCATTCTAATTTTCCCTATCACCAATCTGCCCTCTCTTCTATCATCCCTCCCTTCCCTTGTACCCATCTTCTCTTTTGTCCTGTAGGGCCAGATAACTTTCTATTCCTCATTACCTGTATTTCTTATTTCCTAGTAGCAAGAACAATGCTAAACTGTTGTTCCTAAAACTTTGAGTTCCAAATTCTTCCCATCCCTCCCTCCCCACCCATTCCCTTTGGGAAGGCAGGCAATTCAATATAGGCCATATCTGTGTGGTTTTGCAAATGATTTCCATAACAGTTGTGTTGTGTAAGACTAACTATATTTCCCTCCATCCTATCCTGCCCCCCATTGTTTCTATTCTCTCTTTTGATCCTGTCCCTCCCTGAGTGTTGACTTCAAATTGCTCCCTCCTCCCATTGCCCTCCCTTCCATCATCCCCCCCCAACCTGCTTATCTCCTTCTCCCCCACTTTCCTGTATTGTAAGATAGGTTTTCATACCAAAATGAGTGTGCATTTTACTCCTTCCTTTAGTCGAATGTGATGAGGGTAAACTTCATGTTTTTTTCTCAGCTCTCCTCTTTTTTCCTCCACTAAAAAGTCTCCTGCTTACCTCTTAAATGAGATATAATTTACTCCATTCCATTTCACCCTCTCTCCTCCCAGTACATTTCTCTCTCACCATTTACCTTAATTTCTTTTAAGATATGGTCCCATTCTATTCAATTCACTCTGTGCTCTCTGTCTCTGTATGTGTGTGCATGTGTGTATGTGTGTGCATGCATGCGTGTACATGTGTGTGTGCATGTGTGTGTATGTCTGTGTGTGGTCCCACCAACTACCCAGATACTGAAAAGTTTTAAGAGTTACAAATATTGTCTTTCCATGTAGGAATGTAAACAGTTCACTTCTGGTAAGTCCCTTAAGACTTCTCTTTGCTGTTGACTTTTTCATGCTTCTTCTCATTCTTGTGTTTGAAAGTCAAATTTTCTTTTCAGTTCTGGTCTTTTCATTAAGAATACTTGAAAGTCCTCTGTTTCATTGAAAGACCATATTTTCCCCTGAAGTATTATACTCAGTTTTGCTGGGTAGGTGATTCTTGGTTTGAGTCCTAGTTCCTTTGACTTCTGGAATATCCTATTCCACGCCCTTCGATCCCTCAATGTCGAAGCTGCTAGTTCTTGTGTTATCCTGATTTTATTTCCACAATACTGGAATTGTTTCTTTCTAGCTGCTTGCAAGATTTTCTCCTTGACCTGGGAATTCTGGAATTTGGCCACAATGTTCCTAGGAGTTTCTCTTTTTGGATCTCTTTCAGGCGGTGATCGGTGGATTCTTTCAATACTTATTTTGCCCTCTGGTTGTAGAATGTCAGGGCAGTTTTCCTTGATAATTTCATGAAAGATGATGTCTAGGCTCTTTTTTTGATCATGGCTTTCAGGTAGTCCCATAATTTTTAAATTGTCTCTCCTGGATCTATTTTCCAGGTCAGTTGTTTTTCCAATGAGATATTTCACATTCTCTTCCATTTTTTCATTCTTTTGGTTTTGTTTTATGATTTCTTGGTTTCTCAGAAGGTCATTAGACTCCATCTGTTCCATTCTAATTTTGAGAGAACTATTTTCTTCAGTGAGTTTTTGAACCTCTTTTTCCGTTTGGCTAATTCTGCTTTTTAGAGCATTCTTCTCCTCATTGGCTTTTTGAACCTCTTTTGCCAATTGAGTTAGCCTATTTTTCAAGGTGTTATTTTCTTCAGCATTTTTTTGGGTCTCCTTTACCAAGGTATTGACCCGTTTTTCATGCTTTTCTTGCATCTCTCTCATTTCTCTTCCCAGTTTGTCCTCCACCTGTCTAACTTGAGTTTCAAAATCCTTTTTGAGTTCTTCCCTGGCCTGAGCCCACCGGACATCCACCTTAGATGTCTGGGATAGAGAGGCCCTGACCTCCACATCTTTCCCTGATGGCAAGCATTGTATTTCCTCATCAGAAATGAAAGGAGGAAGAAACATCTCTTCCCCAAGAAAGTAGCTCTCTATGGTCTTATTTTTCTTCCCTTTTCTGGGCATTTTCCCAGCCAGTTACTTGACTTCTGAGATTCCTGTCCACCCCCGCCTAGATCTGCCCAGCTAGTGCTTGGGGTCTGAGATTCAAATGCTGCTCCCCAGCCTCAGGGCTTTCAGTGGTGGACACAGCTGCTATTCAATATGAGCTTAAGTTCTGGTGCTCAGGTGGGGGCAGGTCTGCCTCCCAGGCTCAGTTCCCTCAGGGGGATTATGTAGAGACCTTCAGTAATGGCCCTGAGCTCCTGCCTGCTGCTCTGGGAGTTTTGGGCCGCCACTGCCTCTGCTGCTGTCTCCCGAGTCACGGATACACCTGCTCCCCTCTCAGCCAGCCCAGAAGTCTCTGTCACTGACCTGGAGCTTCTTTGGGTGGAGGGACCTTTGCAGCCACCAGAGGTTCCATCCCTGAAGCCTGCTCGGATCTGCTCCTCTGGGGCCACGGGGTCAGTGCGCGATGGACCCCTGGGGATGGCTTTCCAGGACTCTCTGGAATGGAAATCTCCTCCACTGTGTTGGTGTGTGGCTTGCAGTGCTACAGAATTTGTGGGGAGTTCTTTTAACAGGAAATTTATGGACTGTGGGTTCAGAGCTAGCATTCGTGAGTTTTTCTACTCCACCATCTTGGCTCCTCAGGAATTCCTTATTGAGGCCCATTTCTTGTAACCACAATTACCTGAAGTTAGGAGAAGGGGAGGAGGCAGCCCTTGGGTTATTACCACATGCTATTATTTTCTACCAGTGAAGGAATCCTTCATTCTGACATTTGAATGCAGAAAAAAATCATATGAGTTGCTGATCTGGATTGTTTTAAAGATGCCACCCTTTTGACTGTACAACTAATGAAAAGGCTTCTCTAAACCATGTGATAAGCAAACAAAATATCCACACATGTCTCAGTTCTCCAGGCTCCCAGCAGCTGGTCTCCAGTGTCTTCCACATGGATGACACCATCTCATATGGTTTGAGCATGTGCCAAACATCTGTTACGATAGTTTTCCTGTTTATTTCTTTTGTCTACATCTGTTTCTACTGCTGTATTGTCTGAGATCATGATTATTATCTCTGCTGTTTTGGAATTTCAATGAGGTATAGTAAATTCTGTTCCAGTCCCTAATTTTAATTCTGTATGAATTTTTATGTTTCATGTGTGTTTCTTCTTTTTTTTGAAACAAGTTTCATTCCTAAGTTTTGCCTTTACACATCGAAACATTTACAGATTTTCCTCATTCTGTGAGAGCTCTTATAACAAAATAAAATAAGTGAAATTGACAATGACCTCAGCTGAAAGTGTATGCAACATTTCTATATTTATTTGTTGTTATTATGTGACAGTTCATACTATAGCACTCCCATCTCATTGTTTTAGTTTTTTAAATAACAAATTATTTTCTCCCCTTTCATTCCACCCTATTAAAAAAAAGAAAAATATCCTTGTTATGAGTGTGCATAGTCAAGAAAAACATATTTCCTCAATGGATGTGTTAAAATTATTTATTATGCTTCATTCTTTGCTTTAAATCTGTCATGTCTCTGTTAGCACGGTAATAGTATGTTTCATCATTGTTGCTATAAAATCATGATTGGTCCTTGCATTGATTTTAGTTCTTAGAGCTTTCAAAGTTGTTTACATTTACAGTGTTGTTATTGTATACCCTGTTCTGGTTTTCTTCTTTTCATTCTTTATTAGCTTATAATAGTCTTCAAATTTTTGTTTTTATAATATTGATGTTATAGTATAAATGGTTCTTTTGGTTTTGCTTGTTTCACTATGCATCAGTTCATGCAAGTCTTTCTATGACTCTTTGAAATAATCTATTTCCTCATTTCTTACAGTAGCATGCCCTCCCAGCAACATGCTGCTGTTGAAAGTATTTTGTATGTATATATATGTATGTGTATGCATATATGCATACATATATACATACATGTGTATATATATATATATATATATATGTATACTTCTTCCTGTTTCTCTGATTATATTTGAGTATAGGTTTAGCAGTGGAAATCTGTGTCAGAGGACAAGTACTATTTAGTAAAGTTTGTGTGTATAATTCCAAAATGTTTCCTAGAATGGTTATACCAGTTCACAGGTCTACTAACAGTGTACCAAATGCTTGTTTTCCAATATAACTCCCAGTATTTGTCATTTCCGTTTCCGGGGGTCATCTTTGCCATTCTGATGGGTATCAGGCAGAATCTCAGAATTGCTTTAATTTGCATTTCTCTAATTAGTAGTGTTTTGGAGCATATTTTTTTCCATGTGGCTACAGATAGCCTGGTGTTTTTTTCCTGGAGAATTGCCTATTCATATCCTTAGATTATTTGTCAAACGGAGAATGGCTCTTATAAATTTAAATTGATTCTTTATGTATTTTAGAAATGAGACTTTTATCATAGAAGTTTACTACAAAGATTTTTTTCCCAGTTGTTTCCCTTTAATCAACCTTACTGGATTTTTTTGTGCAATATTTTAAAAAAATCTGTTATGTGATGGAAGCTTTGCTGCAAGTAGCCAAATGACCTAACATGGAAGCATTCTACTTCTGGAAGAAGAAACTTTGTGTTCCCCTGCCTTGTGGATGAGTGTAGCTCCTTTCCATTGGCTACATAACTGGAACAGGCAGCATTTTTTTTTTTTAGTTAAGATCTTTGTTGATCTAATTAATAAGCAACCATAGGTGAGAGTTTTCAAATACCTGTTGGTTTTGAAGAACAATTAAAACAAAACCAAAGCAAAACCAAAAGAAAAGCTCCACAAAGCCCATAGAATTATGCAGAAGTGCCTAAAAACCTTAACTGGCAGCCTCTGATTTCCATCCAGAATTATAATAAAAAGAAAGGGAATGGAAATAGTTGGATGAGGGCAGAGAAGGTGATCTCAGCACAATTTCCAACTAGTCACAGCTTTTTTAAATTCAGAATGGCACTGAAAAGAAAGGAGTAAGAGAACAAGGGGATCAGGTGAGCTGGTCAAAGGGAACGAACATTTTCTTTATAAAAGATTATTAAAAAGAAGCTTAAAATGGACAACCAACATACAAGTGTCCTTTGAATTCTTCAACACATCATCAAGACCTACTTCACCCCCTTGGGAAGAGGGAAGTGTCATCAAAGTAGAAATAAATGGATTCTATGTTGAGGTAAAGGAAAGACACTGGCCTACCAATTCCTGGTTATACTAACACAGACATGCTCCTGTGTGCTGTATCACTAATCTATTCTATTAATCAACATCTATATTTTTTAATCAATATAAAATTATTTTAAAAATTACTGTTTTGTAGTATAGTTTGAGATCTGGTACTGCTAGGCAGTCTTCATTTCCAGTTTTATTCATTACTATTCTTGAGATTCTTAACTATATTTGCCTCCACATGAATTTATTCTTCTTCTCATTCTATAAAATAATCCCCTGGTAGTGTGATTGGTATGGCATTTGATAAGTAAATGGATATAGGTGTTGTCATTTTTGTTATATTGACATGCCCCACCCAGAAGCAATTAATACTTTTCCAAATATTTAAGTCTACCTTTATTTCTGTAAACAGTAGTTTGTAGTTATATCTATATCATTTTTGTGTTTATCTTGGTAGATAAACTCCTAAGTATTTTATGTATTCCACAGTAATTTAAAATGGACTTCTCTTTATATATCTTCCTGTTGGACTTCATGGAGTCTATAGAAATGCTGATGATTTGTGTAGATTTATTTTGTATTCTACACATCGGCTGAAATAGTTTCATTTTATTTTTTTGATTTACTCTTTAGGGTTCTTTAAAAGCACTAACATACCATCTGTTGCTCCAGATCATTCCTGTTTTTCTTATTTATTTTTTGGATTTATTAGATTTATCTAGGACTGAAAGGGATAAATTGAGATCCTCTTACTATTATAGTTTTACCGTTTATTTTTCTTTGTAATTCTTTTAATTAATTTTTCCTTTAAGTATTTAGAAGTTATGCCATTCATTGTACACATGTTAAATATTGAAGTAATTTTATTGCCTGTTGCCTTTTAGCAAAATACAATTTCCCTCTTTATCTCTTTAAATTGTTGTTGTTTTATCTGAAATTATTTCTGCCCTTCCCTGTTTTGCTCAGCTGAGACATAATAGATTTTGTTCCAACCACTTTGACAGTTTTTATTTCAAGTGTGTTTCTTGTAAATAGCATATTTTGGGATTTTGTTTTCTAACCCATTCAACTAACTTGTTTCATTTGGAGGGAGCTCATTCCATTTACATTCCCAGTTATTTTATTTGTTTAATTGTTTTCACTCATGCCTCACTCCTCGGGACCTCATCTGGGGTTTTCTTGGCAAAGATACCGGAGTGGTTTGATATTTCCTTCTCCTGGTTATTGTAGCTGTTTTTAAAAATTTTGACCCATTCTATTCACTTTTTAATGTCTATATTCCTTGCTCCTTGATTATTTCAAGTTGCTACCCTTTCTCTATCTGTGTGTCTGTCTGTCTCTGTCTCTCTCTTCCTTTTAACCTTCTCTCTACTCTTACCTCTCCAAGTTTAGGATTTGTTCTGCTTATGACTAATCCCATTGACTCTACCCCTTTCCTCTCTTCCTCTTTCTCTTTCTGCCCATATTCCCCTTTGAATTGATCACATTAGGGAGTAAGTTTTGACATTCTGCATTGCCTCCTCTGTCTTGGTCTTCATATATGTTGAGACGTAATCAGGGTAAGGAAGTGGGAGGCAATGGAAGTTATGTAGATCCAGTGTGGGTGGTCCTTGATAAGAAATTTTTCCAGTGCCCATTTATCTACCATAAGTCACTACTTACACTTGTTGGCATTAGGGACAGGCTAGACAATGGGGAAATGGTCTTGACTAGGACACTTTCTAGTATTGTATTTTTCTCCAGGAGACTAGGGGACTGCCAGGGTATTTTTTATGGGCAATTGTCCAAACCCTAGGGGACTGCCAAGTACCTAACAAGAAGGTTTAAAGGGCCTCCACTGACAGAAGTTGGGGGATGAAGGAGGTATAGGGGAGTGGAAGAAGGACAGAAGGAAGTAATTGATCATTTTGGCACTCTTGATTTTGTTTGATATTTTGAGTGAGGAGGTCCCAGAACTGGCTAATTGGTTTACCGAAGATAAGTCAGTTTGGGAGCTCCAGGACTGCCAATAAAAGCAACCTTCTGCACCAGATCCCTGATTTGTATCTTTCTATTGAGACTTGGTCCTTATATGTTCTTGATTTCCGTGGGGGTCTTTTGATGCTTTTGTCTCATAGGTACACTGTAGAGTCAAGGACAGTCTTGTGGTTTGCAGTGTTTACAGTCTCCAGGATATTCTGAACGGTTGCAGCTTAATCTACCCTATGCGGGTGGGGAGGTAGAAGGGAGAGTCTATAGGTAAGCAGAACACCTTTCAGAAAAAAATTGTTGGATATCTACATCTAGGGGAATTTGCTCCAGACTAACAAGGGCCACTTCCCCTGAGAGTGTTCTTCAAAATGGTATTATTCCTGTCTTTTGCAGCTGGACCTTACTTTCCTCTTTGCTTGAGCCCTGCTGCAGTGGGATGGTTCAGCCTTGAGGCCGTAAAGACCCTGTGAAGGAGAGGAAAGGCTATGATGTTCCTGGCCCCACTCATGCTCTGCCCACCCTGGTCAGGCTCTCCTAGCTGTCTGTCCTGATATTCTGAGTTGGGGATCTTGCTTAGTTTGCCGATGGTGGTTATCTAGGTGGGACAAAATGAGCTCCTTGCTATTGTTGAAGAGGTGGGCAGTCTGAACTATCCATACTTTTAGCTCCTTTCTTACAGAGCCTACTGACAGTTTTTTGTTAGCTCTGAATCTCCAGGTGAAATCCTTGCTTCCTTCTGGTTCTTGGGTATGACATCTCCCTTAGTGACCATCTGTTGAGTGATCATGGGGTCAATGGCCTATGGGACAGATCCCATGTTCTTTAGGGTATGTTGCTGCTCCTTTTTCAGGGGTCCACAAAGAGTGATATCTTGCTGTTCCTCTTCTTAGAGGTCTACAAAGGATAGTATCTCACTGCTCCATTTCACAAGGGTCCACAAAGGTATCCTCCCCCTCCCTGGGGTCTTTTCCTTTCAGAAAGGTTTGTTATTCCCTGACTTTTTATCTTCTTTGCATAGCCTGGTACCTAGTACATAGGAAGCATGATGGAAAAAAAAAATTAGTGACTTTTAATTTTCCAAGTTCAGTTCTACTAAGTATGGAGACCAAAAAGACAAAAATGAAGATATCCTTGCCCTGAAGGAACTTACATTCTAATAGGGTAAGACACTATTGATTTGATCATGTTTCCAAAAAAGGAAGGGTGTATGTGTGGATTTAATAAATGTTTGCTAACTGATTGATGAATTGTTTAAGTGATTGATTAATTACTCTTTAAATCTCACTGATAGACTTGAGAAAAGTGCTTTGCAAACTTTAAAGTGATATAATAATTAGAGTTACTATTATTGTTTCTTAATTCACATAA
This sequence comes from Bettongia penicillata ogilbyi, assembly GCA_023548195.1. Classification (NCBI taxonomy): domain Eukaryota; kingdom Metazoa; phylum Chordata; class Mammalia; order Diprotodontia; family Potoroidae; genus Bettongia; species Bettongia penicillata. Next base: position 2,086,090 of record JAJHZJ010000574.1, on the reverse strand, counting down.
TAATTTGATAATAAGTGATTATATTCCCCCATTCAAAATTGAGCAACTTAAAAGAAAAATAGAATGCAATTTTTCTTTCAAGTGCCCCTCAAGAAAAGGGCCTGGCCTAGCAGGTGGAAGTGACAAGATATTTGTAGGCCCCAAACAAATCCTAAAACCTTTATTTCTTTTATATTTTTGCTTTCCTGAGTCTTTGAGTCTTCATCACAAATCATACAACTTACTCCACTACTCAATGAATCTATGATCTCATAGATGTGGTTATTCCACCATTATTCTGTGTCACCATCCTCCATCTCCTTTCATAAGTTTGCTGCAGAGGATACATCCAACATCTCAATGCCCTAATATGTTTTTTACTTATTTATTTATTCATTCATTCATTTATTTATTCATTCATTCATTCATTCATTCATTCATTCATTCATTTATTTATTTATTTAACTTTTTACATTCATTTTCACAAAATTTTGGGTTCCAAATTTTCTCCCCTTTTATCCCCTCCCCCCACCCCAATACCCCAAGCAATCTAATTTTTCCCTATCACCAATCTGCCCTCTCTTCTGTCATCCCTCCCTTCTCTTGTCTCCATTTTCTCTTTTCTCCTGTAGGGCCGGATGACTTTCTATTCCTCATTAACTATATGTCTTCTTTCCTAGTAGCAACAACAATACTAAACAGTTGTTCCTAAAACTTTGAATTCCAAATTCTCCCCATCCCTCCCTCCCCACCCATTCCCTTTGGGAAGGCAGGCAATTCAATATAGGCCCTATCTGTGTAATTTTGCAAATGACTTCCCTGATAGTCGTGTTGTGTAAGACTAACTGAATTACCCTCCATCCTACCCTGCCCCTCATTGTTTCTCTTCTGTCTTTTGATCCTGTCCCTCCCCAAGTGTTGACTTCAAATTTCTCCCTCCTCCCATTGCCCTCCCTCCCATCATCCCCCCCACCCTGCTTATCTCCTTCTCCCCCACTTTCCTATACTGTAAGATAGGTTTTCATACCAAAATGAGTGTGCATTTTATTCCTTCCTTTAGTCAAATGTGATGAGGGTAAACTTCTTGTTTTTTTTTTTTTTTCCTCATCTCTCCTCTTTTTCCCTCCACTAAAAAGTCTCCTACTTGCCTCTTAAATGACATATAATTACCCCCTTCCATTTCACCCTCTTTTCTCCCACTACATTTCTCTCTCACCATTTACCTTAATTTCTTTTAAGATATGGTCCCATCCTATTCAATTCACTCTGTGCTCTCTGTCTCTGTATGTGTGTGCATGTGTGTATGTGTGTGTTCGTGCATGCGTGTACATGTGTGTGTGTGGTCCCACCAACTACCCAGATACTGAAAAGTTTTAAGAGTTACAAATATTGTCTTTCCATGTAGGAATGTAAACAGTTGACTTCTGGTAAGTCCCTTAAGACTTCTCTTTGCTGTTGACTTTTTCATGCTTCTTTTCATTCTTGTGTCTGAAAGTCAAATTTTCTTTTCAGCTCTGGTCTTTTCATCAAGAATGATTGAAAGTCCTCTGTTTCATTGAAAGACCATATTTTCCCCTGAAGTATTATACTCAGTTTAGCTGGGTAGGTGATTCTTGGTTTGAGTCCTAGTTCCTTTGACTTCTGGAATATCCTATTCCATGCCCTTCAATCCCTTAATGTAGAAGCTGCTAGATCTTGAGTTATCCTGATTGTATTTCCACAATACTGGAATTGTTTCTTTCTAGCTGCTTGTAATATTTTCTCCTTGACCTGGGAGTTCTGGAATTTGGCCACAATGTTCCTAGGAGTTTCTCTTTTTGGATCTCTTTCAGGTGGTGATCGATGGATTCTTTCAATACTTATTTTGCCCTCTGGTTGTAGAATGTCAGGGCAGTTTTCCTTGATAATTTCATCGAAGATGATATCTAGGCTCTTTTTTTGATCATGAGTTTCAGGTAGTCCCATAATTTTTAAATTGTCTCTCCTGGATCTGTTTTCCAGGTCAGTTGTTTTTCCAGTGTGATATTTCACATTCTCTTCCATTTTTTCATTCTTTTGGTTTTGTTTGGTGATTTCTTGGTTTCTCGTAAAGTCATTAGACTCCATCTGTTCCATTCTAATTTTGAGAGAACTATTAAATTCAGTGAGCTTTTGAGCCTCTTTTTCCATTTGGCTAATTCTGCTTTTGAAAGCATTCTTCTCCTCATTGGCTTTTTGAACCTCTTTTGCCAATTGAGTGAGCCTATTCTTCACGGTGTTATTTTCTTCAGCATTTTTTTGGGTCTCCTTTACCAAGGTATTGACCCGTTTTTCATACTTTTCTTGCATCTCTCTCATTTCTCTTCCCAGTTTTTCCTCCACCTGTCCAACTTGCCTTTCAAAATCCTTTCTGAGCTCCTCCAAGGCCTGAGCCCACCCGACATCCTCCTGGGATGTCTGGGGTACTGAGGCCCCGCCCTCCACGTCTTTCCCCGATGGCGAGAATACGTCCTCATCATCAGATCCTCATCATCAGATCCGGGATCATTTGCATTTGTTGGAAAAAACTCTCTATAGTCTTATTTTTCTTCCCTTTTCTAGGCATTTTCCCAGCCAGTTACTTGACTTCTGAGATTCCTGTCCACCCCCGCCTAGATCCACCCAGCTAGTGCTTGGGGACTGAGATTCAAATGTGCTCTCCGCGCCAATCAATGTGAGCTTTAGTTCTGGTGCTGGGGTGGAGGCAGGGCCGCCTCCCAGGCTCAGCCTCGTCAGGAGCTTTATGCAGAGACTTTCAGGAATGGAGCGGGTGGGGTGGCTCCCAGGCTCAGTTCCCTCAGGGGCTTTATGCAGAGTCATTCAGCAGTGGAGCAGGGTGGGGCAGGGCTGGCTCCCAGGCTCAGCTCCCTCAGGTTGTTTATGCAGAGACCTTCCGTAATGAAGATCCTGCCTGCTGCTGAGGGAGTCCGGGCGGCCGCTGCTGCTGCTACCTCCGCTGCCGCCCACGCCTCTGCCGTTTCCTGCCCCCGTCTCTGCCGCCGCCGCTTCCTCCTGAAGGGGCCCGAGTCACGGAGACACCTCGCTCCCCTCGGCCAGCCAGCCGTCTCTCTCACTGACCTGTAACTTCTGTGGGCAGAGGGACTTTCCTGGCTGCCGGAGCTTCCGTCCCTGAAGCCTGCTCAGATCAGCTTCTCTGGGGCTGCGGCCAGGGCAGCGCTGGGGTGGGGTCCGCTTTTCAGGGCGCGACGGACCCTGGGGACGGCTCTCCAGGGCTCTCTGGAACGGAAATCTCTTCCACTCTGTTTCTGTACACCTTTCAGTGGTCCAGAAGTTATGGGGGCCTCTTTTTACATTAAATCTATGGGCTGTGGTTTTGGAGCTCGTAAACCTGCGTCCTTCTACTCCGCCATCTTGGCTCCCTCAATGTCTTAATGTTGCAAGAATTCCAGTGGTTCACTCAAGTCATGAAAGAGTGATCTTTTCTCTTTCAATCATGTTTTTTTTTTTTGCTGATATCCTTCACATGACTTTTCCTTTGTAATACCCAATTTATCATGTATTACATCCTGAGCATTCCCATCATGTATCATTCCATTGCTTTCAAGTGGTTCCTAATTTGATTATACTTGTAGATTCACAGATTATACTTGTAGTCATATAATATCAAAGAAGAATGTTGGTATAGGATTGATAAAGATAAATATAAAGGATTGGTTTTTGTTTCAGGGAGAAATTAGGTATTTATTTAGAAAATGTTGGGGACAGATTCCCCTAAGAGCTGAACCAGAATTGCCTGAAGGGCTACCTGGTTACCTTTTACTGCCCCCTCCAATTAGGACCCCCACCAACCAAAGGCAACCGCAGGAGCCTCCTTCTCTCTTTTTGCTTCTGTTATACTTCTCCCAACACAAATGAGCCTTTTCATTTTAGGAAGACCGAGGCCCTGTGGAACATAATTCTCCTTTGGTGCCCACTACACACACCACTTGTCTCACCCTACCAGTGCAACAGTTGTATGGACCAAGTTAAGTCAACATGTATTTATTAAATACCTACTATGTGCTAGGCACTGTGCTAAGTGCTTGGTATACAAAGAAAGGAAAAACAGTCTCTGTGGACTGAAGGAGATCACATTCCTTTGTGGTGGTAGGGAAGAATAAGCAGATTCAACAAGATGAAAACAAAATAAACTGTCATTGTTCAGTTGTTCTCTAGCCTGTCTGACTCTTCATGACCCTGTTCAAAATAAGTAGATGGTAGTAAATACAAGGTAGTTAATGAGGGAGGGCATTAGCAATTTGGAGAATCAGGAAAGGCTTTCTGTAGTAGATGGAGTGTATGAAGAACAGAAAGAAGGACAATTTGGTTGGATCTTGGAGAATGGGGAAGAGAATACTGTTTTGAGGCTAGAAAGGAATATTAGGGGAAGATTTTAAAAACCAAACAGAAGAACTTATATTTCATTTTAGAGGCAATAAGGGAGCCACTGGAATTGATTAGGAGAGTGATGTGAACAAATTTGCATGTAAGAAAAATAACTATGGCAGTTACATGGAAGAAGGATTGAAGTGTGGAGAGACTTGAGGCAGGAAAAACAATTAAGAGGTCATAACAGTATTTCAAGTGAGAGGCAATGAGGGTTGAACTAAAGTGGTTGCCATATAAATAGTAAAAAAGGATTGGATTCAAGAGATATCAGTGGAAAAATAGGAAAATTGCTTGGATAAGTGAGGTAAGGGAGATCTAGGAGCTCAGAATAATGTTGAAGTTGAACATGGGAAACTAGAAGAATGGAAATGTATTTGACAGAAGTAAGAAAGTTCCATAGAGAGGAGGTTTGGGGGTGGGGGAAATTAATGATTCTGTTTTGGGTGGATTAAGTTTGGGGTGTTTCCAGGAAATCCTGTAAGTTTTATTATACCCCTTTTCCAGACATATTGATGAAGAAACTGAGACTGAGAAAATTGCAAAATTCACTCCAGACCACATTCAGCATGCTTAAATATGTATGGGTTTGGGGTCATAATTCTCTAATCTTTACCCAGAGCAATGTGCCACCCTCTTTTCAGAAAGTAAGGTCTGAGGCTCCTGGTAGAAACTTTTGTTTATAACTGATTCCTACAATAGAGAAAGTAGATGGAAATGGGACAAAATGCATTTGTTCATTCAGCTTTAAATTCATCCATCCATCCATCCATTTACTTCCCTACTTATCTTCCAAATGTTATCTTCTAGTTCTAGGGTTTCTTCCTTGATGCCCAAGGTAAGAAGAAAAGTGAAAAACTGATTATTAGCAAATACTAAAATGAAACAATCTTTGTGTTTTTTAAACATTTTGATGACTATATAACTTTTTATGTATTATTAGTGTCTGTTAGGATCTTATTCTCTAGTTTGACTGTGAGATCTGAGAGGTCACTGAAGGTCTTATCCAGATTTTTCACAATGCTCTGAAGTAGTAGTGCATAATAGCTGATGATATAGTGACCTCAGAAGATAATTCCCCTGGATGATGAAGTATAGGTATTTTTCCTTTCTTTAGAAAACAAACAAAGCAACAGTACTTTCATTTTAATATTGTTGTTACTTTCCAGGGCAATTTCCCCTCTCCTCCTCATTCCTCAAATCTTCCTTTCAACAAAGAAATACAGCTAAACCAATACAATGGCTGTGTCTGACCATATATACTTCATCCCACACCTCTCTGCTGAGAGGAGCAGGGGAGCAAGTGGATGGAGGGAGTGCTTCACACAGCCAGATGGGACTGAATAGAGGATGGGATTGAACTTGGAGTGGGGAAGATCTGAGTTCACATGCTTCCTCAGACATTTACTTAGCTACGTGATTTTGGGCAAATCACTTTACCTTTCTCAGTCCCAATTGCCTCATCTATAAAATGGGGATAATAGCACCAACCTCATCGGTTTAGTGTAAGGATCAAATATGCTAACATTTGTTAAGTCCTATATAAATGCTATTTTTCTTATTATTTCTCTGAAGTCTGTTGGTCACTTCACTGATTAGTACTGATTATTCATTGTATAATTTGTTTTTCTAGTTGTACTTTGTAATTATACGTTATCTTTTCAAGTTACTCTGAATTCTTCGTATTTATTATTTTTTATGTTGTAATAGTATTCTAATACATTTTTATACTTATTGTTTTGGTCTTTCCCTAACTGATGGGTCCCCACTTTGCTTCTAGGTTTTTGATACCATTAAAAAGTACTTACAGGTCTTTTTTTTTTTTTTTTTTTTTGCATATTATCAGTATGGATTGATGAAGCATGTTGGGAGTTGATGTTTACTAATTCTAGTTTAAAGTCTTCAGTCCTAACTCCTTCTCTCTCTGGACCTTGTGAGTCTGTCATTTACCTTTTGAATTCAGTGTAGACTCCTTAGTTCTGTATTTAGGACCCTCCATGATACGTCTACAATATAACTTTCTAAGCTTAGCTCCTCTTACTCCTCTCATGTATTCTTCTTTGTATTCATGCTAAAGTGGAATGATCATTGTAGATTTTCTGGAAATTGTACCTTAACTCACACTTCTCAAGTAGGCCTGAAATGACATCTCTATCTCTGTTCCCCAGCTTCCCCAATATATGCATTCTCTATCTGTTGAAATCCTATTTATTCCTTGAGGTCAATTCAAATTTCACCATTTCTATAAACCTGATCTGTTCCCTCTAGTTAGTATGAATCATAAAAAAAAAATTTCAGTGCTTATTTTCTGCAAAGTGCTGTATTAAAGGGAGATACAAATAAAAAAGCTAGAGTTTCTCTTCTCAAGGAGATCACATTCTAACAAGGACAGACAACATATATCAGTGATTTTAGCTCCAAGTCAGATGGAAATATCCCATGGTAGGTAGCAGCAAAGCAGATGATCCATCTTTTTAAATATTATTTTTACTGATAAAAAATATCCATTTCTGGTGTCAAACAGTGTAACGGTGCCAAGGAACTTTGGTGGCAAGAATGTTTTGGGGGGAGTCTTCTGATTTCTCATCTTGGAATATTTTGTTCTTTTCTTAACACTTTTCTTGTTCTTATTTGTAGTATATTTATTTGTGTATGTGACCAATTTTCTCCAGAGATGGTAAAATTTCATAGGGGAAAGGATCATGTCTTCCAGACATCTAATCCCATCAATGTACAACAGTCTAATAATAATAATAGCTAGCATTTTTGTACACTTACTTTGTGCCAGCCTCTGTGCTAAACATTTTACAAATATTATCTAATTTTATTTATCCCCATTTTATAGATGGGGAAACTGAGGCAGAGAGAGATTAAGAACTAGATTTGAATTTATGTATTTTTGACTCTAGATTCAGAGCTTTATCCACTGTGTCACCTAGCTGAAATTGAAATTTTAAAGCAATATTTTCTGATTTTTAGCTAAAGACTAGATATTCTGTAGGATGGGATACTTGCTAGGCACCTAATTCAGTAAATCAAGAAGCACTTATTAAGCACCTACTATGTACCAGGCACTGTGCTAAGAACTGGGCATACAAAGAAAAGCCAAAGATAATCCCTTCAACATTAGGTTGTGAGTTCACAGTTTAATAGGGGGAGGTACAGATGTGAGGTGATTGGGGTTTAAATAAGATTGTGGAAATGAGATTGTAAAGGAGTGGATGTTTAAAAGAAACATGGTAAAGGCCTGGGTTTGAGGGTTTGAGGCCTGACTATATATGGAGGTTAAGGGTTAGGAGAACCAAAGATGATTCTGCCTGGACCTGGGAGCCTGGGCACCTTGGAAATTAGGGTAACACTGACATTATGGGGCAAGTAAGGACCCAGAGCTGCTCTGGCCCAGAAAAAGATGACTGATTAGGCACAGGCTGAGTTGTAGGTGTCGGTGGCACAATCAGATGGGCACATCCAGTAAGTAGTTAGAAGGGGCAGGGCAGGAAGAGAGCAGAGCAATCAGAGTTGGAAATGTAAATCTAGATATGTTTCATTTTCCTCTCCTTAATTCTTGAGAGACTTCTGAACCAAATACTGTAAATTCAGCCTACGGATTTGTACAAATCCCATCCTGGTTCTCTCCTCCCTTCCTCTGCCCTGCTTGAGGCAGTGACAAGTCAGCAGCACAGAAAACCTGTGGGTTGTAAATGAACCTCTAATTGTATAATATTTCTTGGCACTTGTGTTAGGAGTTTATATTACTTAGAAAATGTCAAAAGTGGGAGTCCTACAGTCTTAAGGCAGTTCTAAACTCCCTCAGAATATTTGGAGCAGGTCCAGGGCCCTGCTCTCCCTCTCACGGAGCAGATAGCAATGACCTTGCTTGTAACCTTGTGGTCTTGAAGAAGAGGCACAGCCCCCCAGAGGCTGCCGAATTGACGGTCTCTCTCTGTGCTGGGATCTTTGCTGGAAGCACCTGAGGTATTTTTGACGTCAGATTTTGACTCCACAGCACAAGAGGTCCATAGCAGTCAAGGAGTCAGTGAACAGAAAGAGCTGGCCTTTTGTAGCAAGAGTAAAACAATCAACTTTCCCCTGGTTCTCTGTGCGTGCGTGCGTGTGTGTGTGTGTGCGTGTGTGTGTGTGCGCGTGCGTGTGCGTATGTCTGTTTCTACATCTTCTCTCCAGAGCCTTTGGAGTCTAAAGTAATCCAGAACGCCTTTTGTGCCTGGAAGTTACCAGACTCTGTGGTGGGGAGGGTAGATCTTACTATCAGTATGATCTTAACTGATGGTACTAGCCCTATTTATTTGTGTGGGAAACCTCAAAATTGAACACTTGTTAGACAACTCCCCATCCCCCCACCCACCCACTATTGCCAGAAGATAACTTGGAGTCCCTACAGATACTGCTTCTGCCGTGTCTCTCATCTCCCTCCCTCCCCCTACTTAGCCTCCTATGGCCAATCATTGACCAAGTCCTGCTGTTTCTACCTTCATAATATCCCTTGTGCCTCTATTCTCTCCTGACACTACCACCATTCCAGTGCAGCAGGTCTCATCACCTCATGCCTGGATTTTACAATAGCCTGCTGGTTGATCTCTCTGCCTCAAGTTTCTCTCCACTCCAAACCATCTTGTCATAATAGTAACACAATCCATAGCTGTCAAATTAATCTTTCTAAAAACACAGGACTGACCCTATCATCATCCCTGCTCTTACCCACATTTAGTTAACTCCCCTGTCTCCCTGCCACCTCCAGGAACAAATATAAAATCTTCAAAGCCTTCTATAACTTGGCCCCTTCCTACTTTTCCAGTCTTCTTACACCTTATACCCTTTCGAGTACTCTGCAAATCCAGTGGCAGAGGTCTCCTTTGCATTCCTTGTAAAAGAACTCCATCTTTCTACTCAGTATTTTCACTGGCTCTCTCCCATGCCCGTCTCTGTCTCAATTCCACCTCCCTGACTTCCTTCAAGTCTCAGCTGAAATGGCACCATCTACAAGATGCCATTTCCAGTTTCCCATAGTGCTAGTGTCTTTTTCTATTAATCATCTCCAATTTACCATATGTATGTATAGATCTTGTTTGTACATAGTTGTTTGCATGTTGTCTCCTCTATTAGACTGTGAACTCCTCAAGGTCAGGGATTCTCTTTTGTCTTTCTTTGTATCCCCAGAGCTTGGCACATAGTAGCTGCTTCATAAATGCTAATTGATTAACTGCTCTTCCCTGCCTAGCAAGCTCCCATCTGTGTGTGTGTGGTGTGTGTGTGTGTGTGTGTGTGTGTGTGTGTGTTTTGAGGCACATCAGGTCAGAAATCTATTGCTGGGTAAGAGACAGTGTGAGATAATGCTAAGAACTCAGAACCAGGAGTTTGGAGACTTGGATTTTAAAGTTCTGGCTCTGGCACTCCCTAGTTGTTTATCCTGGGGCAACACATCCCTTCTCTGGGCTTCAGTCTCCTCATTAGTGACATTAAATGGTTGAACTGACTAGTCCTAGATAGGATGAAAGGAACCTTGGAGATCATTTAGCTCTAGCCCAACCTCCTTATTGTACAGATCAGAAAAAAATGAGACCTAGAGAAAGAAAGGGACTTATCTAAGGTTACAGAGGCCATAGATGCAGAGGTCAGGATTTGAACTTGGGCCTAGAGGTGCTAAGACCCTTGTTCCTTTTACTGTCTGACATGATTATTAAGCTCTCCTCAGTCTCTGATATTCCACCATCCCTTCCCATCCTATGGGACTCACTTTCCTCATCTGTCCAAAAGGAAAAAGAATATGTTCTTTTCCCATTTTTAAAATAAAATTTAAACATTAAAATAAATTTAAAATTTAATTAATCAACTTTAACTTAAAATTTTAAATTAAATTAATTTAAAATTAAAATTAAATTTTAACTAATTTAAAAATTAAAATAGCCTTCCCAGAGCAGTCATTGCTCAGGGCTTCTTTCCGTAAGGGGAGAGAACAATGCACTGCTGTTTGTACTGAGCAAAGAAGCAGTGGGCAGGTGTGCCAGGCTCCTTGCAACTTTCTTTCTTCCTTCAGCTGGACAGCAGGCCACCTCTAGCAGGTCCAGTCACTAAGCAAACTGTGGGAAGAAATCTATCAGCTGGCCCTGCCCATTTTCTTGAAACATCTGGGCATTGGTACAGATATAGGCTGGCAGATCAGCTCTTTCCTGCCCCTTCTTTGACCAGCCAAGTAAGAACTGACCATGGAAGTGTGTTCTGATAATGTTATGTGTTGTGGTTTGTGTGGCATGCAATGAGACTTGGTTCAGGGTTTTGTGTGTATGTGTGTGTGTGTGTGTGTGTGTGTGTGTGTGTGTTGGGTAGTAGTGATTGAGGGTGGAGAAAAGGGAACTGTTTGATTAATGGGTGTCTTGTGAACCTGCACATTTGCGCAGTACTACATTCCTGGGGCTTTCAGACCTGGGGCAGCTTGATAAGCTAAGAACAAAGTCCTCTTTCCTCTCCAGACTAGAGCAAACAGGACTAGTCACTAATCCCAACTCTAGGTCTGAGTTTGTCTCTCAGCAACCAACCTGCCAAGTAGCCTTTCATGGACTGATCAGGATTGGAGTCAGGGCCTGACAGCCCAGTTAAGGTAGTGAGAGAAAGGCATTGGTTCCCTAGTGCCTGCTTGTACAAACATTCAACTTCTCTCTATGACTTTCAAAGCCCACAACAATCTTACACTTTCCCCAAACTAGCTGTATTTCTAAATCGAGAGATAGCATGGTATGCTGCAAAGGGCATCAATTTGAAATAAAAAGATATTGGTTCAAATTCTGCTTCTGCTGGATGACTTTGGGTGTATTACTTCCCCTACCTGTGGATCAGTTTTCCTACTTATGAGATAATAGTTATTATCCTTATTAATATTATCTTATTAGTAAAAGAACTGTTAACAAAAAGAGATAATAATTCTTATCATGCCTATGCTACTGGATTGTTACGAGGAGGTGCTTAGTTTTTTTAAAAATATTTTATCTTTTCCAATTATCTAATTAACATTAATTTTTAAAAATGTTAGTTCCAAACCCCCTCTTTTCCCTACTTATTGAGAAGGCAATTTGATGCAGATTATTCATGTGCAGTCATACAAAACATTTCCTTATTAATCATGTTGTTAAAGAAAACATAGCCCCTCCCAAGAACCCTCAAGAAAAATAAAGCTTAAAAATAGTATACTTGTATCTGTATTCAGATTCCATCAGTTATTTCTCTGGAGATGGATAGTATTTTTCACCATTAATCTTTCATAATTGTCTTGTGTCATTGCATTGCCCATAAAAGCTGTCATTCACAGCTGATCATTGTATAGTATGGTTGCTGTTGTATATAATGTTCTCCTGGTTCTGTTCACTTCACTTTGTATCAGTTCATGTAAATCTTTCCAGTTTTTTTTTGAAATTATATTGCTCATCATTTCTTATAGTACAATATTATTCCATCATAATCATATACCACAACTTGTTCAGCCATTCCCCAATTGATGGGCATCTAATTTCCAATTCTTTGCCACCACTAAAAGAACTGCTATAATTATTTTTGTACATGTAGGTCTTTTCCTTTTTTTAAAAAAATATCACTTTGGGACATAGACCTAGTATTGCTGGGTCAAAGGGTATATGCACAGTTTTATAGCCCATTAGGCTATAAACCAAATTGTTCTCCAGAATGGTTGAATCAGTTCACAACTCCAGCAATAGTGCCTTACTGTCTTAATTTTCCCACATTCCCCTTCAATATTTGTCATTTTCCTTTCAGTCATAGTAGTCAGTTTGATAGATGTGAGATGGTACCTCAGAGTTGTTTTAGTTTACATTTCTCTAATCAATGGTAATTGAGAGTATTTTTATATGACTATAGATAGCCTTGATTTTCTTATCCGAAAACTGCCTGCATATCCTTTGACCATTTATTAACTGGGGAATGACTTGCATTCTTTTAAGTTTGGCTCAGTTCTCTATATATTTGAGAAATAGGGCATTTGTCAGAGAAACTTGCTGAAAAATTTTTTTTGCAGTTGTGATGACTAATTATGTATTTCCTTCCATCCTATTCCCCCCACAACCTGTTTAGAAGAGGTGCTTTGTAAATAATAAAGCACTGTACAGATGTGTGCTGGTATTCTCATTAATTACTCTACAACATGAATCTTCTGCTCCTGTCAGTCTTGTCTTCTTGATCTTTCCTTAACATGCCCTGCTCAATCCTCCACGTGTTCATGCTGTTCCCCCCTGTCTGGAATGTCCTCCCTCCTTCCCCTTGCATCTCTAAATTCTTCCCATCTTTTAAAAGGCAGCGTAGCATGATAGAATAAGAAAGAGTGCTGAACCTGGAGTCAAGAGTCCTGGGCTTGAAACCTAGATTCTCTAGCTACTTGGCTATGTGACCATAGGCAAATCATTGAACCTTAGTTTACACCCCTATGAAATGGGCATAATGATACCTCCACTTCCAATCTCACGGGCTAGGAGAGGAAAGAATATTGCAACTTCAAAATGTTGCCCAGGGTTATGCCTAGGGAATGTCAGAACCAGGACCAAAATCCAGGTCTCCAGCTCTTTGTGTCCTGCCCGCCATTTTTGTGATGGTGAGCTTCTGAACCAATTTTACTTAAAAAGAAAAAGATGAGAGCTTAGTAGACAAGAAAAGGGCAGTCAGTCACTCAGCATCCTCATCTCTTTTTCCTTTTTCTTCTTCCCTTCTTGCTATTCCCGTATACGTGACATTCTGTCTTCTGCCTCTACATATATTGTCTCTCATATCAATGCTTCCTCTCCTTGCTCCCAGTTTTTACAATGCCTCACTCTATTTAAAGTGCCAGGCACCATGCTAGGTGTTAGGGGTACAAAAAGAAAAGTAAACTCAGTCTATACTCCCAAGGATTATACAGTCTAGCAGGAATGGGAAACCTGTGACGTCAAGGCCACATATGGCCTTCTAGGTCCTGGGATGTGACCTTTTGACTGAGTTCAAGTTTTACAGAACAAATCTTTCTATTAAGAGGATTTGTTCTGTGAAATTTGGATTCAGGCAAAGGGCTGCACTTGAGGGCCTAGAGGACTACATGTGGCCTCAAGGCTGCAGGATCCTCCCCCTTGGTCTGGTCTAGGGAGAGGAGATAGCATGTATGTATGTAGATACACAACATACAGGTGTTACCTATGGGTGACATCTATGAAAGGGTGGACACCCTTTCCCAGAAGCGATCCAGGCTCTGGGTTCATGAAGATCAGGTTTAGTTTTGGGGGTGCCTGACTCTGAAGATCTTGCGTTCTGACTCATTGCCCCTACCCTAGAAGAGGACTCCAGGGAAAATGTCTTAGATATGGCTCATGCTTAGGGTCTTTCCAAAGGAGTTAATAGATTCCCTTTCCAAAAATTAGATAACCAGGTATGGTACAGTTATTTATTTCCTCTACCACATAAGATTTACTTGAAACATAAAAGGTTTATAAGTACATATATTGATAAATAAATAAAACATGAAAAAGAAAGCCATCACTCTTGTGATAGTCTCTTGGGAGGTAGGGAGATGTGGGACTACTGATCAGATTGCACTTTCGTCTCAGTCTGCTGTATCCAAAAAGCAACCTTTTGGAAAGTGTCTTCTCACTGACACCCCATTCCCCCATGTATGTTGGCCAGCCAAGTGAGAATTGACTGGAGGCAAGGGACATTTGTTGAGGAGCAGTAGAAGGAAAAGAAAATAACAATGACAATAGTGGTTCAATTCCTACAATTATAATGGCAATAATAATAAAAATAGGAACCAACATTTATAAAGGGCTATGTTCCAGGCACAGCTTGGAAGTGTTTGAGGCCAGATTTGAACTTACTCCTTCCTGACACTAGGCACAATGCTTCTATCCACTCTGTGCACTACGTAACTGCTACTGTCATGGGAAGCCGTGTTGTTGATATGGATTGATAGATTACCCATTTGTGAAGTGCTTGCTACTGCACTAAGTGCAAGGCATACAAAAACAAACAAGTAAGACAGCCCCTGCCCTACCGAACATTCTAATGGGAGAGCTAGAAGAGGTGGAAGGGGCATGGAGTTCTGGGCCTGGCAATAGAAGGTAAAAACTGACCTATTAGAGCTCAGCAACCCAGGAGCAAAGTCCAGGTTACTTGTTGGTGTCCGGTCATGTCCAATTCTTTGTGACCCTATTTGGGTTTTCTTGGCAAAGACAATAGAGTTTTTTGCCATTTTCTTTTCCAGATAATTTTACAGATAAGGAAACTAAGGCAAAAGGGGTTAAGTGACTAGCCAAGGGTCACATAACTAGTAATACATAAAGACATAACTAGTCTGAGGTCAAATTTGAATTCGAGTCTTTCTGGCTCCAGGCCCAGCATTCTATCCATAGTGTCACCTAGCTTCCCCAAAGATACGGCAGTGGTTTGTCATTTTCTTCTCTAGTGGCTTAAGACAAGTAGAGATTAAGTTACCTGTACAGGGTCACACAGTTAGTGATTATCTGAGGCCAGAATCAAATTTAGGTCTTTCTGACTCCAGACCCAGTATTCTATCCACTGAGCCACCTAGTCACTAGGTTGCCAGTGGGGAAAAAGTGAAAGTGTCATTTCTGATAGAGAAGGCAGGGAGCACTTG
Organism: Bettongia penicillata ogilbyi; assembly: GCA_023548195.1. Taxonomy (NCBI): domain Eukaryota; kingdom Metazoa; phylum Chordata; class Mammalia; order Diprotodontia; family Potoroidae; genus Bettongia; species Bettongia penicillata. The sequence continues at coordinate 2,071,071 of JAJHZJ010000574.1, read as the reverse complement.
TGTGTGAGTGCATAGGGCCCCCACACGGGCATACCCAGGGCACTCAACAGCTAATCAAACTTTGGGATTAGTGGCTCACTAACTTAATTAATGCTTTGTTAAGTCTTAAAAAAAAAGTCACAACAACTCAAGAACCAAAGTAGGACAAGGGGACCTTGGGTACAGCTAAACTAAGAGAGTTTTAAGAACAATTACAATAACAGCAGCTAATAATTCCATTTACACTTTACAGCTACAAACTATGCCATTCCTACTATCTCCCTACAACCTTGTGAAGGACTTTCCATTTCTGTACTTCTTTCAGGTTTGTAAAGTGCTTTCTTCAACATTCCTGTGAGGTAGGTAGTACAAGTATCATCACTCCCATTTTACAGATGAAGAATCTAACCTTAAGGGAAGTGATTTCCTCAAAGGTACCCAGCTATTAAGTAGCAGGAGTAGTACTTGAACCCAAGACTTTCTGCTTTTTCACTTCTTCATAAGGATTGCTAAGTCCTTGGGCTGAATGGAAACTAAGGTGTCATCTTGTCCATCTTCCTAACTCTATGTAGACCTGCTCCTAAGCTATTCTAGACATATGGTAGGGGGAGATGAGGAAAGAGAGAGAAAAAGGTTATGTCTATACTAAAAGGAGTTAATGGTCTAGCTTACCTTGGGAATCTATTGCTCTGTTCCATCCCACCCCCTGGTCACCCACTCCCTTATGGACGTGAGGTTACCAAGAATGGCCCTGAAGACAATAGCTTATATCCCTGGTTTCCTTTGCCTAAGCAGCTCCATACTGTTAATACATAACCAGTATTCCCACTTTTAGTCTCTCCCACCCAGCAAACCTCTTGCCTCTCCTTCCATATCTACCCCCTACTTTCTACCCTCACTCCATGGCTTTCCATGTTCCTATGGCTTCTCTTGTTCTAGACGCCCGGATATCCTATTCTGTCCTCAGAATATCCAATGTGTTTCATATTTCTTTTGCCCATTCTCTGTGCCACTTCTCTTCTCTCTTCCATGTCCATCTCCTTCTTCTCTTTCTTCTCACTATTACAGATGATATTGCTGAACAACCCTAGACAGGAGTTGAAGGACGCACAGTTAAGTGTGAAAAAGCAGAGGTGCTGCTTGCCAAGAGGGCCCAAGTAGTTATTTTAATCATGTGGAACAGCCCCCTTTTCATGGAAAATTTTCTGCTCCAACACCTGTGGTCATTAAAGGAACCCTCAGCTCTATTCCACCCTGAGGTCAGGGGTGTCAGCCTTGCAGGCCCTGGACAGCAGCCAGTTTAGGTCATTATTCCTGCTGTTTTTCCTCTCTTTTTTCCCCTCCCACAAGCCTATAGTGAGCACAGTGGGAGTAGTTATTTCTTGATTTCTGCCTTCAGCCCTTGTTGGCAGGAATATCTATGGGGCCACATCTTTCCATCCCCTTTCTTCCCTCCCCACATCCAGCAGTCATTTGAAATTCAAGGGAGTAGGATAAAGGAGCTTCTTAGGTTATAAACATTCTTTTTCTTCAATCCTATAATTCATATGATAGTAATATTCAGAACTGGAAAGGACCTTAGAAATTATCTAGTTTAATTTCTTCAATTTTCCTGTTGTTCCCTAAAGCTGGAACACTGAAAAAGAAAATAGAATTAGAGGTCATCATCAAAAAAAGAGAAATCGTCAATATACTATACATTTCACTATCTCCAAAGCTATTTTTATGAAACTGAATATAAAAATGTTTGAAGGAGTTAAATGTGAAATTTCATTCTTCTTTTGTTCCTTAGAAAATAGCCAGAGGACATTGAATATTTTTTTTTTTAAATACTCTGTAGGAGGAACAGGGGGAGATTTCAGATTGTTAACTGTATCTGCACCTTTCTTTTACAGCCTAAATTTCTTTATCCTTAGCCTTGTCCAGTCCAGCTCAGTCTAGCCCCATATATCTTAGTTTAACCCAGCCCAGATTAGCCCAGCAAAGCCCAGTTCAACTTAGATCAAATTAGTTCAGTTTAGCTCAACTCAATCCAGCCTAATTCAGCCTGGCCCAGTGAGGCTCAAGTTAACCCAAATCAGCTCAACTCAACTTTATTCAGCTTAGCTGAACTCATCACAGACCAGATCAGATCAGTCTAGTCCAAGGCCCCTTCAACTTTTTCCACTTGAGACCCTTTTTTCATGTTTTGACAGCATAAATTGACATTGCATGGCCTGAGGGCATGTGCAGTGCAAAGTGCACATGCTTTGTGTTCAGAAGTAAGACTGCAGTGAAATTATGTGATGTAATACAGGCAAGCACTGCCAGAAACACGTGGGATATATTATGAATTTGATTTTTAATTAATTTTTGGTCGTTGTGCATTCAGAAACTTTTTACTGTTATCAAATTTTTCACAACCCCATATGAAGTTTTATGAACCTAGTTCATCCCAATCTAGCTCAGTTCAGTTCATTTCAGTCCAGTTCAGTGAAGACCAGCTCATCCCAGCTCCTTTCAGATAGGCTCAGCCATGGCTAGAAGGTCCATCTTAACAATTTTCTCCAATTTTTCTGTACTAGCAAGAAGAAAGTCAGACAGTGATGGAAACAGGGACCTAGACTTGGATAGAAACTGTTTTGGTGACTTTGTCCTCTGTGCATTTTGGTTTTCACAAATGACTTATCCCAATCTTACTTTTGCTAGAGATTAATTCATTACAAGTCAGTCCAATTTGGTAAATGTTTATTGAGTGTCTACTTTGTGCAAGACACTTTCCTTATTGCTGAGGGAGATATGGAAATAAATATGACACTGGCCATGATGCACAAAAGTAGCTTCTATACAAAGGAGAATAAAAGTACATGAGAGAAGTACAAAGTAAATGCCATGGAAATTCTTTGGGGAGAGAGAGAGAGAGGGAGAGAGAGAGAGAGAGAGAGAGAGAGAGAGAGAGAGAGAGAGAGAGAGAGAGAGAGAGAGAGAGAGAGAGAGAGAGAGACGGAGAGAGAGAGGGAGAGAGAGAGAGAGAGATCACATTTATATCTCCTAAAACTAGGAAGTAATATTTGACCTTGGGAGTGATGGGCAGATTTCAATAGGCAGAGGTGAAATAGTATGGAGGTAATGGTGATATTGGGAAGTGGTATTATGTGTAGTTATTGGAGTGGGGGAAGATTCTAGGTGTAGGGAGTATTGGAGAAAAATGGTACAAGATCAAGAAAGTAAGGCAAGGGTAAAGTATGGCTGGAGCTTAGAGTATGAAGAAGGGACTATTGTTGATAAGGTCATCAAAGCAGAGGGTTTTCAAGTTGTAAAGGGCTTTAAATGCCAAGCTAAAGAGTTGACATGATTTAATTTGGAGCCAATGAAGACTTCTGAGCAGGGCAGCAACATCAGAGCTCTATACATTAAGAGAATAAATCTTGCAAGTGGTGTTTATGATAGACTGGAGAGAAGGATGGGGAGGAGAGAAGCCCTCTTTTGGGACCAGAGGAAATTGAAAATAGGTGGTCACCCTCTTTTGTGTAATAGCACTTTAATGGTTTAATGTCCCCTTGTCATTATCTTTGAATTGATACTTTTACCTCGTCCTTTTGTTATTTGTATTGTTTCTTTTTTTCTTTCTAATTAATTTTATTTATTTTCAGTGTTCTACAATCACTACCATATAACTTAGATTTTTTTCCCCTCCCTCCTTCCCTGAAATGGCATACAATTTTATATAGGTTCTACACATGCCTATTAAATACATTTTCACTATAGTAATGCTGTGTAGAAGAATTAGAAGGAATGGGAGAAATCATGTAACAAATGCATTGAGTTTCAAAGCTCATCCTAGCTCAAAGATTTCAGTACAGGGATGAAGCAATGTGTCAACAAAGATTAATTAGTAATCTGGTGATGCAAAGAAAAAAATGAAAAATTCCTGCCCTCAGGGAACTTGTAGTCTATTCCGGTGAAGACAGCAAGAACATACTGTATATATAAACACATATGAACTGTGTAGAATATAGACACAAAGTAATTTGGTGGAGAATTCATTAAACTACTGGGAAGTTCAGGAAACATGTCATGTAGAAGGTGGTATATGAGCTGAACCTGGAGAGAAATTAGGGATTTTAAAAGGTGATGATAAGGAAGAGGTATAGAACACATCAGGGACATAGGAGATGGGATATCATGAATGAGAAACTGTAAAAACTTTAGGTTAACATCTGGAGTTATAGCCAGGTAGAGTTCAAAGTCTTCAAGTTAGGAACTCTAGTTTCAACTTCTGGCTCTGACACTTAGTAGCTGAGTGACCTTTTTAGCCTCAGTTTCTTTATGTGTAAAATAGAGACAGGAATATTTGCACTAGCTACTTGTCAGTGTTACTGTGAGGGAAGTGCTTTGTAAAGCAGTACAGAGATCTGAGTTATTATGTGCTATACCTGCATGTTAGAGTGGAAAGAGGACTGGATTTGGAGTCAGAGGGCCTGGGTTCATATAGTTACTCTGATGGCTGTGACCTTAGGAAATTATTTAGCCTTTCTAGGCCTCAGTTTCCTCATCTGTAAAGGGAGGAAATTGGATTGGATGGTATTTAAGGTCCTTTTCACCTCTGAATCTGTGATCCTAAGATATTTTCATTGGAGGATTATTTCAGACCCATAAACCAGCCTTGTTTCTAGATGACAGGAGAAAAGGCTTTGATGTCTCGCCTCTGGACTGAGTTGATTAAGTAGAGAGCCATGGAAAACCTCTCTGGCTGTGCCCCTTGTTGTTCCACAGTTAACTGCAGGAAACAGAGAGGATATGGATCAGGCAGAAGTCAGGAATTATCTGAAGGCCTGGCTGGGGAAAGGGAACCAATACTGAATCTTGGAACCTGGGAATCTTGGATTCCTGGGTGATTCAGGGCCCTCCAGACCATTTAATCTACTCTCCTGCCTCCGGGAAAGGTGGTTTCCATAGCAACTGCTTACATCTTATTTATTTTCTTTTTCTTTTAAAAAGTTTTATTGATGTCTTTAGTACTTACATAATGATTATTTCTACATATTAACAATCATCCTCTTCTCTTTAGGATCAAACTCTCCCTTAAAACAGAGAAAAAGTTAAGGAAGAACATTTTACCTGACAATGTGTGCAAAATTCTGCCTAAGTGGAATTCTCCTTCTCTGTTCTGTAGTAAAGTTAATATTTTTAAAACATTTAATTTTTTAAATTAGATTTAATTATTCTGAACTTGACAAACACAATTATAAATATTCCCACAGATAAAGAAAAGATTGTATATGAAACTAAAAATTTCATTATGTACAACTCACTTTAAATGTGTGTGTATATATATATATATGCACACATATATATATATATATATGAGTGTGTGTGCATGTGTATGCATGTATGCACACATATACTCAAATCATAATGCTAATTTCAAAGTTTTCCTGTTTGTATGTGTTGACCTCTGAGCTTTCTTCTGATCTTTTTTGTGTGTTTTCTTTCACTGAAGATTTTTCTTTCTTTACTTTTGGCATCAATGCCATTAGCTTCCTTTTTGCCCCAAATTCTCTTCCCCTCCCCCCACAAAAAATTTCCTCCCTTGTAACAAAGTCAACCAAAACAAATCCACAATTGACGATGCCCCAAAATATATGTCTCATTCTGAATTTCAGTCTGCTACCTTTCTGTCGATGGTGAGAATGCTTCGTCAATGGTCTTCTGGAAAGTTTATTATTCATTACATTGATCAGAGTACTTAAGTTTTTTAAAATTATTTTTCTTTACAGTGTTTTAGTCATTGTATAATTCATTCCCTTGGCTTTGAAGAACTTCGTTCTTCATCAGTTCATACAAATTTTTCCAGGTTTCTAATATTCCATTACTTTCATACGCCATAATTTGTTCACTCACTCCTGGTTGATAGATACCCCTTTAGTTTCCAGTTCTTTACTACGACTGGATTCCTTCAAGTCTCTTTTAAAATCTCACCTTATATAAAAAGCCTTTTTCAGTCTTAGTATCCCTTAATGCTTAATCTTTCCCTCGGAGATTTTCTCTAATTTATCAACTATGTCTACATCTGTATCTGTATCAATAGCTAGCTAGCTAGCTGCCTATTCATTCATTCATCTGGCTAGATTTATCCCTTGTTTGTATATAGTTTGCATGTTGTGTCCCACATTTTATTGTGAGTACCTTGAGGAAAGTGATTTTTTTTTTACCTTTCTTTTTATGCTCAAAGCTTAGTACAGTGATTGGCACATAGTAGGCACTTAATACATGCTTGTTGACTTCATAACAAAAAGTGATATCATGAATGTTTTTGTAGACCCAATCCTTTCCTTTTTCTTTGGTCTCTTTGGCATATATACCTAGTAGTGGTATCCCTAGGTCAAGGGGTATGCAAAATTTAATTATTTGGGGTCTACTTCCAAAGATTTTCCAGAATGGCTCACAAAATTCATAGCTACACAGAAAGTGCATCAATGTGCCTGTCCTTCCACTTAATAATGATTGCAAAGCTTAAAATTCCCTTCCTTTAGATATATTATTTCACTTATAATTTCATTAAAAAAAAATCTCTTGCTTTATTTCTTCCAGGTCCTTGTGTTCAAGTCAGTTTTTCCCCTCTAAAGAACTGTTTCTAGTTTTTCTAGAATCTTCTTCTGGGACTACCTCTTGGATATATTTTGTCCCATAATATTTCTTTAAAGAGCTCTGTCTTCTTCTGTTTACTTCCATTTAGGGCATCTGGTGGCACAGTGGAGAGAGCACTAGGCTCTGAATTAGCAAGACCCACTTCCAATCTGGCCTTGAACACTTACTAACTATGAGAACCCGGGTAAATTAAAACCCCTATCTGTATCAGTTTCCTCATCTATAAAATGGAGGTGATAATAATAGCATCTACCTCCCACGGTTGCTCTGAGGATAAAATGAGATATAGTGCTTGGCACATAGTAAGCACTTAATAAATGTCTGTTTTCTTTATTTCTTCATATTGTTAGCCTCGGTTCCTGGTTTAGGTTTTTGTGCTTTCAGTTCTTGCGCTCCTGAATAGGGTAGTCAGGCCCTGTTTAGTCTTGACTTTGGTTTTCTGGGTTCCTGTTAGTGGATTCTATTACCTCTCCTCATATGGTTATATTTGGAGCACTGGCGGATGCCAGTGTCCCTCATCAGAGTTCCATGGTACTCTTTCTTCAGTCAAGATATTGATGAATGCCTCTGAATTCCTTTGTGGTATTTGACTCTTCTTTCTCTGTCTTTATCATTGGTTTTTCAACTATTCAATTCAACTTTCTTTTAGTGATCTTTTAATTTACATTGTTGTATCCATGTGTATCATTACTTTGTTTTTGCTTCAGAAGGAAATCATTCTGTATAAGTTCATATAAATGTCTCTCTGAATTTCTTATTTTTGTCTTTTTTTATTGCGTGATAATAATATTTTATATTCATATACCATAGTTTGTTCAGTCATCCCCTAATTAATGGGAACCCACTTGTTTCTGAGTTGATTTTTTGCCACCACAAAAATATATCTACAAATATTTTGGTTTGTTTCTATCCCTATTTCTCAGGAAACTTTACACCTAGATTATTTCCTGGTTGAAGCTAGTTGGATTGGATATTTAGGGAAGAACTCCTCAAAATTGGAAACTCTATGAAGGGAAAGGGACTGTGTCTTTTTTTCGTTTGTTTGTTGTGAACAGTAGTCATAGCATATTGTGGGCATTTCATGAACTTATCAATGAAAGGCATGGATACTCAGTCATCATAGGCTTTAGGGCATTGGGGGACAGGGGCCAAGAGAAGGGAAGTGAGGAAGGACCAATGAAAACTCTGGATTTGCCGAATCCTCCCCTGCCATTTCTCTGTTTCTTCTTGCCTCCTCCTATCCTTTTATTGTTTTAAAGTAGGAGTAGGGAATATATTTATATTTTAAAATAGACAGCCCCTAATTCATAGAGAAAAATCAACCAAGATCCAATGATGAAAAAGCAAATGAATTTAAGATTTTATCTATAGATATATAGTGCTTTTTCCCTTTAAAAAATTAAGATCAGAGAGTACAAAACACCAAATTTTAACCACTGAATACAATATAGCAACAATATCAAACTTTTATCAAGCACTCACTGTGTACAAAGCTCTGGGAATAGATATGGTTTAAATAAGATAGGGTAACTGTTCATAGAGCTTACACATTAGTAGAACTAATAAATAAATATTCAATTTCTTTCTTTCTGTTCTGTTCATTTCTATTCATGGAGGGAGAGAAAAGAGAAGGGAACAATAGAAATGCAGAAGGAAATAGAGAGGACTTCATTAATTTTATATATTCATGACTCTGACAGAAATGCATCTTAATGGGCAACTAGGTGGCTCAGTGGATGGGCTTCAAATGACTCATATTCTTGAGTTCAAATATAACCTCAGATACTTACTAGCTATGTGACCTTGGGCAAGTCACTTAACCCTCAGTTCCCCATCTGTAAAATGAGTTGGAGAAGGAAATGGTAAATTACTGTAATGTCTTTGCCAAGAAAACCCCAAATGGGGTCATGAACAGTTGGGTGTGACTAAAAAAATAAGAGCTCTTAGTGGCAAAGTCCAATCAAAAAGTCAAGAGGCAAAAATCTCTTTTAAAGATTTTATACATACACATTTTAAAGACTTTGTACACATGCACACACACATGTATATGTGTGTGTGTATGTGTATACTTAGGCATAACCAGATTTGTTATAAAGTGTTTTGATTCCCATTTCGTATTTGGAAGGACTAATGTTCTTGAAACTCTCCTTTTCTCATTTTCAATGTAGAAAATCCTTGATTAATTACTTTGGAAAGGGAATCTCAACTATTTCAAAAAATGAAAATATCTGTTATGGAATAATTCCTCTGTTTGATGGCCCTTGATTTTATGATGAGTAAGGACTTAATGCTATGTTGCAAATTTGCAACAATAAACATAAATAATGACTTGGAATCAGAAGATTTTAGAGCTGGAAAGAGATTTAGAGAACATATATTCCAATCTCTTCATTTTATATATAGGAAAAGAGATCCCTAGAGGGAAGCAACCATACAAGGCCACACAGATAGTAGATAATGTGGCAGAATTAAAAGCTAGGCTTTCTAACTACAAAACCAGTGCTTTCCCATGAACACATCTTGGAATTTGCCCCAGGACCAGATGGAAACAAGGCAAGGCCATATTTAACTTTGGGGCTGGAGATTTCCCACCCCTGTTGAAATGTGTAGATGTAATTTGCAATTTAACTCAACAAACATTCATATTCAAGCTCTTCCTCTGATACACTCTAAGTGTGTCATCATGGGCAACTTAATCTCTCAGTGCCTCCAGACAATTTACAGGCTATGAATTGCTGATCTGTATCAGGAGAACAACATCAGTTGTTTCTTATACTAATGAAATTGTAGGTCTGTTTAAAAAAAAAAGACTGGGGGGGAGGAGCCAAGATGGCAGAGTAGAAAGACACACATATGCTAGCTCCTAACACACAGCCCATAAAATACCTGTAAAAAAGAACTCCCAACAAATTCTGGAGCAGCAGAAACCACAGAACAATGGAGTGGAGGAGATTTCTGTTCCAGAAAGACCTGAAAAACCCACACCAAAGGTCCCTCATGCACCGGACCCAGAGCAGAGCCCAGCCCTGCCTTAGCCACACGGCACCGAGAGGAGCAGATCCAAGCAGGCTTCAGGGACAGAATCTACAGCAGCTGAGCAAGTCCCTCCACCCACAGGTGCAAAGGTCAGTGAGAGAGCCTTTTTTGGCTGGCCAAGAGGGGAGCAGTGTGTCTCCATAACTCAGGTTCCCTCGGGAGGCAGCCGTGGAGACAGCAGCGGATCGGGGGCTCCCAAAGCAGGCAGGAGCTCAGATTCATTATTGAAGGTTTCCGCATAAACCCGCTGAGGGAGCTGAGCCCTGAGGGGTGGTCCTGCCCCCATCTGAGCAGCTGAATTTAAAATCTCTCACTGAATAGCAGCCCTGCCCCTACTGAAAGCCCAGAGGCTGGGAAGCAGCATTTGAATCTCAGACCCCAAGCACTAGCTGGGTAGATCTGGAGGCAAGGTGGGTGTGGAAAGGAATCTCAGAAGTCAAGTAACTGTCTGGGAAAATGCCCAGAAAAGGGAAAAAAAATAAGACTATAGAAGGTTAGTTTCTTGGTGAACAGATATCTCCTCCCTTCCTTTCTGATGAGGAAGAACAATGCTTGCCATCAGGGAAAGACAGTTTCTGTATCCCAAGGTTTCTGTATCCCAAACATCCAAAATAAATATTCAATGGGCTCGGGCCATGGAAGAGCTCAAAAAGGATTTTGAAAATCAAATGAGCGAGGTGGAGGAAAAACTGGGAAGAGAGATGCAAGAAAAGCATGAAAAGCAGGTCAACACCTTGCTAAAGGAGACCCCAAAAAATGCTGAAGAAAATAACACCTTGAAAAATAGGCTAACTCAATTGGCAAAAGAGGTTCAAAAAGCCAATGAGGAGAAGAATGCTCTAAAAAGCAGAATTAGCCAAATGGAAAAGGAGGTTCAAAAGCTCACTGAAGAAAATAGTTCTTTAAAAATTAGAATGGAACAGATGGAGGCTAATGACTTTATGAGAAACCAAGAAATCACAAAACAAAACCAAAGGAATGAAAAAATAGAAGATAATGTGAAATATCTCATTGGAAAAACAACTGAACTGGAAAATAGATCCAGGAGACACAATTTAAAAATTATGGGACCACCTGAAAGCCATGATCAAAAAAGAGCCTAGACATCATCTTTCATGAAATTATCAAGGAAAACTGCCCAGATATTCTAGAACCAGAGGGCAAAATAAGTATTGAAAGAATCCACCAATCACCCCCTGAAAGAGATCCAAAAAGAGAAACTCCTAGGAACATTGTGGCCAAATTCCAGAATTCCCAGGTCAAGGAGAAAATCTTGCAAGCAGCTAGAAAGAAACAATTCTAGTATTGAAATAAAATCAGGATAACGCAAGATCTAGCAGCTTCTACATTAAGGGATCGAAGGGTGTGGAATAGGATATTCCAGAAGTCAAAGGAACTAGGACTCAAACCAAGAATCACCTACCCAGCAAAACTGAGTATAATACTTAAGGGGAAAAAATAGTCTTCCAATGAAACAGAGGACTTTCAAGCATTCTTGATGAAAAGACCAGAGCTGAAAAGAAAATTTGACTTTCAGACACAAGAACGAAAAGAAGCATGAAAAGGTAAACAGCAAAGAGAAGTCATAAGAGACTTACTAAAGTTGAACTGTTTACATTCCTACATGGAAAGACAATATTTGTAACTATTGAAAGTTTTCAGTATCTGGGTAGTTTGTGGGATTACACACACACACACACACACACACACACACACACACATATACACACACATGTGCATGCACACACAGAGACAGAGCACAGAGTAAATTGAATAGGATGGGATCATATCTTCAAAAAATGAAGTTAAGCAGTGAGAGAGAAATGTATTGGGAGGAGAGAGGGAGAAATGGAATGGGACAAATTATCACTCATAGAAGAGGCAGGCAGGAGACTTTTTAGTGGAGGGAAAAAGAGGGGCGCTGAGAGAAAAACATGAAGTTTACTCTCATCACATTTGACTAAAGGAAGGAATAATATGTACACTCATTTTGGTATGAAAACCTATCTTATAATATAGGAAAGTGGGGGAGAAGGAGATAAGCAGAGTGGGGGGGGATGATTGAAGGGAGGCAATGGGAGGAGGGAGCAATTTGAAATCAACACTCTTGGGGAGGGACAGGATCAAAAGAGAGAATAGAAGCAATGGGGGGCAAGATAGGATGGAGGGAAATATAGTTAGTCTTACACAACACGACTATTATGGAAATCATTTGCAAAACTACACAGATATGGCCTATATTGAATTGCCTGCCTTCCCAAAGGAAATGGGTGGGGAGGGAGGGATGAGGAGAAGTTGGAACTCAAAGTTTTAGGAAGAACTGTTGAGTATTGTTCTTGCTACTAGGAAATAAGAAATACAGGTAATGGGGAATAGAAAGTTATCTGACCCTACAGGACTTAAGAGAAGATGGGGACAAGGGAAGGGAGGGATGTTAGAAGAGAGGACAGATTGTGATAGGGGAAATTAGAATGCTGGGTGTATTGGGGTGGGGGGAGGGGAAAAATGGGGAGAAAATTTGGAACCCAAAATTTTGTGAAAATGAATGTAAAAAGTTAAATAAATAAATTTATTTTTTAAAAAGGCTGGGGAATGCAGGGTGCTATAATTAGCACTGAACACAGTGATATTTCTCTGATAGATATATGACTGAACTTGATGGCAAAATTTGATTCATCTAATATGTCACAGTCAACTATGATACTCTCATGTATCTTCTTTAGTGTGTAAAGGGCCTAAATTTAGAAAGCATTATTAGACCGACCTAATATTTCTTTGTAAACTTTGGAGCATAATATAAATGCAAATGTTTCTTATGTGATCTTTAAACATTGAACTCTGAAATTTCAAGGCAGCTTGGACCGAGGATTAGGGATAGATGGAGGTGTACAGAAAACGCCAGAGCCTCCAATAGGTTCAAGGTCAGAAGTATTCCATTCAATTCAACAAAGGCATGTAGGTGAGACAAAGAATCCCTAGAGAGGAGCCTTAGCTGCAATCTCAGGTTTGATGCTGTGGTTTAGTAATTTTTCAGTTGTGTCTGACTCTATGTGATGCCATTTAGGGTTTTCTTGACAGAGACACTGTAGTCGTTTCCCATTTCCTTCTCTAACTCATTTTACAGATGAGGAAACTGAAGAAAACAGGGTTAAGCAGCTTGCCCAGGCTGGATTTGAACTCATGAAAATGAATCTTTCTGACACAAGACCCAGAGTTCTATCCACTCTACCACTCAGCTGCCCTTGAGATCTCTACAGAGGATTGGTAAGTAAGTCATGATCATGTACTCAACATTGCTTTGTTTTTCTGTCATCAAGACATTACATTTAAATAAATCCTTATTTTCTGATTAAAATTTACATACTCACTTGAACTGGAATATAGGGAACATTAGAGAGAATAATGTAAATCAGATTGGTAAAATATGATAGGTTCAAGACAAATTACCAAGAACTTTCACTGCCAAACAGCGGAGTTTTGTTTTTCATCCTAAAGACAATAGGGAGCTACTGAAGTTCCTTGAGAAGGGAAGGAACATCCTCAGATTTATAATTAAGGAATATTAACTTAGTAGCTGTATGGAGGATGATTTAGAAAGAGGGGAGACTCATATCAGGGACATAAAAGAGGAACTGTTATGCTACTCAAGTCAAGAGGTGATAGAGAACAGAACCAGGAGTGGAAAGGTGAGGATAGATGTGAGAGATGTGGTAGCAGAAGAATTAACAAAACCTACATTCGTTCTATAAATATTTATTAAACATCTACTGCATACAGAACACTGTGCTAGGAGCTGGAGAAATCAAGAAATGGCCCTTGCTTATAAATGAGTAGGTACAACACCAGAGAAGCAAATATGGGGCTGAATCTGACCATGGGAGTGAGACTAGAAGATGACTGGGGATTTAATGAGGTTGGAACTATTTCCCACTCAGTTGTCCTAAACTGAGATTTCTGCTCAAGATGCTACATAAAATAGGGATAGATGCTGATCAATTCAATCCTCAAAAAAAATTTTCAGTAACTTCTAGTCTAAATTATTAGTCAAATGTCACTGTCTACATCCCTAAGGGGTCCCTTTTCATTTTAACTTTGCCTAATCTAACCAGACCTGTCTGCTCTTTTCTCTCCAGAGGCCCTGGGTGTGTACCAGGCAGCAGAAACTGAAGTTATGCTGTTGGGTTTTTTTTTGCCTCCACTTCTCAGAACAGGAACATGAGAAAGAAGGAAGGGAAATTCTTTCCTGAAGTCATCCAGTCAATGAATGGGCAGAAACAAGGATGAATCCTGAGGTCCCACCACCCAGACCAAGAATTTATAAAACTTTGTTTCATAACCAAATAATTGCTTCCCTGCATCCTAAGGCCGAGTGCCCAATTCCTATAGATCCTCCTTTCATTCAGTCGGTGTCTGGAGCCTAAAATCAGAGGTGCCCACTTCATAGATCCTAAACTTTTTGTGGATAACCTACTGAATCAGACACCCTATTTTCCAATGGACTACCCTCTTTTACTATTTCCATCCCCTTCTTGCACTATACTCTTCTTGGTTCCTTTTGGTTACATGTGGATTTCCTGGGAGCCAGGGGATGTAGGGGTTCTCAATTTCTTTTCAGCTTACTGCTTTCTGAATGGTCCCACATTTTGACCCCACAGTTGCCTGTGGCTGCTGGAACCCTCTATCACCCTCTGAGTCAGCTGACAGGGGGACAGACAATGGCATTTTACATCAACCTGGGATATCAGGAGCCGGCCTTATCCAGCAATGTTTTTCTATTAGTCTAACACTCCATTGTGCATCCCCTTATCAGCTGAAATGTTGATGTAATGCCTGGCTTAGAAGTGGTTTTTGCTTCAGCACTTGAGTAGCTCATCTTATTGGGGGAGGGGGAGAGGCCCGGAAGAGCCCATTTATCAGGATTCTCACGAGAATTGACCCTTTCCCTCCTCCCAAAGGATAGTCAGGAGTAGAAAATTCCCAGCCAGTCCCTGATACTTACTGTTCTTTCTCTGACCCAGTGCCTCCCCCTCCCCCACAAACACTTAGGCCCACCATAAGTAGTGGGCTTATAAACCTAATTTGTGTCTCATAAACCTAATTTGAATTCTTGGGTCCTAACTCCTTCTTTGGGGTTTCTACAATACCCTACTACATTACCTAGATGCGAGGAACTCCCTTAGTGTTTTCTGTAGGAAGGAGTATGAGTGTCTTTGCTAAAAGCACACTTGGAATTTCTGGATTACTCTGTCATCGTGACATTTTAAAGATTTTATCTCCTCACCAAAATTTCCATAGCCATTTGCATTGCTATCAAATCAATCAATCAGTAAGTATTTATTAAATGCTTACAATGTGCCAGGTACTAGATGGATGGCTTATCTTCTCAGCTGGTCCTTAATGGTGGGGATTGGGTCTTTCCTTATGGCTCCCAAAGTGCCTAGAATAGTTTGGTTACTTAATTAGCATTTTTTAAAAAAGAATAATCCAATCATCTTCCAATAGTCCTCTAAATGAAAGCAAATGATCATTGGGTCCATTTTACAGAAGGGCTAACAAGTATATAGAGAAAAAGGATATCCATAAATGGTACTGTTTACTGAGTTTTTATAGATGTCCTAGGTTCTCCATAGCATGGGCAGCTAGATGGTGCAGAGGATAGAGTGCCCATCCTGGAATCAGGAAGATTTGAATTCATATCCAGCCGTAGACACTTATTAGATATGTGGCCCTGGGCAAGTCACTCAACCCTCTCTTTATCTATAAAATGAGCTAGAGAAGGAAAGGCAGAGCATTCCATTAGCTTTGTCAGGAAAATCCCAAATGTGGTCATGAAAAGTCAAACATGACAAGAACAACTCCATGGCAGATCCAATAATCCATGCAGCATCCAACTTGTAGTAAACTCCTTTCCCGTACATGGAGCCATATTAGTCACTATTAATGGATGACTAGCTACCATTTATATAGAATTTAAAGGTTCACAAAGCACCTTCCTCATACTAACTAGCCTAACTTAGCATGACTGGTTATAAGACTAGGTTTATGGGCCAGGAAACTTCTGCTTACTGATATTCCCATTTTACGGATGACAAAATAGACTCAGAGATGTTAAGTGACTTGTCCATGGTCAAAATAGAAGAATAAAACATTGTAGTCTCTGCCTCCTATCTCTCTGTTTCCCCTTCCCCCCAATAAACCTGGGACCCAATTTTCCATAAGTACACCCAGCAGAGGAAGAATAGGCATATGGAATATACAAGTGTGAGAAGACTCAACCCTCCAGTGCTACAGGACCCTTCAATACTCTCTCTTCTCTTAATTTTATCACACCAATATCTATCCCCTGGACAAAGTGTTTCTGCAGAGCAGGCTGCTGAAGAGGACTCCTTGTCCTGGTCCCTGCTGGGGAGTAACCTGACTGTAAGATGCCATAAAAATTAAAGGCTCCAGAGTCCCCAGTCAACCTCCTCCACATATATGTATACATACACGTGTATATAAGTACATATACATACAAATTTATACAAGATAATTTTTTTATATGGGGAAGGTTAGCAACTGAGGAGGTGGGATGAGGAAAAGTTTCGTGTAGAAGATGTTATTTGATTGTTGAAGGAAATGAAGGATTCTAAAAGGTAAAGATGACCAGGACAGACCTTGCAGGTAGAAAATGGAGCATCATGAATGAAAAATAGTAAGAAGGTCGGATTGAATACTTGCTAATTTATTGACTGAATCATTGAATTTAGGGAAGGATTAATGTATTTCATGATATTTTTCATGATATTTTTTCTTTTCTTTTTTTAATTTTAATTTTATTTTCAGTGTTCCACATTACTACCATACAACCTAAATTTTCTCTTTTCCTCCCTTCTTCTCCCTCCCTGCCACTTTCCCCCTCTCTCCCTAAGATGGCATGCAATTTTATATAGGTTCTACACATACATTCCCATTAAATACATTTTCACTATAGTCATGTTGTATAGAAGAACTAAAACGAATGGGAGAAATCATATAACAAACCAAAATGTAATACAAAAGAAAATGATCTGCTACAATCGGCAATTGAATTCCATAGTTTTTTCTCTGGATGTGGAAGGCATTTTGCCTTAAAAGACCATTAGGAATTTTTTAAGTCCTTGCATTGCAATGAAGTTCTAAGTCTACTAGAAAAAGTCCTCGAACACTGTGGTTGCTGCTGTGTACGAAGTTCTCCTGGTTCTATTTCTTTCATTCAGCATCAGATCATATAAGTCTTTCCAGGTCTCTCTGAAGTCTTCCTGTTCATCATTTCTTATAGTGCAATAGTATTCCATTACATTCATATACCATAATTTATTCAGCCATTCCCCAATTGATGGGCATACCCTTGATTTCTAGTTTTTGGCCCCCACAAAGAGTGCTATTATAAATATTTTTGTACATGTGGGACCCTTTCCCATTTTTGTGATCTCTTGGGGATACAGTCCTAGAAGCAACATTGCTGGGTCAAAGAGTATGTACATTTTTATAGCCCTTTGGCCATAGTTCCAAATTGCTCTCCAGAATGGATGGATCAGCTCACAGCTCCACCAACAACAAATTAGTGTTCCAACTCTCCCACATCTTCTCCAACTTTTATCATCTTCCTGTTCTGTCATGTTAGCTAATCTGATTGGTTCATGATATATTTTGAATATCGGTAAAGCTTGTTATCCTTTACCATCTTTATGAGAACATCTTATTCTCTTTTTTCCTCCAAATTTATTAATTCATTTGTTTTCAATTTTCAGCAAGCACTTCCATAAGCTTTAATCTCCCCTTTCCTTCCCCTTCCCTCCTCAAGATGACATGTGGTCTTATATGGGCTCTACACATACATTCTTATTAAACACATTTTTACATTAGTCATATTGCATAGAAGAATTAACCCATTCTCTTTTTTAATCATACAGCATATACCATTGATGATGTATTTCAGAAACTTTATGAGCTGAGATCATTATTGGTAAAATACGGCAGCTTACTTATACCCTTCGTATATCTTTCTGTTGCCTTTTGGGTCATCTGCAGTTGTGGTTCTTCTGGGATCATGATATCCTCTGATTTATTGTCATGTAGAACAGATCAGGCTAACTCCAGTAAACTCTAGCTTATCTATAGTAAAACATGAGACAATTCACACAAGCTTGCTGGAGCCGTACTTAAAAGAATGAAGTGGTATGGTAGGCATGTGTTAGCTAGATTGGGTTTGAATATCTGGAACTTACTTTGGCCTAATGCAGGAAGACTTCCTAAAGAAGGTCAACTTTAAAGGACAGAATAGAAGAAATGAGGGGCAAGATAGGATGAAGGGAGGACAGTGAAAAGAGATAGGGCATTTCATGTATGTAGTAGGAAGGTCAACCCCAGGACCTCAAGAAAAAATAGCAGGAAGGTTGGAGGGAGTGAGTCATAGAAAGAGGTGGTCCTCTTCCTCTGAAATTACCATCAAATGAGAGATTATATGTAAAATGCTCTGTAAATTTTAAAGAGATAAACATGAGCTGTTATCATCGGTGCCGGTAGAGTTCAGGGCTTGGCCTCTGATCCCAGCTCTGTCTCTACTAATGACTTCCTGAATGACTTTGGACCTGTTGGCTTTAGTTCTTTGTCAGCTTTAATTTAGAATTATTTTAAGAGACCATAAACAAAAATAATCTTAATGCAACACCAGTGCCCAGTGATATTAACAGTATTTTCATTGAACCTTTACTAAGACAATTTTTCTTTCTATATACATGTGCTTCAAGATTGATCACCTTCTCCAGTACTGTGGAGCATTTTCTTTTATGCCTTCAGATAAAATTGGACATTGGACCAGAATGAATGAATAAAGCATTTGTCAAGTGTATACTTAATCAATCAATTAATTAACTTTTATTAAGTTCCTCTATGTGCCAGGCACTGTGCAGCACTGGAAATATAAAAAGGGATGAAAGGTAGTACCTCTCCTTAAAGAGCTTACAATTTAATGGAGGTGATAGTATGCAACATATGTATACAAAGCAAGCTCTAAACAGGATTAATTGTGCATTTGTCCTTCATTTTCTTTTTTTTTTAAATTAAATTTATTTATTTATTTTCAGTTTTTGACATTCATTTCCACAAAATTTTGAGTTCTAATTTTCTCTTCATCTCTTCCCTCCCCCCACTCCAAAATGCCAAGCATTCTAATTACTTCTACCACCAATCTGCCCTCCCTTCTGATATCCCTCCCTTCCCTTATCCCCATCTTCTCTTTTGTCCTGTAGGGCAAGATAAATTTCTATACCCCACTATCTGTATTTCTTATTTCCCAGAACAATACTCAACAGTTTTTCTTAAAACTCTCAGTTTCTTCCTCCCTCCCCAACCACCCCCATTGGGAAGACAAGCAATTCAATATAGGCTATATATGTGTAGTTTTGCAAATGACTTCCATAATAGTCATGTTGTGTAAGACTAACTGTATTTCCCTTCATCCTATCTTGCCCCCCATTGCTTCCATCCTCTCTTTTGATCCTGTCCCTCCCCAAGAGTGCTGACTTCGAATTGCTCCATCCTCCCATTGCCCTCGCTTCCATCATCCCCTGCACCCTGCTTATCCCCTTCTCCCTCACTTTCCTGTATTATAAGATAGGTTTTCATACCAAAATGAGTGCGCATTTTATTCCTTCCTTGAGTCAAATGTGATGAGGGTAAGCTTCACATTTTCCCTCTCACCTCCCCCCGTTTTCCCTCCATTGAAAAGTCTTTTTCTTGCATCTTTTATGGGAGATAATTTGCCCCATTCCATTTCTCCCTTTCTCCTCCTAATATATTCCTCTCTCACTCCTTAATTTTTTTTTAGATATGATCCCTTCCTATTCAGCTCACCCTGTGCTCTCTGTCTCTCTTTCCATATGTATGCATGTGTGTGTGTGTATAATCCCACCAACTACCCAGATGCTGAAGAAAGTTTCAAGAGTTACAAATACTGTCTTTCCATGTAAGAATGTAAACAGTTCAACTTTTATAAGTCCCTTATGAACTCTCTTTCCTGTTTACCTTTTCATTCTTCTCTTGATTCTTATGTTTGAAAGTCAAATTTTCTTTTCAGCTCTGGTCTTTTCATCAAGGATGCTTGAAAGTCCTCTATTTCATTGAAAGACCATTTTCCCCCTGAAGTACTGTACTCAGTTTTGCTGGGTAGGTGATTCTTGGTTTTAGTTCTAGTTCCTTTGACTTCTGGAATATCATATTCCACATCCTTGGATCCCTTAATGTAGAAGCTGTTTGTGTTATTCTGATTGTATTTCCATAATACTCAAATTGTCTCTTTCTAGCTGCTTGCAATATTTTCTCCTTGATCTGGTAACTCTGGAATTTGACTAAAATGTTCCTAGGAGTTTCTCTTTTTGGATCTCTTTCAGGGGATGATCTGTGGATTCTTTCAATATTTATTTTGCCCTCTGGTTCTAAAATATTAGGGCAGTTATCCTTGATAATTTCATGAAAGATGATGTCTAGGCTCATTTTTTTGGTCATGGCTTTCAGGTAATCCCCAAATTTTTAAATTGTCTCTTCTGGATCTATTTTCTATGTCAGTTGTTTTTCCAGTGAGATATTTCATATTATCTTTCATTTTTTTATTCTTTTGGTTTTGTTTTGTGATTTCTTGGTTTCTCATTAGTCTCTATCTGTTCCATTCTAATTTTTAAAGAACTATATTCTTCAGTGAACTTTTGAACCTCCTTTTCCATTTGACTAATTCTGCTTTTTAAAGCATTCTTCTCCTCATTGACTTTTTGAATCTCTTTTGCCAATTGAGTTAACCTATTTTTAAAGGTGTTATTTTCTTCAGCATTTTTTGGGTCTCCTTCAGCAGGATGTTGACTCACTTTTCATGAAATTCAAGACTAGAGGTCAGTAGAGAGATTGGGGCAGGAAAGGTAGATTTGAGAATAATCAGCATACAGATGTTAATTAAACCCATGGTAGCTGATGAGATAGATTACCAAGTAAAGTAATATAGAGGGAGAAGAGAAGAGGACCAGGATGGAACTCTGGGAGACATATATGATTAGAGGCCATAATCTGGAGCAAGATCTAGCAAAGGAGACAGAGAAGGGGCAGTCATATGGGTAGGAAGAAAATGGGAGAGAGTGGTATCCTGAAAACCTAGAGAGAAGAAAGTATCAAGGAGGAGAGAGTGATTAACAGTGTCAAAGGCTGTCAAGGAGAATGAGGATTAAAAAAACTATTGGATTTAGCGATTATGAGATCATTAGAGATTTTGGAGAGATCAGTTTTGGTGGAATGTTAAGTTTGGAAGCTAGATTATATGAGGTAAGAAGAGAGTGAGAAGGAAAGTGGTGCCTCCTATTGTAGATAGCCTTTTTAAAGAGTTTAGCTACAAAGGGCAGAAGAGATATAGGATAATAGTTAGCAGAGATGGAAGGATCAAGTGAAGTTTTTTCCAAGATAGAGAAGATATGGACATGTTTATAGGAAGTAGAACATGAGCCACTAGAGATACAGAGATTGACAATAATTGAAGGAATAAAGATGATAGAAGGGGCAATCTGTTGGAGGAGTGGAGATGGAATGGATCCCTTGGTAGAGGAGTTAACCTTGGTAAGAAGTAAGGCCACTTCATCAAGTGGGATAGGGTGAAGGAAGAGAGAGTGGCAAAAGGAGATGAAGAAGAAGAGAAAAGAGGGAATTCCTGGTGAACAGCCTCAATTTTTAATGTAAAATATGAGGCAAGGTTCACAGTTGAGAGACTGTGGGGAGTGGGAACCATGGCAGATTTGAAGAAGGATGAAAAAGTCTGGAAGAGTTGCTGTGGAGAGTGGAATAATGAGTTGATAAAGAAGGTATAATAGTATTGCCTAGCAGCAGCAAGGGACTTAGGTAACATAAATTTGTAGTAGACCCAATTAGAATAGTTGCATGATTTTCTTTGCCTTCATCCAGCAGCACGTGTAGGCTCAAAGGCGACAAATAGTGGGAATGATCCAAGGCTGAGAGATGCCTGGATGTACTTTGTGATATGATAAGGGAGCTGGAGATTCAAGAGAGTAGAATAGAATTGAATTATTTCACCAAGGAGTCAAAATAGAAGAGGAGAGAATGGCTAGTACAAGGGAGATAGCCTGGGACAGAATTGAAGGGTCAAGGGATTAAGTCATGATGCTGATGAAGAGTTGGGTTATGTGAGGGAAGGCCGAGGGAGACTATAAGTAAATATACCCTTTTCTTCTCACTGCCATTGACATTGCCATCATCAAACAACTCTCTTTACTCTGGTCTTCTAGATCACTCTGTCCAGAACCTTGCTGCAATCATATCCTTGCTCCCAGGACATTCTCCCACCTCTTTCTAGGAATTCATCACCTGCATCACAGTTCTTTTCTCTACACCAACTCCTAATTTCATACTTGAGAGCTTCAACATACACGTTGATGTTTTTTCAAATACCCTGGTCTCCCAAGTCAACAACTTCCTTCCCTTTTATGACATATACCTTTACTCCATGAGATGGTTATACCCTTGATCTCATTGTATCTGTTCTATTTCCTTAATCTAGAACTCTGAGATTCCTCTCTTTGATCACAGCCTTCTATTTTTTCATCCTTACTTCTCCCTCACTGCTCTTCAACCTATTGTTTATCATCTTGACTTTCAGTCACTCAATCAGTCCATCAACTCCATTTTAGCTTCACTTTTCTTCCTTCTCAGCCCTGACACTCTAGTTGATCGATTCAATTATGGATGTTTCCATTCTTGACTCGCTTGCCTCCTTGTTCTTTTGTTGCTTAAGTCTTGTCAAACTCCAAACCTGGCTTATTACCATGATCAGCCATCTGTGTTTCTGCTTATGTGTGACTGAACATGTTGGAAGAAGTTATTGAATTGTATTGGTTGGGTCCTCGATGAGAACTGCTCTCATCTTGGTCCTCACTGCATAATTCCTATTGTTAATGGATATGACATGGATGAAGATTCAGCAAAGGAAATGGAGAAGGAGCTATCAGACTGGTAGGAGAGTCAAGAAGGGGCAGTGTCAAGGAAACCTAGAAATAAGAGAGTCTCAAGAAAAAGGTGATCAAAAGTGGCAAAAACTGCCAAGAGTTCTGAAAGGATGAGGACTGAAAATAAAGGCCATTAGACTGGGCAATTAAGGCACTATTAGTGCATTTCAAAAGAGCAATTTTGACTGAATAATGAGATCAGAAGTTATGAAGAGAGTGGGAGGAAAAAATAGATGACCTCAAGGAATTTAGACAAAAAGGGAACAGAGATTTAGGATAATAGCTAATGAGAATGGGTGGATCAAGTGAAGGCTCTTTGAGGATCGGGGAGATATTGTCGTATTTGTAGGCAAAAGATTAGTGAGATAGCAGGCATGCTAAAGGGGTAAATCTGTTGGAGGAGATAGGATAGAATGGGATTATTTGTGCAGGTTGAGTTTTCCTTGGAGAGAATAGTTTTCTCTTCATGTGAAGGAGTGAGGGTGGAAATTGTGGAGGAAAGCATCTAAGGGATGTGAGATGAGGAACAGGGAAGAAAAAGGCCTCTGCAAATGGCCTCAAACTTTTTTCAGTAAAATATGAGGCAATGTTCTTAGCTGAGAGGGTGAGGAACGGGGGAGCTAAGAGGGCTTTGAGGGAGAAGAAAAGATTTAGAAAAGCTGATTGTGGTGAGTGGAATAGTAAATCGATTAGGGAGGGGTAAAAGAACTGTTTTGCCACAGTGAAGGTCCAGTTGAGATTATGTAACAAAACTTGAAGTGGGCCAAGTTAGCATACTTTCATGATTTTCTGCAGCTTTGTTCAGCAGTCCATGAATAGGGGCGAAGGTGGTGGATGGTGGGAGTCATTCAAGGCAGGAGTTTAGAAGGGCAAGATCTTCCATAGGATATAGAGGCAAGGGACTTGAGTGACAAAGACAATACAGGGTTGAAGTGCCTCACCAAGAGGTCAAGACTTTGTAGGGATGGACAGGCATGATGGCCTGGGAAAGAACTGAAGGGCAAAGAGTTTGGAGGTCATAATGAGGACAAGGAACAGAGTTTGAGGTTGCAAGATAGAGGGAGAAGTAGAATAACAACTTCAGATAAAGGAATTTCAGAGTTCATGAACGTGGATATGGAATATTTGTGGGTAATGGCAAGATCATGCATGTAGCAATTCTGCTTCATTCATAGAGCATAGTACCTTCTTCGATGCAGGTACACCATGCTGGGTGGTCTAGTGCCAGTGTCTCCCATGTCTCAAAATCCTTTCCAAAGTTCAGAGAGACAGAGACCTTGTATTACTTCTTCTGACTTCTGTGTGAGCACTTGCCTTGTGTGAGATCTATGTGAAATAGTCTTTTAGACAAATGTATGTTTGGCATTCAAACAACGTGGCCAGCCCGTGCTTGGCACAAGGAAGGATCTTCATATCTGGTATCTTACCTTGCCAAGTAATCTTTAGAATCTTCCTTACAATTCAAATAGAAGCAATTTAGTTTCCTGGCATATCACTGGAGAGTATACTGCCAAGGTAAGTGAACATATATACAGCCCTCAAAACTTCTCCATTTTCTGCAACCAGTGGTTGCACATATGGATGGTATGGTGCTGGCTGATGGAAAACCTGTTTTCTTATTTGTCCATTCAAACCTAGCACAAGTAGAGAGAATCAATCTAGACTCAGTTGCATCTCAGTCTTAGAGGCTACATTGAGATTGCAACTGCATGTGAACAAAAAATCACCTACCAACTCTCTTTCCTCTTTAGTCTTGGTTTGTAACCTTTTCAAGTTAAATGATTTTCTATCAGTGAGAAAGCTGTCCTTGTTGAAAGCACCTGCCTGCTGAAAACAACTAGCATGGTACCTTGTAAATAGTAGGTATTTTATTGAATTTGAATTGAGTTATATGGATCCATGATCCCGTCACCAAAGGTCCTCATATCGACATATTCTTACATAAGGGTAGGACTCCATTGATTATTGGAACACTTCCTTTTCTATCAGCAACCCTGCTTAGTTTCAGCTCCACCAAACATCATGCCCCTTCCAGGATAAACTGATCCCTTGCAATCTGGTCACCATGCTGATTCAATTTTTGATACTTAATACCTTCTCAATTCCCTCAGTTGCCTCTACTCTCTGGAAGGCTGGAGGAAATAGCAATAAATTCCTCCCAAAGTCTTCTTTTATAGAGAGCTCAGAACTTTCAGAACCTTCTACCTCTTTAGCCATCATGAGATGCTAGTTCTGCTTCATGGGAGATTGATGGCAAACACAGGAAGACTTTCAGGCCAATGTAGAGAAGACTGAGATTTGGAATAGAGAAGGAAGAATCTTTAACCCCTACATCACTCTCTGGAACAGTGATAGAAATTGGTAGAATAGATTTCTGATCCTGATCATTTTGTGAAATAGGGATAGGGTAATCCTGTTCCTAGTCAGAAAGATGTTAATCCTGGAAAAAAGAAGACTAGAGATGGAGGAGGCATAACTGTATTAGAATATTTAAACAGCTACAAAGTCAAAAAGGGATGACATTGTTTAATTTCATAGGGCAGGACTAGGAGGGGAAGGGGAAAATTGCAAAGAAGCCAATTTACACTTGGTTTCAGGAAATATTTCTTACCCATTAGAGCTATCTAAAAGTGCAATGGGTCTCCTTAGGAGGGGGTGGGTTCTACTTTAGCAGGTGATGGTTTCTTCTCTGGAGGTCTTCCAGGACAAGCTGGATAACACTTGTCACATATGTTGTAATGGGGCTTCCGTTATAAATTAGACTAAATGACCATTGAGGTCTCTTCCAACTCTGAAGTTCTATAAATCTATGAATGTTGACACTTCCTTGGGACAGTGATTAGGAATTGGGACTTTGGAAGTTAAAACATGGTGGGTTTTGTTGACAACTGGAAGATAAAAATAGGAGACATAGGAAGGAAGATGTACTCCAAAGCTTACTTGTTGAGGGAAGACTTACTCTAGTAATGATAGTAATGGTAGTAGTAATAGTAGATGATCATAGAGCATCTGTGCTTGTTTTGAAAAGAAGGGGATAAAGGAGAGACTGGTTATGGGATAAAAGTAAGGAACTTGGGATCTGGAAGAAAAGATGGGATGTGATGAGGAAGAGAAATTAAGGATGATGTCTACATGCATCATATAGAGAGGAACTAGGAACTCTCAGTTTTATCTCTGCTCTTGCAAAGGACTTTTCTGCCTCTTTTCTTTTTAGGTGGCATGGGGGCCCAACAGTCACTGGGGTCAATGTGCAAGGAAGCAAGATTTGACTTGGTGACTCTATTTTCTATCAGCAGCTCTGCTTTGGTTTTCAACTCTGTGACCTGCCCACTAGAGAGAGGCTCAGTCACCCCCTTGTGACTGCCTTCCTCCCATGCTTTTTAGTTTCCTTTTGTGTGTTATCTTTTCTTATTAGATTGTAAGCTCCTTGAGGACAGGGATTTTCTTTTTTTCATTGAATCCTCAACTCTTAGTACAGTGCCTGGAACATAGTAGGTGCTTAATAAATGTTTATGGAATTAAATTTAATTGATTGAATCATCCTATCAGAACCTGGTTTGAAGAAAGTCTGTGTGCTTCCACTCAAGGAAAGTTTGACTAAGTCTCTCTCAAAGTAATTGATTTGATTGATTGAACAATCAAAGCCATTGTGGGAGGAACTTCAACTGTCCTCTCCCCCCTCCCTCCCCCCAGGAACTTTGGTAAAAAGGAAGAGCTATTTCAGAACCAATAGAGTTCCAAGGATCTGGAACCGGAGAGGAAGGAATGAAATCATGTAGAGCTGAACAGGAAGGTTAGACTGAGTCTAGGCAGAGAAGAGACTATTGACTCTATAGGCATTGTGGAGCAGAAAACACTAATTGTACCTGCCTGCTCAAGGACTTACTGGAGTGCCAAGAAAAAAGGTCTGGTTTCTCTCCCATGTTCCTATTCTCATGCTTGCCCATCCTTTGTAATATATTCTTGCTTACTCACTGTAATATAATTTGCTACCCAAATGATTCCAGCAAGCTGAATTTTTCCTCAACCACAAAGAGACCAGGAGTTAACTAATGATAGATATTAAATTAACTAAATAAAAGCACAGAGATAATTTTTCCCGTGTTAAATTTTTTAAATTTAATTTTTTTTCATTAACAAGTCTTTTTTTGTCCTTTCCCCACTGGAAAGAAAAAAAAAACCTTTAACAAATATGCGTCATCAAGAAAAACATTGGCCATGCTCAAAACCTCATTTTCCGTCTTTTTATGGCTAGGGGTAAGAGGTAGTTTGCATACCACTATACTATATGTAGTGTGTGTGTCTATTTATATGGTTTTTTATTAACAGAACAGTCATTGCTCTGATCAGAGATCTTGTCTTTACAATGTTTACTAAATTGTTCTCCTGGTTTTTCCTCACTTTATTGAGGCATCTCAGTGACACAGCGGATAGAGTACAGGCCCTGGAGTCAGGGAGAACTGAGTTCAAATCTAGGCTCAGATACTTCCTAGCTATGTGACTCTGGTTAAGTTACTTAACCTATTTGCCTCAATTCCTTCAACTGTAAAATGGAGATAATTACAGCACCTACCTTGTAGAGTTGTTGATCTTCAGATCAAATGAGATTGTATTTGTAAGGTGCTTAGCACAGTGCCTCCCCCCTCCTTCATATATATATATATATATATATATATATATATATATATATATATATATATCTACATATGCATATTAGCTCTTATTCCACATATATATATATATATATATATATATATATATATATATATCTACATATGCATATTAGCTCTTATTCCACAACATTCATGCAAGTCTTCCTAGGTTTCTCTGGAACCATCCCTTTCTTCATTTATTACTTGCATAATAGTATTCCATTAGATGCATATACTGTATTGATGAGCATGCCTTAATTTTCAGTTCCTTGCCACTACTACAAAAAATGAGCTGCCATGAATATTTTTGTATATATCGATCCTTTTCCTCCTTTCATCTTTTTTGGATTAGTAATATTAATTATAGCAGCTCAAAGTGATTGTACTTCTACTTTTCATCTAAAATGATCCCATAAGCCTTGGTACTCTACCTCATCATTACCCTCTGCTTTTCTGATTAGAGTGTGGGGCCATGAACTTCAAAAGCTCCATTTAAGGTGGGAGTTCAGCTTAGACATCACTTCTCACCTGACTGCACTGCTTTGGGACTTCTCAAATTGACTTCACCCGTGCCTTAGGAAGCTCATTATTGGGAAAACCCTCATCATCATCCCATCTGATTGACTTCACCTTGCCTATAAGGTGCCTCCCCCAACCTTCTCAACTTCCTTTTGTTTCTTATAAGTGTCTTCAGGGAAGGGATTGTCTTTTTTTTTTTTTTGTATCCACAGCACTATGTACAGTGTTTAGAACCTACTAGGTGCTAAGCAAATGTTTATTGACTAACTTAACTGAAAATAAGTTCCCTAAAGCCACAGAGAAGGGAAGCTTGGGAATGTCGGGGGTCACTGTGTTACTCCTAGGCTTGAAGTAAGCTCATTATTGTAATAGGATTTTATGCATGCCTTTTTATCCTGTGCCTAACTTCTCCTTAGAGTATGCAATGTCCTAGAGATTTTCCTTTCAATTTTTTTCTAAAATATTTTGTTCATGCCAATATGACACCAGGGTTGTTCTATTCCTACCTCTACCCCCCATTTACCAGCCCTACAATGTATAGACAAACCTGGTGATACCCTCTACAAATATCTTTTATATCATTTTTTTTACTTTTCCATCATTTTTGCCAGCCAAGGAAAATAACATAGAAATTGGTGAGGGTAGATGGCCCCATATTAGTTGACCTTTGTGAACTCCTTGAATAGAGAACAATTATGATTCTAAAGTGTTCATCTTTTATTCAATATTATCATCCTGCTGGAGTGAGAGGATGAAAGCAGGTTCATTTAAGCATCTCTTTATTGATCTTTTATGATAAGGCCAGCATTGTTTCAAAAGATGTGGGTAGCAAGGCATAAAAAGTACAAAACAAGATATAGTTTCTGCTTCAGATAGTTTATGGTATAATTGGTTGGACAACGCATACTCATGAAATAAAAAAATCAACAAGGCTGACTCCAAACAAATGATAACATATAGTAGAGACAATATGTACTACATCACTACTTAATAAGGGGAGTGATTTATATTGTCCTGAATTGTTGAAAAAGGCTTTTTTAACAATTGTGACTTGAACTGGGTATGAATTGGTGGGAAAGACTTAGATAGACCAAGCACATTGCCTGGGGGTACTTAATTAATAAATAAATGGATGAAAAAGCATTTTTTGAGTACTTACTATATGCCAAATACTATGCCGATATATTTCTGGGGAAATGAATGATAATAACTATTATATTCACATGATAGAATAATTATATTAATGTAGTACCAGGCACTTTTATCTTTAACAACAATCCTGGAAAGTAGTTGTTACTATTACCTCCATTTTACAGATGAAGAAACTGAGATCAGCAGATTAGATGACTTGTCCAAGGTCACACAGCTGTCAAGAGTCTGAGGCTGGATTTGAGCTTAGCTCTTCCTGGCTCCAGACCCAGCATTCTAACCACAGTACCATCTAGCTGCCCATACTCCCTGTTCTCAAGGAACTCACCCTCTTATTAGGGGAAGCAACACGCAAAAGAAATCTCAGCTGTGGTGCTGATGGAAAGGCCTGGATGTTCCTATGCAGAAAGACCCAGAGTTTCTTAGGTTATATCAATACACCAGATAACAATGCCAGGGGTTTGGAGGGCATTGAGGCAAGGCAGATGACAAGGCCTGAAGTTCTTAGTAGACAGCAGAGGGACAGATGGTAAATTATAGGTAACCTTAGATCAACCAACCGTTTAGTCTGCTGCATTTTTATAGAAGTCCTACTCTGATGCCTTTTTGTGGTAGAGAAGTGATTCTCAAGGGTTACATTGGCAGAGTTCAAAATGCAGAGGCTTTTAAGATGGTCTTGGGAGCAAATAGACCAGGCCCCAGAGAGGCTCAGCATTAGCTAATGAATTGTTTGGTTAAGGTGACATTTGCAACAAAGAAAACTAGGAATGACTTTCAGTCACTTTCAATCTTCTTCCATTTTACTGGAAGCTATAATGGAGTCATAGAAAAGGGGGCATTGGGCATTAATAATTATGCTGGTCAAATATTAATTTAACTGGTAGTTATTCTAAATGTGAAACCTTTGTGCTATGACAAACAAGTTAAACTGCTGGAGTAAGTGAATCACATCCACATTGACATTCTTGCCATGAATGAAAGATTACACAGGAACTTGCAGCTAATTGGAAGGAAAACTCCGCAAGCCTGGAATCAGAACGATGTCATTTGCAACCAGAAGCACTTGGAGGATTTCACCATCTATAAGCAATCCCTCTTCCAATTAGACCTTCTGCCAGACATCCTCTAAGATATCCCTTATCTTTGATATTTTTGGCAAGCATATGTCTCCCTTTTTTACGTCTTGATTCATATTTATACTCAAAGGGTCATCACAGCTATCTCTGCACTTGGATCTTTTAAAAGTCTTATATCATTTTAACACATTCATGAGAGACTCTTTATTGGAAGAGAGATTTAAAGTTGGAGTTTTGATCTAATAAAAGGAATGTTTTTGCATTTTGTTTTACAGTGAACAGATGGTAACCACAAAGTAGTACTATATTTTCTACTTCTTCTGGTAAATTGCATGACTATAAAGTTGTGGCCTGCTATAGGCCTTGTCCCTTTTTTTACCTTCATCAAAGGTGTTCTGATATAAATTGTTATATTTTGTGAAATTAGGTATTTGTATGGATCAGTATTTGTGGTTATTAATATTTTTACTTGCCTCTTTTTGGGCAAGTTATATTTTCCAAGTATGAGATATCCTCTCCCTTCTTTCATATATCTTGCAATGGTCCCTTAATGTCTTCAAAACTGCATTGCCTCCAGAATAGACATCTCTATGTTCTTGGCTTTGTTCAGCTGCTTTTCCCACAAGTTGGTTTCTTTAGGGACATTCCTCCTCTGTGATTCAGTTCATTGGTACTTATAATGTCAGAATCCAAGTGTTATAGTTTGCTATCATAGATGTAAAAATTAGTTTATTTATAGAAATCTTGACAGATCTTTTCCATTTCTTCATTGGCTTTATGTCCTCTTTTTTCCTGTTTCCTCTCTAAAAGCTCTCAGGATGCTTGAGCTTAATTTAGTCTTTCATCATGCTTTCTGTAAACTTGTTTTTTTCTCCTACCAAATTTTATTGTTTTATGTGAGGTAATAATTTTTTATCATCTTACATCACCCTCCTCCATGAGATTTTTATCAATGAGTTTATATTCTAAACTGTCACAACATGTGACCATCATCCTACTACTTGGCAAGTATTTGCTGGCTGAGGTCACTTCTAGTCTATTCTGAACTCGTTATGGTGATTAGTTTATATCAGTTAAATTTCCTTAGAAAATGATGATACGATCCATTTCCCATTTCTCATTATTAATTACTTGTTTAAATAAATCAGATTGGAGCTGTTCTCTTTATATGTCATATTTTCCCCTCATTTTTAGTCTTTCACTTTTTTTTATTGGTTTTGATCTTTGCTCTAACAAGACAAAGGTATGACTAAACTCAAACAGTTGGTTTAGAAATGATTCTTATATCAGTAAGTAGTCATTAACCCTATACCAAAATAGAATAATTTTCATTTGTGAAAAGTAAAATTCATTTTGTGTGTGTGTGCTGTGCTTTTATGTCTTTTATGCTGGCATGTCCCCCAACTGCCAACTTTATTTTGAGAGGTCAGTGTATTCTACAAACCCTTTTCATTTTGTACTCAATCATATTTTCTGACATATTATTCACACCTCCTATATTGAAGTCATCAAGTATTTTCATAGCTCAATATGCTAGATATTAAGTGTTGATCTAAATTGAAAGGTGTTAAATTATTTACAAAATTTCTTTCCCTCAAGGATGTGGGAAAATTGGGACACTAACACACTATTGGGGGAATTGTAAACTAATTCAATCATTCTGGAGAGCAATTTGGAACTATACCCAAACGGTTATAAATATATACATACCCTTTGGCCTAGCAATACCACTAAAAAGTCTGTATCCCAAAGAGATCATAAAAAGAGGGGGAGAAGGACCTACATGTACAAAAATATCTATAGTCACTCTTCTTGTGGAGGCAAAGACTTAGAAATTGAGAGAATGCCCATCAGTTGGGGAATGGCTGAACAAGTTGTGGTATATGGTTGTAATGGAAATCTATTGTGCTATAAGAAATGATGAGCAGGCTGGAGAAACCTGGAAAGACTTACATGAACTGATGCAAAGTGAAGTGAGTAGAACCAGGAGAACATTATGCACATTAATAACAACCTTGTATGATGATCAACTATGAATAACTTAATTCTTCTTAGCCAGATGGTGATCCAAGACAATTCCAAGGGACTCATAATGGAAAATGTTATCTACATGCAAAGAAAGAACTGATGGACTCTGAATGTAGATTGAAGTATACTATTTCCACTTTATTTTTTCAGAGTTTTTTTCCCTTTTGCTCTGTTTCTTTTTTCACAACATAACTAATATGGAAATATGTTTTATATGATGGCACATACACACTGTACATAAAATTGCTTACCCTCTTAGGGAGGGGGAAGGTGACAGAGGAAAGAAGAACATTTGGAACTCAAAAATTTTAAGAAAATGATTGCCTTCACATGTGATTGGAAAAAATACTATAAAAATTTTTCTGTCAAGATCATTCACAACAAATGTTGGTGCATAAGCATAACAGAAGATGACCAATAATGCCTTTGCACACAAAATACAGATAATTCAGTTGATTCCTTCATTATTTATTCAAGTAGAATATTTTACCATATTTCCATTTGGCTACAAATTATTCCCATCTTTTGGTTTTATTTATAGTGAAAATGTCAGTATTAGTCCTAGTAAACATTTATTAAGCCACTAGTGTATACAAGGCACTGTGTTTACTGCTGGGGGTACAAATGTCAATAATGTCCTAGGTCATGATTCAATTCCATTATGACTCATTGGATGAGGATCTCATATCTGAGTAATATTCATTAGTAATATAAACACTACATAATTCTTAGTGTACCTTTTGAACCCCATGACCACTATCATTATGCAGGTCTGATGTCCTATAATTTTAACATATTGAACATGCAAATCATGTCTAGAGGCGGCTTCCTCATCCATCTCTCAGATCAAAGAACAGTTAAGTTTGTTCGTATGTTGAAAGCTGCTTACCTCTTAGTGAATTTTTCCCAGATCTCTAAGAGGATTTCCATCATATCTCCTCACAATTTTCCTTGTGTCTTAATTATGCCTCTGCTATTTTGTTGTCTGTCCTTCCTAGTTTTCAATTTATCTTGTCTCCCCTGCTTCCATTGTTATCATTACGCTAATTCCCACCCTAGACAAACCAGGAAGCTAACCCCTGACTTGGCTTTTCTCCACTCTCCATCCTCTTCCTTCTCTAAAGAGACAAAAGCAAAATCAGTCCTTTAACAGATCTACTGTTTCCCCTTCCCCCTCGTCTCTGATTTAGCACTAATTTTTTTTTCATTGTCTGATTATCCATGTCCATCTTGAACTAAGGGAGAAAACATCGCTTTCATTAGTCTGGGTCCTTCTCTGTGGTCTGTCATTTCCTCTAGGTCTGCCTGTGACAATGTGGCACCAGAATTACACCCTTGCCTGTCTCTCCAGGCAAAGTGATGGACTCTCTTGTCCTGAGTGAGATTGGCAGAGGATCTAAATGACCGGCTGACTGTCCAAGGCAACGTGGTGCTGAAGACAGTTCTCTCATTGCTTTACCAATCACTTCTTAATTTTTTAAAAATATTATTATCTTGAATTTAAACAACCAATATAATGGACTTTGCATTTACAAAGCAGAAGAAAAGAGGAATGTACGTGAGATTGCAGATCCCCATTATCTACATAGCTGCCTTTTCTTTTTAAGTATGTAGCAAGATCAACCTACACCTTTAAAAGCTTTCCTCTTATTTGGCTTTCTAGTTGCTTCTCTTCTCCACAGATGTGGTAGTGGTATGTATCTGTGACTGTTCTCAAGCAGTTATCACGTTTGCTATCCCCCTTAAATCATGAGTTGCCAGTTTTGTTTATTATTTGTTTTTTCTCCTCCTCCTTTTTCTTTTCTTTCTTCCTCCTTTCTTCCCTCTCTTCCTTTCTTTTTTCTTCCTTATTTACCCTAGCCTCCCTCCCTTCTTTTTCTTTCATTCTACCTTTCTTTCTCTTCCTTCCTTTCTTTTATCCTTTTTCCTTGTAGCTGCTGCTACTACTGCTGTATTGAAGATAGGATAGCATTAAGCCAGCCACACTATTCCTATGGATTTATAATTTGTAGATAGTCAAATGAACAGAATAAAGAGTCTATTATATAGAGTCATATAATGTTGTCATTTTAAGTTAGTTAAAAGACCATTTATTCCAACCAGGTAATTTTACAGAAGAGAAACCAAAATGCTGCAGAGGAAGTGTCTTGCTCATTAGTGACAGATCCAAGACAAGGATCCAAGACTTCTCACTCCCAGTCTAGTCAGTTTTCACTTGGCCATGCACTCCTGTGTTTAGATATTGTCATCCTGATGCCTAAATGTCAACTTGATTTGACTAAATCAATCAAATAATTAATTCAATGGGAAAAATTTGAGCTGATTGTTTGACTGAATGAACAATCATTTCAGCAAAAATTGTCAATAATAGTAGTTTCATATAAAGACTATATTCATTACTCTTTACCCCACCCTCAGTTTCTAAGAACTGACATTTAAATTTTACTTTATGATTACAAAATTATCTGTACACATTACATTTGTTCCTAACAACAGTTTTTGGAGGTAGTTAATGAAAATATTCATGATGTTATTAATCAGAGAGATTAAATGACGTAAAGAAGTCACCTAACAATACTTTGCAAATGGCAAAGCCAGAACTTGAGCCCACTAGCCCTTGACTCTAGATTCAGAGCTCTTTCCATTTTATCATACTGTCTCTTTTCCTGGACCAGCTACTTCGGAGTAAACACAAAGCCCTTTGTTCAAGGTGTATATTATTGCATGGTATTAGATCAAAGTCTTTCAGAACAACAGAATATCAAGCTGTATCTGGGGAAAGTGAAGGAAACTCTGGTGCCCGAAGGAGTTAAATCACGTCCTCCTAATAGTCACAGTGTCCTTTGCTCCAAGAAGGCCCATTAGTCATCCTGGCATTCTTTGAGACCAGGATCTATATTGGGGCAAAGTGCTACACCCATTCCCAGTGCTCAGAAAATCATAAATCATCCTTATTATAATTTGAATTCTTCTAATACTCATTGAAACTCCTTGCAGGGAGAGAGATTTTCGTCATGTCCCTTGACTTTTCTCAGTAGTTCTGCTTTAGTGAGCAAGGATGAGTAGAGAGAGGATCATGGTGCCTTACTCTCTGGATATCCCCATCTCAGTCCAATTTTCTTTCTGAAACTGGCCCTAAAGAGTTCTGAATTTCCTTATCACTATTCCATATGAGGCAGTATGATTTTAGTCTGTCATTTTTAGATTATTTACATAAAAACTGCCAAGTAGTCAGAAGATTTAGTATGTGATACTACTTTTGTCATTAACGTACTTTGTGAGAGTGGGAAATTCAATGCACAATTTACCTCTTAGGACCTGAATTTGAATCCTTGCCTATACACTTACTACTCTGGGGCATCTTTGACTTCTCCAACATGCCCCAGGAAGCTCGTTATTGGGAAAACCTCATCACCCTGCAAATAGCCTTGATACCCTACTTCAACACCTTCTGCCTCTCTGATTGGAAGGTAGAGCCTTGAACTGTAAAAGCTCCATTTAAAGAGGGAGTTCAGCTCAGAACATCTCATTTCTCACCTGGCAAGCACTATTTTGGGGCATCTCTGACTTTTCCACTATGTCCCCATGGTGGGTACCTTCCCCAGGCCCCTTCACTTCATCTGTTAGCTTTCTTTTTTCTGTTGTCTTCCCCCATTAGATTGTAAGCTCCTTGAGACAAAGTTGTCTTCTTTTTTGTATCCCTACCACCTAGCACAATGCCTGGCACATAGCTGATGCTTAATAAATTTTTATTTACTGACTACTGGTCAACTGATACCAGTTTTTCAACCCAGTCTTTCACATTGTCTAGATATGGCCTTATTTCTAGGAAAGTCAGACCCTCGTCAACTTTCTTGGGACTGCTGCTCCTCCCCATCCCTAAGTTTAGAATAATGGATGTTTATGTCATTCAAATGACTTCTTGCTGTATCTGTTTATTGTCTAGGTGAACAATTTCTGAATTCTGGACAGAAGATACAGGTTAGTGCTTTGTTAGAAAAGGGAATGCCCTTGGCATGAGATACAAAATGACATTTGTCTAATATGTTTGCTGCTCCACCTTTCCAAGGTTGAATGCACTTCAGAAGGGTTTCTGTGGCAGGTTAGCTCAGTGGATTGGGATATAGTGCTGAGGAGACTTAGGACAGAACTTCAATCCTTGTACAAACTTTTGTTCACTTCTAAAGTGACAGGCTGCTTTGGGAATGCAGGAGAGACACAACTTCTATCCCTGAAATCCTATCAATTAATTTTTAAAATAGATTTTTATGAATGTATTTTGTTTTCACATCACATTTCCCCTGTATTCCTCTCACTACGTTCCCACATGGAGACAATCCTTACAACAAATAAAAAAAGAGGAAGAAAAAAATTCATCAAAACTAATCAAGACATCAAAAAAATCTGATATTATATGCAATGTTTTACAGTCATGGATCCCTAACTTCTGCAAAAAAGCAGAGAAAGGTGTCTTCTCAAATGTCTTAGGGCCTTAGCTTACCCATTATAATTTCACAACATTCAGTTTCAATTATCTTGTGATAGCAACTTTTTCCACTTCCATTGTTATTGATATTTTGTAGACTGTTTTTCTGGCTCTGTTTACTTCACCTTGCATTAATTCATTTCAGTTTTTACATGCAGTAGTGATTTGAAAAATACATTTTTCAGTGTTTTGAGGTTCTAACTGTGCCTGCCTAGTTCTCATTTCATGCTCAGGTCCACGTCCACATCCCTATCTTGGAAAAGATAAAAATTTTAGGGGATGTAAACTCTGCTAATCAAAAGAATAATGACACCCCTTACTATCCTCAACCAGCCTCTTACCCTGGAGGACTTTTTTTTTTTTTTTAGGATATAGAGTGCCTCAAGAAATCCAAATCAGGCTAGAAAATATGATCAGTTTATCCAACCTTGATCTCAAAGATTTCTGGGTGGATATAGGTGAATCCTCACTTTCACGTGACAGAGTTCATCACAATTAGATGAGGTCCCTTTAATACACAGAAAATCCTCTATACAGTGTGAGGGACTTCAAGGATAAAAGCTATCCAGTAATCTTCATGTGAGCCTCCAGTGGAGCTATCCAAGATTTTAGGGTTCCTGAGTCTCACTACGGAGAACTATACAGGACCCTGGGATTCCAGAAAGCCCTCTTATAGAGCTATCTGAAATACTGGGATCATGAGTCCTCCAATGGAACTATCCAAGGTCCTGGGTTTTCTCTATCTTCAATCAAATCTAAAATCATACTGGGAATATTTCACAGAATCACATAATTGAGAATCCTACAATTTGAAAGTGGTCAAAAAACTATACCTGAAAAATCACTCTACAACATACATGGAAAATGATCATCCAACCTCTACTTGATGTGACGGGGGGAATCTAGTACCTCCTTAAGCATCTTCTTTTGTCCTAAACATGGAGACTAAGATGCTAGTTAGATGGAAATAATTTTACTTCCTTCTCTTCTGTCTCACTTTCCCCACAGCAATGTCTTCACACTAAGTTACTATAAATACTACATTCATTAAGGGTATAAAACTGCTTTATTGGCCTGAATGACTAATATTGAGGCAACTAAGTAATGAAGTGGATAGAGCTCTGGGCCTGGAGGTCAGGAACACCTGAGCTGAAATATGACTCTGGGCAAATTCCAAGCACTTTCTGACTCAGCTTCCCCATCTATTAAATGGGAATGATAATGGCATCTACCTCTTAGGGCTGTTTTGTGGATCAAATGAGATAACATTTGTAAGGCACTTAGCATCATACCTGGAACATAATAGGTGCTATAGAAATACTTTTTCCCTTCCCTAGTATGCTGTTATTCGTTATTCTTAAACCTCTACAAACCTTGCTTGCCTGAGTCCAACCACTGCCTTTTATGGTTATTCTTTACCTCATTAACCGTAGTCTGCTGGAGTCTGACTATTGCCTGTGCTGCAGTCTGCCTAGCATCTTGCCTTTCTGGGTTATCTTGCACAGTATCTCTCCTATGCCCCATATCTACCAATAACTACTAATGTTAGCTAGCCTGTTTTCCTGTGTTTGTGTATCCCTTGATCCTTTGCTTTCCTTCATAAAACACCCTGAATCTCTGCAAAGACTCTTTAGATTCCTAGCACAGTTCTGAACAAGGTCCAAATCATTCAGTTTAATTCAACAAATATCTATTAAGCAACTACAGACAGAGCACTTTGACTAGTGATAGGTTTCCAAAGAGAAAAAATAGCATGATCCTTGCCATCAAGGAGCTGACAAATGATTTTTCCCCCATTCCTCTTTCCTCTGGGTGCTATGAGTAACCTTTTTTCTTCTAAAGCTCTTAGAAGACTTAGCAGTAAGAGGTTTGAAAAAAAAAATAAAATGAGGCCTGAGACACAGTAGCCCTAAACCTGATTCTTGGCTCAGATGCCATCTCACTATCTGATTGCACATATTGCTTCCTATCTCTCTGTGTCTTAGTTTTTTTCCATCCATTAAATGAGATTCATCATATTCTGAGGTGGTTTTTGTTAAAGAGAACTTTCTTAGTAATTGAGGTCAGTATAAATGGGCTATCTAGTTGTCATTTACCTTTGTGTAAGGGTTCAGTGAGGTTCAGTAAGGAGGATGTATTAATGGCAACAAAGGAGAGATGTAATGGGGAGAGCACTGGATTTGGAGTTAGAGAGATTGGTTTCAAATCCCAGGTCTGATAATTTGGTAAATCACTTAACCTTTCAGGGCCTTAGTGTCTTCATTTTAAAAATGATGTGGTTGTGCTAGATGGCCTTTAAGATACACTAAAGCTCTAAAAATCCTCTGATCCTGTAAGTACCAACATCTATCCAGAGCCTTCAGGACCTATAGAAATTGATCATGGACATGGACTAGAGAAAACTTGACTCACTTCTCCTTCATTTTTGTCTCTTGGCATCTTTACTTGACATTGTGACATCAAGATCTAACTTGCCTATCTTCTATGAAGCCTCCCATCATTCCATTCCCCTCCCCCTAAGCTGGAAATGACCTGTCCTACCTCAATTGCATAGTGTGCTGTGTTTTTATTCATTATTTTGGTTTGCATTTAGTTCTTTAATGGATCTGTGAACTCATTGATGGGTGGCTCCATGCTTGCCCGTTCTGTATAATTCTTATCTGTATTCTTCCATATATATGCCACTCACAGGGTTTAGACAGTCTGAAAGCTGTGTTACTCTTAGCAACCTCTGCCCTCTTTTTCACCAATCTGTTACATCACTGATTTCTATTCTGTTATTTACCAGGGCATTCATCATCTCTCTCTCATTGGATTATAAGTCAGTCAGCTAGGTGGTGAAATGGATAGAATACTGAACCAACAGTCAGTAAGACTCCAGTTCAAATCTAGTTAAGACACTTAATAGCAGTGTGACTGTAGGCAAGTCACTTAGCCTCTATGTGTCCCAGTTTCCTCATCTGTAAAATGGCAATAATAGCTTGTGCCACCCAGGCTTGTTATGAGGATCACATGAGATAGTATATAAAGCACTTTGCAAATCATAAAGCACTATATAAATGCTATTATTTTTATTGTGAGTCAGGAGCCTTACCTTCCTTATCTGTGCCTCTCCCACAATGCCTAGGATAGGACCTTGTACTTATTAGGCATTTAAATATTTGCTGGATCGATGACTGAATGAATATCAGGGACTTCGGGATGTGAGTTTCTTTCCTGCCACCTCAGTAGCTGCTCCGGAGTCCTAAGGCCAGAAGGAAAAATGGCAACAGAGTCTTCTGAGCCCAATTTGTAGCTTCGGAAGAGAACGAATCATCTTCTTTGCGTAATTAAAAAACAGAAAAATATGTCAGAAAGAGATCAAAGACAGAGAAAAAGGAACCATCCATAGGCGAGGGAATACACTTTTATATAGCATCTCTTATGTGCTAGGCACCATACCCAAACACTTCTAAAATTTTTATGTCATTTTATCTTCCCAATAACTTTGCAGAATAGTTGCTATTATTATTCCCATTTTAAAGTTGAAGAAACTGAGACGGAGGTTAAGTGACTTGTCCAAGGTCACACAGCTGGCCAAGGTATGAGGCTAGATTTGAGCTGAGTTCTTCCTAACTCCAGACTAACATTCTATCTACTTTGCTGCCTAAACTGTATATGTGTGTGTATGCACACATTTTTTTTTAAACTGGGAAGATAACAGGAAACTGAGGGCATATTCATCAACTGGGAGAACTGATCAATGGTATGAAGATATAAAATTAAATGAGATAAACTTTTGAAAGCACTTAGTAGGGTTCTGGACAAACAGTAGGCACTTCATAAATGCTTGTTCCTTTCCCCCTTCCACTAATGAAATACGGTAGCATAAAAAATGGTGAATATATGTATTTACAGAAAAACAAACCAATATAAAACAAAGTGAGCAGAATCTAGAGAACAACTTATTCAATAACAACAGTATTGTAAAAGAAATGAACTTGGGAAGATTGAAGAATTATGAGCAATGCATTGAGAAACCACAATTCCGGAGGACCAGTGGTGAAGCATACCAGCTCTCCTCTTTACTCAGCAGTGATGCACTCAAGGTCCAGAATGAGACATAAAATTTTTGGATGCAACCAATGTGTGGATTTGGTTTTCTCAGTTATGCATATTTGTTATATTTGGGACTGAAAGGTTAGGAGGGAGGGGCAGAATAGCAATAGAGTGGCTAAAAAATGAGGAGGGGGGAGAAAGAAAACTGATCATTTAAGCATTTTTTTTTTAACACAGAGAAGGAAATGGAAGAATGGCCAGTAGGGAACCCAGACAAGAAGGACAGCTTTGAAACAGCTTTTTGACATTTACATTTATTCTACATTTAAGAGGAAGAGCAAGCAGTTGTGGTTTCATGTGTAGTTCTCCTTCCACTTTGTATTATAAAAGTGCACATTTTGTTCATCTTTGCTACATTTAGAACAATAAAAACAGTCAAAGAAGAAAATCAGAAAGACGGAGAGGCATGCAGTATAACAGTTACTGGTCTTGCATTAGAGATCAATTTCTAGATGCCCTTATCTGTGGCCAATAGCTTGCAGCTGTTCTCATACTAACTTTGGGCCTGGTTATATGGAGGTGGAGTTGTTTTTCTTCAGGGCTCTGGGCTCAGAAATGTCTATTTTTGCTTTTTCTTTCTTTTCCTGCTCATTCTAGTGGAAACTTGAAGTTTGCTTTGTAAAGCGAAAAGCATTCC
This sequence comes from Bettongia penicillata ogilbyi, assembly GCA_023548195.1. NCBI lineage: Eukaryota > Metazoa > Chordata > Mammalia > Diprotodontia > Potoroidae > Bettongia > Bettongia penicillata. Next base: position 2,029,765 of record JAJHZJ010000574.1, on the reverse strand, counting down.
ATGTTCTTCAGAGCATTTGCTTTGAGAGGGATCCTGCTTCCCCAGGAGAACAATCTGTTTTCTCTTGACAAAGGAAGGACTTTCAAGGTAGCGTGGGGAATCATTTCTTTCCAGCAGCCCTGGGTTGGAGTGGGGAGGGTAAGGGTGTGGAGGACGGACAGGCAGGTCAGGGCAGAGCAGCAGCACCACCCCCAGCTTACAAGGGACAGCCAGTAACTCTCCCAAGGCCACCCAGCTCTGCAATGACAGGTCTGAGGTTAGAACAGCTAGCTCTTTGCCTTGCTGGGGTGAGAAAAGGAACGGGAGGTTGTTCATGCTGCTGAACTATAGAGGACAACTTTCACCCCTGTCCCTGCCTCCTATCAGTTAGGGAAAGGAATCAGATGGACTTTAGGTTCCCCTCTGTCCTTGCCCACCCACCACATACATGTGCACATCCACGCACACAAGCATCCTCAGGGAACAAACCCAGGTGTTCTAACATCCAAGCATCTGCTCAAACCACTAGCATATGCCAAGACCTTCAAGGGCTTAAAACAACAAGGGGGTTGACAATGGAGGTCAAACCTGTCCCTCCAGCTGGATATCCTGTGACAGGACGAGGATAATCATTTGTATGAGTATTGTATTTGTGTCTGAGCACAGGACTCCCAGATGAAGATCCTTCTTCATTCATATCAGGATCCTTAAGGTCAAGGATTGGTGGAAGGGATGTAAGGAATACATGCCAAAAGGAAGATTTTGAAAAGGTATTTTTCTTCATGTCTCAATTTGCCTCTCTGTGACTTCCATCCAATACTCCGAGTTCACATACCTGTTGCCAAGGAAACATCTATGCATTACCTCAGTAAGCTGCTGGTGTAGTAAAGGTAAAGAGAAACTGCTTTCATTTTCCTGAATTATACCATTTTTTTGAAATTAAAAAAATAATCAACCAGGTAGCTAGTGGATAGAGTGGTGAACTTGGAGTTAGGAGGATCTGAGTTCAAATCCTCCCTCACACACTTAATAGCTGTGTTGATGTGAGTTACTCAATATTTCTAAGCCCCAGTTCTCTCTTCTGTAACATGAGGATAATAAGAGCATCTACCTTACAGGGGTGGTATAAGGATTAAATGAGATGACATTTCTAAAGTACTTTGCAAACCTTTAATTATTAATATAAATATAAGCTCTTATTATATGTTTCCTTTTAATGTTATTTTGGGGTAAAAAAATGGAGAAAAGAAGGTTATACAGAAAACAATAATAAGTGATTCTAATGAATGGAAACAGAGAGTGTGAGGAGGAGAGTTAAAAAAATGAGTTCTAAAACATTTATAAAGACATGCAAGTTTTCTTACCTTTTAGTTTAAGGGTCACTCAAACCAACAAAATATTGCTAAACAGAGATCCTGCCAGTCTGGTTTGAATGAAGTTAAGACTCATTTGTAATAGACACATGGATTTTTAACATGGGGATTTTTTTATATAGTTAAGACATTCACCCCAACTCTCCTCTATGCCTACCTCTGGTCCACTCTAGTAATTTGCTTTTTTCATAGAAATAGGAACATTAAACTCCAATATAGGCCTTGGCAAATGTTCACAACTTCTGAACTGGTGATTGATCAGCACATACTAAGTGCTTACTGCATGCCAGGCAAGTGGTAAGTGTTGATACTTGGTGATGAAGTGTTGGCCACTGCCTTGAAACTCCTTCTTTGTTGAAACGGGATTGTTCTCCTGAGGAGGCATGGTCCCTTTGAAAGCGAAGGCTCTGAAAACATATAGTACTGTGGGGCTTCCCACTTTGCCAAACAAACTTCAGTATTCTGTCAGAATAAACAGAGAAAGAAAGAAAACAGTAGAACCAAAGTCTATGAGTCTGGAGGGGGTTGGGGATGAGAGACAGCAGAACCACTAATTAATGAGGTTTCCCTGCTCCTGGACCAAAAAGGAGAAATGAAGGATAATGATGAGAAGGGAGATTTGTATATTATGGTTAGAGGTCTCAATGGATCCGTAGTTGGAAAATCAGCAATAGCCACCACCCTCACAACACCAGAATGGGAGGTGTCCCTGGTAATTTGTCTTGAAGGGTGATGGAGTTTGGTGTTTGTGCATTTCAAATGCTTTAAGCTCCAGAGATAAAGGTTCAGCCCCAGTGCAGAGGTTTGTATCAACTCTCCAAGACCCTTTGATGAAAACATTCATTGCCCATTGATTTAAACAACCCGGTGATTTCAGAAACTCTTCTTCTTGAGAGGCAGCTCTGCATCTGGGTCCCTGCTGCCTTGACCCTTGGCTTATCAGTTGGGCTCTGTTTATCTCACTGCTTTTCTCTTTTTCCTTTACTCCTCTTTCTGGCCCTCTGTTGCTGCTAGACCAGCCCACACAGAGTTTGCTCGCTTTCTCCACATGGCCAAGGCCACAGGCTTAGCTTGCAGGGGAGGCCTAGGAATGGAATTTCAGACTAAACTTTACTTTTGCACACTCTCTGCTCAAGGGCATGAGACTGCTCCAGCTGAGGCTATTCTCTGGGGAGAGCTTGAGAGGTTCTGTTAGTGTTAAAACAAGTCAAGGACAAATGCCTGAGGAATAGGCCAGCTCAGAACAAGGACCTGGAAGCTCTGATTGATATGGCTACCATGTTCTGTGTGGACCCATATAAGAACCAATGAATGAATGAAAAAAGCATTTGTCGAGTTCTTACAATGAGTAAAGCATTGTGCTAAGCTCTTGAGGTACAAAACATAAGACAGCCTCTGTTGACAAGGAATTCACTTCCTAACGGGGAAAGGAGACACATAGGTTTCAGTTGCAAGTCAGGTGGAAAGGTCCCACCACAGCCCTCAAGGAATAATGACAAAGCAGATCACTATGCATCATCTTTAATGGCTTTACACTGACAAAATCATCAATTTCTGATGTTGAACCATTTGACAGTGGCAGAACCATGGGACAGCAACCACTAGTGGTCTGATGGTTGTTTCCATTACCAGAGATTTGGGGTCATTTCTCTCTGGTTATTTCTTCCTTCAGTGATGGCTGCAGGTCATAGCCTGGAAGCAAAGGTGATGTGTTTGGCACATGCCACCACTTCTTGTGATGTGGGCACCTTCGTGCTTCAGCTAGGTTGGTTTGCCTGCCCCATACATGGCAGTTGGTCAACAGTTGGTGGGGATAAAAAATTATTTTTTCTATAGATATTTCTTCTCTAGATGTAAAGTATATTAGATTGTAAGCTCCTTGAGGGTAGGGACTATCCTTGACCTCTTTCTGTATCCTCATATCCTGTATACTTAGGATAGTGCCTGGCACACAACAGGTACTTAATAAATGCTTATTGATGGATTGAACACCACACCTCTTCATTTAAAAACTATCAATTACTCAATCAACCATCATTTTAAAATATCTACTTATGCCAGGCCCTATGTAAGGCCCTAAGAATTAAAAAACAAAAACAAAACAGTCCTGTTCCTCAAGAAGCTCACATCCAACTGGAGGACAATATGTACGCATAGTAAGGTCCTCTGAATTCAAGCTTCACTGAACAAATCCTCTTGATAAAAGGATTTGTTCTGTAAAACTTGTACTCAGGCAAAAGGTGACATCCAAGGACCAAGAAGGCCATATGTGGCCTTGAGGCCACAGATTTCTCACCCCTGGCTTAAGTTAATTAAAAATATATGTAACCTATAAAACACATGTAGAAAAATAAAGTAAATACAGAAGAGTATTAGGATGGGCACTTAAAAAATATCTATGTACATGTGTACATGGGCAGCTAGGTGGTACAGTGGGCCCAGGAGTCAGGAAGACATTTCACTAGTTCAAATCTGGTTTCAGACACTTATTGTGACCCTGGGCAAGTTACTTAACCCTATTTGCCTCAGTCTTCTCATCTGTAAAGTGATCTGGAGAAGGAAATGATAAACCACTCCAGTTTCTTTGCCAAGAAAACTCCAAATGGGGTCATGAAGAGTTGGATACAACTGAAAAGACTGAACATAGGTGTATGGGCGTGGATGTGGGTGTGGATGAGATAGAGTCAGACAGTATGCCATATTACTGAACTTTAAGCTAGCTTCTTATTCTACCTCAGACACTTACTAGGAAACTAGACCTGATGATCTCAAAGATCTCTACTAGCTCTGTATCAATGATTCTTATAAAAAGCAGATACAAGGTATATTTTTGCTTTGTTTTGTTTTGTTTTTATTCACAGATGGCTTTTGTAAATGGAAGGGCATCATGAATGAACTGAGTTGAGCTTTGAAGGAAGCTAGGGATTCTGAGAGGCAGGAGAAGGGAGTGAATATTAGCTATAAGGGACAGCCTGTGTAAAGGCAAGGACTTCACTTGACTGTTCTGTGCTCCAAGGGTTCTCTTTCATCCACTGAGGACTCTTTGGCATGCATTTTGGCCTATTTCTCAAAAAAGTGATGGTATGACTCGCATGTGTGTTTGAATCTGAGTGGGGATGAGAATTCAAATGGGTCATATAGCCCAAGAATGAGAAGAAAAGTACCTTTTCTGCTCTGAGGTTTACCATAATTCCACACTCTGTATATGCCTATGCTTCCCACTGCAATGATCAACTGTCCAGATGACCTTAATCTGAAATGGAAGGATACTATGTTCTAGGCACTGTGCTAAACACTTTACAAGTATTATCTTACTTGGTCTGGTGGAAGATGGAGGGGCTTGAGCAAGGATAAGCACAAGGATGAGGGTATATAATGCTAGCCTAACTTCACGTAGAAGGTCTCTCAGATGTACTTCTGTAATATAATCAACACAAAAAGGAAGAGAAAAAGAGAATAATTACAGAACAGCATTAATTTACACTGCAAAGAGCAGTGCACAGAGATTTGGGTACTGGCTCCAAACTCATCCTTCTTGATCTCTTTGTAGGCCTTGCTACTTCTGGTCACCCTCTACCTCTCTCTGTTTTGGTGACACTACCTTCTGCTTCTCCTCCTGCCTGTCTGTCCACTCCTCATTCTCTGTGCTGGATCTTCATCCAGATCATGGCCATTAACTGTGGTTGGACCCCAAGGCTCTGCCTTCTTCCATTCTTCTGTACTATTTTGTTTGGTGACTTCATCAGCTCCCATGAATTCCATTATCATCTCATGCAGGTAACTTTTAGATCTATTTGTCCAGTTCTACCCTCTCTACTGACCTCCATTCTTGCATCTCTAACTACCTGTTGAACATCTCCAAGTAGATATCTCATAAACATCTGAAATTCAACATGACCAAAACCTGAGCTTATTTTTCCTCCTAAACCCTTCCCTCTTCCTAACTTTATTAAAATCAACTATTATATCATCCTCCCAATCACCCAAGCTTGCAACCCAAGTGTCATCCTTGACTCCTCACTCACACACACATACCACCATCTCCAGTCGATCAGTTGCCCAGCCTGTTGTTTCTGCCTTCTTACATTTCTTGTATACGATCCCTTCTCCTCTCTGGCACTACCACCAGCTTGGTGCAGGCCCTCATGGCCTCATACCTGGATTATTTCCAGGCATACTAACTATTCTGCTGGTTGGGCTTCCTGCCCCAAGTTTTTCCTCACTCCAGTCTATCCTTTACTCAGCTGTCAAAGTGCTCTTAAAATGCAAGGCTGACTATGTCACTCCCTACTCAGTAAACTTGAGTGGCTCCTTATTACATCCATGATCAAATATAAAATTCTCTGTATGATAGTCAAAGCCCTTTATAACTTTCCCTCGTCTCCCTTTCCAGTCTTTTTCATTGTACCTATTCCATCTATTCTTTGAACCACTGACACTGACCTCCTTGATGTTCCTCCTTGACCAAGATACTCCATGGCATTTTCTACGGCTGTCCTCCATGCCTGGAGCCTTCTCCCTTCTCTTCTCTACTGCTTAGACTTCCTGTCTTCCTTCCAGTCCAGGGTAAAATCCTAACTTTACAAGAAGGCTTTCCTGACCCTTCTTAATTCTAGTGCCTTCCCTCTGCTTATTTCCAGTTCATCCTGTATATATCTTCATACATAATTTGTACATTATTTGTACATAGTTGCACATAGTTGTCTTCATGCTCTCTCCTCCATTAGACTGTAATCCCTTGAGGGCAAGGACTGTCTTTTGCCTTTTTTTTTTTTTGCAACCTCAGCATTTAGCACAGTTCTTAGCATATGGTAGGCACTTAATAATTTTTTTTTTAGTGAAATACCCCCACTACAAATGAGTTCAGATACATATGATGCTTAAAAGAGTTTGAATATATGATGATATCTGACCTTTCTTTCGGTGTGTGAGGATTGTATGCCTCAATTACTAATACAAGTTTGGGTTTTTTGAGGGGAGGGGGGAAGGGGCAGGGAAGTGTAGCTCTCCTTGTGACCTTATCTTCAGGTTCTTCAAAATCCTCTGGCATTATTCAGAGAACTCCTTCCCTTCCTACTCCCTTGCCCATACCAGGAGACATGGGTAAGTCATTTTCTTCTCTGTTCTCAATTTCCTCATCTGTGAAACGAACAGATTGGATTAAGTAATCTCTTAAGGTCCCTTGCAACTCTAACAATCTATGAGTCTGTGATTTGGAAAGAAGCATTTTTGATAGCAGAGGCCAGAGGCCAGCTGCTGCAGTAATGATGCTAGAAGTAGCAAATAGGAAGGAAGTTAGCTTGTGACTAGATCTCCATGGGAAGTTCTTTTGTACCCCACTAAATGCACTCTGGCATCCATGAGCTCAGCTCCAAGGTCCCGGCTGAATGAGTGAATCTAGACATTATCCAGTCCTTCCTTGGATCTCTCTCCCTCTCTTGGATAATGATTGGAGGTGATAATGAGAACATTATGATCAATCACTCTGACAACTCCAGCTCCTAATTGGGAGATGCCCTAAGTGTCTGGGTTGAGTGCAAAACAGAGTATATAACATCCATTCTCTTGCTAGCAAAAAGATCAGAGAGAAAACAATTTAGAATTGGGAGAGCCCTTGGGAGTCACATGGTTCTCCCCATCCTAATTTTAAATATGAAGAAACTGAGACTGAGAGAGGAGTGACTTGCCCAAGGCCACAAGTGGTAAATGAGGGAGAACTGGGGTTCTATCTTTGCTCAGATCCTTATCACCTCTTGCCAGGATGATTGCAATAGCCTCCTTTGAGGTCTCCCTGCCTCTCTCAAGTCTTTCCTCATTCTAAAATGGCCTTTACACATCTGCCAAAGCGAAACTCTCAAGGCCCAGCCCTGATTCGTCACTCCCCGGTTAAGAAACTCCAGTAGCTTGGCCTTTGCACAGCCTGTCCCCCACATCTCAAATGGACTACCCCCTTCCTTTGTCTTCTTAGAATCTCTAGCTTCCTTTCAGAAACCAGTTGAAATGGCACCTACACGAGGCCTTTCCTCATGTTACATGCCTCTAGTGCCCCCCTCCTTTGTTTGTATTTTGTATATGATTATATGTGCATAGTAGAATGGAAATTCCTTGAGGATAGGGACTTTTTCACTTTTATCTTTATTTACCTAGCACTTAGTACAATGTCTGGTATGGAGCAAGAATTTAATAAATATTGAATCATTTTTCTCTGTCCATCCTGAAACAAGAGAGTTCAGTTTATATACCAAGATGACCTCCCTCCCTATAATGCTTGGGAAATGTTGAAAGAAGTTACCTAGAGGTAACCAGTAGAGTGCTGTGATCTAGCTCCACATACTTACTTAGCAGCATGACCTTGGGCAAGTCACTAAACTTCTGTTTGCCTCAGTTTTCTTATCTATAAAATGGGGATAATAATAGCACTTACCTCCCAGGGTTGTTGTAAGGACCAAATAAGATAACGGTTGCACAACCTTTAGCAGAGTACCTGGAATATGTGCTTTACAAATGTTAAGCATTATTATCATTTCCTCAGATGGAGAATAGAGATAATAGTAGTGCCAAACTCCCAAGATTGTTGTAAACATCAAATGAGACAATATTTGTAAAAAAATATGTGCATGTATGTGTGTGTGTATATATATATAACTATATATAGATATGTATATCTATAACTATATATAGATAACTATATATATATATATATATATCACAAAGTCGGTGCTATATAAATTCTTTTCTCCTTCCCTTTCACCACCTATTGAAAGAAGTTAGGGTCCACATGGTAGGGAAAATAGAACCTCTTAAAATTCCCATTTTAAGGCAGTTCTCTCTGAGGACACTGAACAGTCAGTGTAGCAAACAAATTCATTAATGAGAAATCCCTCTGAAAATAGAGCTTTCTGTTATGACTTCAGGACATCAAGGCCAGAGTTTAAAAATAAACCTCCAGGTTTGGGATTAAAAGGAAAAAAAATCTTTTGAGCCTGTGGTATTTTTGCTTGTCTTTTTCTCCCCATTCTTGTCTGCCTCCTCTCTGTCCTCCCTTCTAGTCCCAGAGTCCGAGCAACTCTCAGAAGCCTGGACATGAAGCAGAAACAGGACCATCTATCACTGGCCTTGAAGAGTGCCTAGAGGCAAGAGTTGGGCCTGTACTGGAGGGCTGGGGGTGGGGAGAGACAGGGAGTCCAGTTATTTCAGAAGGGAAACATTCATCCCAGAAGGCCCTAGTGTCTCTCTCTCTCTCTGTGGAGTGAGGGAGGGCCTCCAGGGTAGGGGTGGAAAGGGAAAGTGGGGAGGAGGAAGAAAAGATAAGCCTGCACTAATTTATCTTTTTTAATTGGCTTGGAATACTTGAAGGAAAGCTGTTTTGTTATCCACTAACTCTGGAGTTGGCCCAAATCCAGGATCCAGTGCAGCAGTCAGGCTCCTGAAGAGTGCGGCTTCTACCAAATGGAGCCCAGCTCTACCATTTGCTAGGGAAAACGGTCTTGAGGGCTGTGGATTCACTGGGACAATGGATTCAGGGAAACTTTGTGGGAGGCAATCATCCACCTTCAGAAGTGGCATTCGTTTCCTGATTAGTGGAGAAAAAGACAGTAACTGAGCTTTGACATTTATATTTTATAAAGAAATCATAGAATACAGAATATTCTCCTGAGGTCATCTCATGCATCCTTCCACCCCTGTCTCCCACTGCTAGGCAGGTCTGTATAATTATCTCAGACTGATAAGGATAGACTGGGTTATCCCTAGGGCACCTTCTCCCACATTTAGAGCACTCTCTTTTTTTATGACAAAATATGTGAGGTGTTTTGTGGAACCGACTTACAATGTTATACATGGTAGATAGATTTCCCAGGCCAATCTACAAGAGTATGTTCAATCCATAATTGCATAGTTCATCTATTGGTAGGGTTAACTTCCATATGTGCCATTCTCTCTAAGGGAAAACTAATTCCAAGTTCTACCTTAAATAGCAGGAGCACATCCTTCTATCAGGCACCTTGGATTCAGAAACTGGTTTGATTTTTCCTCAGAATAGTGGAGGAGATTCCAGCTGGGGCAGCCATTTTTCTCTGAGACCTGTGTAAATTGGGAGCTATCTGCTTCTGGTTCTTACAGCTCTTTAGGTTTGGAGATTTAAAGTAAGCCCATGCTATTCTCAGACAGTTAATCTGAATAAGTTTCCTAGAGAATTTTAATGAATTAAATATTAATCTAATTAATTAAATAATACATTTAACTTTAAAATAAGTCTCCTAGAGAAGGGGCAGAAATTCTTTGGCTATGCCAAAGTGGAACACCTCCACCTTGTAATCTTCATTTCTTCCCAATCATTTCCAGGAGAATTCAGCATCCCTAAATTGCTTTCTGAATTTCTTAGCTGTGAGAACATGACTGACAGTCTATAGGTTGAAGCAAAACAATCCAGAGCAAGCCGTTTAACCTGTCCGAGCCTCAATTTTTCTCAACTGTAGAGGAAAGACTGGGTTCCACGATCTCTGGTCCCTTCCAGCTCTGATATTCCCTGTTCTAAGGTTTTCTTCCAACTCTGACATTGCTCTGACACTCCATACTCTAACCATTGACATTCTATCATTTTATGATTTAGGAAGGTCAGGAACCATCACTCACAGTAATTTACCAAGTGAAGGTAATCAGTTCGAATCAACAAATATTTATGAAGCACTTAAGTGAAAAGCATTCTGCTTAGTGTTAGGATACAGAGGCAACAGTGGAATAGTACCTGACCTCAGGGAACTTACATTCTACTGCCAGTGGGTGAGAATACAACATGTATGCAAATAAGGATAGTGCAAGAAAAACTGAGGAGGAGAGCACTGGGAGAATCGGAGGTTTCCCAAAGGAGGTGGCACCAGTTCTGATCTTGGAAAGGTGATTCTGAGAGGCACATGGAGAAGGGAACATTAGTGAAAGTGTACAGAACAGAGATGTTTGGGCCTGGAATGTAGTATTTGTGAAGAGGAATAGTATAAAATAAGTCTTGGGGCTGGTTTATGGAAAACCTTCAATGTCAAGCCCAAAGAATTGTTTCTATTTTATCTTAGAAGCACTAGGGAGTCACTGGCATTTTCTGAGCAGGGTAGTCACATGGTCAGACATGCTTCAAGATGTCAATTTTGGCAGCTGTGTGGAGGATAGGTGGTAAGCAGGGAGAGACTGGAGGCAAGGAGACCAACCAAGAAGCTATTGCAATCATCCAGATGAGAACTGGGTAGGTCTTGAACTAGGATGACAACCATCTGAGTGGAAAGAGGGAAACTGAGATGAGGAATGTGATTTGACATGGTGGGATAGAGTGAATGGGGGAGGGGAAGAATGGACATTTTCATTTTAGTTCAAAAAACATTTGTTAACCACCTATTATGGGCAAGATACTATATTACTGGTGACACATAGGGGGGAAATTGTGCCTACCCTCAAGGAGCTTATATCCAACTGAGAGTAATATATGATATAGCATGATCATATTATATACACAGACATAATGTATTATTATGCAATATTATATTTTATATACGCCAACAAGGAAATCACCTTCAATGGCCATGAAAAAGAAAACAATTGAAGAACCAGCTAGAGATCTTTGATTAGAGGTTGATGCAGCAGCTAGGTGGCACCAAAGATAGAGCACTGGACCTGCAGTCATCCTAGGTGACTTTGGGAAAGTCACTTACTCTCTGTCTCAGTTTTCTCATCTGTAAATAGGGATAGTAACCTCCCTTACCCCCTAACATTGTTGTGAGGATGCAATGAAATAATATTTGTAAAAATTTTTGCATACTTTAAAGCACTAAAAAAATTGTATTACATCATTACAGAGCCTCAGATTACATTAACATGTTTGGATATCTCATCATATTCTTTATTTATAGTGAACATTTCACTAAAATCCACTAGACCCAAATGTATGGACCAAGGAATGGAATCTAAAGAATGGTTTCCAGTGCTGGTCTCATTCATACCTATGGTGGGTCAGTATGGTATCTTCACATGTAATCAAGTAGAAGAAGCCTTGGACTGGAAAGGAGGACAGCTGAACTCTATTTCATTTGTTTTAGTACACTCTTACATCAAATTATTTCTCCTTTTATTTGGTAAAATGGGATCTACACTTATTAGTCTTTCTAAGAGGAGTTGTGTGATAGATACAGTGTTTTGAGCTCTGAGGATAAGAATATTGTGCACTATATAACAGGACTGACTTGTGAAATAGTGGGCTGGTTAATGAGCTATTGATTTCTACTCATTCAACAAACATTTATAAGGTGTTGTTATTCAGAGCACTCTATTAAGTTGTGAGAAGAGGAAAGAAATGTAGAGGATGCAATCCTTCCCTTGGATTGAAGGTGGTACAGTGGAAGGAATATAGGCTATGGGATCATAAGACCTGGGTTCAGATCCTGCCTTTAATGCTTGTTGTGTGTGTCACCTTGGGTAAAATATTTGACCATCCTGGGATTTCATTTCTCCATCTATAAAATGAAGGTGCTAGACTAGATGACCTCCAAAGTCCTCTCTACCTCTGATTCTATGACCTTATGATCCCTCTTGGAGTTTAGAATCTAATAGGGAGCATAAGCACACATGGCCTAGACTGATACTGTAGGCCTGGTGTTCCAGTGCACCCTAAGGGAAGGGAGGTAAAAGATCATTAGTACTCACTCCATGGTGTGTATACTCAGCCCCCATGTTAAACTCATCTATGGTTAGGAGATACCAGGGCAGGCAAACCAGATAAACTAAGGCAGCAAGGTACCCTGGGAGAGAGATAGGAGGCACCGCTTTGGCTGCCTTCTCCCCTCAGACTCTCATGGATACAGTCTGGGATCCTCAACCCAAGAGTCTTAGGAATGACAATGTCTCCAGTCCCGTGCCCTCAGCTATCATCCTAGGAAGTAAACCTTCTGAAGATGCAGCGTGGCAACCATTCCTGAAGGAGCTACAGATGCATTTATTGAAGGTCCAGCAAAGAAAGCTCTTGTCACTCAAGTCATTAGCACTGTCAAATGCTTTAACATTGGAAACTACGTGAGTTTTTAGTCGAAATGACATAAAGAAGAGGTGCAACCATCTCCTTTGCCTCTAAGAACCATAGGACCTTTTCATCTGACTTGAAACTGAAATCTTCCACGTCTGTTATCTCCTCCATCAGAATGCGAATTCCTTGGGAGCAGGAACTTTTCTATTTCTATTCTCAACGTAGCACATAGTAAATGCTTACTAAATGCTTTGTTTAGTCATTCTTTATGCAGTCACAGATAGCAATAATACAAAATAATGTGTGCATTAGAAAGAGGCAAACAGAGTGGTGTGTGAGGACTCTGCTTGGAGGTAGGTCACCAGGAGGAACACAGCAGGCTTCTTGGATTACGAGGATTTGAGCTGGATCTAAAGGAAGGGTATGAATTCAATAAGTAAAGGGTAAAAGGGAAAGAATTTTAGGCATAGAGAATTTTTGTTTTTTTACAACTTTATAGACAAGGAAATTATGGGGAAAATCAATGTGGGAAGCACGGGGTACATTTATGGAGATTTCAAGTATACATGAAACAAGTTTGGAAACGTAGAGTGGAGCCAAATTGTGGAGAGAGGCAGGAAGAGGTGAATTAATTTTATTTAATAGACATTTGGGAGCCACTGAAGTTTTCTTTTCTTTTCTTTTTTTTTAACAGAAGAGAGAAATAATAAATGACATAATGTGCGTAAGGATGGAGGCAACAGAAAGATCAAGGTGGAGGAGGGTGAGGGGAATTCAGCTCCCGGGAAGTGGTAGAAGGGAACACTGCATATCTCTTGAATTTGGGACATCTGAGGTCCTTTCCAAGATCCAATAAAGATTACAATAGTGAGAACCACCCAAGCAATTTAAACAGCATAGGCAGGGGAAGTAGAAAGTCCAATGACTTGAGAAGTCCCTGTCGTGGTGCTGAATTCCTGCCTGATAATAAGCTCTCCTCGTTATCACACCAATATGACACTTTTTCATCTAAGAAGGAAATGAGTTTATATGTGTCTGTGTTAGTGATGTTGCCTTAGATAAGTAGCTTCTGGAGAGCAGTGATGGATCTGTGCTTTGAGGAAGTAACTGCCTAGCTCTGAGCTTAGCACCACATATTTATTGTTCATTTCTTTCAGTTGTGTCCAACTCTTTATGACCCCATTCGGGGTTTTCTTGGCCAAGATATTGGAGTGATTTGCCATTTCCTTCTCCAACTCATTTTACAGATGAGAAAACTGAAGCAAACGGGTTTACATGACTGGCCCAAGGTCACACAGCTAGTTAAGTGTCTAAGGTCATATTTGAACTCAGGTCTTTGAGACTCTAAGTCCAGTATTCTATTTACTACAACATTTAGCTGCCCAGTACCACTTTCATTTGAAGACCATGCCACATTACTACCCAATGAATGTGGTGCAGCTGTCTAAGGATTATTACATGCATCAGATGCCCAGTGTCCTCATGACAGGCATTTGGAACATGCTTCTTCTTTACCTGGAGATCTTTTCCATTCTATTCCAGGAACTGGATTACTTGAAAAAGAAAAGAAGGATGGAGGAAAGGGGCAGAAGAAAAAGGGAGGGAGAGAGAGAGGAAGGAGACACAGATCCCACATTAACCTCCACCGATCTTACTCTTCATTCAATTAATGGTGGTGCCTTCCTGAACGCTCTTTTTCTGTGTGGAAACTTCTGGAGCCTCAGCATTGGTTCATGCAGATATTTACTTCTTCAGGGACTTGGTCGTCACAATCCCCAAAATGCTGACATTGCTACACGTCAAGGCTCCTTGATACAATTGAGTTAACTGCACCAACCTCTGCTTGCCAAGTACATACTCTTTCCTTCTTTTTCTTTTCAATGAAATAAACACACTTCAATAAGCATGAAAATTTCCCTTCAAAAAGAAGGTTCATATGTGACATCACAAATCTCTCCAGCTTGTCTGTGATCCTGAACTTTCTTTGGCTCTCTTCTGTGTACTTAAAAAATTTTATTAACACTCTTTTCATTCCACAAGCAATGTATGGACTTGTATATGGAATTCAAATTCAGCTTCAGTTACTTACTAGTTATATGACTGAGCAAATCACTTAACCTTTGTCACCTCACTTTCCTCATCTGTAGAGTGAGGATAGCAGCAGCTATCCACAGCACCTACCTCCCAGGGCTACTGTAAGGATCAAGTGAGATATAAAGGTTCATTTTTAATATTAAGGGGCAGCTAGGTGGTGCAATGGATAGAGTGCTGGATCTGGAGTCAGGAAGACCTGACTTCAAATATGACTCAAAAATTTCACCCTGCTTCATCACCATCACCATCAACAGCTGAATCTCATATTTCCAAGTGACAACAATCTCACTCATGTCCTGAAAATGTATTAATGTTCTTTTATAGAGTGAAGGGATAAAGAGTGATAATATACAACTCGACAGGGAGAAGTATGTACATGTATCAAGTACATCCAAAGTCATTTCTTTTGGGGGAGGATAAAAGAAAGAACTAACAACGCGGGGTTCTGGAAAGATCTCCTATGGCCTTAAGCCTGCTGGACCTGGAGTCAAGCAGACCCGAATTCAAATTCTGCCTTAAATATTTCTGAACTGGGTGACTTTGGGCAAGTCATTAAACTTCTCTCAATCTTAGATAATGTTAAAGGTGTGTATAAATATATATATATATATATATATATATATATATATATGTGTGTGTGTGTGTGTGTAGTTAGCTTTTGTTGTCATTCTCCCTCTCTCTGTCTCTTTCTCTCCCTCTGTCTCTATCTCTCTCCATGTGTCTCTCTGTCTCTGTGTCTCTCTCTGTCTGTCTCTGTCTTTGTCTCTCTCTCTCTCTCTCTCTCTCTCTCTCACACACACACACACACATTAACCTAATTGAACACCCTTTTCCTCAGAGAATTGGAATACACTCACCCCACCCCACCCCCAACCCTGCCCCCTGCTGAGGGACCTGCTGAAGACTCTAAGTGTTCTAAAAATACTCACCCCCCCAAAGCCCCTTACTACCTGCCCCCCCATGCAAGCAATTGCCTGACAGTAACCATACCCCACCACAGTGTCAGTCAAAAAAAAACTTGGCAAATGTCAGCGGCAGTTCCCTGTAATCTCCAGGGAGGTAAGGCCATGCCAGAAGTGACAGATTCCTTTATCCACATCTCTGGGATATAAACAATATTGTAGAATAATGACAGGGGAAGCCTTCTAACCTAGTCTCCCTTAACCACTTCCCCCCAGGCTAAGTTACCTAGAGGCTTATGTCCTTAATAGCCCCAGGGCTTTCCCCCTTTTTTTTTGGCTTATTATCCTTATCTATTGGAGGCAAAAGTACCTCAGTGAAAGACCTTTCTGTGGTGCCATGTTCTGAATGTCTCTAATCCTCTCATTTATGTATGCAGACAAGAAGATCAAAGTCCCCCTTCCCCCATTCCCTGAATGCATAAAACATGTCAGGGCTGGAAGTTTTACATCCATTAGAGCCGACATACACCTTGTCCAGGCTGATGGGACAACATGGATATCTTCAAGAAAAAATGAACTTAGGAGTCACAGTCTAGTGTGGTCCATCCATGTCCCTAGATGATGGACAAGAGACACTAAGGAGGGGGAGGTAGAGAAAGGCAAGAGATTACCAGAGACAAGGAGGAAACTGACATAATAATTAACAATTGGAAATAATAATAACTTCAAGTAACATTTGAAATATTAATAACAAACATTTATATAGCACTTTGAGGTTGACGGATTCCTTTGCTTGTATTTATTGCATTTGAGCCTCACAAAAACCCTGTGAGGTAGAGACTATTATTTCAATTTTACTGATGAGGAAACTGAGCCTGAAAGAGCTAAAGTTACTTGCCCAGGGTCAGTTATCTAATAAATATCCAAGTCAGAAGATGAGTCCATATTCCTGACTCCATGTCTAGTACTCTGTCAACTACTCTGTGTTGGTTCTCCACTTTTCAGACTGAACCTGCTCTTGTAACAAATACACATACACAAGAAGACCCGATATGGTGATGGTATTCAAATATAAATATATGTGTGGATGGATATGTGTATAATTACACTATATATACACACATGTATATACTATATAGTGTGTGTATGTACAGTTAGTCTTCTCTAGTAGTCAGTTCCTTGACTTTCTGCCATGAGAGGGAAGTATGTTTCAGTATATATTCTCCAGGGCCATCACTGTCGTTTTAATAGCTCAGTTTCTTTTTTAGTGATCTTTTCATTTACATTATTATGATCACTGTGTCTATTGTTCTGCAATTTTCCTTATTTCCCTCTGTAATCCCAATGAGTCTGAACTGTTGATCTTCCCATATTTTTTAAATTTCTCATAAACATTTAATACTCAAATAATGGGCTCTCACTGGAGGAGTTCCCTACAATGCTGAAGAGGACAAGCACCTCCCATGTCCGGCCTTCCAGAGGGACTCTTATTCATATTTTCCCCAAAGTCTAATGAACTTACTATAGGCCTTTCTTGTTTTCTCCTAATGTTGAGAGGGTGCCAATGCACCCTCCCTTGCTTTTGTCCTATAACCAGTACATCCTCTCTTTCTGTCATATGTTTCTTTGACAGTATCCTTTATTCCCGTTCTTCTTGGAGTTTCTGACTGATTACATATTATGCATCCTGTTCACATTCACCATTTGCCTGTTGTGTGCTGCTTATCTTTCATTCTTCAGAAGAAGTGGTGTCAAATAGAAAATGTTACACCAGGGAAAATGTTTACATTGCTGTTCTGGGAAGCTTGATGTCCGTGAAAGTGCTGTTTTCCAAAAGCAATCCAACTCATTCTCTTCCTTTTCAAGTAGGGGCTAAGCTCACTGTCCAACCTGTACTTCCTGTCTTAGACACCCACACACACATATACACAGACATGCACACATACACACACATGCATAAAGTTGGACAAGCTCTATAGTGTGCTCATTCAAATGCATGATTAAATCTGGGTAATAGACAGTCTTCATCCACTTAGTATTTTCTGTGTAAATGTATAGACCAAACTACGTTGAGTGATCACAAATTTCCTGGAGGCTCTGCAATGGCATAGGACTTGAAATGAGCAAAATGCCATCAATAATATTAAAACTTCACCATCCACAGGGAATCTTCTTCAATCTGGACCCTGAGCTAGAGAGCCTTCATCACATGGCAAATATTTTTGGTAAGCATCCATCTGCCTGTTTCATGCCTACCCTGAAGTTTATTATCAGAGGGTCATTGAACAAGGTTATTTCTGCACTGTTCTGTGATGATAAGTATTTTCAAAAAGACCACAATGAAAATAATTACAGCTTGTGTACCAGCATCAGTTGCTGAGGATGAAGCAGTGGAAAAGTTGCATGAAGAATTGGATAAGATCCTCCAAATCAACACACACTCTGATATTTAGTGACCTCAGTGCAAAGGTGGGAAAAGCTGAAGATGGGAAGAAATATATGGGAAAGTGTCCTCCAGTAGAAAAGTCAGGAATAATTTTTCTGCCCTTTCAACACCAAACTACTCCAGCACTTTAAAAAGTAACTAACAAAGAATAGAAGTATTTCATGTAGCACAATATTTTACTACATCATTATATTAGAGATTTTTCAGCCTTTCTTCTATCAGTGGATATTTTTAGTTATTTGCTACCTCAAAGAGTACTGCTATGAACGCTTTGTTATATATTGGGCTTTTGTTTCCTTGACCTCTGTCTGCAATATAGGTAATATTAGAACTGTTGGGCAAAGGTTATGAACAATTGAGTTGTTTTCTTGTATAATTCAAAATAGACACCCAGAGCAGTTCCATTGTTTCGTTTCAGGCAGCATAGTACAATGGAAAGTACACTGTATCTGGAGTCAAATGACCTAGGTCCCCAAAATCTGTCTACCATGTTTGGGGCAAAATTTGTCCCAAATTTGGGCAAGCCATTTAGCCTCTCTGAGCCTAAATTTTTCATCTTCAAAATGAAGGGGTTGGAATTCTCTAATCCTATAATCCAGCTTAAAATCTATAACCCTAAAAGCTTGGTGTGATAGGCACTGAGATATTATTATACCTGTTTTTCAGATGAATGAATTGAATTTCAAAGAGGTTGACTTATTTTTTCACCATAGTATTAGAGACAGAATTTAAACCTGGATCTGTCTTGACTCCAGGTGTAGAGGGTTAATATACTATGCTGCCTCTATGGCAGGTGTTGTAACCTCTCTGGACTTCTTCTTCTATCAAAGGACTTAGATTTGATGATCTTGGGGTCCTTTCCCAGCTCTAGATTTTGTGAACCTATGAGCCCACTTTGAGAATTCACTGGAGAACACTGAGAATACAATATTTTAAACCGTCTCCAGATTTTAATGGTCAATCGATAAGCAATTACCAAATCCTCAGCTGTATTTAACTGTGAGGGATATATGAATATTAAAAACAATTCATTCCCTCTTGATTCTTTACAGTCTAACTGGGAGAAAATATGAAGCCCCTTTCCACCATGTGGAGAGCAATTCCAATTTAATTAAACCATGTGTTGCTGTTGGAGACGACCATGGCATCAGAGAGGTCATGTCATGACATGCAAGTGAACTGGATTTAAGTGAGGGATGGCTGTGCAAAGTCCCCAGTCTCTCTTTCTCCTCTGGAGCTATCTGGCTCTGTTGGCCAGATACATGTCAGGATGGAGATGGCCCCATGTATTGTGATAGGGTCGCAACAGAAACAAGATTCCAGAACATGGAGATCTTACCTTGGGGGGGAGTAACCAGGAAAGACTGAATGGAGGACAGAGCCTTGAAGGACATGGATAGGGAATGGAAGAAGGAGGTATCCTCATCCTGAACTCCTCACTCTTTTACTCACCCCACCTTCCCACTGAAGTGTTAAACTGTCTTTCCCCTCTCTAGAACATCTCAGATGCATCTTCCTTCTACTCTTTACCATTTTGGTTCAAATTCTCACCACCACTTGCCTGTCCTACTGTAATAACCACTTAATTAGTCACATCTCCTAACGATATTCTACACAGCTGTCAAAATTTCCTAAAACACTGATCTAATCATGTTACCTTCCTCCCACCACTCAATACATTTCAGTGGCTCCAGGCCCAAGTAGAAGCATTTGTTTGGCATGTAAAGGTCTTCATAACCTGGCTCCTTGCTATCTTTTCAGTATTCTTAATCTTTCTCTCCTCCACACATTCTGTGGTCCAGACGTACAGGCTTATTTGCTGTTTCTCACATGCTTTATGTCCTATTTCCTTCCCTCTGCACTAGATGCACGTATTCTCTGCCTGTGATACTCTCCTTCCTCTGCCGCTTAGAATCTCTGGCTTGCATCAAGTCTCATTTCAAATGCCACCTTCTACAGGAGACCCTCCCCACCCCCACCCCAAGCTGATAATATCTTCCCTCTAATGTTACCATGTATTTACTTTACATGAATCTTGTGTGCATATACGTATCTGTCTGCACAACCTATTTACATATATGTTGTTTCCTACTGAATGTGAATTTTTTCAGGTAGAAGACTCCCCTCCCACTTGTTTCAACAGAGCTAAGCATTGTGCTCAGTGGGTAGTAAACACAATAAATACTTGTGGATTCATTGATTGGGAATCATTATGAGCCAGGCACAGAGGTGAGAATGAGCGTGGCAATTCAGGATGTAGAGGAAACAGGCCTGACTGGAACAGAAGGAATGAACTGGGGAGTGCTAGAAAGAACAATGGATAGAGAGGAGGAAGCAGATTATTGAAGTCCCATTTCACATGTAGAACAACTCCGCTCAAACTAGACTGAGTTCCCAGGGCATGGCTGCTAATTCTTCTCTTGGTATTCTAAGTAAAATCCTGAGGGGTCTGGGGTGGAGGAAGGCATTTCTAATATTATTAATCATAACCCTTCCATCTATAATGTTGCCTTCAGCATCATTTGCTTAGTTAATACTTCCCCAATATCAATTAACCATTTAATACCAATTATCCTTTACAAATGCATATTTACTGAAAAGATGAATAAAGACTAAAGTATAGCAACATTGCAAACCAAAAGAACACTCCTCTCCTCTTTATATATACTGTGGTCCTGGGGAGAGTGGACTCAAACTTGAAGTGATTGCTACAGAGCTTGCACCCATGAGCTCTCTTTTCTTCTTTCTCAGAGTTCCCATTAAGCTCACTTGTGGGTTGATAGCCAATGGACAAATCACTCAGAGCTAAACACTTTTCTGGGTCGGTTCACTTGACTCAGCTGCAGTGGCTACTAGCAGACCACCACTGGCTCCAGTTGCCATTTCTAATGATTCTTTTGTCTTTTTGAAACTCACAAGATTGTAAGCTGGTCTGTTCTACCTCTGGATACTCATTCAGCTTTGATCAGAAAAGACTGAAACAGAAGAGACACAGAAAAACAGAGGTGCTCACCCTTGTGGCCACATAGCAACCTGATAGGAAAATAAGGAACCCCTAGTAGGCCTCTGCCATTATTGTAATTGCTAACCTCTCCCCTTACCCAGACACCTGGAGAATTTTTCCTCAAAAAGTGGTAAATGTTGGAGAAGATATGGGAAAATTGAAACACTAATGCATTGTTGGTGCAGTTGTTGGTATAGTCTGACCAACCATTCTGGAGAGCAATTTGGAACTGTGCCCAAAGGGCTATAAAACTGTGCATAATCTTTGACCCAGCAATACCACTTCTAGGTCAGTATCCCAAAGAGATCATAAAAATGGAAAAAGAACCCATATGTGCAAAAATATTTATAGCAATTTTTTTTGTGGTGGCCAAAAACTGGAAATTGAGAGGATACCCATCAACTGGGGAATGGTTAAACAAGTTGTTGTATATGAAAATAATGGAACACTTATTGTACTATAAGAAGTGATGAGCAAGTAGACTTCAGAAAAACCTAGACTATTATGTGAACTGATGCTGAGTGAATTGAGCAGAACCAGGAGAACATTATACACAGTAACAGCCACAGTGTGCAATGACTGACTTTCATAGACTTGGCTCCTCTCAGCAATAGCAAGGATCTAAGACAGCTCCAAAAGACTCATGATGGAAAATGCTATCCACATCCAGAGAAAGAACTATGGAGTCTCAGTGCAGATCAAAGCATACTATTTGCTCTCTTTTTCTTTCGTTGTTTTATTTTGTTTCTTCTTTCTCATGGGTCCTCTCATTGGTTCTAATACTTCTTTACAACATAACTAATGTGAAAATATGTTTAATATGAATGGATATGTAGAGCCTATATCAGACTACATTGCTGTCTTGGGGAATGGGGGAGGGAAAAAAGGAAGGGGAAGAAAATTTAAAACTCAAAAGCTTATGGAACTAAATGTTGAAAATGAAAAATAAATAAGTAAATAAATTTTCGAAAAGTAATTTTTCCTTAAAAGCTACCGAAGAAGAGAACAAGAGTTCAGAGAAAACCTGAATCTGTTCCAAGGCAGGGATTTTAAGAAGCAGGTTTACTAAAGTTCCATTTCATTGGAATTCCATTATGTGCGTTCTGAGGGCCGTGGTCTAATGGACTCCAATCCAACCACCTAACTCTTTCAGAGTTGAACTACCTGTTTTTCTCAAATAGGTCATGGGGGGCAGGAGAAGGG
This sequence comes from Bettongia penicillata ogilbyi, assembly GCA_023548195.1. Taxonomy (NCBI): domain Eukaryota; kingdom Metazoa; phylum Chordata; class Mammalia; order Diprotodontia; family Potoroidae; genus Bettongia; species Bettongia penicillata. The sequence continues at coordinate 2,007,762 of JAJHZJ010000574.1, read as the reverse complement.
CACAAGGGGAACTGGCCAACTTCCACTGCACTAATATTTTATAGCCCTTATTCTCTTTAAAAATGTGATAAGAATGTAGCAAAAGAATTTTCATAAATCAATGATTGTCAACTTTTTTGAATATATCTTTTTTCTTGGAAAGTACCCCTTTTCGATTTCAAAAAATTTCATAGACATGCCTCCACCAGATAGTAATTGTTTTTTTAATTAAGAAGCTGAAATAATGACAAAAGATTATTATAAACTCAGTAGCATTTTGAAATATATTTGTATTATCAATCGTCAGTTTCTGTATTCATTGTAAAAAGCTACACATATCTTATAAGACATATAATTTATTCATCTGCAGAATCTGTTTTTCTTTCTTGTTTATTGTCATTTTTTTAGATTGGTCCCTTGTAAGAACTCTGTGACCTTCCAGGATTCTACAGCCCATAGACTGGGAACCTCTGCCCTAGACATAGTGTATTCTGCTTTTAACCAAGTATTAACAAAGTCTCTTATTGCAGTTCTTGAGGATATATCAAGTTCAAGGATATATAATTTCGTTGGCACAGGATCTCCCTTCTATGATACTGATGTATACCTTCAGAAGACAGTTTAAGGAAGAAAGCTCAGAGGCAGTCTAGAACAATTGCCTCATTTTACAGACGAGGGCACTGAGACCCCAAAGCCCAGAGAAGTTGAGAGACCTAACAAGGGTCATATAATTACTATCCGAGAGGATCTGAACCCAGATCTTCCTAGCTCTAAGTCTAGCATACTGCTTATGATGCTATACTGTCTCAAGGGGTAGAGGAGAAAGTTGTAAGTGTATCATCTTGGAGTAGGGCCTAGAAGTCTGAGGTTTATTCACTTTTTCTTTCTTTTGTCCTTTTTCTCCTCTTCTTAAACTTAAATCTCTCTCTTGCTTTAGGGAATGAAATTCCCTTTATTCCACATGATCACAGATTATCAGAGCTGAAAGGATACTGAAGGTCCTCTAGTCCAGTTCTCTCACTTTAATGAGATCTTAAAAACGGAAAGCAGTTTGTTCAAAGTGCCACTGTGAATCAGTGGTAGGGCCAGGATGAGAACCCAGATCTCCTGACTCTGAGTTCATAGAACTACTATGTCCATAATGTGCTCTCAGCCCTCGGAAAGACCTCATTTGTGGAGGAAGCTGAGAGTCAAATGTGAATCCTCCCTGACCCTCACCCACATCCTGTCCTTCTGTCCTTGTGTGGTAGAAAAGTCAAGGCCCTGCAGAAGGACCTGTTGAACCACCCCCTGTAGGGTATAGAAGTAAAAGGCTGTAGAGAGGACATAAGTCACCCACCACTCCAATTTCTACCTTTTCCTTTCCCAGCCCTGAGGGAGGAGGCAATCAGTCACAGTGGGAAGAAAGGAGCCAAGGAAATTGAGAGCTCCTCATGTAGATGGATCCTACCCATAGCCTTTAACTGAGGGTTTACATAGGTGGACCTGGTAGTAGAATTTCTTTTTCTTTTAGATAAGCCCCCTTCCTAACAAGTTTTTTGGTTTGTTTTTAACTTTATTGAGAGTTCTTTGGAGTTTTACATCACTTTTATTTGTATCCTTTCCATCTGTGCACCCAGGCAGTCATCTTTTGGAAACAGAATTAAAAAAGAAAGGGGGTGGGGTGGGGAAAGCAGTTCCATAAAACATACTAATCTGTCAATCAAGTCTGACACTATATGCAATACTCCATTCCCAATAATAATAGCTAATAACTATATAGTGCTTACTATGTGTTAGGCACTGCGCTAAGTGATTTACAATTATTGTCTCATTTTTACAACACTCCTAGGATGGATTGGAACTATTGTTATCCCCATTTCACAGATGAGGAAACTGAAGCAAATAGAAGTTAATTAACTTTCTAAAATCATATAGCTAATAAGCATCTGAAGTTGGATTTGAACTCAGAGCTTCCTGACTGCAGGCCAGTCTAGTACATTATCTACTATGTTATTATTAGATATGTATTAGATGATACATATTATCTAGCTGCCTACTTCTAGAAAAGAATATTTTCTCAACTCTATTGTGAGAAGTAAAATTGTGGATCTTTCTTTCTGTAGTATCATTATTCATATTACTTTCCTGATTCAGGTTACCTCACTCTGCGTCAGTTCATGAGCCCCCCGTGCTGCCTTGGATTTTTCATATTTATCAGTTTGTTCAGCCACTCCCCATTCAAAAGACATCTTCTTGTTTCTGATTCTTTGTTATTGGGAAACATTCTGCTATGAACATTTTGTCATATACGGAGCCTCTCTTTTGGTCTTTGACCTCTAAGGAGTATATATAGTCAGATCTCTGGACTAAAGGGTACCCTACAAGTCATCTTACTATATATATACAAACTATACATACATATGTGTGTGTACATATATATGGGTATGTCCATGTACATTGTGTATGTGTCTATACATATGGACACATGCACACATACACCCATACATGTATGTATATGCATACATACACATACATGTATGTATATGCATACATGCATGCATGCATGCATATATGCATCCTGCTGTAGGGATAGGTAAAGTAGATCCCAGGACTGAAGGAGAGGGGGGTCAAGACAGGAGATGTGATCTGAGGAGAAACAAAAGTGTAGGTGTTCCCCCAAAATATTGTTCTACTGATCTAACTTTGATAACTCCTTCAGCTACCACCTGTCTTCAACCACTAGGTTAGAAAACAAAGGTAGGAATATGTTCAGAAGACCACTGTAAACATGCCCACTCTACCTAGGTATGTTTCTATAGAGAAGTCTTTTCAAGTCTTCTCCCATTAATATACCTGCATTAATTGATTAGTGAAGTGTCATCTTGAAAGGCTCAGAGAACCAGCCCTGAGGGTAGATGAATTTCAGGGGGAAAGGCGAAAACAAATGAAAACAGAAAGGGGCACAGCCTAGACAAGATTTCAGATTGCATCTAAGTATTCACAGCATGATGGAGACACAGCTGTCACAGAATCACAGAATTTAGGAGTTGAAAGGACCCTCCTCTTATTTCTTAACCTTCATTCAACCGAAATTACTTTCCCCAAAGTTGCTCATCATCTCTTAACTGCCTATTTCAATGGACTTCTCTCAGTCTTTGCCTTGCTTGACTTCCCTGCGGTATTTCCCAGTATTGATTTCCTTTTCTTATTGGCTATTCCTTCCTCTCTGGCTTTTTGTGACACTGTTCTTTTGTTTCTCTTTGTCCATGTCTGATTAGTCCTTCTTAATGTCTTTTTCTGGATTATTATCCACAGCTCACCTCTAACTGTTGGTCAATAAATTAATAATTTTTTTAAAGCTTCTGATACATTCCAAGTACTATTCTAAGCACTAAAATATATCCCAAAGAGTTGTCCTGTTTCCCCTTATCTTTTCTCTCTATACTGTCTTGGTGATTTTATCAGCTCTCATGGTATAAAATACCTTCTCTACTGGAGGACTTTCAGACATATCTATTGACTCCTAGTCTATCTCCTGAGTTCTAGCTCTGAACCATCATTTGCCTATTGGATATTTCCTAATGTATGTAGGCATCTCAAACTGGACATGTCCAAAACAAAAATTATTATCTCCCTAAATCCACCCACCTTTCTCATTTTCGTCCACGGTGAACACCATCCTTCCCTTCCCACAGGTTTGAGACTTTGGAGATAGCCTTGGAGTCATCCTCACATCCTTATTCTCCCTCACTCCCCATATCTAATCAGTTGTCAAGTCTTGTTGATTCTATCTCCACAACATCTCTAGCATCCATCCCTTTCTCTCCATTCACACAGCAACCACCCTAGGTCAGGCCTTTATCACCTCTTATCTGGCCTATTGCAATAACCTCCCAATTACTCTCCAATCCATCCTCAGCACAGTTGCCAAAGAGATTTGCCTAATGCACAAATTCAGCCATCCCATTCTTCTGACCCAGGAGTTCCAGTGACTCTCTATAGGTCCTAGAATAAAATTTGAGTTCTTTTGATTGTCATTTAAAAGGCTTTCACAATTCAATTTCAACCAACCTTTTTGGACTTATTGCACAAGACTCCCTTTAATGCAAGGTACATCTGCTTACTATTCTCTCATGCATAATATTTTTATTTCTTGACTCTAAGACTTTGCCCAGGTTGTCCTAATGTCTGGAATGCATTCACTCCCTCCTTTCCTCACCTCTACCTCTTAGATTCCTGAGGTTCCTTTAAAGCTCGGTTCCTACATGAGGTCCTTCCTGATTCTCCCAGATGCTAGTGTTTCCTCCCTTCAAAAAATTACTTTTTATCTGTTTTGCATTTATTTGCTTATATATGCTTATATTTGCTTCCACCCACCACACCCATTCCCCCAGTAGAAGGTAAACTCCTGGTTAGCAGGAACTCTTTTGTTTTTATCCTCCCATCTTCAGTGTTTAGCCAAGTGCCTGGCACATTGGGCACTTAATAAATGTTTGCCAATTGGCTAACTGACCTTAGAAGACATTTAGTTCAACTTGTACCTGAGAATCTTTTCTACAACATCTTCAAGACTTCTAGTGTTGGGGAACCCACCCCTTCCAGGGCAGCCCATTCTATTTGTGGATATCTCTAATTATTAGACAGGTTTTCTCTTCCGTTGGTCCCAAATCTGCCTCTCTTCAACATCTACCATAGCTTTTTGCTGTGTTTTTCTGGATCAAGTAAAACAAATACCCCTTTCACATGACAGCTCACCTACTTCTTGAAGATAGCTATACTATGTCTGCCAAGTCTCTTCTCTCCTTCCTTCAGCTGAGCCTTATTAGCGCATGGTTTCCAGTGCCTTTACCATACTGATTGCTCTTCTCTGGGCATACTCTGATTTGTTAATTTCCTTCCTAAAATGTGGCATTTGAAAAGAAATGAGGCAAAGTACTGTTGAGTTAGATCATCTGAGACTGGGTTACTTAGATGAGGTAGACTGGGGACCACAATGAGGGTACATTGTGCCACCCGGTGAAGTGTGGATGGTGGGATGTCCAGCAATAGTGAATGGTAGTGGCAACTGGATGGGATTCTTGAGGGCCAGGGACCTCTGTTCCATCTCATATGCCACCCCCTAACCCTTCAGAAAAGGACAGAAACTCATTTAGACAAGGTCTGTCACTGCTCAGACTCAGGGGCTAATGCCATTAAACCCTGAAGTGAGGCAGCCTAAAACTATTACTTTCACCATCTGGGCTGGGGAAGATGGGAAGAAAGGAAGAACGGATTCTCCCCATTCCCTAGTGATGCTGCTCTTAGCCTTGCAACAAACCCCACTGGATATAGTCCTGTGATCATCCACATGTTAACAAGGGGCTGCCTACTTCTCTAAGACCAGAGCATGGGGACCTTTAAACTCATTCCCTCCCTCCTTTTTTTTGTGGAGCTTTGTAAGTTTTCCTGATCCATGACCAGCTGCCGGCCCCAAGCTGACCCCTGTGATCGGTGAGTTATCAAGTAGGGAGACAGCCCTGTGGTGGGTCCTGGGACCACCAAGGTTGCAGTGTTGTAGCCAAATGGCTGGGATGGGGAGAAAAGGAAAAAACTACAGGGAAAGTTTTGAAATGACATACTCCGTCTTGAACTAAGCATACAGTAGGTGGTTAATACATGCTTAGGATGAATCAAAGAATGAACACTTGTGTTGAGATCAGGTCCTCAAAGGAAGTATCTATACGTAGTTTCCAGGCGGAAAATTCCCCACTTTGGATACCCTGTAGCAAAGAAAGAGATATATAAAGAGTAGAAAGTCAAAAGATTGTGAATTTCTGTTCCACACCCTCAGTTTGACAATGACCTTTCTAAACTTCTGGGGGAAACATTACTTCATAGAAGGGTCAGGGAGGGATAGGAGGCAGATTGGAAAACAAACAAAAAAACCCAAAGGGAAGAACCAGAAAATCCCCAGGTTGGAAAGGAGCTTTAGAGGTCATCTACTGTGTCTATGGAAGTCTTTTTAAATTTGCAGGATCACAGGATTTAGAATCGGAGGAGACCTTAGAAGTCAACTATTCTAGCTCATTTTACAGAGGAGGAAAGTGAGACCTAGAAAGGATTACTGGCTTGTCTAAGGTTGGATAGTAAGTGTCAGATCCGGGGTTTGAACTCAGTCCCCATCAGATATCCTTCCAGAGTGCCGCCTTGGAAACCTTTCCTGGTTGCTGCCAGAGGGTTCCGAATTGGCCAAGGTTGTACTTGCCTCCTCAGTCATATTTCCACTGAGTTCTTTTCACCTCCTGCCCCATCAGTTCTTGAGAAGATTCATTTCAAGTCTACATTTTTCTTAAAACAGACATTCACCAAAAAAAGATGATTATCTCAGAAGAGTCCTAGTTTCTTCCCAGCCTCAGGACCTAGAAAAATTGCTACAGTTTCAAAGCTGTTCTCCACTCTCCAAGGGGTGTAAATTTCTTACCTTGTAAAACAAGGGGAGCTGAAGCAAAAGATCTCTCAGGCTTTGTGTAGCCCTAAATCCTAGTGTAAATCTTGTGTCACAGCACCCATCCTGAAATACACAGGAATACAATTGTGTGTCTGCGGGGTCCCTCTCATAAAATATCCCTGGATCTTGATCTACCAGAGAAATTTGGGACATGTCAGTATTTGGCCTGTTTGGCTTTTTCCAAAAGGGCCTTTGGCTCTCCTGTAAGCATCCAGGCCTACAGGACTTCAAATATTGAATAGCTTTTATTAAACCTAACCAAAAAAATGGGAAATGGCCATTGATAATTACAGTTAAGAAAACCATTCTCTCCTTTTCTGTCATGTTAAATGAGTTCTACCTTTTTGAGAGATTCATCCAGTCTTCCTCACTCATGGTAGCAGTGGCAATTGGGGTCTGCAGGTTTGCTCCTCCATTTCATGGCTCTGGAATTTTTATTCATAGATGTTCCCAAAGAAATCTTCAGGGCCTCAGGACCATTTATTTAGCTGCTGCTAAGTACATACAGTTAGTTCCTTGTGCTTTTGCCCCAACTCCTGGTACAGGCTCATATCACCAGAATCCTATACGTGTATCTGTATTGCTTATGGCAATCCTACTATACACAACTCTTTCTTTCATCTTTCCCTCTTGTTCCCCCTTTTTCACATTATCAGTCAGTAAGCATTTATTAAGCACCTACTATGTGCCAGACTGTGCTAAATGCTGGAAAAATTTTTTTAAAGGTAAAAGACAGCTCCTGCTCTCACGGAACTCACTGTCTTTTGAGGGACACAACATGAGAATAGCTCTGTACAAACAAGAAATAGGATAAATTAGAGATAGTCAACAGAGGGAAGGTATGAGTATTAAAGAGGACTGAGAAAGGCTTCTTGCAGAAGGTGGGACTTTAACTAGGATCTGAAGGAAGTCAGGGAAGCCAAGAGATAGAAATGAGGAGGAAGAGTGTTTTAGGCAAGGGGAAGAGTCAGTGAAAATGCCAAGAAGTGTCTTGTGGCAGGAATAGCAATGAGGCCAGTGTCTTTGCCCATAACTTGGACTTACCAAGAGTCCCCAGGCATTACTTAGTGGTCATAAAGGTTGCCGATCCCTGCTCTTACCCGTGTTTCCAACTATTTTTCTTTAGTCCCCACTCCAAACCAATCCAAACCAAACAACTATTGGAAAGTTCTGTAGGCAAAAAAGTACCAGAGTGATTCCATGACCACTGGGACAAGGAAGTGTGAAATCTTCTGGAAATCAGGTTCTTCCAAGATGGTGGAAATGTGAAAATCCATTTGGGAAGAAATGATTTCTGCCTTAAACTCAGCTTCAGGAAGCATCACTTTTTGAACAAAAGTGAAAAATCAAGGAAGGGTTTGATTTCCATCATATGATCTCCATGTATTCCATCAATAAAATGGGCCCGTCAGAAGACTGATAATAAAGCAATTTATTCTAGGCTCTATCTTTCAAAAAATGGTTTATTTTTGTTCTGCCTAATGTTACATATGAGCAAACAAAAGCACCATAACTAGGACCATAAACAACCAGAGTCTGAAAAAACTAAATTCTCCTCTATCTTTCCTTAGACCTAATGACTTCATGCTCCCAACAATCATCTAACTACCATCTAACTCTATTTCTTCCAGAGAATGTTTCATATATTTTTGAAACATCAAACTTCTTTTGATTTACTGATATGGAAAGGACCTTAAAGGTTATTGAATTCAACTCCTTGATTTTATAGATGAAGAAACTGAGGCCCAGAGAAGAGCAATGACTCGACCAGGGTCACACAGCTACTCAAAGAGGATGATGACATGACTTGCAGTTGACTTCGATTTGATTGAGGGAGGGCTGTACAAGGTTACCAACCTCACCTTCTTCTCCTGAGCCATCTGGGTTTAGTGGCCTGATATTCATCAGGATGACTGGAGATAGCCCAGGATATAGTGTGATACCGGGCCCTTTCAGGCTAAGGTCTGTCATATTCTCACTTCGAGTGAGATACACCCATTCAATGAATAGGTTTCTTCAAGTTACTCAAGGGATGGCCCCTTTAATTAAAAAAAAAAAAAGAATGAAATTGGGAGGGGAAGACCCTCAGGGATTCTGGATAAAGAGAAACAATTACTATTTAATTATTGCATTCACTCTGTGCTGGTGAGTGGAGACTTCTTGTCCAGTCTGTGAGCTCCAGAGTGAATTGGGCTTAAGGCTTGATCTTTGAGCTAGAAATGTATCCAGGAAACCCAAAGGAAAAGAGGCAGCTTTTGGCCATGGCCATGAAGTTTACCTTCCCCTGGGCAGAGCACCCAGGGGAGGAGCGGGGAGAGGAGGGGACAGAAGGGGAAAGGAGGGGAGGGGAGGGGAGGAGCTGCTACTCACTCATAGGTTGTCAGCTAGTAAGTGCCTAAGGAAGGAGTTGAACTTAGATCTTCCTGATTCCAAGTCCAGCACTTGTTTTTCTATTCACTTTTCTACCTAACTATCCCTTCTGGCGAAATTGAGCCCACAATTAGAAGAGCCCAACTAAAGTTGTTCTGTTCTCTCTTTACCCCACGTCCTCATGCCTAGGTGCATTCCCTCTACAGATCTACTGGTAGAAATCATTTTCTTTGTAGTCTTAGTCAAGACATTTATTCAAGGAAGTCTTTCCTGATCCTTGTGGGTAATAACATTTATACAGTGGGGCAGCTAAGTGGGGCAGGGGATAGTGCTGGACCTGGAGCCGGGAAGACTCATCTTTCTGAGTTCAAATCTAGCCTTACACATTTATTAACTCCGTGACCCTAAGCAAGTCACTTAACCCTGTTTGCCTCAGTTTCCTCATCTGTAAAATGAGTTGAAGAAAGAAACATCAAACACTCGAGTATCTTTGACAAGAAAACCCCGAAGAGGGGTTGTTGATTGATGAACAATAACAATTTATATAGTGTTTTCAGGTTTGCTCAGCACTTCTCAGTTACTGTCTCATAACATTCGTTGGAGGCAGGTGCTATCATCCTCATTTTACAGATAAGAAAACTAAATTTGCCCAGGGACCACATAGTTAGTATATACCTGAGGCTGTAATTTGAACTTGGGTCTTCCTGACTCCACATCCAGATCCCACTGAGCTCCCTACCTACCTGTAGGTCCCTTTATGTATCTTTAGGAACATTTTATTTGACTCTCTCCTTTGACCCTTCTATGCTCTACCTTAGGATCATAGACCCATAGATCTAGAACTGGAAGGGATCTTAGAGACCCTCAAGACCCTGGTTTTACTGATAAGGGAGCCAAGGTCCAGAGAGGGTACAGGTCACCAGATAGTGATAGAGTTGAGGTTGGAACATCTGGATCCGAGAGTAGGACTACATCCACTATGCCCCATAATCTATGATGTTTCATACTTTTATATCCTTATTCTTAGACCATAAGGTCCAAGAGGGCAGGCATGGTCATTTGTCATCTCTCTATTTCCAGAAGGGAGAACAGTGACTAGGATGCGTATTTTAGTATGTTGGTGCACCTGTGATCTCATGGATTTAGCTCCTCCTTCCACTGGCATAGATAGCAAACCATCCAGGCCTTCCCATCAAGTGTAAAGGTGTCCAGATCCATTGACTGTTCCAGAAGCCTGCTTATACAGCTCTTTTCATGTTTTGTGATTCTCATTCTTTCTCCGTATCTCATCCTCCCACATCCTTTTCTGGTCCCACATAGGATCATAGATTCAGAGAGGAATGGGGAATTGAAGGTCATCTAGTCCAAAGGAGAAATTCCATACACAAGGACACTGAGAACTAGAGAGGGTAAACAAGTTGCCCAGGGTGACACAGGTCGTGACTTATAAAATCAGTATTCCATTGTAGTTTGACTGAGGCAGTGAGACAGTGAGGAAAGAGCCTTGGTTCTGAAATTACAGGACCTGAGTAAAATGCCATCTAATATTTGTTACCTATTTGACTTTGGGGTTTGCTAGGTGACATAGTGGATAGAGTGTAGGGCCTGGAGTCAGAAAGACCTGAGTTCAAATCCAGCCTCAGACTTTTACTAGCTGTATGACCCTGGAAAAGTCACTTAACCTTGTTTGCTTCAGTTTCCTTATCTGTAAAATGAGCTAGAGAAGGAAATGGCAAACCACTCAAATATTTTTACCAAGATAACCCTAAAAAGGATCACAAAGAGTCAGACATGACTGAAATAACTGAATAACAACTGGTACATTGGTTAGACAAGAGTCATACAAGGCAGGTGAGCATGCAACATGAGGAGCTGCAATTTACATCACAGGAGGAAACTTCTGAATCTGAGTTCACAAATCCATAGTTATAAAACACTTAGCATAGTGTCTAGCATATAGTGGGGCAGCTACATGGCACAGTGGCCAGGCCTGGAGTCAGAGTTTAAATCTGGCCTCAGATACTTCCTAGCTATATGACCCTGGGTAAGTCACTTAACCTTTTTGCCTCAGTTTCCTCATCTGTAAAATAAGCTGGAGAAGGAAATGGCAAATCACTCTAGTGCCTTTGTAAGAAAACCCCAAAGGAGATCACAAAGAGTAGGGTATCATGGAAAACAGCTAAATAACAACAGTATGTGATGTTGGCCAAGTAACTTAACCTCTGGTGGTCTGTTTCTTCATCTATAGAACAAAGAGGGTTTGACTAGAATGCCTCTGAAGATTCATCAAGCTTTCTGATCCTATGTGTCTAAACTGCCTTATGACCTTGTTGTCTTTGAGACATCTTCTCATTTGCAAGGTACGGTGCTGGAGCCTGCTGGCAATCATCGTGTACCCTTCCAATGGCTTTTGTACTACAGGAGCAAAATAAGCACTTACTAAATATTTATGGATTTGAATAGTTTGTAATTCAGAGTGTGGTGTTTAGAGGAGAGGTCATTCTGCATTAGTGATACATTTAGAGCAAAAAGTAAAGTATTTCTTTTAAAGGAATACTTTAAAGTACAAGGCTAGGCAAACTAGACTAGCAAAATGTTTCCAAGGAACCATAACGAACATGGAAAAACTTGTTTTTAATAAGAATATCAATTATTTATGAAATGATACTTTGGAAACATTTGGTAAGAGCTTGTTCTTTAAATCTTGTTTATTCCATTAACTTGTTTAGAAAGTTCTTTTTTTTAAAAAAGAAGACCTCAGAACCTTTTAATGAAGAATTTATAGCAATGCAGAGAGGATCTGAATTAGTTTCATCTCTTATATGTTCCCTAAATGTACTGAGATAATCCTTTGAAACACCTCAGGAAGGGGAAGACAATGTGTGTGGAGCACAATCAGCATAGGAGAGGCTATATTGGGGCCCAAACTGTACTTCTCAAGTAGGGGTCCCTCTTCTCCAAATCCCAGCTATTTTTGAAAAGAGTGAACCAGCCCTTTCATACTGGACCACAACAAGTGGGTTCATTAGGATCTGTGCTTTCCAATAGATGGAGAGAAAACCCTGCAGGAGGCTTACCTGGAGATATCCTCACACCCAAAGAGCCCCTGGATGGATAGAGGTTCAAGGTCCTTTCCCCCCACTCTGCATTCTGTGCTGGGCTTTCGAGCCGCTTCCCTAGGGATGCAGTGCTCAGGGACCTTCCCGTTATCCTGCTTTCCCTTCTTGATGTGCTGCTGACCTCCCACACCCCTCTCTTCCCTCCCTGGTGTTTATGCCCCACAAACACTTGTATACAGTGATGATAAGCGGAGTGATGGACGGTCTGGAAAGTGGCATGGAAACAGAAAAGATTAAAGGCCTTCAGGCAGTGCAATTCCACTAAAGGAGTTAACTGATAACGGCCTACATACATCTCCATGGCAAGAGCCCACAGAAGGAGAAAGATGAGGTTACCTGAAAAAAGAAGCTATCAGGAGAGGAAATGGGATGGAATTAAGAGAGGGAAAACTTAGACCAAATAGCAATAGTTTCACAGACTGCCAAAGCTAGGAAAAAACCTCAGAGGTCATCTCGTTCACTCTCTGGACTTCAGGAAGGAGTGTGCCCGAACTCTTCAACGGTGGAAAGCAGCACAGGCTGGAATCTCCTTGCTTAGAAGTCTTGGACCACCTTCAGGATAATGACATACTTTCTGAAGCATCACCTACCTCCTCCCTATTGAGGTTAAACCCATTATCTTTCATTCTGTCCTAATTCTGGGAGGCCAAATCATGTTAAACCAAACACAAAAATAGTGCAGAGTTTTGACTGGCTCTTGAGACACAGACTAAAAGGCCTGACTATGGCAGTAAACCCTTGCCCTTTGGGTGACCTTTTAATTTCATTCATAACTTCATATCATAGATTTAAGGGTGAAGTCAGAGATTTGGGCAGTCAGACTTAGAGCAACCTCTCTGGTCAAAACTCTTCATTTTACAGAAGAGGAGAAAACTGAGGCCCAGAGGTTAAACATCTTGCTCAAAGGCACATAGATAGGTGTTAGAGGCAAGATTTGAACTCAAGTCTTCTCACTCCAAATCAAATACACTTGAGTAACTAGTAAGTAAAAAGCCAGATACTAGATATTCAATTGTCCTTTCAGTAAAATGGGGAAATATCAATTACCTACCCATACATAAGAATGCTGTGGATAAGGTTGTAAGAGAGTGAGATTTTACTCCTGAATTATATAAACCCTTTGAAAATGATTGAATTAAGTAAAGAAATAAAAGCAACATGGTCACTCATAATTGCAATATATTGATTTTGTTATCTCCCCAGATCCCATGACTTGATGGTGTCAATACATATTGCACACACAGACACACACACAGACACACACACACACTCCACTGCCACTACTACCAGTACCAGCACTAGCTTACAGAATATAGTTCATTCCTTGTCCTCTCCAGGGATCACAGGGCAGAGTTTCAAGCCCATGTCTCCCTGTGCGAGGCCAGGAGCTGGGAGGATTATGAGAAATCAGCAGTCCACAGTCCAGAGTCATGAGCAAGATACTAATTTTAACTGGGAGAAGAGTGACCTTGGAGCTGGGAGGGAAGAAGCAGAGGCCAGGGCTGGGGGGCTGAGAGCCCTGTTATGCCCGATGAGCCTGCCAGCAGAAACCCAGAGCTACACTGTCCCCATGTGGTGCCAGGTTCATCTGGCTCCCTGGTACTGCTTCCTGCTCATGCAGGAAGCTTTTGGGTTGACCTGCAGTACTCCCTGGGCCCAGATCAAGACACCCAATCATGGTAAGCTTTGGTTAAACTCTACTGAAAGCCTGAGAGGTGCAGCCCAGACAGACAGACACTTCAGCGAAGGAATCCTATTCTTCTCATTGACTTTCTGTCAGCTCACAGTAAAGAAACCCTTTTCCACCTCATTTGTTTTCTGTAATCTACTTTCATTGGGGGGCTGGCTCCCATCAGTTCCCTGTCAGTCTCTGCTTCCTAAACAGGCCGAGTAACCCAAGGAGCCAAGGAAAAGATTGGAGCCGCAGGGGGCAAGGGTTTCTGCCCTATCCCTGTCTGGGTCTGCAAGTGCCCCCTCCTTCTCTCCCCAGGAAACTGCTGGGCTTCCCTGGGCTTTGGATAACTAGTCTGGTCTTCTTCATAAGCTTTACAAACATTCCCTTTTCAGATCCTCCCCACAGCCCAGTGAAGGAGGTTAGAGGCATATCAAGTATGTTTAGCTCTTAGGTGTCTGTAGCTGTGGGGGCCTGGGTGGGCCAAGGTGACCGAAATCCACAGGTCATTAATCCCTAGCTCTTATTTTATTTCACAGTTTCAACATCTCTTCCTCGCTACTCCCAATCCAAGCATAACCAGAAATCTCTTAAAATTGATATTTAGCTAACAATGTTACTTTTCTAGGACTATGAGTGGTCAAAGAGAGGAAACAGGAAGAGGGAGAAACCCAGACATTTTGAATAATCCATAAACTGGAGGCATTTGGATCCAAGTAACAACCAAAAATTGGAAAGGGGTTCTTAATTTTTTATCAAGAAGCATTGCTAGGGGTAGGTAGGTGGTGCAGTGGACAGAGCACTGACCGTACAGTCAGGAGGACTGAGTTTAAATACAGACTCAAGTTACTTGACACCGACATGTCATTTGGGCAAGTCATTGCCTCACCCTTCCAAAAAAAGTATTGTTTTCCTTTCTTGGGCAATTCTGTCATTTAAGTGCCCAATAGGCCCCTTCAAAAGGAAGTAGGGAAAAGTTGTAGAATCCATTTTTAGTTATGATTATCTCTCCTTAGCATCACTCTGACTTTATGGTACTCATTAATCTGGACATCATTGATTTGGACATCATTAGGATTTCCAGAGTTTTATTTCCCAATAGATGTCCACAAAACCATTCTTGCTCCATTTTCTATCTGTAACATTGTTAAACTTTCCTACATGAATTTCCCTGAATGAGTTGATTAATCAATCAATTGGCCAATTATTAATCACCAAATGCTTATTAAGTACCAAGATGTGATGGACACTGTGCCTGCTCCCTGCTGTACATAGATCTCTTTATTTTTCCTCAATCCTTTAATTTCTCAAGATATTTATTTTGAAATATAATGCAATTTTGCAAGTCACTCATAGCTCAACATGGCATCATCAACTAATTTAAAAAGTATCCTCCTAAATCTTCCATCTGAATAATAATTAAGAACAACAGATGCAAATAGGAAAAGCCTGGGGGGGGGCGGTCTTTGGTGAACTTCCCTTGATGTTTTATCAACAGTAGAGCCTCAGCCTTTGAGAACAATCGTAAGTGAAGGTGATGGCTTTCCCCCAATTTCTTGATGAGTATGTGTGGCACAGCATGGCATTGTGGATAGAGAGCTCACCTTGGACCCAAGAAGACCTGAATTCATATCCTGCCTCTGATAGATGCTAGATAGGAAAATTTTCAAAAGGAATTTAACCTCTCAGTGCCTCCAGGAAACCCTCTTAAGACCCTAAGGTGTAAAGCAGGTGCCAATAGCAACTGGAGATGAAATTCTGAACACCAATGAAATCATACATTTGAACAAAAACATGACACATCATTGAATGACCCAGAAGACTAAATCACTGAACTATAGCTAAATCAAAGCATATTCTCTGCTGTCTAGCATGATTTGAGTTAATCAACAATCACTGGCACAGTGTGCTCAAGGTGTCTCTTTCACATACAAGCTAGAACCATGCAAGATTATGTGTTGGAGAAAGAGAGCTGGAGGATTAACTCAAATGCCTAATCTCAAAACAGCATGGCTTGTTAAAGTAGGGTGTTTGTGACTTCATGGTGGAGTTTGGTTAGAACATATTAATGAGACTTGATATTGTGTAGTAGGGATGGGTGATACATCCCAAAGTTGCCCAGTTGGTAAGTGTCAGGGCCAGGATGCAAATCTAGATCACCTGATTCCAAATCCACAGCTCTTTCTGTCACACCAGACTGCTTTTCCCAGGCAGAATGTAGCACTAAAATGAATTACTGATTCAGTCCAGCCCAGCATTTCTGATATTCTTAGGTTCTCTTTGAGGCTCAACTCTAAGTTTTGTCAAAGCTGACTATTCAAATTGCTTCTAATTCAGTTGGAGAAGGACTAGAGTAATTCTTAGAGTTATGGCCTGAAATCAGGAAGACTTGTGTTCAAATGTTACCTCAAATATTTCTAACTATGGGAATCTGGACAAGTCACTCGATCATTTTCAGCCTCATTTTCTCATACACGTAACTGGAATAGTATTAGAAGCTATATCACAGGGCTATTGTAAATTTCAAATGAGATAATAGATAATAAAGTGGTTTGCAGACCATCATATAGATGTTAGCTGTGACTAATTCTTACATTCCCCAATCCTGTTCTACCCATCTCCATATATAGTTCCAACTCTCTAAGGTCATAATTTCCCATGCTCATATGGTCACTGAACCTTTTGGTTCTTTGAGAATATTGATGGAACATAATAAATTTTAGATTAGGGAAACCTGGGTGCATGGAATATAATTAGTATAAAAGGGAGGTATTCAGGTGGTACAGTAGATAGAACACCAGACCTGGAGTCACGAAGACTCACTTTCCTGTATTAAAATCCAGTCTCAGACACTTACTAGCTCTGTAACTCTGCACTCTATTTGCCTCAGTTTCTCCTCTGCAAAATGGGGGCACACTGGAGAGGGAAATAGCAAACCACTCCAGTATGTCTGCCAAGCAAAGCTCATGGACAAAGTCTGTGGGGTCATGTAAAATCATGTAAAATCATGACTGAACAGCAACAAAAAGGATAGGAGAGGAATCAGAATTTTGGAGCATTTCACTATTTCCCAAAATGATATATGTATTAAGTATTTTGATAGGTATGTAACTTCCTGTTTGATATTTTAGAAAGAAAGCATTGTAAGCATTGGTGTTTCTCTTGGAACCCCTATTCATATTTTGTTGGATACATTTCTGAAAACATTGACAGACTTCCTTTAATGCTTAGCCTGTCTCCAGTATTCTTGATTGACAAAAGATTCCCCCACCCTCTGTTGTATAATCTGAGAAACTCTTCCTCATGAGCATCATCCAGAAAGTTGAAGTTTTTGTTTTTTGTTTTTTTTTTTTAGTTTTTTGATATATAGGGGACAACCTGGTATAGAAGAAATGCATGAATTATTGGATGTCAATGATCTTTATAAAATCACAAGATTTAGGGCTGGTGGATAATCTGGTTCGACTTGCTCATTTATTGATAAGAAAACTGTGGCAGAGAGTGACTTGTCCAAGGTCACACAGCTAAGAAAGTGTTTGATCCTTAGAATTGAGGTTTTCTGCCTCCAAATCCAGTGTATTTATCTTAATATCACGCTGCTTCTGAGGACACACCCACCCATGTGGGTGTGAGTGTGGGTATAGGTGTGGATATGGGTGTAGGTATGGGTGTGTGGGGAGAGAGAAGAAAAATTGCACACAATTATTTCCTCCCTGCTAAGATATGGCTGATAAGGTCCTGATGTCCTCTTTTTGGGGAGCTGCTTAAAGGAAGGGGAGAATCTTATTGAGTCACTCTGCATATAAAATGGGCTAATATTGCCCTAAAATTACAAGTTCCATCCATAGAGACACAAAAGTATAGTTTAAAAGGAGAGGGGATTGGGAATGAGGATGAGAACAAGTTAGTTTCTGTAAGATAATAGAGATCATAGAGCAAAGGAAATTAATTCTTCCTTCCTGAAAGGGCCCTGACACATCATCTAGTCTGGCTGGTAGTCCATGTTTAACAGATTAGTAAAGATATTTTCAAAACCTGGAAACAACACGTCTTCTCTCCATCTTGTTGTTCACCAAAATTAATACTATATAAGACTACGTGGAAGATGACTTAGAGGCCTCTGGAGGTCAATCACTGATCCCAGACAACATGCTGAAGCTACTTCCGTACAGGACAGGGTAGTAGCACTTACATAGAGGCAACCAGGATGACGAAGGGCTTTGAGTTCATGCCATATGAGAGCCAGAAGAAGGGATAGGGGATGCTCGATGTGGAGAAGAGAAGACTCACTGGGATATGGAAGAAGAATTGGACTTTTTCTGCTTGGTTCCAGAGGGCAGTCCTAGGAGTAAGATATAAAGAGTTGATTTAGGCTTATCTATGGAAAAATTTGTTTGACAGTTTGAACTATCCAAAGTGGATAAACCATCTTGGGAGGTTTGCCAGCAAAGGCCTATTGACCACTTGTTAGGGACGCTTTAGTGAAAGTTCTTTCGGGAGGGGCTATTGGTTGAACTACGTGGCTGTTGAAGCCCCTTCCAAATCAGAGACTCTGTGTCCTGGGCAGTGCTGTCTGCTATGGATTCTCCTCATTGTCCTAAGCCCTCACCTTTTTTTCTGACTGACAGCTACCTCGTCTTTAGACCCTAGGTGGGCCATACAGGAGTGACAGTTTCTCCTTACTAAACTTTGACAGGACAGCGTCACTGATGGGAAGTATCAAGTGCCCCAGAGTTCTCCTACAGCTTCTCTGTGCCTCATGGGCTCTGGGGGCCATCCAGTACGTAAAACCAAGACATTATGCAAACAGAGAATAGATTTCATAGAACTAGATCATGTTGATTAGGAATCAAGTGAACTTTTGCTAAAGGCAGATCTGAATTCCTCCCCAGAATTTATATTTGGAAGATTCTTTGAAATCATCTAGTTGAGCTCCTTTCATAGATGAGGAAATTCAGGGACTAGATTTGGAAGGGACAAGTAGCCTAATATGGTGGGGGGAAAAACTGGATAATCTAGGTTCAAATCCTACTTCTATATGACCAGAAATAAATCATTAAAATGCTCTGGGTAACAGTTTTCTCATCTGTAAAGTGAGGCAGTTAGAATACATGACCTTTAAGGTTCCTCACAATACTACTTCTATAATCCTACAATAAATTAAGAAACAGAAGTAAGATCTAAATAGATCTTCTGATTTCAAATCTTATGCTCTTTCCAATTCTATTTCTTTTTCTTCCTGCCCCCAAAATTTAAGTTTTCAAGAAGTACAGGCTGTTTAAAGGATTATTCATTATGGTCCAAAGACTGAAAGAAATCTAATTTCAATTCATATTACCTCTAAATTGGATATTCTCAATTTGGGATCCTGAGGGTAGATTTTGTGGGATCAATGAACTTGGTTGTGAAAAAAAAAAAAGAAGATTTTTATTTTCACTAATCTTTTATTTCTTTTGTAATCAACATTTTATTTTTTAAAAATTCACATAACTTTGAGAAGGGATCTCTAGTTTCACTAGACCGCCAAAGGTTATAAGGATATAAAAAAGGTTAAGAACTTTTGGAAGAAGAGTCTGTTCCATCTGTTTTGCTTGAAGAAGGATGTTTTGTGCTTTGAGGATGTCTCCACCTGTAGGTTTGTGTCTCCTTTCATTCAGTTGGGAATTAGAAGCTAGGATCCCTACAGGATAATTTCTAATACCTGGATGCTTCATGGGCTAAAACAGTCCTCTCTAACTGATTAAAAACCTTCATGCTCCTTATAACATATGATGTAATACAGAGAATGCTGTTCTTGGAACCAGGGGATGGCTGGGTTCAAATATCTCCTCTGACACATACTGTGTGTGGTCTGGACAAATCACTTAACTTCTCTGACCCCACCCTTAGTGCCTACCTCACAGAGTTGTCATGAGGCGCAAATGATATTCTAGGTGCAAGGGAGCTTTGCAAACTTTCAAGTGTACATTGAAGCCAATGTTTTGGCAGTGGTGTGTGCTGTAATAAGCAGACATAACCTCTGGCTCAATGGGGACAAGAATAGGTTGGGGGAAGTGTGCCTTTGGCCTTTCCCTCTCCCCAGTCCTGTCCCTGGAAAAGCTATCAGGGACACCTAGCACAGAGATCCCACCAAGAACTTCCCTCTCCCTCCCCCCAGCTTCCTCTTGCCCTTCCTCACCCCAGGGGACTATTAACAGGAAGGATAGGAAGGAAGGATTAATTTCCTTCACCCCATGACCACCACCACCCTAAGGAAATCAGTTTGTCCTCCTTTCTTCCCAACCCCCTCCCCCCACCCAGCAATTCTCTTCCTACTAGTAATCCTATCTGGATTGTCTGATTAGGCTTTTTTTGTCAGCAACAATTTCTTATCCTCTTGCCTCTGCACTGTCTTTCCCATCAATTGTCAACCCTTTCTCTGAAGAATGGAAAATATGGGAATGATGGGCAAAGTGCTTGCTTTAGTCTCAAAAAGGAGGCTATATATGTCCTGGGTAGGTTTTTTAGAGATAGACCTTGGGAGAAGGAAAGGCCTCCTACCACTTTTCCAAACCCCGTTACTGCCAAAGATAGGGACTGGTCCTGTGATTTTCTTCCAATAAGGAAATGCCCTGTACAGATGCCAGTTGGCACCATATAACTGAGGGTTCCACAGCCAGTATATGTGGTACTTTAAACCAGATCGTCTTAGCTCCACAGCTGATTCTCTATTGGGAATCTACATTGAGTTTTTTCTGAAATAATAATTACAAAAATGAATTTCTATAATTTTACAGAGTACATGTCTCAGCAATCCTGGGAGGTAGAACAAATTTTATTTTATTTTACAGGAAAAGAAACTAACGGTCTCCCAGGTCATTTTGTAAATTCAGAGGCCAGAACTTGACCCAGAATTAGGATCTGAACTCAGAATACTTAACTTCAAGCCCATTTGAGTATCTACACTATGCAAGTTTTACAAAGCACTTTCCTCATAAACCTGTAAGGTATGTAGTATAAGTATTATTTATGCCCATTTTACAGATGAAGGAAACTGAAGCTGAGAATAAGTGAAGTGACTGGCCAGTGTCAAAGCTGGAAACTGAACTCAGTTGTTGAGGCCTAGCATTCTTTCTATCACGCCATCTTGGATTGTTTCTCTACCAGGTTCTGATAACTGATAGGGTAACTCATGGAGAAAAAGGCTGAGAAGACTGAAAGCCCCAGACAAGTTTCTTATTACTTGCGGGTCTTTCTGTTCAATCTTGAAGGGCTGATTAAAGAGGTAATTGAGAGGATAAGGGAATGAAGACATTTCCTACCATGTTGCTAGGCCTCACAGAGGCTAGGTGCTAGGCCAACACTATCCATGAGGACACCCCTGAACCACTCCTGGTTGAGACTATGCATCTAAGAAAAAGGGTCTTAAAAGACTCCAAACAGTCTTTTAAGTTAAACAAAACTCCTGGGTCACAGATACAAATGTGTGTACCCCCATAGAACTGGGGACACCTTGGGGAACTGCAGAAAGAAGGGGAGGGAAGGTCTAGCCTGACTATGGTGGATTTTCTAACATTTATAACTAACTTATGACTGGTTCCGGTCCTGTTATAGACGAGACCAAACTTCGCAGCCAATCTATTATGGCAAAAAGCAGTGGTAGTTGGAAAAGCCCGGTATTTAAGTCTGAATTCTGACTGTGCTACTTTATCAAGTTACTCTTGGCTCTCTGGGACTCGATTTACTCATGTTGTGGGGAGAGGGTAGGATTGTTGGTGAAAGCAGAATGGGCATAGATGTACTTTTCTGAGTGCAGGAAAAAAAGAAGTGGAAGTGTTGCCAGGTTTTGTGTATATATGTTCATATACATAACATACACATATGTATATATACATGTGTGTGTATATATATACATATGTGTAACTATATTTTTTATTTAAAAAATACCCTTTTTAAGTCATTTTTTAAAATTTTGAACTCCAAATGTTGTGTATACGCAAGATACATATATATGAATATAGGTAACTATACTTCTTTTCTTTAAAAAAATAATTTTAACATAAATATTTAACAAAAATAATTTATTTTTAACAGTCATTCTCAAAAATTTTGAACTTCACATTCTAACCCTCCGTCCAGCCCCTCCCCCACCCATTGAGAAGTCAAATAACATGATACCAATTATACATACAAAACACATTTCCATATTGATGATATTTCAATATAATTGCTTTCTTTTGCAAACCTCTGTATTTTATGTAATGTATTTAAAAAGATTATTCTGAGGAAGCTTCACCAGTGCACAAAAGGGGTCCATGAACACACACAAAAAACTAAGGACCTCTAGGCTGCATGGTCTCCAATGTCTCTCAGTTCTGACATTTCGTTTCTAGCCTCAGAACATGAGGAGCCTCTGGTGAGGATTCTTGAGGCAAGAGCGCCACCTGGTGTTCTATTTAAGTTGCTGAAAGTAACATGAAAGATGTATACCATGGTAAGAGGGAAGGGATCCCAGTCAGAGGATGCATTCATTTGTTCATTCAGTATTCAGTCAATAAGCATTAATTAAGTGCCAGCTATGTGTCAGGCACTTTACTAAGTACAGAAAATAATTAAATATTTACAATATATCCAGCGTATGTTGTTGGTGGATATACAAAAATAAATAAGGTATAGTCGTTGCTTTCAAGGAATTTGATTGAAAAATAATCCATTTCATATAATCATAGGTTTTTAGGTACAGAAAAAAAAAAACCTAAGACAACATCATGACTGG
The DNA here is from genome assembly GCA_023548195.1 of Bettongia penicillata ogilbyi. Lineage (NCBI taxonomy): Eukaryota > Metazoa > Chordata > Mammalia > Diprotodontia > Potoroidae > Bettongia > Bettongia penicillata. Next base: position 1,985,398 of record JAJHZJ010000574.1, on the reverse strand, counting down.
ATAATTCTTTCTTCAGTAAAGGAAACAGGCTCAGAAAAGGAAAGTGACTTTCTTAAGATCATCTAAATAGTAAATGGCAGGCAAGATTTGAACTTGGGTCTCCTGAATGCCCCTTAGTCATTGGTCCTTCCACTATAATACTATGCTGCTTTTTAGTTTCCAGTTATGGAAAACAAATCAGTTCACAAGATTCAAATCTGTATTTTCCTTTTTTTCTCATATATTACAGAACATAAAAAGGTAACATATTACATTTTTTTAAAAAAAGATCATATTACAATTATGAAGAAATGGTATTTGTTGGACAAGATATTCCAAGGTGCTTGAGGTCAAGGTTACACTAGACTGTGGGCTATCCATATGAAAGCCAGAGAATCTCATTTCTGCCTGGGTTCTTTCCAGGACAATAGAGACAGCTGACTGCCTATCTGGAGCTATCAGAGCCTTGGACTGGTAACGCTTCCTTTAATGATGACCTTGTTATAGTGAGGCCTTGGTTTAGGCTCAGTAACTGCCATTTAGGTTGGCATCTTCTTTCACATTAGCCCCCCATGAGGCAATGTGATTCATATCAGAAACAATTCCTTCTCTATAAATATTTTGATCCTAGTACCTCTATTCTCTGAGTCATGAGGACAGGAATTATGTAAACTTTAGGAGTCTGTCAAGAGAAGTGCTTGGATTCAACTGAGGAACCTCTTTAGCTCTGCTAAAAGGCTAGGATTGAGAGGGAGGGCAGTGCCATTTTCTAGGGATGCAGTTCATACTGTTGCTCCGTGGCTGTGTAGAAGTCCTCAAGTACAGACTGTAAGTATTCAAAGGTGGGCCGCTCCTCTGGCCTGCTGCGCCAACACTTGCTGATGATGCCATAGAGCTCAGCTGGGCATGTTTCAGGGCAAGGCATTCGATAACCTCGTTCCAGATTCCGAATGACCTCTGGGTTGGTCATGCCTTCATAGGATAGGATTGGAGATGACAGGAGAGATGTTGTGGAAAGAGAAAAAAGACTGAATGAGTTTCTTAAACCTGGGGGACCAGAAAGGGTTTCTAGGACCCAGAGAATTGAAGTGACTTGGTCAAGGTCACACAGCTACTAAGTCAGAAGCAGAGCAGGCTTAGATCTGGAATTAGAACCTAGATCTCTGACTTCTAATTCAACGATCTTTCCTCTCTTCTCCCTTGCCTTCCTATCATGCAATTCAGCAGTCAATTACCTACTGTTTTATGGTGCTCATTAATTATTTCATAAGTATTTCTTATATTCCCAACTAAATTGTCTGCCCTTGGAAGGCAAAAGTCATATCTTATTTCATTCATATCTAACCTGTTGAATTTAGGACAGTGTCAAAGAAAACTACCAAGTCAATGAAAAATATTCTAAAGAAGGTGATAGAAATGTCTTGACTGATCAGTTGGTTCCTTCCGCTTACACTCAACAACAACAGGTTAGAGTAATCCAAGATCTAGAGCAGGAAGGGACCTCAGAGTCCAAGTCCCTCATTTTCCAAATGGGGAAACTGAGTCTAGAAACATCAAATGACTTGTCCAAGGTCACAGAGGTAAGAAGCGGCAGAGCTAACCACAGGTCTGCATTTATGTGTTGGAACTTGGGGTACCAAGAGTAAGCAAACAACAGCTAAATCTGCTGCTTTGTCTTTGTTCCTTTGATCTGATCTGAATGAAGTCTTCATTGTCAGAATCTGCTCATCCATCAAGTTCGAGTCAGAAGTCTGCTTTTCAGATCTAAAGGGCTTTGACAGTAGTGAAATATTGCCATCTAGTGGTTAAGAGACAAACTGCAGGCTTTGCTGACCGATTTAAACGAAAGGGATTGTAAAAGTGATTTTCAAAGTGTGGTCTGGGAAGTGTGGGGAGTGGGAGGTGTGAGGGGGCCCTAAGACTTCGCCAGGGGGTCCACAAAGTGAAAACTATTTTCATAATCGTGCCTCTGTCTTAATTTCTAATATGGTAAATATATATAGATATCCTCTTAAACAAAAGCTCTTTGGGATTTTCAATAATTTTAAAAATATAAAGGGGTCCTGAGACTACAAAGTTTCAGAATTTCTGTTTAGAACAAGAGCACAGAGAAATGATGCCCGCATGTGATGACTGTGGCCAAAAGTAGGGATGTTCTGTTATTGGAAATGAGCTTTAAAGTGGAGTCAATAAGCATTTATTAAGTGTGTACTATGTGCCAGGCTCAAAAATACAAAAAACAAACAAACAAAAAAAAACCAAAAAGAAAAAAACCAGTCCCTGACCTCAAGGAGCTCACAGTCTAATGGAGAAAATGACAAACAAATGTGTACAAGCTCTACAGAAGATCAATAATAAACAGTTAACAGAGGGAAGGCACTAGAGTAAAGAGGAATTGGGGAAAGCTTCCTTGTAGAAGGAAGCCAGGGAACCTAGGAGGTGGAGTTGAAGGGGAAGAACATCCAGGCATCTCCAACAGATATGTAGAAGAATCAGGAGAGAGGAGTGTCCCAAATATCTTAAGACAAGAGTGTACCAAAGACAGGAAAGTAATCAACAGGATGATAGATTGGAGAGTTGGTCAAAAAAGAAGAAAGATTGAGAAGAGGCCATTTTTTTTTTTTTTTGTCAATCAGTCACTTTAGAGAAAGGGTAGTTTCAGTGGAATGATGAGGTCAGAAGCTGGATTGTAAGGGATTAAGAAGAGAGTTAGAGGAGAAGTAGAGCACGTATTGTTGATGGCCTTCTCAAGGAGTTTAGCCACGAAGAGAAGCAGGATGATTGTGGGAATGAAAAGATTAAGTGAGACTTTTCTGAAGATGTAGGGGGGGATGGCAGAGAAAGCTATCTCTTAGAAGGGTTGGGATAAAATAGGATTGCTTGTTCAGGTAGAGAGATTTGCCTTGACAAGGAGTAGGGTCACCTCTTTGTTTGGGACAGGGGCAAAGAAGTAGATGGTGGAGAAGGCACTTGAGTGATATGGAATGAGGAAGAGGGGAGAAGAGGGAGCTTTTGGTAAATGGCCTCCTTTTTTTTGTAAAAAGTAGGCAAGATTTCCAGGGGGAAGGAAGACCCATGAGAGGTTCCAGACGAAATGAAAAAAGTTGGAAAGGTTACTGTGAAGGTGGGAACAAGGAAGGTATACAAGGATTCCCTAGTGGCAGTGAAGGTCCATTTGAGGTTGTGTAACATAAATCTGTAGTGGACTCAGTCAGAATGGCTGCATAATTTTCTCCATCATTGCTCAGTAGCATATATGTGGGAGTTCAGGGAGTGAATGGTGGGAGTGAACCAAAGCTGAAGCTTAGTAAGGAAAAATCAGTGACATGATAAAGAGGCCAGATAAAGGGGCAAGAGAAGTGTAGAATTGAGCTGGTTTGCCAGAGGGACTGAGATGGAGAAAAGGGGAGAAAGGCTAGTGCAGGGGAAGAGAACTGAAGATTGAGGGATCATATAAATCACATCATGAATAAAGAGTAGGGATTGGTATGGGAAAGGGAAAGGTGGAAAGTCAGTAAATTATGGCTAGAATTTGTGAATATGGTGGTGGTGCATTTGTGGGTGATGGCAAGATCAAGAATATAAATATATTTGTGTGTGGCTGAGGTGGAATGGGGACTAGATCATGAGAAGGAATTAAATGGTTAGGGTAATTAAGGGAGTGTCAATATATATGTTGGTGTTCCTTAGAAAGAAGTCAGGGATTGGGGAGATTGTAAATCAGATTCTGAACACATTGAGAAAGAACATGTCCTGGAGGTATGTAGGTGACAGCTACCAAGATTTTGATTGAGTAGAAGATATGGACCTTAAAGGAGGAAAGGTTACTGAGTGATGGAGGTAGAGGTAGAACCTGGAAGCGGCAATGGGTATTCCAACTCTCCCACTTCAACCAGTAAATATAGGGGAATGAGTGAAAGTGCATCTAGTATGGGAAATGGTGGCCAGGGAGGCTGTGTCATCAAGGGGGAGCCATGTCTTAGTAATTGTCAGAAGATGGAAGGAATAGGCAAGAAAAAGATTTAAGAGGGAGGTAAATTTGTTGACTATGGAATTGGCATTCTAAAGGGCACAATGGAAGGGTAGGTGCCATTTAGTTGGAGGAAGGAGGTTTGAGGGGAATAGGAATAAGGAATCAACTCATAGGGGATGGGGAATGGAGGATGGATGATGATGTACAGGATTTTGGAATCACTGGAGTATGTAGAGTAAAAGGTTCTAACCATAAGGGGTTTTCTATCTTGCCAAGGATAAGTTAATCCTTATCCTGCCTTATATCTTCATCAAATGACAAGATGAATCCAGTTGATCTTTATTGCAACTAATCTGGTCCATGATCTAATCACATTGTCAGAGATTTTTCAACTGAGATACAGTTGTCATGAAGGAGTCATGAATTTTTCTGTCAAAATACTTGTCTGGTTATATAAACAATGGAAGACATGGTTATCTACCTGAAGTTACTAAAGAGTAAAACTCCACCAAGGAAAGAGGGGAGCCTGAACTGCCCTGTGCTGCTGGGCTAAACTGTGTACCTGGGTAAGGAATCCGTCCATAGGTAACAATTTCCGTCAGGAGAACTCCAAAGGACCAAACATCAGACTTGATGGAAAACACTCCAAAATTAATGGCTTCTGGGGCTGTCCACTTGATGGGGAACTTGGCACCTATGGGAAATGAGAGAGAAGAAAACACACAAGCCCCATGAAGCAAAATATTGAACAGGCTTAACCTAGGTGTTGATTTTTTCTTTTTTTGGTATTTATTTAGTATTTCATTTTCCCTCCAGTTACATGTAAAAACAATTTTTTAACATTTGCTTTTAAAATTTTGAGTTCCAAATTCTCCCCCTTCCTCCCTCCTCACCTCCTCTCCCCATTGAGAAGGCAAGCAATTCCCCATAGGTTATATATGTGTAGTTATACAAAACATATCCATAACAGTCATGTTGTGAAAGAAAACATACAAAAAAAACCTCAAGAAAAATAAAGAAAGTTTAAAAAAGTATACTTCAATCTGTATTCAGATACCATCAGTTATTTCTCTGGGAATAGATAGCATTTTTCATCCTAAGTCCTTCAGAGTTGTCGTGGATCGCTGTATTGCTGAAAATAGCTGTCATTCACAACTGACCATCTTACAACATTGCTATTACTTTGTACCCAGTATATTTCACTTTGTATCAACCCATGCAACTCTTTCCAGGTTTTTCTGAGAGCATCTTGTTCATCATTTCTTACAGTATAAATAGTATTCCATTATAATTATATATTACAACTTGTTCAGGTGTTTCCCAAATGATGGGTATCCCCTCAATTTCTAATTCTTTATCCCCAGAAAAGAGATGCTATGAATATTTTTTGTACATATAGGTCTTTTTTCCTTTTTGTTTTATATCTCTTTTGGGATACAGACCTAGGAGTGGTGTTGATAGGTCAAAAAAGGGTATACATGTCAATCTCGGTAATTTTTTCCAGAAGGGTAGCCCACATTCTTGACAGTACTCAGTCAATAAGGACACTTAACATATGTTTATTGAATTGTAGTTTTAGAGCTAGAATGGACCTTATCAACCATTAAATCCAAACTTCTTATTTCAGAAGTGATAAAAGAGGCCCAAGGAGGTTAAGTGATCTTGTCCAGGTCACACAGGTAGTAAGCATAAGAGGCAAGGATTGAACGTAGTTCTATTCCAGAGTCAGTTTATCACACTGAATCAAGCTTCTTTGCCTCAGTTGTGTATAAATGATTGCCAATCAGCCAACTGGCATTTATTAAGTGCCTATTATATGCAGGGCACTGTGCTAAGCACTGGTTATACAAAAAAAGGCAATAAAACAAAAAAAAAAACCCAGTTCTTGCTTTCAAGGATCCTGTAAACTTGTGTTGTTTGGTTCTTGCTCAGTACTTTCATGACTGTCCAAACTCTTCATGAACCTATTGGGATTTTCTTGGCAAAGATACTAGAGTGGTTTGCTATATTCTTCTCCAGTTAGTTTTAAGATGAAGAAACTGAGGTAAACAGGGTTAAGTGACTTGCCCAAGGACACCCAGCTAGAAGGTATCTGAAGTAGGATTTGAATGTAGGTCTTCCTAATTTCAGGCCCAGTGCTCTATTCACTGTGCCACCTAGCTGCTCCAACATGTAAATTACTATGTACAAGATTGAGCTATCTGCCTAACCATCTATTTATTTATCTGTTAAGTTAGAAATAATCAAGAGAGGAAAGGCATTAGCATTTAAGGGGGCTAGGGCTTCCTGTAGAAAGAAGGAATTTTGCTGGGGAAGCCAGAGGGAGAATTCCAGGCATAGGATGCCAGTTAGGGAAAATGCCTGGAATAAGGAGGCCAGCGTCAGTGGATCTCAGAATAAGTGGAGGGAAGTAAGGTGTATGAGACTAAAAATGTCAGAGGGTCTAGGTTATGAAGGGCTTTGAATACCATACAGAGGATTTTATATTTGATCCTGGAGGTGATAAGGAGAGATGGGTGACATGGTCAAACCTGAACTTTAGAATGATTGATGGATAGCGTTGAATGGCAGAAGGGAGGGTGAATAACTAGACGGCTCTTGAAGTAATCCAGGAATACCAAAGTATAAAGGACAAATCCGGCAACTGATTGGATATGGGAGATGGGTGTGTTGTGTGTGTGTGTGTGTGTGTGTGTGTGTATGTGTGTGGGGGGCATGTGGGGGTGTGTGTGGGGGTGTGGGGGTGGGGGGAGTGTGTGTGTGTGTGTGTGTATGTGTGTGGGGGGCATGTGGGGGTGTGTGTGGGGGTGTGTGTGAGTGTGGGGCATGTGGGGGTGTGTGTGGGGGTGTGTGTGGGGAGGGTGTGGGGGGGTATGTGGGTGTGGGAGTGTGTGTGTGTATGTGTGTGTGGGTGTAGGTGTATGTAGGTGTGTGGGGGGGGGCATGTGGGGGTGTGTGTGGGGGTGTGTGTGGGGAGGGTGTGGGGGGGTATGTGGGTGTGGGAGTGTGTGTGTGTATGTGTGTGTGGGTGTAGGTGTATGTAGGTGTGTGTGTGTGTGTGTGTGTGTGTGTGTGTGTGTGTGTGTGTGTGTGTGTGGAGTCAAGGCTGATACGAGCCTGAATGATTGGAAGAACAGTGGTGCCCTTAATTGTATCAGTTAAGGAGGTGGAGTAGAGGAGGGGAGAGCTTAATGAGTTCAGTTTAGGACATACTGCGTTTGAGGGGGTCTATGCAATTCTAATAGATATTTGGAGAGATGAGGCTGGTGGTGGTTAGGGAAAAGATTAGGGCTAGATAAGTAGACCTGGGAGTCATTCACACAGAGATAATAATTGAGTCTATAGTATGGAAGGGGAAGAGAAGTGGTCCAAGAACCAATGTTAGAGACATTCATGGTTAGCGGGAATGACCTGGATGAAGATCCAACAAAGGAGCCTGAGCAGCAATGGTCAAATAAGTAGGAAAAGAACCATGAGAGAGGAGCACCATGAAAACCTAGAGAGAAGAGAACATGGAGGAGAAGAGGGTGATCCACAATGCACAGCTGCAAGGAAGTGAAGAAGTGTGATGACTGAGAAAAGACCATTTGTTTTGATGATTAAGGGATCACTAGTAGCTTTGGAGAGAGCAATTTCAGTGGAATGATGAGGTGGGAAACCAAAATACAGACTTAAGAGTGAGCAGAAAAGAAGGGAAGAAGCTAGCTGAGAAGTGACTGTGAGAAGTGATACAAGCCAGTGATGCTACAGCTTGCTGGACCAGGAGCCAAGAAGACCTCACACACTTCCTCGATGTGTGACCGTGGGCAAGTCACTTAACCATTGTCTGCCCCAGTTTCCACATCTGTCAAATGGAAATAGTAATGGCACCTACTTCCTGGGATTATCCAAATGAGATAATATTTGTAAAGCACTTAATACAGTGCCTGGCACATAGTGGGACTGGATACATGCTTATTCCCTGTCTTCCTTAAAGCACTCAGTTTCCAGTCCCCCAAAGGAACTCTACTCCTGAGGCAACATTAGAAGTTGGAATTGTGCCATAAAGTATTGTACCCAGCTGGCATTGATTCCAAATCTGGTATTAGGAAGCACTTAGTGCTAACAAGGGCAAATCTGGCTCTAACTACGAAAGCTTTGCACGATGTCTTGTACATATGGATAACTAATGGACCAGAGACGACCCACGGGCTTTATACTGTATCTGTTTATGTTCAGTCAAGGACCACTTGTACCTATTGATGTGGTTTGCAATCTCTGAGGACGAAGAGACCAGGAACATTCACAACTAATGCATTCTCTCAGCTGAAAAACTGAAAGAAGTTTACTACCTAGCTACAAGTTCTGCTTAGGAAAATACTGACAGAAACAAATAACGATATGGTGGCCAAATAACTGTCAAAACCTTAAAGAAGGAGAAAGATTTTAGCTAAGGCATATTGATGTTCATGGGTCATAAAAGCTAACAGGTTAATAGAAAGGGTTCCAATAATCACATGGCAGCATAAGAAATTAAATGATAATTTTGGGGGAGTTTTGTGGAAGTTGTAGACAACATGCCAAGGTAGCAGAAACAGAAAAAGTTTAGAAACACTGAAATACATGAAATATATGGATAGTATTCTATAACATAAAAAATTTTTTTATAATAAGGTTCTGTAAACATCCCATAAAAGAAAAAGAAAAAATTCAGACTTCTCTGATACTGAGGGTCAAAATTATAGTGGTAGATAGGTCAGCAGGTCTCAGAAGATCAGAGCCTAATCTACTCCCAACCAGACTAACCTATGATGTTACAGGGGAAACTGGAGAAATGCTTATAAATCTAGCCAAATGACAGTACTAATATAAGATGTGCTTTATATGTAATTACATGTATTCATTGTTGCACTCAGTAATTACTGCATACTGTTATACCATAGATATATTTGTCTGTTAGCCACACACAATTTTACTGTAATTTCATATCTATTAGAATATAATATAAGCTGTTGTCTATGTATAATCTATTATTATGATGTTATTATTGCATTGCTTTGTTTTGCTGATTATATATGTTTTCTTGGATATGCATAACCTACATGTAATTTGGGGCTGAAATCACTGAAGAGCTATATAGAATTTGGGACCCAGTTCAGTCATTTTTCAATTGTGTCCAACTCTTTGTAAGCCCATTTGGGGTTTTCTTGGCAAAGATATTAGAGCAGTTTGCCATTTCCTTCTCAAGTTCATTTTACAGATAAGGAAACTGAGCCAAACATGGTGAAACAGTTTGCCCAGGGTCACACAGCTAGTGAGTGTTTGGGTTTAAGCTCATAAAGATGAGTCTTCCTGATTCCAAGCTCGGTACTCTATCCACCGTACCCCCTAGCTGCCCTAATTAGTCGATTTCAAACTTACTGGGCTGATTTTCTGGGGACAGTAAATGCCTAACTGAGGAAAAAGTATAAAGGAGTTGGTCCTTGAAAGTCCAGGACCTAATTATAGAAAACATTGTACAGTTATGACCATGCCAGGTAATCTCTTAAGAGGTGGGACAGGTACTTTGAGTGAACTGCAAAAGGAGCTGACAGGAGGAGCAATGAGTTGACTACAAATGCCTGAGTGATCTTTAAAAGTCAGGGCAGTCAGTTCAGGATAAAATTAGACTGAGAGGGGTGCAGTTTCTGACAAGACTTGGAGACAACTCGCACGCCTGAAGCCCTGCCAAATCACACACAGCTAGGATTTGCAAGCGTGGTCAGAAGCAGTTGCCACAAAGAAAGGAAACAGAACTCTGGCCTACTAGGTGTGAGGAGTGTTAGAACATTTGCTTGGTTGCTAATGAATTTGACTTTTAACAAAATGTTTATTTTGTGTTTATGAACAGCATCATCTGTAGGCCTTTGCTAGTCTGGATATACTTACTGGGAAGGCCAGTGAGAGGAGGCAGTGGAGGAGGAAGGGAGACCCAACTCGGAGATGGTTTTCCAGAATATTGTTTCTGACTGGAGGCTTACTTGTTTTGCTTTCCCTTATGACAATTAAAAGCTTATTGATAGATAGATAGATTGAAAGGTAGATAACTACAGATCCTTTGACACAACTTCTCAAAGCAATAGAGAATTGACACTTTGGTTGTTTAATCGTGTCTGCCTCTTTGTGACCCCATTTGGGGTTTTCTCAGTAAAGATATGGGAGTGGTTAGTTGTTTTCAGTTGTGTCCAACTCTTTATGCCCTCTTTTGGGGATTTTCTTGGCAAACATACTGGATAGTTTACCATTTCCTTTTCCAGCTCATTTTACAGATGAGGAAATTGAGGCAAGTAGAGGTTAAGTGTCCCAGGGTGCTACACTTAGTAGATGTCTGAGATTAGATTTGAAATCAGGTCTTTCTGACTCAAGGATGTGTACTCTATCCACTCTGCCACCTAGTTGCCTATGTATTCATACTTGGAAGCCCATCTAAGCAGTGAGTCAGTTAGTAGTAGGGTGAGGCAAAAAGGTATGGTTGAACAAGTGTACTCATCACCCGACCCTACTAGGATAGATATGGAACAAATGAGACCAGGGTAGAGTCATCTTTGTCTTCTATCATGCAATGTCCTAGAGAAATAACAACAGATATGTACAGGAAGCATAGGGAAGAGATAGTAGGCAGAGGAAGCTTAGAGTTAATCATGTGGTTCTTTTGCACATCTTCCTTGTACATTGAAGCCTATGGAGAAATTAGCTCAACTCACCTTCATGGGCTGTGTATTCACTATCTACAATCCTGGCCAAGCCAAAGTCAGCAATTTTGCAGCACAGACTCTCAGACACCAGGACATTGGCTGCCCTCAAGTCTCGGTGGATTGAATTCCTTTGCTCGATGTAGGCCATCCCTTCTGCAATCTAAGAGGACAGGATGAAACATTGTTAGCTCTAGGTCCTTCCCCCGCCACATACACCAGTGGATGAGAGCATACCCTGGCTCTGAATCTCACCTGCAGGAGAACCCGGAAGCATCTTCCTTTCCTTAGGTAGGAGCCTGAGATCTCTCTGATTCTCTGTCTATATGTCTCTTTCCCTCTCTATCTCTGTTTCAGTCCCTCTGTTTCTCTCTTGGTCTATTTCTCTCTCTGTCTCTGTTTCTCTTTCCTTCTCTGTCTTTCAGTCTTTTTCTGTCTCTGTCTCTGACTGCTCCTCTATCTGTCCCTCTCTCTCCCCTTTTTCTTTGTCTGTCTTTGTCTTATTTTGCTTCTTTTTCCCTGTTTCCCTCTCTCTGTTTCTTGCTTTCCCTATCTTCCCCCAATACACACACACTCACACATACACACATGCTCAGTGTTCACAGTATGTTTTTCTTATGGCTCACTGACTTCCTGACACAAAATAATTCCTCCAATGGAGCAGCAATGAAAAATCTGATAACTAGAATAATCAGGGTTTTTGTAAAGCTCTCAGAGATGGAGGAAGAACTCTCTTTGGAGTTTTATTTTAATAAATGGTTGACATCTATATAGCTCTTTAAGGTTTACAAAATACTTTTGCATTTATTTTCTCATTTGATCCTTTCAATAACCCTGTGAAACTAGTACTGTTATTCTCCCCTTTTTACAGATGTGGAAACTGAGACACAGAGACATTAAATAACTTGCCTAAAGTCAGTGTCTGAGGAAGGATTCAAACTCAGCTCCTCCTGACCCTAACGGCCACACTATTGTTACCATTATTTAATAGCAACTTCTCCGCTAGGTGCATTGTGGGATTTAAATACTAGCCAACTTCCAGGGAATGGTTTGCTGACAAACTTTGTAACAGTTTGATATATGACTCATCCTCCATAGGCTTATGGAAATTTGAGGGAAGGGGGAAAAGGGAATGGGAATTTGAACAGCACCCTACTTAAAAACACTCATTTTAGGAATGACCTCATAACAATTTCCTGAGTAGTACTGAGAACACCACCATCCTCCCAGTCACCTGGACTTACCACTTACATGTCATGCTTAACTCCTCACCATCCCCATATCCAATCTGCTGCCAAATCTTGTCGATTTTAAATTTTCTGACATTCTTATAATTACTGTCTTCTCTTCTCTGACACTGCCCCCACCCTGGTTCAGCCCTCATCATCTCACACCTGGACAACTGTAACAGCCTGTTAGTCAGTCTCCCTGTCTCATGTCCCCTCCCTGTCCCCAACTCCAATGCTCATTGGTCATAATTTTAAGGCAGAGCTATGATGTTTAAAATTCTCTGTGGCTCTCTGTGACCTGGCCATGTCCTAAGTTACCAGTCTTCTTATATCTTCCTCTTCCCTAGACCCTACCCTGCCCCCTCCAGCATGTACTCTGCAATCCAGTGACCCTGAACAACAATGTTGTTCCTTGGGAAAAAAAAATGAACACTCCAGTACCTGGCACATATTAGGTGCTTAATAAAGGTTTGTTGACTGACTGCATCTCAGGTACTGGATATTTTCTCTAGACATTCCCCATGCCTGGAATACTCTCCTTTTTGGCTTCCTTGCATGTGAATTGAGTGAACCATACTGACTCTATCTTGTGACTCAATTCTCTATCTAGCTCAGGTCCTTTTCTATTCAATTATGAGTCCAGTCCAATTTTTGCCTTGTATGAAAACTTTATCCAATTATAGGAACTGTGAGAAAATGTTATTGCATTGTTTGAACTTATCCCTCCGTGGCTGGGAAGCTGGATTCCCTCTACCTGCTGCTTAGTGATTCTTAACTACAGGTCCTGACACCAAGTCAGATCCAAAGACTGCTGAAAAGAATTTTGTCCCAGGGAGAACTCTCAAGCAACCCACACATCTTGTCTGAAAACTGGCGCTGTAATGGTCATTTAGTTACTGCTTCCATGTTCCTTTGGTTGCATACAGGCCATTGGGGGTTGTAGTGGCACATCTCTTTTTCTGATGTCAAAGAATGGTACTTGTTTGCTCTCCCCCTCCCAACTTGGAAAGTCCCTACTCTTTCCTCCAATTAGAAATCAGATCATCCAATTTTTCATCCTGATCTTTTTCTTTTAGTTAATTGGTCTTGTTTGGTTAATGTTTTTAAATGCATAAAAATCAGTCTTCCCCTGTATTTCAGGGCCCAGTGCCAAAGCTGAAGAGGCCTGGCCTTGATCTCTTATGAAATTGGCATGCATTGCTTAATAAATTGATATGCTCAGAAGCTTGAACCTTTGTTTCCTCAGTCATTGAACCCCCAGCGCACTTGACTTACTTTAAGTCCCAGATAAAAAGCCACATTTTACAAGAAAGCCTTTCTTGGTTCCCCTTAATGCTGGTGCCTTGATTTTCTCCAGTTTATCCTTTACACATGCTTGTACGTGGCTGTGTACATATTGTCTCCTCCATTAGATTGTGACCTCCTTGAGGGATTGTCTTTTTTCTTTCCTTGTGTCTTCAGCACTTAGTGTAGCAAAGAGTAAACTGGGTAGGAAAGAGGCATCAAGTACTTTTTCAAGAATTTGGGCAGTGAAAGAGGAGACAGAAACAAAATGGTGGCTGAGTGGAATAGGAATGTCAAAGATAGGACCTTTTTTAAGGCAAAAAAGAAAGAACCAGTGGATGAAAGATTGAAGATATATAGAAGAGAGGAGTTGGCTACTGGATGGGACAGGAATGATGGACACAGGTGGATTCTCTTTCATTCCTGGATCTGACACAGAAGTAAGGCAAAGACAGAGAAACATTTGGAGAGCAGAGGTAAAAAACTTGAAGCTGTTTCTTTCTCATTTTTCATCTACTCTCCTCTTTCTCTGTCCAAATTTTTGAAAAAGCACTAAACTTTTCTATTACCCATTTATCTCTGCTACCCATTTTACGTCTTCAATCCTTTACAATCTGGGGATTCATTTTACCACAGGACATTTTTCCAATTTCTGAGGTCTCTCTGCCCCTCTAACTGCTTGCCTTGAATATGGTTGGGGTGTGTTTTTATTCTAACTATCATAGCAACTATTGTTTACCAACTACTATTTTTATAGAAAAATATGTTTTGAGTTTCAGATAGCTGGCTTAGAAAAACTTGGTTATGCTACAAAAGTTTTCTCTCAGTTAAGAGTTGCCTATAGCTCAGAAGTCTTACATAAATCAATATATTATATAGAAGTTTCTACTTCCATTTTTAATGTAAACTATACCCGTTCATAATTAATAAAAACTTAACCATTTTTAGTTTTATCTCCTTTAAAATGATTCCTCCAGACCTGAAATAATGCTTTGGACAAGTTAAAATCAGTTACTCATTATGACCTATTTAAATTAATTTTAAAATTAAGGGTCAATCCTTTGAAATGAAATATTTTAAGCTTTTTTCTCCTTTCAGGAGCTGGACCAAGGGAAATTATAGGAAGTCACAAGGACATGAGAGATTAGCACAGGTAGAGGCAGCCACCACAACGAAAGACTCTAGGATTCAGGTAAGAGGAAGATCCCCTCCCCACCCCTTCCCACCCCTTCTCCCCCAACACCTTAAGCCTTGATGATAGGCTGAAATCTTTTCTTTTGTCTGGAGGAGAATGGTGTTTGCTTCCCTTTTTTGTTTATAACTTTTAGCTTGTCTTCATACATATTGGAAATTAGCAACTATCGTCAACAGGGGTTGTATGTATTGACAACACTGTTGAGAAGAAGAAACTACATGGGAAAAAATTCTCCAACAAGAGGAAGAGATAGAGGTAGATCCAGTACTGTGGTGGTTCGCCAGAAATATTGTTTTTGACTGGGGGCTTAGCTAATAAAAACATAAAGAGAACTATAGATTCTATGGAACTACTTCCCAGGGTAGAAAAGGAGCATCCATCTGGGTAATGATGAATATTAGAACAAGAATGATGAACTTAATACTGCTACATTTTTATAAAAGTAATTCTTGACACCGCAAAGTGACTTTTCTATTTCCTATATGAAAAGTATAGATATATGGTTTCTTTTCCCAACATCAGTTTTAGATGACCACTTACATTTTTCAAATAGTTTTGCCAAAATTTTGATCTCAGAAAATAGAGGATAAAACTTTGTAAAGAGGCAAGGGATTATAGGTATGGAATATTGTACATGTCACTCATAAGTTTATTGGTGGTGGTAAGTTTCATAATTATTAAAATATTAAAAGAAAGGGTTTAAGAATATAGCACAGTGCAAGGCACATAGTAGGCATGTGCTTGCAGCAAGTGCTTGCTGTTAACAGAGAAATAACTGGTAGAGAAAACAAGAGGCATCAGTAAACCTTTTTAAAACAAAGATATGGTCATTTCATTCATGGTCCTGATAGAGAAACATCATTTTAAAAGGTAAATAATGTGACCACAGTTGACAAATGACTGGCCCTGTGAGAAGAATAATCTTATAGTTAATAATGCTGAGAACTCAGAATGAAGTGTGAACTTCAGTGAGCAAACAACATAAGAGTTCAGGTTTCTTTATGTACATTTCTTTGGAACTTAATGGTTCCATCTCCTTCCTCCTTCCCTTGTCTCTCCTTCCAAGTTTGCCATCTGGGGCTTTTGGAGGGAGAAAGAGGAAAAATGAAGGAAGAAGAATAAGGGAGAGAAGGGGAAAAGAGAGAGGAAGAGAGGGAAATGGAGAAAAAGCGTGAGAGAGTAAAACAAGGAGGGGGAGGAAGAGAGAGGGGGAAGGAAGAGAGGGGAACGAGGAGAAAGAGAAAGAAGGCGGGAGAAAAGGATAGAGGTAAAGAACACAAGAAAGAGAGGGATAAAGAAGGGGAGAGAGGGAGGGAAAGATGGAAGGGAGTGTGTGTGTGTGTGTATGAGAGAGAGAGAGAAAGAGAGAGAGAGAGAGAGAGAGAGAGAGAGAGAGAGAGAGAGAGAGAGAGAGAGAGAGAGAGAGAGAGAGAGAGAGAGATGAGAATTTTCACTTTTTCAGAAGTGAAAGGAAAAGGATAAAAACCAGAGTGGCACTTTTTTTTTTCTATTCTGTCTATCAAACTTCCAAAACTGGAACTACAAAATCTGCTTGTTCTTGTCCGTACAGTTTTTGAACATGGTCTGGAAGAAATTGGGCAATTTGGAGCAGGGTCCTTGGGAAAGAAAGCACCTCCATCTTGAGAGCTTCCTCATTAATCTAATTATTTAGCACAGTGGATAGTGAGACAGGGAGACATGGAGTCAAGTCATGTATCTAAAACCTACTGGCAGTGTAATCCTTGGCAAAGTCCTAATCTCTCAGTACTCTAGACTGCTTTTTCATACTCTGTGGTATAGAAAAGGTGCTGCCAAAGGTGCCTGCTGCATTGGTAGAGGCAATTTCTTTCCCTGGGAGTTAACTATACCAGTGAAATCATAGATCCGTTTCTAGCCTTTCTGAAGGAATTCAAGTATTATCAGCACTCTCAAAACTTCAGCTCTTAGGAGAACAAATCTCTGCTCAGTGCACGCTAATTATATTATAGCAGTTAGGTTCCCGTAGGATATTTTATGGAGATAGACTGTGGGAATTTTTTTTTTGCATATTTATCTTTTGTGCCCGATTAGTATATAAGTTCCCTGAGCATAGAAACTGTCATTCATCATTTTCTCTCCTTCATTCCAGAGCATAGAATCTTGATCATAGTAGATCTTGCCAATTAATATTTGTTGTATTGATTTGGTTGAGACAGAGCTTTGGGAAAGCCTAAATTTGATGAGTGGACTGATCTAGAGAAATTAAGAAAAAATTTTTTTTAAATGAGTAGTTATAAAGGTAGGGTTACAGAGGTTATATATACAGTTATAGAGGTAGAGTATAATTCCACAGAAATGAGTGAAGGAAAGTTTCAAAGAGATGAAGGTGAGTAGGGTCAAATGCTATGGAGAAGTTGAAAAGGATGAGGACAGTGAAAAAGTCATTGAATCTGACTATTAGGGGGTGACTTTGTGATAGTGGTGCTCATCTGGGAGATAATTTAGTCTAGTTCCGTGTTTTACTCAGAAGAAAACTGAGGGTTAGAGGGAGGAAGTTATTTGTTCAACATTACACAGGTGGTTAAAAATCTCTAAATTGTATCCATGCTCTGATACTATCTTTTAATCTTGTGTTCTAGGTTACATTAAATGACCTTTGGAGTTCTTTCCAACTCTCAGAATCTTACATTGCCTTTCTATTTCACATAGGAAATTACTTATTACAGAAACTGAATGAGGCAAAAAGTCGGTGAGTCATTTTACTACCAAACCTATCACAGCAATAAGCCAGGATTAGAATCTTTGGCCATGGCCACTAGAGCAGATTACCTCCATTCAATAAATTTGTTAGATTTTTAAAAATTTGTTTCCTGTCCAGTCATTTTATTCGTTCATTCAGCAGCTATGTTGACCATCATGTGTACTGAACCCTGTGCATACAACCACATCCTGGTCTTGAACGTGGGTGCATTTTCATGCTTTTTGTCTCTAGGTGGCCCCACAATTTTCTAAGAGATGGAGTGTGGTTTGGACAACTTGACCCTAGCATTAATTTTCTGAAATTAGTTTTACCAGCTCTACCTCCACTCTCTGCTCTGTGCTCACTTCAGCGGAAAAAAGAGAAGACGTGACATCACTTCCTGTCCTGATACTAATAAGAGATAATATTCCACGCCATGAACGTGGGGGTGGGGGTCATGTGGTAAGTCAGGGGTGAGGAGAGATGAAAGAGGGCTGGTTTCCCTTCCATAAATGGATGTGTGGCTGTGTTTTTGTGTGTATCACAGGCTGACCACAAGCCAAACACCCACACTTCATGGCTGTCAAATGTGTTTTCCTGACAGTCACAGGGAGGGGATTTATTCTGTCAAGCTTTCTTTGAGTTCCCATTTAATAACCCAAGTACAATAAATTTTCTTCTCCTAATCTGCCTCTCTTCCTCTACCTGGGATGGGAAAATTCTGAATGATATTCCAAAGAACATCAAGTTCTGTCTCCATTAGTTTTGGTATTGATGTCCAGGACAAAGTGGGCTTGATCTCTTCAAATTATATAAAGATATTTAAAGCTAGATTATTTCCTGTCTGAGGATGGAGTCTGAATGTTTCACAGCTGTTGAAATTCATTCCTGCCCAAATGTTTTGAGGGTCCCCAACACTGAATCACCATTGGGATTCTTGGAAATTGAATAACTTTTTCATTTTAGGAACTGTTATAAGATAGTGGCATAATGAATGCATCTGGCCCCCAGTACAGAAGGAGTCAGGTTTACATTTGACACATGCTGGTAGTGTAACTCTGGGAAAGTAACATAGCCTTTCAGTTCCCCAGGAAGTCTCTGAGACTACAAATTACAGAGCAGGTTGCTTATCTGTTTTGGTAGAAGGAGTTTTTTTCCCTGGGAGCTCTCTATATCAAGAAAATCAGAGATCTTAGCAACCATAGCATCTGTCTTATGGAGAGGTGCAAGGAGGGTGAGATCTCAGGGAGCCATATTACCAGGGAAGAACTTCCTCATAGACAATGACTAAAGATGTTATCAAAAAGATTTGTGACTGCCAAAAGAGGCGGATAAAGAAGGTAGGAGGATACTGGGAGTGGGTGAAGAAGGTAGAAGGATATTGGGAAAAGAGGTGGACAAAGAAGGTCAGGAGTAGAAGGATAATAGATGGATAGCTTGCATGTTAGAAAAGTATCCATGTATGTCCATAGCATGTTGGGTGGACCAACCATCCTCTGGAGGGTTAGAGGAAAACAAGGTCAGTAGTCACATAGAACAAGAAGGTTGAAGGTGCCTTGTGAGCTCTGGTGGAGAGAATGACTACTTAATTAGACTCACTGAAGAAGAATTACCTGACATGGAAGTTATTTAACCCGATATGTTTAGTGCATAGTTCTGACAGTGTTGGTCTTCTGATCAAGAAGATGCTATGGCTCACCATTGCCTTTAGATTTAAAATACAATCTCTTCTGTTGGGCATTTAAATCTCTTCTTGATTTGACTCCAACTGAGCCTTCCAAACTGATTAACATTATTCCGTCAATCAATAAGCACTCATTAAACACCTACAATATGTTAGGCACATGCCAAGAGATGGAGAGAGAGACAAAAATGAAACAGTCTCTGCCTTCAAAGACAATATACCTTAGCAAGGAGACAACATATACATAAATAAGTGTATACAAAATGTATTCCAGAAAAATATAACAGCAGGAGGGAGCAAGAAAGGCTTTATGGAGGAAGTGGTATTTAAGTAATTTTGAAGGACACAATGGATTTTAAGAGATCTCTTTCAAATATGACAGAGAGCACATAGTCATGGAAATAAGAATGTCCTGCATGAGGAATGAGTTGGTCTTACCGTAGGTACTGTTTCTTCTTGTACATATAATTCCATTTTCCTTCCTCTGGCCCTGCCTGGAATTGTCTCCCTCCTGACCTGTACTTCAGAGAACCTCTAAATCCCTTGAAGTCTCAGTTCAAGTTCAACCTATTATGGTTTCTTTAGATGTTACTATCTGGCCTCTCATCAGTCCACTGTGTATTTACTGTGTCTGTCTGTTGATCTGCTTATATGGGAACCCCTAGCAAAATGCAAGCTCCTTAAGGGGAGAAATCATTTTCTGTTTGTCTTTGTATCCTTAGTACCCAGCACAGTTGCTGGCACATAGTAGGCTATTAATAAAGGTGTACTGGCAGATTGATTACTACCCATCAGCATTCTACTCCAAGAAAACGAGGGAAAAGAAGGAGAAAAATTTGGAACTCAAATTTAAAAAAAATTTGGCTCACAAACCTGGGCCATTATGTCAATCAGTCTTGATAACGGCAGCTTACAACCTTCTTCTGTCTTTAGGAAATCCAATAAGCACCCTAATAAGAAGAAATGAAAGCTTGTTTCAGAAAAAAAATGACCTGACACCTGCTGTTGTCAACTTTGCTCAACTAGATTCTCCCAGAGCAAGGTGCTCCTAAAAGTAAACCAGTCAAATAAACTCTTCCAGGTCATTCAGGGCAAAGAGAGAATAGTTTAAGTGATTATCTAACAGGCCCTGGCAGTAGGTCATATGCCCATAGAGTTGCTTCTTGCTCTTAAGATTTGTTTAGGAGCAGGCTGGCTGCATGAAATAAATCTCTTTGTTAGTGTCACTTCTTGCTCAGGTTCTCCTAATCTGGAACATTCTGTTCTGAGGGCCTGGAGTTTCAGAACAGAATCCATGGCATGCTGATGTCTTACAAGGAACAGTAGGCAGAGAAGCATCCCTGGAGCACAGGTACTATGGAGACAAGAATGCTCCTCTCTCCTCTTCTCTCTTTCCTCCCTTCTCCCATCTGTTCTACCCTTCTCTCCTCCCTTCCTCTTTTTTCTCATCTCCTCTTCCTTATGCCATCTCTCCTTTTCCCTTTCCTCCCAGTCTTGCTTCTTTATTTCATCTTTTCTCTCCCTATTTCTCTCCTCCTTTCTCCTTTCTTTTCTTTTTCCCATTCCCTACTCTTATTCCCTCTTTCCCTCCATCTTTGTCCCTCCTTTGCCCTCCCTCTTCTCTCTTTCCCTCCCAGTCTTATTCTATGTTTTTCCTCTTTTGTCTTTCTCTCCTTTTCCTCTTCCTCTCCATTCTTCTTCTCTGCTCTTTTTGCCTCATTTTCTCCTTTCTTTGTCACCCCCTTCCCTCTTTCTGTTCTTTCCACTCCTGGCCCCACATCCTCTCATTCTCTCTTTCTCCTTCCTTCTCCTTCCCTCATTTTCTTTCTCTTCCTCTTCTCTCCTTTCACCCCTTTCTTCTCTTCTCTCTCTCTCCTATATCCTATGAAGACCAATGGGCTATACAGCTTGTCTTCCTAAACTCATGGGGAGAGCAGCCTTCACAAATAGCACTTACTCCTTCCCTCCCTGCCCCTTTCATCCCCAGACAGGTCATAGATTGACCGCTTGCTTCAATTCATTGTTTAGACTTTGTCTCTTAGAGATCTGCCTAGCCAGCACTCAATCAATACTCTGTGAAATCCCTTGAATCTAAACTCTTACCAGCTTGGGTCCTCCATATCTATACCACTCCAACCCTTTCCCATCCCCAGCCTCAACCACAGGGTCTAAGCCTTGTCACCTTTGGCCATGTACTCTGTGACAATATAGATGGGCTCCTGGGTTACCACTGCGTAGAGACGGACCAGTTTTTCATGCTGGAGGGTTTTCATCAGGTTGGCCTCAGCAAGGAAGGCCTCAGGAGACATGCTGCCCTCCTTCAGGGTCTTGATGGCCACTTTTATGTTGTTCTTATAGTAACCTGTGCCAAGGGGAGGATCAAGCAGTCCATTAAGGATACAAATGTTCGACTTAGAAGCAAGTCCCTTTCACCGTGAGGCTACATGAGGTAGTGGAAACAGCATTTGGAGAGGAATCAGAAAACTTGGTTTCTAATCCTAGCTCTGTCCCTAACTATCCCCATTTTACATGTGAATAAATTGAGATTTAGAAAGTTAATTATTTGAAAGTTTATCATCTGGAAGACGGATTAGACTTGTTTCATTTGGTCTCAGTTGGCAGAACCAAAGGCAATAATAGATAGAAGTTGGGAAAAGGGCAAATTTAAGCTTGATGTCAAGAAAAACTTGCTAACAAGTAGAGCTGTCCAAAAGGAGAGACAGTAGGCTCTGCCTTACTGGAAACCTTTAAGCAGGGAATGGAAGACTAGTCATTGGGCATGTGGTGGGACAGATTCTTTTTTGGGTATGGATTGGACTACATGGTTCCTGAAGTGCCTTCAAACTCTAAAATTCTATGATTCATTTCAGACTCAAAACCAAGAATACAGAAGAGTTTTGCTGTCATTAAATCAATCAGCAATAAGCTATTTATTTTAATTATTATGAAATAATATCATTTTATTATAAAATATGAAATAAAATTATAAAATAAAAATTATTATAATAAAAATATATCATTCAAGGAGTAACAGACTCCAATTAAGCAAAATCATTTATTCATCTACGTCAAATCAATAAGCAACTTTTTAGGGGGGAGCAATCAGGATTAAGTGACTTGCCCAGGGTCACACAACTAGTAAGTATCTGAAGCTAAATTTGAATTCAGGTACTCAGTTCCTCCTGACTCCAGGGCTGGTGCTCTACCTACTTCCTCACCTAACAACTCCAATAAGCACATTTTAAGTGCTTACTATATACCAAACACTGTGCTCATCACTGGGAATTAAAAAAAAAGGCAAAAAAGAAAGGCAAAATGCAAAGAAGGGGCAGTCTCTGACCTCAAGGAACTTCTATTCTAATAATGGAAGACAATAAAAAAAGTAAAGGAACAAAGGAGGAGGAGGTTCATTAAGCATCTATTATGGGCCTACTATATGCCAAGCACATTGAGAGGCACTGGGGATACAAAGTCCCAAAGTCTCTCTCCTCAAGAACGCATCCAAAAAATTCAGAAAGAAGGTCTCCATATAATTCAAGGGAGAAAATAGCAGATTAGGGATCAGGATCCTTTGGTCAGCCTTGTTCTGTTCCTTTAGTCACAGCACTTTCCTCTGTACCCCAGCTTCCTCTTCGTTGGATGGGGAAGCCTCTGCTCAGTGTCAGGCACTAGGCTGGGGATGTAAAAGGAGGCAAAAGACAGTCCCTGCCCTCAAGGATCTAAGTTCTATTCCACTTGCCCAAAGAAAGCATGTATAACAGCATGTGCAGAGAATTGCTCCCTAGAGAGCCCCCTTCTTCCTTGTCGCTGTTTCAGTTCCCCCTCCCCATACTGTACCCACAGAAGACCCTGAGCAGCATGTACTTACCCATCCAGACTTCTCCAAACTGTCCAGCACCAAGTTTCCTCACCAGTTTCAGTGACTTCCGGGGAACTTCCCATTCATCCTGGGCCCAGTGTGTCTGAGGATCCAGAACCACACAGGGCATAGTCAGCTTCTGGCATAAACCGTCCCCTTTCTCTGTGTTATGGTGACAAAAAGATGTGGACCGGTTAGTACTGGGGCAGCGAGGGAACCATGCCTTTCCCTTTTATTTGGAGCATCCTAGTCCCGCCCCACCTCCCTCCAACCTGATATTACTAATCTTTGCTTATTAACATTCCGGAAAGATACAGAAATGAGAAGATGGGGAAAATTATTTGCTGTGCTCTCTTCTCCACTTCTGCTATTATTTCTGCTTTATTTGAGTAAAATACCTTAACACCTTGTCTTTCCTATCATAGGTGCTTAACATACACTTTTTTCCTTGCAGTTTTATGAATGTGGAAAGCTTTCTGGTGAGGAAACCTCCCTCTATTAAAGGAGATGGACAGTCTGCAATTTCCACTTAAATAGTTGCACTGAGAAGTTAATGACTTGCCCTATAGCCAGTACATTCCAGAGAATGATCCAGTACTAAGGTCATTCTGACTCTGAGACTGGACCTCTGTCTACTATGCCACTCTGTATTAGAGCAGCATAAGGCATGTCTTAATCTGTGCTCTTCAAGTGCATTTAGATTAAATTTTACTCCTTTTAAAGCTGCCATACAGTGAGCCTGTAGATGGCAGGCTTGGGACTGGTGAAGCCATGGCCACCTAATGTCATTAATTGCCATGGGGAAATATTTTGGTGAATTGGTAATTTCCATGGAAATGGAAAATTCTATGGAAACAACATTATAATAGGATAATTAGCCTACTCATTTTTATAGGGGGTCTTTGCAGGGGTATGCTAGAGTCAATGCAAATTGGCTCACAAAAGCTGATGTTAAATTTTCTGTGTGAGCTTTTATATCTCAAATCCACAAATGCTGTTCAGATCAAAGCTTGACTTACCGCTTTGTTGATTGTTTAGATTTAAGAAAGTGTTGGGGATTAAGAAAGTGATGGAAAATAAGGCTACAAATGTACATTAAATGTCCTGTTGTACTTTTTTTCTTCTAAAGAGCTACTTGTTAAACATTTACCAGTACAACCGTAAATATAACTCAGATTCAGTTACAATGTATTAATCATATGATCACAGAGGAACTGTAAAAGGCAGGGTGAGAAGGTGCCAGGAAGCACTCAGTATGTTACCAGGAATGATTTGTAAGCAAGAAGTGGTCTAGAAGACATCCTCAGTGAATGTAATGATGAGGGAAGAGGTAAGTCAACTTGGTAACAGTGAGAGATGGGCAGATGGGCAACCTAGTTTTACACTGATACTCAAAAAATATTAAAAGATAGTCACAGGAGTTCTTTACCAGTGTCCATGAACTTGTTTTTTGGTGATTGTATTTCAATATAATTGGTTTCTCTTGTAATCTTATGCATTTGAAAATATTCTGAGGTCTATAGGATTAATCACATTTGGATCTGGTTTTGTTAGGGGCGTCAATAGCACAGAAAGTTAAGAATCCCTGGCCTCAAGGAAGACTTCCACCACAATGGATAGATCCTCTATGGAAAAACAAGAAGAAAAATGGGGATGGAGACTAGAGAATCTTTGATGTACATGTGCCAGAATAAAAGAGATTATAAATCTATCCAAGCATCTAAGTATTGCTTGAGTACAATGTCAAATTGGGCAATATTCCCGTTAATGCTATATCACTAATGTCATGAACTACAGACATATACAATGTCCATAAACATAAACATATATGATGTCAGAGTCGGGAAGTATCTTAGAGATCATCAAATCCAACTCCATCATGTCCCAGATAATGTGATACAATTGTGAAAGCACACCTAAGAGCTTCCTTTCCAGCCTAATTCTTTCTTTAGGGAAATATTAATAAATAACATTATTTTTGTCTGAAGTCCTTTGGGAATTACCCAAATGGAATAAACCTTGTGAGTACTTAATCACATTCAAAGGAGACTGTCCTAGTGTAAAATCCTTTGTTTCATCCCTATCAAAGGTCCAATGAGTTTCTAATGGAAAACCCTTAAACTCTAGGAAAACAGATTATGTGGTAAACTACACTTGTCGGAGGAATGTCCTTGGATTAATCTAATCAAGAGCAATATCTTCTTCTCTGCCTTTGGCCATCATTGACATAACAGGAAAATTTTTCTTCAGGTCACACTGATATTTAGACGACTTATTCTCTTTAAATCAAAAACTGTAACCTAGACTTGATGTCTCTTTAAAATTTTGACTGAATTGTTGGATTTGTTTCATGATTACTGTACGATTGTTAAATAAGAATGATTGAGACAAATTTTCTATTAATGGGGATGTGTGGGAAGGGGAACACCAACCTTTTTGTTTCTCTTTCTCTAAAGTTGCTTGGATTTAGGTAATTTGTATCTGACAGACTTGTACCAAAGGAGCAGAGTACATGCACCTGAGTCCGGAGAGGGGAGAGCAGAGAGAGGAGAGCTAGTGAGTGCCAGAACTTGGACCCGAATCCAATTCTCCTTGCTCCTAGCACAGGGCCCATAGCCACCAATTTAAAAACCCAATCTTATTTAATATTTTCTTTCACACAGGCACAAGTGATTTCCCTAGAACAGAATTCAATACCCAGCTCTTACTAGAATAATGTTGGACCAAATCTTGTAGTGAAGAGAAGGTCGTCCTGGGACAGATATAATATCCTCCTTCATCTAGGGTCCGGATCTTATAGTGTTTGATCACATCCCCAGCAGAGGTGGTGTCCTTTACAGACAGGGAAAAGGCACCTGGAGAATTACCAAACAAACATATAGGAGAAATAAGTCATCAACTCAAGGAAATTAAATGTCTAGCTAAGTAAATGAAGTGGGATTTGGGTTTCCTTGGGGAGGGGGGAGAGGGCACCTAGGTGCCACAGAGCACCAGTCCTGGAGTCAGCAGGACCTAAGTTCAAATCCAGCCTCAGACACTTGACTCTTACTATGTAATCCTGGGCAAATTACTTAACCCCAATTGCCTTGCCAAAAAAAACAAGGGCAATTTCCAAATATTTCCCCTGCCTACCTGACCTCTGTCTAGAATTTCACCAGTTCCCTCAATTCTTCAAAACTCACCTCAAGACCATAGCAAAATTTTCCTGTCTGACTGATTACCAAGTGTCGATCTTATCTTATCTTCTGAGCACTTATTCCAAGAAGACTTATAGATTTAGATCTGGAAGGGACATTCAAGATCGTCTGGTCCAACATTCCTCTTTTGACAGAGGAGGAAACAGAAGCCCAGACAAAACAGATGTCTTGCTCAGAGTCCCACAACAAGTGGCAGAGCTGAGATTTGAACCCAGGTTTCTTCTGATAGTACACAGTCTCCTGCTTTTAAAGGGTTACATCAGATATTGTAGACACCCTAGATGTGGATGTGGAGAGGATGTTTAGGCATCAACATCTGCTACTCAAGACATTGTCATAGTCAGGCTGCTGGCTAGAAGCAGGTTTCCCTGTCATCTCCAGCCCAGGTTCTCCTAATTGGAATCATTCCCACTAGTCTCACTCTTAGCCACATTCACATTTCCTCTCCCCCTCCCCTTACCAACAGGCTTCCTCCTCTCCACTAGAGGGAAAAGGGAATGCAGTGCCCCATCTCTATGCTTATGTCAGTTGGTCAGTAAGTGCCAATTCTCTATTGTGCACAGTGCTAAGTATTGGGGCCCAGAAAAAGGCAAAAAAGAGTTTACAATTCAATAAAAAGTCAGTGAACAAACAATATATGTTCTGTCAAATATCTAGGGAAACACACAGAGAGATGAGAAAGACAATTTCCAAGGGCTGGCATACGACTTCTGTTTTGGGCCAACCTACTCCCTGGTTTTGTGTGCCTCCAGGTTGCTAAATGACATCCAGGATCACAGAGTGCCAAAGCTGGGAAGGGTCTTAAAAATCACCTAGTTCAGCTCCCCTCTTTTTCAGAGAAGGAAACATGGAGAAGTGGTTTGAGCAAGCTCTCACAGTGTTAAGGGTCTCTGTCGGCCTCTTGGTCCCAGTGCCATGCTCTTTGACCAGCCCTGCTCAGAAGGCCTGCTTTGTCCTTACCTTTGTTTGTTTCACTGTCTCTAATAAGGAATGCACCAGTCTTGTTGACAGGAGCCAGGAGCGTCCTCTCAGCATCTCTCCGGCTAATTGTTTTGAAAAACCACCTGGAAAGAGAAAGGGGAAGGAGAGGATCCAGCAAAGAGGAGCACAGTTTTTCAGGGCTCTTCTCATTGTACCTCATGCTTTGGTGCTTCTCCCATAGCTACGTCCTATATACTCAAGAGCGAAGGGGGAAAAATCCCACAAAACTCACAAAATCTCTATTCATGAGTCTATGTAATACTTTCCTGCCTCCTGGGATAATATCAGTCCTTGAAACTAACTAAAATATAGTCACAACTTGATTTGAGAAGACATTCCATGTACAGGAACTTTGTCAACTTGGAGGCACTTTAAGGCAGGGACTGCTTTGGGCTAGAGCTATATGTCTGCCTTCTGAGGAGTGCGTGTGTGTGTGTGTGTGTGTGTGTATGCATACCTATATATGTTGGCAGAACACATATATGTATATTAGCACTCTTAGTAGCTGTGAGCTCCTTGAGTTGCTTGAGACAAGAGGTTAAGTGTTTGCCCAGAGTCACACAACCAGTAGATGGACTTGAACACAAGCCTTGTTGATTCCAAGACATCTACTACATCACATATCAGACATTCAGTAAATCATCACTGAACTTAATTAAACCAAACCTTTATTGCTCAGATTTAAAATTCTGCCAATATCTGCCTTTGGTACTATGACTGGCACAAGTTATACTTAATATATGCTGGTTATTGATCTGACTTCTCCCACATCGGAAAATGTGCTACCTGAACATTCTGGTGTATACACTACCAAACCAGTAGGATTTTTAACTAGAAGAGGCCTGAGAGAGGAAATTAGGGTTCCAGCTTGAACTCAGGCTTTCCCTCACTTTGAATCTGTTCCTTCATCTACTACATCATGCTACTCCAAGGGCAGCAAGGTAGTGCAGTGCTGGGCCTGGAGGGAGGAAGACCTGAGTTCAAATATGACTTCAGACACTTTCCAAGTCACTTAAGCCTCTTTTGCCTCATTCCTTCATCTGTAAAATGATCTGGAGAGGAAAATGGCGAACCATTCCAGCATCTTTGCCAAAAAAAACCCCGAGTGTCACAGAGTCACACGTGACTGAAAAACAATAACTGCTATTTTTTTCTAGGCAAGGATAAGAATTCAAATTCCATGAAAATGACTGTTCTAATAAGGAACTGTCTTATAAAGCCCCAGGGAGCTTTACTATGACAAGACAGTCTCATAGCCTCACACCCTAAGTTATGTCCTGAATTTTCACAAGACCTATCTTTGTTCAGGAAGGAAGGGGGAAGGGTCAGTTCTCATTCTGTACAGCTGGGCAGAGCAAGGTCACTTATTGAAGATCACAGTGAACCATTATTGCAATCAAGATGGTAAAAAACCAAACAAACCAAACACCCAAAATCCAAATGGTCAAGCTAATGGCTCCCAATTTTTCCATTTAGCATCCTTGATACCCCACAAATGTAAGACTGTGCTAGTATTAGTATTAAAGTGCACCTACTTTTCAATTTCCAGACTCTCTACTCGAGCAACAAAGTTGCTAGGGACATAACCTTCCCTTCCAGTGACAAGCGATCTGGCCAACCACCAGTCTCCATTTCTGAGAGTAGAAAAAGAAAAAACACAAATATAATAAAAGTCCTATGTTCAGGGCTTTCCTATGAGGGAGCTCAAAGCACTTTAGGAACATGATCTCAGCTCTAAGAGACAGGGAGAAATAGAAGAGGTATGACAGAATCATGAACAGGCTTTAAATATCCCTATTATTTCTGATTTACTGAGGGGTAGGACATGCTGACAATTACACATATATGTTTGATACTTTTCTGCTCACCTGTTAATGAACAATATTCATGGAAAACTTGATCCTGATAGGAGAAAGGGAAAGAACTGAGGAGGAGGAGCTAACCAGCCCCATGTATAGGACCTGCTCTGCTGCAAGGTTAGGGCTTGAAGGCCAGACTTCCAGAACAGTAGTCAGATGCAGTTTGGTTTTCAGATGCAGTAAAATATGAGGAGGAAGCAATGCCGCTTAGAGGGAAGGGTTGCTGGATTTGAGTCAGAGGAAGGCTCTTCCACTCACTAGTTATGTGACTGGGGAATGCTTCTTTCCAAGACATCAGTTTCTCTCACTAACAAAATGAGGAGGCTAAACTTGACCTCTCAGGTCCTTTCTCGGTCTAAGATTTATGATTCTAAAGTTTCAAGTGCAGTAAAATGTTATTTACTTTCCTTCTTAGAAACTTGGTTAAAATGACATAATCAATCAAGTGACTCTATATATGAAGAAGTAGCAGCAGAGTACAGTGAGGAAAATACTGAATTTGGAGTCAGGATTTGGGCACAGTGGATAGAGCACTGAGCCTTGAGTCAGAAAGACTCATCTTCCTGAGTTCAAATCTGGCCTCAAACATTTACTAGCTGGGTGGCCCTGGGCAAATCATTTAACCCTATTTGCCTTAGTTTCCTCATCTGTAAAATGAGCTGGACAAGGAAATGGAAAACCACTCTAATATCTTTGCCAAGAAAACCCCAAATGGGGTCATGAAGAGTCAGACACAACTGCACAACAAAATCTGGGTTTGAACACTCACCCTGCCTCTCACTATCTACGTGATCTGAGGCATGTACTACTCTGCTCCAGTTTCCTCTTTTGTAAAATGCTGGGGTTGTACTAGATGATCTCTGAAGTTCCTTTTAGTTCTATTTTTTAACCATAGAAGTTGACAGATTACCTTTTGCATTGGTAAGAAGTAAAAGAGCAAATAAATGAGCAAAAAGGTCAGATTGTTTTATTTTTATTTTTTAAAAAGTTAAATTTATTGACATACAATAAAACATGCAATCTTTTACATTTTTACTTTTAATTTGTAGGTCAAATTGTTTTATAAAGCAAAAGAGGTTCTGTACAAACCAGACATGTCTGTGACACATTTTTGGGGAATCATTCATGAATATATGTGAGGCAGAAACTTCTGGCCTGATTCCAGATAATTAGAGCAAAACCATGGGGAATGTGGGAGAGCTGTCTCAGGAGCTCACCAAATACAAGCATGTCAGGCTAAGTGAGTAGTCTTATAGTATATGGGATGTATACAATGGTAAATGATAAAGCACTCTGGAGCTGACCTTAACACAACATGGATGTTGCCTCTATAATATCCAGGCTTTTTATTCTCACCTAAAATGGATGTGGAGAAAAAATAATAACCAAGTTCGTTTGGAAAAGCAAAAAGGTCAGGAGCTTCAAAGAAACCAGGAAAAAAAGATGTAAAGGAAATATCAGACATTAAGCTATGTTATAAGGAAGAGCATTGTTGAAATGTAAAAAGGATAATTTTGATTATTTTAGGTTAAAAATTTTTGTGTAAATAAAACCTATGTAGCCAAGACTACAAGGAATACAGAAAATTGGGGGAAAACTTTTATAGACAATCTCTCAGACAGGATGTGGTTGGGTCAGAATACTGCTATGATGTAGGAAATGATGAGCTAGTTGATTTAGAAAAACATGGAAAGACTTGGACCCATGAAGGAAGATGCTATCTACTTTCAGAGAAACAGATGATGGGTAGAAATAAATATAGTATGCTCTTATATATGTAAAAGTATGAGTGTATGTAAATGTATGAGTGGATAGGTGTACATATGTGTAAATCTATATCTAAGTATATGTATATGTTTCCATGTTTATTTATGGCCTTCTTTAGGATGGGGTGGGAGAGGGAAAGGAAAAAATAGTAAAAAGAGCATAGCAGGGAACCAAAAAAAAAAAAAAAAAAACTCCAACAAGGAAACAAAGAGAAGCTGGGCAGGTCTGAAAACAATGTGTGACATTTATTATATAGGTTTTCTTGAAATGGAAACTTATTGTTTTATATTGAATCCTTTCTTATAGTCTGCTATGTGCATGGCAGTGTTTTTTTTTCTTTTCTTATTTTGTATTTAAGTTTAAAATAAAAAAAAATACAAAAAAAGTGGATGAGGAACAAGGAGAAAATTCAAGCAAGATGGCAGAAATGAGTGAATGAAAACCAATTGCCCAGGAAGTCTCAGGAAGATGAAATTTTGTTTTGCTCTGGAGGACAAATGGTGAAATATTTGTACGACATTGGAGGAATATCTCCCACTCCTTAACTCCCTCCCCTCTGCAAAGGTAGGGTAGGTCAGTAAGAGATTCTCTGTGTGGAATGGCACTCTGAGAAACATACTTTATCAAAATTTGCAGCTTTTCTCCCCTCACCACCTTCAGGTCTCGATCATTCACAGCTTCATAATCCCACAAGGCAACCACATAGTGCTTTTCTGCAATAAAGAAGAAAAAATAGCAGCTCTCCGGTGTTTCTGGAGCTACAGCAGTAAGACAGAGTGAGCCAACAGATATGAGAAAAATCAGGAAAAGGGGCTTATAAATATTGTCATGGTCAGGATTATGCTCAGGAGAACTCTTTCAGAGTTGTGATAAGGATGCAAAGAGTCTTCAACTAGCCTAGGGTGATTAGAGTTTTTTCCCAGAGTGCTGAATTTATAGGTTGATGAAATTATTTGCATTCTTTCAACAGAAAAAAAAATTACAGAGTTAAACACCTAGATAGCCTCTTTCCCCCCAAAGCAAAAAATACAAACAAAAAGTTCCTAAATGGCTTGCTTCCTTCCCCACGCCTGGGGCATATCAACTGAGCTCCAATCTGGTGTGGTCTCCCCTTGCTCCCTTTACACCCCACTTCAGAACTGGCCTTGCTGTGTCCAAAGGCTCTCTCTCCTTTGAATTTCCTAGTTTGCCTCAAAATTGTACCTTGCTTTGTACCCTGTGCTACCTATTCTACCAGACCTATTAAGAAGTTTCTGCACCTGACATACACCTCGTCTCTAATTTTGGCTGGCACAAATTTGGACAACTCCATGAGTTTTGGCCCCTGATTCATGTTTTCCCCTAATGTACTTACTATCTCTCAGTCTGTGATGTGCTGCCCTCTTCTAGAGAAACCCAACCTCTCTGGAATACATATTTCCCACTGTAGGAACTGGATTATACCCATTCTGATCTTCCCCTATGAGAACCAGAAAGTCCTGGAAAACTGGTTTTCCTTGGCCTTAGAATAATGTCTCTTCTCCAAATAAATCAGAAATCCTACAATAAGAATTTGTATTGAGTGCTCAGTGTCTTGGTTATAAATGGAACCTTAGGAAGTGTAAGGGATCTGGGTTGAGGCAAGCAATTGGACCCAGATTATTCTCTTCCTCTAATGCTGAGTGCCAAAAAAAGAGATAGAACAACACAGTAACATGGTGACCCAAGCTACAAAAACCAAGACTCTTACCTTGATCAGGACTTGGAACAGGGGTTGGTGTAGTAATGTGATTGAAGACGACCTTTGATAGAAACAAAAAGCCCAACAGTTTAATTCACTTTCAGCAGCTTGAGCAAGCATTTATTAGGTATTCATCATGTTTCAGGCCCTGTGCTAAGCACTGAGGATACAAAGAAAGACAAAAACAGTTCTATCCCTCAAGGACCTCACATTCTAAAGGATAAAACACATGTACAAGGTACATACAAGATATATACAAAGTAGATGGACAGTGATCTGACAGGGCAGGGCACTAGCTACTTGGAAAATCAGCAAAAGACTGCTACAAAAGCTGGATTCTGAGCTGAGTCACAGAATCTAAGTAGTAAAGGTGAGAAAGGGAGAACATTCTAGGCTTGTGAGACAGTACAAAGGCATGGAAGCTGAAGATGGAATTTTGTTTTGCTTTGTTTTTGTGAGGAACACAAGTAGTTAAGTTCAATAACTATGAGTTAGATTTTCTCTATGCCTCAGTTACACCTTGGCAGCAAGAAACACATCATAAAGATAAATGCCACCAACAAAAGTACAGTAGAAGGAAATCAATTCTGTAGTCAGAGGTTCAGGATTTAAATCTTGCTTCTGGGACCTTGGGCAAAGCATATAGCCTACCTGAGTCTCAGTTTTCTAAAATGAGCAGGCTAGACTATATGTCCCTTCCAGCCCTAGATCTATGAGTCTACAAGAGTGAAAATGAAAGACATGAAATAGCAAACCATGAAAATAATAGTTGCCGTTTATATTATATCTCCTGCCCCGATGTCACCTGTTAATCCTCATGGTTGTTTGGAGACGATCCTGAGATCTTCAAGGCTCTTCTATTCACAGGCTCTAACAGATCCTACTAAGCTAAAATGGTTTTAAGTAAGGAATGGATGGCGTCTTTTATGTCTATCTTCTAAACACCATCCTAGCTCTATGTGCAAAGGTTCTCTACTAAACCAGCGGATGAATTTTTTTTTGGCCACAGAAATTCATGGGGACTGTCTATAAGGTACAGATAATTTTTGGTCTGTATCAATGGAGAAAGAAACCATACTAAAGTAATTACTGATCTTTGGAGTATGGAAGTAATGGTAGGTATATACGTACATATACATGTATATAGAGACATACATATGAATATGTATGCATATGTATATATACATATATACTTATATATTTATGGATTGTTGAAGACATAATATGGAAGTAATACTAGGTATAGATGTGTATATATGTATGCATAATATATATGCAATGGCAGTTATGTGTATATGCATACATACATACACATTCTGCCATTTCTTCCATATTATACTTTCAAGGAGTCATAAATGTTTAAGTATATATGTACATATATCTATACTTTCTCTATATACACCTATATATCTGCCATTGTTTCTATACTATGCTTCCAAAGATCCACAAATATCTATACATACTATATATACATACATATATATTCACATATAAATATACCTGCTCCTGGGAATACCCCTAAAAGGAGGGAGAAAGATCTTTGGTGTTACTAAGAAATTCCAGTGAGTATCACCCTAGGGTTGGAGACATCTACCCTTCCTCCATCTCTCAGCTTCTGACTTAGACTTGAAAGTCAGGAGATAGCTAGCTCACTCACCACTGGAGGCAGAGGTGGAGGAGGTTTATTTGGGAAGGCGATTGGAGGCTCCTTCTCAAAATTCCACCAATTCTTTCCTTTCTCCTTAGCCAGTTTTTTGCTGCTTATTACTCCCATCCTGTTATGATGAAAGGGCAGATAACAAAAATGTTAGTCTACTGGAGCGGATGCTCAGTATTTCTGTCCACAGGTGCTACTAACCTCCCCCAAATATCATCCACTTAAGATGTAGCACTGAGTTGGGAGGGATTCTGTAGGCCAAGATTCAAATCCTGGCTCCATCTCTTTTAAGACCAGGGAGAACTGAGATTCAAAGAGGGAGAGAGACTTACCTGATGTCACATAGAAAAGTTAGAAAGAAGAATCAGGAATTCACTTGGAAATCATTGAGTCACACTGTGTCTGGGGTTGGCAAAATGCTTTCCAATATAAAATCTTTGAAAGGAGACTCCATAATTTATGGGAAGAGCATTTAATACTGAACTTGGAGTCAAGACAACAGGGTTGTAGTCCTTGACTCTTCCACTGAGTGGCTATAAAACATTGGACAAGTCACCATCTTTGGGCCTCGATTTTCTCTTTTGTAAATTGAGAAGATTGTATCTAGCAAGGATTCTCACTCTTCTAAATCTCTTATCCTAGGAACCACAAAAAAACTCTTTTATTTTTTAATCACTTT
This sequence comes from Bettongia penicillata ogilbyi, assembly GCA_023548195.1. Classification (NCBI taxonomy): domain Eukaryota; kingdom Metazoa; phylum Chordata; class Mammalia; order Diprotodontia; family Potoroidae; genus Bettongia; species Bettongia penicillata. Next base: position 1,950,906 of record JAJHZJ010000574.1, on the reverse strand, counting down.
CATTATTTGTGCTTTTGAGTATACTCAAGGTGCTCTCTTTTTTTTTTAAAGGGTAAAGGTGGTTGAAACTCACTTCACCCAGATTACACATGTTCATTTAAGACTAGGATGATTGTGTATATTGGAGAGAATAATACAGTCATTCAATATATGTTTACTCTTTGAGAACTTTGAAATAAACACACAATATAATCTCACCTATCCCCAAACCACAACCTTGAAGCTAGATCCAAAGGCCAAGGATTATTATCTTTACTTCACAGACAGGCTTATGGAGATAGAAAGAGTCAGTCAGAAAGCACTAATGGAGTACATTGTGTAAAGAGGAATGTAATATCGAAAAATTTATATTGTTTGCATTTATAAATACTGCTACTACTACTATCACCCCCACCACCCCCACCACATTATCTCTTAATATGACTATTATCTTGATTTTCGAAACACCTTTCATTCTCACAACAACCTTAGGGGGTAGCTGCTATTATTATTTCCATTTTACAGATGAAGAAACTGAGGTTAAAATGCACTAAATGACTTATCCAAGGTTATTCAGCTAGTATATGTCAAAGGTAGAATTCAAACCCAGGTCTCTCCTAGCTCTAGGACCAGCATTCTTTACACTTAAACTTGTCTGCCTCTGATGAACAGGAGACTCACTACCTTACAAAAGCAGCCCATTCCATTTCACAGGCCAAGAGTTCTGAAGTGGGCATGTTCTTCAGTAATAGGAAGGCTTGGGTATAGAACTTTAGAGGAGCAGCCAAATAGCAGAACCTGCAAAAATAGTCATTTCTGCATTATCCATTTCTCTTTCACTCTCTGCCTCCTGTCCTGAGTTCCTGGCTCATAGTTCCTTAGCTCACGATATAGAGCCAGATCTAGTCTAATGCTTTCATTTTATAGATGAAAAAAGTGAGGTCTAGAGAAATTAAGTGACTTGCCCAAAGGCACGTGGGTGATTAATTGGGACTTGGCCTTCTGACTTCAAATTTTTTGTTCTTTCCTTTGAAGCACCCTTGGTACCTAGGGCTAAAAAGGACCGTAACAAGCCGAGTGCATCTAGGCTTTTTAAAGTTCCGAGTTCAGTGCTCTGCCACAAAGTAGTGATATGACCTAGGACACATTAGATGGCATCCCTGTGTATTATCCGCATCTGTAGAATGAGGATAATTCTACTTGATAGTACTCACTTCACAGGCTTGGTGTAGGAAAGTGCTTTGAGGCCGACAAATCTTACAGACAAGTGGATTGTCATTGATGCTATGACTATACTAGGCTTCCAATCCTTAAAAGGAGATGGCCAACACCTAACTTCCCCTAAAATAAATGATATATATCTCTGCTCAGTTGTTTTCAGTCATGTCTGACTCTCAATGCCTTTTCCTTCTCTGGCTCATTTTACAGATGAGGAAACTGAGGCAAGCAGGGTTAAGTGGCTTGCCCAGGGTTACGAAGGTAGTAAGTGTTTGAGGCCAGATTCAAACCCAGGAAGATGAGTCTTCCTGACTCCAGGCCCAGCATTCTATCCATTAGTACTTACAGTGAGATTGTTTAATTGCATAGATAGTGAATGAAAAGATCTAATATTATCAATTGTGTAGTACAGATAATGTATTTTGTTGTTCTTGTCTGTAAGTGATATTGAAATTCTAAGAAGATAGTAGTAATTGAAGGCTGGACTAGTCAGGGAATCCACCCTCACTTACCCACCCCATTCCTGCCCCCATCCAGGTCATGAAGAAGGCCTCAGAGATGAGGATAAGACTTCTGATAGGCAGAGACAGTAGGATCAAGTTTCTGGGAGGCAGCACAGTATAAAGATAATATGAGGGATGTGTCTAGGGCCATGGTGAGCTATGAGTAAAATAGATACTAGAACCAGTACTGGACACTCATCATATGCAGCCTAGATGATCATTCGGTTTCTGTGAACCTTAGTGAAATCCAGGTAGCTACAAGGAATTCTGAGCAGAGGTAGCCAGCGCTGGTGAGAGTGGTCACTTAATTAGGCATGCCCTTGGAATGTAGGTCACCATCTTCCTCATGCATGTTGTTGCCATCAATTCTACTGACTCCATACATCAACAATCAGTCTAATAGCAAGTGGGATAAAATGGAGATTCATGGTTTCATGTAGAATCCTTTTTTATGTTCTTCTGTGTATATAGAAATGCTTTTTTATATTTAAATTAAGAATAAAATATGAAAAATCAATCAGATCAAAAAGCATTTGTTAAACACTTACTATATGTTCTAGGTATACCTGTGTATATCCTAGGTAAGGAGGATACAAATGCAAAGAATGGGACAGTTTTGACTCTGAAGAAATTTACTTTCTAATATCATGGTCATCATAAATATTCTGATGACCAGAAGCTCAGTGAGGGCATGGATTATGGTTTTGGTTTTTTTTTGTCCAAGAATAGTGCACTGCATATAATAGGTAATTTATAAATGTTTGTGGAATAAATTATGTCTCTTTGATTCATAGAGAATTTTTTTTAGTGAGTATAATGCCCCATGATGAAAAAAACAGCAACTACCGAGCAGTCATAGCAGTTCTAGTTCTCCTGCTTCTTTATATTTTATCAGTTTCAGATTGGGTGGTACCAGGAAACAAAAATAGATCGAAAAAACAACAAGGTTGCCTCCCAAATTTTTTAAATTTTCATAGTTTAAACCAAGTTAATAATAACTTCTCACAGTAAAAATCACATTTTATCTGCATCAAAATGCATCAACTCATTTGGTCCCACTCACTGTGGGTGTTCCCCAAGGCTCTGTCCTGAATCCTATTCTCTTCTTTATATTATTTCATTTGGTAAATTCATTAGCTTCCATGTGTCTAATTATCTTTTCTTTCACTTTCAATCTCTCTTGATATATATTAAAATATTATATAATTATATTATGTCTTATTATATATTGAGACAGGATTTTATACACACACATATATACGTACAAACACACATTATATGTACACATGCATATGCATACACACATACATATACACACATGCATATGTATGCACGTGCATGTACACATACACATATAATGTATGTATATATATATTTATATGTAAAATCATCCTTCTAATTACCCAGACTTGTAATTTCAGTATCCCCCTCACCCCCCATATCCAATTTGTTGTAAAATCTAGCTCGTTCTACCTTCATAAAGCCTTTCATTTCTTTCTCCTTCATTAATATAGATTTTCACCACTTCCTTATCTAAACTACTGCAATAAGCCTTCTAGCTAGCCTTCCCCCACCAAGCCTTCCCACTCTACTCCATCCTCTACTCAGCTGCCAAAGTGATTTTCTGAATAGTACGTCTGACCGTGTCACCCTTTCTGTATTCAGTAAACTCCGGCGTTTCCCTAATACTTGGGAGATAAAATATAAAATCTTCCCTTCATCAATTAAAACTATTCACAACCTGGCCCCTTCCTACCTTTCTAGCCTTCTTGCACTTCTCCCAATGTATTCTCTGCCCCTGCTCCTCACTTGGAGATTACCTCCTATCTACTCTGTATGTATCTTGTACATGCATAGTAGCAACGGTTGTTTTTACATAGTTTTTTACATGTCAGCTTCCTCATTAAAAAGCGAGCTCCTTTGAGGGCAAGGATAGTGGTTTGGTTTTTGTTGTTTTTGGTTTTTTTGCCTTCATTTGCATCTTTAGCATTTAGTACAGTGCCTGAAACACAGTATTACTTAATAAATGCTTGTTGACTGACTGATCCCCATGACTGTCATAGGGAGGCAGAGAGTACAAGATAATTATCTCTATTCGACAGATGATTGAACTGAGACTTAGAGAAGTGAATAACTTGCCCATTATACCAGTTGGTAACCTGTATAACCCAAATCCAAGACTTTGGGCTTTGAGTACTTAGCTGTTGTCTCTACAGCATCCTCCTCTATTGTAAATCCTATCTCACCCACACCCGACCCCCACAACACACACAGCAGCTCTTTTACCCTTAGCTTTCAGACTATAGCTAGCATCTGCTCAACATGATACAATGGCGAATATGAGAGACAGAGCTGTTTGGTGTCCCCATCCTAGCCTTCACTGGGAGGAGGAAGATCAGCATTCACCCAGGGTGCTAGACGAAGAGCCAGAAAAATGGTATTTGGGATGGAGGGGTTGGGGGAAGGGTGCAGCTACTAGGAAATGTGTGAGTCACCAACCTGTATGCTTCTTGAAGCTCTGCATCTCTTTTTAGCAACTGATATTTCCATAATACTTTGTGGTTTACAAATTGCTCTACATTACCTCACTTGATCATCACCTCAGCCCTGTGGGGGAGAGTATACCTTCATTACTTATCCATAAAATGGGAGCTATAACATCCACAGTTAGGGGTTAGGTCAGGGGTGGGGAACCTGTGGCCCTCAGATTACATGTGATCCTCAAGGTCCTCAAGTGCTGCCTTTGGTTGAATCCAAACTTCCTCTGAATCAAGGGGCCACACTTGAGGAAGTTTGGATTCAGTCAAAGGGCCTCACTTAAGGACTTATGACCTCCAGGACACCTCACCTCTGGGTTAGGTGATAGAGTCAGATCCATGAAATCCAATCATGTATCCATTGGTGTGCCCTCTCCTTTAAATCAATTGCCCTAAGCAACTGCACATATTACTGAGAAGAGTGTTGAGGGAGATAAAGAGAAAAGTAGCAATGACCTGTTCCAGTTTAGTTGGGAGAATGGAGCACAGAAATGGAAAGGGATGCCAAAGATGCCTTAGAGAGTCCACTGGAGTTTCTTCCTGGATGTTCCTAGGCCTTTGAGGCTATGGGGAACAGGGAATGAAGAATGAAGGCACTAGCATGTTCATCAGAGTCTTTAGGGGTACCAGGCAGTAAAGATAGGGTGGGTGTATCATTACATGGGCCAGTGAAATTTTGGTAGGGAGTAGTCTGCAGTGAGATAATATGTCATGAATGTAGGCAGAGAAGACCCAGTGAGGATGGAATGCAAATGCAACTGTAGACCTTTCTCTCCTTGCATAATGAATGGGGGGAGGGGGTTATCCATAGTTGTCTCTATTGGGCCCAGGGTTGAGGTTTGAGCTGCTTCAGAGCTAGAACATGAGGTGCACTAGTAGAGGAAAAACACGTGATGCTAAAGTTATGGTCAGTGCCAGCCTAGATATGTCCTTCTTAATAGGAGGGCCTGAGCTCCATGTCCTAGAGCAGAACTGCCCAGCAGCATTCTGTCCTCAAGTACTTAACAATTTAGTAGGGAGACAAGACTCAGATACATACTATTCTGATACAAGATTGCATATTCCAAGTACTTTGACAAATCTAAGGAAGAAAGGATGACATTCAAAGGATTAAGCTGTTTCATGGTCCCCCAGGTCAAATCTCTGGAAGGTGTGGGGGTTGAGGGAGACTTCAAGGAGGAGATAGATTTGGGTTGGACCTTAAATGATGGGTACAATTTCAACAGGCAGAGATGAGGAAAGAGGGAGGTCATTCTAGGGATAGGAGAAGAAAGTACTTTTTCACATGATCCTCTTTATCCTATAGGTAAAAACCTCTCATTTTGATAGTAAATTGAGAGTAAATTCAACAACACCCATTGGAAAGAAAACAATAGAAAGGATGAACAGTTTGTATATGGTACAGATGGAGTGGACAGGAGGAGGAATTTGAACAGTCTCTCCTTAAATGGGCTAGAAATTCCCAGTCAGTTCACTTCAAACCCAGCCTCCCATTTGCATTCTTTCTAGTACTAAGAACCAAAAAAGTGTCTCTGGAGTCAACAACTGCATAGTATAAAATGAAGGATGGTGACAGAGAAGGCAGGTAAAAGTGAGTACTGGAGAGATGTTTGAAATGGAGGAAGGAGTTGTCCATGGGTGGGGCATTAAGAGAAAACTGGATTTCAAGATTCAAAGAATATTAGTACTAGAAGAGGGCTTAGGGAAAGTCTAGTTCAACTATCTCATTTAACAGGAGATTTTAAAAAGGTTAAATGACTTGTCCAGGGTCACATACCAATATGGCAGAACTGAGACTAGAACCTGTTTCCAAACTCCAAGGCAAACATTCTTTTCACAATTCTAAGGAAGGAAACCTTAGGTTTACTTTCTGAGATGGAGGAAGAAGTTGGGTCAGATCCTGTCAGTCAGGCATGCTCAGGTCTTTGTGTGTCTTAGACAAGGTTTACAAATTACAGACTCTGGTCTACTCATCGGCCTTAATTGTATTAGAAGAGACTTGGATTACGAACCAAAACAAACTACCATGGACCATAGAGAACAGAAGTTCTAACATTAAAAATGTACATTCCTTCTGCCTTGTCTTGGAGAGTTAAGGGACTTAGGCTTAGAATGCCATATATGCTGTCAGATACGGTAGCTTTGGTAGACTAAGGGGTAAGGGCAGTGGCTTATCCACAAATAACTATGATGTAAAAAAATGAAAAGTGTCATTAAACTTTTAAAAAACTACATTTATAGAACGAGATGTCCTTTTGGTTATGTCTTCCTCAGATACTTATTAACTCTGTGATCCTTGACAAGGCACTTAATATCTCTTGAATCTCAGTTTCTCCATTTATAAAATGAAGATACTAGATTTGATGATCCCTAAGGTTCCCCCAAATCTATGATCCTACATCCTATGATTATCTGATCATACCCTACCCCTCATCCCATTCCCACCTGGTGCTGTGCCTAAAGAAAAGAAATTCTGAACCATCTTATGTTTTCCACAAAGAATGTGTTAATGATGGGAGAAGCTATGGTACGATAAAAGGCACAATTTTTTGAACCTTAATGTTGTTTATTTTGCAAATGTAATTTTTTGCTGTGTTCTTACTGTCTTTGTTTATTCACAAGCTTTGAATGGATAAGAACCAGGAATAATGGGGAGTGTGTATGTTGTTTAGTCTAAAATGTGAAGATGAATGACCCTCAATGCTTGAAATGCTCTCCACTATACTGCAGAAGTCCTTGGGGAACTGTGGTTAGAGAAGCATTCCTTTTTGGTCTGCCCACAGAATCACAGAGTGTCCAGGGTTGCAAGAGACCTCAGTGGTTACCTAGTCTAACTAATATCCCTAAAAGAATCCCAATGATGACATACTTCACCCATGATTATCTAGCTTATGCCTGGAGACCTCCAGTAAGGGGGAACCTCCTACCCATCAAAGCAGCCCGTTCTCTTTGGAGTAACTCTCAATTGTCTATTTTTAACATCAAGCCTACACTTGCATTTTTCCATTTTTACCTGCTGCTCATGATTCTACCCTATCTGTTGTGACGAATACAGCAAAGACAGTGAAAGATTACTGACCACATGCCAAGACTACTCTTCAGTTTCAGAGGTTCTTTTTCTCTCAGGCAACGACAGAGAAGTCAATCAGTAGCTTGGGGCCCCTTTAGAAAACATTACGCTTGGTTGCATGAAAACACAGTAACTGAAGCATTAGAAGGTTGTTCTTCAGATGCACCATTAGGCACGTAATCACTGTGTGCGTATTTTGAAATCTGTCCCTGTGGTGGAGGTTTAGAACTGGTAGGAACCTTAGAGCTCATTGAGTTCAAACTCTTTAGTAGAAACAGCATGATAGGGTGGGAAGGTCACTGGTTTAGGATATAGGTCCAAGTCTGCCTCTGGTGCTTACTACCTGTGTGATGCTGTGCTCTACATTTCAGTGTTCTCATATGTAAAATAAAGGGACTGCCTTAAGTGGCTTCCAATGTCACTTTTAGCTCTAATCTTAAATATAATATAAAATACCTCTTTTTATAGAGGAGGGAATTGAGACTGAAAATTTCCCACACTGCACAGCAAATTAGTGAATTTAGTTTCTTAAGGAATTATGTTGTATTAAGAAAATTCAAGCTCATCTAAAATCAAGGTAGAAAAACATTTAATTTGTTAAGTTTCCCTCTTATTCCATAGGCAAATGGCCTTCCTCATGACTATGCTAAGTCTATTCCTAAGGCCAAGGCTACTTGGTCCATAAGCCCCAGGACTAAAATATAATCAAATGAAGGTTTAATAATAATAATTTAATGATAGCCATCATCAATAAGATCAGAAAACTTGGTACCTTACCAGGCTAATGAACCTCCCAAGATATCCCTTTTCCTCTGCGCTATGTACTTTATGTCTCTGACTCTTCAGACTATATTCCTTGTTATTGCTGCAGGTGAGAATTTGCACTACGACTCACTGAAGAACTCTAAGAATGCTTCACTCTCTGTTAGACTGTGAGCTCCATTTCTCCAGTGCCCACCATAGGACCCTCCCTGCACACTGCCCATGCATAATCAGTGCTTGTGGAATTGGAATGTGGAATGGAACCAATTCTATTCTTGAGAATTCCTGGTTCATTTGGCAAGTAATCCTTAATTCTTATAATGAGATTTGAATCAAAGTGCTCCATCTATCTGACTGTATCAGAGGCATCAAACACCCTACCCATGGGCTGTATGCCTCCACAGTACTTCTGATGCCAAATAAGATTAAAATGTAATTGGAATGACTCTTACGGAGAGGGAAGGGGAAGGAGATTGGGGATACTACGATAATGTAAGAAAAAATCAACAAAAAGTTTAAAAAATTAATTGGGAAATATTTAATTGAATAAATAAAAAATACAATAAAACATAGATAACAGGGTTAGTGGCTTTGTTTTCATTTGAATTTGACCCAAGTGAACTACACCAAGAATAAATTTGATGATATAGATCATCAGGAGACTTCCTATCTGGTCTATTTTTTGTCTCTTCCTTATTTTCATAAAAATTTCATATATTATATTCAATTAATAAGCATTTATTTTCTTCTTCCTTCCCACCTCATTGGGAGCAAAAAAGAAAAAAAAAAGAAAAAACCTTATAAAAAACATGAATAGTCAGGAAAACAAATCACCACATTGGCCATGTCCTACAATGTAGATCTCATTTTACACCATGAGTTAATAATCTTCCAGGAAGTGGGAAGCATTCTTCATCATTGGAATAGTGTTTGGTCATTGTATTGGTCAGAGTTCTGAAGTGTTTCAAAGTTGTTTGTCTCTACAAGGTTATTGCTGTTGTAGAAAGTGTTTTCTTGGTTCTGCTCATTTCATCCTGGATCACTTTACACAAATCTTCCTAGGTTTCTCTAAAAACATCTTTTATCCATGTGTGCAACATAATATTCATTACATTTATAAACTATAATTTGTTCAGCCATTACCCAATTCATGCCCAATTCCTTAGTGTATAGTCCTCTGCTACTACAAAAAGAGCTGCTGTCAATGTTTTGTAGAGTGGGTGTTTTTCCTCTTTCTTTGATATCTTTGGGGTATAAGGTCATTGCTCAAAAGATGAACAGTTTAGAAATTTTTTAGGCATAATTGAAAATTGCTTCCCAGAATGGTTGGATCATTCTACAGCTCCGCGAAAAGTAAATTAATGTTCTCTACATTTGTCCTTTTCCTTTTTTTGTCAACTGTTAATTTGATAGTGTGAGGCAAAAACTCAGTTGCTTTAATTTATGCTACTCTGATTATTAGTGATTTGGAGTATTTTTTCCCCTTATGACTATCTATCTATCTATCTATCTATCTATCTATCTATCTATCTATCTAGTTTGAATTTCTTTCTCTGAATTGTGAAGTTGTATCTCCCTAGAAGGTGGTGTTAGAGGCTGGACTTGCCAGTGATCTGGGGGGACTTTGCTATTTCCAGGGTTCTTTGTTTCAGGCTCTTGGGAGAGATAATGGTCACATGGTGATGGTATTCCAAATATTAACACTTGCTTTTATATCATTTATTTCATATCTCCTTTTCTTGTCATATAACTCTTTGTTGTTATCTTTTCTACAACTTCTTTTTTCCGCATTTGGTCTGTTAGTAGTAGTATAACTTATTTTTGTCTACAAAGGATCTCCATGTTGCTCTTTGAGTAATGTATAATTTTGGTTCCAAGGAAATCATGGTAGTCTATGATTGGCAGCCATATTATATCATAAAAAGTATATTTATGTTAAAAAAACATTCCTTATTTGTTTCAAGGAGAAGATTGGGGTCACTGAATATCCAGAACAATTTCACAAACATAATTTAGTCTGCTTTCTTCCTCCTATTCAATTCTGGGCTCAGTCCATTGACCATTAGCAGTGTTTGTCTTAGATCTGTGCTCTGATAGACTAGCTCTATGGGATATTCATGTAACTACACGTCATCAACCTGATAATAGGGATTCTTCACTCCCTTTGTGTGTGTGTATGTGTGTGTGTGTGGGTGAGTGTGTGTGTGTGAGACTGAACCCTTAAGTGACAACAGATCTCATTTAGGAGGCTCTGTAATGCTATAAATACAATGTCATTCATAAATAGGACTTTCTGGAGGGAATCTGTCATTTATTGAGACTATGTTGGACATTCTTCATGACACTGGTGAACAACTTTAGCAAGAGTATATCTCTCTGTTCTTTCCCTAGGCTGATATTAATAGCCAGAGGACAAAGGAACAAAGTTATCTCAGTTGCTATCCCTATCAAGTAATTTGGTATAATTGTAACGTAAGTATGGAAGCCCAAAGATTTCCTGAAGATAAAAAGGTAGCTATATGGGTAATTGTTAGCATTTTGTTTATTGCTTTCTTTGCAGTGATGGCATCAATGATTTTTCCTATCATTCAGTATATTTCCCTTTCCCTCCACCTAGATATCTTCAGAATGGATCCATCAACACCTTTAAAAGTGTATTGTTTCCAGTTTAATCTTCCTTAGTGTAAATTGGATCTAGTCCATCTATTTTCCCCATTTTTATCTTTGTTGGTGCCATAGTTACTTCTTCTTGTAGCATGTTGGACTGGGGACTGGAATGTTAGAAACCACTGTCATGATGAAAAAAATGAGTGTTGTAAAAATCTTGAGAAATATTTTCTAGTTTTAATCTTTCTTCTATCTTGCTTTCAGTTTCATCTACCAACCTTTCTATAAACTTGGTTTTTCCCTATATCTTTTTGCTCTTTTGTAAGATGATACTGCTCATAATTTTTACTATCTTCTGTCAGACTTTTCAGTGAGTAGACATTTTAAACAGATATTATTACCTTGACAACTGGGTAGTTAGTGGATAGCATCTCTAAACATGTAACTAGGAAGACCTGACTCCAAATATAACTTCAAGACATTAACTACCTATGTTATCCTGAGCAAGTCACTTAACCTATGACTCCCTCAGTTTCATCACCTATAAAATGAAAATAATAATAATACTTGACTTTGCAGGGTTATTATGAGGATCAAATGAGAAATTTGAAAAGTGTTTAGTACAATTTGGCACACAGTAGGTATTTAATAAATGTTTCTTTCCTTCCTTCCTGGCTGCCAAATTTCAACATGGCATTTTGTAATTTTTGTCCTCTTTGAGCATGAAGGACAAGAACTAGATCTCTTGTTGGCAAAAAGATTAAGTGTTTACTGTTTGAGGTGTTTTCTATGTGCTTTGACTTCTTAATTATGGGATTTTTCTTACATCACTTAAGTTTCTATTATTAGAAGCAGTGATGATTCATGTTGAAGTCTGTTCCTTTATCCATTTCTCTTTTTTCTATCATCAATAGCTTGTTTAAATAGGTTAGATTGGGATGGTTTTAACTATATGTCATTTTGAACAATTTTTATTGTTTGCTCCAATTTGGTGTTGATTTTTATTTTTTCTTTAATAAGTTGATGGTCTAATTGTGCACAGAGAGCGAGGTGATTTGGAAATGATTTCCACATTGGTAACTAGTCATTTTCTGTTATGATGTAGTTAATTTCAATTTTTGGTGATGTCACTTTTCCATGTTTAATTTGCTTTCGATTTTTCATTGCTTCATGTTTATGATGCCCTCTCAATCTCCTCCTAGAAAAAAGAATTCTTCATACATAGGCATGAAGTTTCTTTGTGGCCTATGAGCCTTTGTCTTCCACCATTTATTAACTGTTTATTAAGCCACATTTACCAAATATTTTTCACTGTCCTTTATGCCTAACTTTGCTCTGAAATCCTTAAATATTAAAGTATAGGTTGTTCTAATTTAGGCAATCTTATTAGATGCTTCATAGAATTTCTTTGCATCCTCATCTTTTGCAAACTATGAATATGTTTGAACTATAATTAAGTTCATAGTGATCTTTTTTTAATGTTCATTATGAACTTGACAAGGTGAGAGAAGTAAGTGTTCCATGAAATGAAGTTTCTTGTTGTCTTTGGACACATAAGAAAACTAACCCACAAACTCCTTTATTTTCTTTCCCAAGGAGAGCCTTATGAGATCTCTCCATTTAACCATTACTTCTTTATAGTTCCTCATTTCACTTATTGTAAGAATGTTAGATATTGTAAGTTCTAACAGTAGTACGTTGTGGTATAAGAAGAGAGAAGCAGAGGAATTCAAGAGATGCTAGAGAGTTAAAATGAACAGGATCTGCAAATGATTTAATATGGGAAGTGAGTCGGTGGTGACAAGCTGCATTTGACCCCCCTTTTTATGAACGTGGGGAACCAGAAAAGTGGTGGCACTTTTGCCCAATGTAGACTCAATGATCACTGTACAAATATCTCACTTAAAATTGTATTCATTAAGTTAGTATTTATGCAACGTCTAAAAAGTTTTGTGATCCTTAGCACCTCCTTTCTCAATTACTCTGATATTTTCTCTGCAGAAGTAGAAGGACTTCTACAGAGTCCTGGTGACCATTTTGTCATTTTCTTGTTTTTGTGAAATTCTATCGCCAGAAATTTAACCACCATATTACATGACAGATCATCAAGTACTTCCTTAGGGACATATACCTATACTTCCATCACACCAGTCAGTGCCCTAGGACATCAAATATTATCAACTTATAATTGCCAGCCATGTGGCTTTGGTAAGAATAATTGGTAGCAGTATCACATTTTCTGAAAATGGATTAATTCATACAGTGAAACCACATTAAAGTTTTCAATTTTAAGTATAAATAAAGCTTTTCTCCCTTCTTTAGAATACAGTTAAGCAACTATCATTAGAGATGCTATTTTATGATTTCAGCAAAGGGGGAAAAAGTCTTTCTCTATCTTCATTGTTACGTTTGTCTTTCCTTAGTGGTGTGTGTGTGTGTGTGTGTGTGTGTGTGTGTGTGTGTGTGAGAGAGAGAGAGAGAGAGAGAGAGAGAGAGAGAGAGAGAGAGAGAGAGGAAGAGAGGGAGAGAGAGAGAGAGGGAGACAGAGAGAGAGGGAGAGGGAGGGAGGGAGAAAGAGAGGGAGGAAGAGAGAGAGAGAGGGAGACAGAGAGTGAGGGAGAGGGAGGGAGGGAGAAAGAGAGGGAGGGAGGGAGGGAGGGAGGGAGAGAGAGGGAGAGAGAGAGAGAATAGATGGATTTGGATTCAGGAAATGAGAGAAATGGGATATCGAGAAAATCAATATCTATTAAATATCCAAAAACCTAAAAGTCAGAGTGGATATGGACTTTTCCTTGCAATTATGTTAATCACTAATACAAAAGTTTTCATCTGTTTTTTTTTAAAATTCAAATCAATCCTTGTTACTATGCTATTAATTTTAGCAGTTGGTGTTCATTAGGGCTTTTGAGACACTTTTTCTGTGGTTATATAAAGTCATCATATGAATCATCATGAAATATTGTTTCCTCTGTTTCATTCTTGAATTCTTGCTTTGGAAATTTTTCCTCTTGATAAAAGTTTTTCAGATGGTCTTCAAGTTTTTCACCAGCAGTGGCTACTTCAGAATCAGGTTCATTTAGCTGAGCACAATTTTTGAAAATCAGTCAGAAATCACACAAAATCTTCAAACTCTGTGTGCACTGGGGAATCCATTAGGACTCTCCTCTTGATGGTGGATGTCAATAGGCTTCTTAATTCTTTTGTTATAATTAGGCATTGTAGAGGGAGCCCGAGTCATGACATTCTTCATACTTAATTAGCCTGGTCCTTAGAAAGTAAACATAGTCTGTTGCGTGGAATGTATTTAAAGTCATTCCTCAATGCACAGTAGAACTTGCTAAGAACTAAGAAGACAAAGTGTTTCAGAACTCAAGCCACCTCCATGACATGATGGGATGTTGGAGCAGGACTTTTGTGGATGTTTACACTTTATAATATCTGGAAAATCATATTAAAATTGATTTTTGTTTGGGAAAATCTGTCTTTGGCAAAATAAAACAATGATGTACGACTTAATAGATATGGACAGGGATATGCTGGTAATTAACAAGCAGTCCTCTGGAGGAAAAATGTAAACACAAATACACTTTTCAGTTTAATCTACATTGCTAACATTTTCTTCATTACTTTAAAAAATTTGGACAATGAAGAAAACAATAAATCAAGTCCTTATCTGTAGTGTTTCACCATTTCTGAGGTGGAAATTGTCACATTGAAAATTTATCATTTGCACTGGCTCCAGTTCCTAGATATGGATGTATGTGAGAAGTACTAATGAAATATGAATAGCCGGATAGTTTTAGGAGCTGTGTAGTAGAATGAGTATAATGGAAATATCTATAAAAAATGACTCTAAACAAATTCTGGAGCTGCAGAACCCGCAGAATGACAGAGTAAAACAAATTTTCAGCCCAAGACAGCATGGAAGGTCCCTGGGAAGTGTCTATCACACCATGCTGGGAGCAGAGCACAGTTCAATGTGGGCTGCACTGGCACAGATGGGACCTGAGCAGGTCTTGGGGAGACTGAATCTTTCATACTTGTGGTAGTTTCCAGAATTCAGGACCCCAAAATACTGAGGATAAATTGGAAGATCAGTGGGAAAACCCTGTGGGACCAGTGCAGGAGAGTGGAATGCTCAGGTTTCAGCCTCAGGGTGGCAGAATGGGGAGGGGGCAGAGGAATTCATGGCAGCCACAGCAGTGTCAGGGGCAGCTATAGCCACTGTTTCTGGAGCACTTGGCTCACAGATTGTGGCAGGATTGAGCAGCTGACAGTAAACTCCCCCAACCCCACTGGAAGAAGAGAACTACTTTGACAAAGAGCTCAAAAGTCAAGTAAATGGCTGGGGAAATGAGCAAAAACTGGAAAAAGAATCAGACTATAGAATCTTACTTTGGTGACAAGGAAAACCAAAACATGTAAACAGATGAAAACAATGTCAAAGTGCCTCCCTCCAAAGTCTTCAAGAAAAATATGAATTGATCTTAGGCCATGGAAGAGTTCAAAAAGGATTTTGAAAATCAGGTAAGAGAAGTAGAGCAAAAATTAGGAAGAGAAATGAGAGTGATGCAAGAAAATCATGAAAAACATGTCAACTGCTTGCTAAATGAGACCCAAAAAAATGCTGAAGAAAATAACACTTTAAAAAATAGACTAACCCAAATGGTAAAAGAAATCCAAAAAGCCAGTGAGGAGAAGAACACCCTAAAAAGCAGAATTGGCCAGATGGAAAAGGAGATCCAAAAGCTCACTGAAGAAAATAATGTCTTAAAGGTTAGGGTGGAGCAGATGGAAGCTAATGACTTTATGAAAAATCAAGAAATTAGAAAACAAAACCAAAGGAATGAAAAAATAGCAGATAACTGGAAAAACAACTGACCTGGAAAATAGATCCAGGAGAGACAATTTAAAAAATGATGGGACTACCTGAAAGCTATGATTAAAAAAAAAAGAACCTAGACATCATCTTTCACAAAATTATCAAGGAAAACTGCCCTGATATTCCAGAACCAGAGGGTAAAATAAATATTGAAAGAATCCACCAATCACCTCTTGAAAGAGATCCCAAAAGAAAAATTCCTAGGAATAGTATAGCCAAATTCCAGAATTCTCAGGTCAAGGAGAAAATATTGCAAGTAGCCAGAAAGAAACAATTCCAGTATTGTGGAAATACAATCAGGATAACACAAAATCTAGCAGTTTCTACCTTAAGGAATCAAAGGGCTTGGAATATGATATTCCAGAAATCAAAGGAGCTAGGATTAAAACCAAGAATCACCTATTCAGGAAAACTGAGTATAATACTTCAGGGTAAAAAATTGTAATTCAATGAAATAGAGGATTTTCAAGCATTCTTGATGAAAAGACCAGAGTTGAATAGAAAATCTGACTTTCAAACACAAGAATCAAGAGAAATATTGAAAAGGTAAAAAAGGAAAGAGAAATCATAAGAGACTTACTAAAGTTGAACATTCCTACATGGAAAGATAATATTTGTAGCTCTTGAGACTTTTCTCAATAATTGGGTAGTTGGAGGGATTATATACATATAGACAGAGGGCATAGGATGAGTTTAATAGGAAGGGATGATATCTAAAAAAATAAAATTAAGGGGTGAGAGAGGAATATATTGGGAGGAGAAAAGGAGAAATGAAATGGGGCAAATTAATTCATAAAAGATGCAAGAAAAAATTTTTTCAGTGGAAGGGAAAAGGCAGGAGATGAGAGGGGAAAAGTGAAGCTCACTCTCATCATACTTAGCTTAAGGAGGCAATAACATGTACACTCAATTTGGTATGAAAATCTATATTACACTACAGGAGAGTAGGGGAGAAGGGGATAAGTGGGGTATGGGGGGATGATAGAAGAGAGGGCAAATGGGAGGAGGGGGTAATTAGAAGTAAATACTTTGGGGGAAGGACAAAGTTAAAAGAGAGAATAGAATAAATGGGGGCAGGATAGGATAGAGGGAAATAGTTTTTCACAACATGAATTTTATGGAAGTCTTTTGCATAACTACACAAGTATAATCTATATTGAATTGCTTGCCTTCTCAGTGGGGATGGATAGGGAGGGAGGAAGGGAGAGAAGCTGGAACTCAAAGTTTTAAAAATGAATATTAAAAATTGTTTTTACATGTAACTGGGAAATAAGAAATACAGGTAATGAGTATAGAAATCTATCTGACCCTACAAGAAAATAGAGGAGATGGGGATAAGGGAAGGGAGGGGTGTGATAGAAGGGAGGGCAGATTGGGGGAAGAGGTAATCAGAATGCACAATTTCTTGGGGTAGGGGGAAGGGGTAGATGGGAAAAAAATTTGGAACTCAAAATCTTGTGGAAATGAATGCTAAAAACTAAAAATAAATTTTAAAAAATAAAATGAGTATAATGTTACTTATACAAAAGCTTTAATGAAACTCTCAAGTGCTGATTGTCACTCTGAAAGGGCAATTAGTAGTCATTTTGTTTTATGTTTATCCTTCAAAGACCATGTCATCAGAGAAATGATGACATGACTTGTACTTGACTTTGTTTTGAGTGAGGGAGGGCTGTGCAGGTCACCAGCCTCACTTCTCCTCCAGAGTCATCTGAATCCAGTGACCAGATATTCCTCAGGATGACTGGAGATGACCCAGAATGTACTGAGAGATCTTGGCCCCTTTAGGCCAAAGCCTATGCAGGTTCTCACTTAGGGTGAGGTAATGCTTATTCATTGAACAGGCCTCTTAAGAAGTAGTCAGGGCATGATCCCTTTAAAGAGGCAAGGAAAAGACATTAGGCTGAGAGGAAAACAGCAACCGTTACTATTGATAATCATTCTGAAGCCAGGAGGCTCCAGAAAACATATTAACCAATATCCAAGCATTTGAAGTGCTTTCCAGTTAGGCAGAGTAAATAGTAATAATAGCTAACATTTATACAGTGCCCAATTTGTGCCAAGCAAACACTTTATTTTTATCTCCTTCGATCCTCACAACAGCCCAGGGAAATAGGTGCTATTATCACCCCCATTTTAGAGATGAGGAAACTAATTTGCTGCTCTGGTGCTATAGATATTTTGCTATATGTGATATATGTGTATGTGTGTATGTACATATATATACATATATATGTAAAATATATATGTATTAATATATATGTGTATTAATATATATGTGAAGTTTGTTACCTCCTTGGGGGTATATGCCCAATAGAAAGATCACCCAGCATCTTTTCCACTGCACAATACTCTTGTCCTTACCTCATTGAGCCATTGATTCTCCAGAGCAAGCATCTCTTACGAATGCAATTATCTAAGCCTATAAGCAGCTAAAAATCCATAATTATGTATCACCTTTTATGTGTCTCCATGTGAATAGCTAATAAATTATTCTTTTAGATGTGACTGATTCATCTGTGTCTGGATTAACTGACATTTCTTTGCACTGTGTGATGCATTCATTATATGTGCATATTCTTCTGCGTACAATTGTAGGGGATGCATGGCAATGCCATCATAAATATCACCTCTTTGCTTTGCAAATAAAACTCCTGAATGGGCCTTAAATTTATTCCCTCTAAATATGCCATCACTGGTGAAATCCTTTAGATGATCTATCTATTGATTATTCTATACTTCCCACAGGCAGAGTTTATAAAAGGAAAGACAGATCCTGAGATATTTAGTGACCTATATTAAGTTTGAGAAATCCAGATGGAAATTTTGACTGAAAACATTAACTCTACTTTGCCTTTTGAACCATACCAAATTTTGTAAATGGCAAAGACAGAAAAATAAAATGATAATAGACCTCTAACATTTCTAGGACAACTACATAACTATAAATACAGATATAAATCTTGCTCTTTTGAACCTTTGCCGAGGAACAGAGATTAGAAATTTATTTGTACTCCTCTGGTATTTTTGTAGGGACACAGGAAGAGGTTGTTTATACTTGGATGATCTAGGATTAATAACTATTTTGGTCCAGAAAATTCAACATTTGCAAGTTTCTCCCTTATATATAAGTTGAGTATATCCATCATCTCCTTTTAAGGAAGTTTGAGGTTCAAGAATTAGAATATGAACCAACCTAGGAAGCAGTTATTGATGTCCTAATTCCAGAAGTCAATTCCAAAAAACCTGAATTGGGAGTTAGGAAGCCAGGATTCAAATGTTGTCAATATCACTTATTATTTTTATCTCCCTGGAAATGTCACTTTTCCTGCCCATACCTCATTTTTCTCAGCTGGAAAATTGAAAGGGCATGGGTGGATGTAACTCTCTTTTCCCCTACCTTGAAGGATGCTCGTGGGACACAAAAGAGATAATGTGAAGTAATTTGGAATAGTAAAACATTATATTAAAAGAGCCATCCCTAGAGTGGTTTAGAAACAGTTCAACATAACTGCTTGAAAAATCAAAATAGTATTTTCCCTCTAGCACTTACCCAGGCCAATCTCCTGAAGCACCTAAGGATCAAATGAGAAACTGTTATGATAGCACATGTATGTGATAGCCTTGGAATGGACTCCATTGTTTGGAATGGTGTAGACCCCCTGTTACCACTCTGAATTAGGAATAAGGAAACCCCAGAGGTCCACCAGTTTTTAGACCATCTTTTTGGGGATAGGGAGGGATGGACTGAATTTCTACTTACTAGATGTATAGTCTTGTGTTTGGGACACAAGAATTTGGCGTGTGCTAGGTCTTTTCAAATTTTGTACATTTCCCTGGGTGTCTGAGATAGACAGATGAGTAACCCCCGAAGTTCTTCTGTCTCTTGCTCTAACAACTCAAATTAGCTGCCATGTTCTGATGTTCTTGGTACTAGAAGACAATGTGTGAGACAATAGAATCATTCTCTCTGAGACCAGGAGGAGTCCAAGTCTTTACACTATCTTAGTGCCATCATGACTATTTAGCTGTGTATTTCTTATGCTGGAGGCTTCTTTCTCTTTCTGTTACAGTGAACTTGATATTTAGGCACTACAAAGAAGCTAAAAACATCAGCGGAAGTATGGAAGGTACACCCAGATAGCAGCATCAGGGTCATGGACAATTTTCAAAAACTAAACATATCCTGAATATAATGCTGAAGCACAGCATTTTCCAGAATAAGGGGTATATCTACCCAGTGCCCAATTATTGCGGTACAAGGACAACAGTCTTCATTACTCAAGGCCAAATGTGGGGCTTAAAGATTATCTTTGGCCCTCATAAGATTCAAGGAATCAGATGTGACAGGCAAAGGGCTAAGAATTCTGGATTGTTGTACACAAGTTCTATATCATGTCAGAGGCAGAGCCAGCTCTGCAAAGACAAGGGAACATCTGAGATGGAAAGGGGTCTCCCTGGGGCTATATTATTCTATAGACACAGTAAGTCTTTGCCTCTGAAATCATTGAACATGTCAGTGATTAACATATCATAGTGTTCATTGATAAAAGAACGAGAAGATATAGTAGAGTGCTAGACTTGGAGTCAGAAAGACCTAAGTTCAAATCCTGACTCAGGTACTTAATAGTTGTGCGACCCTGGACATCTCTCATTTTCTTATTATAAAATGAAGATAATGATAGCACCAACTTCTCAGGGTTGTTGTGAGGCAAAAGTAAGATATAGGTAAAGTGCTTAGTAAACTTTAAAGTACTATGTAAATAAAAGCTAGCTTTTATCATTAACATCCCATAATGTCACACTTATATTTTTGTTCAAATGAAATAAAATCATTCAATATAATTCTGATCACCCATCTACCCAAGGAAGACACCCACTAAAGGCCCCAGAAAGCAGGTGTGCCAAAAATCTTAATCTGGACCTAGGTCTTAGATGAGTATAAGCCAGTCCCTCTGAAAAAGACCCTCACTTTCCTACCTCTCCGATGTGCTGAATCCAGTCTCACTTGATCTTGAGAAAAAGGTGGAAGTTCAAGTCTTAAATCCAATAGATTAGGCTTTACAAAGATAACATTCTTCTTCGTTCTTTAATGCAAAATTTGGAATTCAGAGATTATCCACAAAACTCATAAGGTTCAGAGAATTAGTTGACCAGGTATGAGAGGCAAAGGGCAGCAGAAGACACACAAAAGAACCCTGGCTTGTTGTACATACAGTTAAAAAAACTCTGCCCTGTAAGCAATCCAAACCCCACTTCGTTGTCCGCCACTTGTGGCTTCCTTCCGGGTGGGTGTGGAAACAAGCCCCTCAATTGGCTTCTGAAATGTCTTAGACGGATACAACTCGACTTTTCTAGGCCTTGGGAAAAAGAGAATTTACTGAGGATTTTCATTCAAATCTCCACCCTGTAGCCCCTAAAGCGTTGCCACATCAGATTGTAGAATTTTAGACTTAGAGGGAACCTTAAAGACAGTTGTCTTCACTTTGTGTGGGTGAGGAAACCGAGGCCCAGCAAAGGCAAATGATTTTGACAAGATCCTGTGGGACTTTGTGGCAGATTCAGGACTAGAATCCAGGTCCCCTGGCCCCCAGGCCAGTGCTTTTGCCAATACATTTGGTGGTTGGTGGGGGATGGGGGTGGAGTGCACTGAAGTCTGCAATTGAGATTCTCAGAATTATCATTTGCATCAATCAGTAGACCTCAAGAGCAAGATGTTCCGATATGGGTGAAGTCTAACATGCTTTGCCACATACAACTCAGGGTCTATTACGCATTTTGTGACAAGTACTATTTTAAAAATTTTAAATCAGCATTTTCTATTCTAGTTTTAATAAAAAATGACAAACTTTCTCATAACAGAAAGGTTTCAGCCATTACCTAAAATTCTTTCCGCTCAAATGGTCCCATCACCTGGCACTTTTGTCCTGTCCAGAGAGTACTTTAGCTAGTGGCCAAATTTGTCTGTAACAAAGACCAGTGTAAAAAATAAATCTTCAAATAGCAAAAGTATTCTGTAGGTCAAGGCTCCCCAAGAGGTGAATTGTGATTGAGTGGTCAATCACATGCCACTTATCTAGTCGCAAGATCATAGAATGTCGGAGCTGGAAGTTACCTTAGAAGTGACAAGAGCTTAAGTTAGAAGGGACCTTGATTACCTATTAATCTAATCCCCTGCCTTTACAGAGGAAGAGTTTAAGTGATTTGTTCAAATTCTTATGCCTCTAAATTCAATATTCATCTTACGGCACTATGCTGCCTCCAATATCTAGTCCAGCCCTCCATTTTGTAAGTGAGAAAAGACCCTAAATGGTGAATAATAATAATTTTAATCATTAATGGTAACATATGAAGCATTTTCCTTACAACAAAGTCCTGAACTATGTTGAGCAAGTATTATCTCCATTTTTATAGATTTTTTTATTATCCCATTTTTATAGATTTGGGAACAAAGGATCAAGCGACTTGATCAGGGTCACACAGCTACTTTATGTCAGAAGTGGGACTAGCACTTGGAATTCCAGGCTCCCAAGCCAGTAGTACTGTTCCCTGGCTATGGGTATGGAGTTGTAGCCTTAGGTGACATCATTTGCACTGAAGTTTGCTCCTATTCCAGGTTCTTCAGAGGTTGTAGTTGAGTTTAATAAGCTTGAAATCTTGGTAGCCACCAGTGAGCCCTGATTCAATAGTTTTTCAGAAGCTCACCCTTTCTAGGTTTTCTTGGGAAAAAGAAGTCTAATGTGTTCCCTGATAAGACCTTTACGCTGGAAAACTCTTCTACTGCCTCAGAACAATCTTCCTGTTCACCCCCACCATACCCCCGCCTCCCCCCCACCCCAGACAGCATTCATATCCCCTGTGACTTCCCTGGAATGTTTTCTGTATTTTAAAACTTTATATGTCATTGAATAGTCCTGTTTCTGTATTCTGAGATATTAACAGGCTTTAAAAAACAATTATAAATTTGTTTAAACCTTTCCCTTTATATAGTATTCTGAAATTAGTAATAAGGAAAATATGAGAATATAAATTAGGTAATGCCTGGGATAGCTTCAGGCACACAGTGAATGTTCAAAAATAAACATATTTCAATATATGTAAAATCCCTTTGCAAATATTAAAACACTACAGTAAAGACAGCTTTAATTATTATTTGGGCAATTTTTATTATTGTGTGAGCTGATTGGGAAGATCCTGAGGAAATAGTGGCTTAGCCATAATATTTCTATGAATGTCACACAAATAAGGGAGATGACCATTGTGCTCTCTGTAGGATCACATTTAGAGCATCATTTTCAGGACTGAGCAGCACATGTTAGGGAGGACTTTGGCAAGTAGGAGCACATCCATAGGAGGACTGACTGTCTGAATATGAAGTGAAAATATGAGATGTGTTGTGTGAGTGTCTATTGAAGGAATTAGGATGTTTATCCTGGAGAAGAGAAGACATTGAAGGCGATTATCTTATCCCTCATCGCTCAAGATTTAAAGGACTGTGATGCGAGGCAAAATAGCGTTTTAAGTAGATGTTTGCCTTGGAGTTAAGAAGACCTGGAGTCAACATCTGCCTGTGTGTGGCTCTGGACGAGGTACTTAAGCTCTCAGTGACCCAGGGAACTCTGCAAAATAATACATTGCCGAGTGGGTTGATCTGCATTGGAAGGGGGATCTTTCTCATCTAGAGTTCTGTATACCATTTCTATAGCTTGGAGGATTTGAGGGGAAGGGGTTAGAGGGGAAAGTTGTCATTTATTTCTCTTCTAATTTTTAGTATCTCCTCTTCTGTGCTTATTTTAATTTTGCTGTTTGATTGGTTTTCTAGTTTTTAAATGGTGTATATGTGCAGTTCATTAATTTTCTCCTTTTCAGTTTTATTAGTATATGATGTTTTTAGTGGATACAATTTCCCCCTAAGAATTGCTTTAGCTGTATCCCAAAAATTTTGGCATGTTGCTTCATTGTTATATTTTTCCACATGATTACTAATTGTTTTTATCTCCTTTGACTCACACATAATTTAGGATTTTATGGTTGTCTCATTTAGGTCTATGACTTCTATTTGTGTTCCCTGAATTGACTGCTTTTTTTATTGGATTATGGTCTGGAAAATAGTACATATTAGAATATGGTCTTTATTCGATTTATGGTCAGTTAAAAAAAAGTTTACTGGAGTTCTCTATAGATGGTGAAATCACAGGTCCAGCCCTACATGGAACACACATAGATTTGTTCTTCTGGAGCCCAAAAGACATAATTGGACTGAATAGACCAATATTAGGATTTAGAACATGAGTAAAGTCTAGCTTTTATGTAGTTCAAACTCTTCTTTTTACAAATGGGGAAGTTGAATCCTAGAGAGGTGACATGGTTAATCCAAAGTTCTATCGGTAATAAGTAGTAGAGCTGGGACTTGAATTGGGCCTGAAGTCAGGAAAAAATCCAGTTCAAATCTGCCCTCAGACACTTACTAGCTGTGTGACCCTGGGCAAGCCTCTTAATTTCTATCTACCTGTATTTCCTCAACTGCAAAGTAGAGATAATAATAGCTCCTACCTCTCAGGACTGTTGTGAGGAACAAATGAAAGAGTATGTATAAAGTACTTAGCAGGCTGGTAAGTTAGTGATGAAATCTTTGACCATGACAACCAGTGAAACAAAGAAAATTACAAAATGTTCCTCTGTCTCTTTTAACTTCTGCCATGATAATAGTAACGTGGAAGGAAATGAGAAAGAAATACTAAGAATCACTGTTTCTAGACTATCTATAAATATTAACTTAACTCTTGGTACTATGAAATTCTTGTCCAGTAACCGATAAGTGAGTGTACATACTACTGGAAGCTCTGAAAAATTTATCAATCTTGAGATTCTTGTTATAAATGAGACTAGAAAGCCAAAGGAAATTGAAACTAAACATAAACGTGGCTCACAGATTTTTCCATGGAGAGGCAAAAAAATAAGTTGGTGATGGAGGTTTTCATATGTCAAAAGCAACAAGAAACATGATTTGGTAACCATGTACTACAGTACCTATGGTAAGTAGTATTAGCCAAAACACTACCGAGAAAATAATTGCCCCTTATGAATCAACGTAGGTTGCAGAGGATAAAGAGGTACAGAATTTCTGTAAACAGTTTGATTTTTAAAAAGCTTCCAAATGAAATAAACATATTTGAATACTTGGTGATTTCAGTGAAAAAGAGAGCATAGGATAGTACAAATATATTGAAAAAAAATATGGTTTAGTAGTGAAGGATGAGAGAGAGATGAGAGAAACCAAAGATTTGTAGATTACATAAAGGTCTCACATCTATATGTCACAAATATGGTCTTTGAGGAAAGAATGGAAAGGCTGTGGACATGGATAAGCATAAAATAATATCACAAAAATGAAATAAGCTCTATTTTAATAACAGGGAATAACTGCTACTAGGAGTCTATCATGAATTAGTTGTCTATGGACGATGAGACCACTGAGTTGTTAGAGCAAAGAAAAAATAATACAAAACTAGAAGAAATAATAAAAATGAGAAAAGATATGGCATGCTGTTAAAGCAAATTCATCTTGACTTGTTTAAGGATTATTGATGCCGATAAATGGGAAGTGGGCGGAGGCATAAGCATCAACACTGACTACAATTGATATAGAAGTTTAATTGATTTTAGTCAGCACACTCCTGGTATACTTCCCGGCAGAGAGCTATGGCAGCCAAGAGCAACATCAGTTAGAATATCAACTTGTTTGGAAAAACTTAAGGAGAAGGGTTAGAAAATTATGAATATATTATCTAATAGAACAGCCAGAAAGAACAGATGAAAAAATATGAAAATCTTGGTGAAACTAAGCAAAGTCATCTTGAGGGAATTTAAGGATGAAACGTGAAGATCACAAATAGATGAAAAATAGAAAAGAACTGAAGAGATCTTTTTTCCTTAAAACAAACTCATTTCACTGTCAGTTTCCAGTAGAGATACCACATTTGACTTGTAATACAACAATCCTGGATGTGTGGCTGGAAGGAGAAGAAAGAATATTGATATAATAAAGATGGGAAAAACAAGAGAACTAGATACAGAGAAAGTCTGTGCTGGAGGTAACTAAATTCTGAAGGAACCAAGGGACGGATTTATTCCACATATAGGAAAAAGCAGATACCAAATACATGGGAAGAAAATTATCATTATAAAAAAAGGCTGAGGACATCAATAGCTGCAAATTCTTATGCATATTTTCCCATCTATGCTAGATAGATAAAGCATTTATTAAATACTTACTGTGTGCTAGGCACTGTGCTAAATTGTAAATTGTACTATTTTTATATGAGAATGATCTACATTATTTATAAAGGGCATTGTCAAGAAGTGAAACCGAAAGGGGCAGGCAGGTTTTCCAAGTAATGTTTTACATATGTTTATGATCACACAAATGACTGAAAGGTCATATAAGATCTCAATATGCTTATTATTTTGTTAACTATAAAAAAGTATTTGATTAATTAGAGCAAACAAGATTTCTCCCATATATGGATCAAAATCAGACAAAACACAAAAAAAAGACTGATTGCTCAGCGACCCTCTGGTTATTGATGTCAAGGCATAACACAAGATGGATGCTTGCTAAAGGAGTTTGATACGGCAATAAAGGATGTCCAGTGCAGAGTCCAAATTGAAAAGGAATTCCCTCTAAAGATAATGAAATTCTCAAGAGGTTCTTCTTTTCAGATGACATTGTGCTCATCGCATCAAGCCCTGGAACATTACAGAGTATTCTAAATGAGATCAATTATCACTCAAAAGACTTTGGCCTGTCTATCCAGGTGGTAGAACGATGCCTGTTGCTCGACCTAGGTGATGACAGTGGATGGATAATCTATAGAATCAGGGCTTCAGTCCATCTACTTTGGACAAACATTGCAAAGTGAATCAGGCCCAGAACTGAGGGAAGAAGTCAGCTAGATTGCCTTTTAAAAATTACACAATGCTTTTAATGACCTCAAACTTTTTGTCACAACTAAGGCCCTTCTTTTACACTCGTATTCCCCAATGTCAAATGCCTGTGAGTCATGGGATGCTACAGTTTCCAGAGAACTGTGGTTGAACATCACAAAAAATGGCATCAGAGAAACATGGGGTGTGAGGACATAGCACAATTACAACCAAAGAATTATACAGAAGTAGTATAGGGGATGTCATAAGAAATGAATAACCAAGAAAAATGATGGCTAGTTCATGAAGGAGAGTGAGTGACAGCTGATAACTTGTATACTCTGTCTATAAGTATCCAGGCATCTTCGTGTGGGGATAACACAAAGAAACTCCCTATTACCTTGGATGAATCCCTACTTGGTAAATGTATGGGACGATATGAATGAGAGTCAGATGAGATCAATAACACAGAGGATTTGAAATCCATTGGAAAGAACACCTACAATGAGGAATAATGTCTATTGGAGTATGAGGATGTCAGTTGATTCCTACAGCTAGTCTGGGCCTGGTAGACCTGAGTTCAAATTCATCCTCAGGCACTTACTGGCTATGGGAGCCTGGGCAAATCATTTAGCCTTTGTCTGACTTGGTTTTTTTAACCATGGAATAGAGACCATAATAGTATCTACTTGTGAGTTCTTGTGAGGATTGAATGAGATAATATTTGTAAAGCACTTAGAATATAGCCTAGAATATATTAGGCATTTTATAAATGTTTGTTTCCTTCCTTTGGAAATAGATGAAAGAGGATAATCATAAAACAATAGTCTGTATTATTTTTAGAGGCAGCTAGGTGGTACAGCTGATAGAACATTGGGCTTAGACTCAAGAAGACCTGAGTTCAAATTTGACTTTGTACATTTACTAGATGTGTGACCCTGGGCAAAGTCATTGTCTGCCTCAGTTTCCTGAACTATAAAATGGGTATAATAACAGCAGCTACCTGAGCAGGGTTGTAAGGATCAAATAAAATATTTGTAAAGCACTTAGCACAATACCTGACATATGATAGTTGCTTAATAAATGTTCATTTCCTGCTCCCCTCCAACCAACTTAATTTCTATTTCTCAGATATAACCAAAAGTCGTATTCTGTCTTCTCTATTGGTAGAAGGCCTAGATAGTTTTGTCCTCTGGCAAAGAAGTTCAGACTAGGCCTTGGGGACTGCGGAGAACTGCTGAGATCAGGGAGAAATGGGGGTTGAGAGTAGTGGGGAGATGTATAGCGGTGAAGTAATACCTCTGATGTGCTATTTTTTCATCAGTGTCAGTGAGTCCAAACCCAACCTCATAGTGAACTTGCAAGCAGAAACGTGATGGGGCTAGCGACAGGGCCTCAGAATTAACAACGAAAGTCAACAAGTACATCAGTCCTGGCACCAGGCAGGAGACAAATGCTTTTGACAGACGATTGCTATTGGTGTAAAACACAATACACCCCACCTATATCTAATGATTTTTGACTGTTACTAAGTTTCCAGGATATGAATGAATCAACCCCGAACTGGACAGTTTGGTTTTCTGAACAGCTTTTGTAATTGATTACAGAGCAATGGGTGGGATCAAGGAAGTGACAAATCAGGACTGAATTATTTGTCTTAGTGGTTGAAGGAAATTGACCACTGAGTGATCCCGCGCATTGCTTGGCATTAGACTAGTACATAATCAATCTAGTCAAGTGCAGAGACTTAAAGACATTCAATCACTGTAATGATTCTAAAGCTTTTTTTGTGCCATGGACCCCTTTGGCAACATGATAAAGCCTATGGACTCTTTTCTCAGAATAATGTATTTAACTTCATAAAATAAAATACCATTGTCAAGGAAACCAGTTATATTGAAATAGTTATGAATATGTGTATATTTTTAAAGCTCATGGACCCCAGATTAAGAACCCCTCTAAAAGTAAGTGAAGCAAAAATGTACCTTATAGAAAGGGCAAAGAGAAACAACTCTGTTTCTAGGGTACTATGGTTACTAGGATGATCTGATGGAATGATCTGTGTCTCAAAGCTAGGTATTATAATGTAAATCCATCTTCAAAATAATGAGCTGGAGACACTTCAAGATCCCACAGTGTTATCTTAAAGCTGGGACCTCTAAAGACAGGCCCCAGCCTAGTGGGGAAAGGGGAGACTAAGGCATGACCTAAGGAGTATGTGATCAATCAGTAGTATGGTGGGAAAATAAGTCACTTCTCACTCAACCTACAACAGTCAAACTCCTAACACTGGTTTAGAATATAAACTAGTTTGTAAAATGTTATTTAGATAACTGAAGATAGATAACTTACTCATGGAAACACAGCTAGTTAGCTAGTCTGATGCTAGATTTGAACTCAGGTCTTCTTGACTTTAGGTCTAGTGCTCTATCCAATATGCCATTGGCTGCCTCTGTTACTCCAGACGCAACTAAAACAGGAAAATATAAGTAGGAAACTAAGATATGATATCATCCATTAAAGAGATAGGAATGGATTTATACTGAAATTTTTCTCCTGAATTGAAATCAAAGACTTGTTTACTTGCTTTTATTATGTGTTTAGTGAACATCTACAGACAGAGAAACATTACTTCCAATGAAAAACTGTTATGGAAACTGATGGTTATGTTCCTTTATTTGATTGATATATTGTATATCTTTCAATTAAAAAAAAGTTTCTAAAAAAAAGAAATTCACCTTTTTGGCTATATACATTGGTCAGATTAACAGAATAATTAACCATGAACAAATAATTATGTACAATTTTGCCCAATGCTTTAGAATTTTTTAAAATGAAGCATCACTCTCACTAAAATATTATCATGCTAATATCCTAATGAGAGCAAAACAAATATATCATTAATAAATATGAATTTTAAGTATTATTTACATAGTTCATTTAAAAAATTTTGTGCATGTTTCACAAGGTAACTAATAGATTAATATGGAAGTATATATATATATTATTTATAAATAAATATGCATGTATGGGAATTAAATTTTTTTTTCTACCTTTGGGACACATTATCAAAAAAGTTTGGAGACCATTGACCTAAAGTGTTGAAGAGATTTTAAGTAATGCTCAATATAGTTCTCAGAGGGCAGAAATAGGAGCAATGAATAGAAACTATGAAGAAGTATATTTTGCCTTTGTAAAATGACATATACCTTAGCTATTATTATTATCCAAAAATGGAATTGATGCCTTAGGAGGTAGTAAATTTTCTATCACTGGAAGCCTTTAGGTGAAGGCTAAATAACCACTTGTCAAAGGATATTAAAAGGTGATTTTTGTTTAGTTATGGGTTAAACTAGATTGTCTTTGAGGTCTCTTCCTACTCTTAGATTCTGCTTTTGTAAGACTATGAAGATAGTAATGTCACAAATAATCTTGTCACTAGGTCACAACATTTCCCTTTTCTAGCTATTCCCCTACAAAAGCAAACTGAAACACTTTTAAAAGAAAGTAATCTTATTATCCTCTATCTATGAAAGACCTTTTGCAATTCTCACCCCCTCCTCCCCATATTTTGATCTCCAATTTTTATTCCTTAAAGTATGCTTAGTTTAGTGCATGGCAAGTAGTAGGCACCATATAAATGCTTAATCCCTCTTGTCCCTGTGGTCTGTGAAGAGTCAGCCCAATGTCCCATAACATCTGTATCTTAAAGAATCCACCTCAGTGCCTGGTACATAGGTGTTCAAAATGCTTTTAACTGACTTTGAACCAAATGAAACCTTAGTTATTTTAGAGTTCAATTGCTTCATTTTTCCAGATAAGAAAATTGATTCCTGTGTGTTTAAATCTATAATGTAGCATAACAACTTGTCACAATAATGACCTTTTCATGAAAAGAATAAATCACATTCAGTATTTCTGTTTACTAAAGCAAAGATATAATAGCATTTAGAAATGTTCCCATAAAAGCATTGAAATTCAGTTTTAGTATTATGAAATTCATCATTAATTGCACAGAATGCCCCATTACTACACACAATACGTATAATTCAGATATTGTTACATTTCACAGGGGTGTTGTAAGAGAAATAGAATACATATTATATTGAAAGTGAGAGGAGGAGAAAAGGGAAGAAAAGAAGGGTGGAAGGGAGGGAGTGAAGGAAGGAAGGAAGGAAGGAAGAAATGGTATGGTAGAAAGAACACTGGATTTGGAGATAGAAGACCTTGGTTTGCATTCCAGATCTGATACATATTAGATATGTGACCTTGACAAATCATTTAATCTCTGCCCTTTATTAGCCCCATTTTAAAGACGTGAAATCAGATACTTTGCTATATTCACAAAATTGTCAAAATCAAATTATATCAATTATATATCAAATCTTCTTGTTTAAATGTTACAGTACTTTGCAGACAGTGCTCCATATATACTTTGTTCATTCATACTGTTGATGAAAATAAGTTTATACAATGCTTGGTGTAAGGCCCAGATCATCCCAAGATTGTTTACAGTTGAAACTGACAGGAGAATAAATGGACCCCAAAATGGAATCAATCTGCCAGAATTCCCATTATGACTTGTCTTCATCACTGGTGACAGTGGAGCTCCTACTTTGAGAATCTAACATCTCAGTTCTCAGTGGGAAAGGTGAGGATGAGGAAAAGATGTTTAATAAAATCAAATCAGGACTAAATGGAGAACATAGAGAGGAAAACTATGTTGGTCACAACACAATTTTGAAATCATCAGAGGAAAGTTTTCAAGATATCTGAAAGAGGGAGAAATTACTAAATAATTGGAAAAAATTACAAATTATATTATTCACCCCTAAAGAGAAAAAATATCCATTGACTATTTATTCATATGTCTGTTTTCTCATCTCTATAAAATTTTATGAGAAAGATCTACACACGTACTGAAGATGCCCTTGATGAAAATATGGGAGAGTAGGCAGGTTTATACAAATGATTTTTGACAGTAGAAAACATCTTCAGAGTCATACAACTGACTGAAGCCCCTATGTTTATAATCTTTCCATAGATTGTTATAGATTGTTAAAAGAACATTTGACTTCGAAAAGAAATTTATGACCTAAAAGATTATCCTCTCACTAGGTCAGTGCCCTCAAGGAGTTGAAGTTTAACAGAAAATACATAATCAGCAGACTTACACAATCCAATAGAATTTTGTTTGGTGGTCTCTTAGCCCAACACACACACACACACACACACATACACACACACACACACATACACACACAGCTAATTGGGACCTGGAGACCAGTTTTCTCTGATCCAAACTATCTTTCCTTTACTTTGATTTTCTCTTCTTGCTTAATAGGTCCTGATCTTTTACATCTGCTCAAACAAAATCAGCAATTGCAAATCACTCGCTGAAACTACAAATAGTTGTTTGCTAATAGAAACATCTGTCTACAAGAAAAATAGTTGATCAAATTCCAGAAATTTCTGGACAGAATTCCCTCAGCTGTCTCCTGATCATCCAGGTTATGTCTTCAGAACAAAATGTTAGTTAAGGGTAGGGAAAGTGCCATATTATGGCTAATAGTCACAGTAGGAAAGAACAGTAAATTAATCATGAACTGGGTTTCCCATCAAGGAGTCAGACTGACATTGAAACAAAGACATTCTGGCATTCAAACAGTGAATTAAAAGGTTTTGTTGCTATAGTTGTTATTTAGTATTTATCTGGGTGTTACAAGGGTCATTGACGATCACTTACTTAAATGAACAATAGATTTTGGGATTAAAAGTGCAACCATAAATGTGATTCATACATTTACTTACAATTGTTCTGTTTTTTTTAAAGTAGAGGGTCATCTAGTCCAGCCTCTTTATTTTAGATGTGTTGGAACTGAGGCTCAGAGGGGGATTATACAGCTGGTACACAGATGTCATACACCGAATCTGAACCTGCCTCCTCTTTCAATGTTCAGACCTCTTTATGCCATACGATATTTGCTTTTTCTCCTCTTTCTTGCTGAGGATGTTTACTAGTATGGGTCTTTTGTTATGAAAATAGGACTTTGTGTAACATTTTACTTTTAAGAGAGCCTGTCTTAAAACTAGGAAAACCTGGGTTTCAGTTCTTTCTCTGATGCATACTGGTCATGTAACCCTGGGTACATCACTTTCCATCATTGATATTCAAAGAGAAGACCCGAATCTACATCAGTGGAGGGAAGTTACTTATACGGAAGTTTCCTACACCAATGAAATCGCAGCTCCATTTATTCTATTTCTATTTGGAAATAAAGGACGTTACATATATGTGTGTGAATATATGTATATATACACATGCATATAGATACATATACATGCATCCATGCATATATTTACATATGCATATATACCTATATACAGCTCCAGTCATTATCTAAATTTTTAAATAAAGGATATTATATATATATATGTGTGTACATATATATACATACACATATAGATGCAGGTACACATATATTTACATACACATATCTAACTATATTTACATATGTGTATAAGGACTAATCTGGCCTCAGACACTAGCTGAGTGACCCTGGGCAAGTCACTTAGCCCTGTTGCCTCAGTTTCCTTTTCTGTAAAATGAGCTAGAGAGGGAAATGACAAACCACTTCAGCATCCTTGCCAAGAAAACCCCAAATGCGGTCATGAAAAGTTGGATATGGCTGGAACCACTGAACGACGATATAAAGACTGGGATTGTGATTTCATTGATATAGAGAAGTTCTATATAAGTAACTTCCCCCTACCAATGCAAATTTTTGTCTTCTCTTCAGATGTGTTCAAATGTCAGTTCACATTCAAATGGACTGAAGGAATAAATATATATGCAACACTGGTTATTTTTTTATGCACACTCACACACACATATTGTACCAGACCTATGATTTCCTTAATGTAGGGAATTCCCCTTGAGAAAACTCCTTCTACCAAATGCTGATTGGTTCCTGCTCTTGAACTTAGTAAAAATAGACTCTCTTAGGGTATGAGAGGTAAAGTAACTCATTCAAGGTTGAGCATCCAGTTTGTGTGAGAGGTGACACCTGACTCTAAGGACAGCTCTCCATTTACTACTCTAAGCCAGATAGATAGATAGAGAAAAAGAAAAAAAAAGAAAGAAAGAGAAAGAAAGAAGGAAGGAAGGAAGGAAGGAAGGAAGGAAGGAAGGAAAGAAAGAAAGAAAGAAAAGAAAGAAAGAAAAGAAAGAAAGAAAGAAAAGAAAGAAAAAGAAAAGAAAAGAAAGAAAGAAAGAAAGAAAGAAAGAAAGAAAGAAAAAGAAAGAAAGAAAAGAAAGAAAGACAGAAAGAAAGAATTGGTATCTATATAGAAAGACAAACAAGAACTAAGGGACATTTAAGCCTTGCCTAGCATTTCCTAAAACTTCATAAGAATATATTAGGTCAAATACATGGAAGAAGTCTCTTCTTGGAGGAAGAAGGTGATAATCAAGTCTATTCATACTGTTTTTAATTTAAATACACCCTTTTTGGACTCTAAAAGGAAGGGGAAGGAGGTACCTACTATATATCAAGTTCCGTGCTAAACACTTTACAAATATTTCATTTGATTCTCACACCACTCCTGTGATATAAATGCTATTATTTCCCCCATCCCATTTTACAGTTGAGGAAACTGAGGCAGGCAATGGTTAATTAACTTGAGAAATGTCGCACAACTAGAAAGTGTCTGAGGCTTGATATCCAATTGTTCCTGACTCCAGGCCCAGCATTCTATCCACTGCACCATGTAGTTCTTTCATATCTACTCTCCGTAAAATAGTTTATATGAGACTATGATAGTTTATATGAGACTATAAAATAAAATGCTTATAGAACATACTATAAATGCTCTTTATCCCACTTGTTCTTTTCCACCCTTAATAGCTCAAAGGCCACCTCCTCCCTTCCATGTCAACTAGAAATGATACTGGCTTCCCCTGAATATCCATAGCAATTTGTCTGTACTCCTATTGTTAAATGTCCACACTCTTCCTGGTATTGTAGTTATGTCTGTACATGTCTTAGTTTCCCTTTTAGATTTTGAGTTTTTTGAGAGCAAAAAAGAGTAGTATTCTTTAATCTGTGTACTCTGTGCTCAGATATGATAGGCTAAAAGAAGAATGAGTGACAGAATAAATAAATGTTGCAAGTGAGATCAAGGTCATTGGTCTGATGACCATATGAGATGGGTAACTTCATACAAAGAAAAATTTTATTTTTTTTGGCCATCAATACAAGTAACCTTAACTATCTCTCCTAGAAATATGTACCTTGTCAGTGGTTAGATTGTGGTATACCATAGCTTACAATTAGATAACATTGGTCATAATGATATCATTGGTCATAATGCATATTATTGGTTAAAATGATTTATGCCATTCATTACAACACATACTATTTGTTAGTCTTCATGAACGATGGTTTTAATGATATATGCCATTGCTTATCATGATGTATGTCACTGGTCAAAATGGGTGCTATTGGTTGCAATGCTTGCCATTGATCACACTGAATGCTATAGGTTACGATGATGAATGCCTTTGGACTCCTTACAACAAATTACCTTGTACTTATGTTTGTATATTTTATTATATTTACTTATTTATATGTTGTCTTTCCTGATAGAAAGTAAGCTCCTTGAAGGCAGAGACAATTCCATTTTTTTTATCTTTCTCTTCTTGGGCTTGGCATTGGTTACAATATGCGCTTTTGTTTTACGATGTTATGTTTCATTTAACACGTTTGTCATTGCTTACAACATATGCCCTGATCACAATGAATATTGTTGGTTAAAATAGTGTGTTATTGATTGCAGCATAACTTATTGTTTAGAATAGCAAAATGTAGGAGTAATAATACTAACTGGCATTTACATAGTGCTTTAAGGTTTGCAAAGCACTGATCCCCACAACAACCCTAGGAGGTAGATGCTATCATTATTTCCATTTTACAAATGAAGAAACTGAGACAGACAGGTTAAGTGACCAGCCCAGGGTTCTCCTCTTTGGGCCTCAGTTTCCTGACCTATAACAAGAGGGAGTTGGATGAGATAATCCATAAAGTCTCTCCTAAATGTAACTTCCTATGATTGAGTTGATATATGAAAGACACTGTACCTTGCAACTGAAGTCACTGAAGCAATAACATGTCTTTCCTTAGCGGTATGAAGAAAAGGAAAGCCACCTGTATGGGTTCAGAGAAGGTGACATTCATTAACTCAGTCAAAAATTATTAAGCTCCAGCTATGTACCAGACATGGTGCTAAGTACTGGGGCACAAAATCAATTTTGCCTTTTAAGTTTGAATCGCCATAACCCACATTCAGCAATGACTCTGACTCTCCCTTTCGATATAGTGTTGTTTCTTTCCATGATTACTCATAAACAACAGGCTAACTCAGCCAAAGTCCTTGTCTTTGGTATATTCAGTGTGAGTTCCTTCAGACACTGATTTTCACCAAAACAAAATGCCAAAGAATGAGAAAGGGCATGCTCACTGTACAAAGTTCCCTGGCCAGTTTCTGATATGCCTTACAAGTTCATTTCCTTGCCTCTAGGTACACAGTATCATCCCCACCCTCCAATATGCAAATACCAGCTGGCCCAAATTTTCTGATTTCTGTGTTCAGTCTACCATGGTAGAAGGTGACACTCAGGTCAACTCACTGAGTAACCATGGGTAAGTCATTGAATGCAGTGTTAGAATCCTCTGCCCAGGAGAGTTTGAGACCCAGAACCATGATTTAATTTTCTACTGACCTTCTACATATGGCACAGTGTGGAGACAGATGAAATATAGACTAGATCCCTTCTGCAGAAGGTAGAAGATGGGCACACATATAGACAAAATCCAAGTGACTGAATCTACTGAGCACACCCCCCTGACACGAATGGAATTTTACCAAGCTCTGTTTTATATTTAGGACAGACAACTAGGTGGTAGAGCAAATCGAACACTGGGCCAGAAATCAGAAAGACTTGAGTTCAAGGATGATCTCAGACTCTTACTAGTTGTATGATCCTGGGCAAGTCACTTAATCTCTGTCTCAGTTTTCTGAAGGTAAAATGGGGATAATAATAACATCTGCCTCCTAGGATCATTGTGAGGATCAAATGATTTAATATTTGTAAAATACACAGTGCCTGGTACATAGTAGGCACTTAATAAATGCTTATTCCTTTCTCTCTCCCTCTCTTTCCTTCTCCTTTCCTTCCTTCCTTCCTTCCTTCCTTCCTTCCTTCCTTCCTTCCTTCCTTCCTTCCTTCCTTCCTTCCTTCCTTCCTTCCTTCCTTCCTTCCTTCCTTTTGGGTTATTCATCATTGCTGGATTCAGAGATGCCTGGAGTCTACTCACCCTAGACTGAAGCATCAAATACCAATTGTTTCGGTATAAATGCCCCAATTCCTCCCAGACTTTATGTGTTCAGGTTGCGTGGGATTAGCCTGCAAAGTTCTGGCAAGGGCTAATTGGCTGGAACTATCAAGGACAGACGCCATATTAAGACGTGAGCATAGCAATGAAGCAGTCACACACTGCCCTCCTCATCTCCTTTGTCTCCTAGATGGGTTTGATATGCAAGCTAACAATAAAATCAATAAATCCCTTAGTCGGAGCAACTAAGTGTGAGGCTCTTGTTTCTGTCCTTCCAAATCCAGAGCCAGACTTGGACTGACGTAATATAAACACTGCCCACTGCCATTCTCACTCTCTCATTATCAGGACTGGTGAAACCCACAGAGAGAAAGCAGCCAAAGTGGCACCTCCCTCTGCCTGAATATGAGACAAACTTGGCCTGCCAGGGGAACGTGGTTAGGCCAGCATCACCGACAACAAGGCCACTGTGATGGTGCTGTAGTACATATGGACACATTAGGGTGAAAGCTTAAAAATAAAGTCAGCCTGGGCAGGAGCACAGAGCAAACCTCAGAAGCCTAACTTGTTTCCCCCCAGGCTGAGGTTCCCAACCACAGTGCTACTTTAAGCTCCCACAGCTGCAGCTGGA
Organism: Bettongia penicillata ogilbyi; assembly: GCA_023548195.1. Taxonomy (NCBI): domain Eukaryota; kingdom Metazoa; phylum Chordata; class Mammalia; order Diprotodontia; family Potoroidae; genus Bettongia; species Bettongia penicillata. Next base: position 1,913,397 of record JAJHZJ010000574.1, on the reverse strand, counting down.
GCAATACAAATCGTGAGCATAACACGAATAACTGGCATCCTGTGTCAAACCTACATTTCCTTTCCACAACGCTCTGCTTGCTTGCCTTTTCCCTTCAGTTCTTCAGGGTCAGTCCTTGATTTCTTTGTTCCCAAGTCCTGATTCAATCATCAACCAAAACTTGCTTGGGAATATCATCTGGGAAATATGGAGCAAGCCCTCACAAGCCTGCAAAGGATGTTCAGACTCAGGGGACCTAGGTATTGATCCAAAGGTCATCATAGAAAAGTGACCAGGAAATTCCTTCTCCACCCCCATCCCCTATAGGGTTTTAGTAGAAGAGCTTTTGATTTGTAAATGTCAAACAGAGGACTCCATCATCACATTCCTGGGTAGTTTTTCTTGATTTAGCTCTCCCACGGAGTCAAACAAATGAATATTTCTCCTCCAAAGTGCTCCCAGCAAACTCTACCCCACTTTTCCTGTCATTCATAACTTCTTCTCCTGCCCTAGGATCCCTCTTCCTTAGAGGGTCCACTTCTGCATGTCATACGGTTCAAACATGACACCAATGGAAGTTTCTTGAAAAAAGAACTTTGTACAACTCTACAATCTATTAGAATTTAATTTAAGCCTGTGCCAGGCTATTTATTAAAATACAATTTTAAGTTTGTTACAAACCTAACAAAGATCAACAAACATGTACATTCAATATCACCAAGAAGACAGAAAAGAGACTTGTATATGAAAGTATGAACTTAGCCATGGTTTCTTTTTAAGTATATACAATTTAACTTGGAAACAACAACACGGTTCTCCTTCAGTGTCATTTTCTGAATTTCCTTCTGCATTCTTCAGCATATCGTTTTAGATGTTTTACTGATGCTCTTTTCTTTCTTTCTTTTTGCATCACCTTCACTACCTCTCCCTCCATCCCAAGCTTTCCCTTGTAAAAATCAAATCAAGTAAAAACTAACAGCACATTAACAATGTCTGAACATGTAAGTCTCATTCGGCACTTCAAATCTATTGCTCCTCTGCCAAGTGGTGGAAGACATAGTTGTTCCATCACTTCATCAACTCAGCCTTCTGAGTTCACGATAAGTCTCTCCACGTTTTTAAACAACCTATTCATTGCTCTTCCATATTCATTACATTTCCAGCTTCTGGATTTTTCTCTGACCATTCTCCCCAACCCTTGGATTCACTGGACTTTCTTGCTATTTCATCCAACTTCTACCCCTAGACTCAAGCAGAACTGTCTTTTGTAGTTCTCCTGGACATGGAAAAGAAAATTCTGGGGTTCCACGTCCTTAGCTTCAGATCAAAACTATTTTCCTTACAACCACTTGACCTTAGGACTTATTTGGTAAAGCCTAGGCTCATTACATTGAAGTGCCCTGTCTAGTCTTGCTTCTTTCCTAGGTACATAACACTAACACCACATGAGCTGATCTGCTCCCCATCAGCATATTTAGAGTCCCCTCTTTTTCTTATGCTTTTCTTTGAACCATGTAATCTCAGAGTTGGAAGAGAAATCATATGCATCTTGTCCAGTCAGTATTTGAACAAGAATTCCCTTTATAGTATATTTGTCAAGCAGATATACAGCTTTATTCTTCAAGATCTATAATGAGTGAGAGAACTTTTACCTCTCAAAAAAGTCCATTACACTTTTTGGGTGTCCCTAATTAACAGGAAGGGCTGAGTTTTTTTAAATATCAAACTGAAATTGGCTTGTCCATGATTTCCACACTGTTCCCAGTTAGTTCCCCTATAAGACTAAAAATAAGCCTAGTCCTTCTTCTACATTACAACCTTCTGATTATTTAAAAACAGTCATCAAATCCCAATTGTCTAAACCTAAAATTGGTTCTTTTAGCTAGTCCTTTCATGGTATTATCTTGAGGCCTTCCTTGGGAGACTTTCATATATAGCAATGTCCTTCCTAAAACATGTACTTCCTAAAATCTCCACCTCCCTAGGTGGTTTCTCTTGTCTGTTCTCATTTCCCTTAAGAACTTCCAGTTCTTTCACAATGACTTTGATCCCTTCACACCCATTGTGTTCCTCTCCTACAAGTAGGGCTTGAAGTTTAACTAGTAATTACAAAAACTAGGACACATTGTGGTGGTAGTGATGGTGGTGGTGATGGTGGTTGTATCTAAAGCAAGTTCCTCACTCCTTTGGGTAGCTGAAATTGACTGGAGATAGAGGTCATGGCAGTATAGGAGGTTGAGGAACTGGAAAGGAATTCTTCCAATTAACTTTAGTTTTCTCATGTAAAATAGGAAAAATAATACCTACTCTTAGATGTTATGAAAAGAAAATAAGATGACCTGGGGGAAAGTGATTTTTAAAATGTTATGCAAATAAAAGGTTATTATTAACATGATTTCCCTGAGTCTAGTGGACGTTTTTTTTCCAGGGGTTAGAAACATTCCTTTTGAAAATAATTAAACTTGTTTTTCCACTATACATGACTTTATGTTGACTTGGACATTCCCAAAGGTTCTTTAACCTAAGTGCTACTTTCACCAATGTCACACTTTTCTTCTGAAATGAGAAATGAACTCAACACATATTTCTGATTTGTGTCAAGTTTCTACAGGAGTGGAAAGAATCTTTACGTAAAATGTCTTTTTTTTCATCCCTTGAATCAGTCACTCTGGGGTTAGCTGTGGAAATGTTCAAGGTTCAATGAGAAAGTCAGCAACATATGTTGAAAAGAACTCTGGGATGGGGAATTATGCTATCTGGACTCTAAAGCAGGCTTAGTGAGTAAAATTTGCTATGTGATTTTGTACTAGTTATTTCATAGAATGATGGAATTATAGGATCGCAGAACCTGAAGTTACCTTAATTGTCATCTAGATCCCATATACTCCTGTATGGTAGCATAAATGAAGCATAGTACCTAAATGATGATCAACGATGAGAATGGCGGTTTCATCTGCCTATGGAGGGGATGACAGAGATAAATGTGTTCATTTTTAATGTTGGAAAAATACAAACAATCAGAAAAATGAAACCCCCATTAGGGGAGGATAGACCTGTAATGGCCATATTGCTACAGGTGAAATATATTCCAAGGGACTTTCCAAACTCTAGAACTATACTAGATTTTTTTCCCCCAATGACAAACCAAAATTGACCAAGGCTTGCTATTGTTTCTACATGAAAATATTTTTGGTATAATGATATTTGTTGTAATGAGAATTCTTGTTTGATTTGGTTGGGTTTGGGGGTAAGGGAGTACAGAACTTTGTTTGTGTTTTCCTATTTAAGCAACTCCTAATCAGAGATACACTGGGATCTCCTTAGAACATCACCCTGGGATCTCTTACAATGGACTGTGGCCATATGGAACATACCACATTATTAGGGTGTCCTTATGGCTCTTACAGCAATAAACCATTTAATTCAAGTTACAAAATGGATCCATAAACGTATCTGACTGTATCCAAGACATATGTACACTCTGTTTTTAGATATAATCTCACAGAGGGCAGGGACTAGGGACCATGTTTAAGTAATTAATTTTGCATAGTCCTTAGGACTATATAGTTCCAAAAATTCAACAAAAAAATTATTGAGGGGAATACTTTGCTGGTTGCTACATATATCAGCACAACTAATAGTTGCATTTAATACAAAGTATTAAGTATTGTCATCATAATATTACACATATTGGCAAAACTGGTCAGGAAAGGATCATACTTCCCCTGCCCTCAATCTTAGGGTTTTTTCTCTATTTAGTTTCCTAAACTTTTTCTCGTCATTAGAAGAAAGATCAGCTTTCAGAGATGTAAACTAAAGAAGGCACATGCCCTCTATGCCAAAACACTATTAGACAATAAACTCCATGAGTTCAGATACCCACATTACTCTTCGACATATCTCACCACAACTTAGCACAGTGAATAGTAGAAGGTAAATAAATGCTTGTGGACTGACAATAATCCAAAATATTTCAGCTTTGGTTGGTGAGAACACAGACAGGAAAGAGAAGCATTGAGTCATTTAGGGAGGGCAGCCATTTTTAGAACACAACAATAACTCTTTAAACAAACAGGAATGGGAAATATTTGTTCTGAGAAACATTTCTTGAAATGAGCAAATTGTATTGACTTTATTGATATAATCTGTTGAATGTGTCACTAATAGTAACAAAAAAAATGGTCTTTTAAACTCTATCCCCACTGCACAACAGGGTATGATAGCTATGCAAGGGCAATAGTCTTGTTCACAAATATGGTACTGCAGAAAGCTTGAGTCAAACGCCCCAGGAAGCAAGATTCCAATCAAAAGATCTCCCCTGTGACCTCAACTCTAGTACTTTTTTTAAAAACAAAGATGTTATTATTGTTGAATATTTCTTAAGTTCCCAGAGTGCACAAGACTCTGTAAATATTAGTGACAAGAGGGTCCTGGGAATGGACACAACTAGCATGAAGGCAGTAAAATTTTATGACTCTTGCTTGTTTTACTAGGAAATTAGAGCCTTTGGGAAGGAAATTGGAAGTAGGCTGAAAAGGAAAAGTAAACCCTGGAAGAAGGGTAGTAACTGGGACCCTGACTTTATTTTAAAAATAGTCTTCGGATCCGTTAAAAGGATTTGACAGAGGGCCTTCCCTTGCCCCAGAGGGCACCTACCAACAAACTTAGAAAACAAGATACAACATGCCAGTCTTTTTGTGAGATACAAGTGTTCAATTGTACGGAGCTGGCACCCTCTGAATGCACAATTAGGATTTTGCATATACTTATGACATTATTTTGCCTCCACTCTGTCTATATTGTATGTACCTTACATGTTGCTCTCTCTTTGTAAAGTGAACTCCTTGAGAGCAATGATTGTTTTTGTTTTACTTTGCATCCCCCAGCATTTAGCACAGTAATTGGGACTAAGGATTTAATAAATGCTTGTTAACAGCCTGACTTCTCTCTCCTAGAGAGTGGAAGCTCCTTGAAGTTAGGGTTTTGTCTTTTTTTATAACTAGTACCTACTAGAGTATTTGTCATATAGTATACATTTTTAAAATATTTGTTTTTCAAATTTATTTCTTGAAATAGTATTTTATTTTTTCCAATTTCTGTAAAGACAATTTTCAACATTCATATTTTGAAAGATTTTGAGTTCCAAATTTTTCTCCCTCACTCCCTCCCCTCTCTCTCCCCAAGAAAGCAAGCAATCTGATATAGGTTATACCTGTGCCATCATGTAAAACATATTTGCATTTAATACATGCTTATTGATTGAGTTAAAAGAAATTCTTACTTGCCCATTTAGGTCAATTTAGTCCCCTGTGTCACAGCTAGATGACAACCCTGTCTGCTTTCTGCAAAAATACCTTGAAATATCTTAAGCTTACTTAACAATTACTATGGTTGCCCAGGAGAATCTGGTATATTTTGTCAAAGGATGCTGGGCCAATACTGACAAGTCAGTGCTCCCAATGAACCAAAGAAACTCAACTCATCAATTTGGAAGTCTTTTTTTTTAATTTAAATTCCAGATCTCTCCATCTCTAGAAATGAAGGGATCAGTTCTTCTCTTAACAGTGTGCTCTCTCAGGAATTAGACCACACTTACTTCTCTGAGAACCCTAGAATTTTGTGATCAACTTTCTACTCTTTCCTACTCAGCAAAGCAAAAGACAGAGATGAACTTGATCTCTTCTGGTGTTAACTATTATGATGGAATGTACTTTTAGACCAACAGATAATTAAAACAATTAAAATTTTTATACTGTCTAGTTACACATATGCTGAACGGATCAGCACATGGACAGACAGACATCTAAAAAAGAAAAAATTCTTTCCCCCTTTTTAATTTTTAGAAAGTTCATGGTGCTACCTAATTACATGATGCTATCTAATTAAAATAATGAGAATAGCAGTTGAGATTTATTTCTTTTGATCCTTCTCACATAGCATTTTAATGGTTTTTGTTTTGAAGAATATAATTTTGTTTCTTTTTATCTGACTATAGAAAAGGAGGACAGCATATTAAAACTACATAATTATGTTATAACTGAGGTAAAGACTCAAGGTGTTAATATATGTAAAACTGTTAGGTATTTAACATTTGAGCATAACTATATATAGTCAGGGAAGAGGAGGTTTCAATTTAATGACTTGCCCCTCAATGAACACGAGAAGATTATAGGGTTGGACCTTTGTTGGAAGGGACTTTGTGCCCTAATCCCTTACTAAGAAGATGTAGGGTGTTTTTAACTGAGGCTACTGCCTGATGACTACTTGACTGAGGCTTGGGAAATGGTTTCTTGCCGATTCCTCTTCTGGCCTTGTTTCTGACTTTCTCTTGATTTTTAAACCATGTCCTTTTAATTCTAGATCACCTTGGCACTCCCTTCAGTGCTTGGTGCCTCTTTGTCCTGGACAACCTAGTATCCCTGTGGCCCACTCATCCTACTATATCCCTCTGCAACGTCCTCATCCTTTTCCTATTGATGTTCCCATGGAGCCGACATTTTGTAGAGGGACTGAGGCTAACCTGACCTCATTTCCCTGCTGTCCGTCTTCCTAACTTTCTCTGGACTTCAAAACCAAGTTACGTTCAGGTGTAAGTGAAAAGTAGTCTTAGAAGTAAGGAAGTAGAAGGAGGGGTGAACAGGAAAGGCCTTCTGAAGAAGGGATTATGCTAGTAAATAACAGCTTACATTTCTATAATGTTTTACAGTGTATAAAATGTTCAACTCAGTTCAACTCCATGGGACAGGCAATCCTAAAGAAATTGCATGTCTATGAAAAAATGTGTCTCGCCTCAGGTTGAATTTTGGTTACCTGGGTCATTGACATTTCCATTTTACAAAGAAGAAGCTGAATCCTGGAGAGTTTAAGTGACTTTTTTATGGTTCTGGGCCTATTAAAAGGCAAAGCTGATACTCTGGGGCTCTTTCCACCCTAACATGCTGTATCGGAATTATATGTTAGTTCTCAGTTTGTTAGAATGTCAAGTTCCAAAGAATAAGGGTTAGGATTTGGGTACTTTTTTTCAGAAGACAATACACTGTGAATTTTTAATAATCATTAAACTTTTATTTATATTCCCATAATCCTTGGATACTATATAAGGTTTGTTTGTTTGTTAATAATACAAGGGTCTGGTTTTAGGTCTAGTCCTGTGATTTCCTCTGTGTGGGTTAATTCAGGGTGAGAAAACTCCCTCTACCAATCCAGATCAATATCTACCTATTTTGTAATTTACAATCTCAAAGAGTTGCTTGGGGACACTGAGTCATAAAATGATTTTCTCAGGGTCACACAGTTAATATGTGTGAGAGGTAGTACTAGGATACAGCCCTCTCTTTTATTAAAACACACTGTCTGCTGCCTCTCCTAAGTAAGGTTTAATACTGTTTGTTAATGTCATATTTTCATTAGTGGAGACCTTCCATACAATAAATCCAACCAGTGGGATATTGGTAAATGTTTAACTATAAGCTCTCTAGGGAAAAAAAACAGTACCTAGGACACCCCTTTCAGTTTATTAATATTATTAATATTTTCTTTGTTACTTTTGTAAGTCTAGATAATCCACAGAACAGTAACTCAAGCCCTAATCTGTAGCATTTGCCAATTTCTGGGTATACATACTCATTCTGAAAATTTAATAATTTTGGAGCTGGCTCCATCACATCCCTGGACCTAACCCAGGATGAGCACTAGTAGCATCTTACTTATCCTAAGAATGGAATTGGTAGGGAGAAGCTTGTCTAGCTGGGGGTAGAAAGAAACGATGAAATTAAAGCCATAGAACACAGTGGTCTATGAATCCTAATGAACTCTGACTAAACATTGATACTTTAGTGGGAATTAAAACAAGTTCTGATACATTCCTGACCCCTTTATCACGACAGCTTAATGAAATCTACTACACTGAGAAAATGGGAACTTTGCTATGGAAGAAGGGTTACTTTCATTCAAACTGATCATTAGTAGGCCCAGGTAGGATGCCATGGAGCCGATATGTGAGGACACCAATATCGGGGACAGAGGAGAAGCACTGAAAGAGATAGGATTACAAAAAAGGAGGTGGGGAAGTACCAAAGGAAAATAATGAGAAAAATTAGCATTTAGATATCATTTGATGGTTTGCAAAAGCACTTAATGTAAGTTATTGTATTTGATTTCATCACAAGAAAATTATGCTACTTACTAATTTTGCCAAAAGTTGACCCTGTTTAGAAAGGGCCTGTAGTGAATTAGGCAGAGGGTCTGGTCAGTGAAGAGTGACTAGTAGAGGGAAGCCTTAGAAATTAGAGAAATGCACAGGAAAAACAGCCCCATTTTTAAGGGTCGAGAAAAATAAAAGAGAAAAATAATGGATCACCGCAATCACATGTATATCATTAACAAGTCACATTTATCCACAGAAATAGGGATACTTTGATTAACAACAATAATACATGTTTCATATTTCCATCTGCCATGTTACTGTGCCCTGAAGGGTAAGCAGGCTTGGCCATCGGCCCTGATCATAAACAGCATTACTATTGAGCCTTCCCATCTGCCTTAGAGATGAACCCTCCATTTTCAATTAGAAGGTGTAATTGTTGAGAGTGGGGAGGGAATGTCTTGATTTTCTATTTTCATCTAGTTGTATTAAAGCTTGGCATGTAGTGAAGCTTAATACATGCTTTTTCATGCGTACGTTAGTTATCTTGTGTTTTCTTTATCTGATTCCTCTAGCATGGCTTCATTTCTAATTCCCTATTCTTCATGAGTTTTCACAGTACTGTTTTTAATCCCTGACTGTGTGTTTGCTTAACACAGATGGAAGAAATGAGGAGGAAGCAACTGAGATAGTGAAAGGGATCAATCACATTCTATATTTAATATCAACTCACAGACACACCTTTTTTTCCCCTGGGGTTCTGAGATCAAAGGTTAGCCTATTTTTGAGCTCCAGAAATCACTGGAATTAGCTGGGATGGCTGGAAATCACTGAATTACCCAGGTTTCTCCATCCTTCTTCCCTTAAGCAAACATATTTTCAGCTAATGCTAATCAGGCCCTAACTGCTTGAAATCTCTGTAGACTTTCACTTCTCAGTCAGGTTTTTAGCTTCCTCAGTCTAACGTTATCACCTCAACCAGATGTTTGCTCTTTCAAGTATGTGCATCATACTTCCTCCATGCCCAGTCTTATCTCAGAAGTAACTGGTTCACAGAAGCCCTTACCCTTCATTGCCTAAACCTACGGTTTGACTTTGTGTGACTGAGCAATAGGATGTGAGCTTGGGGGAGACTTCTAATTCCAACCGTGCCCTGACTCATCTTTCTGAAGGGTGAGTCACTTTGCTTCAGTTATAACTTCTGCTAATGATGAGTTTTGTTAGTGTCCAGAGCCCTGGACACCAAGCTAACATCAGACCTCAGCTGTCAGATGGAGAAAGCCCATTGGCTTGTTCAAACCTGGGCTACTCTCATTTCTCACTTTCCCTTCTTAGCTTCCCAGGCTTTCTTCAAGACTCAAGGCAAATCCTACCTTCTCCAGAAGGCATTTCCCAGTCGTCCTAGCTGTTAGTGCCTTCTGTCTCAAATTACCTTCCATCTACTTGGTATAGATCTTGCATGCATCTAATTATGTTGTCTCCTCCTTTAAAATATGTACGTACTGGAGTTACGGACTGTTTTTTGCCTTTCTTTATAGTTCCAGTGCTTAACACTGGGTTACATAGTACCTGGTTATATCTTAAAGTTACCATAGACCAGGCTAAGGCCCAAAAGTAGTGTTCCAAGGAGAGTTATTAAAAAGTAGAAGTCTTGGAAACTCCCATGGTCCAGGATTATCCATTAATACCCTCTTTGGACATTAGACCTGAGATTCTCCCCAAAAGGAATTATTCACAACTACAAAGAACCTCCAAAAGAAGGTAACCCAACAAAAAAACCACTCCCAACAAGTCAATCTAGTTGTATATATAAAGAATTAAGTAAAGAGTAGAAGAGAAAACAGCCAAGTAGCAGATGAGGCATTGAGGCAAAAGGCAATTTCAAAATATACATTTTTTTCTTTTTCCCCTCATTGATCTTTTCAAATTTTCAAAATTCAAATTGAATTTTCAAAGAAGAAATTCTGGCAGAGACATCTCCTACTTCTTCATTCTCTAGATTTTTGTCCATGGATGGAATCAATTTCTTACTGTTCAGATTTTCTTACCCTCAGATTTTTAAAACCACCTGAGATAGGTTTAAAGAAAAAAAATCATGAAATGACCAAGCTTAATTGCTACAGGGTCATCCGTAGAGTCAGAGAGAACAAGGTCAAGTCCTGCCTCCAACATGTACTGGTTGTATGATATTGGCCACATCATGTTATTTTCATAGTGCCTTAGGCAGCTAAGACTATAAATTATAGATAAGTTGGCTTGTCTGTATCAGTGGAAGGAATTTCCATGCTGAAAGTTCCCTATATTGATGAAAATCACAGATCTGGACTCCTCCCTAAAAAAACCCCAAACATATGAACAAAAAGAAAATCAATCAGATAGTAATCCATTGACCACAGCCATAGTGACTACATTTACATTATTTAATTTTCAATATCCATAATAACCATAATATTTTCCCAAATACCTTTCCAAAAAAAAAAACTGAAAAGACTCAGAGCAAACCATGCAAATCAAGTCATAATGATAAACATAATTAATTAAATGTTAGGCACACAGCTGAAAATGAAAAGCAAAACAACTTAGGTCTTTACCTCGGCAAGGTTTCAGAGCATAGTCCTTAAGTCCTGATGGTCACCCTTTTGGAGGAAGCCCTTATGGCTGAAACAGCCCTTGGTAGATGGAGTTAAATCCTAAAGAAATTGCATGTCCATGAAAAAAAACATGTCTCATTTCAATCTGCCTCTTGGTTGCCTTCCTCACGGACAGACTCTGGTATCAGAGCTTTGCCCAGCTATACCCAAGGGGCAAATTCAGGGTTGAAGTGGCTCAGGGACTCTTCCAGTTGAACTATTATGCTGAGCCTTCCAGGCACAAAAAGTGGTTTCAGAAGTCACGTGGCTTACACAGCTAAAAGTACTTCTTAGTTTCACAGGAGATTTAGTGAACTAAAAATCCCTCTAGCCCCTCTTCTCATGAGGGGTGAAAATGCCAGATATTATCATTTTTTTAAGCCCCAAACAAGTTTGTGTCATGATATCAGAACATCCTCATGGGACTTCAGCATAGTGAGGTGGGCATTTCTGAGTCTTTGATGGCACCATCTAGGACTAATTTCATCTCAGTTATTGGGGAACCACAGTCCAGAATTATCGGGATTGATTCTATAGCTTGTTTTTGATGGGCTCTGCTTAATCTTGTGGCAAAACTCTATGTAGTGGCCAACCCAGATCAGAGAATTGTCAGCCTTTTAAAACCATCTGGATGACTGAAAAAGTCCTTTTACAAAGAGATATTTACTTTGAAGATATGGCAAGAACAGAAGTACAAACATTTCCCCCCTATTTCAACATTTCAGGGGTACAATTTCCTTTATGACCTTAGTCTCTAGAGAGAGTAGGTCCAAATAACAGTTTCTACCTAGCAATGGTACCATTCAAATACAGCTTGCTGCCTGATGTACCTTTTTTCAGCTGCTGTTGAGGTGGTTCCCGAAGGCTGCTTCTTGTTCCTCAATGTTGGATGGGTTACAGAATCCAGCATGAGCTCCACCACCAAACCTCAGATACACTCAGGATCTCAAAATCAAAGTTCTTTCTTGTGCCTTAGCTAAATTCTCACCATTACAGATGAAACCCATTTTGTCTAATTCAGTTCATTTTAAATGAGCTCAATTTCATTCCATTCAAGGAGTTCCCAATGCAACAGAAGAGATAACAATTTTTTTTCTATTTTGCATTATCATTAATATTAGAAATAACAATAATAATACTACACATGAACATACATGGATATGATTTCCATTAAGTGATCAATTAAAAATCTTATATTTTAAAAGTTGTTAGGTATTTTTTCATCCATTGTTTCTCTAAGTCAATAATTCCAGTCCCTTTATCTTTTCCTTATAGGCTCTATTTTAGGTTTCCTCTCTTACTTCTTTTATTTCCTTCAAAACTCGGCTCAAGCTCTGCCTCCTACAGAAATTTTTCCTTATACTCTCTACTCTAACTTACAGTCTTTCATCCTCAAATTTTCTTTTATTCATTTTTATATCATCTCTGCATACTTATACAAGAATATATTTCTGCCCCCGTTAGAATATAAGCTCCTTGAAGGCAGAGAATATTTCCCTTTTGTCTATGTAGCCTTAATGCCTTGCACAGTATATACTTAGTGCATACATGCAGGCACACACACACACACACACACACATGGTATATACTTAATAAATACTTGCTGATTAGTTGATATGCAGGAAGACTCTATATAATATCAAATTATGTGAGAGAGGAAGAGAAGGGCGTAAGCATTTATACAATATCTATTATATGACAAGCACTTTGTTAAGCACTTTACAAATATTATTCCATTTGGTCTTCACAACAACTCTGCAAAGTAGGTGCTATTGTTATACCTATTTTACAGTAGAGGAAACTGAGGTAAAAAAAAAGACAGTGACTTATCCAAGGTCACAGAACTACTAAGCACCTAAGGCCAGATTTGAATTCAGGTCTTCCTAACTTTAGGCCCAGCACTCTATCCACTGTGCCGCTTAGCTGCTTCAGAAGACAGATATGGTATCCTACTTTATGTACAAACCATGAGGAAGACTGCAGCAGCAAAGATACACAGATCATTTCTTCTACAAGCACCCATTTCCCTTTGGGACAACTCTGATTATCAAGAAGCCCAAATTGAGGAACCAAGAGATAACTTTATAAGTAAGATTTTTCAAATTTGTGGAATCTAACTTCATAAAATGAAACAACTCCCCTCCTAGTTACCACATCTCACTTCCCATGATACCTTTTAGGGTGGGAGTGGGGGTTCCCCAGTAAGAAACCAGGGAGTTTCCTGGGAGATAATGGAATGTGAAACTAGGCCCAACTCCTTTATTTGTACAGCCTCCACCTTTTCTGTGCTGCTATCCTCTTGGCACGCACAACATCCCCATTGTAGCTTTATCTAGTGATGTATAACCACCCTCATCACCAGACACTCCACCCACAATTCTCTCTACAACCTGAAATTAGAATCATTCGTTTTTAGACATGAGAGAGACCCTAGAGATCTAGCCTAACCTCTTCTTTTTATAGATGAAGAATCTGAGAACCAGAGAGGTTAAGGGACTGCTAAATCACTCCTGAGAAAAAGCTCCTTGAGAACAGGAATTGTCTTTCTTTTTACTTGTAGTTATCCCTTCTACATCCTAGGGGTTCAGAGCATGACACTCCTGCAATCTGAAAAATCCACATAAAATTTTTTGGCCGTCCCTTACAGACTTCAGAAGAAGTCTGAATTTTTTTTCTTTTTCATTTATAGGGTGTTTACAGCACCTTAGTGTAAGATTTGGGTTCAGTATTTGGTCAAAGGCTATATTGCATAATATTATACATACATTTTATGCATTTCTGAGTTTTTAAACTTTCTCAGTGTTATCTGTTGACTTTCATGTGTTGTCTGTGGCTTCTGCAAAACTCCCAAAAAATTCTCATTTAATTTCTTATGCTGACCCGCAATATATCAAAACCATGATGGGGAAAATCATGACATGAAAGGGATGACTGTATTTGTGTCCTCATCATTTAACATGGTGCCTGACACATAGTGGGTATTTAATAAATGCTTTCCTTTAAAGGAAAAAAAAGGTTCTTTCATTCATAGAAGTGGAGTCTAGAGCAAATGAAAAGACAGTCACATGAAAAAAAAGAACTTAATATGAATTTGAACATAGCAACTTGAACTCTAACATCCCATTTGGACTGGGATGGTGGCTCCAAAAGCTGTGAAGTTTCAGTGTTCATTCAGACTTGAGAGATTAGCACTCTTCTGCCTGCTGGGATTGAAAGAGAAGTTGGTTTAGACAGAAAGCTTTTATACTCTAAACTTGGCACCAGTGCCACGAGTTTCAAGTGACTATGTTCCTTTCTCACCGTTTTAAAGACATAGAAGATTTATGTAGGGTGTTGGCCAGTGCTCCCTTGAAGGCATGGTAGATGATAGCCATTGGTTTATATTCCTTTGCTATTCGGCTTAATTAAATGCCTTTTGCTTTTGAATTCATGTTTCATTTGGCATGGTCTGGCACAGAGATATATTGTTGGGGGCTCAAGAGTTGATGTCCCAGAGAGAACTCTGAAGGTGGATACAGTAGCTAAGAAGTGTTCTAAAGATAAAAAAATGTAAAATGGTCGTTTCCATTGGGCCTGCATCCAAGAAAAATAGAACATAAACATTGTGATATATCATAATTAATTGCTGGACCCAGGAGTTTAAGTCTTATTGATACAGTTCAATTGTGTGAATTTTTTATTTGGAAAACTGTTCATTTTAGACAAAATTTCCCATATAGGTTATTAGGATCCTGAAAATTCACAAAAGGAAAAGCTATCTCAAATATTTCACTCAATAAGAATTGTATAACTATAGCTGATAAGTCACAAATGTTAAATTGGGGGAGGTGTATATCTCACATTTTCCCCCCAGATCTATGGCGTCTTTGGTGTAGACAACTCCTAGTGGAAAAAGCCTTCAATACAAACAGGCAATATACAGCTGAGAGAGGTTAAGTGTCTAGAAGCTACAGACAGTATGCTCTAGAGGCAAGACTTGAACTGTTTCTATACATTATTACTAATAGGAAATAGGCAAAGTCAGATAACAAATTTTCTCTCCTCTTTTTTCCTGTCCCTCTCTTTTACTTAGTTTTCTTTCTTCCCTTTTCCTTCTGACCTCCTCCAATAGAATCTTCTTTATTAAGTCTGTCAGTAAGTTTTGTATTGAACGCATACTATGAATTAGGCTTTATTAAGTGCTAGGAATTCAAAGAAAAGCAAATATAGACCCTGCCCTCAAGGAGCTAACTTTCTAAAAGGGGAAGAGCCTGTTTAACTATATTCATACAAGTTGTATATAGAGTATTGGAAGGTAATTTAAGAAAGGTGGGTGCTAATAGCTGAGCAGACAAGGAAAGGTGCACTGAATTAATGGAGCTGGGGATGAGTCTTTGAGAGACCCAGAGAAATTAAAAGATGGAGGTGAGGGAGTAGAAAATTCTGGGCTTAAGATATAGGTACTTTTAGAAAACAAATATTTGTGTGATATAAAAAAAAATTAAACCCAAACAGTAACAACTCAGTTTACTGTTTTTCCTTTTCTATAATGACATTTCTTTGGATAGTACTTGGCATGCAGTATAAAAGTCTGCCATGTGCACCAAATGCAAATTAAGGTTTTGGCATTTTACACATAAAATCATTGGTCAGAGATATAAACTACTTGTTCTAGGAAACAGCAGGGATGGGGAGTACCAGCATCATAACATTCCTTCTAGAAAAAGGTCATCCTGGCCTTTTTTTATTGTTGGAATTTAAAAGAAAGAAAGAAATGACTTGATAAATTTACAGAATCATAAAAATTTAATAACAGAGACCAGAGTTAAGTATCTGTTGCTTACCTGGCTTAGAGCCACTGAATGCCGACATCAAAAATGAATTTGTTCATAATTAATGGCAGTTGGGTCATGGGTAAGAGAATTGTAACTGTTCTAGTTGAACTGCCTGGAAAATTCTCTCTTTATCCTTTAATGGCTGCTACAATTCACTTTTCCATCTGGTCAAAACTATATTGGTTTTCTTATTGTGTCTGATTAATGCCTTAACAGTTTTCTCAGCTTCACCATACAGGAAAGCTTCATCTTCTCCTGACCATTAATCATCAACTGTTCCTGATGTCAATCATCAGAGCTCTATTCCATTTTCTCCTCACAATCAATCAACCAAAGCAAACAACCAAAAAACATGAATTTACGTGTCTTTTGTGTGCCAGAGACAGTACTAGGTGCTATCCCTCCTTTGGTTTTCAGCTCTATGACGGCAGGACTGTCTTTTTGTTTGTATTCGTATCTCTAGCACTTAGCAGTATACCTGGAATATAGAAAATTGTTAATGAATACTTGCTGACTGACAAAAGTGAGATAGTCCTTGCCTTCAAGGAGTTTATGGTCTACATAGGAAAGAAAATATTTATTTTTTATAAATATGGAATATATACCCAGAAAAAAATGTAGCTATGGTGGGGACAGTAACAAGAGGAGGAGTCCTGTGGGTATGTGATGGTTGCTAAGTAGAACATAGAACATGGGTAACTGGAAGGGCTTAGAGATGACCTTGTCCAGTCTACTCATTTTGTAGGGGAAGAATCCAAGCTCACATAGCCAATACCTTCTCATAATTGCTCATTTATTGACTTGCTATAGTGAGGTAATCAAAAGGTGATCCAACCTCATGAATATTTACTTGGTCTAGAGTTGGACCCTGTCAGGTGGGGAGAGTCCTAAAGTGAACACATGGTTCAGGTCCACTGGTTTTGGACTGTTTGGGGGAAAAAAGCTTCAATTCCCTGCTCACTCCCAAGTGACAGGGCTGGAAAAAAGTATATCATGATATCTATTCAGAAAGTAACTAAGAAACTACTTTCCTCTGGGGTCCCAGATGTCTGGGCAGAAGTGAAAGTGAGTTTCAGTCACTCCTCTCAACCCATCACATGATACGGGAGACAGACCATTATTTCTAAGTCAAGGTGAGGATGTGAGGAGTGGGGGTAGGGAGGCAAAGATGAGAGGAGAAGGAACATAGTCTTTTGAGAGGTGAATGGCAGGGTACCCCAGCAATTAGACTAGTTGAATTGCAGCAATCACTTTAGCAAATCTCTTCAGAGATGAGCTCTCTGAATGGAACTCTGAACCTATTCGATTCTCTGTGGTCCCAAAACATTTACCTATCTACTGGGAAGCATCTCAGTAAAAGTCAAGGTTTTCCTTTCAATGTCCTTACATAAATTTCTTATCTCCTTAAACGCCTTGGCCAATTCAATTTTTCTTCCTTCCTTCCTTCCTTCCTTCCTTCCTTCCTTCCTTCCTTCCTTCCTTCCTTCCTTCCTTCCTTCCTTCCTTCCTTCCTTCCTTCCTTCCTTCCTTCCTTCCTTCCTTCCTTCCTTCCTTCCTTCCTTCCTTCCTTCCTTCCTTTCTTTTTTTGATACTGTGTCCTCCTGTCTCATCCAGGTTGGAAATATAGTGGCCACTTATCAACTCAACCTCACCACTAGAGCTTTGATCTGCTCTGTTTGCTCCTCCTTATGGAGGGTGTGATGCAACACATCCTCCACTCTTGGGGGCTTCCCATGTTTGTGGGGGACTACATTGGTGGTGAATGCCTAATCAGCTTAGTCCACTGCAGCTCAGACCTCTTGAGTTCAAGTAATCCATCATCTTCAGCCTCCTTGCTAACAGGGAACTGGTCTGACAGTTTCCTTCAATCAGTCAGTCAACCAGTACTCAATTATTTGTGTCTTTTACATGCCAGGGACCATGCTGGATGCTTCCATAGTCCCCTACCCCAACCTCCTTGCTTTTCAGCTCTCTTATAGGTTTTATATGACCAAGTCTGGCCCATTCAATTCAATTTAATTTAATATATATTTATTGTCTGTTGTATGTCTGGCTCTGGACACAGGCTGAGGGAGAGGGAGGATTGGGGAGGGATACAAAAATGTATATGACACAGCCTCCACCTTGTAGGATGTCATGTAAGACGAGGACACAAATTTCTCCAACACTAATTAGAACGTGCTAAGTTCCACAAAAGAGGTGCAAGCAGTGACATGGGAAAGGAAAGACATACGTATCCATCAAGCAGGGCTAATTAGGGAAGGCTTCATGAAAGGGGTGCCATTTGACATGGAGCCTGAAGAAAGGCTAATATTTGGAGTGGGGAGAAAATATAGAGGGAAACATAGGAAATGATGGGAGCACACTGTAGGGTGTGTGTAGGGGCCAGTGAGTAATATAGTAGAATCCTGAAGTAGACCGGAAAGACAGATCATAGAATGCCACATCCGGAAGGCTCTTCTGAGGTCATTTTGTCTAACCCCCTCATTTTACAGGGAAGGAGACAAAGAGGACAAATGATTTGCCAGTTGTCATAGAGCTGGCTAGTGACTGAATTGGAACTAAAACCCAGATCTAATGACTTCCAGGTCAGTTCTAGGAGTACATTTGTTAGTTGCTATTTTGCTTTGTTTTTTAAATAGGAAAATGTCTTTTAGTTCCAATACTATAATTGGCCAGGCTCTCAAGCTAGTCCACAAAAGCCTATGAAATACTACATGTTTTTAAATGAAGAGTAAACAACAATAGTGCTGAAATAGTAGCAATAAATTAAATCAATCAGCCAATCAATCAGCACCTACTATGAATAAGTTTCTATTCCAGGCTTTGGGGGGACAAAGAAAAAAAATTAAACAATCTCTGCCCTCAAGAACCTTACATTCTACTGGGAGGAGATGTATAAAAAATAGGAAAACAGGAATATTGAATATTATATATGTATAAAAAGATAGAAAAGCAGTAATATTGAATAAGAAATAATTTGCCTATTTACTTCCTTTGCTGGTGTTTTTTAGGTTTAATTAGACAAGGATAGATGCATAGATGAGATGGAAGATTCTCAAATGAACTTTCAAGGGCTTTAGAGGTTGGTGGCACTATTATTTATTGTGTGAAATTGTTCTTCAGATTTTTGACTTTTATTTTCCTTAGTACAGGTGTACCATCAGTATTATTCTTATCTGAGATGATTGGACTCTATTTGGGGCTCACAAATGTAACAAAGAGGAGGTAAAAGGTGGAGAAAAGGGTGAGAACTTTCTGTGTAGAAATTGGGCAGGAGTTAAGAGAGAGAGAGGTAGAAGGACCGAAAGGGTTAAAGAGAATATGTGTGCTCATGATAAAGTGATTGCCTGAACTGTGAGCATGAAAGACAGGAAAAAGTGAGAAGCCCTGGGTGTACATGACCCTCCTGGGGAAGTTTGGTGGGGGGAAGGATGTGGTGAGGAAGATTTGGGTCATATAATTCCCCTTGCTGGCCATCAGCCCAGGATAGCTTGGTTACTGTCCCAAAGTGGGTCAGTTGGGGAGGGGAGGAAGTTGTTCCCTGTTTCCTGATCTTGAGTGCCAACCAACAAGGGAGGACCTGGACACAGAGATACAGCAAGATTGTTCCTTTCTCTTCTCTTTGATCTAAGGGTCATGCAAGGGGAATACCATCCTAGCTGGTTATAGCCATGGCTAGTGGGAGGGCAGTCTTGACCAGAAGCAAGAAGGGAATTCAGATTAGAAAAGAACCTTAGGTATCTAGAGGTTAAAACAGGGAGAAGTGTCATAGTGTTGTCCTAGTCTAGAAGAAGTAAGCAAGGCAGTCTATTCAGAAGAAGCATCTCCTCATGGGTCAGGCCTTAGAGCAGGGATCAGTATGTTCCTAAAGCATAAGGTAGCTCTTTAAAAGTAATAATTTCTGTAGATACAAATTCCATTGTAGGTCAGCTCTTGATGAATTAGTCCTATTTGCCTTCTCTCTCTCCAAAGTGGTGCCTGGGTAGTGTGCTTCTCACTAGAGTTATCACTTCCCACTGAGAATACTGGGGTTTGGAGACACACTTCTGCTCTTGGAACATGTTTATTTTTTTTATTGATGCTCCCACCCCCAATAGAACCCTCCCAATACCAAGTAAATGGCCAACCAAAACAAACTGATCATATCTGCAAATGTATTTCTCATTCTGCAAAATGGACCCACCACTTCTCTTCTGAGATTCAGGAGGCCTATTTCAAAATCAGTCCTCTGAAGTCAGAATTGGTAGAGTTCTGATGTCTTCAGTTGTTTTTGTTTATGTAATTGTGGTCCTCATGTATCTTGTCCTCCTGGCATAGACTGCTTTGTTTGGCATAAATTCATGCAAGTTTCCCCAAGTTGCTCTAAATTCTAGAAATTTGTTTTCTCATGTATTTCCATACAGGCATCTGCCACAATTTATTTAGCCATTCCCAAGTTGATGGTCACCAACTTCCTTTCCAATTCTTTGCCTCTATAAACAAAATATTTGTGGGTATATATGGAACTTTCCCCTCTGTCTTTGACATCCTTGAGATAGAGGCCCAGTAGTATTATTGCTAGGTCAAATGATATGTACAACTTAGTGACTTTTTTTTTGGTAAAATGGTATGTCGTTTCCTAGGATGGTTATTTCATTTGTCACTTCCACCAGTACTACAATAGTATGTCAGTCTTCCTATAGCTCCTGTTATCCTAACATTTTCATCTTTTGTCATATTTGCTAATCAAATGGAGAATGAATAGAAACATTGGAGTTGAAAAAGTCTGAATTAATTTTATTTTTGGTGATTTCAGATTCTTTCATATAGTCATTGGTAGTTTGGTTTTTACCATCTTTGAGTCTGGGAGACTCCTCAAACATGTATCATATTCATTATTTTCTATAATTCTAGTCTTATCCTTAACTTCTTTCTTGCTCATCTTTCTGTTGGGTTTGCCTCATCTTTTATGAGGTATGTTGAAATGACCAACAATTATTGCTTTATTGCCTAGTTTTCTGAGTAGTTTGATTAGTTCTTAATTACTTAGGTACTATGACATTTGGGGTATGTGTGTGTATGTATGTATATATACACAGAGAGGTATATGTGCGTATACATATGCATGTGTATGTGTATATATAAATGAATATTTGTCATTATTTATGATACCTCTTAAGCATAATTTAGGTTTGCTATTTCTTTTTCTTAATTATTATTATTTTCTGATAGGATGATCATCATCCCTTTTCTTATCCAGTGGAGTCATATGTTCTCTTCCAGCTCCTCATTTCATCTTTCCATGAATCTCTGTTTTGACTGTGTTTCTTGTAAATAATCTATTGTTGGATTTTTCTTTTTGATCTATTCTGTCATTCCTCCATTTTAGGGACATGTCCATCATACTCACATTCATAGTTATAACTTGTATTTATAAAGTTCTAGCATCAAATATAAATCACCGTTTGGCATTTAAAGTACTTTATAACGTATCTTTCTGGGATTATTATACATTAGTGCCATTAACGCATGCTGTGTTCTATTCAAATGATCCTTAGTGTTCCTTACACAAAACATCCCATTTCTCATCTCCGTGTCTTCTCGCAGGCTGCCCCCCATCACTGGACTGCGCGTCTCGCCTCTTCCTTTCAGGTGCCTTAGTTTCCTTCAAAGATCAGCTGAAATGCCACTCCTTGAAGACAGCCTTAGCCAATCTCTTGTTCCTGCTGCTTCCCTCACTCCCAATTACCTTGTATTCTTTTTCTGTTTATTTTCACATACTGATATGTGCATTTTTTTCCTCCTTCAATAGAATAA
The DNA here is from genome assembly GCA_023548195.1 of Bettongia penicillata ogilbyi. Lineage (NCBI taxonomy): Eukaryota > Metazoa > Chordata > Mammalia > Diprotodontia > Potoroidae > Bettongia > Bettongia penicillata. The sequence goes on along the minus strand of JAJHZJ010000574.1, from coordinate 1,892,032 downwards.
AACCTTTTTGAGTTCAAGGAATGTTTCATTTTTGTCATTTTATCCACAGCACCTAGTACAGTGTCTGACTTAATAAATGGTAGTTGACCAACTAATTGAATTTTGCTTCCATCATGTCCTACCAGAAAGTTTCCCTTCCCCCTCCACCATGCCCTCTCATTCTTAAAATTGTTTCCTGCCTTGCGTGACTGTCTCTCTGTGTCAGCGTCTAACTGAAAAATATGTGTCTTTGTTCTTCACTGGTTACAGCATCTTCAAAATGCCAGATTGATGGGAAATAGAAGAGAACTGGTAAGTGTCTGCAACTAGATTTGAACCCAGATCTACCTGCCTCCAGATCCAGTGCTCTATCCACTTTACCACCTAGCTGTCCCTATGTTTCCAGAGAACAAACAGCAAAAGAGAAACACAGATTTGATATTCATAGCTTTGCAAAAGCAGTATCATAGTTAAAAGCTTACAAATACCCTAGCCTTTCCATGAAGATCACATCCTTTGAACTGATTCAAATAACAAAAATATGAAGCATTTCTTTCTATCTGAGATTACATTTTCAATTATCTCTCTATCTTGGTATCACTCTCTATCTATCTATCTGTCTGTCTATCTGTCTGTCCATCCATCCATCATCTATGTATCCATTTATCTATCTATCTATCTATCTATCTATCTATCTATCTATCTATCTATCCATCCATCCATCCATCCATCCATCCATCCATCCATCCATCTATCTATCTGTCTGTCTATTCTATCTCCATCTCTAAACACAGCTGTTCCATCTCAGGAATTATGTACAGTCAACTGTCCACCTGGGGTTGACTTTCTCCAGGTGGCAAGGAACCAACTAACAGGCAAAGAATTGTGAATTGTTGAGTTCAAACAGAGACTATTCACTAAATCAATTGTTGAGCAAGTACAGGAAGTAATATATCAAACTGCAGACAGCTAAGATATCTGTAATTTCTAAGGCTGGGTAAATTTCCCGGATTTCATAGAATTGTAGACTCTCAGCACTGGAAGGGACATTTACAGTCTTTGAATTATTCACCTATTGAAACAAAAAAGTGGTGAAGTTACAGGGCAAACAAAAATTACTAGGCTGGGAGTCAAGAGACCTGAATTCCAGCACTGTACCTGCCATTAACTATAGTATGAACTTGGACCAGTCAGATTCTACCCTTATAAAATAAAAGGGTTATACTAATGATCTCTCAGGTCACTTTTAGTGCTAACATTCTATTATTCTGGAGTTCTAAAACTACCCTCTCCCATCTTCCCTGTGAAGACGAAGCACAAGTAATATTTCAGTGGGTTTCTAAGCTCATCAATGTGGATGCCTCCTCCCCCAGTGCACATATGAACAAACTTTTCCTAGTTTGGTATCAGTTATATTTATGATCAAAGTCCTGTGAATCCAAACCAGCTTTCAGAGAAAGAAGGTACCCTATTCTGATTGGATTCACAGAAAATCTTGGCACACATGGTTATGTTAAGGTCGAATGCTAAAGGAAGAGAGAAGGCTTCATCCTGGACAGTAGCCCAGCGGAGCAGATCCTTGGGGTCAAGGTTATCTGGGAATCAAAGACCAAACCTAGGGACTGGAGACAAAGGAATAATAATAACAGTTCCCATTAAATTAGTACTTGAAGGTTTTGCTAGGTACTTTCTTCACAACAATTCCATAAGTATTACAAGTATAGTAAACCCTCATTTTACAAATGTGAAAACTGAGAAATAATGAGATTTTAAAAGTTTTTCCCAGGGTTGCACAATTGGAGATGGGACTCAAATCTGAGTCTTCTTTGACTGAGGACCCTGCTTATAAAAGATATCTCATAAATGTTTGTTGTGTTGAGGTGAAAGATGACTCTAAGACCAGGGTTCTTTTCACTACAACTCCCTCTTAATAGAACAGAGACAGAGTTCACTTTGAGAGGGGATACAAGGATTGAAGGAGCAGCAGGCATACTATAGAACATTCCTCAAGGAGATGAAGGGATATCTGGGTGAAGCAAAAAGCTGCTCTGAGCCCTCTCTAAAGAATCTTGAAGTAAATTCCTGAAATAAAGGAGGGTTTTATTTGGGTAGCTAAATGACCCAGTGGATAGAGAGCTAGGCCAGGAGTCAGGAAGACCTGGGTTCAAATCCAGCCTCAGACACTTACTAGCTATATGACCCTGGGCAAGTCACTTAACCCGGTTTGCCTCAGTTTCCTCATCTGTAAAATGAGCTAGAGAAGGAAATAGCAAACCACTCCAATATCTTTAAGGAAGACCCAAATGGGGTCATGAAGAGTCAGACATGAGTAAACCACAACACTAAAGGAAAGATTTAGGTACTAAGGCCTCTCATCTTCTCTAGATGGTTCTTGGAAAGGTCAAATGCATGCATGTAGGAGGTAGCATCCAATTCAATTCAATAGCCTTTCATTCATTCACTCATTTGTAATAGGTATTGTACTCAGCTCTGTAACTAGGTTCAACGTTCAGGCCAATATTAATTTCATGTCTCCATCTGGTGTATTTTCTATTAACAGAGCAGGCAGGAACCCTAAATCCAATTTAGTCATGTAGTTAGGTAAATAACAACGGAAATAAAGTTATGGAATCATTCTCAGTGCCCAGTCGTAAAAGGGTTCCCTTTCTCAGCCCTAAATAATTTTATGTACTGCTGGGAGAAGGAAGCAAATCCCTGAGAAACTCATGTTCTGAGGTGAGGAATGGTGGCTTCCATGCTGTCTGTCTCGTCTCACAGCTGGGAAAAACTCTTCTGTCTGAATTCTCACAACTGTCTCCCAGCAACCAGCTAAGCCTCACTGCTGAAGTCAGCTCCACCTCCCACAGCTCCTTGCATGGCATCCAAGCTCCCTTGCAGCTGCTTCTCCATGCCACTTCTGCCCTTGCTTCTCCACCTCTGCTACTGTTGTCTGCTGAGGCTCTGCTCTCTGCTATTGCCCTGCAAGGCTACAATCCTCTGCTTCTGTCATATGCTGCTTCTGTCTCTGCAGTTGCCATATATTGAAACTCCACCTACCTCCAAATCTGATGGCTGATGTCCTGATGCTGTATGATACCACTTAGTGTGAACTTGAACAAGTCACTGAATATCTCGGAGGCTCACTTTTCTCTTCTGTATGTTGCATCTGGGGCTCCAAATATGTGAGGAACTCTTGCCCTATGAGCCTATGACCTTCTCCACAAGTTGATATTCCACCTTTTGTTTTAGTTCTCTGCCACTGCTCTGTGGGGCTTTTTCTCCCATTTGTTGAATCTCTGCCCTGCTCCCACTACCCCTTCTGCCCTTCCTCAGCAAAGTAGAACCACTGCCTTAAGAATGAAACTGCCCTTCCCCCCCAACCTTGGGCTACATAGCTTGGGCAGGTCATACATGCTTCAGTTCTCTTGACAAACAGTCTCACAACCTCTGTCCATCTGTTCACTGAGGACAGTTGTGAGACTTCCAGAAATTTTTCCCTGTCTTCCTCTGATTTGCTTCCCTGCCACTACCCCATCCCACATCCAGGTACAGGTAGTTCATTTGTCAGATGATGATTACACCTGGCTATATCTCCTGGCACAAAGGGATAAACATTTCTAAACCTTTCCATTTTTAAAATTCCACTTCCATTGTGCCTCTTGACAAATACTTTCAGGTCATGCAAATTACCCAGATCCTCTGATAAACCTCTAGACAGCACCAGAAATATTGGTAAAAAGGAGGAAGTTATCTACAGTAATGTTGCAAAGGTTCACATTTACACATTTATCATGCACAGCTTACTATATTAAAATGTGTGTACGTATACATATATGTAAATTAGACACATACACATCATTGCAAAATCTTCACATCCTTGCACATTTATGATGCATAGCCCGTTACATATGGGGTGTGCGTATACGTATGTTGAGCCTCCATTAAATTCTTTTTTCTAGAGTAGAGATGATTTTGGGCTCCCTTGGGCCATGCTATTGAATTACCAGCAGATGTTACCAAGTTGAAAAGGCTTTGAGTGTGGCTTGGTGATGGATTATGTATCTATCTTCTTAGTACCAGCCTATCTAAGTGCAGAGAACATTGTCACCAGATGCATGACCAGAGTATTAACCAGGTTAAGAAATCTTCTTGGCTATAGCATTTCATGAAGTTTATCTTCTAATTTCTGAAGATAGGAATCTGCATGGATGAAAGAATGAAATTTATAGTATTAAAATAAGCATGTGCCATTGGCATTCTTTGCTCAGCATGGGAGGAGTTACAAATGTAACTGGAACTAGAAATCTCCCCCACTCTAGAGGGGGCATCTGCATTGAGAATAGAAAGATTTGCACTTATCGCCTCCCTTTTAAAGGTCTATAAATTATCCCCAGAGTTAACTAGAATAACTAGGTGTGTGTGTGTGTGTGTGTGTGTGTGTGTGTGTGTGTGTGTGTGTATGTGTGTGTATGTGTGTGTGTAAGACTCGAGAGAGCTGAGATGCTCCTTCAAACTCTAAGGTGTTGGTGGAGAGAGCTAGGGGGAAAGTGCTATCTCACCATAACCTAATTTGGATATGAAGTGCAAGATAGAAACTCGCTTGAGCCTTACAAGAAAAAGACATTTCCATAACTATGCCTCTCCCCTCCCCTTCTCCATAGGGGCAACGGTGATCTATTTTTTAAGCTGGAGTGAATACAGAGCTGGCCTCAGAGTCACAAAGACGTGGATTTACATCCCTTTTCTGTATTTCTGTATTTTCAGCATTAGCTATTACATCCCAGCAAGACTCTTAAACCTCTCAGTTTAATAGGCAGCTCACTAAACAGTTGCTGACCTGCATCACTTGAGGGTGTTTCCACACAGAGAGTTACTAACAGTGATGAAATCATAGGTCTAGTTTAAACATGCACACACACACACACACACACAGAAAGACAGAGAGAGAGAGAGAGAGAGAGAGAGAGAGAGAGAGAGAGAGAGAGAGAGAGAGAGAGAGAGAGTGGGAGGGAGGGAGGGAGGGAGGGAGGGAGGGAGGGAGAGAGAACACATTCCACATAGGCCGGGCTAGTGAGTTTCTTCACCAAAGGGGATGCATGTCATCTGTTGGAGGAGAACCAAGGTGATTTGTTCTAACTTTCCATACAAAGTAATTTCAGAAGTCTTTGCACAGTTTCAAACTATTTTGGGATACCTTGTATATGATCCTGTGAGAATGGTGGGTGGAGAGTGGCCAAAAATAGGTGGGACATGGGCACCACCTTCTGAAAGAAAGTTGAATTGTAGAGTATCAAAGCAGAATTGGGGTGTTAGAAAGTTGGAACTTCGGAAGATAAATAGGACAGTGACAGACCCGCCACCTGTTGAGAGTGGGAGAGAGCTCTAGAAGAGCAGGGGAGGAGTGACACTGAAGGAGAAGGGGACAGTTGCAGGAAGCGATTAGACGGAGGAACTGTGGAGAGTAACCGATGACCTATGCCAACCACCGCTCAGTCCAGGGAAGTAATATGTCAAAGAAACTGTATATATCTTTTTTTAATGACTGCTTATCAGGGGTGCTATTCCTATCTGTGCATTCAGATGTGAGTCTTGTCCATATTTACTAACTCGTATTTTAAATAGTTCAGCTCCTGAGCTTTGCAAATCTGTGTGCTTGTAAGGGGAAGGTAGTGACTTCAATTAGAGTAATATTAGATACAAAATTCCCCCCAGTCTGGTGCAACAATGCAGAGAAGTGAGATGTTTTCAGAGTATATCAGGGTCTTTTGTGTCAGAAAGGAATTTCTGAGACAAGAGTAAATAAAGATAAAAAATAAAAAAGTCTCTAACCTCATGGAACTTACAGTCTAGCAGGGAGAGTGACACATATACAGATAGCTAAGATACAAATAGATGAATTAAAAAAACCCTTGGTTATGAAGAAGGAGCAGTGGCAAGTTGGTTGACAAGAATCTGTCAATCAAAATATTTTCCCACTCCCTTCTCAATGGTGACAGTAATAGCAACTACCTTACAGGGTTGTGAGGATTGAATGAAATAATATTGCAAATAAATATTTGTAATATTAGCACAGTACCTAGCTCATAGTAGGAGCTATATAAATGATTATATGTCTATTATTGCCAATGTTGCATGAAGATATTAAATATGACAGGGAGGTAACACTGAAAAATCTTCTTTTTCCTTATTTTTCTCCTGTTCAATATCTTTTAGGATTCATAGACCTGTGGTAAAGAGGACAGGGGAAAAGAGGATAGGCATTATCTGTAATCTCTTTAAGCCATTGCTTTTTTTCTAAATAGCAATGGTTCTTTCTGAAACAAATAACTTTCTGCATCAGAAAACTTCAAAGATAATCCAGCCCAGTCAGTCTAATGACCTTAGATCAGCAAGGGAGCTGGGAAGTCAGCTCAGAGACATTGGGGTTTATTTCAAGAAGCTGAATCATTGGGGGATGAGAAATGAGGGAATCACCCAATGCCAGAGGAGAAAACATTCATATAAAGGATGGTTGTTCTTGGGAGCTGTTATATTATGTATAGTAGGTTATCAGTTGGCCCTGGGGTCCAGGATTCATCAGAATCCCAGGCTCTCCTTAAGCGTAGTCCGCTGTAGTCTTTAGATACAATCACAGGATTAACAATCTCATAGGATTTAAAGATGAAGGGAGACCTCAGAGATCCTTTAGTCGAGGGGTTTATAACCTGTTTTGAGTCAAGGATACCTTTAGTAAAGCCTCTAGACTCCTTCTCAAATAGGATGTATAAGATAAAATGCATAAATTGCATGACACATAGAATGTGTAAGATTACAAATGATACGGATTATGTTGAAATACGTTTATCCAAAAAAATTTTAAGCTCATAGGCCTCAGGTTAAAAACATCTCCTTTTATCCCTTTTTACAAATAAAGAAACTGAGCCTCAGAGGAGGGAAGAGTCATATCCAAAATTAAATAGGTAATAAATACCTGAGCCAGGATTTGAGTCCATTTTCTCTGATTCCAAATCTAGTCATCTTCTTGGAGTCGGAGTAGCTTTCCTAATTGGAATAGGGCCATTCTTTCCTTCCCTTGCTCCCCACAAACCTCAGGCATGGGCAGCTATGTGGGGCAGTCAGGGGCAGTCAGGGGGACCTGAGTTCAAACCTTACTTCAGACACTTGACACTCACTAGCTGTGTGACCTTGGGCAAGTCACTTAACCCCAATTGCCTCATCTTGGGTCATCTCCAGTCATCCTGATGAATATCTGATCACTAGATTCAGACAGCTCTGGAGGAGAAGTGAGGCTGATGTCCTGCACAGCCCTCCCTCACTCAAAACAAAGTGAAGTGCAACCATGTCATTATTTCTCTGATGGCATGGTCTTCTTCGGTAATGAAGGACACACACACACACACACACACACACACACACACACACACACCCCTCAAGGTCTTCAATACAACCATATATGTGCCCGAGGAATGAGAAGGGCCAGAACACAAAGGGAAAAGTTTGCTTGAGAGGCGTCATGTGCATATAGAAAGAGAAAGACAAAAAAGAAATTAGTATATGACAGAATATTGCAGAAAAAATTAACATCTTTTTCAGGCTGAAGGAGGATAGTGGTTGAATTATCTGATTTGTGCAGTGACTAAATACTGATCACAATGAAAATACTTCCATTAGGGAGGGATGTGAACTGATAGGGTATGCCTGTCAATTCCTTCATTTCTTTGTTTCCCTCTCTCTGTGTCTGAATGATGATGATAATGACAGAAACAAAGAATCTATTAAGCCTGCCTGACTTCTCCCTGTCTCTCTCCTCTGTCCCACCCCTTTTTCCCCCTTTCTGTCTCCTCAAATCAGAAGCAAGGTCACAGATCACAAGAAATGAGGAAGCAGAATTGAAGCTGGGAGTTTCCCCTTTCAACAAGGTTTTACATGCGAGTCAGGCATTCTTCATTCTGCAGACTGAGAGGCACGTAAGTACTTCTTGGGCATTTGTCTACTTCCTGGTGAAATACTTTTGTTGGTAAAGTTTTCCAGCTCCAAGCAAGGATAGGCATGATTGGTGACCACAAATGAGGGGGTGGGCATTGCACCCAGACCTGACATTTGTTGTGAGAGGGATATGGCACACCACAACCTAAGGTGGAGTCTTCTCCACCCTAACAGCTCAGGGACCCTGGGGCTGCCAGATCCAAAGATCCCAAGGCTATTGTATCGTTCACATTGAACCTGCCTTCCCACCAAGATAGACTGCCCCATCAAGTGCCTTAGCCTGGGGACTCTCATTAGGTGGGGTACCAGGAAGCATATCTACTATCTATCTTCCTCAGTCTCTAATCTCAATCTTTACCAATCCCTGTCTTCTTTCCTCTTCCATTCCTGACAGTTACCACTGGGACCCTCCTTGATTGTTAATAAACTCACACTGGTTCTAGACATAATTGTCGCATTCTTTGTAATCTTTTTGTTCTCAATGAAATCTAGCTTTCTCCCAAAGATATGACTTTTGTTGGGCCCTCTCCAAGACTTTTAGCCATTTCTCTCCAGAGGTAGACCTAGGGCAGGGTAAGGAGGGCTTTGAACCAGGTGTTAAAATTTAGGACACTACTTTATCCTCAAACTGGAAGTTATAGATAATTTAACTATTTATATCAAGAGTAGAAACAGCCAAGACCACAAACGCTGTTGTCATTCTGATTTCCCAAATCATTTATTAAATACATACCAGATTTCCTACACTTGCCTACCAAAGGCTTCTGTTCTCAAAACATAAGATGTTGTTCTCTACTCTTCGGTTCTACAAGCATATTTCGAAAGATTTTCCTGCTTTCACAGAAATAACACTGCAAAACTTTTTGGAGACAAAAACCTCAGCAAACTTAAATTCCAAGTGATTCAGATCAACATTGCAGGTCCCTGCTCGAGTCTGCTCCAAAGTTTATAACCCTATTCATCTTGTCACAAGTGAACTGGCCTGTGGAATTGAGCAATCTAAGGCATGAAAATCATTATTATAGAGCATTGCCCCTCTTAGTTCCTAGGAAGCCCTGGGAAAGGAAGAAGTTTCTGACATAAAAGTCTGTCCTTCCTGTCTCTCAATTCCCAACATCCCAGGGAAGATTTCATAAAAACTTCTCAAAACACCTCAGCAAAAAGGGGTGCTAGAATAATAGCTGGGAGGTGAGCCAAAAGAATCCAGAGTGAAGGGAAGAGGAGTTGAGGGGGTTGATGACTGGGGACACAAACTGAGGAAACCATTCACCCAACTGCTTGACCCACCAGCCTGTCCTCTGTAACAGCTGCCACCACTTGCCCTGGATCTGGCCACCATACCAGTGACTGGGTCCTTCTCTCAGCCTGGATATCACCTGCTACAGCTGTCTTCATTTTCTCCTGTCCCAAGGTGAAGAGAAAATTTTGTCCTGCCTTTTCCTCTCCCTTCCTCTTCTCCTAGTCTTCAACAGGGTTAAGGTTGAAGGTGCTGGAGGGTCATGGCTACGATGGGCAGGGGTGACAAAGACCAGACTCTCTGTGTTGACAGTCTGTCTCTCTCCTGCCATCTACTCCATCTATCACAGGTGACTCAGAAGAAAGTCAGCTATGACTAAATGAAAATGGAGGCCAGGGTACTCCAGAAGTAGGATGCTGAAGCCTTTCTACATTCCAGATAAGTTCATTCCCCACTTATCCTCCCCAACTCCCCTTCCAAAGTTGGATTAATGGTCAGTTCTTGGACTTTCTCTCTCTTCCTTCCCTCCTCCTATCTCATTTGTTGTTAGGTTCTGCCTTTTATGAGTTGTAGATGAGGAACCTGAAACCCACAGAAGAAGGAATTGCTTGAGGTCATGCAGTACCCCAAAGCTGGGACTCAAATTCAGATTCTCCAACCCTAAATTAAGCATTCTTTTCAGATTGTCACAACATAGACCTCCTTTGTTTAGGGGGACCCCTAGTCCTGGCCCTCTTTAGATGGTCCTATCACATTGTTGCCCAGTTTCCTTCCCCTGCAAGAACCTTTTCACTGAGAGCTACCACTAAAGCCAAGTTCCTTTAGGGAGGATGCTTTCCTTTCTCCATCTCTATGAGGGAGTGGATAAGCTTGTGGTGCTTGACCCTTATGTGTGTAGGAAGTAACAATTAGCATATCATTTTTTGGCAGGTTTTGAGGTAAAGCTAGTGCTTGAAAGAAAGTGAACAAAGTTCATTGCACCTCTTGGAAGCAAGTATTGATGCTTCCATTATTAAGCAGTTATTTTGAATTCATATTGTTGGATTCATAGTATTTGTATTCAAGTTTGCATTGAACATGGGAATTTCAATTACTTTTACCATGGTTACTGTAATGCTAATGTAGACCCTCAATAGTCTTTCCCCTATATATACTTTACTCTCATCTCTACTAGTGCAATAACCTCCTAATTTGCCTCACCTGCTCCCATCTACCCTGCACATGACTTCCAGCCTTATCTTTTTCATACCCAACTCTGACTGCGGCATTTCTCTGCTCAGATTTCTTCACTGACTCTCATTTGCCTCTCAGATAGGTACCCAATAGCGACCTATATCAAATCCAACTCCTTAGTCTGGAATTCAATGCTCCCCACAATTTTATCCTTCTTTCAAACTATTATCTCTGATATGTCTGCACTTAATAAATGCTTGTTGACTGTTCACTGTTCCCCCCAATCTCCCTATGTTTGCTGTCTCCAAGAACACTCACACTGTTCCTGATGCCTGGAATGACCATCTCTATGCTTCTTGGCTTACTATCAGTCCTTTAAGACTTAGCTCAAATGCCTCCTTGGGCAGAGACTTTCATGATTTCCCTTGATTACCAAGCATTTCCTTAGCTGTTCCTCTGTGGATGCATTTTGCAACAAATTAAATGTATTATTTAAAAAAAAACAACAACTAAACCTGTGGTTTCATTGATATAGGAAACACCGAGTGAAGAGACTCTGACAGATAAGTACCAGTGTTGCAGTTTATACTCATAGAAATTTACCTTGGACACCAAAAGATTAAGTGACTTGACCAGTGTCACATCATCAGTATATGTCAGAGATAAGATTGAATCCAGGTCTTTCTGCCCCCAAGCAGGCTCTCTGCTCACTATGTCATGCTTTCTCTCAAATAATAAATAGATATTTATTATCAAAAAAGAACTTTTATTCCCTTTTGTATCATTGTTATTTGTATACATTGTCTTCATGTCTCTCACCAGATTGTAAACCTCATGAGGACAGAGATTACGTGATATTTATTTTTGTATTTCTCACAGCAATCATTTCCTAAATCTTCATTAAGTGCCAGGCACCATGATGAGCTCTAGCAGTCACAAAGGAAAATGGAAATAGTCCCTGCCCTCAAGGAGTTTACACTCCAGTTGGGGAACACCTCACTAAAAGGGCACAGTAGGATTGTCAAATTGGATTGTTAAAATAGTCACATAGCATCATTCTGTCTTGGGAAGATGGATAGTGACAAAATAGAATCATAGATTTAAAGCTGGGAAGCACCTTGGAAGCCATTCAGTTCATCCTTCTCATTTTTCAGATGTGTAAACTGAGGCCCAAAGAGGTGTCCTCATTTGCCCAAGGTCACATAAGTGATGTGTCGCACCCAAGTCCTCTGACTCTTTCCACTGTACTTCCTTTGTATCTTCTAAGTCTTTTAAAAACTAAAAGAGCCATTCTACGCAAGGCTAGCCTACAACAAACTCCAGTGTCATTCATCAGCTGAGGGGTGAGGGGGGAAGCATTCTTCGATTCAGTGAACCAGACTCTATACTTCAGGCTCACAGTGGGCCAGGGAGTCAGACTCCATCTGTCTCTGCTTCCACCAGCACCTTCCAGTTTCTGGGCTCTCAGCTCTTAGCTGTGGGAGAGGAGGCATTATTGTCAAGCACTTACAAACATCAATGCCTAATAACAAATACATACTTGTTCTCTTTGAAATATTGGATTCTCTGATGGAAAAGATCTTTCTGACTACAAATGCTAAAAATGATGGTTTAATGGATCCTGGCCAGGAACTCATAGGTCACTTTGTTCCTGTTTATTCATATTGGAGAGGAGAATGTAACTTCTCACCATCTCTCAGCAATTACCTGCAGGATAATTGGGCTACGTCTCTTCAGGAGAATGTTGGAGGGTATTCTAGGAAAAGGAGCATCACACACACAATGTCCAGGATCAGTGTTGTTTATTTCTACTCAATTTTCTATGTTTAGGTTACAGAAGTCTCATGTAACGGGTAGCTCCCCTCTCTCTTCCTCTCTCTCTACCTCCCCCCACAAAAAAACACACACCACCTTTAGATTGCTCCTGAAAAAACAAACAACCCTCCCTTTGGTTTGTCACTGATGTCTTAAATTTCACCACCCCACTAAACTCAGAAACTTTCATCTGAAGTCACTTTACAAATTATCCAGTGATGATCAAACTAAGAGAGGGGATGTGATTAGCAGTACAGTGAAAGCTAGTTAGAAGACCTTGGCTCCAATGCCATCTCTGACGCTGAATACCTGGGTGACCCTGACCAAGTCACTCTGCACCCTAAGCAACAGCTTCCTCGTTTGTAAAATCAAGGACTGGATTAGGTAGCCTTTGGGATCCCTTACAGCTAAAAATCTCTAACCTTTTGATAAAGGCCATACAAGGTATTAGAGACAGAACTGTCCTCCAAATCCAGGTCTCCTGGTTCCCAAACCTAGATTCTTGCAACAACCTTGTGATAATAATTGCCCTTTACTCTTTTAAAATGAACATACCCTTAGGAAGGTTAGTATCATAATGAATCCTTTTTTCTGTTGATGTTGTAGGAAGGAAGTCAGTATAGGGGTAGATGGGCATAGATTGGAAAAGGGACATAGAAATAGAGGGAAAGGATGCAGAAGGAGAAATAGGGATTCCAAAACAAATGGCAACTTTACCTATTGACTTTATTTCAAACAATTGACAAATTCTATTAAGCTCCTATTTTGGGTAAGGTACTATGCTAGGCACTGGGGATGTATGTAAGTGCAAAGAATGAAACAACCCCTGCTTGCAATGAGCTTATATTTTAATAGGGAGGGAATGGGTACATATAAAAATGTATGCAGCAGAAATACAAAGTTCTAGCTAAGGAGCACCTAATTAAGGGCACAATAGATGAGTATCAAATTGAATTTGCTAGAATAGTTAACAAGCATCATTCTGTCTTGGAAAGATGGATAGTGATGGAATAGAATCACACATCTAAAGCTGGAAAGTGCTTCAGAAGGTATCTGATCTATCCCTCTTTTTGCAAATGAGTAAACTGAGGTCCAAAGAGGTGTCCTCACTTGTCCAAAGTCACATAAGTGGGTATCATTTTTACCCAGGTCTTCTGACTCCACTTTCCAAACTACAGTGGCTAGTATCAGCTCTGAGGAGAGGAAGCATTCTTTAGTTCAGTGAACTACAAACCTTGTGTTAATAATTATCCCTTACTTTTTTAAAAATGCACATACTTCTGGGAAGGTTATTAATGTTAGCATGAATCCTTTTTTTCTATTGATATTATAGGAAGGAAGGTCAGCATGGGGATAGATGGGGATAGTATTGGGAAAAGGGCATAGAAATAGAAGCAAAGGACACAGAAGGAGAAATAGGGATTTTACCTAGGGTTGGCCTTTTTAATAGGGAGTCAATGAGTACGTATGAAAATATGAAGTTCATAAATATATACAAAATAAATAAACACTAAGCAGTTTGGGAGGAAGGTCACTAGTAGTTGGGGGGAAGGGGCTTGGGAATCACAAAAGTCTTCACTCAGAAGATGGCACCTGAGCTGCATCTTGAAAGAAGAAAGAGACTATGTGAGACAAGGTAGGAAAAGAAGAAATTTTAGGGGGCATTGAGGATGGCCAGTATAGAGGTATGAGGACCAGAGATAGAATATCAGGTATGGATTGAAGAACTGAGCGGGGGTAATATCCAGTGAGTCTGGAAAGATAGGTTAGGGCAAGGTTGTATAGGACTCTAAAGATTGAACAGTTTATATTTTCTCATAGAAGCAACAAGCTTTATTTGAGTAGGAGACTAGCATTATTTGAGTAGGAGACTCAAACAGATACAGGCTTAACAAAAATTACTTTGACAGCAGTGTCTAGGATGGTCTGCAGTGGTAGATGACATTTAGGAGGTTGGAATACTAATCTACATGGAAAATAATTCAGGTCTTAAGGTGGTAGCTGTGTGAATGGAGAGAAGGGACCCAAGTCCAGAGATACAATGGAGGCAAAAACAGTAAGATTTGGCAACTGACAGGATATATGGGGTGAGAGAGAGTATAAAGTTTGGGATAATGCCAAGATTCCTAGGGCTTGAATGAACTGAGTAAAACACAGGTTATGGTGGTACTGTAATAGAGAACTACTTGATCAGTTGGTCCAATGATCAATGTTTGATAGGATTCAGTCTTTAACCTATCTTCTCCAATAACTTGGTTGACCATTTCCCTGACCAGTTTTGGGTTTTTTTCCCCATATTCTTGATGGTCAATGTGAATTGACTAGGTGGCAATCTCAAATATTACTCCACAGCAATTCTTATGCCAACAATCCATCCAGATCCAGGACCTAGATACAACTGTATCCCTTTTGTCACTTAAAGGTAGTGTGGTATAGTGGGTAAAGTATAGATCACTGAAATCATTCTTATGCCTCTGGACAGGAGTGTACTTAGGTACCTATTATCTTCTCAGGACGCTCATCGACAGACCTTTAAGTTAGCTCTATAGCAGACAGAATGCTGAAGTAGCTAAGCTAGCATTTATATAACATAAGGCTGCAAAGCACAGTCCATACACTATTTCATTTGATCTTACAACAGTCCCATGGAATAGGTACTATTATTATCCCCATTTTACAGATGAATAAACAGAGACTGAGAGAAGATAAGTGACTTGCCCTAGGTCAAACAGCTAATGAGTGTCTGAGGTGGGATTTAGACTCAGACTTGCCTGACTCTAAAGCCAGTGCTCTTACTCACTGTATCCACATGAGCACTATTTCATTCTCTGCATTTGCATCCCCATCATATAACCCAATACCTGGCACTTAGTAGGTACATATTAAATGTTTCTTGATTCACTGATAGTTTCTTTATCGGAGCAACATCTCATCACCACCCTCAATACTACCGAAAAAAACTTACGGGACTGTCACAGGCACTAGGATATATAAGACAGAGCCGCGATTCTCATCCTGGAGACTGCTTTATCTGAATGGGAAAACAGAACATGTACTAATGAAAATTTTCCATACTTAGATATGAGGCAGAACACTATGACAAATACCAGAGACTGTAGGGGTAGTAAATATTTTACAGAGTTAAGAGGAAGAAATAAACATTTGTGCCCAAGCTATGCAGGAGAGTCTTAAAAGAAGAGGTGGGGTTGAATCTGAACTATAAAGACTGCATGGGGTTTTATTAGATCGAGAGAAGATGTTGTTGGTATAGGGGAGAGGAACACTGTGGGGGAAAGTGTGAAGGCAGGGATGTAGGAAATATTCACAGAACAAATCAGATTGGTCTGGGAAGAATGGAGGATCCATTTGGGAAAACAATACTTAAAGATAAAGTTGGAAAGGGAAATTGGGACCAGTTTAGGCAAAGCATTGAATGCCAGACTAGGGAGCTTGGACAATATAGGCAGTGGAGAGTCAACAAACATTCTTGAAGTCAAGAAACATTTATTAAGCACCTATGATATACCACATTGTGTTAAGCCCTGGAGACACGAGGAATGGAAAAAAAAAATTGTCAGTGTTGCCAAGGAGCTCATTTCTGAAGGACTGGAGCTGTGCTTTTGGGAAGTCTTGCTGCATGTATAGGACAAACTGAAGGGAGGCTGGGGTTAAGAAACTATTGCAATAGTATAGGAACGAAATAAAGACTTGGGTTAAGTCTTAATGCATAATAGGTTATGCATGTTCCAAGAACCATCTGTGGGTGAAATCAGATGGAGATAAATTTGCGACTTATTAATCTGAATGTGTAGAAAAGGATATTGGACATTTTATCATGTTAAATTGGAAGCCTACTATTAGCCTCACCTTAGTCCCTCCCCTCCAAACCAGATACCCCTACACCTTGTGAAATAGGTGGCTACTTTTGTTATTTGATTTGAGGCATCAAAAGGCTTCCCTTCCACCACCTTCTATACATATCCCCTGCCAACCTTGCCTCTGGAGTCACTCTTTTTATTAAGGCATTATATCTTAAGAAGGTGCCAGTTAGGGATACCTTGAATCAATAGCAGTTGTTAATACATGAGCATGAAAAAATAGATTTTAAGATTTCCAAAGCACTCTTCTATTATTGAAGTTTTTGAGACTAATAGGACAGGTATGTTATCCTTATTCTGTAGATGAAGAAACAGGTGCTTGGATGTGTGGTTTGTTCCTCATCACACATATCTAGTAAATGGCAGAGGTGGCATTCAAACCCAAGTTTTTCCTGATGCAAAAAGTCGAGTTTTTTTTTCTTCCCATAGCATGTCAATTCTAGCATAAGGTGATTTCTCATGTTAGCAAATTGCCACATATAGGGTATAGGGATAGAAGGGGGTGAGAAGAGAAAGATTTGAACTATGGACTACTGCCCTGAGAAGACAAACCTAAGTGAGAAGGCAGTGAGTGAAGTGGAGAGAGTTGGGTGGAGAGAGTTGGTCCCTGGGATCTCAGGAGTTTTTTATTAGTGGGGGCTGAGAAATGATGGGACAGTAGAGGGGGAGGAGACCACTTCCTTTACCTCTTGCCACCAAGGCCACAAATTGGCCATCATTCTGTCTCTTCCAGTTTCCTAGCTATGATGGTACTGAGCCTGCCAATGAGAGAGGACAAAGAAATGTTAGCTGATATTGAATATGCCCTCTTTCTCCACTTCCCTCTGCTATTTTAGCACAAGAAGTAGGCCCAGGGCTGTGTCTTCCAGTGCAAAGGATGCCCTAAAAGTGTCAGAGTTATATGATCAATATGAAGTCATTTGACTACTGCTTAATGTCTCTACTACCACCATTTAAATACTGGTGTTACTGAGGAAGCCAAAGAGAGACTCACATCTCCCCTCAAGGGGTCTGCATTCTGTGCTGCTGAGATGCTCACATGACTCAGATCTAGGCTTGCTACTGGAATCCAATCTATTTCTGAGTAAGCATAGTGGGGGAAGAGCACTGATCTGGGATTCAGGAAATGGAAATTCAAGTTGTAACTTATTAGCTGTGGGACCTTGAGCAAACCACTGCTACTCCACAAGTCTTAATTTTCTCTTTTGTAAAAATTAGATTACACTACATGATCTCTAGGAGCCTTTCCAGCTCTGACATTCTATATTCTAAGATCTTCTAGTGCTATCCTCCTATACTCTTAGCTGCCTTCCAGTCCTGATGTTTTGTTTCTAAGTTCTCTCCCAACCATACCACTTTTATGTACTAAGTTCATTCCAGGTCTGACATTCTATGTTTAATATTCTAAGGTCCCATCCTGTTCTGGCATTACATGACTGACTCTTCAGAGCTCCTGTACTAGATGCTACCTGCATCTCTCTTAGCATAAACTACCTTTTTTCATATACACAGTATTTTATTTTTCCAATTACATGTAAAGACAATTTTTAACATTCATTTAAAAAAAATTGAGTTCCAAATTTTCTCCCTCCCTCCCTCAATTATCCCCTTTCTAAGAAAAGGCTAAGCAATTTCATATAGGTTATATATGTGCAATCACATAAAACATTTCCATATTAGTCATGCTGTGAAAGAAGAAACGGACCAAAAGCTAAAACACACACAAAAATGTGAAAATAGCATGCTTTGATCTGCATTCAGACACCATCACTTCTTTCTCTGGATGTAGATGGCATTTTCTATCATAAATCCTTTGGAATTGTCTTGGATAACTGCATTGCTGAGAAGAGTTAATGAGGAAAGTCTCGTGGCCCTGACTAGACTGCAAGTTTCTGGGGTGCAAGAACTATGTCTTATACTCCATACAGCCAACTATCTGGCCTAGTGCTGGGTATGTAGTCAGTGCCCAGCTACCATCTGTTAATTACAAACTTAGCAGAGTCTCTTTCCACATATATAGAATAATTTATAATAATACATTTATTACTTATAAAATAGTAATAATGTCCTTGTAATGAAATAATCTATTTGTAATTATAATCACTAGGCATGCTTTAAAAATCTCTAGCTCTGTTCATGACACAGTAGAAAAAATATGTTAGACATAAATTCCACATGCATGTATATCTGTGTGCCTATACCATGCATGTATGTGTAAAACACGTAAGTGTTTTTATTTGAGTTTGCATGTATGTGTTTTTATTTGAGCTTGAGTCAGAGTTCAGCAAATGAGTGCTCCTCTTGGAAGTTCATGGCTCAGTTCAAGTCCCTTTAGAGAGCGCAGAAGAGGAAGGTTTCTAGGACCCAGTTAATCTGGTTTTCCTTCAGGCTCCTCAGAGTGATTACAGGGTGGGAGGTAGGATTCTGGGCTTAGTGGTATGTATGAATGAGAGGGAGAGAGAAAATCTGAACTGAAAAGACTTGTGGTAGAATAGCTCTGCCGTCGCCAGGCAACTGACCTGACGCAACCAAAAAAAAAGGTCCCTTAAAAAAAAGAATAGCACCGCGAATTCACAGGAGCATGGGAGAAAAAGGGAGGGAGCGAGAGGGAGAGGCAGCTCCTGAGACAGTCACCAAGAGGCAAGGAAGCAAGGAAAGCCACACCACAAATAACAAGTTGGGTGAATGAAGGAAGAAGGCAGAGAAAATATGCCTCTGGAATATTAAACGGGACGGCTTCATCTGTGTGTGTGTGTGTGTGTGTGTGTGTGTGTGTGTGTGTGTGTGTGTGCCGCCGGGCACTGTGATGCATGGATGTGTGCAGGAGATACAGGAGCAGGACCTGAGGCTTCTGCTGCCACTGGCATTTGAAGGACCTGGATCCCCCCATCCGGTGAGTTTTCCCATCTGAAAACCTCTTCAGACAGGTTCCATTTGGAAGAGTTTGGGGACAGAGGTTTAGCATGAGACTGAACAGAGCAATGGCAAATACTCTTGTGGGAAAATGATTTGGCTTTGGCAGGCATGGCAGAGGAGAGCCTGAGATGGATGGGATTGTTGTTTGGCTTTGTTTTTTGTTTTTCTGCTTGTCTTGGTTTTCTCAGCTTCTCCAGCATCAGTTATTGAAAATGAGTTGGAAGCGGGGAGGGCAAGGGGGAGAGAAGCAACAATACCAACCCCCTATCCCAAAGTATCTCCCAGTGGTCTCTCATAGACCTACCTGTGATTAGACTGACCTAGCAGGCACACACACACACACACACACAGCCACGTGCTCATAGGGAAGTGGGGCTAGGGGCTGATGGCTCATCCCTTTCTGTTGACATCGGTTAGCATACGAGGGGAATCCCTGAGGATAGAAAGGTTAGATGATGCCAGGAATTACTTCCCTAATTTTATTCCCAGATGTCATGACAGGGTACCTAACCCATGTGTACCCCAGGCACAAGGAAATAAAAGTTCCCAGTTTCTGTTAGCAATTGCCCCAAACAACAGTTCAGAGTACAGGGGCCAAAGGGCTAAAACTAATGGATGAGAGGAAGCGGTTCAGCTGATATCCCTAAGAGCATATGGCAAGGTCAGTAATTGAAGTTTTCATACTTATTTAAGGATGAAGACAAAGTGAGAAACTCCCCATCCTAAAGGGACCTTGAGATCTTTCTTTGCCTAAGTCATAAGCACTGGAGTTTCCTTAGGTTTGATTTTGTTTTTTTTTTTAAGCCAAAAAATTACTGTTTCTTCTTTTTGGTTGTTTTTGTTCTGAATGATGCTTAGACATGGGCTTGTGGCTTTGGGTATCTTCTGGGCTGGTTAGCACCGTGCTTGGCCCATAGAAAACCTTTTTGGTTGTTGAACTATTACGAAAGGCAGCTTTGCTCTGGGTTGCTGGTAAACAAATCCACCCTCACCTCCCCCACCCTTTTCTTGACTCCGGACCTCAAGTAGGGTCTCTCAAACCAAGTTTCTCCATAAACTCCTAGTGAGCTTCTGGGTAAATATGACACCCCCTCTCCCAGTGATTGCTTTGGAAAGTGCCCTGTCAGCAGGAACTTATTCCAGATCCTAATGACTGAAGGAAGCAGGGATGAGTTGGCTTAGAGGGACAGTTTCCCCTTTGATTTGTTGAAACCAGTCCCTACCAACCCCTTAACCATAAGCCAAAAATATGGAGAAGGCTGAACAAAGTCCTGGGAAATAAAGGCAGATGTGGTCATCTCTAGTTTGAAAGCAATTCCACATTGGAGAAGTTATGGGATTAGGATCTGCGGCTTCTGCTGCTGGGTTTGTTTTGGTTTTTTAAAGCAAAACCTTGACAAAGCTGCCTGGAGTTATTCTCAGAGGGAACTCCTGACAGAGTTTCTTGTCCCTAGTCCTGTGACTTAAATTTTCTCCTCCTTCAGCACCCAAGGGGTAACTTCTTTCCATTCTCTTTCCTTGGATCTCACAGAGTGATAAGAGTCATCTCTTGGTTGAAACTGAATCTTTCTTCTCAGGAACTTAAAATACTTTGGGAAACAAAAAAAATAATATTACTGAACCCAACTCACTTGAAGGACAGATATCAATCTTCCCTCATTTTAGTCTCCTGTCCTACTCTCCCATCACCAAATATTGTCCAAGATCTGCAAATTGCTGACACATTAGCATCCTCACTTCTTTCTCTGCCCGTTTGTCAGTTACATTTGCCATTTTAACCTACAAGTAATTACGATGAATGACTTCCCAACAGGGAGATTTTTACCAGCCTGAACTCCCCTTAAGAGTGTCATCGTAATAGAAAAAGTCACCTATCATTGCTCTCCCTGTACTAGTGGGAAAGGAGTCTTTGCAAGGTGGGTTACTGATGATACTGAGTCTGATGATACTGAGTCAACTAGCAATTGACTGACTGACTGACTGTATAGGTATTTCCTGTATATTCTAATGAAAAACTCACTTTGGTTCTATTTACCAATTCAGTTTTCTTTGCAAAGCCATACTTTTTCTCCTTAGGCAATGACTGCTTTACTAAACCTTGTGTGCCTGTGTTGGAGTTGGGGTAGGGGGTGGGGTCCAAGGGATCCAAGAGTTGGTGATTGGGGTAGACAGGGCCAATTGCAAAAGGGAAGAAGGATGGATGAAAGGTCATGATGGGGATGGTTTCAGATTTATAGGTATGTACCTGGGTTATGTGACAACAATGCTGATGCCATCCTATAAACTCCTCCTCATTTTTGCTAATCACTAACCCACCTCTTTTCCAGATCATACATTTCATTGTTATAATAACTTTTATAGCAACTTTTTTTGCAAGTAAGTTACTGTTAGTTACGTGATAGCACTTACTTATGCCCACATACATCTCTCCATTGCCTTCAGGATCATCTGTAATTTTAATTCTTCACAGATTGTGGTGTTGCTTGGCTCTGTTCATCAGGCCTGCTTTTTACAGGGCACATTGCTCTGCTGGTGGGTAACAGTCTCCACTGTTTCTCACTTTTGACTCAGCTGAAATCTTTGGCTAGGGTACTTCTAGGCTCCCTCAAAACTCTTGATGCCAGGACTAGAAAAGCCTCATCTTCTGTTTGGTTCCCTAAATCTTAGCTCTGAAACCTGCCATCTCCTGACGAGCAGGACCCCAGCTCCAGGCATCAACCTTTCTTTCTCCCGGATGACTCCCCCATCTTTAAATTCTCTGCCTCTCCTCCTTGCAGTGGAACCCCAAGAAATTCACTCCCCAGGACAAGTCCATTATCTCTACCAGTTGAGATACAAGTGTGGCCACTTCATACCTACAGTAAATGTGGCCATCCAAGTGAGTCTGGGACTTTGCCCCACATCCTTACACTATGAAGATTTATCACAGCTTTCTAAATGCCATCCATCTTGCCCTCTTTTTCCATTTTGTCTCTTGATTCAGTTTTTTGTCTATTGGAAATTCTTGTCCAAGATACACGTACTGATGGAATAATCCAGCTGTGTGTCACAGTCTGGACAAATATGTATTTTTCATTCCCATGGTTCTTCTTTCATCTCCTTGGTTAAGTATCAGGTTGATGATATCTTTAGACTGGCCAGGAATCTTAATGAGGTTACCCTATGATAATCTGGGGCTTAATACAATAAATAAAATGTTCTTGGCAACAAGAATATTTGGAGGACCTCTCTGTGTGGGAGTTCTTAATCTGAGGTCATTAAACTTAATTTTAAAAAATACATATTTTGATAAGTTTATTTCAATATAATTGGGCTCTTTTATAAGTCCAATTTACTTTATTCAGTTAAAAACATTGTTCTGAGAAGGAATCCTTAGGCTTTTCCAGGCTGCTGCTGCCACAGGGGTTACACACACACACACACACACACACACACACACACACACACACACACACTCCCTGAAACCCAGAAGGGGGAATTCCTTTTCTTATTAGGACTCTGCACAAGTATTCTCCATGACTGAGGCAAACACCTTTGGCTATCCTATTTGCCCCAATTGCCAAGGAGGTTAATGGTAAACAACTGTATCTCTGTGATTACATATATCAAGAAACAGTGTATAACTGTAACCTATGCATGTGCCACACCTCGTTAGGGCAGCGCCTACAAGGCCACACTTTGTTCTGCTGAGCCCACTGCTTTTTAAAAATAAACAAGAAAGAATAAACAAAGCGAGCTATTGTATCCTCTGCCACCCTCCATCCATTGTGAAATGTGCTCTGCTCTAGACAGTCCTCGGCAGTGACCTCCCTGTTTCTATTTTCCCCAAAGATAATCTTAATACACGTGTGAATGAGAAGAGTTTCATAAACATTTTATAGAGATAAGAAAATAGGTCTATGGAAATAAGTTGTTAGCAAGTTGATTATAGCCAAAAAAAATAAAATAAAATTCAATTGGTGATTTTTCTGTCTCACCTTCTCCCCGCATTCTTTTGGAATTATCTTTGAGATAACTTAAAAAGGATTCCCCGAATGTCTCCAGTGTGGACTTCTTGTGTTGGGTTGCTGTTTCGTCTTTGTTCAGTCATGTCCAACTCTTCATGACCTCATTTAGAGTTTTCTTGGCAAAGATACCGGAGTGGTTTGCCATTTCCTTCTCCAACTCATTTTACACATGAAGAAACTGGGGCAAAGAGGGTTAAGTGACTTGTCCAGAGTCACACACTTAATAAGTGTCTAAGGCCAGATTTGAATCCAGGAAGATGGGTCTTTCTGATTCCAGGCCCAGCCCTCTATCTACTTTGCCACCTAGCTGCCCAGGATGCAAATACAAAAAGTAAAAGACAGTCACTTCTCTCAAGGAGTTTATTCTAAGAATGAGAATGACAAACATTGGGGAATATTGTAACTAAAGTGGTTATTATACTTTGGAAAGTTCTGGGGATGTTGAGTAGAGCCAAAGGAGAATAAGTTAACATAACCTTAGTAGTAGCAAAGCCAGAATTGTTTTGATTATGGTTCCAGAATTGGGGTGAGGATTGAGGCTTCAAATATAGTTCAATGGGGAGAAATTCTGGAAATATAAAGGGTTTCTATAACCCCCAGCAAGTAGTCATCCTGCTTTCATTTAAAGGTCTACTCTAATGAAGAGAATTCACCATCCATCGAGACAGCCCATTTTCATTTGTACTTAGTTTTGGTTCTTAGGTGGTATTTCCTTACCCTGGTCCTCTGCACTTTCTATCCACTGCTCCTAATTCTGTTCCTTGGGGACAAAATGTGTACCTTTCATTCCTCTTCCATGTGACGAATCTTCAACAAACTACCATGTTCTCCACATGAGTCTTCTCTCCTCCTGGCTATGATCTCCATCAATACCCATCCCAGTGTTTTAGGACAACTTCACAGATTGTATAAGCCAGCCCCACTCCTTGACCTGTGAGAGCCCACATCAAGGATCTAGGCACTTTATGGGTTAGGTCAGCCTGTTAACTCAGATCAAGAACCATAGCAGGAATTGTGATATCAAGCAGGGACACAAACTGTAGTCTTCCTGACATCTGTGGCTTAAACAGCTACCTTGTTTCCTCCTAATCCTCTACTCAGGCTGGGGCCTTTATGAGTCTAATCTCCCACCTTGACTATCCTGCCAATTCTGTATGATAAGCAGAAACTAACAGTTCTTCCCCATAGAACCATCACTCTTTGAACCATAATGGAGAGAGTATTGCTCAGCATCTCCCCGTGCTCTTTAGGAAAGCTGATGACCATGACTGATGCTCAGGTCAGCAAAGCAGGATTGAATTAGGAGGTAGACAATTCTGAAACTCTCATGACTTTGTTGTATTAAATACAGTTACGAGTCAGGATTTTGGAAATCTCCCCCTATGTCTTCTCAGTCTCACAGCACCAACAGTATGAAAAAAGAAAAATTCAGGGAGGACACTCAATGTCTCCAAACAAAGAAGTCTTCCAACTCCCTCTGGCTAGGAGCCAAACCCTTCACCTCAGCTCTCCACTTCACCTTCACCTTCCAACACAACTTTGATGCCATTTTACATCAACTGGCCTGCCTCAATTTCATCTCTCCAATCAGAGGTCAAACTGTGGGCAGCATCAATACCCACTGTACTTTGCTCAGTCTGAGCAGTTACCAAGAAGACACAACTCAGAAACCAGTGCTACATCCAAACCAGCATGATTTCTACCCAGGTATATAGTGTCCTACTGTTTTATAAGGAGATTGATTCATGGGTCATGTAGCCCTCCCCCAATTCAGGAAAATCTTGAAGGACTACTATATATTATTTAAGTTGATACAGTTTCTATTGATGCCATTTGGTTTTTTATTAAATTCATTTACCAACGTAATCTTCCCTTTCCTTGTTAGAGAGTCCATCCCTTATAACAAAACTTTTTTTTTAAAGAAAAAGAGAAAACCAAAAAAATTCATAAAAATCAATCCACTGACTAACTCTATATACCATGTTCCTCACTCATAGTTTCCCACATCTGCAAAGAAGGGAGGGTGGTAGATTTTCTTAACTTTGGGAATAAATTTGGTCATAATTACTCAGGGTTGGTTTTTTTTGTTCTTTCCATTTACATTGTTATATTTATTGTATATATTATTTTTTCTGGTTCTGCTTTTTTATTTTTATATCAGTTCATATAAATTTTCTCATGCTTCTCTGAATTCTTCATATTTGTAATTTTTTAAAATAGCGTAGTATAATATTCCCTTCCATTCATTTGTCACACTTTGTAAAGTTTCAGGTCTTTAGAAAATACTTGAAACAAAGGAGATTGACAGTGCCATGAGGATGATGAATAAATTACATAAGTAGAACCTATTATATACTTCTTAGGGGACATTGAGGCTTTTCGAACTCAGATTTTATTAGTAAAAAGGCAAAGAAAGATGAACCAGTTCCTACCTGGGGAGAGTTTTTTGTTTGTTTAATACTTTGTATTCCTCTTCATACCAATAAGTCCAATGACTGAAAAAATCCTATGTGTTTGAGGAGAACCCATGCACCTACATGCAGAGAGACAAGTCTTTATATAAATAGGGCAACTTCCACAGTGAGGCAGAGAAGGGTAGGACTGTAAAACACTGGGACAGGAGTTATGACCATATTGCCTTTGAAAATAGAATGAAGTGTAAATTATAATTCTATTTGTAAGAAGAGATGAAATTTTAGAGTTAACTCTTCCATTCTATTTAGCCCTGAATTTGGAGTAAGAAGACCTTGGTTCCTGGCTCTGACACTTACTAGCAGTGTTATTTTGGGCAAACCTTTTTACATCTTATTTCCTAAGCTGTGAAGTGAAAATAGTAACATTACTTTCCACAATCATACCAGCAATGTGGGATAGTTGAATGACAACTGGATTTGGAGTCCAGAAACCTGAGTTTAAGGCTTTGCTCTGCCACTTAACTAGCTACACCACCTTAGACAAATCATCTGAACCTCAAAGGACCAAAGTTTCCTGATTTATAAAATGAGGGAGTCAGAATAGATGAACAAATGAACAGAAAAGTGTTAGTTACGTGCCAAGTACTGTACTGAATGCTAGGGATACAAATACAAAATGAATAAAAGTCTATGTGATTTCTCTTGGAAATCTTGTCAGCAACCCAAGATTCAATTGTTATCTCTATGACAATGAGATCTTAGATCTATTTGTCTAGTCCTAACCTCTACTGAACTCCAGGCTCACATCTTCAATTGCTTGTTGAAGGAAGTGCAAGTCCCATAGACATTTAAATTCAACATGTCCACAACTAAACACATTACCTTTCTTCCCAAGGCCCTCACCTCTTCCCTGTTACTGTATAAGGTACCATCATTCTCCCAGTCACCAAGGTTCACAAGCTAGGTACCATCTCCTCGCTACTTCTCATCTCCTATATCCAATCTGTTGCCAACTCTTGTCAATTCTACCTTCATATTAACTTCTGTGTGTGTCCCTTTCTCTCCTCCGCCACTGGCACCACCTTGTTATAGGCCCTCCTAACCTCATGCCTGGTTAGTCTCCCTACCTCAAGCCTCTCTGTAGTCCATTCTTCATTCTCCATTTAGCTGTCAAATTATTCTTCCTAAAGAGCAAGTGTGACCATATCAGAGAAGCAGCTAGTGCTGCTGTAGATAGACTCCTGGGTCTGGTGTTGAGAAATTGTTGTTACTCAGTTTCTTTCAGTTCTATCTCTTCATGATCCCATCTGAGGTTTTCTTGGCAAAGATACTGGAGTGATTTGCCATTTCCTTCTCCTTTTCACTTTGCAGATGATAGAGGCAAGTAGGGTTAAGTGACTTGCCCAGGTCGTACAGCTAGTAAGTGGCTGAAGAGAGATTTAAACTTATGAAGATGAGATCTTGTGACTCCAGACCTGGCGCTCAATCTGCTATGCCACCTAGTAGTGAGAAGACTAGTTCAAAATGACCTCAGATACCAACTAGCTATGGGAATTTAGACATATCACTTGACCTCTGTTTGCTTCAGTTTTCACAATTGTAAAATGAGGATAACAGTAGCATCTAGCTTGAAGGATTGCTGTAAGGAACAAATGAGAGATCCTGTATCCTGGCTTCCTACAAGTCTTAGCTTAAGTCCCACCTTTGCAAGAAGCCTTTTCCACTCCTCTTTAATCATAGTGCCTTCCTCCCTTTGACATTACCACCAACTGATCCTGTTTATATCATGCTTGTACATAGTTTTTTGCATGTTTTCCCCACATTAAAATATGAACTCCTCAAGAACAAGGGCAATTTATGGCTTTCTTCGTGTTCCTAGGGCTTAGCACAGTGTCTGAAACATAGTAGGTACTTAATAAATGCTTGTTGACTGCCTAACATTCCCTGACTTCAAGGAGCTTACATTCTAATCGAGGGAGATAACAACATATAGGGCAGTGAAGGTAGGAAGGCATTACTTTGACTTAGAAAGTTATGGATTGGAGCCACTAGGTACTGGAGTGATCCAGCCTTGCCAGGTGCAATGACAAAACTGATTTGATTAGAGGTCCAGAATTGAAAATGGTAGAGGGTAGACGGGGTGGGGTGTGTGTGTGAAGGATGTGGCAACTGAGACAACAGCAATCAGGAATCATTTCCCAGGATCAGCATTCCAGGTGTGAAAGAGTTAAGCTCAGCAGGGCCTGGTTTCTGGTCTGGGAGGCTCGGTGGCTGGTAAGATTGTTGGAAAGAGATGTGATCCTTAAGGTTCCTTCTAGGTCTGCCATTTTATATGATTTTATGTGAAAGTGCTTTGTAACCATAAATAACATGTAATATAAGCCCCTCTTATTTCTTTGTTCAGTTCAGTATTTGGCAAAACAATCCCATTGTGATTCCACCCTTTCAGGCTTAGCACAGGCCCACCTCTCTGTCACATACAGCACGGGAGAACACTTATAACCTCATCTGTGTTCCTACCACCAGGAAAACTTGATAAAGCATCCCAACTCCTAACTTTTCCAATGGAGTATGACTTCAGACCTTTTTCCTCCATGTCTAATTGGCTTTTTTCTCCAATAAACATCTCTCCTGGAAAACTGGCACTATGCCAGGGACTGTTTCTCAGGTTATTGATGACTCTCCTTCCCCCCTGCCATGCTGGCTAGGGCCTGGCAGCCATAGAAGAGACATAGTTTTTCCGTTTCCCAGGAAGCTTCCTATTCCTCATAGCTGCCCTGAACTCACCCCTTTCCCTTTGTCAAGTCAGTTAATGAGATCTATTGCCCCCTCTCCAACACTGAACAATGACTGTCTCTACCACTCTCCACCACCACCCCACCCTCCCTATAGGGAAGCACAGTTCTTTCCCCATGCATTTCTTTCCAACTTCTTTGAACTGGAAAAAGACTAGAAAAGGGCTAACTGTACACAGCCTTATTGCTATAAATATTCTTAATAAAGCCAAAGCTTTGTGAGTCTGCTTCCAAGCATCTGGGAACAGTATCCCATCAATTATTCAGCATTTACAGAGCACTTTGTATTTGCAAAGGACTTAACAAGCCTTTTAAAAAAATCAGTACTTTCCTTACAGGCTCCAGGAAAGTAAATCAGTATGATTCCTCCCATTTTTCAGGTGAGGGGATGGAGGAAGAGTTATGAGCTGGGTCGCCACCATACTTCCGGAAAGTTCAGACTCGTTTCTCTGAAGTCATTTTGTGAGTCACTTTCTCTCTCTCTGTTTATGTCTGCTTCATCATCTGTAAAGTGATGGTAACAGCCTGTACAACCAGCCTTCCCCTACCTTCTCACCTTATTTTAGGGTCATAGAGTGTAAGTACTGGAAAGGTACTTAGAGCCTGTTTAGTCCAAATGCCTCATTTTATAATGGGGAAATGGGGGCCCATCAAGGGGCACTGGCTTGCCCCAAGGTCCCACAACTGGTACACAGCAGAGCAAGGATTAGACCTCAGAGGCCATCTGATCCAACCTATTCATATTACAGAAGAGGAAACCAAGACCCAGAAGGGAAAGCTCAAGGTCTCTCATAATCTACAAATGGCAGAGGTCACAGCCTAGGCTTTTTCACCTTGTATCATGATTCCTCCTCAGGGCTCTTTCTACTTCACTGCACTACCCTTCTAGACAGGCTGCAGGGTTTGGAATCAGGAAGAATCTTCTTCATGAGTTCAAAACTGGCCTCAGATACTTCCTAACTCTGTGACCCTGGGCAAGTTAATTTAACCCTGTTCCCCCCAGTTTCCTCATCTGTAAAATGAGCTGGAGAAGGAAATAGCAAACCATTCTAGTATCTTTGCCAAGAAAATCCCAAATGGGTCGCAAAGAGTTGGATATGACTAAAACAACTCAACAGCAACACTACCCTTCACGTATAGGACGCATTATAAGGATTATCAAGACATTTTAGGGAAGGGAAGGATTTCCCCTCAAAAAATGGGAGGAATTAAGGAGCCAGGCTTGAATCTAAGAAGCGTGGCACAGTGGAAACTACACTGGTTTTGGATTCAAATACTCCACCATTCACCATTTGTGTGAACTTGGGAAGTCATTTTACCTCTCTGAACCTCTGTTTCTTCATCTGTAAAATGGGAGGATTAGACCGGATGACCTCTGAGGCCTGTTGCAGCACTAAAATCAATGATCCTGTGATCCCATAGCTCAGTACCAAGGGCTAAATTACTTTATCATCTCCCTGAACAGCTTGGAAAGTTAATATCATGCTGGAATGGGTTATTTCCTGAGTTCCTGATCATGTTAATCAGCAATATTCTTTGAAGTCCCATTGTGTGCTGAGCACTGTCCTTGGTATTATGGGAAATGAAGACCAAAAGACACACCAGATGCCCTCCAGGGTCTTGGAATCTCTTTCTTGAGAAATATTCCGTCTCTGACACTCACAGTACTAACATTTGGCGTTTCAGTGACAGAGAAAGCCCATTTTTGTTGGATTGGAGTCAGGAATGGGGTAGCGAGAACTCTTGAAAGCTGCTGAATCCTGATCCACAAACCTCAGGCTTTATCACTGAAGAAATAATTTTGGGAATAAGGTTAGAACAATATTGCTTTGATGTCCATAGCGGGAGAGAAAGAAGGAAAAGGGGAATAAATAAATATAGTACCTTCACTATGTTCTAGCATATATTGTTCCAGTCTTTTCATTGGATGTTTTCCCGACATGACTTGTCCCAAAGCATGAAGTCCATCGCTCCTCCCCCAAACACTGGAAAATAACCACTTGAAAATAACCTTATGCTGATACTTCCTCCTCCTGAAAGGATGCAAATCACAAAATTAAAGAAGGAATGTTTTATTGGAAGATCTAAAACAAAACACCAAAAATATGACCTAAACCAGAACTCTTGGAAAAGATACCCTTCAAAAAGCAACCCTAAAAAATATAAAGACACTCTGTCTGGTTCTGCTCAAATGAGGAGCTTCTATAACTCCTTATTATTCAAGTAGACAGCAAGGCTAATTTCTAAGGCAAGGTCCAAACTCTTTATATGGACAAACCTTTCTCTATCATTATATAGTCTTTGCCACCATGGGGAAAAGGAAGGAATAAACATTTATGTGCCAGGTACTATGCTAAGCACTTTCTGAATATTGTCCCATTTAATCTTTAAAACAACCCTGAGAGGTAGATGCTATTGTTATTTCCATTTTACACTTGAGGAAATTGAGGTATGTGACTTGCTCAGCATCCCACAGCTAGTAAGTGTCCAAGATTGGATTTGAACTCAGATCTTCTGATTCTAGGCTCAGCACTCTATCCGTTGTGCCACCTAGCTGGCCCAGGAAAGGCCTCCAAAGGTTTTTCCTCTCTTTGTCAAGAGACAAAGTTCTACCTGCATCATGGATCTTGGTGAGAAGAATAAAAACAGATGCATACATATATATATATATATACATATAATATATATATATGCGTGTGTATACACATACACACACTGTAAAGTTCTTAGGATGCATTATTTTATTCAAGTAAACTTACATCAACCTAGTGAGGCAGGTAGTAGTGATATTTTAGTCCTCATTTTACAAATGGGGAAACTGAGGCAAAGTGCTTCATCCATATGTGCTTTGTCACATATCTCTTAAGTGTCATAGGTAGGATTTGAATCCAGGACTTCCTAATACTGAGTTCTGATGTTCTATCTACTATGCAGCACAGCCTCTTGGATACCATACATATCTAAGGATTTCTTCTTAATGAGGAAGAGCTCCTTTGGTATCCTTCCTGGAAAATCTCCAGTCTCATAAAAGTTTGCCTAGGGAACAAGTCTCTGCCATTCTCTATCTTGGAAACCTATCACCTTTTTGAGGATCAGGTATGATAAGATCAAACCTGATGTTCTTTCATCTGCTACCAGGAAAAGAATATCCCTCATCTAAGGGACCAGTTGTGTGGTAACTGACAAAGTACCCAATTTCTCTCTATTTGTCTAAAGTATTAAAGGCTTTCTTAGGTAACTGAGTAGTTCTCCAGTAATCATGCCAAACTGTCAGCAGTCTTTGCCATTTCTTAGCCACACCTAAGTCGGAGTGGGTGAGTGGGAGTGAAAATGGATGCTTTTTCCAATGAAGCTTCCATTTCCTCAGATGACACCATTTGGTGCATGTTTGTGGAATGCATGATCCTAAACACTAGCTATGGAATAGTGTCATGAATTCTATTTATTGAGGCTAATTTTCTACTTCTACATCAGGAAGTAAATAACCTGGCTGGGAGATCACAGCCTAAAGTATGAGTAATGATGAACCATAAAGTAATAGTGTCTTAGATCCTCAGAGATCATTTTCAAGTGAGGAAATGAATTCAAATAGGAGAAGAAAGTTACCTAAGATCAGCAAGTTAGTGGCAGATCAGGGACTCAATTCCAGGTCCAGGGATCTTTTCATTATACCACATTCCTATGAAGATCCATAAATTTATGAGGCATTTGCCACATACTGTCTTTTATTATAGTTGTTTGTGTACATATTTTATCTTTTCTTCTAGGTTATAAATTTCATGAAGGCAAGGACTGTGTATTATTCTCCCCTTCAACCCCAGCACTTAACACATAGCATCATATGAACATATTTAAAACAACATTTTAAGATTATAGGATTGTAAATTTATAGGGACCATCTAATCAAGTACTCATTTTACAGATAAAGAAACTGAACCTCAAACAGAGGCAACTAGCTCAAGTTTACACAGTTAGCAAGTGACAGTGCTAAAATTTGAACCAAGATACTCTGATTCCAAATCTACCATCTTTGCCCCAATTCAACAAGCATTCATCAAGCTACTACCATTTGCCAGGAACATAGTAGTTTCTTGAGATAGGAATTGTCATGGTGAGGTCTGTGATTTTTAAGTATAGTAATTTGGCAGCAGCTATACCTAATGTGGAGGACAGATTGAAAAGGGGAGAGATCAAAGGTCAAAAGGTAATTAACATAGGAGGCTATTGTAGTCATCCAAGTGGGAGGTTATCAGGACATTAACTGGGTGTTAGTTGGGTCAGTAGAGAGAAGGGAAGGGAACAGATGCCAAAGATGTCATAGAAATAGAACTGACAGGACTTAGTGACTGGCTGAACATGACAGGGGAGGGAGAAAAGAGAGTTGAAACGGACTCCTAGGTTACAAACTTGGATGCCTAGAAGTATGGTAGTGTCCTCAATAGAAACCTTTGTCTCTGTGTTCCTGAAGCCTAGCACTGTGCCTGACTCATACTAAGCACTTGATTGATTGATTCCTTGGGAGAAGATTACAAGATCTTTCTTAGGCATATTGAATTTGAGATGCCTTTGGACATCCAGGTATTGTCCAGTAGAAAGTTGGTGATCCAGGATTGGAGTTCAGGAGGAAGATGATGAAACATCAGGAGGCATCTAAATAGAGATATTACTTGAACCTTTGGGAGCAGATGAGATTACCAAGAGAGCATGTAAGAGACAGAAAAGTAGAGAGTATGCAGGGAAACACTCTGGGTTATATACCCATTACAAAATTAACTTCAATTTATTTTGTATATATCCTGCTTGTCTTTTCCGTTAGACTGTGAGATCTTTGAAAGGAGAGACTGTATTTTGCTTTTCTTTGTTTGCTGAGGGCTTAGCACAGTGCCTGCCAGTCAGCTAGCATTTGAGACATAGAAGGTGTTTAATAAATGTTTGACTTGGCTTGACAAAGTTGTGGGACATGAAATAATGATCCAGAGGAAGAAACTGAAAAGATGAGATCAGAGGGGTAGAGAAGAATCAGGAGAGTAGTAGAGTGAAAACTTAGGAAAGAGAGCTGTCAGTAGTATCAACTGCTATAGAGGTCAAGAAGTGTGAGAAATGAGAAGTCAGTGTACTTGTGAGTCAGGAGATCACTGGTAGTCTTGAAGAGAGTGGTTTCAGTTGACTCATAGCATGTCAGAGTTGGAAAGGTCTTTGAAGATTGTCTAGTCCAATGCCCTCAAAACTGAGACTCAGAAAAGAATTGCCCAAGGTCACACATCTCACGAGTGGCAAAGTCAAGGTTAGAACTCATATCTCTTTCCCAATATACTATACTACCTCCCATACAGTAGTTCTGGCTATTAGAAGGATAAATTCCTCTTCCTGAGAGAGCTGGTTGTTAAACATTTACCTATACTCCACTACTCTTTCAATCCAAATTGCTACTTCTTTTGCATGGTGCTAAAGACAAAGAATGAGCAATAACCGAGAGAATGAAATGCCGTTGTTGAGTTCAGAAAATAAAGAAGATATCAATTTGGATTGAGTATATGGTTCACATAGGAGAATAAAATATTGTACTTCTTTAAATGAAAAGACCATATCAAAATATCATCATCCATCCACTGTCAGAACTCTCCTTGCCAGAAGTCACATCAGGCCCAGACAGGGATTCATTTTTGGATGTGGGAAACTCACCATTTCAGCAGGATGCAATGGAAAGAGCATTGGGTTTGGAGAAGACCTGGGTTCAAATCCTGTCTCTGCTACCTCTAAGGCTTTAGGCAAATTCTTTCATTTCTCTGTACCTCTGTTTCCTCATTTGTAAAATGGAG
The DNA here is from genome assembly GCA_023548195.1 of Bettongia penicillata ogilbyi. Classification (NCBI taxonomy): domain Eukaryota; kingdom Metazoa; phylum Chordata; class Mammalia; order Diprotodontia; family Potoroidae; genus Bettongia; species Bettongia penicillata. The sequence goes on along the minus strand of JAJHZJ010000574.1, from coordinate 1,858,013 downwards.
GGGGTGGACTGTGGTTTCTAAGGCCCCTTGCAGCTCTAAACCCATGATCCTATTATAGTAGAAATGCCTGCCCTCCCTTGTTGGAATGGGGTGGCTCTTAGATAATGATCCTTTGAAAAGAGATCTCAGCTGCTGTTATTGAAGGAGTATTTTGAATGGAATGTCAGCAAAGGCCAGAAATCTTGGGACTGAGCAATGTCATCCAGACCCAGTAAGTGCCTTTTCTCTCATCTCAGGGACTCCCTTCACTGTCTCTAAACAGGAGCTCACAGGAAGATAAGGCAGGAAAGAATAGCCGCTCAAGGCCAGAGCAGCATGTGTCCCCTACTGCTCCAATCACCATGGCAACCTCAGTCAAGAATTTAAAAAAAAAATATAACACACCCATAACTCTTCACTGCTGGTTCCCAGTAGACTCAAGCAGGCAATGCCAGGAAGCTGGAGACTGATACTTCAGGATCCTTCCAGGGTGTTTCTCATCAGTATCCTGAGCCCCTTTCAGAGATAATTTCAGTTTCTCAGTCTGATTTGTATAGCAGAAATCTCAGATTTGGCCAGGAGTCACAACTCTGTATCCTCAATTAAAGATAAATACCTAGGCTTTAGCAATAAAAAAGAAAATGTGACCAAAACCTCAAATACACTAGATTCTCACTTCTGCTTTTCTTTAGTTAGATGAGCCTAGGGTAGCTTAGCCTTGTTTCTTCCTCTCCTACCTGTGAAGAAGAAAGAAAAAAAGAGAGGAGGAAAGAGAGAGAGAGAGAGAGAGAAAGAGAGAGAGAGAAAGAGAGAGAGAGAGAGAGAGAGAGAGAGAGAGAGAGAGAGAGAGGAAGAAGGAAAGGAAGAAGGAAAGAAGGAAGGAAGGAAAGAAGGAAGGAGGAAAGGAAGGAAAGAAGGAAGGAGGAAAGGAAGGAAGAAATCAGACATAAGCTCCTGTTAAGGCCTGAACTATATTTCTTTGTCTAAATTTCTTCTGTCCCAACCTTTACCCCTTATCTTACAATACTTTCAACTTTCTCCCTACCTATATTACAGGTACCACAGAATACAGTGGGGAGGTAAAACCCAGAACAGAACCCAGAAGTATTCTTTAATCATCTGGGAGAGACCAGGTATGACTCCTCGAAGCTGTGAAGCCAGGACTATATAATCTTTCAAAATCAGCAGAGTTTGATTCTGGAGCCTCTCCCTTACCTCATTCATTGCTCTGTCTTCTCCCCATCTGTAGGCCTTAGTTGAGACTAGCTTTAAGATGTCAATCACTCTTAATGGTACTGGTGAGACTTTTGAAGAGTAAAAAGTCTTTAAGACCCCAAGGAATGAATGCCTAATTGTAGAATTTTACTAGGTAGAGAATTAGGACAGATGGATAGAAGTTACATGATGGCAGATTTTTGCTTAAAACAAGTAGGGAATTCCTAACAACTACCAAAAATGTACGATTTTTGACTATTTTTTAGAGTACTATTGTGACTCTCTAGGGGTTATGGTTGTGTGATGCAGTGCCAATCTGGTGTACTTGGGTACAGCCACACAAACTCCTATCCCTTTCTGCTACTTGCTCATCTTCCTTATTAAGTCTCATTCCAGGTTCAAAGGCAGCCTAATGTTTATAATCTAATGGAGCACTCCTAGTAAATTACCCAAATTGCAGAAATTCTCCCTTATCACCACAGCCCAGACCATTTGAGTAAAAGCAAAGAAATCTATTCTTAGTATAGTTTTCTTTCTCTCTATCACAAACTATAAATTCATAGGCTTAGAAAAAAATTATGTTAGTGGCTATGTAATTTATTAGCCATTAGAAAACACAAAAAAAGCAGATAAATATATCTTTGAGGTATAGAAAGCTACAACTAGGATTCACAACTAGGATCTTATTTTTCTCCCTTCTTACATCCACCTCCAACAACTGGTCTGAGGGATATTTTTAGAAGAAAGAGATTAGATTTAAATTCCACATGAATATTTCCCAAATGAGAATGAAAGAAGCTATTGACCAGACTTCACTCTGATCAATTGCTACAGCCCCCAATGTGGCTTGGTCTCAGCTCCAGGCCACTCATATCACATGCCAGCCTTCTCTCATTCTCCAGTCTGGGTACTCCTTAGCTGGCATCTTGCTCTTACCTCTTCTTTTGGCGCCCCTAAACTTGGGCAGAAATCCATTTCCCCAAAGGCCAATAGAACCCTAGAACATAGTGAGTTCTCCTGGATGTCTAAATATACTCTAGCCCCCAAAATCTTCTACCTATGGAAGTCCTCCAAAGTCTCCTTGGAAGGTCTTCCAAAGTCTCTGTGATTCTGGGGGCCTCTGTCATCATGGGTTTCAGCAATCTGGTGTTGTATCACCCAGTTGTGGTGTTCATTTGTTTCCATCACGTCTGATTCTTCATGATTCCATTTGAGGTTATCTTGGCAAAGATACTGGAGTGGTTTGTCATTTGTTTCTCCAGATGATTTTATAACTGAGGAATTGAGGTAAACAGGATTAAGTGACTTGCCCAGGGTCACACAGCTAGTAAGTGTTTGAGGTCAGATTTGAACTCATGAAGACAAGTTTTCCTGATTCCAAGCCCAGGACTGTATCCATTGTGCCACACAGTGGGGGCAATGACCTCTTCATTTCAGAAGTGGAAGTTAGACAAGTACATAAGGGAATATTAGAAAGGGGATTCAATTCAATTAGACAAGCATTTATTAAGTGCTTAGCAAAATGTTGCCCTAGCTATTAGTTGCTTATCACACAGGGTTTAGATTAGATCCTCGAAGGTCCTTTCCAACTCCAGGATTTTATGGTCCTAAGTAGTGGAAGAAATGTTTTGAAACCTTTCCTTATTTTATTATTAACTTTTGTATTCTACCACATAGAGGTCTGCCAACTTTATCTGCTCCTTGGGCCGGTTCTTACTGCCTTCTCAGACCTCCTCCTGTAGGAGTTCATGGACAGTAATGGCTACAATTATCAGCACATCAGAGCTTTCTATGGTTCAGACAGTATGTCTACCAGAGAAGGGAGGATGATACCTCACTCTCCTACTGCTGCTTCCCTGGGAGGTGCCAATGGCTCCAGAAGTCCCGAATGGGCATAGCAGATTCAGAATGTCCCAGTTCTTTGAAGACATGATCTCATGTATCCCAGCTAGGAATGGGGGAGGGGCGAGAAATGACTGTTGCTTTCACAGGCAGAGAACTGGAAGGACAGAAAGGATCATGATGCTGAGCTAGGGCAGTCAGGTAAGACAAACATTATGTAGCCTTATACTTTCTTCCACTTGATGGAGGGCCTTTCTTCTAGGAGTCCTTTAATCTTTTTTGTTCGTTCTGACACCTTCCACTTATTTCCAAATTATTTCCTTCTCTTCCTTCCTACATTTGTTTCTTCCTCACCTTAATTAAATGGATCATCTATTTGTGGATCTAAAATTATAGCATTCACTTCAGAGATGCATTTTAGGAAGTGAAGGACTTAGTATTTTTGCATGATACCGTGGAGAAAACACTGGATTCGGAGTCAAATGACCTGGATTTGAATCCTAACTATGTGACTGTGGGTAAGTAACTTAATTTCTCTGGGCCTCAGTTTCTGTATCTGTAAATGAGAGAATTGGACTAGATGACTTCCAGAGGCCTTTCTACCTCTTAATCTATAATTTCATGAATCATTAGAATAATAACTGCTAGCATTTATATGGTGCTTTAAAATATTATTTTATCCTCACAGGGACCTTTGGAGGTAAGTTCTATTATTATTCCCATTTCACAGATGGGGAAACTGAGGCAAAGACAGAGATTAAGTGATTAAGTGTGCTCTAGGTCACACAGTGTCTAACACCAAATTTGAATTCAGATCTTCCTGAATCCAAGTCTCTATCATCTGACCAAAAATAGGGTAGATTGTTGTAGAAAGGGTAGTGGACTGGGAATCAGGAGATATAGTGACCAGTTTCACCTCTTCTGTTCATAAACTGTGCAGTTTCTCCTCTTTGGGCCTCAATTCACCCATCTGTAAAATGGAGGAGGGGAAGTAGTTAGAACTAGAAGAGCACTTCAGAACGTTCAGTCTAATAGTCCCCAAGTCCTTCCCAGCTAAAACACTTTCCAGAGGACTCAGTAATTCTCTAGAGAACATATTTGTACTTTAATCTGTGGTCGGAGAGCTCATCATTTACTGGAGACTAGAAATCAGAACAAATCCTCGAATAAGAAGTCAGTGAGATTTGTGTTCATGTAAGAAGATGCTCCCACACTTTGGCACTGGATAATGCTGTCATGGCTGCCATGGAGAACTATAAGCTGCCCTGGGCCTGTGTTGTCATTAGAACATGACTATGGGACATTTTCTCTGCCCATAGCTATAGATTTACTGTCCTGCAACAGCACTAAGGGGATGTGGTCAAGATTATGTGGCCATGCCTGGCAGTGCAATGAGTTTTCTGCCTCTAAATAATTAGTCTAGAGCTTCTCTCCCTCCCAGTGAAATCTTTGTCCAACATTTTATCCTTCTCATAGAACTCTCACACAACATCCTGACATGAAAGACTCAGGGGCATTTGGGCGATTGCGCTACCATTGGAATGCTTTAGCTGGAAGTATCTCATCATCTCCTTCCCATTTCATCATGTTTTTATGTGCCCTATAACTACCTCTGGGGCCCCATTAGTATAACATTCCTGCATGGTAGTAGGAGAGGAGCTTCGTTCATGGGATCCTTTTATTTTCTGTAGGGCAAAAATACCTCATGCTCAGATATTAGCCATTTGACACAGTGTGGTATAATGGAAAGAGCATTTGGACTTGGAGCAACCAGAGCAGGGTTTGAATCTTGAGTTTGCCACTTCTCACCTGTGTTACCTTGGGCAAATTACTTTGCCTCTTCAAGCCTCACTTTCCTTGTGTGTTCCTTATGAGGAAATTGAGGCAAATAGAGGTTAAGTGAATTATCTAAGGTCACGGAGCTAAGTGTTTAAGGCCAGATTTGAACTTGGATCTTCCTGGTTTTGAGTCTTCATTCACCGAGCAAATAAAAGGGTAGATTCATGTTGAAAAGGCAGTGGACTGGAAACTAGGAGACTTATCGGCCAGTCCCACTACTTGATTCATTAGCTGTGTAACCTGGGGCAATTTTTCCTGTCTGCACCTCAGTTTTTCCAACTGTGAGAGGGGAGAGGAGGAGTGAAAATTATTTGCCTCAGTTTTTTTCATAAATTCAAAATATTGGAAAAGATAAACTCTAAGCTCTAGATCTGTGAACCTTTATCCTAATCTCACATCCACAAACTTTAGTGGGCCCAGGCTGGATGATCACCTGTCAGCAAGATTCCGAGATGATTCCTGCCCTAGGAAGCAGGTTGAGAGTATTTACAACTCAAAGACATCATATTTTTGTGATTTTGTTGTTTCATTATTCCAATACTCCTCTCAGAGTCTCATTCATCCCCTGCAATGGTTGATTATCTTTCCTTTAACTGTTTTTTTTTAACTGTTTAACTGTTAACCTTTAACCCTTTTCTGTTTATTTAAAAATTTTTTTTCAATTAAAAACCCATTTTTTTCTCTATTTCCTATCTCCCTATTACAAAACAAAAACAAGTAATCATAGTCATACAAAACAAATTCCTGCACTGATCATGTCAAAAAATATAAATCTGGTTCCACACCCTGAGTTCATTGCTTCTCTCTTTTTCAGGAATGTATCATGGAGCAACTAGAATTGTCACTAACTTGCCCACAGTTCTTAACTCTTAATGAGGAGTTTGTCCTTATGATGCAATTATTGTATCAATTGTTCACCTAGTTGTACTCACTTTGATCAATATAAGTTCCTAGATTCTTCCCTTGATCATCACTTATGGCATGACAGTATTCTCTTACATTCATATGCCAGCATTTGTTCCATCATTCCCCAATTGATGGGCACCCCTTTAATTTTCAGTTCTTTGTCTCCATGAAAAGAGCTGCTATCAATTTTTTTGTAAATATGGGTCCTTTCCCCCTTGTCTGGTCTCTTTGATGAATAGGCCTAGTAGTGATATAGTTGGTTCAAAGGGTACACAGCCCTTCTTGCTTAAATCAATTCCTAAGTCTTGGACGTGAGAGGACCCATTTCAAATTCTAAGACTGGTCCAGGGCAAAATTATGAAGTAGGTGAAATATTCTCCTTCTACCTTCTCTTTATGTGTGTGCCTCCTACTTTTTTATATCTTCTTCCTCCGTGGAAACCTAGCACCCTAAGTACCCCTATGAAATCCTAATCCATTCAGGTCTGTCTCACTCTGGATAAATCTATGCCTCTTCCCACCCTCTCATCAAAATTCCTACCCTCTCAGTGATCTGATCTTACCTTGCTGTTAAAAGGAAAATGAACACAAACTAATTCACACTAACCACTTTGGGGTAGTGAACCTCCTAGTCTCTGTGCCTTTCTTGGATCAGAGACTGGCCAGACCACAGCCTTGATAATCGGTCCCCCATCTCCTGCTGGCACCATAATTTGATGCCCTGATTTAAGATCTGCTGTCTTTTACCTCAGGAAGATGAGTTCAAATCTGGCCTCAGACACTTACTAGCTGTGGGCAAATCACTTAACCCTGTTTGCCTCAGTTCTTCCTCTGTAAAATGAGCTAGAGAAGGAAAAGGCAAACCCCTCCAGTATCTTTGCCAAGAAAATCCCATAAAGGGGTCACGAAGAGTTGGAGATGACTGAAATGACTGAACATTTTACAGAGGAGGAAACTGAGGCCTCAAGAAAGAAAATCATTTACTCAAGATTATAGTGATAAGTAGTAGGATTCCTTGGGATTTGAACCCAGATTCTCTAACATCAGAGTCTTCCATTGTCCTGTCCGCTACACAACACAGTCCAACCTGTTCTCCTTTTCTCGGAAATGGGTCTTACAAAACAAGCCTTCCGTTCCATCGACCAAGCCATCGCTTACTGTAATTCTCCCACTCCCCTTCCACCAGTTTCTTCTTTTTTTTCCCTCTCTCCTTCAGCAGTTTACTCTTCTTGAAACATCAGTTTCATTGTGTCATTTGAGAATGTCCAGTGGCTCCCCATTGTCATAGGGTAAGAGTGGTTTTATCAGCTTCAGTAATGGAGATCTCCCAGGTGAAAGAGATCCCTTTCTCAAGACCTCTGGGACTTCCTTGAATCCTATTTGTTGCTTTGGTAGGTTACCTTCTAACGCTGAGAGATTTTGCCTAGGGTCATAGAACCAGCCAGCACCCAAAGCAGAACTTGAACTCACATCTTCTTGTCTCCTATAACAGTTTATTACATTACGCCAGTTATATATACCACACAATACTATAAAATTGCCTTTTGTGACAGTTTACTATACATAGAACCTTATGATTATTTGCAAAGAACTTTGATTCACATTATCTAATTTCTCACAAAAATTTTGTGAGGTAATCAGTCAGTTAATAGGTATTTATTAAATGTTCCCACTAAGCCAGGATTTCAGATGTCATAACATATATGATGAAAAAGTTGACATGATTAATAGTGGAAATAATTCATCAGACTTTATAACCCAAAATGCCAACATTTTTAATATATTTTATATATTAAATGTATACATATATAAACATATATATTTATAACAATATTTTAATATAAAGACTAGAATCAGAAATACCTTTCTTGAAAATATCCAGTTTTGTTTGTCTACTTCAGATCACCCTTTTTAAGGAATGACTTGGAGAAGTTAGAGCACTCAGAGGAGAGCAAGCTCTAAGATGGTGAGGGGTCTCCAATCCAAATAACGATCAGCTGAAGGACCTAGGAGAGCTAGGACCTAGACCAGGGAAGAAAGGCTGGGACAGGGGTGTGGGGAGGGCTGTGACAGGAGATGAAAGTTGTCTTCCAGTGTTTAAAGGGCTGTGTGGTGGAAGGGAATTCAGACTTACTCTGTTTGGCCCCAGACAGCAGAATTAGGGAGCTAAAAAGAGGCACATTAAGGCATGATGTTAGGAAAAAACCTTCTGAAGTGGAATGGGATGGGCAGCTTCCAGAAGGGAGAGGCCCCCTTCCTTGGAAGCCTTCAAGCAGAAGCCAGAAATGTCCCCAGGAGGATTCCTTTCCTGTGTGCATTGCACTAGATGGCAGCTGAGCTCCCTTCCAACTCTCAGGTGCTGTGATTCTGTGAAAACCAAACCAAACCAAACAGTAGAAGCATGTTCCACGATGCTGTACTGTCAGCTACCACATCTGTCTTCTTCCCAATTGTCAGGGAATAACAGGTGTGAATAATGAGGAAGGCTGGGAGCCCAGGGGTTGAACTAGAAGGTTAGAAGAACTTGTTGTACTGCAGGTTAAGGAAATCTTTTTTAAAGATATGTACATGCATTTTGAGATCCTGAGTTTGAAAAGTAAACAAAATAAAATGAAGCAAAAAAATCCTATGAACGAGGCACTGTGCTAGGAACTGAGAATACAGATTTGCGAAAGATAACATTTACCATCAAGGAGTTCACATCCTAATGAGTAATGACAATACATAAAAGGAAGCTGAAAGGTGGGGCAGGGTGACAAGTAAATAGAGTACTGGTGTCAGAGAGGTTTGAGTTCAAAGTGTCCTCAGACACTTACTAGCTCTTATACCCATAGTAAGTCATTGAACTGTTGCCTGCCTCAGTTTCCTCATCTGTAGAATGGGGATAATGATAAAATATACCTCCTAGAATTGTGGTGAGAATCAAATGAAATATTTGTTCAAGCATTTTGCAAACCTTAAAGTAGATACAAATGCTAGCTGCTATGGTTACTATTATTCTACCCACAAGGGAATAGTAGGAAAAGAGGTACAGAGATAAAGGTGGAGCCCAGGGAAGAATGGGAAAGTACACATGGCTGACCTGGGCACTCTCCTTAAAATGGATGTCCTGGAAGGAACTGCCCAATCAGAGAAAGAGGTTGAAGGGGAAGAATAATTTCTTCCAGAGTGAGGTGTTAGGTTCTAGAGAAGAAAGTAGTCTAGAATCAGGACCAGAGCCAAGAGAGGAAGCAAAGAGTGAATAAACATTTATTAAGTACTTACTGTGTGCCAAAAAGTAGCACAGTGACTAGGATGCCAGGCCTGGAGTCAGGAAGATTTGAGTTCAAATGTAGCCTTAGACACTTACTAGTGGTGTGACCAAGGGCATATCACCCTGTTTGCCTCAGTTTCTTCATCTGTAAAATGAACTGTAGAAGGAAATGGCAAACTGCTCCAGTATCTTTGCTGAGAAAACCCCAAATGGGGTCATGAAGAGTTGGACATTACTGAAAACAACTGAACAACAACATGTACCAGACACTGCTAACACTGGAGATACAAAGAAAAGCAAAAACACTATTCATTACCTTGAGGAGCTCATAGTCTAATAGTGGAGACATCAAAGTTGATGTACATATAGAATATATACAAAGTATATGGGAGGTCATCTTAGAGGGAAGGCACCTCTAGTAAGCACAGGACCCCAAAAGTCCTTCTACAGAAGGTGGGATTTAAACTGAGTCCTAAAGGAAGCCAAGAAGGTTAAGTGGGGGGGGGGTGCAAGGAGTGGGGAACAGTCACTGCAGTCAGGTGGACTGTTGTGAGCTAGGACCAGCAGATAGCCTGGTAGAGTTGGATTGTAGGGTATGTGGAAGAGAATAATGTATGAAAGAGAAAAGGCCCAGGTTTTAAATGTGAAAGGTTTTAAAACAAAGCACTGTATATTTGATACTGGAGGTAATATACGGGAGCCACCAGCATTTATTGAGTAAGATTGAGTAACATGGCTTAGACGATGCTGTAGGAAAATCCCTTTGGTGGCCGATTGGAGGATGGCTTGGTGTGGGGAGAGACCACAGGCAAAGAGACCAATTAGAAGGTAGTTACAATAATCCAACTGAGAGATGATGTTGAAAGGCTGAAGTAAGATTGTAGATGTGATTAAATAGAAAGGGATGTATTTGAAAGATCTCATCAAGGTAGAAATGATAAGATGTGATGACATATTGGATATGTGGGGCAGACATTGTTAATCTCATTATACCAATGAGGAACCAGTCTCAGAAAAATGAAATGACTTGCCCAGGTTACTTGCAGGTATAAGGATTGCCCGAAATCCAATTTACCTAGTCCTGCTGTTTCCAGTTTCAGTGCTCTCAAGTCGTAGTGAGTGTTGAAGGTGAATAGAATTACAGAAAGTGTAGTGGGAAGGAAGAGCTTCACCTCTTAGAAACAAAAATACTCCCTCCATTCACAGTGTGAGAAACAGCAAAGCACAAGCCAACAGTACTTGTTAACACCAGTGTTCCCTGCCTAGGAAGTGGGTTTGACAGGTTCCCAAGTAAACAGATTATATCACAAAGTGGCAAAGATGTTAGCTGAATGATTTCACTAGACCCACCTAAGATCTGCAAGGTGTTTCACTTTATTGCCGTGAAGAAATGAGACCAAGGCCAGGAGCCAGCCTGAATCTGGAGCCTCACCAAGAACAGAGGCCGACACTTCCATGCGGTCCATCAATCAACAAGTTTTTATTAAGTACCTACTGTGTGCCAAGTATGGTACAAAGGGGATAAGAAAGACAAAACAAACTGGGTACAATAAACACCCAGTCCCTACTCCCAAGAAACTCATAGTCTACTGGATCCCGTGTGTATGCATTTCAGGGTCATCAGACATTCATACTTGATTGTGGTCCCCCCAACATACACACACACACACACACACACACACACACACACACACACTCTCTCTCTCTCTCTCTCTCTCTTTCTCTCTCTCTCTCTCCCTCTCTCTCCCTCTCTCTCCCCCCATCTCTCTCTCTCTCTTTCTCTTGAAATCATGAGCCTTCCTGAGATTATGATTTTATGTAGCTGGACTCCCTGAAACACCCTTTGCCTGCTGTTCCTTCCTCCTCCTCCTCTTTTTCCTACTTCTACATTACCCTTATTTCCCAGTAAGGCTCCCTTCCCCATACACAGAGCAGTCCCTAATAACAGAGAATAAAACAGGCATCTCACCAGTAACAAAAATGAACAAGTTTTGGTGCTCAAATGGATGTAGCTCTACATCCAAATGCACACATATTGTGCTCTAAGAAAGGAAGAGAGATGATTTCCAAGAGACGTGGAAAGACTTCTATGAGCTACTCAAAGAAGCAAAGTCAAAAACAATTTATAGTATAACATTACTGTAACAAAAATGAACAGTTTGGAGAACTTTCATGAACTGATGAAGAATTAAATGAGCAGAACCAGGAGAACAATGTGTGAAAACAAGGAACTTTGAAAGTTGTAAGACCTCAGTGTCAGTACAATGGCCATTCATGATCCTAGAGGATCAGTGATGGAACATGCTATTACAGAGAGATGATGGATTTAGGGCACAGAACAAGACGTTTCATTTTTGTTATAATGTTTGTTTCCTTCTTTTTTTATAAAAGATTGGGGGATGGGAGGGAGAGGAAAATAGATTTCTGTTCATTAAAATAAAAATAAAGAGATAGAGGAATGTTCAATTCATTTATTCATTTGCCAAGTATTTATTAAGCAACTAACGGATGCAGGATTCTTGGGCTAGTTCCTGGAGGTAGGGAGAGATAAAAGGTTTGGCTATGACCTGGTACCTAACTTTGCGGGATTAGCAGTCCAGTATCCTGCAACAGGGTACAAGGGACCTTAGAGCAGCTTCTTCTAGTATTGCTGTTCAGTCATGTCTGACTCTTCGAGACTCCATTTGGGGTTTTCTTGGCAAAGTTACTGGAGTGGTTGGCCATTTCCTTCTCCAATTCATTTTACAGATAAGGAAACTGAAGTAGACAGGGCTAAGGGACTTGCCCAGAGTCACAAAGCTAGTAAGTGTCTGAGGCTGCATTTGAACTGAAGTCTTCCTGACTCCAGGCCCAGAACTCTATCCAGTGGGTCACCTAGTTTCCCTAACAAATCTGGTGGAATCTGAACCTACAACTTGAGCTTCTGTGGAAATCAGTAAATAGAGGCACTTAAACATTTGTGAAATTTGACTGAATTTAAGAATTGTTATTTATATGGTATATGGTATATTGGCTTATGTTTATACAAGTATTTTATCATTACTAAGAGTACTCAATATGTATATACTTTTCACTGATTTAACTTTTATGTCTTCAGCTTTCAAAATGTGGGATTCATTTTCTGTAGATTTATTTGATTCTCAGAATCACCTGTGAGATAGGTAACCTAGTCCAACCATTTGGTAGCTAAAGATGCTGAAGTTTTGAGTGACTTGATGAAAGGTCATCCCATTAAGAAGTGATAGACTCAGGACTCCAAGCCCAATTCTTCCACCACCCCCACCACCCCCAGACTCTGTAAATTCTGGTTTCTACATGACTCTCTTGGCCCTTAGATCCTCTTTTTTAATGGATGTCTCATTGTGTTCTTTCTGCCCATCTGTAGCCACCCACTCAGTTCCTGAGTCATGAGGCTCATGTTCTTCCCTTGAACACATCTGGCCTTAGATTAGTAGGCAGGAGCCCACTCTAGCCTTCAGGGCCCATGAGTGTTTGTGTGATTCAACTGAATTCCCTTCCCCTTCTATCACTGCAGAAATTCTAGTCTAGCCTTGCTTAAATACCTAGACAGTTTGGGGAGACAGTCAACTGCCCTCACCCTTAATGAGCTGAGCATCAGAGGATTAATATCAATTAATTCTACTCTGAAAATTCTGTTAGAATTCATTTCACCTGACTTTCAGGGAGATTTCAACAAATATTAACCCCAGAAGGCTGCTAAGGGTGATCCTGAGTTAATCATTTAATCTCTATCTCCCTGTTTCCTCATCTGTAAAATGGGGATAATTGATAATAGCACCTACCACCCAAAGTCATTGTGAGGCTCCAATAAAATAATATCTGTAAAGAGCTTTGCAAACCTGAAAGCACTATATAAATAATTGCTATTGCCCAAGGTCAAATAGTCAGTATGTGTCATAGGCAATACTTGAACTCAGGTCTTCCTGACTCTGATCTGACTTTCTTTATGCCGCCTCTCATTGACACTATTACTTATTGATAAAACAAATATTATTAAAAATGTATCATATTTTCAAAGCCATCCACAGATTTTTCAAAGCATCTTCTCATTGGATTCTCACAAACCTAAGAGGTTTAGAGGCTCAGAGAAGTTACCATATAAATAACATTGATTGACTTACATGTTTGTACATCTGTCACCCAATTTGCCTAATCATTGAGGGTTTCCTAGGAAAGATTTGAAGAAGCCCCAGGGTATACATATTAATATCAAATGGGTCAGTAACCAGGATTAGAGCCGCAGAGTGGTTCCTGAGCTATTATGTCTGCATCTGTCAATGCCCTACAGAATTTGAGTTCAGAAAGACAGACACCCTGCCAATTAAGTGTCACAATTAGAAACCACTAATGAATGTACAACTCTCTTCCTGTCTTGGCTTCTCCTAAACATAGAGGGATGGTAACAACCCACTCCCAAGGAGCACTGTGGGAAAGCCACTCAGACTATGAGATCTATGGAGATTCCTGCAATATAATTCTTTGCTACCCACTCACTCTCTGTGGGGATGTGTCAAGTATACTTGACTACATCTCAACTTCCATTCTTTTTTATCTCTTCACAAAAGGACAACAAAGCCTATCCTACATTTAAAAAAATCTTAAATTACATCTTCTTCAGAGGGATTTAGTTGAAATAAGTTATGACTTGAGTGTTATGGAACCCCTGTGGGAGTTAAGAGCATAAGACACACGATGAGTATCTCCACCCACTACATCCTGCAGAGCTTCTAGGAAAGGTTTGGTAAAGGCAGGGAGTGATTGGGAGATGCTCTAGAAGAAAGCTCCTTTTCTTTTGGATACAGGAGAATTCTGGTTTTAAAATGTCCTGAGCCACTACTATGGTAGCGACAGCTGGGGTTTTATACTGGAGTTCTGAAATTTAGAGGTTCTTGTAGTGTTCCAGCATGCAGAAACAATTGAACTTGGCACTTGGTTAGCAAGGAATAATTCGTTAAAATAGCAAGCTACCATCCCTCCATGCCCCCTTAAAGTGATATCTTGGGCTAACTCTTTCCTCATTGGTACCTAATATTTGCTTTATTGTGTTCTGGGGTGCCTGTATCCTCCCACTTTCAAAGGGTTCTATGTCCCAAGGTTGAGGTCTCCTTGTCTCCAAAGGCATTTGTGTTAAGGTGATTTGTGCTACTTGTCCGGGTGAGAGAAATGTTAGTTATATCTCTATTTATTAGTTAGACCTCATAATTATACAACACTTTGTGGTTTCCAAAGTGCTTTCTGCTTGACAACCCCATGGAATGGTACTTTATTATTATCCCAATTTTACAAGTTAGAAAACTGAGGCCCGAAGAAGTTAAAGTGAATTGTTCATACACACTGATATTTACGTGGTAGAGACATGACTGAGCACAGGTCTTCTGATTTCAAAGTCCAATGTTCTCTTTACTACATCCCTCAGACACTCTGAATTTGTCCAGAGGGCAGAATGTACTCCTTATCAACTGGACAGAAATAAAAAAGAATCCCAGATCCACCGGAGAGAACTTAGAGCAAGCGGTAGGGTACTGAGATGGGGAAGATTCCTTAAGAAAGCCTTGAGGTTCTGTCTTCAGGTAGGTGAATGTCCTAGCCATCAGGAAAGAGGGCTGTTTGGTTTCTTCTTGAGAGTCTATAAGCAAAGGACATCCATAGTCCAATGCCATGTTCCTACTACTATGACATCAAGAAATTCTACCTCATGACCCACCCTTTTATCTCCTGTTTTAATTTCATCCCATTACTTTTGTGCATTTGCTTGTTTGAAGACAGAGTAGGGGAATGAGTTTCTGGATGCCTCGACCCTCTGCTTGGTTTAATTATGGACCAGAGCCAGGCTCACATTCCTGTTTGGTATACTGGCCTCCCATGTTACAAAATGAAAATCAAATCTATCCTTTCTGGCTCCCTGGCCAAGACCTAAAGAGGACAAATGAGATCACCCAAAGTGCCCCGCAGGAAAGTGCTCCAAAGGTAATCACAGAAATTGCCTCCCAAATAGGTGAGTCACAATTATTCTAGGTAGCAGTAAACTCCCGAGTACATTCAATTCTTTTTCTCTATGGCTGAAAACACCTCCTTTTCTTTAGCCGAGGACAGGCCGGAACAGGGTGATGCCTCCAGGTATGTGCTGGAGCCAGCTCCAACTGGTTTGGAGCTGATGGTTAAACTTTCAGTGTGAATATTTGCACCTCAGAAATCAGCAAATGTTGCAAACCAGAGTTTGATTTAGTGTTTCCTTGATTGTCTAAACTTAAGAAAGTGATAGAAGAAAATGTCAGTAATGCAAATTAAATTTAAAAGTGTGTCCTGTTTATGTTTTTCCCCTAGAGGCAATCGTTTTACAGAAGCACACACCTACTTGACACAGATAATTGGTGGGAAGTAGGAAGCGAAAAATGCCTAGCATCAACGATAACCTTAAGAAGTAGAAAACACCACAGCCCAGCAAATATATATTCAGCACTCACCTGTGCAGAGCACTGAGTTGCTGCTGGAGGTATTGGAGGGGAGAGGTACAAAACTTTAAAAAGACATGCTCCATTCTTCAGCACAGAGGATACACAATGTTAAATGACAAGTGCACTCAAAGGTGCAAAACAAAACTTGATATCAGATTGGACCTTCATTAGGATCCAGGAAAGCTTCTTAGAAAAGGTGGCATTTGAGCTGAAAGTTTAAAAGATGGATAGAGATTCAGCAGAGACAGATGGGGAAGGGCATTCCAGACATGGGGGAAAAGTGTGAGCCAAGGCACAGGGGTGTTGAGAGAGGTCACATTTGGGTGCAGGGCAGGAGTTCTTAACCTCTTTTATGTCATGGACCTCTTTGGCAGTCTGAGGAAGCCCATGAGGACTCCTTCTTAGAATAATTTTTGTTGCCTACATTTATAGCTGAAGGAAATGTTAAATTTCAGTTTAAGGTTAGTGAAAATACAGATGTATTTTTTCTCATTCAAATTTACAGGATCCTCACCCCCTTGAAATCTGGTCCATGAACCCTAAATTAAAAATCCCTGGTGTATAGAGTTAAACAGTTTGACTGAGAGTAATATGGGATAGGACATGTCACGGTCAAGTGAATGGATGAATGGACATATAAATGAATGAGTTTTTTAAAAGCTTTTGTTCAATGTCTCCTAAGAGCCAGTTATTACGCTAAGTGCTGGGATTCCAATACAAGAATCAAGACAGTTCTTGCCCTTAAGGAGCTTATATTCTAACAGAAGAAAGAAACACATCTAGGAGAGTAGTGGCCAGGGAGGGATGTTTTGATCCCTCCTCTCATAGACCTGTTGAGCCGAGTAAAAGAGCAATTAATTCACATGTCCTTTCTAGGAACCGGAAGATCAATTTGATTACTATAAGGGTGCCCCTTAGAACAGCACAAAGATTGAATTGTTACCTTCATACCAGCATCTCAGGAAGCCTTCCGTTAACCTCTTGAGCTGTGTTCACACTGGAGTCACTGCTTAACCTGCATACTCATTCCTGTGCCCTGGGCACTAGGCACCTTAGCAAACATTCCTGCCTGGCATAAGGAGCCTCATGGTTATTTTTCAGCACGTTCCCCACTTTGCCAGCAGAGATAGAGAGGGCTTGCTTTTCAACACTGCCTGGTGCTCTGCTTACCTTTTCTGGGTCTTCTTGGCAAAGATTTCCTCCAAAGACTCCTGCTTGTTCTTGTCTGTTCCTGCCCCTTTGCATAGTATTGAACCATCGAGACTCCAAGAATGATATTAAACCTGGGATCGACTCCCCAGCCACATTTCTGAAAGGGAGTTATATTGTGTCATTGTACTTTTCTTTGTTGGTTCCAGGGGCCAGCAGCAACACTGTCCTGGGGATCCTCTACACCATCATCCAGGCAATGACCTCAAGAGCCTGGGGCTGAAGAGGAGGAAGCAGAGAAAAGGAACTGCACTGTGCTGCCAGCAACCCTTGATGCTTTGGGGAACCACGGGGTTATAGGATGGCTACACCTCAGATCCACATAGAAGAAGTGGCAGGAGGAGAAGGAGGGTACTTAGGGGCAAGCCCTCCTCCTGATGACCACCTTCTGAGCCTGAAAGTCCTCACAGAGAAACTGAGGCTGCAGACCCGGAGGCCTTCCTACCTGGAATGGCAGGCCAAGTTAGAGGAGCAGACATGGAATTTCCCCAGGTCTACTGATGAGCAGGAGGGGAAAGAACCAAGCAAATCCAGAGAAGAGGAGTTGCCTTCCCTAAAGAAGCTGCAACAGCAGCTACAAGGGAATAACAGCCAGGACCAGTCACCTCTGACTACTAGAAAACTGGACAGCTTTGAGAGTATTGATGAAGCTTTGCATTGGCTAAGGAAGGAACTGGTGAGTGGTTTACCTTTCCAACCCTTTTAAGAAAAGAAAAGATGTTGGCTCCCTTCATCCTCAACCTAAATAAATAAATAAATGGATGCCTACCATGCTCCTTTTATATGAGGGGGAAGAGAATAATTTTAAAATTGAACAAGTCACTAGGGATGGTATATATCCACATTCATTAAAATAGAGAGGACAAGTTCATTTGCACCCATTTTTGCTCTGTCCCAAGCAGAATTATGTAATGAACTGTTTCTCTTTAGCAATTCCTTTGCCTATTCTTTTGCCCTCCCTCATCCCATCCCTATTTTCTAGAAATCAGAGTGCCTAGTTCTCTTTGGTCACAATGATTCTGTCCTTCCTTTCCTCCCCCCGCAACTAGCCTCCTCTCCATCATCCAAACTTTTACCCTTCCCCCGTCCGGCCCCTTTAGGGTGACTGTGACAGTAGCGAAAAGGTATAGTGGAAAGAGCATAAAAGTTGGATTTGGAAAAACAGCGTTCAATGGAGACAGTGTGGTGCAGTGGAAAGAATACTAGATTCAGTTTCGCATTCTGTTCCTTATTATTTGTGTCTTTGGTCAAGTCACCTTATCTCTATAGATCCCAGCTCCTAATCCAAACAAGAGGGTGGGGGACTAGAGGACCTCTGAATTTTATTGTTGTCGGGTTGTTTCAGTCATATCCAACCCCAACCTGTTTGGGGTTTTCTTGGCAAAGATACTGAAATGGTTTGCCATTTCATTCTCCTTCTCATTTTACAGGTGAGGAACTGTGGCAAACAGAGTTAAGTGACTTGTCCAGAGTCCCACAGTTAGTAAGTGTCTGAGTCAAATTTGAACTCAGGTCCTCCTGACGCCAGCTCCAGCACTCTATCCTAGTTGCCCAAAGGCAAAGGTCAATTCTTAACCTATGATCCTATGATCCTAACTCCCACTGTGCCATTCACTAACTCTGTGACCTTGGACTCTAGTTCATTCGGGGATAACCATTCTTGGACCATTTGCCTATCTCTCAGGGTTGTTGGGAGTTTCATTAATGAGGCAGATCACAAATGAGAAGTGCTTTTGAATATGCTCTATGAATGAGCTGTAATTAACCAGAATACTCTATTCCCTGCGCCTGCATCATCACTTTCACTGAAGTTTTCCTGTAGCATTCTAAAGCCAATGAGAAATTAGACTAGCTAGTCCTCAATGCAGTCTAAGTAAAGAGCTGCTTCCATGGTCTGATTTAAGAAGGTTCTGAAAAAAACATATTCTGTATGGAGCCTTCATCCTGGCCAATTAGCTTTCCTGAGGAGAGTTTTAAGCGTTGTGTTAACTGGGAGAGAGTAAACCCTTAGGTAACTAAGGCATTAGCAGGGATTAGCGTAGCTGATTCACCATAAAACTCTTTTTGTTTCAAGCTTGCTCTTGAAAATCCTGCCTGCCTTTATGTCTTAGTATGCAAACTTTAGTGAACAGAGACGTGAATCTCTTTAAAAGTTTCACTGAGGGTTGGGTTCTCTTATTTATTATGTATTTATTTTTGATTGGACCTGTGATTTCACTTGTGTAGGGACTTTCTGATGCCAATATAGATCTGAAACTAGTTTTCCACATGCTCTTTTTTTTAAAGTGTTACTTAGGGCAGTGAGAAGTTGTTATCTTTCAGAGACTGAATTTGAACTCAGGTCTTCATGAAACCTGAGGGTGACTCTCCATCCACTATCTATTATCCATATTGTTCTCCAGGTATCATTATGAACATTAATTCTCCTGTAGATTCAGAGGCAGACATAGAAAGGGTATAAGAGACCGGTCTGAATTTGTACCTACCTCAGGACACCACACTCCACATACCAGCTTGTCATTTGTCTTTCTCGATCTCTCCCAAACTAGAGAACAGGTCAAAAACTATCACATTATTTTATAGTCCATTATTTTATAGTTCTTGTGCATCATGATTTGATTTTTACATATGAGATTTTATTTTTTTAATTATGTTTCATACCCTTCACAATCCCAAAACATAAACTTGCCTTCTGAGACTTTGAAGCAGAAATAGATGAGGGAGTCAAAGGTCTGGGTTCAAGACCCAACTCTACCACTAAATAGCTATAGCAATATAAATTTGGGCAAGTCACACACTCTCTGAGCCCCAAGTTTTCTCTTTGGCAAAATGAAGGATTAGATTAGAATGATTATCTCTAAGGTGCTTTCCAATTTTAACATTTTCCAATAAATAACCTAGATGAATTCTCCACCCAAGTGAAAACCTACAAAGCAATTTTTAATATATACAGGTTGATTTCACCTCCAGCCTTCAGATCCACATGCTGAAAGATTGGGCTTTATTTTAGGTTGTACTCCACAAGCATACATGAAATGAGGTGGAGGAGGAGACAACTTGAAAGTTTTCTAAGTGACTGGAGAAAGTCAAACATTAGGTGAATGATTGACTGTAGGTAATTCTTGATATGGAACAGCTGTGAATAGATGGATAGATTGGTAAGTAGGTAGGTAGGTAGATAGATGGATGAATGGATGGATGGATGGATGGATGGATAGATATTTAGATGATAGTTACATAGATAAATACATAGATAACTGATGATGTAATCTTGTATAAAATAAAAAGGTCTGTTTATACCTTTTCCATCTGAATCACTTCAAAAATGTGGTCCCCATGAAAAAGCCAAGGTATTTTTAAGCATCAAATTATGATGTCTCTTCTGTGAAACTATGAATATTATGAAATTTATGCTTCTCTTTTGCATATGGGTCAGTAGGTGGCAAAGTGAATGGAGCTCTGAGCCTGGAGTCAGAAAACTTGGGTTCAGAGTCGGTCTCAGATACTTAGTAGCTGTGTGACTCTGGGCATGTTACTTCTGTTTGCCTCAGTTTTCTCATCTGTAAAATGAGCTGGAGAAGGAAATAGCAGACCACTCCAGTACCTTGCCCAAGAAAACTCCAAATGGGGTCACAAAGAGTCGGAAACAACTGAAATGAACGAACAGCAACAAACCACAGCTCTGGAAACATATAGCCTCCCTAGAGCCCTACTCAGAAGTAGGAGTGGACCACAGTTACTGGTAATACCTAAATGAGAAAAATCACTGAGGAAATCTAAGCCCTCTCTACAAAAGACTAGTCCTTTCTTGGTTCTCTTGGCTTCCTTCTTAGTGGATTTACTGAATGGACTTTAGATATGCTGTAGGTATCTAATGTTTGTTACTTTCCCTTCCTTCACTCTATTCAAACAACTTACTTCAACCTATAACATCTTTTCCTGGGGGCATTTGTATAAGAAGGAAAGAGCCTATTTATAGATCCTTTGGGTAAGCAAGCTGGTGATAAAAGAAATCTTTCAATTAATCAGATGTTGATTTAGCACAGTCACTACCTAAACATGGTTTGTGACATTTTATGGTCAAATTAATTTCAATGAATAAAATGTAACATTCCCCCCATGGCAATGTTAATCAACCCACCTTTCTTTCCCCTATAAAAACCTCCATACTTCCCCCATAGGAACAATTTTTTATAACATACATATGGTTAGGTAAAACAGAACAATATATTGGCCATATCTGAGAATACTCATCCAGTCTATGACCTTTCTGCCAAGAAGTATCTTTCTTCCCAAAACACATTCCCCAATGATTTGGAATTGGAATAGCTAACTATGCTGTATGATGTTCTTTCTTCCCACTTGTAATACCAGGGTAACTCTCAGCCAACCACAAATCCTCCTGATCAATGGCAGCCTTTTGTTGTTCCAGATACACCTTCTCACCTATTATCTGCCTAAATTATTGCCAGCATCACAGGGACTGAGAGGACATAACTTTCAAAGTACAGAGATGACTAACCCCCCTCAAAAAAAAAAAGGTTTAAAGTCTCCCTACTTTTTCACCACTCTGTATACAGTCTGGTTCCTGGATAGATAGAAGAAGTTCATGAGACTGATTCAAGAATCAGAGTATATTTAATTTCAGGATATTTTTCTAACAAGTTCAGAGGGAAGATCTAATTGGACCCCAGCTTTCTCACCTCTAAAATGAGGGGGATAGGCTATCTTTGAGGACCCTTGTGGCTCTAAAATTCTGTGGATCGGTGGATGAACTCTGAGGCCCCTCATAGCTCTCTCTAGCTCTGATATTAGGTGATTCTATAAGTTCTTTTTTTTTCTTATTTACTATTTTATTTTTTCCAATTACATTAAAAGCAATTTTAACATCCTTTTTTTTTTTTTTTTTCAGATTTTGAGTCCAAAATTCTTTCCTGTCCCCCTCCTCTCTGGAGATGGACAGCATCTTTTATCCTAAGTCCTACAGAATTGTCTTGGATCATTTTATTACTGAGAATAGCTAAGTTATGCATAATAGATCATGATACAATATTGCTATTACTGTATACAATCTCCTGGTTCTGTTCATTTCACTTTGCATCAGTTCATATAAGTCTTTCCAGGTTTTTCTGAAAGTATACTGCTCATCATTTCATAAAGCACAATAGTATTCCATCATAATCATATACATCAACTTATTTGGCTCTTTCCCATCTGGTAGACATCCCCTCAATTTCCAATTCCTTGCCATCACTAAAAAGAACAGCTATAAATATTTTTGTACACATAGGTCCTTTTCATTTTTGATTTGCATCTCTTTGGGATATAGACCTAGTAGTGCTATTGCTTGATGAAAGGGTATGCCTGACTTTATAGCCCCTTGGGCATAGTTTCAAATTACTCCCCATAAAGGTTGAATCAGTATACAACTTCACCAAAAGTACATTGGTGTTTTCATTTTCCCACATCCCCTCCAATATTCATGCTTTTCCTTTTCCATCATATAAGCCAATCTGACAGGTATAAGGTTGTAGTTCAGAGTTGTTTTAATTTGCATTTCTCTAATCAGTAATGATTTAGAGCATTTTTTTTATGTGACTATAGATAGCTTTGGTTACTTTGTCTGAAAATTGCCTGTTCATATCTATCTTTGACCATTTATCAATTAAGGAATGGCTCTTATTTCTAGCAATTTGACTTTTCTACATGTTTGAGAAATTAAGTCTTTATCAGAGAAATTCACTGTAAAAATTTTTTTATAGTAATGATTACCAACTATGTATTCCCCTCCATCCTATTTTCCTCCTGTTTCTCCTACCGTCTCTTCTTTTACCCTGTCCATTCTCAAAAGTGTTTTGCTTCTGACTTTTACCTCTCCCAAACTGCCCTCCCTTCTTTCAGTTTCACACACACACACACACACACACACACACACACACACACACACTGTTCTCTTATGCCCAGGTTGCAAAGAGCTCAAAATGTCCAATAAAGAAGTTTATGTTTGATCCTAAAGGTGAGGTTTATATTTGATCCTAAAGGTGAGAAAGAGCCACTATAGTTTTTGGGGGTGAGGGGCTGAAGGTTAGAACTACACTTGAGGAAATTCCTTTGGTGGATTGGAATGTGGTGTGAGAGGCTGAAGGGAAGGAGACCAGTTAGAAAGTAATTGAAATAGCTCAGACAGGAGGTGATGAGCATCTGAACTAGGGTAGAAATTGTGTAGAGAAAGGGACATAGGAAAGACTTGTGGAGAGAGGAACAGCACGATTTGGCAACTGATTGGATATGTGAGGTGAGGATATGTGAGATGTTGAGAAGGACTCCAAGGCTGCAAATCTAGTTGACTGGAAGGAACTTGGTGCCCTGAACGCAAGTAGGAAAGTTTGGACAAGGTGTCTCATTGCAGGGAAGAAGATAATAAATTCTGTTTTGGAAATATTGAGCTTTCAAATGCAGGAAATGCAATTTTCAAACCTTGCATAATGGTTTTGTTCTGGCTCTGCTTTGAACCTACATTATAAAATTCAATAAAATGTGTTAAAATTAATTTTATTATATTTTAATCCCTGGATCAAGCTCTTTCTCTGTACTTGGCTAGATCTCAGCCTACTAGGGTTTAGAACCATTTCCAAACTGGATCATTTAGGTAAATGGGCCTCAATAACTAATCCACTCCATCACTGTTATGTTGTGTCTGTGTGACACTCAACCACAAGCCACACTGAGCTTCTTACCAAACTGACTAGGAAACCTGGTGCAGGCATAAAATACATGCCTTGGAAAGACAGTAATTGAACAGTCCTATGAAAGAATGATTGATTTGGATTCAGAGGACATGAGTTCAAATCCCACCTTTGGTGTTTACTATTTCTGTGACTTTGGGGAAGTCACTTAGGCTCCCTTGGCCTCATTTTTCTCATCTGCAAAATGCTTGGGTTGAAGTAGATGGCCTCTGAGGTCCCTTCAGGTTCCAGGTCTAGGTGTCTGAGCCTAAGGCTTCTAGATTCAGAGCCCTAAGACTCTTCCTCCAATGGGAGTGCCTATATATGTCTTGAAGGCCTCTGCACAGGACCCCGACCCCTCAATATCCTTCAGTGAATATCCCTGACATGTTCAGTTTTCACTTTCCTTTGATTTTCTGTATCATAGACTTCTTTCATAGTCTGGCCATGACTTTGATCAAAATAGTGCCTTTAAAGAGATATAGTAAAATAAAATACAGAGAATTACAAAGGAAATCAATTATATTGAAAGACAGCTTTGGTTTAAATTTATAAATCCCCAGGTTAGAAATCCCTTGAAATGTCTTCAAGCCTTCATTAGTCCTGCCAACAAAGGAGTTTCTGCTTTGGTAGAATATTAGTATGAGGAAAGGAGAGTCTCTGGGATTATCAATTTCAAACTAGAAGGGACCTCAAAACTATCGAGTCAAATTCCCCTCATCTTATAGATGAGAAAACTGAGGTCCAGAGAGTTAAAAAGACTTGAACCCAGGTACAGTTGCCTAGTGCTCATTCCATTGTCATCTCTCAGGAATTGTGTACCAAGACAGTTTTAGGGATAGGAAACTAAGGTTTAATTTTTATGATGTATTAATAGGAGGTCTGACCCGTGGCTGTTCCAAGACCAGAGAGCTTTGACCTTGAGGGCTAAAAAGCATTGGATTTGGAGTTAGAAGTTTTGGGTTTGAATCATGCCTCTGCGCATAATACCCCGTGACCTTGGGAAAGTTGGTTCCCCTTTAGCTCTGCGTCCTCATCTGTAATACCAGGAGATGAATCTCTCTAAGGGCTCCTTCAGCTTCTGTGATCTACTGCTAGTAGCTACAGGCACAATTCTTTACCAGGCAACTTCAAAGCCCTGGCTGGTTCCCTGCAGCTAATTTACAGCCTCACTATTCCCCTAGACAGGCTCTAGGCCTGCGTGAGTAGGTGTTTCACAATTCTGCATCCTCCACTCTACCCAAGTTGCTGGAAGCATCACCGCCAACTCCCTGCTCATCAGTCTTGTCAGGTTTCTAGGGTGATGCAGCCAGTGTTAAATAGGGAGGTGGGATGCAGCAGGAGGGCTCCAGCAGGAAGAACTACAGAGGAAGGGCAAGGGTCAGAGAGGACTGCACTCTCTGTCCTTGTTTTCAAGCTGAGCCTGGAATCCAGAACATTTATGGAGAGAATTCAATCATCCTCTAGCTCTGGCCTCTGACCAGTCCTGTGTTCATCATCCAGATTCCCACAGGCTTCTTCTCTAAGCAGGTTAGAGTTTAACTGAAAATAAAAGAGACTCTTCTCTCCTTTTTCTTTGAGCTTGGACTGAAATGGATCACTTGTCAGAATGATAAAGGGAGAGGGGGAGGAAGGAAGAGAGAGAGATGAAAAGAGAGAGGAAGAAAAGAGAAAGAGAAGTGGGGAGGAAGGAAAAGAAAAAGCAGAAAAGAAAGGAGAGAAAGGGGAGAGGAGAAAAGAGGGAAAGTTGGGGAAAGAAGAGGGAAAGAGGAGAGGAAGAAGTAGAAGTAGAGGCAGAAAGGAAGAGGAAAAAGAGAAGAGAGAGAGGGAAAGGATGGAAGGGGGGAAATTAGGGAAGAGAGAAGGAAAGAGAAAAAAGAGAGGAAGAGAGAGGAACAAGGGTTATGGAAAGTGAGGGAATAGAGAGGAAAAAGGAGAGAGGGAGAGAGAAAGGTAGAGATAGGGAAAAGACATAGGGAGAGAGAGAGAGGAAGAGGAGGAAAGGTGAGAAAGAAGAAGGGAAAAGAGGAGGGGGGGAAATAGGGAAAATAAAGGAGGAGGAGAAAGAGAGGGAGAGAAGAGAGCCTTATTACGATTTCTACATCAGAAATGTCAAATACGTGAGTGTTGGCAGAATCAAATTTCAATGTAATTGGAAAATATTTAAGTAAATAAATAAAATACAACAGAACATTATATTAGATAATGTTAATACATAATTTTCTAAGACAACATGCTTCTGCAAGAATCGTTAGGTAGGGTTCAATGACCCCATTTGCAGTTTAATTTGACACCCCTGGTCTACATGATGCCAAAATACAAATCAAAACTGAAAAAAAAATAAGCCACTCATCCAGATGTTTCATACTAAACATCTGGCTAAGGATTTTTTTTTAATCCAAGTGTCTTGAATCATGTAGATGAAAGCTCAGAGGGTCTTGAAAGTTTTCATTAAGATGAAAAGGAGATGCAGGAAGCTTTTCCCCCTCCCACTCGTTTCTGACAGACACTTGGATAAAAAGAGGGGAAAAATTCCTTTGGTAGTCCCTTTAGCTTCTATATTTCCAGAAGCTGTTGTGATAGGACTCATAACTAGACAAGCTTTATTCTCATTGTGAGGAGCAGCATTGATGAAAGGGTGCATGAATTGGGAATCACAGGTGAAGTTTAGAATCTGCCTCTCTTACAGCCTATGTGATCTTGAGTAAGTCACTCACTGTCAAAGGAGCAAGTGGTGTTAGATGATCTCGGCTCCAAATCTATGATCTTTCATGTGGAAATGACCCAGAAATAAAAGTCCCAAGGTCTGGTCATGCTCCTATTAACTGTAGCACTGCTCCCCTCAAAGCTCCTTTTTTCAAATGTCTAAGAGGAGGCTGGACTCTGCATTGCACAATTCATTCCTACTGAAGCCACTTTTCCTTTTAACTTCCCTATTTCTGTGCTTGGTGTATGTATCTCAGTGTCAATGTCCTCCCAGTGTTGACCCTAAAGTGCTCTCCGTGTATTCAATTCAAATAAAATCAATTCATTAAGCGTTTATTAAGAACCTGTTATGCTTGAGTTACTGTGCTAGGTATAGTGGATACAAAGAGAAAAAATAATGATAAAGTTTTCCATCTAGGAGCCTGCATTCTGAATTAGTGGCAGGGTCCCATTTGTAAAGTTAGGCAGCAGATACCCTTTCACACAGGCCCTTCTGAAAAGAGAGCCCCTAGAACCAACAGCTAGGACCATATGTCCCTGGGGGCTGGCATGGCAACCTAAGAGTCAGATCCTTTTGGCAAGACTAGTTAAAACTTTTGTCAGTTTTTGACTTGGGCTCTTGGGCAGCAGCTGGAAGAGACTACCATATGTACTATGTAATCTGATGGGCATTCTCCAGTGTAACAAGTTAGAGACCAGATCCTGTACCTAGATTTTACTATCATTGAACATAAAATACCCATGACAACCTCCAAAGAGGTTCTTCATCTGCTCCTTTTTCTCTATTTCCCCTCATGCTCGAGGAATCACCATGTAGACCACAATTGATTGAACTCAATTTTTCTCTTAAGGGTACCTACAGGCTCACCTGGTGTGTACCAGAAAATGCCTCTTTACCGTGCTTGATAGCACAATTTGCCCCTTTGCCTTGTTGAAGCTGTGCTCATGGATTGGGAGAAGATGGCTTTAATCAGGAAATAGAATAAAAACCCTTAAAAGTGTGTTGGCCAGTCCACCATGTTTGCAACATAAGAGTAATCACTCTCACCTCTCATATCCTGTAAAATATCAAATCTTATGGATTCTTGCACCTCAACATCTCTAGTGTTTGACTCCTTTCTGTTCACATAACCACTCCTAACTGGTCTTACTGCTCCCAATCTCTCTCCTCTGTGAGTCATCCTTGATCCAGTTGCCAAACTGATATACCTAAAGCACATCACTCCCCAAGTCACTTTCCTGCCCAAAAAGCTTCAGTGGCTCTCCAGTGCCTTCAAGATAAAATATAGACTCCTCTACCTTCTGGTCCACAAATGAAAGCCCTCCACAATCTGGTCCCAACCTCTTTTTCCATTTTACCCATTTCCAACCTTCCTCCTCCTGTGCAAATGCTGTCTATACTCTCACCAAACTGAAGCACTTGCTCTCTTCATGGGCTTCCCCCATTTCTATAATATCCTCCCTTTTCACATCTGTCTTTTGGTACCCTTTTTTTCCTCCAAGGCTCATGAAAGTGTGTTGTCTTTCCAGCAGCTTTTCCTGATCTCCCCAGTTATTATTGCTTTCCATGAGCTGTGTAGTTTCCAGAATCACAGAACTTCAGAGTTTGAAGAGATATTTGGGGCTGCATGTATGCTGTAAAAGGAACCCTCCCTACAACATACCCAACAAATGGTTGTCCAGGCTCTCATCAGAGACTTTCAGGAAACACATTTCTATTGCAACATGTCTCTTGCCTCTTGCTTTTAGATAAGGTGAGAAAATGTCATTCCATTGTTCCAGGTCCCACGCCTCATCTCCAGCCTTTCACAGGAAAGGGAAAAACACTATTGCACTGCCCTAGGGCTCCAGCCTTCTGCTGGAAGAAAAAAATGCCATTCCTTTGGGTCTCCTGCCTTTAGAGTAAGAAGAACATTCCATCATGTCAGGTCTCCTGCCTGGTCTCCTGCCTCCCTCATGGAGAAGAGAAACACCATATTCAGTAAAGTACCAGATTCCTTCCTTCCAGGGAAGAGAAAAAAGGCCATTATATCACATCTTGAGCTTCACCTTCTGCCTTGGAGGAGTAACACCATTCCTCTACATCTCAGAACTTGTTCTCTCCTTACTTGAACTGCCTAAGGCCAAACCCCTATGCTCAATATAATGAAAACCTTTCTGAACTGATTTCTCACACTTCCCCCATGTTTGCACCCTCACCAGTGATTCAAAACCCTATTCTCCAGTCCTCACTGCCTTATTCTTTATTCCCATTCCCCTCAACCCAACCCATCTACTCATCCAAAGCTCTTCCTTCACTGTGCTCTCTGGAATGCCTTTCCATAGGTAACAGACTTACTTCAGTCTTAAATCTTTTTCCTTTCCCATTCCTTCCATCTTCTGGCTCTCAGAGAAACCTGACTCCTTCCTGATCACATAAGCATCCTGGCCTTCCTTTCCATCCCTAGCTGTACTTTCACCCATCCCCCTGACTAGTCGAGATAGGGGGGTTTCAATATCCCTTCTTCCCATTGCCACGTCCAGTTTCTCCCTCTTCTCTCATCATTCAGTCACCTCTCCTCCTTGGAGGTCCATTCAGTCCATTTCTACCACCCAAAGTTCTGGTAGCTGTTGTCTACACACCTCCAGGTTGCTCCCCTTTCTCCCTCAGTTAGTTCAGTACTTGATTCACAGTCTTTCTCTTCTCATTAGGTCCTGCCCACATGCTAAGGAACTTCAGCCCTACCTGTTTATACTCTCACCAACACCCTGACCTCATCATTCCTCAATTTCCTCACCTCACATGACCTAATCCTCATCCCACTTCCTCCAGATACAAAGGTGGTCACAACCTTGCTCTTCTCCATCACCTGTAAATGCACCATTTCCATATTCATTACCTCTGAAATCCCCTTATCTGATCACAAGCTAGATCCACCCCATGACCTTCAATCCCTCAGTTCTCTTCCAGGCCATCATGCCTACATCAGCTACACTCTCCTCTCTTCCTCACCTTGACCCTTGATGAGCCAGTTCAGCTCCATCCTATTCTCTTCTCTTGAATTCTTTGCCCCTTATCCTACCACTGATCTTGCCCTGCCACGTTTCAACCTTGGATTATACCCACCATTCACTGCTTTCACTCCTACATATATACTGCTTAACAAAGTTGGAGAAGATCATGAAACACGCTGACCAGATCCACTGCAAATTTGTGTTATAAAACATCAACTGGGCCCTAATTATGACGAGACGATCACTTAACACCTCCCTACGTAACCTACTGGGGGCAGCTAGGTGGCTCAGTGGATAGAGAGCTGGACCAGGAGTCAGGAAAACTCATCTTCCTGAGTTTATGAACTGTAAGTTCCATGAGGACAGGAACCTTTTTGACTTTCTTTGTATCTCTGGTGCTTAACACAAAGTCTAACACATAGTAGGTACTTAATAATTGCCTCTTGACGTGGGAATACAACAAAGTCCCACCCATTTAGGCCAGCCTCCAGGAGCTAAACTGCCTCTTTACACCCCCTAACACAGTAAGGTTTTAAATTTCTTTCACCAAGTCAATTACAGTCATTAAAGGTTTAGCTGGAGAACAAACCACACCCCTAAGTACCAAGTAAATGCTATTATCTCTCCTCTGAAAAAAAATCTGTTGCACCAAGATGGGACGCGCCTTTGCTGAGGCCACCCAGGAGAGTGAGCAATTAGAAAAGCAGCCCATCCCCTATTTCCCACGATAGACCCAGAATGGGGTGAAAAAATAATTTGAAAAGTTCATAATCACCAGGTAGCATACCTTGGGAACAAGTCTAGTCCCAAGGGTAAGGCTTAAAACAGACAAATTCTGGCAAGAACTCAGGTTCTTTACCATGGCCAGGAGAAAAAAATAGAAGCCATGTGTAACAGAAAACATCCTATAATCAGTCTACTCAGTCCAAGGCAGTCTAATCCAAACACTGCTTTAGTAAATACTGTACAAGTCATTAACATTTCTGGGCTTCGGTTTCTCCATCTGTAAAATTAATTTTCAAAAGTCCCTTCTGGCTCTAACCAGGTATGGTTCATTGTTATTAACTATCTGTGTGAGCTTAGGCAAACGTCTTCCCTTGATCTGTCTGTGAAATGGACAGAAAGAGATTGGGCTGAAATCACTCTGTCCTCCTAAAAACTGCATTGTTTTTAAGAATATAGGTTTTCCTAAGATAAGACAGATATCTCTAAAACCCAAGAGGCAGTGGGAGAAGGAAAACATACTTTAGCTTTTCTGATGGCTTGAGCCTCTGCCTGAAACCCCAATGTGCTTTGTTCAAATCCATTTGGCTCTTGCACCAGGAAGGTTCACCATTAACAAGTGTACTACATAACTTAGTTATGACTTCATATGATCAGCAGAACAATTGCTCTCTGCAAGTTGAGGCAGAGTAAACAGTGAGGAGGAAGAACTCAGGGAATCTGTGGGGACAGGCAGCAGGCCCAGATAGTGAGGGAGCCTATTTTGCCCCAAGGTCACAGCTCTAGAAAGACCAAAGCATACAAGAGCTCAAGCATCCCTGAGGAATATATACCCCAGATGTATTCTGACATCCAGAATATATAGGGGAGGGACACGAGTCTTCAAGGCTTGACTTGCTCCTCAAGAGATGAATGTTTAAAAAATGAGATAATGCATGCAAAGCATTAAGCAAACTTTCAGGTGATGAGTGAATGTCAACTGAGAGAGGGAGTGTTGCCTAGTGGAAAGGGATGTGGGAATCCAAGGACCTCAGTATAAATCTTGCCTCTGCTACTTTCTATCTGTGTCACTTACAAAAGAGACTTAGAAAGTCTCAGTTTCCTCATTTGTAAAATGAAGGAGTTGGGACTAGATGACTTCTGAGATCCCTTCCACCTTTCAATTCTATTACTTGATATTTTAATCCTTTCTGCTCTAAATAACAGCTTATATTTACTGAACTTTTAAGGTTTGAAAATTGTTCCACATACATTATCCCATTCAATTCTTATAACATTCCTATGAAGAGGATGTTATTATTACTTCCATTTTCCAGATAAGGCAACTGAGACTTAGAGGTTAAATGACTTGTCTAGGGTAGCACAGTTGTAAGCATCAGAGGCAGGATTTGAACCTAAGTTCTTCTGGTTCCCAGGGCAGCAGAAAATCCTTCCTCTGATGTTTACTAACTATGTGACCCTGGGTAAGTCACTTCACACTGTTTGCTTCAGTTTCCTCATCTGTAAAATGAGCTGGAGAAGGAAATGGCAAACTACTCCAGGATCTCTGCCGAGAAAATAGTCAGACATTTTGGAAATGACTGAACAACTTCCCCAGTTCCACTACACGCAGACCACATTATCTCTTCATCTGTGACCATGAATTGGATGAACCTTTATTCCACCTTCCTGTCAGAGAGAAGTGTCTTACCTAAGGCTACATGACCAATTAGTGACGAAGCCTGGACTAGAAGCCAGGTCCCAGCATAATCAATGGACATTAACCAGTAATATATCATAAAGAAAGAGCACCACAACAGGAATTAGAAGGTCTGGATTAAGTCATTCTGATAAATATTAGTTAGTGGTATGACCTTGGGCAAGTCACTTAAACATTTCTGAGTTTCAGTTTCTTCATCTGGAAAACAGGAATTACAATACCTTTTTCTGCCTTTTCTGACAAGGGTCACTGACAGCTAGTTTTTGCAGTGGCTAGAGCTCTGGGGCCTGGAATCAGAAAGATCTGAATTCAAATCTGACCTCAGACATTTCCTAATTATGTGACCTTGAGCAAGTCATTTTATCTCTGTCTACCTCAGTTTCCCCAACTATGAAGTGAAGATAATGATAGCACTTACCTCCCAGTGTTGCTGTGAGGATTAAATATGAAAACAACTGTAAACCATTTAGCATAATGCCTGACACGTAATAAGCATTATATAAATGTTAGCTATGGTTATTACTATTATTAAATGAGGTAATGGAGGTTCCCAGACAAGTGCTTGCCAAATGAAAGGCATTTTTACTAAAAAAATCATTCCCCTTTTTCATATGGGGGAATACTGAGCAAATAAGAATGTTCTATAAGATCATATAACATGTGATTGGCAGAAGAAGGTTAGGACCCATCTTCCCCAATTTCCCAGGATTTCCAGTGTTTGTCTTCATTGCCGTGGCTGGGTCTCTGCTACTGTATCTGTCTTTGACTGCGTATCACCATGATATCTCCATGTCTTTGTCTCAGGGGCAAATGAGTGTGTACATTTAAAGCCCCTACTTTATTAAGTCTCCTCCCACACAGGGTAAGTTTCTCTTAGGAAAGCTTGCTCACCCCAACCCTGTGCTAATTTTTGGCCCCCAGGCAGAGATGCGCCTGCAGGATCAGCAGTTGGCCCGGCAGCTGATGCGCCTCCGAAGTGACATCAACAAGCTGAAGATCGAGCAGACCTGCCACCTCCACCGGAGGATGCTTAATGATGCCACCTATGAGCTGGAGGAACGGGATGAGCTGTCTGACCTCTTCTGTGATTCCCCCTTGGCCTCCTCCTTCAGCCTCTCCACCCCACTTAAGGTCATTGGAGTGACCAAAATGAATATCAACACTCGCAGGTTCTCCCTCTGCTGAAGGAGAATGAGATGTGGAGGTCACCAAAAGGGGAATGGTGGCAGTAAAGGGTTGGCAAGGGAGATACACAAGCTAGGATGCCCATCAGGAGCAGGGCAAGTCCCATGTGGAGGCAGAGAGGTCCACGGGCAGGGCCAACCTTCCCCAAGGAGCCCAATGGCTAGGTTATGCTGGGGTGACTTGGACACACCAGAAACGAGGATCTAGCTCTCTCAAGTAGCTGTTAATGGGGTCATGGAAGCCTTCAAGACTTCTTAATCACTTCATATCTGAGTGATCCCTCTATAAAACCGTTTTACTAGTGATAGTGCTATAAGAGATTGATTCCTTCCAACCTCTTACTCTGGCCTCCCCTCCATCCCATGCCCATGTGCCTGTGAATACAAATCACTGGTGCTATGACCAGGGCTCCCAAAGGGAAGAAAAAATCTCCCTGCCCCAGGCACTGTGGCCCTACTCTTATCCCCAAGGATCTCCATGGAATCAGATATCATGTACCCCCCAAAATATAGGGAGGTGATCCTTGTGCTTGGTGTACTCATCTCAGTGTCAATGTCCTCTCAGTGTTGACCCTAAAATGCTCTCCATGTATTCAATTCAAATCAAATCAATTCATTAAGCATTTATTTAAAAATCTGTTATGCTTGAGGTACTATGCTAGGTACAGTGGACACAAAGAGAAAAAAATAATGATAAGTTCTTCCCTCAAGGAGCCTGCATTCTGAATAAGTGGCAGGATTCCATTTGTACATTTAAGCAGCAGATACCCTTTTACATAGGTCCTTCTGGAAAAAGAGCCCCTAGAACCAACAGCTAGGATCATATGTCCCTGGGGGCTGGCATGGCAACCCAAGAGTCAGATTCTTTTGGCAAGACTAGTTAAAACTTTTGCCAGTTTTTGACTTGGGCTCTTGGGCAGCAGCTGGAAGAGACTACCATATGTACTATGTAGTCTGATGGGCATTCTCCAGTGTAACAAGTTAGAGACCAGATCCTGTACCTAGATTTTACTATCATTGAGCAGAAAATACCCATGACAAACCTCCAAAGAGGTTCTTCATCTCCTTTTTCTCTATTTCCCCTCATGCCCAAGGGATCACCATGTAGACCACAATTGACTGAGCTCAGTTTTTCTCCAAAGGGTACCCACAGGCTCACCTGGTGTGTACCAGAAAATGCCTCTTTGTTGCGCTTGATAGTACAACCTCTCTAATCTTATTTCCATTTTTACTGCCTTCTCATAAAGACAATCAGCTGTTTCTAAGGTTCTCTATGCCTCCAACCAGTTTTCCCATTCTGACTGAATTAAACAGTTATTTATAATAGCAGGTAACTGATTAATTCGATCCAAAGTGAAGAATGTAAAGGTTGATGTAATAGAGCACTGGGCCTAGAAAACATGCTTTCTCTTTTCATAGGGCCATCTCCACTGAGGTAATAACATATGTTAAAATGTCCCCAAGTTGGCAATAGTTGAATTAAAAAAATTAACTTCAGAACTAGGAAACACTAGGGTTATAATCTCATCCAACTCCCTTGTTTTGAAGGCTCTGCACACACAATGACTTGTTCAGTCATGAAGTTACTTAGTAATGTATGAATTTAGCCATTAATATCTATACAGGTTTTATTTCTCTAGATTCAGTTTTTACCCTGACTTTTACATCAATGCAGTCTCCTCATACTGCCTGTACATTCCATCTCGTATGATTTCCCAGCCCTAACTACTGACTGTTTACTCCTGTCTTTGGAGTTTGGAATATTTTGGCTAGCCCCAGGTGGTGTCTGGACAGCAGAGAGAACATGGATTGACATTACCACTCTTTAAGCACAACATCCCACTGCCCTTTCTTTAAAGGCTCCCTGGGGATTGGCCAACACACTTTTAAGGGTTTTTATTCTATTTCCTGATTAAAGTCATATTCTCTCTATCTATGAGCACAACTTCAACAAAGACCAAAAACATCTATACTTTGCAAATAAGAGTCTAGGCTATAAAAACTGTCCTTTATGTGCAAGTGTGCACATATGCAATTAATTCATTGGAATATACAAGTAAGGGAAAAAGCAAAGAAGAGAAGTATGAGAGGTTTTTTTGGTGGGGGGAGGAAACCAATGACTCATAGCTGGTAACTAATAACTTGAACTGCTTCCAGATTTTTCTAGGAGACCAAAAGACCTATTTCTATCACCTGAAGCAGGTAGCAGAAGGGCAAGACTGTGTT
The DNA here is from genome assembly GCA_023548195.1 of Bettongia penicillata ogilbyi. NCBI lineage: Eukaryota > Metazoa > Chordata > Mammalia > Diprotodontia > Potoroidae > Bettongia > Bettongia penicillata. Next base: position 1,823,038 of record JAJHZJ010000574.1, on the reverse strand, counting down.
CTAAGATTAACTTACCCAGAGCTTTGGTTTCCAGCTTCTGATCTGAAAATAAAAAGGAAGTTTGTAGCCTAAGTACAGCTTTGGTGGGGAAGGTCTAAGAGCAAGGGTGGATACTGGGCTCCTGCTCTAAATGCATTTTGTAGAAGCTGGAGACTAGCTTAATAATAACTCCAATGCTTACCTAAGGAACACCAGTGTCCTCTAAAGAAGCTCTCCTGAACTTCTTGGAGAAAAAGGCCCTTAATGCAATGGGGAAGTGCAGTGTTAGTATGAATAGAACCTAATTTATTATGGGATAGAGAAGATATTCTCTTCTTCCATGTATACAGAGGCATGTACAAATGGTACATCTATGTCACACATACAGAAACTAGACACCCAGGCACTCACAAACACACTCACACACCTCAAACATATGCTCAGCCAGAATGATTTTAGACCTATCTGATGGGAAATGACCAAATTGAATTGCACTCCCATTTTTAGCCCAAGTCAGTAATCTGAACAATGATCCATCCAATAGATAAGGCAACAATCAGCCCTTAAGATAGGTGGAAAAACCTAATAATTTGACCCATTAGTTGACTCAATACATTCACTTATTTAATTCATAGTTATTGAGTTATCCTAGGCAAAGAGAGGGCTACACTGGTATATATAATATGGATTATCCCATCACCACCAAGAGTTTATGATCTAGTAGGATAGACAAGTATACAAATACCTACAGTCAAGGGACAAGTGCATAGAAGAGGTTTGCATGAAGTACTATGGGACCTCAGAGAAAGTAGGCAGTTTCTGACATATGACTGCACACTTCTCAATAGTTTCCAATTTCCAGGAATGATTCATTTAATTTGGTGGGGCATTCCTTTCACTTTTCCTATTTCAGTCATAGTTTTGTGTTGAAAGAGTTCCTTTGCAGATTGGTCCTGCCTTAGGCAAATTGTTACACAGATAAGCTCCATCACCTTTCCCCTCTCCACCCTCCATAGCACAAATTTAATTGTTCAAGGTAGGCCTTAACCCTCTGCTAGTGGAGTCATCAGGATAGCTATCTGACTCAATGTGTGTATTATGTCTCCTGCTCTGCTGGCATTGCTTCCTTAATCTGTTCATCTCTTCCTGTGCCAAGCTTCTCTTAGGTGTGACATTCAGCAGATATACTGTTGTGTCTAAGTAACTTTGTCTAATGGCTTCATACCTATAGTAGCCAATCATAGTGGCCTGGAGACCCTGAGATGTCCTGACAAAAGTCTTTTTCAGTTTTGGATCTCCTCCCATGTATCTCTTAGCAATACCAAGTGCTATTACATAGCTGACAGACTATTTCTAATATTATTTTTTATGATTATTTGTTTCTATATTGCTGTTAGAAAAAGCAAAATAAAAAATAATAAAAAGGTGTACATTTTAGAAGACAAGGTGGGTGATTTTAGTGTGTCACTAGTACCATCAGAGATATACTTACCATCTTCTCCCTTCCTCTTGGAATTGTGTTCTTTCCAAAGAGAACCATGTGGATGGTTAAAGTTCTGAGCCTGCAGGATTGAAGTAAGTGGGCTCAGGCCATGGAGCTAGGAGCCTCTGGATATATACTTCACACAAACCCCAGCGCTCCTCTAACTGGACATCCCATTTATTTTCTCCTCCCAAATTCATGGCAGTTTGGGGACGTGGGAAGATGGAACTATGAGGAGGGGAATGAGATTAAATTCCACCAAATGAAATGACTGATCTGAGGAAGGGGACATCTAGGTTTTTAGAATAAGATCAAGTAGAGTAAACTGGACGGAAGGGTTCAAAATTGACCTTATGTTCAGAGGACCTGGGTTCTAATCCCACCTCTGAGGCTTACTACCTGTTTGAACTTGGACAAGTTGCTTATCAGGTCATAGATTTAGAGCTAAAAGGGACCTTTGAGGCCTTTGAGTACAACCACCTCATTTTACAAATGAGGAAACAGAAGCTGCGTAGGATGATACGCTATCACTAAAATAGGTTTTGAGCTCATCTTCCTGGCTTTAAGCTCTGCACACTTTATCTACTGTATAGCTTAGTAGTCTTAACCTCTTTGGGCCTTAGTTATCTCCTCTTTTAGATGGGAGAGTTGGACCAGATGAGGTCCCTTCCAACTCTAAATCTGTGGAAGAAGCTATGTGTAAGACTCAAAGGTAATTGAGACTGAAATCAACAAATATTTATCTATTAAGCACTTACGGGCCAGGCACTGTGCTAAGAACTAGGAATGCAAATAAAAGTAAAAGCAATAATGACTTCTACCCATAAAAAGCTCCCATTCTACTAGGGATGACCACATGTACATCAAAGAGGTAAGTATATAATATAGAGAGAAAACCCTTGGAAGGTAAGGGAGAAGAGGGCAGGGGCTGCTGGGAATACTGAGAATGGCCAGTCACCACCATCTGTGGAGAGTTCTTGTGTCTGTCTCTCCTTAAGCTGACTGGGCTTTGCTGCTTTGCTCAGGGTCTGACCATAAGGACCCCCAAGCATTGAGATGTTCTGAAAACAAGTTGATCTCCACTTCCCATGTCTCCTTTAACAGGAAGGAGAGAAGAAACAAAACTGTCAAGCTGATTCTTTAACATAGTAGTTCTCTGACTTTAGCTTTTTTACAAAATAGAATACCAAAGTGAACTGAATACTGGTTTTCCTAAACCATTGTAATCAAAATACTTTGATCTGCTAGTAAGCCTGTCAATACAACCTTGGTCTTGAGGAAGGAGGTCAGAGCACTGTTTCCACACAGTCCCCTACAATTTTCCTTGGCTTCTTATCAAGAACAGAAGTGCTTTTACTCTCCTAATTTCCTGTCTCAAAGCCACAAAGTCTGTATTCTTGGTGGGCTCCAAAAGGAAGGTTAGAGTGGGTGGGTTGGTGGGGAGAAATGATTGTGTTAGGCTGAAGCCAAGATCAGCCAGAACAAACAAGGCTATCATCATAATCAACCCCATGGAAGAGGACCTGGCTAGACCAATGTACAGATTCAAACCCATTTATTTTTAAAGACCCCTTATGCTTGGCTCAAAGCAAACAGAATTCAGTAGGAGTGGAGACAGCTAGGCGTCTCCAAAGGAAGTTATTTCATGAACAAAAACCCCTCCAGCTTTTGATGGGTTTGGGAAGTCTTTATGTCTAAGAATGAAAAGTTGTTGAATATCCTTTCCCCTCCCATACAATTTGAGACATGTGACTGGGCAGCCTAGAGGTTCTTTATAGGATAGTCTTACAAGACTGATTCAACAAGTGGACTCTCTATGTGCTCAGGAACCTTTTAAAAATAAATTGTTTTAATTGTGTCTTTCCCCAGTATTTAGCATCTATATAGTGCTTTACATATATTCTCTTATTTGAGGTTCACAAAAATCCTAGAAAGTAGGTGCTTTACTATCCACATTTTGTAGTTGAGGAAACTGAGACTGAGAGATTAAGTGACTTGCCCTTTGTCACACAACTAGTTAGAGTGCCAACATATGAAGAAAGAAAGTGAGCTGTCCAACACCACGTGGAGTCATGAGTGAAAGGCAAAGGAAGAAGACAGAAAGGGGAGGGGCAAGGCAAAGGAAGAGGAAGAAGAGAGAAGGATTAAGGAAAGCCATAAAAGGAGAAAGAAAATAAAGGAAGAGCAAGGAGAGTGGTGCTAAGGCAGAGAATAAGGCAAAGATTTCTTTTCCTCCCCTTCCTTGTCTTTATAATAACTCCCCTGTTAATTCTGTATGACAAGCTGGAGAAAGAACACTTCTTGACTTTGAGTCAGAAGGCAGATGCCAAAGAAGCCAGAAGGCCCCCACATCAGGAGCATCTTTAGGATGCAGTGAGGAACATCAAGAGTGCTCCACCTTTTACTCATGAAATTAGAAAGAGGTCACTTCAATCCTATCATTCTCTTATCTTTTATCTGAAGAAAATTGCAACTAGTGCAGAATCTCAGAGTTGGAAAGATCCCAGAGGTCATCTAGTCCTATCTTAACCTCTGACGCTTAAGAGTTTTGTGACCAAGGAAAAGTAATTTAACTTCTCCAAGCCTCAGTTTCCTCTTCTGGAAAATAGGAAAAAAAATAATACAACTAAACATATTAATAATAGTGGCCAAGTATTGAATAGAGGACTGGATATTGAGTCAGGCAGACCTGGGTTCAAATCTAGCCTCAGACATGTACTAGTTCTGTAACACTGGGCAAGTCACTTAACCTCTGTCTGTGACAGTTTCCTCAACTGCAAAGCAGGGATAGTAGTACTTACCACCCAAAGCTGTTGCAGAGATAAAATGAGATAATATTTGTAAAGTGCTTTGGAAACCTCCAAACTATATAAATGCTAGTTATTGTTACTATTATTTTATAATCCCTATTTCACAGAGATGTTCTGAATAAGGTCATTCATATCAACTACTTTGTAAGCCATATATTATATATATTACATAATATATAAATATATATATGATATATATACTATAACATGTACAAGCATATATGGAGGAATATATGCTATTATTTATATCTATATCTATATCTAAAAGCACGAACTGTTGTTATCAATTGTTCTTCCAAACGATTCTTGTATGAGCCCATCTTTTACCCTCTCACCATCATCCTCTGCCTTTCTGAGACAGGCTTGGGAAAGGTCAGAGCAGCTGGAGAAGGAGCAGCTTGGATTTTACCTTACCAGGGCCAAGTCCCAGAAGTCCAGTTGACTTTTGATTCTGAAAATTCTTCCACAAACCCCATTTGCTGCCTATAGTGGGGGAATTGCAATACTTATCTAGACAATAGCTGACATTGTCTAGTCAGTCAGCATAGGTTCCCAAAGTGGGCGACACCACCCCCTGGGGGTGCTGGACTGCCGCAGGGGGCAGTGGTAGTTTAAAATGACACAAATTAAAAATAAATAAACAAACATTAAAAGGTTAAAAAAAGTCGATTTCAGAGGTGCGGTTGAGTAGTTTTTTTTCAAAGGGGGCAGTAGGCCAAGTAAGTTTGGGAACATCTGGCTAGTGCTTTAGGGTTACAAGTACTTCCCAGATATCATTTTATTTCATAGAAATACCTTGCAAACCATTCACAAAAAGATATTTGGAATCTGTTACTCCTTATCTCCCAAAACTTGACTTTCTTCCTCCTTGTCCTACTTCTCCTTCCTTCTCCCTTCTTTCTTCCCACCTTCTTTTTCTTCTCCTTTTTCTTCTTCCTCTTCTTCTCTTTCTTCCTCTTCTTCTCTTTCTTCTCTCTTTGTCTCTCTCTCCTGTCTTTCCTGCATATTTCCTCTCTCCCTCTCCTCTTCTTCCCTTTTTCTTCTTCCTTTATCCCTATAATAAGGGTCTTCCCCTTCCAGTTTGATTTTTTTTTTTGAGTAGGCAAACTAGACCATCATTTGACTCATTTCTTACTTAGCCGTAAATCAGACAAACTGAGACCTGGGAAAGACCTTAACTTAAAAAGACCAAAATCTTTCACTGCATCTGGGATCATCTCTAGTTGTCCTGACCTGTGTCTTGCTACTGGGCTCAGATGACCCCTGGAGGCTGATGACTTTGCACAGCCCTGTCTCCCTTAAGTCCTGAAGATAAGTCCACTTCATTTGCAAGTAAAGACATCACCTTCCTGTTGTCATTGGTCCTTTTTAAGAAGAAAGGATAAATAACAATCTGTGAGTAGTAATGGCTGCCCCGCTGGGGACCCAACTGACCAGTTTCAGTTGGGCAATGCTCCTTCCTTCCTTCCTTCCTTCCTTCCTTCCTTCCTTCCTTCCTTCCTTCCTTCCTTCCTTCCTTCCTTCCTTCCTTCCTTCCTTCCTTCTTCTCCCTCTGTTTACCTGGAGAATCATACCCTTACATGTGGGTGCTCTGTCTAAAGGAATACAAATTTTGTTCACTGAAACCTTTGCAAGATATCTACGGGTTTGGGGGGTAGATTTTTCCCCCCTAGTTATTTATTCTATCATTTTAAAAACCTGGAACAGTTACCTCTTTTGTCCCATGTAGTTTTGTTTGTGATTTCTTGAAAAAGAACTCTGAAAAATCAGGCTTTGATAAAGTCCGTTGGGATTCAAATGGAGCTACTTGTCCATGCCTTAAACCCAAATAACTCTGGCTCTCACTGATTGGCCAATAATATGTCCCAACCCAACCCTCACTTGGTCATTGTTTGGGTTGTGATGGCTCAGTGTGAATGTAAATAGCCATTGTTTCTTTTCTGAGAATCCTCTCCTTCCAGTTTGATTTTTTTTTTAAGAGTAGGCAAGCTAAGCCATCTTTTGCTTCATTTCTTACCTAGTCTTAAATCACTGAATGGGTGTTGCCTTAGACAAACTGAAACTGGGAAAGATCTTACCTTAAAAAGACCAAGGTCTTCCCACTACATCTTGGGACACAGCCAGTTGCCCTGACCTATGTCTTGCCCCTGGACTCAGATGACTCTGGAGGAGAGAGGGGGCCGGTGACTGCACAGCCCTGCCTCACTTAAATCCAATTCACTTGCAAGTCAAGGCATCACTCTCCCAATATCATGGGTCCTCTTCAAGAACAAAGCAACACAAAAAGCACTCTTCCTTCAGGAGGTAACTATAAAAGGATCACCTGTGTTGACAATGACCTGTTCCTTAGTCCTGATCTCTTGCAAAATGTGAGCTCTGAATGCATTTTGTACACATAGATAATTTTTAAAAAATTAATGTAACCATCACATAATTCATGTTTGAAGACATAGACACAGAGAGAGATAGCTGGAAAGATATATTTTACCTATATAAGCTGTTAAACTTCTGATTGGATGAGACATAAAGTCTCTACTTTTTTAATGATTCTCTGAAACAATTTAATCACAGATGTGTCTCCTACCTGAGACTTACCATCCCACTTCACCTCAAGGCAAACAAATCTGGTATATACCTTCTAATTTCTCATATATTTAGAGGTATGCTGGTAAATGTTTAACAACTGGAGTCTATGGAAAAAAATTAAATGCACATAGATGTTTAAATTTCTTCTGCACTATTAACACTTTCTTAAGTCTAGAAATCAACAAAGCAATGAATCAAGCCCTGACCTTTTTTTTTTAGTGATAGATGATTTCTAAGATGTAAATACTCACAATAATAAAAAATAACAATTGGCTCTTGCAAACCAGTTAGAGCTAGCTCTAGAATTTCAGTACTTGTTAGCTTACCCCTGCTTATACCCTAGAATTCCAACATCTTAAATTGTCTCTTGCTCCTAGGACAGAGTTCTCTACCATTCCCCCTCCTCCTCCATCTCAGGCTGCTTCTGACCATACACACAAAACAAACCATCTTTAGAACTTTCCTTTGCATATCCACCCTTGCTGGCTCTTGTTTTATGAGAGGGAACCAGTTGTAGAACAATTACATAATCTAAAACCAAAGAAGGCCCTTATTCCTTCCCGCAAACAAAACTAACCAGTGTCTGTGCACTGACCCAAGCCAGAGTCCTCGTGTACACCCAATAGTTTTAACTAAGTTTGTTGGAAAATAGTCCCTGAAATTTGGTCATTAAAATTGCCAATGGCTCACCTGTACATTTACAGATGTGTAAGTGGGAAGGTTGCCACTTGTAGACCAAGTAAACTTCTTGTTAAATTTAAGTTTCAAGGGTGAGGGGAACACTTTTTATGTGAGCTTTGTATTTCCATAGCACCTAGCACAGTTCTCTATAGAAAGAAAGGGGTTAGGAACGGATAGGGACACTTTCTGTGATTTCATTGGTATTTGGGTGAGGAAACTGTCACAGATAGTTATATCTTTGCAAATTAGATTCTTAGAGAGTTACCTAGAGCAGAGGCATCAAATACATATAGTGTAAGCTGCCCTAGTATAGCCCAAACCAGATTTTAATGTATTTGGGAAATATATAACAAAATAAAAATAGAGTAAGACATAGATAATGCTAATATGTGGTTTTCTAAGTCAAAATGGGACAGCAGGGATCCTTGTGTGTATTTCTAGTTGAGCTTGATATCACTGGCCTAGAGTACTGAGAGGTTAAATGATTTGCAGCATGGAGCTTACTAAAACAAACTAAAAAAAAAAAAACCCAAACATTTACTTGAATAAATGTCATTAAACATATGCATAATAAATGAACAGTGGCAAAGTGGAAATAATGCAGGCACTGTATGTAGATCATTGAGATGGCTTCTGGTAAATGGAGCTAATTGAATTCTCTGATCCCAGGCTAATACGCGCACGCAACCACAGCAGTGTTCCTGATTTAATCACCCTCCACATAAATTTTCTAATGGAGACAGTCATACTTATTCATTTTCTAAGAGCCTTATGGGAGTTATTTAATTTAGAAGGATTTAAAAACTATTTGTTCAAGGTAACAATGATATACATGCGGTCAAATGAAATCCCAAAATATAATTCCTTAAAACTACAGAAAAGCAAAAACAAGTCACATATGGGGATGTCTTCATAAAACAACTAGCTTAATTAACCAGCCTAGTCTATTGAGAAGTTCACACCTAATTTGAATGGTCGCAAATTCTGTGTGCAGAAATGTCTTGGAGGGATGGCTACATTTGAAATCCAGCACATCACCCCAAGTGGTAATCCCTCGGACAGAAGGATGAAGACAGGAAAGGAAGCACAGATAAAGAAATGGATGAGTTTGGGGAGCTGATTTGCCTTGAAAAAAGAAGTAACAAAATAGCTGCTATTGTTTTGATAATATGCTTCATTATGCCAGCAATGATCCCATCATATTCCATCCGCTGAACTCTTCTCACACCTGTGACACCTGGGCTTTCAGCCTGATATATGGTAACTCAGAATGGCAGGTAACTGCAGCCAACACTGAAAAGAGATAGGACCACAATTACTTCAAAACACCATTAAGACAAGTATTTTGAGATTTTGTTAAGACCCTCTTTATCCTAGTAGATATGCTAGCACACTCAATAATCTCTCGTAATGCTTAAAGTCTTCTTAGAATCCAAATGGTGATATGAAAAATTGATGGCAGTTATAGTTTGGGCAGGAACCGCACCTTTAAACCTACCACCTTATTCACAGCTCCTTTGTTCAGCTTATGTGGTTTTCATTTACGGATCCTTCCCTCACGAGAGAATCCCATGGAATGTACTCTGCAAGATTTTAAATAAATGGATAGCATCAATGACACTTTGGTGATTTGGAAAGAATGCTTTTGGAAAACTCTTTGCAAAATCAGCTCAGAAAAAAAAAAGATGAATGCATTCTGACTCACGATCACAAAATTGAAACGTGTTTGGGGTATCTGGAGTGGGGATTTGTCTTGACCCTTTCCCATCTCATCATTTTTTAGTTCTGTCACACACAAGAAAGTGCTTCTAAACATGCAGAGCAGAAGAATGGAGCAGCTGTAATTCTATTCAAAAGGATATGAAGATGTAAACAGTAAAATGCGCCAGAAGTAAAATGTGTGTGTGTGTGTGTGTGTGTGTGTGAAAGAAAGGAAAGTTAAACCAAGGGTGATGTCAGGTTCCTCTGGTCACTGGGATTAAGACAGGATCCCAGGTATAAGTGTATGGCAGGACCAGCCACCTACTATTTTATAGCTAGAGAAAAATTTTAGTAGAACATGTTTTTTGTGGGTGTAACTTTCAGCTAACCCAGAATAGTGTTTTAGTATTAGTAACTAATGCCCTTTTTCTTGTACTTTGATTGCTAATGAACTGACAATAAAGCTTGAGCCCTGAAAGATGATTTTTCTGTTTTGAATATGCACCCCACCCTAGTGCATCTACCACTTAATTAGAAAGTCATTTTTAAGAGTCTGATATGTAGCTATGGATTGGCCTTGGCATGCTGCCATTTCAGTGTTGGGAATGACCTGAAAGGCTATCTAAACCAATTTATAGCTGAAGAGAAATTGCTTCAAATATACTGCTAAGTGATCATCCAACCTCGATTTGATGATCTCCAGTAAAAGGGAACTCAGTATCTCTAATGCAGCCCATTCTATTTAGAAACAATTCTCTTTCCTATTAGGAAATTTTGTTTTATGTTGAACAAAATTCTGTTTCTTTATAACTTCTTCCTACTGATTCTAGTTCTGTTCTCTGGAGCCACACAGAAGTTTAACCTCTTTTCCACCAAATACTTGTTGACATCTATCACTTCTCTTTTCTTCTGCCCAGCGTCTTTGACCAGTCATCATAACGTATATGCTGTCAAGTTATCTCACCTTCCTACTTGCCCTTTTCTTCTTTTTGGGTTCTGTTTCCAGCTTGATCCTCAAGCTATCATCCCAGAGAAGCAAATCCTGTGAAGAAAGGGCACAGCCATCCCTACGAACTGCCAACCAAATGCTACCCACAGGGCAGGTAAGACAGTCTAGCGGAAGCATCAAAGCACTCTGAGGGAGAGACAGACACCACCTCCACCACCACTTTGAACCACTGGGGGTCCATGAACCTAAGAGCCTAGAGAATGGTAATGCTTCTAGGAATCAGTCTCTCTGGAGATGCAGCCAAGCAAGTGCTCCTGCAGGTGTTGCAGTCATGGATATTAAAGATCCAGAAAAGAAGAGACTCGGCACCACAGTGCTTGGCATTGTCAAATGATCCAACATCAAAACTAATGTGATTTTATTAACGGAAACAACATTAAAGAAAAGACATTACTTTCTGCTTTGCTACTATACTTTAAGGTCCATGGGACCTTTCCATCTCCTTTGCAGCTAAAGCTTTTCATGTGTATTGTCTTCTCCATTAGAATGTGAGCTCCTTCAGAGCAGAAACTGTCCTTCTTTTCATTTTTATCCCCACTGCTTTGTAACTAGCAAATTTCTCCTTTCCTTCTTTCCTTCAGCAGTTACGTGAAATAAAAGCCATCGCAGGTATTTGATAAGAGTGCCATTCACAGGTAAGGGACATAGGTAGACTTTACAGAGAGGTGACATGGGTGGTATTTGCCAGTATATGACATAAGTGACATCTGGAGATTGGTGTCACAGGTGGCATTGGCAGATGGGTGACAGAGGTGGCATTGACAAATAGGTGACAATGGTGGAAAGGTGACAGGGATATTTGGGGAAGGGTGACATAAGTGACATTCAGTGACATTGACTTCTAGGTGATATAAGTGAAATTGACACATTGATAATATTTGTAGATAGGTGACTGTAATGCTAATGAAATAGGAAGATCTTCCCTGCCCATTAATAGGTCTATGTGCCCAGCTGTGATATATCCTAAATCACATAGAGCCCACTGGGGGAGGAACTTGCTTAAAGAGAAGCTTGCTTAGGGGAGGCTTGCTTGGAGGAAGGCTTTCACACCTTTTGATACTGAGTTAATTAGATACTGACTCACAAGAGTTGTGATGCCTTCTGGCTCTGAGAAGTGCATATATACTCTGAGTTGATATTTTGCTTTGGAGGTTTACTCATGAGAAGGACCTTTTCATTTCCTGATCAAGACTCTGAGTAGCTGTATGTTCATAGCCCCCACCCCCACCTGCTCAGATATCTGTGCTCTCTCGATTCAGTGATGTATGTAAAGCATATAGTAAAATTGCTTTACTCAGACCATTGGAGCCCTGTGTGTTGGTCTTTGTGATAATTTCTCTGCTTATATTCTCTCCAAGTTCAGAGTGCTGACCTTTCCCCTGAACCAGTGAATGTAATTAAAAGTAGGATTGTTAACCCCTTTTTGAGCAGTCTTTCCTTTAAAAGCAGATCATCCTGGGTGTGCTAGGGTGCTTGCTAACGCAGTGACATATATAGATAGGTGACAAAAATTACATTTATATTTTCAAAACATAGGTGGCATTTATACATAAGTGACATTGGTGGCTTTTGCAGTTACATTACCCAGGTGGCATGTGGAAATTACTGTCATAGGTGGCATTGAGAAATAGGTAGCATAAGTTAGATTAGTAGATAGGTAACAAAAGTGGCATTGGCAGATAGGTGAGTTAGATGGCATTTAGCAATAGATGACATAGGTGCCAATGACACTATGGTGACAGATGCCAATGGCACTTTGGTGATCTTGGTGACATTTTAATAAAGGTAACATTTTAATGTAAGTGACCAAAATGACTCCTGCAATTTAGAGACATGGGTGGCATTTGTGCATAAGTGACATAGGTGGCATTTATATTTATATTACATGAGTGGCATGTGGAGATTGTGTCACAGGTGGCGTTTGTAGATGAGTGACATTGGTGTGATTTGTAGATAGGTGACGAAGTGGCACTGGCAGATAGGTGACATAGGTGGTACTTAGTGATAGGTAATATAGGTGATTGTGGCACTTGGTGACATGGGTGACAGTAGTACCTTGGTGACATTGGTTGCATTTTATAAAGGCACCATTTTCAGATAAGAGACAATAATGACATTTGAAATTTGGAGACAGGTGGTATTTACATATAAGTGACAAGTGGCATTTGCTCAGAAATGACAGAGGTAGCATTTGAAGACTGGTATCACAAGTGCAGTTTGGTAAAATAATAGACATTAAAGACATTTGACAAGGGTGCCATTAACAGATAGGTGTTATAGTTGACATTGACCATTAAGGGATATAGATGGTTTTTACAAAGAGGTGATACAGGTAGTTTTGCCAATATATGACACAAAAGTCATTTGGAGATTGGTGTCAAAGATGGGCATTGGCAGATAGGTGACAGAGATGGCATTAGCAGATAGATGACAAGCTTGTCATTGGCAGGTGACTTAAGCAGTATTTTCCAATAGGTGACATTGCCACATAGGTCACAGTGGCACTTACTCACTTAGGTGATATTGGCTCATAGGTGACATGGTAACATTTTTGTAATTGAAATAGTTTCAGACAAATGAAAAAAGTGATATTTGCAATTTGGAGACATAGACGGCATTTGTGCATAAGTGACATAGGTGGCATTTGCCCACAAATGACAAAGGTGGCAATTGGAGACTGGTGTCACAGGTGCCATTGGGAGTTAGGTGAAATAATAAACATTGCAGACATTTGACAAGGGTGCCATTAACAACTAGGTGATATAGGTGATGTTGGCTGTTAATGAATATAGGTGATTTTTACAAAGAAGTGACGGGGCATTTGCCCATATATGAAGCAAATAGCATTTGGAGACTGGTATCAAAGATGTCATTGGCAGATGAGTGACAGAGGTGGCAACAAAAGTGGCAATCATAGACAGGTGACATGGGTGGCATTTAGTAATAGGTAACATTTACTCACCGGTGACATAGGTGCCATTGGCACATTGATGACATATATGGATAGGTGATAAAAAGTGACATTTACATTTAAAATAGATAAATGGCATTTATATAAGTGACACAGGTGGCAGTTACAGTTATATTACATGGGTGACTTCTGGAGACTGCTGTTACAGGTGGCATTGGCAGATAAGTGACATAGGTGAGATCTGCAGATAGGTGACAAAAGTAGCATTGGCATGTAGGTGACATAGATGGCACTTAGTGATTGATGACATTGGCACAGAAGTTACACTTGGTGACAGAAGTGACAGTGGCATCTTGGTGGCATTGTTGACATTTTATTAAGGAAACATTTTCTGATAAGTGACAAAAGTGACATTTGCAATTTGGGGGCAGAGGTGACATTTGTGAATAAGTGACATGGGTAGCATTTACTCTTAAATGACATAGGTGACATTTGGAAATTGGTGTCACAGGTGACAATGGCAGTTAGGTGTAACAAAAAACATTACAGACTTTTGATGAGGTTGCCATTAGCAACTAAGTGCTACAGGTGATGTTGACTAGTAAGGGATGTAAATGGCCTTTATGGAGGGGTGACATGGGAAATATTGGCCGGTATATGATGTAGGTGACTTTTAAAGATTAGTGTCAAAGGTGGCATTGACAGATGGGTGACAGATGTCATTAAGAGATAGGTAACAAAAATGGTGATGTTAAGGTGATATGAGTGGCAATTGATGATAGGTGACATGTCATTGACACAATGGTGACATTTTTAGATATTTGACATGTTCATGTGGGTGAAGAAAGCGACATTGCATTTAAAGAACATAAGTGGTATTTACACATAAGTGACATAGATGGCATTTTCAGTTCTATCACAAAGGTGGCATGAGGATATTTCATCACAGGTAACATTGGCAAATAGGTGACATAGGTGACATTATCACATAGGTGACATGGGTAACTGTGGCACTTTGGTGACCTAAAGGACAGAGCAATCCCAGTGAAGGTGGTGACATTTGAACAAAGGGAAGATTTTCAACTAACTGAAAAAAGTGACATTTGCAATTTGGAGACATAGGTGACATTTGGCATCAGTGACATAGGTAGCATTTGCCCATAAATGACATAGGTGGCTTTCGAAGATTGATGTCACAGGTGGCATTGGCAATTAAGTGAAATAAAAGGCATTTGACAAGGGTTCCATTAGCAGCTAGGTGTTATAGGTGACTGGCTGAAAAGGGATACAGGTGGCCTTTACAGAAAAGGATCACTTTTTGGTGTGTGACATAGATGGCATTTAATAACTGGTGTCACAGGTGGCACTGGCAGATGGGTGACAGGGGTGGCAATAGGGTGACACAGGTGGCATTTGATGATAAGTGATATAAGTGCCATTGGCACATCAGTGATATTGGCTCATAGCTGATATGGGTGACATTGATACAATGGTGATACTGGTAACATTTGTAGATAAGTGATATGTACAAAGAGGTGGTGACAAAGTGATATTTACATTTAGGGAATAGGTGGTATTTATACTTAAGTGCCATAAGTAGTATTTATAGTTATATTACATAGGTGGCATAAGATTGCTGTCACAGGTGGCAGTGGTAGATGGGTGACATAGGTAAAATTAGCAAATAGGTAAAATGGCAGCAGCAGATAGGAGATATAAGTGTCATTTAGCAATAGTAGCACAGATAATATTGGCACATAGGTAATAGTGGCACCTTGGTGACACAGGTGACATGGGTACTGGCACACTGGTGACACATGTGTATGTCATACATGTACACATATATACATACTTGATGCATATAAATAGGTGATAAAAGTGACATTTACATTTAGGAGACATAGGTGGCAGTTACACATGAGTGACATAGACAGCATTTGCACACAGTTTTCAGAGTTGGCATTTGGAGATTGGCTTCACAGGTGACATTGGCAGTTAGGAGAAATAAACATTTGCAGACAAGGATGTCATTAGCAGCTAGGTGCTATATAAGTGACAGCCAATAAGGGATATAGGTACCTTTACAGAGAAGTGACATGGGTGACATTTGCCAGTATACGACACAAATGGTATTTGGAGATTGATGTCACAGGTGGCACTGCCAGATAAGTGACAGAGGTGGCATTGGCAGAGGCAATAGGTGATACTTGCAGATAAGTGACATAGGTGACCTTGGCTAATAAGTGACATTTGTAGAAAGGGACATGAATAGATGTGACAAAAGTGACACTTGAATTTAGGGGAATAGGTGACATTTACACATAAGTGATATAGGAGGCATATTACACAGGTGGCATATGGATATTACTTTCACAGGTGGCATTGGTAGATGGTTGACATAGATAAAATTAGCAAATAGGTGACCTAGGTGACAGTGGCACAGGTATGACATAAGTGACATTGGCTCATAGGTGCCAGTGGTATCTTGGTGAGTGGTGACTTTGGCACATGGAGGACATGGATGACATGTCATTTGTGGAGCCTTTGAGATATACACACTCACACTTTATCCCTCAGAAGGCAGCTATCCCAGGTTCAAGGTACTCTCTGGGTCACACTTCTAAGACCATGAATCCTAATTGATGTGTTTACTTTTCATTAATCCACATAAGCTCAATTTTCTGAAAAGGCACTGAAAAGTAAGAAATAAAACATCTCTCCATAAACTTGGGGTATACTCTCCCACAAATATACCCAGTATCAGCAAGGAAACCTATAGAATTCACAAGTAGAAGGGCATACACGTAAGCAGCCCTTGTGGCGAAGGCATAGGGAAGATGACTTATACACTGGAAAGTGTTAGTGTCCCTGATGAACTCTTATGAAGTCCCAGTGTGGTTCCTTGCTAATGAAGGTATCTTGGCTAGGCAAGGTGCTAAGCTAGTCCCACAAAACCTGCCCTCCTCAAGGCACCTTGCCCCATTGATTGGCCACAGTATTTGCTATCTCTCACTTCTGATCCAGTTGAAAGAACAAGAAATTTTACCCAAGCCAAACACACACACACACACACACACACACACATACACACACACACACACACACACACACATCTGCACCATGGAAATCTTGACCCCGAAACCTGCCAGTCCTAAGAAGCAGAATCCTGGGTCAAGTTCCTTAGCCTCTTTTTTGGGCAACTATTCATTTGGGTTTGCTCCTCCACTTTTAAACCTTCTATTTTTCCATTTGCCTGTGCAAAAAGGGTGGGTAGAGAATAAGTATCCAAGGCAATCCTCATGCCAGGGCAAAAAATCTATTGTCTCTGCAACATCTTCAACAGAATAAATAGGCCACTCAGGGTCTGATACTCTTATATGCTATAAATAGGCCATTAAAGGGTCAGGCTATTACATATAACAGCAGCAGCAACATTTATATGGTGTTTTATAGTTTACAAAGAACTTTACACGTTATATATGTTGCTGATTTGATCCACACAGCAACCCTGTGAAACGGATACTATTAATGAACCCATTTTACAGATTAAGCTGTCTCAGACAGTTAAGTATCTGAGAAAGGATGAAATCTCTGGTCTTCTGGACTCCAAGACTTGTGTTTTAAGCACTAGGCCACAAAGCTGACCATCAAATATTATCTATTTGATAAGCTTACATTAAAAAAAAAATATCATGTTTCCTCTACAGAAATAGCTATAGTCCTTTCCTTCGACAAAGCTTGCAACCTTTAATGATAAATACACACAATAAATATCCAAACTAGTTTCGCTTAGGCTATCAGTGTTTATAAAGATATATTTCTCAGTTGGAAATATGGTAGCATGTTCTCAATTGTTTTCTCTTTGCAGTTTCTTACCAACTATTTTATATTTATCGTTAATAAATGGTTTCTTTGTTAGGGTTCTTTTTTCTGTGAGTTATTTAAATTCAAATAGCTGAAAATTGGAGAGTTCTAGGAGACAATTGATGATTCGCTGTGGATTGTTATATAAATATTGTTCTCAGTTCTAATGACAATGACCAGCAGGATCATTCAAAACAAATCATTATCCACTCCCTTCTTATTGGGAAATAAGAGATAACCTAGCAGAGTATAAAGAGTGTTGGGCATGGACGCAGGTAGACTTCCTCTGGAGCTGAGTAGCTGTGTGTACTAGGCATTTAATGAGGGTGTACATAAATCCTTAAGACATCCGACTAAATTGTAGATGGGATGAATATGGAGTAATAGAAGGAGTTCCCCGCTGACAAAATCATGGATTTTTGACCAAATATTTGTATATCTGGGGAGAAACATACCTTCTGGAAAGAATTCCTTCAAAGGCTTGGCTAACAATTATCGATCTTGTGCTGTAACTTTGTACCTTTATGCCCTGAATGAGGGGTGTACTGGTAAATATTTAACAACAGAATCTCAAAAAATAAATTAAAATGTACCTATGGCATACTTTTAAATTTAACCTTCATCATTAGCATTTTCTATAAATAACTCTAAATCTATTTTATGATAAATCAGTTAGCCAACTAATACACATATATTAAGCCCCTACCACGTACCAGGAATTGTGCTAAGTCCTGGGATACAAAGTTAACAAGCATTTATTAAGTACCTAATATTTGCCAGCCACTTCGCTAAATGTTGGGGGTAAAAGAAAGACAAAAGCAGTCTTCCTTTCAGGAGGAGCCCTCCAGGAGCTCACAATTAAATAAATGGGAGAAAGAACATGGAAACAACCACACAAACAAGGAATTGGAGATGCTCAGCAGGGAGAAGATGCATTCATGGTGAGCAATGATCAATAAAGGTTTCTTGTAGAAGGTGGAATTTTAGCTGAGATCTACAGAAAGCTAGGAGGCAAAGATGAAGAGGAAATACATTCCAGGCATGGGGAATAGCCTGCAAAAATGACAGGAATGTGAAGGAGAGTCATGTGTAAAGAATAGGAAGCCGGTGTCACAGAGGATGTGGAAGGGAGTAAGTTGTAAGAAGACCTAAAAAGGGGAAAGGGACTACATTGTGAACATCTTTAAAAGCTAAATAGAGCATTTTATATTTTAACCTGGAGTTAAATATAGAGCCAAGGAAATATAGAGCCAAGGGCAGCTAGGTATTTCAGTGAATAGAGCACCAGGCTTGAAATCAGGAAGATTCATCTGAGTGTCTGAGGTCATACACTTACTAGCTGTGTGATCCTGAATAAGTCACTTAACCTCTGTTTGCCTCAGTTTCTTCATCTGTAAAATGAACTGGAGAAGGAAATGGCAAAGCAGTTCAGTCAATAAAACTCCAAATGGAGTCACAAAGAGTCAGATGTGACTGAAAAACTAGTGAACCACCAGAGTCTATTAAATAGGAGAATAACGTGGTCAGACCTACATTAGAAAAATCACTTCCTAAAAATAAAAGTAAAATAACTACCCTCAAGGAGCACTTATTCAAACTTATCCATATTTCCTATCCTGTATAAATCTTGTTTATTTCTCATTATAAGTTCTCCACAGGAGTTCCATCCTCTGTTTTGGAGGCTTTCCTCTGGGTTAGCAAAATGTATGATCTATACATCAGTTGCCCTCTGCTCATTGAAGACTACACCATCCCTTTTTCAGTCAGTCATACATCTCTCTGATAATATCCTTTAATACCACTTTTCCTGCAAAATTCCTCACTGTCAATATGTTTCAGCCTGCTCACATCCACCATGCTATTTTTCATAGCCCTTTGAGGGACTTTCAAATTTGAGTTTTCATAGGCTATATTTTATATATATTAGATTGCTATAATTTAATATAGTATAAATAATATATATTATATAAACAATTGTATATTTGATATTTAATTATGATATAATATTATGTTGTTTATATATATATATATATATATATATATATATATATATATATATTGCGAGAGAAATTTTGAGAGACAAAGTTCCCAAAATGATCAATTTATTAGCAGGGCTAGCAATTGCCAATAAATGTGGTCCAATAGTTTCTCAGTGCTCATAAGACCCTGTAAGTTCTTTTATAATGATTAACAGGATGACAGCAAAGTCTCTCTGATTATGTAGGTGTGTCTTCTTCTGATTGGCTATAAAGTTAAAAACCTCTTACACCATCTTGACATTACATCATTTGTACCTCCACTTTTGAAGCCCCCTTAACCATAAACAAGACATGATTCAGGGAATTTTCGGAGTGGCTTTAACAATGAGCAACGCCAAAAACAACAGCTTTGATTGAATCAGCCTGACCTTTAGATTAAGTAAGTTTTCTCAGGAAAGTGAGTGGTGGATGAAGTCACAAGGGTGGAGGTGCAGGTCTCAAGATAAGGGTTGAGGTACAAGGTACAAGAAAAGAATCATGACCCAAGTGACCTAAAGTTACCTGAATCAGCAGAATAGAGTTGTGACCCAAGGGACCTGAGGCTACCTGAGTAAATTCATAAAAGATAAGGAAAGCAAAGGGAAATATTGAATCTAACTTAATTCAGTCTTAACAAAATAGAATTAAAAATCAATTTTCAATTTCACACATTAATCATCAATAGAGCATTGTTGGAACAATTATCATTGCCCAAATACTATTTATCCTACCTTCTTTCTCTTATTTAATTCTGAATTTAATTAATTATCCACACACAGCATCCACCCCAAGATATGTGTACTGAAGGATAAATGCTAGGTTGTCTCTCCAACTGTATGTTGTGGTCTAGACCAGGAGTGGGGAACCTGTGACCTCAAGACCACATGTGGCCCTCTAGGACCTCAAGTTCAGCCCTTTGACTGTATCCAAACCGAATAAATCAAGTTTGGATTCAGTCAAAAGGCTACGATTGAGGACTTAGAGGGCCACAAGTGGCCTCAAGGACTCAGGTTCCCCACCCCAGGTCTAGATAGTGAACATTCATTGTTCATCCATTTACCTATTCATGTATAAGTAGTCTGTATTTTGTTTGAAAGATTATCAGTCTTATTAGGAAGACTTGAAAATTCTGGAGCTTTGTTTCATTCACAAAGAGTACATGGAAGATCTCATCCTTCGTAGGGAATCCCTCTGTAATTTAGGCTGGATAGCCTTCAAGAAAGTAACAAACTATTTGGGCCACCTAATGTCTTCTTGTCTTGTGTCTCACCTAATATCAATAATTGGAGGGTAATTAATCAAAATCTTCTCTGTTGTTATATCTTTGAAGGAATCTTAGATGATTTTGACAGATGCAATGGAGACACCTTGCTAGAGGATAATGATTTTTTCAGTTGGTATTTAGATGAACGTTTTATGATCAATAAACAGTAACCCCAATGGTATCTTACTCTCCAATTCCTATCTTTAGATCAAATTCTTGAGCTAGGGAAAAATTATCTGTCCAGGAGGTTAGGAATGCCACCTAACCACTTTTTCTCTGGCTAATGTTAAGAGCCCTAGATATTTGTGCCCAGTTAACCTATTGGATAATTGATCTCTGCAGACTCAGTTCAGAAGAAAAACCCAACAGAGGAACATGGTTTTGCTCATGACAAGGTTCTCATGGGAGCTCCAGATTTGTTACCTTCATATTCTCTCTTCTCCAGCTGTGGCTAAGACTGTGGCCTATTTGGAGCCATTCAATTTCCCTCAGATTATGTTGATACTCAAATATCTGCCTGAATCCCTTCCATAATATGATTTCCTGGTGACTTCCTAATTCTAAGCCTCATCTGGCTTATCAGTATGTTGTCTTCAAATAGTTCTTTAAAAAGAAGACAAGAGGCATGGATAAAATTTTCATTTCAAAAGGCTAATCCTCTTAGAACAAATATATCTGCTATAATAAATATCTACTTACTCTTAGCAGTATTTGATGCAAAAGAAAGTCAGTACAGCACAAGATTTTGCACAGGCTCTTGGAGTTTTTTGGTGACTGAATTAGATCTAAATCTACATTTATTTGAAATTGTATGATGAACTGTAGATGTTGAAGGTCATGTGAAACTTGTGACAATATTTTTAAATGACAATATTATCAAAATTAATTTACAAGTATATTACTATGCCAATCAAATTATCCAGCAAATACTTTTATAGAACTTGATGAAACAATAATAAAATTCATTTGGAAGAAAAAAGGGTCTAGAATCTTGAAGCAAGTAACGAGAAAAAGTACAACTTTAGGAGGTGTAGTATTACCAGATTTTGGATTATATTATAAAATGGTAGTCATCCAAACTATTTGGTACTAGCTAAAAAAAAATAAAAGTAGATCAAGGAAACAGATTAGATAAACAAAAAAACAAAAGTAATTAAAAAGAGTCAACCAGTGTTTTATGAACTCAAGAATATAAATTACTGAAGGAAGAACTTCTTTTTTGATGAAAACTGCTGGGAAACTAGAAAGTAAATAGGCACAAATTAGATTTAGGACAGGAGTGACATTATAGTCTACTTCATGTGTATATAGAACTTGAATATCAAAGTAACCTTCACATATATATATACATATATATATAATATACACACATATATGAATTTGAAAACTAGCAGACAATGTGGTCAGATACCTTTTACAACTATGGACAGAGGAAAAATTCTTGCCCAAACAAGAAATAAGATACATTAAAAAGACATAATTTTAATTACATAAAATTAAATATTTACCTAAATAAAATAAAGGAAAATAGGATGAGTGGTGAAAACAAATCAAATATCAGTAATAAAAATGCAACATCTAAGATATGTAGGGAATTGGTGCAAATATATCAGATCAAGAACCATTCTCCAATATATGTGACAAAGGATGTGAACAAACAAAAGTAGAATTGTATACTCTAAGTGATCACTAAAAATATGTTCCCTGTCACTAAACTAAGAAATTTACAAATTAAAACAACTCTAAATGTTGACTTCATGTGCTACAAATTGTCAAGGACCAAAAATGGGAGCATTTGATGTTGGAGGGCGATGGAAAGACGAATCATGCGTACACTTGTTGGAGTTTTAAAGTGGTTCAATTACTCGGGATATGAATTCAGAAATATTTAAGAAATGCAACTAAACTATTCATGGTCTTTGGTCTATTGAACCTACTACTAGACTTATCTCTGAAAGGAGATGAAAGCAGAAACAAAAATTCAAAATTTAACATATACTAAAATATTTATTATAGCACTCATTGGGGCAGCAAAGAACTAGAAACAAAATTCCCATCACCAAATGACAGAAAAGGCTTTATATATGAATATTATAGAATATCACTGTGAAGTAAGAAATATGATGCCTTTGAAGAAACATGGGAAGATTTATATGAATTGAAATAAGCAGAACCAAAGAACAATATACATAATTACTACAGCAATGCAAATGAAAAGATCTTTAAAAGGTGAATAACTTTTGGGTCCTTTGGGTCTCTTGAGCAGGCATGAGTTGGCTGTCATCCACCACTGCTCTAAGGCACATTGGTGTTAAATTTCATAAGTGATAAATTTTGCATGTAGTCAGGAGAAAGATTTTCAAATATAAAAAGTAAAAGAACTAAAATTGCAACCCCAAATGATATAGCTTACAATGTTGAGCCTTATCATAAGTGGGGAAAAAATTAACCTTCTTGAAAAAAAAACCCTGCAGTGAGCAGAATATTAGACTCAAAACCAGCGATAGAAACTAAGCAATAGAAACTGAGGAAAGAGTTTTTTTAAGTAAAATTATCAAAGAAAGTCTAAGTTAATTCAGTTCTCTCACATTTATAGGCTATTGTGGCCTTTATTTTAAAGAGACAAACTTGGTTGTTGTCCTTCGTTCTTAAAGAGGACCAAGATGACTATTGCATCGGGAGTCAAGACAACCTGGATTCAAATCCAGCCCCAGACACTTACTAGTTGGGTGGCTGTGGGCAAACACACTTGGGCTCTGACTGCCTCTATTTCTCCAAATGTAAAATGATAGCACCTACCTCCCAGCACTATTGTGAGGATCAAAAGAGATGCTATCTGTAAAGTGTCTGGCATAGAGTTGGCTGGTTATTATTGTCCTTAGTTCTTGAAGAGGACCAAAATGACATCGCTATGATAAAATCAAGTTTCAGTGTGTCCGACTGAAGCTGATCAGGCCAATACAAGCTTAGAATGTTCCACTACAGGTTGGACACAGATAGTCTGTGGGAACATTTGGGGTGGATACTCTAAATTTGCCCATCCTACATTTCCTTTGAGCTGTTTCAATTCTGCTTTGCTCATAGAACACAGTACCTTCTCTGATGTAGTCACATCATGCTGAGTGGTCCTGTGCCAATGTCTCCCAGATCATACAATCAATTCCAAAATTCGCGAGAGAGACCTTGAGAGTGTCCTTGTATCGCCTCTTCTGACCACCAAGTGATCGCCTGCCCCAAGCAAGTTATCCATAAAATAGTCTTTTTGACAAGCATACATTTTGCATTCAAACAACATGGCCAGCCCATCAGAGTTGTGCTCTCTGAAGCATAGTTCGAATGTTTTGCAGTTTAGTTTAAGTAAGCACCTCAGTGTCTGGTACCTTATCCTGCCAGGTGATCTTCAGAATCTTCCTAAGACAGTTCAAATGGAAGAAATTCAGTTTCCTGGCATGACTGTCCATGTTTCACAGGCTTACAACAATGAGGTCAGCACAATGGCTCTGTAGACCTTCAGGTTGGTAGTCAGTCTAATACCTCTTCTCTCCCACACTTTTCTTCGGAGCCTTCCAAACACTGAGCTAACTCTGGTAATGTGTGCATCAACCCCATTGTCAATGTGTACATCCCTGGAAAGTACACTACTAAGATAAGTGAACATATCCACAGCATTCAAAACTTCTCCATTTGTTGTAACCCATGGTTCCAACTATGGATGGTGTGGTGCTAGCTGATGGAGCACCTGTGTTTTCTTGGTGTTAATTGATAAGAGATAAACTGAAAGATGAAGGGAAGGAAGGAAGGGTCAATAGGACTTGCAGGACTAAAGATTTAAAAGGAACTTGAAGAATCAGGAGAAAGGAATGCATAATGCATTTATAGTTTATTGGCTAAGTACCATGAAACTCTATAAATCAATCAATATTTTTAGTGTGATAGAAAATACAGTGGGAAATTGTGGCAAATGGTGTGAAGAGAGGTAGCAGAGGGGAGTCCAAGTCCATAGTTCAGAGAAGGCATAGCAATTTTCATACTCTCAACAAAAGTATGGGCTGTAAGAAGAGAAAACAAAAGGGAAAGAGAAGAGGGAATGGTATATGACAGGTAAAGGCTGACTGTCTCTAGATGGTGAATAGAAAGGATATCACTAAAGAACATTCCCATGTAGTGAGGACAGATGTCTGCATGTCATAGGAGACAAGAATATCAGAATGAGTTTTATCTAGGAGAAATTTACACATTAGAAAACCAACTTCTCTAAGAAAAAATTGTAGCTCCAGGACTTTATCCTATACTGGGAAAGAGAATTATATACCTCTTTGAGCAAATAGCATTTAGAATGGGAAGCATGGGTGGGGGTACAGAACCACAGAACCACAGGTACAGAAACTGACTCAGAATGTTGAGTAATTATGGTAAGGGTAGGAAAGAGCTCAGAACCTCACCACACAGAACAAAAAATGGTTCCCATTCTACAACACTGCTTCCATTTAACATTACTTTCTTCACAAACACATATTTCCAAGACTGACATGCAGGAGGAAGAAAAGAGAGGACTAGGCTGAAATTTACAAATGCAATTTCATAGAAATGGGAAAAAGTAAGGAATTCAGATTTTTTTACCTCCAAAACTCTACTTTCATGAGGGACACATAATAAAGAAGGAATTTGTCTGTCAATTCAAGGATAGAATTTAGAATAGACTAGAGGGGAAGAGAAATAAAGAAGAAATCAAAAGAACATGGGTTTTCTTGGGAAAACATGCCAAAAAGAATGTTACTTAAGCTAAGAGGTTGGGGTGGCTAAGAGGTGGGAAGATTTTGAACCACATTCTTAACTGCCCAGGGAAAAAAGGCAAAAAGATGGGAAGAAACTGATAGATCAATAAAATAATAGTTCAATTATTTTAACGCAAAAAACTAATAAAAATAAAAATAGCCATTTTTCGTTCTGACAGAGCTGGACAACTTGGTGCACTGTGGCATGTCCAGAATCAGGACTGAAGAGAATTGGGAGGCTGCCACCTACTGGTACATATCTTTTATTTGTATTTTTTAAAAATATGGTTAATATAAGCCAAAATAGACTATTACTACAAAGAAGAAGAATTGTCTTTCTCATCTTACTGAAGCTGCACCTGAGCTTCAAAAGGCTAAATAGCTTGCCTGATGTCACAATAACTACTTAGAGACATACCAGAAAAGAGAGGTTAGAATGGTTGAAGAATACTGGAGTTCGAAGTCAAAGAACCATCGTCACCAATTGGGGGAAAAGGATATTGCTCTGCTCCTCTAAATACTGAAAATCAATTTGTGCACTAACCTTGTAGGCCATTTTTTACACTCCTATAGTCCTCCATTGATATATCCCAACAGAAAGAGCATTGGGAGCTTCAAAAAAATTTCCTGCTTCTTTATCACTTTCTTTATTGTATTCCAGAATAAATAATTCATATTTGAGAAACAATCCAGAATTACGTCTCAATCTCTTCTATTCATGACACTACTGAAATTACCTTTGTGACCTTGGTCAAATCAATTTAACCTCTACTGTATCTCCATTTCCTCAACTGCAAAATGAGAGGTATAGAATATATAACCCTTGAGGCCTCTCTACTAACTCTAAATCTATGATTAAATGAACTTATAACTTCTAGTTCAATTTGCTTTTTGTACCACTTTTTAATTTATATAGTATCCCCTTAAGGAGATTTGAAAACAGTTCATGAAGAACTTTTTGATTATCACAATTAGGAAAACTTTTTTTAAGGGCAGAAAAATTGATGACTTTATTGAAATATCCTCAGGGAGTCAGAGTTGGACAAATGGCTACAGGAAATATACAGTCCTTGGAAAGGAAATGGGAATAGGATCCCTTGAACAGATTCAGGAGGTCATTTCCTGGATTATTCCCCAGAACAACCACTATTTGTTTTAATCAGAGAAACTGTGATGCTCATTCCTGAGGCCACATTAGCAAGAAGTTTGTCTGTTTCCCCTGGAATGCTCTTTTTCTCTTCATTCTCAATCTCTTGGTGGTAAAAGTAGATGAAATTGGAAACAATGACAGGCACGTGAAGGATAATGTTGAGGACTCCAGCAACGGCACAGAGGGTAGCCACAATCTCCCCCTGCCCCCCAGTGTGGTTGGACACCTGTCCCCATAGCCCATTGTTATCTTAGTGATAACCGCTTACAGAACACATCAAGGATGCTGGAAAGTGGGATACTGGCTCATCCACCTCAACAACACAGAAAGCACTGGAGAAGAGAAAAGAGAATCTAAGAGACCAAGAAGCAACTCTATTCCAGATCTGCTGGAATATTGGCGCTTTATGGGCAGAGACTATTGTTTCAGCTTTTGTATCTTAAAGACTGGTTATCTTACGTATGGTTGGCATTTAATACATTCTTGTTGAATCTAATGGAATTGATGCCATCTGATTGTTCCTAGTTAATTTCAAAATCAGAACAAAATTATAAACCACAGAGAAGTCTGACATTGCCCTAAGGATTAGAATTAAATATAAGGGGAACAAAAATGAAATAAATGTATGGATCTGAGAAAAAGTGATGTCTATCAAGAAATAGACAAAATGACTTAATACCAAGCCACTTACTCAAATAAACATTTAAAGTCTAGAATAGTACTGCCAGCACCTTCCTGATGAAGCAATTAATTATCCAGGGGGTGGTTTTTTTGGCTTGTCTTACCCTTTTGCCAGTTTTTAAGCACCTTAAAAGTGGTAGAGACTTTTTTTCTGGCTCTAAAATCAATACATAAACATTTATTAAGCCCCCAATATGTGCCAGACACCAGGCTAAGTGATATGGATGTAAAAAGAGGCAAAAGATAGGCCTTACCTGAAAGGGCTCACAATTTAATGAGGGAGAAAACATGTAAAAACATATATACAAAGCTGTGGTGTGTGTGTGTGTGTGTGTGTGTGTGTGTGTGTGTGTGGGTGTGTGGGTGTGTGGGTGCATGATAAACAGGACATAATTAAAAGAAGGAAAGCTCTGGAATTAAGAGGAGTTAGGGAGGGCTTTCTGTAGAAGGTAAGATTTTGTTTGGCACTGAAAGGAAGCCAGGGAGGTCAGTAGTTGGAGCAAAGGAGGGAAAGCATTCTAGGCATGAGGGACAGCCTGAGAAAAAGCCTGGAGCCAAGAAATGGAGTGTCGTGTTCATGGGTCAGTCAGGAGGCTAGTGTCACTGGATCAAATGGTGACTGGTGTGAAGTGAGTTGTAAGAAGACAGGAAAGGCAGGAGGATGTAGGTTATAAAGGGCTTTGAATGACAGAGCATTTTGTATTTGTTCCTGGACTTTGTAGCACCCTGCTTGATGTGTAGTAAATGTTTAATTAATGTATGCTTGTTGAATTCTCCCCAGCCAATCTGAAGTAGGAATCACAAAGACCACACTAAAAACACAGGCAAATTACTGATAGAATTACCCCAATTCTTGACTTACTTTACTTTACCTTACTTTACCTTACCTTGATTAATTTTAAGGGGGAGCTCTAAGGTAACAGAAATCTCTCTCCATTCTCTAAAGCAGGGCAGATTTCCACCATTTTATCCTAGATAACAAGCTTAGCAACTTGAATCTGTCTCAAAAACAATTTTTATTTTGTCTTTCTGCGCTGAACCCAGTGGGGAGAGAGATGATTTGCTGTTGGATTGAGAAATAGCTAAGAAAAGAAGGGTAATTAAGAATCTACCATAGTAAGGGTCCTAAACGCCAGTTCACGCCTGACTTTGTCTAAATTTAAGCATTCTCCAGGGTGATCTTAGTTAAAAGGTCAGAAAATACAAGTGAGAAAATCATCACACACATTATATGAATATTATGCTGCATACATATATATCTATATGTATGTATATACAGATAGATGTATGTATGTGTGTTTGTATGTATGTATGTATATTTATCTAGTGCCACAGCATCCTCTGGAGGCAGAGACTAGGCAAAAGGTATCAATAATGCTTTAACTGAGGCAGAAGAAGCCCCAAGCAGAAACTGCTGCATTTTAGAAGGTAGTAATTAAGATTGTAGAATTTGTAATTATTGTTACAAATGACAGTAGTCTGGAGTGGCTGATCTTTATTATGGTAAAAAATACCAGCCTAAGGATTTAGAAGATGTTTTAGGGGGCTCTTGAGAAAAAAGAGAAAACAAGATCATGTGAATGATTCTGATAGATAGATAGATAGATAGATAGATAGATAGATACATAGATAGATACATAGATAGATACATAGATAGATGATAGATAGATGTAGATATGGAAGGCAAAAAAAAATTCTTCCAGCTATTAAAGGAAGCTACAGTTGAACAAGGTTAGGTAGGGTTTTATGGAATATTTGTATGGCCCTTTATCCAGGGTGTCCCAGACTCCAGACTCAAATAGACAGACTTCAGAAGCTGACTGAAGGTTATTTCTTCTCTTAGGTTCACTACTGTCACTTTACACCACTCCAGTAAAATTTTTAAATGTAACTTATATTTGGATCATGTCTAAGTTATTCCCAGATTTAGGTAAACAGGCTCCAAACCTGTACAGGGTCTTTAGGTAGTAAAGTAAGACAGACTTTATTTCACTCCACAAAAAGTGCAGAAGATACAAAGGACTTGCAAAGGCCTATAAACAGTTATGACTTCCCTTCCTCCACTGCTCACCTTAGTAAACTTCACATTTTGTTTTTTGCTTTTGTTGTTTTATATTTCAGGACAAATTCCTTAAGATAAACCTCTGTGCACAAATATATTACAATACGCATTTTAAAGATCACTCTCTGGGGTTGCGAGCACTTTCCAAACACATCCGTATATAAATTCTCTTATGGATTGTTTGAAATAGCACCCTTCAAAACCATCTGAAAAAACTAATAAAGCAGATATCTCTTCTCCTTTCATTCATACAACAGGTACTTCTTGAACACCACCCATGTACAAGACACAGTGCTAGGCACTATAGCCAATAGTGTTAAATACAAATATATGCCTGCAGGCCACACATTGACTTAAAAAACCATAAATTAACATTATTTTTAATTGTATTTTATTTCTCTTATTAAACATTTTCTAACTACATTGTAATCTGATTCAGAGCCACTTGGGAGTTTTGGTGATATGAATTTGACACTTCTATGGAGATACGAAGGTGGACTAGATATATAGTCTTTACAGTTAAGTTGAAAAGCCCTTGAGTGACCTTTCCCAGTTCTCAAGAGCACCTGGAATGGAACAGGTATGACAAGGGTAGGGAGAACAGTGCCCAACAGGATATTTTTTTTTCTTTTTCTTTTTTTTTTTTGGTCCAGACCTTTGACTATATACTAATACTGCTTCTAGAAAAGCACAAATTTAAGACTCTGTGTTTGGAAGATCCTTTCTGAAGCTATGGAATATAGAATGCCTTTACTTGTTAGATCCAGGAAGGCACTCAGAGATAATGTAAAGCATAGCTCTCCTGCAGCTTGAAGTCCGGGCCTTGGTGCAACAAAGCCCCCAGACTCCTCTTGGTTCTCATCTGCCTTGATTTCCTTTTTCTCTACAATGTTTAAAAGGAACTTGTCTGCATTTGGAAAAATACCATATCCAGAAATAAACCAACATAGGGAGGCCAGAGAAGCTTGTCCTAACAAATAGAACTGTCCCATAACAGAATGGGCTGTTTCAGGTAGGAAAGGGCTCCTTGCCAATTAGAGATTGGATAACAATTTAGCAAGAAAGTTGTAGAGGAGATGTCACTGCTGGTACAGGGTGAGCTACATGACTTCTGAGAATCCTTGTAACTCAGAAAACTTCATCATATGTGCAAAGAAAATTGCATCATAGGGTAAGATATTCTGATTGTCCTGAATGGTACAAATAATAAATGCTATAGGGGTATAAAAAGATGACTTTTACCTGGTTGTGGAGAAGATGACATATAAGCCTTGAAAGAAAAGATAAGTTTTTACATATATCTATATCTATATAGATATAGATATAGGTATATATATTTGATAAGGAAAAGGGAAGGGAGAGAAAAACAAGGTATAATTCCCAAAGGAGGGATTGTCATGACCAAAAGTTCAGAGATAGCAAAGTACCAGGAACATTTAAGAAATAGTGAGTAGGTCAGAGAACCCTGATCAGAGTTCAGGTCAAAGTTCACATGTGATAAAGCCAAAAAAGTAGATTGGGTCATATTATAGAAGCGCTTGACATGTTGAAGGATTGAGATTTTATTCCATAGGAAATGGGGGGCCAGACATTTTAGAGGAAAGCAAAATGGGGATGCATCCCTTTGAAATACCAAAGTCATACTTAAGAAAAATTAGTCTAGTAGATGTATGCAACATTAGCTGGAAGGAACAGAGACTGAAAGGAGACCAGTTAGGTGACTTTTGAAATAGTACAATTGAGAATCCCATAAAAGCCCACAAGAGGCTGATGACAATCATAAGGGAAAGTGGTGAGGACGTGGGGAATAAACACCTCTGTGAATAAAGCACTAGATGGATTAAATCCCGAAGTCCTCTGTTTATGATCCCCCACCTTATAGTTCTTATGATACATTGGTCCCCCTCATATTTCAGAGCATATTTGGGAATATAAAAAAAAAAATTGCCCTCAGACAAATAGTCCTTTTTTTTTTTCAGTAAGCACAGGTTAAGATTAACTTTGAATTGGCTTCCAAAGCTATTATTGATTATGATTCTATCTCTGGACTTGAGCTGATCCCTAAACCTTTACTTCAATGGAGTTATCCGTTACTCAGAGAGGGGGTTCTGACTCTAGGTTGGTCTTGGGGTTGTGGCTATTACCCACGTGTATGCCTCATACTTATGACATATCTGTTCTATTCCCCCTGGGAAATAGCCCTAATTAAAGCCTGTGTTCTCATGTTCACTTTTTATAGCAGAATAGCCTATGAGTAGAATACTTTTGTCTTCAGGAATAAACAGATTATGATCGAAAGAGCACAGGAATTTGAGGCAGGGGACCTTATTTCAAACCTGAGCTTTACTACTTATTATCTGCATGTCACTTTGGCTAAGTTATTTCATTGCTCTAGGTTTTCTAGTCTATAAAAGTGTCGGGGCTGGGGGAGAGTAGGTGTAAATAGATCACCTCTTCTCCTTCCAGCTTTCAGTCAATAACTATGTTCAATGACAAGTGTGATGCTCCTTACAACAGATTTTGGAGCCAGAACTCCTGAGAGTTGTAATTCATGATAAAGGCCATTGGGTGTCATTGTTATGCCATGTGAAACCAGAACAGTAATGTAACAATGGAACCACCCCATTTCATATGTCCCTAATCTAGAATGATTTGTTTCATAAACATCCCCAAACACTCATATTTGATATCTAATTAAATAGTTCTTTTTGTATCTTGTCCAACATCTAGCACTGTGCCTCCTAAACAGTGAGCACTCAAATGTTCATTCAATGAAGATAAACTTGTTCTGCCACAAAATTCCCGAATCTCATTGATCCCTCTACTATCCTAAGATTACTCAGCCCATTTGCCCCCATGTGACTTCAAGGTGCACTCTCCTAAGAAGGAAGAAAAAAAGGAAAGAAACAAGAGGGAGAATGAGGAAAAAGGAAGGAATATATTCATATATATATATATTACATATATATATTCTAATGGTGGAAACAACAAATACAAAAATAAATAAATACAACATAAGTATAAAGTGAATAAAAGGTGTTCTTTCCCCACTGAATACCAGCTGATATCTTTAACCAACCATACTTAACTTTTTTTACATGGGTAACTACTAAAATGGAATAATAAGAACAATTGCTTTTAAAAAACAGCATCTCTCCAAATCCAAAGTAGACTTTCTCATAAGTACCTAGAGTCCAAGGGGGAGAATGGGCTCAAGCTTAATGCATATGTGGCAAAGGAGGTAACAGAATTCCTGGATACATTTTGCTAGAATTTCTTTTCTCCTTTCTATGGGATCTTTGTGAAATTCCTTTTAGGTAAGATATAGATTTCTTATAAAGTCCTAAATCTGCCTTTCCTCAGGGTACCTAATTTGCAGACCCTCCCATTTGCCATTCCAGAAACACTACTAAGATGCCAATAAGAAGCTTCAAATCTTCCACCCTTATTAAGTTCACAAGCTCATTCTTTGAACAAGGGAGGGATAAAAGTTCTCTTTCCTAAGCAATTCCTTCTCGGAGACTTGGAGAGAACTCTGTGCTCCTCCATAGTACTAGATACTCAAATTCCTAATTCCAAACTAGCTTGTCATTTGTCTACAAATTGTACAGGGCACAAATCAAATCATCACACACATCTAATATATTTTCTGTGTAGTGCCACAGGTAGTTCAGGTCCTCTGTAATTATTTAAGTAGATATATACAATACCCATCTTATCCAGGGTAATTTGGGAGAGAGGTCACTAGCAATTGAGGGTATCAAGAAAAGATTCATGCAGAAAATTGTACTTAACCTATACCATAAAGGAAGGGAGAAAGTCTATGAGACAGAGAAAGGGAGACAGCAAAAGGCGAGTAAAAACGCATGGAGACAGAAGAGGGTATGAGTGTATGAGAAACAGAGAGATGGCCATTTTGACTGGATTGCAGAATGGGGAAGAGAGATACCATTCCTAGACTGAGGCTCAGTTGTATAGGACTTTAAAGGCCTACATATACCAACTCCAAGGAGTTTGTGTTTTATCACAGAGACAATAGAATGCCATAGGAGTTAACTGAGTAGGGAAATCACACGGTCTAACCTGTGATTAAAGAGAATTATTTGGCAGTGGTGTATAGGATGTACTGAAGTAGTGAAAGACAACATAGAGAAAAATTTGGAGGTTATTGAAATGATCTACATGATAGATGAAGAAGAAAGGGTGAGATGGTAAGATGTGATGGCAGAAATGGTGAGATTGAGCAATTGATTAGATTTGTGGGGTGAAGACGACTGAGAAGTACAAGACAATTCCAAGATTACAACCTAGGGGAGGGGAAGGATGATGATTCCCTAAAAAGAAATAAGGAAATTTGGAAGAGGAGGGTGGTTTGGGAAGCATAGTGTTAGAAAGAAGGAAGGCAAGAAGTCAGGCAGAGGAGAAGAAAAGAAGGAAGGAAAATCTGCCTAGCACATAGTAGATGCTTAATAAGTGTTTATTGAATTTAATTGAATGGAATGGAAAGAAAAGGAATATTATTCCTTTATAATGAATGTGAAGAATTCAGAAAATGTGGAATATTTGTATAATCTAAAGAAAAGTAAAGAAAAAAGAATCAAGAAACCAGTATATACCATGACTGCAATAATATCAATGAAAACATGAACGCAGATTAATTGCTTGGATTAGGCTTGGTCCCAGAGAATAGACAAAGAAAATCCCATCTCTCCTCTCACTGGAGAGGCGATGGAGCAAGGTTGTGGAATGTTATATACACTTTCAGATGTAGCAGTTTGATAATTGGTTTTGAATGAGTTCAGTATTTGTGTGTGAAGGGGCATGAACTGAGATGTGATTGTTATGTTAAAAATATCTCATTACAGCATTTTGAAAAATTCAAACAAGCTACACATATATGAATTTCTATCTAATCCATGATTTCAAATAAAATAAAAAAAGCATCTCTATTATAATTATTTTAATATACACTTTTCTTTTCATTTTACTACTCTTTTGACACTTAAACAGATTGTCACCAAGAAAGTACAAGAAAAGGAGAGGAGAATCAGGCAATTGAATAATAAATGTATATTGAGCACTTACTGTGTGCCAGGTACTGTACTAAGTGCTAGGGATACAAAAAGAGGCAAGGTGTGTCTGCCACACATAGCTAAGCCTAAGAAATTTCCCAGAATAAACTCTGGTTAGGGATGCAGTGAGTCAAAGAAATTATGGTCTTTTAGTGGAGCTTCAATACCAAATCCAGTCCTTATAAACCCAGAGTTTGCTTGGCACTGGCCACAGGTTAGAATCACATCATGTCTTAATTACTATTTCTAGCACTCATAGTTGAAGTATAGAATTTGACTCTAATATCTAGAGTCAAATAACCCAGAAATAATTACTGGTTCTGCTATTTGCTACCTAATATGACCTTAGGTAAGTTACCTGACTTCTATAAATTCCTCTCTAAAATCTCCAATCCTATGACAGCATCCTGATTCTTCAGACTTTCTTCACAAAACCACAGAAACACCTCCACCCTGAAAGCTTACTTAACCCTTGGATTTATCATGCTAGAAGTATTCTCCTTCCCTGTGGGATCACTCTCTGATTGGCTAGGAGAGAACTTCCATTTTTAAAAGGATGTATATGTGCTTTGTTGAATCTAAAAGAATATGAGTCATTCCCCAATTGATAAATGGTCAAAGGATATGAACAGGTGATTTTTGATGAAAAAATCAAAACAATTTATAGTCATATGAAAAAATGCTTTAAACTATTATTGATTAGAGAAATGCTAATTAAAACAATCTTGAGATATCATTTTTAACTACCAGATTGGCCAAAATTACAGAAGGGGAATGTGACACGTTAGAGGGAATTTGGAAAATTTGGGACACTAATTCATTGCTAGTAGAATTATGAAATGATCTAACCATTTTGAAGAGCAATCTGGAGTTATGTCCAAAGCGTTATTAAACTACCTATACTCTTTGATCCAGCAACACCACTACTTGGTCTATTTCTGAAGATAATTAGGGAAAAAGGAAAAGAACTTGTATGTTCTGAAATGTTTATAGCATCTCTCTTTGTGGTGGCAAAGAACTAGAAATTGCAGGGATACCCATCAATTGGTAAATGGCTGAACATGCTGTGGTATATGATTGTAATGGAATACTACTGTGCTATAAGAACTGATGAGCTCAATGATTTTAGAAAAATAAGAAAAGGCTTGCACAAAATAATGATGACTAAAATGAGCAAAATCAAGAGAACACTGTATATAGTAACAGTAATATTGTTTTAAGGATGATTTGGAAGGAATAAGCTATTTCGACTATTATAAATACCCAAAATTAACTATAAAGGACATATGAAAAAGACCCTGAATGCATCCAGAGAAAGAATAGATAAATAGAAATATATGTAGAATAATTTTGTGTATACACACACACACACACACACACACTTGTGTCTAATGGTAGCCATCTCTAGGGAGGGAAGGGAGAAGAGAAAAAATTTGCCTGATAATTCTATTATATATTTGAAAGGAATAGAAAATTGTGCATAGTAGATTTTCAGTTTCACGTGTAACCGTTTGTTACTGTACTCTGTTATGGAAATGCTTGCGTTATTCCTTAAATTAAAAATAAAATTTAATAATAAAAAAAGAAAAAGAAGCATGCCCAGATCAGTCATGTATTCATTCCTCTCTAGGTTATACTCTTGTCTCTCCAAACTTTCCCTACAATGCCCCCATGTTTCTTTCATCTCTTCCTATGCCCTGCCCCCCAAACTTTTTAGCTTCTTTTTATGTGCTGTGTCCCTTGGTTCAAATGTAAGTTCTTTGAGGGAAGGGATTGCTTTCTTTATGCTTTTATTTGTATTCCCTGTGTTTACATATTCCCTGGCACATAGTAAAAAATTAATAAATGTTGGTTGACTTGATTTGAATATTCTTCATTCAATAATCAAATAACAAACGTTAATTAAGCACCTAGCAGGTCCCAGACACTGCTGAGTGCCAGGAATACCAGCTGCAGAGTCGGTATGCAAATCGTTCCTGCTTTTAAGGGGGTTTACATTCCAATTGGGGAGGTGGACCATAAATGCATTTATTAGTAGATACAGAGTAAATATAAAGATAATATATATAACTACACTATGGTTAAATGCAAGGTAGTTTGGAAAGGACAGCACTAGTTGCCTGAGGTAATGAGCGAGTATCTTATGCAGAAGGTATGTCTGAGTTACATCTTAAAGGAAGAGAGTTTCTTTGAGAGGAAGGGATGGAGGGAGAGTAGTTCAGGCATAGTGGCTCTCTAGTGCATAGAAAAGGAAATGGGAGATAGACCATAATGTGAAAGGAACAGAGAAAAAAGTTGGGTTGGATCATATTTGGGGGGAAGAGGAATAATGAATGAAGCTAGAAATACTGATTGTTTTAGTAATTTTAAAACATCTATGCTTTCCTCTTATAAACTCTACTAAACATTTATTAATGTTTAGGCACCTCAGCACCAGAAATAATGCTATGTGCTAGGAAAAGAGAAAAAAAACATAGTCCTTGCCCTCAAGAAACTTACGATCTACTGATGGATCTATGAGTCTTAGATAGATGTTACTTTACCTTTGTAAACCTCAGTTTTCTCATCAGTTATGTGAGAAGGATGCAAGGACACTAATTACTGGGATACAGAGTCCCCATTTGACTAAAACAGTTGGCAAAGCTTAAAAGCAGTTTGGCGCAAGTCAGGTCTGAACCAACATCTCATGCCATATATCAGGGGTTGGCCAACTACGAAGGACAAATCTGGCTCCTGTTTTTTCATGGTTCATGAATTGAGACTTATTTTTACATTTTTAAATACAGCAAAACTTCATTTAAAAATGTAAAAACCGTTTTTAGCTCATGGCCATTTTAAAAACAGATTTCAGGCCAGATTTGGTCCACTGGCTATACTTTGCCAACCAAGCCCTGTCATATGCCACAACTAATTCCAAATGAATGTAAAAGGTTGTATCATTTTTATGTGCCCTGAAAATGAAAGATCATATAATTTTTAAAAATATAGGACAAAAGAAGTAGAGACTGTAGACAACTATGGCTAGGAGGAGATTACCTATGTAGCACATATAAGCTCTGAAACTACTGATCCAAACTTCAACTCTACAGTTAAACTGGGCCCTCAGAATGAGGATATTACTTACCCTCTCAGAACCTTGAAACAGCCCTGACAGTTTGGGTGAATGATGTTTCAAAGGCTAACAAAAACAAACTTTCATCAGTATATTTACGTTCATTATTATCGATTGATATAAATGTCAGCCAGACTTAATTAGCTTTTAGAATGGGATATTTACTAGAATGATATAAAAAAAGGTAAAAAGTCTGTGATGCACTCTCCTACTAGTATAGAGTCTAGGTAAAACTGGGCAGTCCTCATGATGTTCTCTTTAGCCATGGTTTCTTCTTACACAGTGTTGTCCTTGATTCCTGATGTAGCCAATCAGCTACAGGCATCCGATATTTCAAGGACATTGCTAAGATGCTGATGGAAAGATGGGAAGTCTACAATTCTCTGGAATTCCTCCGGTCAAGGTGAGACTGGAAGGGTTTAAGGTACTCTTCTCTTCCCCTAAATGGTATCTTCTCCTGGTTTGGCTGGAACTCTTTCAGTGTCTCACTGTCCTGATTCCAACTATCTCAATAATTATATATAGGTCTCCTCTATAAAGATCAAATACCTTGACCAATCCAAACAAATCCCAAGGGAGGTGACTAATTCACACATAATGAATGAATAAAATGTGTTCTCACCGAAAAAATATATCCAAGCTCATAGGGTTGGGGCATGTTTTTGACCCTGCCTCAGCTCCTAAACATAGGATAAAGATAATAATGAGAGATAAAATGAATAGTTTCAATTAAATAAAATAAAAAATGAATGTAGTTTGGATAAAAAATTATTTGGTGCAAATCTTCATTAAAAAATCTCCTATCAAAGACATGATATCTAAAATATATAGGAAGTTGATACAAATAATTAAGAACAAGATATAAGATAAGTGGTAAAAGGATATCAGTAGGCAGTTTAAAAAAAAATTGCTCAATTTCTATGAAAAAAATACTGCATACCACTAATACAATGAATGCAAAGCAAAACAACTTTGTGATTCTATCCATAACCATCAGATTAGCAAAGATGATAAAAGAGGAAAAAAGAAATTATTGTGTAGGGGTTATGGAAGAATAGGTACATTAGTTCATTATTGATGGAACTATGAATTCATTCAATCATTCTGTAAAAAAAAAAGTTTGGAATTATAACCAAGATGTCACTAAACCATATATACCCTTTGACCCAGTGGGCAGGTTCCCCAAGAAAGTCAATGATGAGGGGCAAAAGACTCTTACGTAAAAGAACATTTATAGTGCAATCTTTTTGATGTAGCAAAATAGTGGAAACAAAATAGGTTTTCAGCAATTGAAGAGTGACTGAACAAATTGATATATGAATATAAATGAATTTTCTTGGGCAATAAGAAATGATAAATATGATGGATTTGGAGAAATATGGAAAGACTTCTAGGGACTGAGGAAGAGGGAAGTAACTAGAACCTCAGCAGTTTACTCAAGTATCATAATAATAATGAGGGGGAAGGATTCTAAAAGATCACAGCTCTGACCAAAGCTTGCAAGATTGATGGGAAATACATGTCCCGCCTCTTGGGAAAAAGGGGATGCCAATGTGCTGCTATATGCATATTTGTTATATTAAAGGACTTTTACTAAGGGAGGAGAGCAACATTGTTTAATACACAGTAATAGTCATCAAAATTGAAGAAGAACAATGTGCTTTTGAAAAGTACGAAAGGAAATAAAGTGCAGAAAAGGCCCCAAATTGAGCAGATTAAATCGAATGCCTATTTCTTTTTTAAAAACTATGCAACAGATTAGCTTTCTTACATAGTCCTCTTCTGTGTTCTTCTTTGTAGTTTGAAATGTTCATGTTTGTTGATGGTTGTTTAACTCACAAGAAAAAAGAATATTTTGAAAACATTTTGGAAAAAATACATTGAAGATGTTGGACTAGAAAAACCTGTAAGATCCCTTCCTACTGAAATGCCCATAATGAGACCAACCTAAGGTTGAGAGAAGTTAATACTAGAAATGGCTACCAGAGGGAAATCAAAGATACAGGCAGAATAGCTATTTGCAAACTGTGGAACTAGCTGTATTGGTGGGGGAAGGGAGGGGGGACCATAGAGGATGTCTGGAAAGCCTCTGATGAGCTGGGAAAGGCATTTAGTCCTAGTTTTAACTCATACAGACCAAAGGAAAACACAGAAATATAATCCAGGGGGACAAGGAAAGTCTGAGAGGCTGTGATCGGCGCAGAAAACGGTGGTCTGGAAAGAATCAAAGTAAAGAGTGTAGCAAGTCAAATGAGGTGGTGACTCTTCACCACTGTCTAAGAACACTGTCCCATTTGGAAACTGGAAACAAATGAGCCATCTAAAGGCAAAGCCAAATAAATTCAAAGAGAACCACTCCTGTGCCTAAAGTCCAAAAAGTGATCATGGAAACAGATGTGCTAAATCATGGAGGCCTATATAGTGTTTATGGAAAGTTATTTTGAAAACTAAATTAAACCAATATTTATTACACATCAGCTATATGCAAAAAAGGACTGATTTGCCTCTGGGGATACAAAGATGAAAAGGCATCATGCCTATAGTCCTGGGACTTACGAAGTAATTACTTAGTTCAACAAGCATTTATTAAGCACCAGTGTGTCCAACAGAGGTGCTGGAAGAGAAAGTATAGATAAGAAAATAGTATCTGCTTTCAAGAAGTTTAAAGTTTAGTTAAGGAAAAATAAAAATAAACAGAAAAGAAAATAGAAGCATTTCCTCTCCTATAGTACCAAATGTGAAATGGAAAACTATGCTTCATTTGTTTTATTGTACGCTACTTGTTCGGGGCCAATCCTGTTCAATGGTTTTCACAGTTCATGGATTTGGGTATGATATGCTAACTTTATTGTGAAAGTGTTGATCTGTGTAACTTCATATCAATTATGTATGTATCTGATGATAATATGTCAGGATCTTAGAGAAGGATCCTTGAAATTACTGTCCCAGGCAACCTTCAAGGACACATAGATTCCAGCCAGAATATATCACAGTGCCAGAAAGAGGCAAAGGGGATGCATTAAATGTATTTCTCTGCTTCTTCAACTCCTTTCAGTCAACCCTGAACTTCAAGACTATATACTGATCCTCTTTCATTTTCTCTCCCTTCGTGATCTCATTAGCTATCATGGGGTCAATCATCATTTCTACACAAATGACTTTCAAATTATATAAGCAGTCCTAATCTTTTACCCAAACTGCCATCCTGAACCATCATCTTTCTGCTAGATAGCATTTAGATGTTAGTCAGTATGTTGAATTAAATTGAACTGATTTGATTCATTATAACATTCTCATTTAAAAAAAACACATTTACATGTAACAGATTATTTGGCAAAGAAAAAATAATAATGTATATTATTTCTCTCCAAAATTTAAAATCCTTTTCAGGAGTATTTGTTCTCAGGGAATCCCAGTAGTCCCAAATAAGAATCCTCTTCAGCAGTCCCTTTGGCTTATACTCTAAAAGGCTGTTACTTCTATGATGAGAGAAATCATTATTTTTCTCTTATGCTAATAACCAATTATTAAATTAGGATTAAAGTTTTCCTTCCTATTTCCTCATTCAGAAATCAACCCCTGTAGGTGATTCAGCCAATTTCTGAAGGACATTGCTGATAGAGGAGATGGCCCAAGTCCTCTGGGTACAGGTTTCTAGATCCTGGGTGGAACCCCACCCAAGTAGAAGATCATAAAACAGAACCCAGTCTAGTTGACTTCTTCCCTGTCCTAGGAATCTTCCATTAGAATTTAGGGTGACCCAGCTTATGAAGGGGGCATCCAACTAGTGTGTTCTGAGTAGAGATGGATTCTTTTGTCCAGATTGCTGGCGGTGGCTGAATCTCGTGATCAGGTCACTTTCTCAGCAGGAGGATCTGAAGACTTTTGGTCTACCTCCTCATTAATATGTCCACCCCCTCACTGATTGTTAATCAGTCAGAGTTGATTTCCACCCTCAGGGACACCACTTTTTCCAAAGACTTTTAGACATTCAGTGTTCTTGGGGAATCTGTTTCTGAGAGAACTGGCCTCAATTTATCTGCTAGCAATAATTAATAACTTGATTATCAATTACCCAGAAACTATGTCTCTCAGTCTTTTCATTTGTCTCAATGCCTATTAATAGCTTGGGTGACCTTGAGCAAGTTACTCAGCCCATTTCTCAGTGCCTCAGTTTCCTCATCACTCAAGCAGAGATAGGAATAACTACCCTACCTCCATCTCAAGGCTGGTTTGAGAAGAGATGATTATTTGTGCGAAAGTATTTTGCAAAATTTCAAATCTTAAAAGTATATTTTCATTTGCTGAAGAAATTTGAAAACTTCAGAAGCAGCTTCCAAACCAAGCCTTTCCCCCATCCCAAGTGACTTTCACTTCTTCTTCTGCCCTACATGGGGCAGTTGTTCAATTGTTTTCATCTTCTGGAGTGGTTTTTCTGAACATGAGACTTTGTGCCATCAGCCATTCTCCAAAATGCCAAGTCTCCTCAAAACTATCACCCATAGACCAAGACCCTGGGGGTCACTGTTCTTCCACAATAAGCTAGAATATATCTAAGCAAGTGAAAGGACTGCGAGAAGGGATGCCTTCTCTCCTACTGAATGCCTATAATGTTGTTCAGGAAGCAGTACCTTCCTCTGTCAATGGAACAAGTCTGCCCAGTCCAGAACAAGAAGTTTTCTAGGACATTCAGGCAATGCTTTAAAATATCACAGCTGGTTTGTTGTTGTTGCTTCTGGTTTTTTGGGGTGTATGTTGATTTTTTTGTTTGTTTCTTGTTTTAGTAAAAGAGATGATTATCATCATAAGCAGTTTTTGTTGTTATTGTTTAGTCGTTTCAGATTCTTTTTTGGAAGAGTTTTCTTGGCAGAGATACATCTCCTCTAGCTTATTTTACAGATGAGGAAACCATAGCAAACAGGGTCTGGTGACTTGCCCAGGGTCACACAGCTAATCTGAAGCCAAATTTAAATTCAGATCCTCCTCACTCCAGGGCTGGTGCTCTATACATTAAACTACTTGGCTGCTCATTCATTAAGCACCACCTGTTTGCCAGGCTCTAGGAATAAAAGGATAAAATGATAGTCACATTTCTCAAGGAGCTCCCTTAGCAGGGAGACAACATGTACTTACACAGGATTATTAATATAAAATATTGTACTTAATAAATATAAAATAATTAGAAAAGCAGAGAACAATAGCTGGAGATTGGTGTCAAGTAAAGCCTCATGCAGGAGTTGACAACTGAACTTTGTTTTAAAGGAAGCTTGGGATTCTAGGAGGCAGAGATAAGAAGGGAGTACATTGCAGGCATGAGGACATATGCAAAGACTTGTAAGTGGTTGATGGAACACTGTGAGGGAGAAGCAGCATGTAAGCCAGTTTGGCTAGACCATAGAGCACATTAAGGGCGGTAAAATGTAAGAAATGGAAACGTGATCCGGAGCCAGTTTGTGAGGAGCTTTAAATCCCAGAGGAATTTGTGAGAGGAAATCGAAAGCCACTAAAGCTTTTTAAGAAGAGAATGGCATTGACATAATTTAGGAATATCATTTTGATAGCTCTACATAGGACAGCTTGGGCAGCGAGGGGGTACAGTGGCTAGAATGCCAGGCATGAAGTTGGTAACCCAGGAGAATGCAAGCACTTTAGGAGAAGTGGCAGTTTCATTTATGTTTTTGTGCCCTTAGTGCCTGGAACACTGTAGATGCTAAATAAATATATATATTTAAAATTATTAAATTGAATTACCTGAGACCATACAGTATGGAAATATACCCAGTCTATAGGAATAGGATTTCTTCAATGGACTTCATCTCTGTCTGCTTATAACCATAGGCATAACCTTCAAAGTCTTGGACTCTCTCTTTCCCACTCTATTCTATTGAGGCTTCCTAGGGGAAAGAATCAAACCCCACCCAACCCCCACTAAACCTCCAGGGGCCCTGTTCTAGCTATGGCTCTGTCTGGAGGCCAAAGGCCAAGGGTCCAGCTTAATTCACTCAAGAAGGGTATAGAACCCATGCTTGGCAGGAGCTACACCAGCATCTGTACTCTACACACAGCCTTTGAGATCCCAGTATCATTCCCATTCCACAATGAGGCTATAGATAACCTGGATAGAAAGAAGATAAAGATAAGCTATTTAGGAAAAGGAACACATCCCTGGCACAGAAACATCATGTAATAGCAATAGGGAGTTTGAATTATCAAGACATCTGTTGGGGCTCTTGCTCTCTCTCCCTCTCTCCTCTCTCTCATTTCCCCTCTCCTTTCACTCTCTGTCTCTGATTTGAGCTCTGTTTCTTTCTCTCTTCTCCCTTTGCATCTCCTTCCCCCTCTCTCTCACTCTTTATTTCCCACTATGTCTATGTCTTTGTTTCTGTTTCTCTATCTGCTCTCCTTCTCCTCCAAAAGCAGAATTAAGACTTTTTGACCTGCTTTAATGATAATTTTATCCTTAAAAAAGCAGAGGAACCAACAAAAGAAAATTCTAGTCTGGACCTATTTCTCACTAATAGAGAGCAACTAGTTGCTAGGGTAGAAATGATGAATTAATGAACTCTCCCTCTTAGGGTTTATAACAGAGAAAGGAAAAGTGATATTTTAAAGGATTCAGAGGAAGGGTACATAGATTCCCACAGATCAAAATTCTATCAAAGTCATACAAGGAGAGATGAGAAATAATCAAGAATGAAATTGTCTTTTAAAATTAATTTATTTGAAACTTAAATACACAATAAGAAAAGAAAAAAATATACATTTAAGTATCAAATAAGGGGAAAAAACATTGCCTTGTGCACAGCAGAACATGAGAGGATTCAAAATGTGCAGCAATAAATTTCCATTTCAAGAAAGCCTATGTAATACATGCTATACATTGTGCTTGGAGCTGTCCATCTTTTCTTTTGTTCTCTTCTGTGCACTTTTTATTGTTTTTTTCCCCTTCCTACTCACTTTCCCTTAAAAAGGCTACAATTAAGTGCAAATATATTTATATGGGTATACACAAAGACATACACACACACACACACACACACGTGTGTGTGTTCATCCTTTGTTCCCGAAGAAGACCATGCCATCAGAGAAATAATGACATGACTTGCATTTGACTTTGTTTTTGAGGGAGGGAGAGCTGTGCAGGTCACCAGACTCACTTCTCCTCCAGAGCCATTTGAATCCAGTGACCAGATATTCATCAGGACGACTGGAGATGACCCAGGATGAGGCAATTGGGGTTAAGTGACTTGTCCAAGGTCACACAGCTAGTGAGTTTCAAGTGTCTGAGGTGAAATTTGAACTCATGTCCTCCTGACTCCTGTACTGGTGCTCTATCCACTGCACCACCTAGCTGCCCATACACATATACATATATACATATATATACACACATACACATACATATACACATACCTTTATATATACTTAGATATCTACAATCATACTCATAGATAGACATATACATCCATATGCAGCTATATAAGACCATACCGTACATGTTTGTCCTCTGTTTCTCTGAGGGTGGATAACATCTTCCTTCATAAGACCAAGTCTTTCCACATTTTTCTCCAACTCAGCATTTCCTACACCACAGTAATATTCCAACCTTATGCTATCTAGTTATTTTAAATAGTCTAAAAGAATACTGATGATACGTTGCATAGTTTCCCTGTTTTTCTCTTTTGATTAATCTATTTTAGCTTTAACTTTGTCTGAGACCATGATTACTGCCCCTCATTTTTTCCCTAATAAATTATATTCCTGATCTTTATTTTATATTTGTGTGTATCTATTTCCTATCCACCCTTTTACTTCTACCTG
Source organism: Bettongia penicillata ogilbyi (assembly GCA_023548195.1). Lineage (NCBI taxonomy): Eukaryota > Metazoa > Chordata > Mammalia > Diprotodontia > Potoroidae > Bettongia > Bettongia penicillata. The sequence goes on along the minus strand of JAJHZJ010000574.1, from coordinate 1,778,059 downwards.
GCTAACTTGCCCTCCTATTACTTAATCTACCCCCCTCTAAAGACCTCTCGCTTAATCTCCCCCACCACCATTTCTCCTTATCCTCTTGTTTCTATCTGCATTTAGAAGACTTTTGTAGCCTTCCATAGGTATGTGTATATATGTTACTTCCTCTTTATTGCATTCCCATTAATCTAGACATCCTTCTATTCTTATTCTTCTTATTCTATTTCTTCCCCCTTATTTCTTTATAAATCTAGAAGATTTTTATTTCCGTCTAAATATATATATATATATGTTATTTTCTCTTTAACCCAGATCTGAGGTGAGTAGGGTTTCCTCTAAAAATTCCTCCCTTATCCTCTCCCTCTCATCCCTTTAGCCTTTTATCTCTTTCCAAATTTATACTTTTATACCCTTCTGTATGTGTGTGTGCGTGTGTGTGTGTGTGTGTGTGTGTGTACCGTTCCCTCTTTAACCCATTCCCAATGAGAGTAGGGTTCCAGAACTAAAAGCTGTCGTACCCCCTCTATTTCCTCTATGTTAGTTTTTTCCTTTCACAATTCATTTATATAATCACTCTTTTTACCTTTTTCTAAGTGATTTTACTTTTTAGACTCACATCATACTCAGGCATGCCCTAACCTTTCTTTCAAACTACCCAATTTCTAATAACAATTTTAGATATTCCTTAGTTATTCCTCATATATAAAAAAGTAAAGTCTACTCTTAAGTTGCTTGATTTCTTTGATGTGTACCTTATATTTCTCTTGGATCTTGTATGTCAAATTTTCTATTAAGTTCAGGTTGTTTTGCAGGAAATTCTGAAAGTCTGGCAATTCATTGAATAGCCATTTTTTTTTTTTTACCCAATTTATGCTTAACTTTGCTGGGTATGATATTTTCAGCTTCAACCCCAGTCATTTTGCTCTTCTACATACAGTGTAATGAGACGACTCTGGAGAATTGAGGCTGGTGACTTGCACAACCCTCCCTCACTCAAAACAAAGTCAAATGCAAGTCATGTCATCATTTCTCTGATGGCATGGTCTTCTTCGGCAACGAAGAACGAACACAATACAGCATAACAGGACCTGTGGCTTTTTAATGTCACTGATGCTAGGTCATGTATGATTTTAATTGTGGCTCCCCCATATTTGACTTTGTTTTGTTGTTGCTTGTAATATTTTCTCCTTAAGCTGGGGGTTTTGGAATTTGATTATGATATTCCTGTATGTTTTCCTCTTAGGATCTCTTTCAGGTGGTGATTGGTGGTATTTTTTCTGTTTCTACTTTCCCCTCTTGTTCTAACATGTCAGGAAAATTTTCTTTAATAATTTTTTGTATTATTCCATCAGGATCCTTTTTTTAATCAGAGCTTTTAGGTAGTCTAATTATTCTTATGTTTTCTCTTCTTGATATATTCTCTAGATCAGATATTTTTCTTATTAGATGTTTCACATTTTTTCCTATTTTTTTCATTCTTTATATTTTTGTTTTATTAATTTTTGGTCTCATAACTTTCCTGGCTTCCCCTTGTCCAATTCTAATTTTCAAGGATTTGTTTTCTTCCTTAAGACTCTGGATTTCCTATTCCAGTTGGCTGAATTTGTTTTCATAATCTTCTTGTTTTTCTTGGATTGTTCTTATTTTCTAAAATTTTTTCTCAATCTCTCTAATTTGATTTCTAAAGTCTTTTAAAAATTCTTTCATGAATTCTTTTTGGACAGTGACCATTTGATATTACTCTTTGGGGGTGGGAGACTTTTTTTTTGCTTCAGTATCCTCATCTGAAGACAAACTCCGAAATTCTCTGTACCCATGCTAACTTTCTATAGTTGGGTTCTTTCTCCTTTGTCTGCTCATTTTTTTTTTCTTTGTAGCAGCTTATTACTGTAATCGCCTCTGGTCCTGGGGTATGTGGGTGGGGGTGAGGGTTGTGCCTCTGGCCTCAGATCCCCTTTTATTACTCCCCTCTGGCCTGGAACCAAAACCAAGAACTCCACCCTCCTATAAGTGAACACAGCCACAGTGTCCCTGCTCCACTGTTTCTGCACTCACTGGGTATGAGCTGGTTCCTTCTTGCCCGGGGCCACATCTCAACAGCACAATTAAGTTTGCTGTCTCTTGACATCAGAAGTTCCCTCTATCTTCCCCTTGTTCAGATGCCTAACTCCTCACACTGTCTGGGAGGTGAAAATTCCTGTGGCTAGGGCCAAGGCTATCTCCCAACTCAGCTAGTCCCAGGGCTTGCTGCTTGCTCTTTCAGGGGAATAAGTATCCTACTGCTCTGCTCCAACTGTTGTTTATTTTTATCACTCTGCATTTGCCCTGAAGTGCTATTTCATCTTATTTGTGGAGGAACTCTAGAGAGCATGGGATTTTCTGACCTACTCTGCCATCTGCCAACAATCGTTCAGAGAATGAAATTCTTAAGACACAAAGAGGAGACAACTGGATGGTGCCAAGTGAGTGCCAGTGGGAGTAAAGTCAAGAGCATGGAATAGAGAGCAACATCAGCTAAGGTACAGCTATGAAAATTTCTTGCACTCACCTTCATGGTTATCATGGCGTACCTGGGCCCCTCCTCTCAGGCTGTAAAAAACCAAGAAAAACAAGGGGAAGGAGGGAAGTTCTGAATGTGAGGAGACATGCTTTACTAAGTTCCTAATTCAAAAAAAGTAAAGCTAGGGTTTTATTTTTTAAATTTTATTTTATTTTCAATTCAGAATTCTCTCCCCCCCCACTTTCCCTTTCCCCACTCACTGGGAAGGTAAGAAAAACAAAACCCATTGCAACTATGTAAAGTTAAGAAAAACAAACCCATGCATTAGCTACAGGAAGAAAAAAGAAAGACAGGGAAAGGAAAAGGAAAGGGAAAAGGAAAGGGGAGGGGAGGAGGGGGAGGGGAGGGGGAGGGGGAGGGGAGGGGAGGAGAGGAGAGGAGAGGAGAGATCCATACTCTGAGTTCATCAGTTTTCTATTTGGAGATGGATAGCATGTTTCATCACAAGTCCTTTGGAATTATGGTTGGTTATTTTGTTAGAGTTTCTAATTCCTTCAAAATTGTTTACCTTTACAATGTTGTTGTTATGATGTAAAACTTTCTTCTGGTTCTGCTTACTTCAATTTGCATCAGTCCATATAAGTCTTCCCAGGGTTTTTTTTCCCTGAGACTATCCCCTTCATCATTTTTTTATGTAACAGTATTATTTCATCATATTCATATACCATAAACCATTTAGCCATTCTCTGATTGATGGAGAATCACTCAGTTTCAAATATTTTGCCACCATAAAAAGAATTGTTATAAATATTTTTGTACATATGAATTCATTTTCTCATTCTTTGATTTTTTGGGGGTACAGACCTAGTAGTAGTATCACTAGCTCAAAGAGTATGCACAGTTTAGTAGCTTTTTGGACATGGTTTCAAATTGCTTTCCAGAATATCTAAACAAATTCATAGCTACACCAAAAGTGCATTAAAATGCATGTTATCCCATAGCTCCTCAAGCGTTTGTCATTTTCTTTTCTGTGTTTGCCAATCTGATGGGTATGAGGTGAAACGTTAGGGCAGTTTCAATTTTAATTTCTTTCATTATTAGTGATTCAGAACATTTTTTTCATTAGGCTATTGATAACTTGGATTGCTTCCTCTTAAAACCTCTAATTCATAACTTATTCTTATAAATTTGAATCAGCTTCCTATATATATATTAGGATTGAGATCTTTATCAGAGAAATTTACTGCAAAAAATTTCCTCCAATTTCCTGCTTTTCTTTTAATTTAAACCACATTGGTTTTTATTGTACAAATTGTTTTAAATTATGTAACCAAAATTGTCCATTTTACTTTCTATGAACCTCTCTATTAATTATTCGGTTATGAACTCTTCCCTTACCCACAGATCTGATTTGTAATTTCTTCCATGCTCCACTGATTTGCTTATGTCACCTTTTATGTTTAAATCGTATACCCATTTGGAATTTACATTGTTATACTACGTGAAATATTGGTTGATACCTACTTTTCATCAGATGATTTTTCATTTTTCCCAATAGTTTTTGTCAGATAGTGAGTTCTTGACTCAACAGTTTAGGTCTTTGCATTTATCAAACACTAGGCTACTGTGTTTGATTGCCTCTATACATTATGTATTTAATATGTTCTACTGGTCAACTTCTCTATTTCTTATGCAGTAACAATTTTTCGTTATTCATTACAGTTTTGTAGTATTGTTTGAGATCAAGTACTGCTAGTCTCTTAATTTCTCATTTTTTTCATTAATCTTGATATTCTTGATCTTTTGATCATACATATGACTTTTATTATTTTTATAGCTCTAATAATCCCTTAGTACACTAATTATCATGACATTGAATAAGTAAATTAATTTAGGTTGTATTGCTATTTTAATCATGTTGACTCAAAACTATTGATGAGGAACTAATATTTCTCCAATTATTTATATTTGAATTTATTTGTGTGGAGTGATTGTGTCTTCATATAGTTCCTATGTGTGTTTTGGCAGGTAAACTCCAAAGTATTTTATACTATCTATAGTTATTTTAAATAGAATTTCTCTATCTCTTCCTGCTGAATTTTGTTGGTAATATATAGAAATATTGATAATTTGTGTGGGTTTGTTGTATATCCTGCAACTATGCTGAAGCTGTCAATTGCTTCAATTAGTTTTGTTGGCTAATTCTCTAGGGTTCTCTAAGTAAACTGTCTTCTTCAAAAAGTGATGTTTGTTTCCTCTTTGATGCTTATTCCTTCAATATCTTTTTCTTGCTGCTATGGTTAAAATTTCTAGCAAAACACTGAATAGTAATGGTGAGAGTTGACAGCCTTGCTTTACTCTTGATCTCATAGGAAATGCTTCTAGTTCATCCACATTATGGATATGCTGGCTCTTGGTTTTAGATAGATACTATTTATCATTTAAAGAAAACTCCAGCTATTCCTATATTTTCTAGTATTTTTTAAAATATGGATGTGTGTTTTGTCAAAAACTTTTTCTGCATCTATTGAAATAATCCTTTGGGTTTTTTTTTTACTATGGTCAATTTTCTTTGTAGTTTCCCTAATGTTGAACTAACTCTGCATTCTGGTTATAAATCCAACCTAGTTGTAACATATGATCTTTGTTATGTAGAGCTACAATCTCCTTGCTAGTATTTATTTTAAAAAAATTTTGTCAGTAGTTATTAGAGATCTTGTCCTCTAGTTTTATCTATTTTGACTCTCCCTGCTTTAGATGTCAAGACAGTATTTGTGGGCAAAGAAGAATATGATAGAACCCCTTCTTTGCTTATTTTTAAATAGCTTTTTGTAGTACTGAAATTATTATTTACATGTTTGGTAGAATTTGCTTGTAAATCCAGCTGGTCTTGGGTTCTTTTTTCCTTTGAAAGATCATTCATCGTTTGTTCAATTTCTTTTTCTAAGACAGGATTATTTACATGCTTTACATTATTTACATTTCCTTTTATGTTCATCTTTACCAAGGTTTTAGGCAAGGACTTGAAAAGATGTTTTATGAGATCCTTATGCAGAGATGTGGGCTAATCAAAAAATAAATTAGCTGGGTTTGAAATTGGTTCAATGACCAGACTAAAAGAGTAGCCATGAGTGATTCAATGTGAACTTGATAGGAGATCTCTATTGGAATACTCCAAGGCTATGTTTTGACCCTGTGTTTTTAACATTTCTATCACTGATTTTGAAATATGTATAGATGGCATGCTTTTCAATCTTGCAGGTGGCACAAATCTATGAGCGACAGTTATGAGACTGATTGACAGAATCAGGATCCTCAAATATTTTGACAGGCTAAAGAATTTGGCTGAATATAATAAGATGAAATTAAATAAGGATAAATGTAAAGTTTTACACTTAAGATTACAAAAATCAGTTTCACAAGTTCAGGATGAATGGAGTTCAGGTGATGGTGGTAATTAGCCACTATTCAAGGTTCAATTTCCTGTGCATACTTCACCCTCCCATTTAAAAAAAAATTGGCCCATTCCAATATTACTAACAATAGCTAATTGTATTAGACTAAGTCTAGATCAGATGAGCTAGTAACCCAGGTTCAAAATTGGAATGAGATGCAACACTTGCGGGTCATTAGGTACTTAATAAAAGGAGGTATACTTAGTCATAGCATGGTAGAGAGACAGCTTTCAATTCAAGTGAACACATTTCCCCTGTCTCTGTGCTGCCCATAAAAATCCATAGTGAAGCTTATGTGCTCAAGGTAAGACTTTAATCCAGTGAGCTAAGCAAGGGTGTGTGCAAGGGAGGGGATCTGGTAGATATTCCATATACTGTTGGGCCCAAAATTAGAGTTTCAGAGGTTGAATAGCAAAGCATAAAGCCAGCTGGTGATGACAACACTTCAAAAAGATCCCAGAGGGAGTCCTCTATGTGATCACACTAAATGCCACTTGTTATTGCCATTTGTCCTTTGTTTTTTAAGAGGATCATGGCATTAAGGAAGAGATATAACTAAGTGAATTGGTTTTAAGTGAGGGAAGGCTGTGCAAAGTCACCAGCTTCACTCTCTCCATCTGGGTCCAAGGACAAGATATAGATGAGATGATTGGAGATGTCCCAGGATACAGGGCGAAATCTTGGACTTTTAAAACTAAGGTCTTTAACAAATCTCAGTTTGAGGGAGGAAGTGCTCTTTCCATGATTAAGGCTAGGTAGGAAATGAGACAGAGAATGGCTTGTTTTACTTAGTCAAAAATAATAATAATAATCAATCAGGGAGGGTAATACCCTTAGGATTTCTGGCCAAAACAGAAACAACTGCTATTTATATTCACTCTGAGTCAATCAAGGCCCCAACAATGACCAGGTGGAGCTTGGCCTGGGACCCATTGTTACCCAATCCAAGAAAACACAGATCCTCCATCAGCCACTACCACACTATCCATACCTGGAACCTTTGGTTACAATAAATGGAAAAGTTTTGATTGCTGTGGATAAGTTCACTTACCTTGATAGTGTATTTTCCAGGGATGCACACATTGATGATGAGGTTGATGCACACATTGCCAGAATTAGCTCATTGTATGGGAGGCTCCGAAGGAAAGTATGGGAGAGAAGAGGTATTAGACATTGAAAGTATACAGAGCCATTGTGCTGACCTCTTTATTATATGCCTGTGAAACATGGACAGTCTACCAGCGCCATGCCAGGAAACTGAATTGTTTCCATTTGAACTGTCTTAGGAAGATTCTGAGGATCACCTGGCAGGATAAGATACCAGACACTGAGGTTCTTTCTCAAACTAAACTGCCAAGCATTCAAACTCTGCTTCAAAGAGCACAATTCTGATGGGCTGGGCATGTTGTTTGAATGTAAAATGTACACTTGCCAAAAAGACTAGTTTATGGAGAATTCACACAAGGCAAGCCTGTGTGACCAAATGGTGGTCAGAAGATTTGATACAAGGACACTCTTAAGACCTCTCTTAAGAACTTTGGGATTGATGGTGTGACATGGGAGACACTGGGAACAGGCCCTCTCAGCATGGCGTGCCCATGAGCAAAAAAGAATTGAAATAGCTCAAAGGTAAAGCAGGATGCACAAATTTATCCACCGTAAATGTTTACACAAACTATCTGTGCCCAATCTGTGGTACAGTATTCTGAGCTCAAATTGGTCTGATCAGCCACAGTTGGACACAATGAAACTTGACTCTAGCATAGTGATGTCATTTTGGTCCTCTTTAAGAATGAAGAACAGCTGATTGTTGGCCAATCAATGGAAGCCAGAGTGATTTGGGTTTAAGGCCTTGTCCTTATGAAAGAAATCTAGCCTGTAAATCCCAAGATATCTTGAGAGATTTCAGTGATCAAAATTTACATTCCTTTGGACAGAGCACCCTCAGGTAATGGTGTGATACTCTAGGGTGGAGAGAGGGAAGGGAAAGAAGAAAGGAAGGAGAGATAGAGGAGGGAAAGAAAAGAGGGAGAAGAAAAAGGACAAGGAAGAAGAGGAGGAAAGAAGGAAGGGAGGAAGGAAGGAAGGAAGGAAGGAAGGAAGGAAGGAAGGAAGGAAGGAAGGAAGGAAGGAAGGAAGGAAGGAAGGAAAAGAAAGCACTGTGTTGCCCAACTGGTCAGTTGTAGTACTCACAAGAGGTGGTTGTTAATTGTCCTCCATTCTCAAAGAGGACCATGTCACAACTGCTAGAGGGAAGTTGCTTTCTCTTTTCCTCCTTCAAACCATTCTTCCCCAATATCTATTCCCATTTCTGACTTTCCAGGGAATATCAGAATTAGAAATGATATCACAGATGACAAGAAATGAGACAGGTGAACTCATAAGCTCTTTCAATAACCATTTATTAAAGGCAACAGCCCTTATGATATGCCAAGAAATATGCTAAGCTTTGAGAATATAAACACAAGCAGAAAGAAAGACAGTCCTTGCCTCCAAAGAGCTTACACTTTAATAGAACACATAAAAGGGAGCTGAAAAGCCAGCGGATGAGTGGAGGGTGTGATGGCCAAGTTCTGTTATGCAGCAGTTCTTCATAAGTACAGTTTAATAATAGTAGGTAGACATTCATAATGATAACCCAAAAGACATTTGAATCATCAAAGAAAGGCTAACATTCAAAATTACTATAGTGCTAAGTATATTGATTATATTTCATATTTTTTAATGAGTGGTTTGTGTGATATTAGAAACATCTGATGTCTCTAATAACCAGAAATTTTTAGCCAATACACTTCATAGTCAATAACAGTTTTTGCTGGACCAAGCACCTAGAACTATAGGAAATACAAAGGAAGAAAATGGCCCCAACCTAACCATATATTTTGAGTGCCAGACACCTTTAACATTAAGTTGAAACAGTAAGTTTATTTTTGTGGGTGATCTTCCCAAAGATACAGATCACAATCTTATCTTTTATGATTCTTCTTTATGTTCTCCTAGAAATTCTTCAGCGGAAAGGAGTGAAGGCATGATTAGGTTGAGTTTGAAGCTAGTCAAGGGTATGTGGGGCATTCTAGTTCAGAATCTTGGATTTGTGTAAGAAAAAGCTAAGCAGTATTCCTTAAATTGGTATGGGTAGAAGATGGACAACTTGGCCTTTTTCTTTCGTTGCTCTCCCTTGCCCTTCTTCCACCATGGTCTTTTAAGAAATCCCTCATATGCTTCGGGGTGTAAAGATTTAGGTCCTTAAACATGACCCTGACTGCCACTACAAAGACAAAAACATAAAGGCAGGAGGAAATTTTTCTCTTAGTCTGCCCCTCCACATAAACCAAAAATGCTTTTCCATGAGTTTGGCGTTTTCTCACACACAGCATTTGTATTCCTAATGCTTGGAGTGTGATACAGGCATGAATGAAGTACTTCTTCCTTTAGTATTGCATCACTGGTCATTTAAGCTTCTACTGAAAAGCACTTTCAATGGGGGTCTTTCAATGTTGCTGAAGGGCTGTATTTCAAGGCCTCACGTGCTTCTTCCTAGGGGGAAGTTGCTACCCAACTAAGGAGTGAACCTTGCCCTAAGCCCCCAAATCCGCTGAAATGAGGCAGGTTTATAGATTCACAGAATTAGAGCTGGAGGGAATTTTAGAGATCTAGTCCAGCTCCTTTGCATATGTGTATGTGTCCATGTCTTTATAACAAATAGACCGATAGATAAGATAGACGGAGAAATACATACGGAGAGAGAAACAGAGAGACATGGAGTCAGACAGTTTAGAAAGAGAAAGAAACAGAAACAAATGAAGAGTTGGTTGTTGTGGTTTGTTTTTAGGAGAGTGAATGAAATGGCTTCTGGTCATTTATGTCTCTCAGAGAGAAGGTAGCTACACCTTCCCTCCCAGTGTTCTAGGAATACCCATGACATGAGGGTTTAGGTGGATCTTACCTTAATATCAGCTTGAGCCTTCATTCTGGTTGTGTTCTGAGCATTGTTAACCAACCTTAGACCCAGTGCACTCTGAAGCCCATAGATTAAACAACAATGGGTCCCTGCCCAAGCTCCACTCAATGGCTGTTTCTGGACCCTCCTGGCTTACAGTGAATGTCTATAATAACTATTTCTATTCAAAACAACAACCCTGAGGATCCTGCCCCTCCTAACTTGATATATTTATTTTTTTCTTTTCTATTTAAAGGGGCTACCCCTTGACTACTTTTCAAAGAGGTCTATTCACTGAATGGGCCTTACCTCACTTTTTTAAAAGACCAAGGTCTCCCATTGTATCCTGGGCCATCTCTAGTCATTCTGATGAATATCTGGTCACTGGATCCAGATGGCTCAGGAGGACAAAGTGAGGCTGATGACCTTACACAGCCCTCCCTTACTCAAAACAAAGTCAAGTGCAAGTCATTTGTCTGATGTCATGGTCCTCTTAAAAAATGAAGGACGAACACAACAACAAGACAACAATGACTACTACTTTAATTCAACTCAACCAATTAATATCAATTAACTTTTGCAAAGCAATTTTTCCCAAAGATACAGCAATAATAAAGGTACAAAAATTTTCCCCCTAAACGCCTTTGAGACTCTCTCCTCTATATGATCCCAATCTCTGAGAAGAGAGGGTTCACACAAAATCTAAGTTCAAGTCCAAATATGACATTGCTGCAAATGAGTTCTCATCTTGACTACTCCTGCATCCCAAAGGATGGTTGTTGGGATAACGATGCTTGGCTAGCTGTAAAATCTGCAATGTATTCAATTCCTTGACTCCTGGACATCACTGGCTTTTAAAAATGACACTCTGAAGATATCATGGTCTTTCCTTCTACATTAATCTCCTTCACCTAAAGCAAAAACAATGCCAAGACAAAAAACAAATGCCTACATGCATTGGATCACATGTTGACCTCAAATTAGGAGGGACCCAGGACTCTCCTCTTACAACACCGTCCTTTGAATGTTTGCTATATCTTATAGCAAGGTCCCAGTGAAGAATCTTGAGGACAACATGGATATATTGCCTCAGATGAGAAGGCTTGAGTGGATTGTGAAACCCATATTTATGAGGTCATATAATTATGTATTAAATTAAGCAATCATGTAATCTTCAGATCATACATCTATTATCCCTTGTTCTTACTATATGACCTCTATGGTGGGATAGGCAAGGTGAGAGGGAAATTCATAAAAGACTTTGGAAGCCAGATAGAGGAATGTAGGTTTTCTGGTAGAGATAATAGAGAGAGATTATAATTCTTAGAGAGAAAAATGAAATGGCTGTAATGGAGGCAACTATAATGGGTTCAGTCTCTTCATAGAGTAGGCCAGCATGTTTGGTCTATGCAATTCCCAATCTGGAAGAGGCTAGGAGGAGAACTGTGATAACGTATAATGGAAGTGCCATGGAGTGATTTTGGTGACAAATTTGTTGTTGTTGTTGTGTCTGTCGTACCCGAGTCTTCATGACCCCATTTAGTGTTGCCTTGGCAAAAACACTGGAGTGGTTTACCACTCCCTTATCCAGCTCATTTTATAGATGACGAAACTGAGGCAAAGAAGGTTAAGTGACTTGCCCAAGGTCACATACCTGGTAGGTGTCTGAGGCCAGATATGAACTAGGAAGATGAGTCTTCCTGACCCCAGGCCTGGCACTCTATCCATTGTGCCACCTAGAGTCCAAACAGACTTTCATTAACAGCTTCTGGTCTGCCAACCACAGCAACCTCTATGACTGACTGCAGTTACAGAAACACAACTGGGGGTGCCATCAAAAAGCATTTAGTTGGTTCGAGTCTTTTCATCTTCTTTCTATTGGGTGGACATCTGCTTTTAGCTCGACTCCTTCACTGACAGTCTCTAGAGAGAAACAATGTTGTAAAGGAAAAGAACTTGAATCCTTCCTCATTGATGCTAACTAGTTAAGTGACCTGGAGTGGTCATCACTGGTGGCTAATTGTGGGGAGGACCACTTCCAGTGGTGGAATGGATACCTACAACAACATCCTAACTTTTATAGATTACGCCCTAAAAGAAGACAGGAACAAAAGCAGAAGCCCTATCCCTCATCAGGAGAATTTTTGACATGTAACTTTTAGATTGAAATGAGATTTCTCTGCAGTATGTAGAATCAAGAGCAGTTCTGGTATATGTACAATGGAATTTCTGATTCCTTGGTTTCGTCTTCCATTAAAGCACAGCCATTGCTAGCAGCAGGGTAAAGGACAAACATGAGGTCCTTTTTAGCTCAGGCTCAAACACTTTTTCTTCTTTTTAAAAACAGATATTTATGTGTATCTTTTGGTTTGAAATATTTACATTTTCCAGTGTATTTTCTCCTGCCCCCTTATAAAAGCCATATCCTATAACGAAGAATAAAAGGGGTAACAAGCCCAGCAAAGCCAACAAAAACATAAAGCATCTTATTATATGCACTGTTTTACATGTATAGAGCCCCATGAATGGAAAGGAATGGGGGAGGAGTCTTCTCACAGCTCTTCTTTGGGGTCAAGCTTGGTCGTCATAATTTGAAAGATTCAGTTTTAGTTTTGTTTTTTTTCCACTTATATTGTGGAATTTATTACCTATATTATTTCCCTGTTTGTGTTTTCTTCACTTTATATATTCATCATAATCTTCCCAGTCTTGAAATTTTTATTTTTTCTTACAATGAAGTAATTCATGTACAAAAATGTGTTTAGTCACTTCCCGATTTATGAACATCTGCTTTGTTTCCAGTTCTTTGCTACTATCAAGAAAGGTTCTCATATACCTTATGTAAATGGGATCTTTCTTTTCATTTTTTTAGTACCCTGGAACAAAGGAGTGAGGATCTCTGGGTCAAAGAGTATGGACATATTTAATCACTTTCTTAGCATATTTCAAAATTGCTTTTCAGAATGTTTGGACCAATTCAATTTCACCAACTATGCATGTGTGTCCTATCTTTATACAACCACTCCAATACTGACTATTCCCATATTTTGTCAACTTAACTTCAGAATTTTTTTGGTCTATGTTTTTCTTATAATTTGTGATCTGCAGCATTCTTTCATTTTAATAGTTTATAATTTTTAAAGAGCTGTTTGCTCATATTCTTTGACCATTTATCTACTGAGGAACAGCTTTTGATAATACATATTTCTATTATTTGTTTACATATCTTAGATATCAGACATCATAAATACATACAAATATATGAGATAAAGCTTTTTTCTAATTTTTTTTCTTCTAATGCTAATTGCATTTCATAAAAAAACTTCAATTTAACATAAGTGAAATTATCTATTTTATGTTTCTTTCCCGTGTTTAAGAAGAATTCATTTTCTACCTGAAGAAGATACCTGATTTTGTTCTTATCTAATTTTAATATTTTTTATAGGTGGAATACCTGCAAGTGCAAATATTGCTACAGAACGTAAAGTTGTAGGACTTGGGCTTGATCTTTTCTGTTCCCTCCTTACTGATGGATGGGGCTGAGCTAAATCCTTCCCAGGCTTTTCCTTTCTCCAACCAGGCTGGCTGGCTTAGAGCAGAGGTATCAATCATGCTGCCTTTGTGTAGCATGCACCAATAGTACTCCCAACCTAACTCAGTAAAACAACTGGAAATTATTTTGAAAAATAAGTGAAAATACAATAATATACAGATAACTTTAAGTTTTAAAGTTAGGTCTATATGCACTGCAGGGATTCACATTTGATGCCACTGGTTTTGAATGTCTTGTCACCTTCCTCTTCTTCCTAATACTTTTACACTGGAGATTTAGTCAGCTGCACAGTTACAATAATTAGCATTTTTTAGTGTAAGGGAAATATAATGGTCTCTCATGTCCATGTGCTTCCCTCCTCTGCTATTTTATGGAGTTTATAATACATGAAAAATCTGTAGTATAATCACTATAGCTCACAGCCCCCACTTTGATTAATTCATAAGTCAAACAGAGGTTTGGCTCTCTGCCAGAATTTAAAGTTATGTTTACCTCTAACTAATCCATGGACTCTTTATGTTTGAGGCAAAAATGAGGAAGGAAACAGGCATGTAGTAAGTGTCTACTATGGGCCAGACACTTTGCTAAATTCTTTGACATAAAATGAGAATATCTTATGCTATCTTCATAACAAGTCTGGGAGGAAGGTACTATTATCATCCCCATTTTACAGTTGAGAAAACTAAAGCGGATGACTTCCTTGATCACATAACTATTAAGTATCTACAGTTGGATTTAAACTCAGGTCTTCCTGACTCCAAGTCTAGGACTCTATCTAGCTGCCTCCCTCCATAGGTTACTAAGAATTTTTGTTACTAGACAGACATGGGAAGGGAGGCTGGGGAAAGAGTAGGTCTTTATAGAACTTCCCTCTGTCCTTAGAGAGGTGAATATAACAGTTTCAGACTGAGTCTTCTAATTTGAGATCATTCTAGGGGGCTGACAGAACTTCCTGACCTCTCTTTTCTTGCTGTAATTCAGCCTTCTTTCATGTCCTCCTTTCAATTTTTCCTTTTAGTTTTTTTTTCACCTGATGTTATATCACAAATTCTTTCTGGTTCTGCTCTCTAAGTCATGGGGAGGACTGAAGACACTGCCTTCCCATGGATGCTGCTGCTCAGTTCTTCTAAGTCCCTACTATTTGTATAACCCTTTAAGAACTTCTAGGTGTGACTAAATTCCACTTTCAACCTCCAAGTCCCAAATCACTTTCAAGGTTAAGAAGGAATACTTGTCTCCTCTGAACCACAAATCCTAGGATTCTAGTAAATTTTAAAACCTATATTAAAATATTATGATCAATCAATTTAACATTTAATTTAATATTCAATTCATATCCACTTTGTGTTTATTTAGTATATGGTCTATGATATTGTTCGAAATCTAATTTCTATCAGACTGTTTTCCAATTTTCCCATCATTTTTTGTCAAAGAGTTCTTTCTTAGGTAATTTCTTTTGGAATTTATCATAAAATGGATTGCTGAGTTCAATTATTTCTTACTCTTCCTTGAAATTTCCTTTTTTAATGCCACTACTCCTAGGTTCAGCCTGTTCTATTTACTTCACAATCTGGGATCCAGAGCCTGTGGAGACAGGTTCTTAAGTCTTTAGGGTGAGGAAAAAATGTCTGTGATCTCAGGTTTTCCTCAGCCTGCCTACTCATCTTTAGAATTAACAAGTGACTGACTCAGCAACTCATGAAAGCCGGAAATTCCTACTTGTGCAAATGTAAAATCTCAGTAAAGCTTGGCCTTTAAAAAGAAATGTAGTCACTCAACCTAGAAAAGAACATTTACAAATTGCTATGATTGTCAGCTGTTTGCTCTCCTGGTTTTCATGAATTTTAGCACACATATTTCTGCTGTAATATAAAGGGAAGAGTCAGTTGGCTGTTTCCGACAGTGCTCAGGGAATTTCAGGCAGAACCACAAGGATATGGGGATTCTGCAACTTGGGAAGATTCTACGTCTAGTTTTGCTGGATTCAAAACTAAATGTTGTTAGGTCGGCCAGAGGTAAACAAGCAACAAACTCACAAGAGACTGATGCCACTTTATTGATTATACTGAGGAATCTGTCAAACAGATGGGGTTGTTTATGCTGGCTAATCTGCATACACTCTTTCTAACAGGAATCAGGGGGACCCAAAGGTTGTTTGGTGAACATAAAATTCTTAATAAAAGGAGCTGAATGATTTTAGGGCCAGAGTGACTAGGGGGCAAAATAATTCCAATGGTACTGTATTTAAGGTAATAACAATTAATGATCACATAACACAGACATTCTGAGGGCTTAGCACCAGATAAAATCAGGGGGGCAGATTTTAGCTAGCAGATCCCTAGTTAAGCAGTTCCTTTCCCCATCCCCCATTGCAACACCTTAGGTGTCACTCTCAGTAAGACTGTCCTAGAAAAGCTGCCCATCCTCCCTTATTCTCTCCTTTCTCTTCTTGCAAAAAATCTGCTTAGATACTTAGAGCTTGGAGGCATTTGTAGATGATGGATCAGTAACAAAGATTGGGGAAATCTCTAAACATGGGATTAATATAATGAAATAATCTCCTTAAAAATTCTAACTGTGAAATTCTAACAATGAAAAATTATGGGAAGTAGATGATTAATACCTCTTTGTGGATCCCTGGAAACAGCTGATCTCACTGTTAACAAACAATAAATGGCATAGTTCTTCCAGACGAAGTTTATAATCCTCACCTTAATTACCATCAGCTAAAAGCATTGATTAAGACCAGCCTTTTAATAGCGATATTTTCCATTTGGTCCATAGCTGGTGAGAATACAAGGGTGGGCTGTATTCCCATCAGGAGCTAGGTGAAGTTTTTACCATGCACTAGAAGAAATGAAGGCACAAAGGGAAACTTTTTTTTCCCCTGAATTAATTAGATTCAGAGAGAGTATTACTTGGAATCAGGAAGACCTGGCTTTTGGTTCTGCCTCTGACACATACTGGCTGTGTGACTGTACAAGTCACTTTATCTTTTCAATGCCCGAGGCAACTCTCTAAGACTGTAAGTGACAGACAGGTCCCCAGCAGTTGCCTACAGAGTGAGTTTACACTATGGAAATTCTCCACACCAATGAAATCACAGGCCTGTATTTTTTTTTACTGACTATATAACTAGAGCATTACATAAGGCTCCTCATTAATGGAAAGTATGATTACTAGAAGTTGTATGTCTACATGAGGGACAGAGGTGGTAAGGACTTGTATGTCCTCGGTCCAAGCTGGAAGCAAGAAACTCTCTCAAGCTCTTGCCACCTCTGTTCCTCAAGCAAACACCTATGAAGCTTTGAGTAATCATTTTTTTTCCTACCAATGAAGAGAGCATTATGTAAATGTATCAGACTTAAACCCCAGGTTACATTAGGATTTTCAGTGGAAAAGAAGCCTGAAGATCAGCTAGTTCAGTCGCTCATTTTACAGATGTGGAGACCCAGAGTGATTAAGTTATTGACTCAGGACCATACAACCACTGCGGAACAAAGTCCACAAGTGAATCCAGACCTCAACTCCAAATCTATTAGCCTTTTCACTATGCAGACTGAGAGTGGTAAGCTGAGTCATGCCACTGTCACTGCCCTTGCTGGCAGCCTGAACTGGATGATCCTAAAGTGTGTGTGTGTGTGTGTGTGTGTGTGTGTGTGTGTGTGACAGAGAGACAGATAGACAAGACGCAAAGATGCAAATGATTCTCTTAAGATCTTATTCTTGCATTCTTATCTTACTCTCTTTTTATATCCTCTTGCTGTACCCCATTCCTACCCCAACTCCTAACCTTAGCCATAATTCCTTTCCCTTAAAACAGGGCACCATGGATAGATTTCAGGGCATCTATGAAGGTGTATAGGGAAAAATATTTACATCTTTAATTTCCATAACCTCTAACTGAAATGTAACATTTCTTTTAGTTACAAATGTATGCAATAATTCTGAGAAGGGGGTCTGTCTATAGGCTTCAACAGGCTGCCAAAGAAGTCTATGAGACAAAAAAAGTTTTAAAAAAATCAGCTTTAAAAGTATTAAGTGGCAAGGGTTAGTGAAGTAAGCTAAAGGGCACTCCAGTGCTCCTGGGACAGTATTCTTTTGCCATGTTGATGGAGTAAGGCTGTCCCTGAGATCTTGGGCTCTATAGATGAAAAGGTTTGAAAATCGCTATACTGAGAAATCACTTCCACTTTAACAAGACAAATAGGACACTCTGCTATTGAATACACAACTCAAAGCTGAGGGTCCTCAAAGTAAGAATTGTCTGGGTGTAGCTAGAAAGACAAGTTCTGGAAGAACAAGCCTTTCCACGGGGAACATGGAAGAAGATGGATTTGATTTTTCCACTGGAGTGGCTTCTTACAGAGCCAGCTGGTCTTTGCAGACTGACTATTAGACTTGTGGTCTGTTTTACTTATGGAAGGGCAAGGGAAGCAATAGCCTGGAAGGAAAGTAAATGACTTCTCAGGAGCAATCTCTGCTGGGAAGGAAGCTGTTAAATGCTATAGAAAGAGCTCCATCGCAAACTGTGGGGTTTTGTTCATAGCCCAAAAGGCATTCATAGGATATTGTTCCTCTCTCACCCATAGTTTCCCTTTGGCAAACAGGTGTCAAATGAAAAGTAGGTGCAATAGAATAAGAGAAAACTAGATGAGAGGCAGGAAATTTGAGTCTCTAGCAAGGTTTGTCTCAAAGAGTCATCACCTACAGAAAAGTAGCACGTGGCACAGCCAGCCTTCTGACGCAAGCACTTGTACATATTCACTAGCTCTATGACTTAAGCTCTCTCAATCCTAGTTTCCTCATCTATAAAATGAGGAGAATAATGCATTACTTGTCTCACAGGTAACTTACTTACCATGGAAGGTTGTTTCTTGCCCAAGGTCACCAAACTACCTAACTCACATCTGTACAGACTTGTAAGACTTTGAAAGTCCTTTCCTTGTCACAACCTGTGAGGTTAAGCAATGCGTATATTATCCCCATTTTACAGATGAGGAAACTTAGGAATATTTTGAACTAATGATGACTAAATCCTAAAATACAGTAAAAATAACTGCTCAATACACAGTGACCTGAATCAAGTAAAGTATAAAATACATATACAATACACTTAAAGACTCGGCTCTCTATTCTCTCCCCAACAGCCTACTCATTTCTCCTCCCCTAGTTCTTCAAGCTGACTGTACAGGGGCCATTGCAATCAACCAACCAATCAATTTCAATCAATAAGCATTTATTAGGCACCTATTATTGTGCTAGGCACTGTGCTAAGTGCTTGGGAATACAAAAAGAGACAAAAGACGGTCCCTGCCTCAAGGAGTTCACAATCTAACAGGGGGACAACATGCAAACAAATAGTTACAGACAAATTACATACAAGATAACAGGAAATCATTAAGAAGAGAAGACCCTAGAATGAAAAGAGGTGGGAAAAAGCTTCCTGTAAAAGGTAAAATTTAAGTTGGAACTTGATGGAGTTTTGAATGCCAGACATAGCACTCTGTATTTGATTCTAGAGGTGATAGAGAGCCACTGGAGTTTATTTGGGGGTGTGACTTTAACAAAATCTCTTTGGAGGCTGAATGGATGATAGATAGGAGTGGGGACAGGCTTGGAGGCAGGCAGAACTCTCAGCAAGTTATTGCAATAGTCCAGAGATGAAATGATGAGATCCCGTACTAGAGGGATGGTACCATCAGAGGAGATAAGGAGATGTATTTCAGAGATGTTGTAATGGTGAAATTGATAGGCTTTGGTAACAGCTTAGATAGGAGGAGCGAGAGACCCTGAGGAGTTGAGGATGACTCCTAGGTTTTATATCTGAGGAACTGGGAAAATGGTGTTGCCCTCTACTGTCATAGGGGAGGGAGGAAAGATGTAGAGGGAAAGAATGAATTCAGTTTTGGACATGTTGAGTTAAGATGTCTACTGGACATCCAGTTTGAGATTTTGGAAAGGGAGGATGAGGTCAGTAGAGAGTTTGCGGTAGGATTGGCAGATTTGAGAATCATCAGCATAGAGGTGGTAATTAAATCCAAGGAAGCTGATAAGATCAACAAGAGAAAAGCATATCAAGGAGAGATGAGTGATCAACATTGTTACAGGCTGCAGAGAGGTCAAGGAGAGTAAAGGTCATTCATCTAGCAACCTAGAGACCACTGGTATCTTTGGAGAGAGAAGTTTCAGCGGAATGATAAGGCCAGAAGCCAAACTGTAAGGGGTTTAAAAGAGTGAGAAGAGAATAGGTAGAGGTATCTACTGTAGATGGCCTTTCCAAGGACTACAAAGGGCAGAAGATATGTAGGATGACAGTTGCCTGGGACGAAAGAAAGAACAAGTGAGGTTTCCAGGTTTTGTTTTTTTCCTCAGAACAGGGGAGACATGAACGTGTTCACAGTCAGTTGAGAATAAATCAATAGAAAGGAAAAGACCGAAAATAAGTGAAAGAGTAGAGATAACAGAGGAGTAAATCTGTTGGAGGAGAGGACAAAATGAGATTACTTGAATAAGTAGAGGGGTTAGTCTTGGTAAGGAGTAAAGGTAAGGCCACTACATCATGTGAGACAGGGAGAAAAGAGGATAGTGGTAGATGTCATCTGGGTGATAGAATAAAATGACAGAGAATGTTCTCAATTTTTTTTTCTTCTGTAAATCAGGAGGGAAGGATCTCAGATGAGAAGCAGGGTAGTGAAGGAAATCACGGAAGCTTTGAGGAATGACAAAGAGCTATTATGGAGAGTGGGATGGTGAGTTGATAAGGGACGTATGGTAGACTGCCCAGCAGCAATGAGGTCCAGTTTCGAAGCAGGGAAAAATCCTGTGGGGCAGATGAAAGATGCCTGTTTTGGCCCCTTGCCACCTTCCCTCAGGGGACACACTGTTCCCAGTAAGAGATGGAAGACACAAGATAGATGTACCATGATCATCATAGATTTCCTTAAAAACAGAATTTAGTAACTTCTCTCTAAATTCTCTTTATACAGTTGTAATGCTACCTGTCTTATATATCCCCTCTCAAATGGTGAGTCCCTAGAATATGTACCCCCAATTCAATATACTCTTTATATCTACATCAACTCACAAGATGCTAGCCCACAAGTTCCAATCATTGTGTTTACTTTTTCCCTGATCGATCAGATTAATTCAATCAGTTCAAAGAAAAGAAACAACAAAATGTCATAGTAAAAAGATCTTCAATAGAATCTTGCCACACACCTCATAGCCACAAGATATGCATATGACCAGTGGGAGAACGATTGTGTATAGAAATTTTTCTTGATGGGCAAATCACACTTCTGATGCTTCAAAGCCTGTGTGTGAGATCTTCTGGTAAACACTGATTCTTTTCTGGCAATGTCACTGAGCTCCTCTCACCCAGGATATCTTCCGGTAATATCAATTCACTGCTTTCACCAAGAGTGTTCCTTCTGTCAAGGGTCTCTGTGGGGCATGTTGCTCCATTGGGCTTATGGGTGTTCTACCTGTTCTTCATTTGACAAGTTGCTCCGATGGGCTTCTTTTTACTGGCACATTCAACTCTTCAGGATCTTACAATCTAAAACAGACAAATAAAGAATAAACAAGCTACCTAGAAAAGGGACCAGTGCAGGGGATTGATGTTTTAGTCCTGACTCTGGAAAGATCTCACTGCACTGGGGCTATGGATTCCTGGTGCTTCCACTCCCACTTGGGCCACTGCTTCACAGGATCATTCCAAAGCCTCCAGCAAGCTTTCATGACTTATCTCTCAGCAGAGGCTCCTAATTTCTACATGTTGTCTCTTTACCTCCAACAGCTTTTTCTGACATTTTACTGGTTTTTCTTTTGCTTTTTTTCAGCTAGCTTCCTTGCTCTCCAAAGTCAAGCTACCAAAGAACAACTGAATCCCATGGAAGGTTGGGTCAGCTGCCAGCCTGAAGGCAGCTTCCCAGTTGACATTCCATGGTCAAGCCAAAGGTCAATTATATAATAGTCATCTGATAAGATTGCACAAATTATCTGGGAATTTTTCTGATTTTACTGTTTGTCTTTCCTAGGTAATAAAATTAATCTCTATTTACCCAGCACTATTGAAATATCCTAGCACTCAAAGCGCTTGTGCGCGCACACACACACACAAATGTTAATAACTAAGGTAAGCAATTTGGGAAATCTCATTCTAACTAAAGTATTATAATATGGTTTAATGGTCATACTTAAAAGTTCCACCATCTTCTAAATTGGCTGTTTTTGGAGATGAGGCATCTGAAGAAAGTTGCTTGTCTATGTTCTCCAGCCCCTACATGTAAACAAAAAAATCATCAGTGTTTTGTTATTGTTGGCATTTTTATCTTTTACATACAGAAAAATTCAATTTATAGTATGGCTACTTAATCTTTTTCCTTCCCTAGCTAGTCAATATAAACTGAAGGTACTGCCTGTCCTCTTAACCTTGATCTCATTGTATCTTTCATGGTGATCATTTTAATGGCTTCTACTTGTCTGGCCATGGCTCCTGTGACTTCAGGGATAAACTGCAAGCTTAATGCAGGTTTCATTTTTGTTTGCTTTTGTTTTTTACTTCAAATCCCAGTCTGGCATTTTCCTTGATAACAGTGTAAGGAACATTTGTTTTGGGGGCACAACGCAAGCAGGAAGACTACTAACTCCATGGGGCCCACAGAATGTATGATTACCACCCAAAAAGCTTTACTTCCCCCAGGGCTGAAATAGGCTTGATGCATTTCTGCGGACATCCAGTATTTCATAGATATATTCCTTTTGTGTTTCTTGGTTGCTTTTCCATTACCATTTTCAGAAGAAATAATCACTCCCATGTGAATAAGATATCCCTCAAATGGATGATAAAGGCATACTCTCACTTCTTTCTCACTTTCAAAAACAAAGCCAGTGAATATCACTTCAAGGAAATAGAACTAACCATACAAATCTGATTAGTTTTTTTTTTTAAAATAAGTTACCAACTTCCAGGTCAGATGACTAATAAGATGGAGAACCAGTCATTTTTCTCTCATCCTCAAGACCTCTCAGACCTCTAAAAATTGAAATTATGCATAAGAGATAAAACAATTTTAGTAGTACTCAAGATTAGAACACCAAGAATCCAAATGAGGTAACAATCCAATAAACTGACAGCTTGGAAGACTAACTAGCCCGTTAATATTTTAACTCAGCACCCTTTCCCCTACTACCATGCTCCTGTAGCAAGGGTACACAAACTAATCTACAGTCTTGTACAGAATTCAACTCTACACATCTCCCTCCTCCTAATACCACAGAAATCCAAAAGACAGAAGTTTTCTCAAGCTGTGGCAGTATCTTGTGCTACAACAGAGCTTAGCAAGTGAACTGAGATAAAGAAGGAATGGAAGAGGACACAAGTGTGCCTGTCTGGTACCACTAAGCCTAAAGGAGAGTCTAGCATCCATTTGGGGCCAAATCCTTCCCGCTAGAAGTCCTTGGGGACAGAACCTGAGAATGGTGAACTATGAATTGCCCGGCATGGAAATAGGCTGAGATGGTTTTGAGGTCCAGTCCCCAGAGAAACCATATTCAAAGGGCAAGAAGTCATAAAGTAAGTGACAGACTACAGCAAGAAAAAAAAAGACAGAAATTGCCAAAGATCTTAGGAGGAAGAAAACTCAATTAGAGACCTTGAGTTTAAGCAGATAAACCAGCAGTGAAGATATTAATACGATAGAAGTAAATATGACTTGCAGATCAAGTAAAAGAGTCTAGACATTAAAAAAGAGAATGATTGATCGAGAATGCAAATACACAGAAATTAAAGAAAATCACCGAGAAACAAAAAAGCAATAATGATATTAAATTACAGAATGGGAGATACATAAACAGATGGAGCGGAAGAAGAAGATAGAGCAAAATATATGTTGTACTCCAATCTAGCTAAAGGATTACAGGATGGAAAATAACTTCTATATCTCTCAAGAAGAGAGTTCTCAGGAGAATGAGAGAAACTGAAAAATGGAGAAATAAAGGGAGAAATGTCTCACTGGTGGGAGGAAGTACGATTGAGGTACAATTCTATGACAGAAAAGGGATATTCTATAATGTGTACTACTCAGGAATTTGGTGTTTAAGAGATACCATTAATCCTACCCCAACAGAAGGAAAATCAGAGCTCTGTAGGTGACTTAAAAATGGGAAAAAGTAACCATACGAAGACAACAATCAATACCGAATTGTACAATCTGAAACATGGGAAAATTCCCACTACGTGACAATATCCTCTCTATCACCTACAGGAAACGTTATTTCTAAGAATAAGGCACAAAAAAATAAGAAAAAGTTAAGGCTAGGGCACAAGTTCTACAGGACAATAATAGAGAAACTATTTAGAAAAAGGAAGTAACAATAGATACCTTAGATACTTTAATTCCATGAAGAATGCAGAGACTAAGCAAGAACTAAATAAATGAGTAAAAAAGTCTAGAATAGACAGAAAAGGAATATAAATAGTAAAAAGAATAAGAGAGTTAAATCCTTTTTTTAAAGAAAAAGATACAGAAAATGAAGTTTAAAAAAACTAACAAGCAAAACAAGTTGAAGGAGAGGAAATGAATGGGGATTTTTACTTGAGTATTAAACTGAGAAGGAAAGAGAGGAAGAATGAAATAATTAAATGAAAACAAGAAACATGAACTAATACTAATTAAGTAAACCTCCAAAATTAGAGAAAGGACTAATAAATAGGAGAGGTTTGGCTTGAGAGTGAAGAGAAGATGGGTGGTAAGAATAAGGTTGCCCTAAAATAAAGCTAAGATGACTGAAGAGACATAGTACCGTATTATCTTCTTTGTGTTATGGATGGTTCACTGAGAAGGCTAGAAAGAAGGATATTGGGGGAAACTATGGTGATGTACAAAAAGACCCAACATACATTAATTTGAAAGTATTATTTTTTTAAATTAGCTAGTATTTGTTCATTTTAAAATAAGCACATGACTTCTCAGTTCTCCCACTCCCTACCCCCACCTCCCAAATCCAATAAAACTATTTCCTTTTGCTTTCCGGGTTCTTTGGGCATTCTTTCTAATTACCATCTGGTGTGATCTTTATAAGGAACACCGAATGTGAGGAAAGATGTGGGAGGCAGGGAGATGGGAGGGAGTCTAAATACAATGCTAAATCTCTTAGGTTCCTTTCTGAAATTTTACTAATGAAAACTTTTTGTGAATTTTTAAATTATTCACTTAATTTGAGGAATTTATTGTATCTCCACATCAATAAACCTTCAACACATCTACTTTGATCTTTGGAGCTAGATAATTACTGTCCTTTCTCTTTCACCAGCTAGTGATCAGTCAGTCATTTAGCCTTTCTGATTTTTAGTTTCCTCCTCTGATACATATTCTCTGTTAGGTTTATGTATGAGAAAATGAATGGGAAAATGCTTTGAAAAGTATGAAATGCTATGCAAATGGCTTTTATTAGTATTAATCATAGTTATCATTACGAACCACAGTATTAAATCAAAACAACTACAGACTTGCAATTAGAGGAGATCTGCTACTTTCAAAGGGAAGACAAAGGCAAATTATTAGGGTTTTGCCAACACAAACAGTCTAATTTTGAAAAACATTAGTTGAGTATTAGGCAAGATGTCACAGGATCATGAATGAAACTTGAAAAGGATTTCACTCCTATTACCTCTCTCTAATTGAGAGATAAGTGACTTTTCCAAAATCCCACATGGAAGACAGCATCAGAAGCAGGGTTGACAGGTCTTCTGATCTAGACCCAGTGCACTTTCTAATCCATAAAGACCTCTTTCTTTTGAAATGAATTAAAACACAATCTATAACCATTCCAATAGATAAATGGTTAAAGGATGTGAACAAAGAATTCTAAAAATTGCAGTGTTCACGAACACATGAAAATGGGCTTCAAATCACTAATAAAAGTGAAAAGTGCAAATAAAAACAACTGTGAGGTTTCTTGTCACATCCTGCAAATTGGCAAAAGTGACCTTCACAAAATGGCAACACTCAGGATTGAAGGGTTTGAGGGAAGATAGGCACATTAAAACATTGCTGATGGAGGTATGAAATGGTACAACCATTTTCAAAATCAATTTGATATTATGCAAATAAAGTGACTCATACGTCCATAACCTTTGAACTGAAGACTTTATTACTGGGCTTATATGCTAAGGAAGCAACTGATGAGAAAGAGTCTCCATATATTCCAGAATATTTATAGTACCACTTTTTGTGATAGCTAAAAATTGGAAATAAGGTAGAAAAGCCCATTGATTGAGGAATGGCTAAACAAGTTGTAGTATATTAATGTAATGTAATATTACTGCACTGTAAGAAATAATGTGTATGATGAATATAGAGAAGCATGAGAAGATCTATACATACTGATGCAGAAGTAAGCAGGGCCAATAAAACAATATACACAGTAAATAAAATAATGTAAATGGAATGAACAATGATACAGCAAAAAATCAAAAATAACAAAATTAATAAAGATCAAGCAGTACTCAAAAGAAGAGATATGAGTCAACATCCCCAACCTACCCCATGGTGGAGGTAGAGGGGCCATAGGTGCTACACATTACACATTCTCAAAGCATCAATTGATCATGCTGATTTTTTTCCTCTCTAAAAAACAAAATGAAGCAAAAACATTCTTTGTCATAGTGAATAACTCTCAGGTGAGGGAATGGGGGAGATATGTGGGATGCTGTGGTGAGGTAAGAAACAACATCAACAGAAATCTTTTTTAAAATAAGCCATGATTTCATGAAATGGAGGGGTTTCTTTTGTTTGTCTTCCTTAGTTAGACCAAGCAAACTTTCAGACTTATTTTCACTAACTCCCCTTTACTCATTATAAAGCCCTACTCTTATCTTTTGTCTTACAGACAAAGATGTTGTACTAACTATTCCTCAACGTGAGATTACACTTCTATGCCTTCATACAGGCTTATACCCAAGCCTTGAACTTACTCTAACTTCTATTTCTACCACTTAGAATTCCTAGTTTATTTTAATGATCAGTTTGGGTACAACCCTTACATGAAACATTTCTTTATCCTTCCCTCTAGTAATTAATATTTTCATTCTCTTTAAATTATCTTGTGTTTATTTTTCTGTGTAGATATGTTTTATCTCCACAACAGAATGCAAGCTCCTTGAGGGCAGGAGCTGCTTCCTTTTCTGTCTTTGTATCCCTAGTATGTACCACAGTGCCTACATATAATAAGGTCTTAGAAAATGTTTTTTTAATTAACAATAAAAGGTTCCACAAGATGGTGAGTAAGAAGCATATCCCAGACATGGGGATTAGCCTATGCAAAGGCAAGATGGAATGCCACATATGGGGAACAGCAAGTAGGCTAGTTTGACTGTAATGTAGAGTACATGAAGGAGAAGAATGTATAAGAAAACTGGAAAGGAAGGATGGTGTCAGATTCTAGAAGGCTTTCAATGCCAAATACAGAGGAGTTTTTATTTTAATCTACACACCTTGGGCTCCTTAGCCTGGGGAGTAACACAGTCTGACTTGTGCTTTAAGAGTATCACTTTAGCTGCTGTGCAGACGGTGGATTGAAGGAAAGGGAGATTCGATGCAAGGAAACTAATTAGAAAGTTATTGAAATAATACAGGCAAATATTGATGAGGGCCTGAATTAGTGTACCAGCTATGTGAATGCAGAGAAGTGAACTGATGTATTAACAAGATTTGATGACTGTCAACTAGGGGTTGAGGAAGAGGGAAAAGCTAAGGATTGTTTCCTAGGAGCATACCTGTGTGACTAGAAGGATGATGGAGTCAGTAATGGAAACAGAAAAGAGAATAGAAAGCTGGGATAGTTATAGCAGAGGAAAGATAATGAGTTCATTTTTTTTTTTAATTTGAGTTTATGATGCCTATCTTAGTCACGCAGTTTGAATGTCACATAAGTTAGTCACATGAGACTGGACCTTGAGTGAAAGACTAGTATCTCTGTGAGTTCGTCACTATAATTTTGGTTCCTCACATCATTAATATAGAATTTAGGAGGAACGTTGGGAATCATCTTGTACAATTGCTTCATTTTGCAGATGAGGCAACTGAAGCTGAAAGAAGTGAGGTGACTTGCTCAAGGTCACGTAGTTTTTTAATCAAATCAATTATTATAGTAAGTAGCGGAGCTGGGTTTTGAGCTCCAGTCCTGTGACTCTTTCAACAATTCCATGCAACAATGGGACAGAATTTTAAAGGAGACCAAAATATGAAATTAGTCAAAACAAAAGATGAGTGAGCACACTGTGGACTGGAGTAGGTTGAGTTCCAAATATAACAAAAATATGCGTAATTTTAGAGAAGATGACATTGACCCCAGGAGCCAAAATGGTGGAGCACAGACAGAACTCTCCCAACATTCCCCTCCAAACAACTTAAAAATAATGCTATCAATCAAATTTTGGAGTGGCAGAGCCAACAAAAGGTCAGAGTGGAACATTTTTCCAACCTAAGACAACTTCAAAGGTCAATAAAAAAGGTCTGTGACACCAGGAGTGGGGTTCAGCCCAGAGCACTCTGCCGTGGACATTGGGGGTAGCTACAGTGACAGCAGAAGCAGAAGCAGCAGTAGCTTCAGGAGCTTTCAGCCCAGAGACAGTATGGGGGTTGGACAAAAAGTCAGAGATTACAGGAAACCCTTTGCTAGCTGATGCTGACTGGTAATTCTATTGCCCATATGCAGATCTGGGTCACAGTTCCAGGATGGAGAGTAGCGTTTGTGGTCAATCACAAAAGAGCAGAGGCCCTGGTTGCAGTTCCAAGGTAGAGAGGAGCACTAGCATTTGTGGTTGCAAGAGAACAGGGGACATGGGTTCAGATCCTGGATCAAGAGGAACTAGTGCTGTGGCTGCAGGAGACCAGGGGCCCTTTTTGGGTAAAGAACAGAGTCTAGAAAAGGAGAACAGTGACCACACCTCTCCCCACATCATACCACTTTGGAATCATCAAAAACTTGCAGACCTCAAAACTAGCTCTCAAAACAGAAGCACAAAAAAAGTCTAAGCTCAGAATCCCAAAGCGAACTGAGTTCAACTTTAAATATAAAGTTCCAAGCCAAAAAGCAGGCTAGAAAAATGAGCAAATAATAACACAACTTGAACATAAAAAGCCACTATGATGGCAAGGAAGACTAAGACGAAGCTCAGAAGATAATAATGTGAAAAGAGTTACAAGTCAAGCCTCAAAGAAAAAATATTAGAACCAAATCCAACAAAAATTACTGAAAGCATTAAAGAAAGAGATATTAAAGAATGATAAAGGAAAATGAGGGTGATGCAAGAAAATTAAAAAAAGACATGAAATAAAAAGGATTCATATGTACAAAAATATTTATAGCAGCTCTTT
Organism: Bettongia penicillata ogilbyi; assembly: GCA_023548195.1. Taxonomy (NCBI): domain Eukaryota; kingdom Metazoa; phylum Chordata; class Mammalia; order Diprotodontia; family Potoroidae; genus Bettongia; species Bettongia penicillata. Next base: position 1,749,240 of record JAJHZJ010000574.1, on the reverse strand, counting down.
TTGTGGTAGCAAAGAATTGGAAATTGAAGGAAATCAATTGCAGAATGGTTGAAGAAGTTGTGGTGTATGATTGTGATGAAATACTATTATGCTATAAGAAATGATGAAAGGAAAAACCTATGAAGACCTGTATGAACTGATGTGAAGTGAAACAAGTAGAACCAGAAGAATATCATATATAGTAATAGCAAGATTTTAACACTAATCAGCTGTGAGAGACTTAGGTTCTCTGAACAATATAATGATTCAACATAATTCCAAATGCCTCACAATGAAAAATGCTATCCCCAAGTGAGAGGTGTGGATGAACGGATGTACCATGAAGTGAGCAGAACCAGAACACTGTCCACAGTAAAAGAAACATTGTGTGATTATCAATATTGATAGACTTAGTTCCTTTTGGCAGGACAACAGTCTAAGACAATTCCAAAAGATGCATGATGGAAAATGCTATTGACATCCAGAGAAAGAACTACTGAGTCTGAACGCAGATCAAAGTATACTGTTTTCTCTCTTTTTTTTTCTTTCTTGTGGTTTTTCCCTTTTGTTCTGATTCTTCTTTCATAAGATGACTATTGTGGAAATATATTTAATAAGATTGTATATTCATAGACTATACAAGATTGCATGCCATCTGGGGGGGAGAAAAAATTTGGAACTCAAAATCTTATAAAAGTGAATGCTGAAAACTAAAAAGAAAAAAAAACTAAAAAAAACTAAAACTAAAAAAAAAATGAAAAATGCTATCCACCTCTAGAGAGAACCAATGAACTTTGAATGCAAACTGAAGAATACTTTTTTCACTTTACTATTCCTGCCTTTTTGTTGCTATTATAGCATGGCTAATATGAAATATGTTTTGTATGATTTCACATGTGTAATTGATATATTGCTTGTTTACTCAAAGCGGGAAAAACTTGAGGGAAGGAATCTGGAACTCAAAAATAATTTAAATGAATGTTAAAAAATAAGTATTTTTTAAAAAGAAGGCTATTACAATAGTCTGACGAGAAGTAATGAAGACCATACCAAGGGTGGTTATGGTAGAATTAGAAAGAAGGCAGCAGATGCGAAAGATGTTATAGAGATCCAATAAAAAAGCCTTGGTGATTGGTTAGATTTGTGGTACAAATGAGAGGGCAGAAATAAAAATGATCCCAAAGACGGTGATGATTGCAACCAAAACAGAAACATTAGGAAAAAGGGTGGATTTTGGTGGGGGGAAGATAGTTCAGTTAGTGAGGTGTAAGACTAGACATCTCAAGCTCAATACTTCAAAAACAGCACCCACTCACAACTAGGACTAGGTTTTTACATCAGGTCTGGAAGAGTTGACAGTGGTACTCACTGAACTGGTCAGGTCGACCAATCCTAACTATTTCCCTTGCATTTTTCCTTGTTAGTCTCTGATTATTCTCCATCCCAACTCCCTTCAACAATTTTCATGACTGGAGAGAAGCACTGTGATCTTCATTGCTGAATATGCAACAGGCAGACAGGAGGCATCAGCAGTTTTTGGTGGACAAGCCAGAAACCAGACAGACACAGTGCTCAGTGTATAAGGAACACTACCTAACAGCAGAAGCAGTAATGCCAACATCGAATCAGCTGTTTGAACATCTGCCCCATCTCCCTCCAGGAGACTTTGTGTTTTGCTTATTAAATGTTGGCTACTCGCCATGCATTCCACAAAAACAATTCAAAAAACAAAATATAAATTGTATCTAAAAAGGGCAGAAGTAACACTTCTGTAACACTCACTTCCCTAGGAGGACATTTCCAACTTCTTTCTTTAATAATATTTTGTTTGTTAAGTAAGTAAACAAACTGTAGAGGTCTTTGTCATCATTAAAGAATTCCTTTACAGGTATCTGCAACCTAATAATTCAACATTTCTCTTGATTTCAGAAACCAAGGAATAAATATGTAAAGTCCCATACACCTGATGCTAGGCAGTGATTCAGGGAGAAAGGAGACGTAAGTAGTGACTCTACCATCTGGTGTTTTTAAAAAAAAAAAAAAAAAAAAGCTTTGAACATAAATAGATATAGAACACATGGCAGAGACAAAAGACTACACTTCCCAGGATGCCTGGATCCAGAATGTTATTGCTTATTAGAGTGGTTGATTAATAGAGAGAATTCTTGGAAGATGGATGAAAAATTGAGGTCACTGCTGGTTTTATGAACATATGGAAGAGGATAACAGTGGGCAGGTGACTGATAAATACTCCTGAAGAAAACAGATCAGATGCTGCTTGGAAACAGTAGTGATGCAGTGATGTAGAGAGAAGAGCTAGATACTGGCTGGAGCAGTTTCTAGGGATACCGAAGCTATATGAGCTAAATACTAACCTCAGCTCCTACTGCCAAGAGAACCATGATCTCATGTCTTCATTTTCAGAGTTTGGGCGAGCTCTGAACCCAAAGCGAGGGGAAGGGGCACACAGAGAAAAGTAGTAAGACTCCTCATCACTGCAGATGCAGGCTAAAATCTCGTTATTACTGTTGTTTCATTAATCATTTTTGCAGCAAATAAATGTTGTAGTATCTCAGTGCTCTTTCTTGCCAGGATTTGTTAGCATATTAAATGACTTAATACATGAATTAACTTTAGAAGTCCCCAGTATTCTAAAAATATGCCAGAGATGTAAATTACTATTGAACCCAAGTATGTGAGGATCCAGATTCATTTAGACCATGGGCTGAATAATCCATATAAATTGCCACTAATAGAAAAGTAAAGATCATTCTTTTCTCTTCACTTCCACAAAGCATTTCCTCCTACCTACTTCAATGTCGCTGTCATTTTTGTTACTGATCAGTAATTTCAGTCATATCCAAATCTTTGTGTCCCCATCTGGAATTTTCTTCTCAAAGATGCTGGAGTGGTTTGCCATTTCATTCTCCAGTTCATTTCACAGATGAGGAAACTGAGACAAACAGGGTTAAGTGACTTGCCCAGGGTCACACAGCTACTGAGTGTCTAAGACCAGATTTAAACTCAGGAAGATGAATCTTCCTGACTTCTGGCCAAGCACTCTATGCACTATGCCACTTAGCTACCCATTTACTTCAATACATGCCCATCAAATAACCCTGATTTGGAAAAAACAACAATAAAGAACACTGAATTCAAGAGACTAGCTCCACAAATCCTTATAGCTAAAACCTTAAAATATCTCAATACCCAACGGCTATTTTGAAATAACTCCATATTAGAAATGTGTATAGATAGCAAGCATCCCCTTGGTCAAGGAATTGGAGCAGACACTAGAGATGAACGCTTTTGCATCAGCACAGAAATGCCCAGTGTACTCTGATTCAAGGACTAAAGAGATTGTGACTATCTCCACAGCCTCCCTACCCATATGGCACCAGGCATTGTGCTATGAAGATCAAGAAGATATTGACACAGATATTAGGACTATGCGTTCAGAGATGAATTCAAACCAGACAGAGCAATACAGAGTTCTATACCCAAAGTGCTACAGAGAAAGAACCCAATTCTCTATTTCCATCCTTTGCCCCTTCCTCTTATATACTTGTTCTCTTCTAGGGCAAGATGACACGTTATGTTTGCTTTCTGCCTTTCTACTTGCTTTAAAAGAAACATATTTCTAAGACTTTATATTCATTAGTAATGTACTGATTTGTGCCCACCACAGCATGTCTGCATCAAAGAAAGTAATATATTCTAGGAGCAAAGCAGAATCACAGTAGGACAAAGGAAATATGAATTGTGCATATCTAAAGATACCTCCATCCCAGATGTTCAAATGGACTGTTTGTGCCCAATCTGTGGTGGAATCTTCCAAGTTCATACAGGACTGATCTGCCACATGCACATGCACACCTATGCTTGGGGAAAGGAGTGGATAGGGTGGCTATGTATAGGGAAGAGGAAGACGATGATATGATTCAAATATGGCCTCAAACACTAGCTGTGTGATCCTGGAGAATTTACTTAACCTCTGTCTGCTTTCTTACCTGTAAAATGGAGGTAATATTAGCACCTACCTCCAACAGATGCTGTGGTGATAAAATATTTGTCAAGTGTTTTGCAAACCTTAATGTGCCATATTACAAAAAAAAAACTAGCTATGAGAAAAGAGAAAGGAGATAGAGAAAGAGTCATAACTTCTGAGAACAGCATAGGGGTTTGAGGCTAAAAATAATATTTTATTGATTCATATCTTTATAACTGCCAAAAGCAGAAATAGGCTCAAAAGTAACCAAGATGCAACTGTACTTGTCTAGTGCTTTGTGGGGTGGAATATGAAGGGCTGTAAATAGTACAAATGATTACTACCTCTTGGCTGCCCCCCACCTTCATGTGACCAGAAGCTCATTTTCCCAACTCTTTTCTTCAGGAATGACTTTCTCTCTGACCACCACCCTGACCTTTGCTTTTGTAGGGGGATGGGTTTCCTTAAACATGTCATAAAGAACAATGATTAAAAATGAAGCAACTGGCCTCAGAAGAGCTAACTCCAATCTTTCTTCCACAGAGACAGCTAGCTATAGGCTCAGTTATGCCTAGTTTTCTAGCACTCTTTTATTTTGATTTTTGTGCATTCACTATCCTGGTGCTTCAAAGGGTATCCATGATAGTCTCCTCAGTTTCTGACCTCAAGAAAATAATATCCTGTGCTTTTTCTGGCAGGAGAGAAGAGTAATTAATGCTTTTCTCAAAGTCGAAATGGCTCACTTTGCTTACCATGCATGAATGGGAACTTGAATGAATGTTTCTTTCTATGGATTGTGACAGAATCCCTTTTCCTAAAGTAAATTTTGTAAATATTTCTAAGATTTGGTTCATTAATCATCACTTTAGCTCTAAAGCCATTCATTTAGTGACTACAGATCAACTTTTCTTATGAGATATTTGCTTACACTCTCATATTGTTTTCCTGTACAATTGTGATTGATTTTTACAGGTGAAACTTATAGGGCAAAACAGTGATTTTTAATGTAACAGGGAAATAACTGCTAGTCTCTAAGGTCACTCTGAGCTCTTGAATCCTTCCTTTCTAGTTTTATTTCCAATATCTGGCATGTGCTCGGTCAGCTCTGTGGCACAGTGGATAAAGTGCTGGACCTGAAGTCAGGAAGACCCATCTTCAAGGGTTCAAATCTGATCTTGGATACTTACTAGCCGTGTGACTCTAGGCAAGTCACTTAACCCTGTTTGTCCCAGTTTCTCATTTGTAAAAATGAGCTGGAGAAGGAAATGGCAAACCACTCCAGCATCTTTGCCAAGAAAAAATGGAGTTAGGAAAGGTCAGACATGTAAAACAATTGAAGAACAATAAAGGGTACTCAGTGAGGGCAGCTAGGTGGCACAGCAGATAGTGCTGGGCTTGGATTTAGGAAGATGAGTTCATCTCCAGCCTCAGACACTTACTTGCTGTGTGACTCTGGGCAAGTCACTTAACACTGCTCGCCTCAGTTTCCTCATCCACAAAAATGAGCTGGAGTAGGAAACCATGCCAGTATCTTTGCCATGAAAACCCCAAAAGGGGTTATAAAGAGCTGGAAATTACTGAAACGACTAAAAAAAGAGTACTCAGTATTTTCAAAGCAATCATTTCATCAGTCTACCTGAAAAGTTAAGACTAATCAATACAAAATCAAAAAGCATTTATTGAACACTATGTCCCAGACACTGTTAAATGCTGTAAATACAATGAAAAAGTAAAAACAGTCCTTCAAGAAGCTTACATGGGGAAGTCCTGGACACTAATTTATTCTGTGTCACTTACTTTTTAAATATATATGCACATATTGGTGTGTGTATATGTATATAATATACATATATATATATACACACATATACATATATACAATGTGTGACATTTTACCTACACACACGCAAGAACACACATAAATCAGTAATACAAGGTAAACACAAAACAGGTAACCCTTGAGAATAAGGCGCTAGGAACTAACAGGGCAGAAGTGGAAAGGCTTCTTGCAGAAGCTACAATAGTAATAGCTAGCACTCGTATGGTGCTTTAAGATTTGTTAAGAGCTTTACAAATATTGTCTCATTTATTCAGAACAGCAAGGTGGCACTGGGTCTGAAGTCACAAAGCCCTGAATCCAAACCCACACTCAGAGACACTTGTTGTGTGACCCTAGGAAAGTCACTTAACCTCTCTTTACCTTATTTTCTGCATCTCTAATATAAGCTGGGCAAGGAAATGGCAAACCACTCCAGTATCTTTGCCAAGAAATATTTTATACATACATACATACATAAATGCACCTACTCCCAAGGTTGTTGTGTGTATCAAATGGGATATTTGTAAAGCATTTGGCACAATGTTTGGCACATAGTAGGTGCTGTGTAAATGTTAGCTATTGTTGTTGCTGGTTTTTTGTGGGGTTTTTTGCCTAATAACAACTCTGAGAGGTAGTTGCTATTATTATCCACATTTCACTGATGAAGAAATCGAAGCAGAATGTAATTGTGCCTGAGGCTGGAATGGAACTTGGGTCCTCCAGACTTCAAATCCAACATTATCCACCTACCTCCCAGAGTTATTGTGAGTACAAAATGAGATCACACATGTAAGACATTTTGCAAATCTTAAACAAAATGTCATACAAGTCAACTCAACACTTATTAAACTTCTACTATGAGTCAGGCATTGTGCAAAATGATGGTGATGAAAGGTTTTTAAAAACAAAAATAAAGTCTTTACTCCCCAGCTCAGTCTAATGAGGAACATAACATGAAAACAACCATACATAAACAAGATACATTAAGAATAAATTGGAGATAAACAGAGAAAATAAAGTTGCATTAAAGAAGATTGGGAAATGCTTCTTAAAGAAAGTGGGAATTTAGCTGAAACTTGAAGAAAGTCAAGAAACCAGGAGGGAGAGAATTCTAGGTAAGGGAAAAAGCAGTGAAAATACATGGTTCAAAGTTAAAGCAGCTTGTTTGAGGAATAAGGAGGCTGGTCTTATTGGACTAAAGACTGCATGAAGGTAAGTATAAGAAGACTTGAAAGGCAAAGGGGGATTGGTTATAAAGGGCTCTGAATTCCAAACAGAGAGTTTTATGTATTTGATGACAGAGAGCTATTGGAATTTATTAAGTGGGAAGGACAAGTGATATGGTCAGACCTGAACTTTGGGAAGGTCAGTTTGATAGCTGACTGGAGGATGGACTGGAATGGAGGGAGACCTGAGAGCAACCTCAATCATGAGGTGATAAGAACATGAACCATAAGAGGGGAGAAGGGGGCATACACAATTAAGAAGGTAAAATCAAGAGAATTTGGTAACTGATGGATATGGAAGGGGTGAGAAAGAGTGAGTACAGGATAACACATAGGTTGTGAACTTGGGGACTGGGAGGATGGTAGTGACCTCAAGAGAAAAACTATGAGTTTCGTTTTGGATATGTTGAATTAAGTATGAATTAAATAAATATGAGACATCTTGTTCAAAATGTCCAATAAGTAGGAGATGAAAGTCTGGAGGTTATGACATAAGCTAGGGCTGGATAAGCAGATCTGAGAATCATCAGCACAGAGATGATAATTTAATCCATGGGAGTTTATGAGGTCACGAGAAAAATGGGCTAGGAGGAAGCCCTGTAAGATACTGTTACTGGACATGATCTAGAAGACGAACTAATAGGAAGGCAGAGCAGCAGTCAGATTGTGAAAATCTCAAGAGAAAAGAGTATCCAAAAAGAGCAGCTGTTAAAGGCTGCAGGTAGATCAAGAAGGATAAGGGGTAAGAAAAAGACCATTGCAGATGGAAATTCAGAGATCACTGGTAACTTTGGAAAGAGAATTATTGTGATATATGATTGTAATGAAATACTATGGCCATAAAAGAAATGATGAAGGGGATGGTTTCTGAAAAAAACCTGGGACGATTAATATGAGCTGATGCAAAGTAAAGTGAACAGAACTAGAAGAATATAGTAAACAGTAACAGCAATACTGTAATAATCATCTATGAAACTTTGCTATTGTAAGTGATGCAACAATTTTTTTAACATTTTCCAAAAGACTCATGATGAAAAATGCTGCCTACCTCCAGAGAGAGAAGTGAGGGATTCTGAGTGCAGACTGAAATATGTTATTTTCTTTATTTTTTGGAAATGTTTTGCATGACTTCATATGTATAATGGGTATTGTATTTCTTGCATTCTCAGTGGGTGGGGAAGGGGTGGAGGAAGTTAAGAATTTGGAGCTGGAAATAAAAATATTTCTTAAATAAAAGAAAATAGATGTTTGGAATACTGATGTTAAAAAGTGCATTACTTGTTGAATGCTGAGCTCCAAAGAGAGATTGCAGAGAGGTTTAAAAAAAATTGAGAAAAAAGTTATGGAGGCACATATGGTACCTTCACAAGTTTAGCCACAGAAAGGAAGAAAAATATGTTAGAGGGTCTTTTGAAGATGGGAGAGACATGAGTGTGTTAGTAGGTCACAGGGAAGCAAACAATAGATAGGAGAGACTGAAGATTATTAGTAAGACAACAGGGATGATACAGGGCATAGTTTTCTGAAGAAAATGGGATAGAATATGTTCCCTTGTGTAAAAATGTGTCCTGTCACATAAGACATGGATGAAGGAGATAGTGGCCATACTGAATGATGTAAGATGTAGAGTTGGGAAGAAGAGATTGGCAAATGGCCTCAATTTTTTTCAGGGAAATTTAATGCAAAGTTCTCAGATGATAAGGTGAAAAAAGGATGCTACTGGAAATTGGAGGATGGATGAAAAGGTTTGGAAAAACCTCTATAGTGAGGTGAATAGTGAGTCAATTAGGGAGGTTAAAAGGATGGCTTTGCCACAATGAGGATATATTTGAGATTACATAACATAAATTTATAATGGAGCTAATTAGTGTGGTTTAATGATTTTCTCCAGGTTTGTTCAACATGAGAGTGAGAGGAAAGGCAATAGAAAGCAGGAGTAACCCAAGGCTGAAATTTGGCAAGAATTAAGGGCACAGGACTCTAAAGGACAATGCAGAGTCGAATGGTTTCAACAAGAGGTCAAGATGGACAAGAGAGGGAAGTATAGCCACTGCACAGGGTGGTGACCTAGGAAAGAACTGAGGGGGTGAGTGACTGAGGCATGAGACAAGAACATTTGGGGCTGCAAGGCAGAGAAAGAAGCGTAACAACAACAGATTGTGATCCGATTAGAGTGTCACCACAAAATGGGTCTCTTACCTCATCTCGGGGCAAGAGTTTTGCCCTCGCTAATCAACAGCTGAAACATCACGTACCTCACTGCCCAAACGGTATTCATCCTCCAAGAAGTCATGTCTGTAGGAAATCATCTCTACTCTAGGAAGGCAATAAGCAGTTATTAAAATGTCTACCATATCCAAGCACTGTGCAAAGCACTGGAAATACAAAAAAATCAAAAACAGTCCTGCCCTCCATAAGCTCATAATAGGGCAACAATATGCAAACTACTATGTATACGTAAGATATACTACTATACTGAAGGAAAAATTGGAGATAAGCAAAGGGAACTAGGAAGGGGAAGGACTCTCCTCCAGTCCAGTAGCTTTTTATTCAGATTCTTAAGAACAGACTGCTTTTGGACAGAACCCTCAACTGACCCTCTGCCCTTTCTTTATAACTTCCCAGGGAAATAGCTCCAAATGCCAAGGTCTTTGCCACCTTTGAGGGCTTCACATGCCTGGAGAAATGCTCAGATGTTCAATTGGCAAGTTTTCATTCTTCTGAGATGGTCTTGGAAGTAATATAGTTAGGAGGTCTCTTGCTTTCTAACAGCATGGGGAAGGTGAAACTGACACTGACATATAATTATGGTGACTGTATTTCCCTAGAAGAGAGGGGATAACCCAGCTGACTTCATGGCCAATTATGAGTTCCTTGACTAAGGTGAGGGAGAGTCCTTCTTTAAGAAGGCACCAGCCTTTCTGCCAAAGGCTCTAAGGGAACAAATATTCAGTATCATTCCCCCTGTGATGTTTTGCAGGGAGGGGTAAGTTTAGGTGTGTGAGCCAAGGAGCACTGGATGGTTTGCAACATTAGAAGTGTCTCTATCATCTTAGCTCTTGGAAAACGTTGTATGACCTCTTAGTCATTTTACTATAGATACCCTGTATTTATTCCCAGTCAAGATTCTGGTAACAATTGGTTACCCATCTCCAGGACTGTGCCTATCTCACAATTTGTTCTCTCCTCTCCAACTCCAGCCTCATACTAGGGGACTTCAACATAAATTTTGATATTCCTTTGAAATTCTAACTTCTCAGTTCCTAAATTTACTCATTTCCCATAACCAAGTCTAAGGAACTCCATTCTCCCACCCTCTCAACTAGGTGTTACCTCACATTTCACTGATAAAAAAAAAATTAGGCTATTCATTTAGAGCTCCCTTTTTTTCCCCATCCTTACCTCACATTACTCAGATATCTTCCCCTACTATATCCTTCACCCCTATATCACATGAGGTGGCCCTTCTTGCCAGGATAAACCCTGTCCTTTCCCTTTCATAGCTAAGCTTGAGGCCTATTAGTCAGTACTCCCACTTTCATTCTTCTCTGCAATCTGACTTTTAACTTCATTATTCAGCTGAAACAGCTCTTCAAAGTTAACAATGATCTCTTGTCAAATCTAATTATCTTTTCCTAATCTTCATCCTTTGTTGACCTCTCTGCAATTTTTTTTTACACTGTCAATCTCTCACTTCTCCTTATAATCTCTCTCTAGAAAAATTTTAGTGACACTTTTCTCCTGGCCCTCCTCCTACCTATTGGACTATTAATTTTCCTTTCCTGCACTTTCAGGCCACAATTATTATCTATGGGCATCCCCCAAGGCTCTGTCCTGTGTCCTCTATTTTACTTGATCTCTTCAGTTCTGGAATAAATTACATCTCAGTGCTGATGAGTCTGATATATTTATCCAGTGCCAAACTCTCCTAACATTCAGTATCACATCTTTACTGCCAGCTGGATTTCTCAAACTGGATGCCTCATAGACATCATGATCTTTCTCTTTCCCCCAAAACCTTCCTTTCATTATAACTTTGTAAGTACTGAAAGCATCACCATCTTCCCAGTCACCCAAGTTCAGAAACTTAGGTGTTATCCTTGACTCCACTTTCACTCCCTCATATCTATCAGCTGCTAAATCCTATCATTTCTATTTTCATAACATCTTTCATGTATGTCCTACTCCTTCCTCTGATGCTACCCTGGAGTAAGCTCTTAAAACTTTAATATTGAGATTATTCCAAGTCTTCTAGCTGGTCTTTTTGCCTCAAGTCTTCCCACTCCAGTCCATCCTCCACTTAGTTATAAAAGGCTCTGGTCTAATCAAGTTACCTCAACATGTTCCACTGTCCCCATTCATAAATGCCAGTGGCTCCCTATTTCATCCAGGATAAAAAATAAAATTCCCTATTTGGCTTTTAAAACCCATTACCTGGTTTCTTCCTTTCTTTTCACACCTTACTTCTCCACATGTATGTATTCTGTGATCCAGTGACACTGGCCTCCATCTCCTTGACATTTTCACTGGCTGTCCTCCATACCTGGAATGCTTTTCCTCTTTATCTCTGCCTCTTGGCTTCCTACAATTTTCAACTAAAATCCTACCTTCTGCAAGTTGTTTTTTCTTATTTCCCTTAATGCTAGTGGCTTTCCTCTTTCCAATGTATTGGTACCTAGGTTACATGTTGTCACTCTTTATTAGATTATAAGGTTCTTGGGAGAAAGGACTATTTTTGCAGCACAGTGCATAGCACACAGAAACCTGCTTGTTGGCCTGACCCACTGAATTGTTGACCATAAGGTGTCTTCTGTGGTATACTTGATGTTCCTTGTACTGTTCCTGCTCACATCACTGCCTTTTGTCTGGAGACACAATTTGAACTGCAAAGACCAGGCATCCTCCACCATGTTTCTGAGACTGCATCCTCTGCAGATAGGAAGAACAGCCTAGCATTTCTGGATTTTGTTCTCTCCTACATATTTTTCTTTTTTTTTTTTTTCATAGTGGCTCCTTCAAGGAAGCTTATATAATTTATTATCTTTGTTCTACTATGTATTGTTTTTGCCTTAAATGTTTTTATTGTTTTATTTTAGTATTGTTCAGCAAAAGCCCTAAAAGCATATAAACAGAAATTCCTCTGGAAAAACCTTAAGACCCTGCCGACATGGAGTTGATATGTGATGGGGATCATACTCTCAAAAGACAGCTCCCCCTCCCTCTAGTCCCTCCACAACATGTTATTCAAAGTTTTATTGACAAGTTGAAAAATTCTCCCTGAAACTTAGCTGACACCGGGCAAAGGATTAAGCTAGGCCTAATAGAGCTTTCCTGTAGCATCTGGTCACATTGATATGAATTTTTGCTTCTCTAAGGGTATAAAAGACCTGTTTTGTATTTAGACCCCTTAAGGATTGTTGGATGTCTCAAGACATGTTAGTCACCACACTTGATTCTGCTGAACAGATATATTTCCATATGGGGAGAGAAGGGCATGTGCTATTCAAGTGCTGAAATACCCTTGATGAATATGCTTTCTATGCTATGGTTAAGTAAATCTCTTTTTATTAACTGCAGAATGACCCAGGAGTGCCTCTTTTTATTTGAACATCAAACTTGACCTATTGAAGTACCAGCCTGAATCAGCAAACCCCTGTCAACTCTCATCATCATTTTCCTGCTCTGATGTACCTACAACATGGCAGACTATTAAAAACAGGGGCAACAAGGTAAGAAGGCACTTGGGAATTTTTTGAAGAAGTAGAATGTAGCAGAGCATTAGAAAACCAGGTTAGAAAGGTAGGTCGGGCTTTGATTGTGGAAGGAGATGTGGAGAAAAGGTGGTGAGGAAATATGGAAAAGACAGTGGTAACAAGACAAAATCTCAAATAGGTGAAGCAAAATCTTTATATTGTTTTTAAGCAATTCAAAATAAAGAAATCAATGTATTAAATCTATTTTCAAAGTTCCAGAACTGGAGAGCCTTGTCATTCCAAATTTCTATCTTCTCATTCCAATAAGAAAAATTCCAGTATTTAACTGAAATCTTACCATATCAAGGTTTAAGGAAATAGAAAAATCTTCAAAAAGCAAACTAATTCAAAAGTTAACTTTCTAGGCCAAAAAGTTAAATTTCGGTATTTAAGAGGGTACTTGGTATGGATTTCACCCCTAAAGCCTCATTTTAATACTTCTTTGTGATATTGCTCTCCTGCCATTCTCAATGCCTATGCCACTGGAAAACAAGCTCCAGCAAGCCCTACAAAGTGAAAAGGTTCCTGTATGAACTTGGCAATGACCTCCTCATCTGAGAACCAACCTGAGGGTTTACCACTAAAAAGTTGGTTCACAAAAAATGATGAAATTGTTCAATCACAGCAATCGCGAAGGTAGGAAAGGGTTATCGTCTGCATCTACACGAAATCACAGAATTTATCTTCTACCCCCCCCCAACCTTAATCAATTTCCAAAATTCCCTATTACTATCAAGGAAATCACTATGCTTCTAGTAACTTAGGGTCACAGACTTGGTGGCATCAAGTCCTTACTATCATTCCACATAACCATTCAATAAACCTTACTATTTCCACCTCTACAGTATCTCTCATATACTTCTTTCCATGCATACAGTCATCTGAGCCCCCTCTCACCTCTGGTTTCCCAAGAGACTTTATCAAGTCTTCCTTCCTGGTCCCCCAGGATTCCAAGCAAGGAGTCATCCTGGATTTCTCACTATTTCCCACTCTGATATTCAATCTGATGTCAAAGCCGGTCAATTTCACCTTTGCAACACTTCTCCAATATGCCCCTTTCTCTCCTGACAGTGTCACCATTCTAAGACAGGTCCCTCATCACCTCATGTCTGGCCTACTACAGTGGCCTGCTGGTGGGTTTGCCTGCTTCAAGTCTCTCCTTATTCTAATCCACTCTCCATTCAGCCACTAATGATTTTCCTAAAATGCAGGTACAACCATGTAACCCTCCTACTCAATAAACTCCAGTGACTCTCTATTGCCTCTAAAAATCTAGCCCCCTTTAAATCTGACATACTCTTTGATCCAGTGAAACTGGCCTCCCAGCTATTTCACAGGCATTCCATCTCTTTCAGCTTCAGGTATTTTCTCTGGCTGTCTCCCATGCCTGGAAATGTTCTCCCTCCTCTGCTCCAAATACTGACCTCTGGGTTCCCTTACCTTATTTCACCTTCTATATGAAGCCTACCCTAATCCCTCAATTCCAGTACTTTCCTCTTTTAATATTTCCTATTTATCTTATATATAGCTTACTTTGTACATATTTGCTTGCCTGTTGTCTCCCTTGTTAGACTACAAGTTTCTTGAGGGCAGAGACTGTCTTTTGCTTCTTTTGATACCCCCAACACTCAGTACAATGCCTGGCACATCATAGGCACTTAATAAATTACGAGAATCAAATATAAACCCCTGCTTGGCATCCAGAGCCCTTCACAACCTTCTCCCAACTTATCCCACTACTCTAATTCAAGTTAGTCCCCCTTATGAACTCTACAATTAAGGCAGAAAGGTCTTCTTATTGTTCCTCATACGGGGTACTTACTTACCTCTAGTATCTGTGCCTATCCAATTCTGTCTTCATACCTGAAATATTTCATTTCTCCTACTGATTTCCAGCTTCCTTCTAAAGTGAGCTCAAACACTCCCTCAAAAGGAGGCTACTCACAACTGCTAGTGCCTTCCTCCTAATAACTTAAAACTTGTATTATTTCATGTATTCTGTTATCTATGTGTGTGTATACATACTGTATGTGTATGTATATACATACACATATATATGTATGTATATATGTATGTATGTATGTCCCTCATTTTATAGATAAGGGAACTGATAGGACAAATTTGCCCAGGGTGACACAGCTAGTAAGTGTGAGTTAGGATTTAATGATGTTGTCTCCCCACATAGAATATTAGCTCATTGGAGGCCAAGACCATTTTCATTTTTGGTTTTGTTACCTTAAGCCCCTGGCACAGTACCTGGCACATAGGGGATAATTAAGAAATGCTTGTTGATAGATTAAGAAATGAAAGGTACAAATGAATATACCCCATAGGACATCCTGGATTTGTTGTTAGAAAGGGGTGTGCCTATCATTTAAAAAAACTCTGGCAGCAATGATTTTAATTCTACTTACCCACCTCTGAAAAAATGCAAAATTATTCTTGGCATCCTTCCAAACTTCTTTCTTTCCCTAATTTCCTTTCAATTTAAATTTCTTTCCTTTCCACCTAGAGTTTCTCATAGCAACTTAATATTCATGGTGGAATCAGAAGATCACACAAGATATAAACAACATAATCAAAACAGAACTCATATTTCCACTCAAATTCTCCTCTTTTTCTAACTTTATTACTGCCCCCCACCATTCTCTCAGGTTTGAAATGTATCATCCTCAATTATGCATTCCCATAATACATAACGAATGTATTGTCAGGTCTTATTTCTATTGCCACATCTCTTGTATATATCTCACTACTCACACAATTCCAAGCTTGCTCTAAATCTTTACTATCTCATGTCTGGACCATGAATAGCTTTCTGCTTAGACTCTCTGCCTTGAGTGTCCTCCCATTACAATACAACTCTGCCAGAGTGATTTTCCTAAAGTACTGGTCCAACTACATCATTCCCTTATTCAAATTCCAGTAGATCCCCATTACTTCCAAAATGAAGTATTAAAATCCTACATTTAGCATTCAAACATTTCACAACATGGCTTCTTCCTATCTCTCCATTCTTTTCAAACTTTACTCTTCTGAGAAGCAGTTGGTAAGTGGATGAAGCTCTGGGCCTGAATGTAGTTAGATCTGGGTTCAAATCTGGACTCAAGATACTTTATTTACTAGCTCTGTGACACTTGGCAAATCATCTAACTTGTCTGCCTCAGTTTTCTCAACTGCAAAATGTCTCAGGATTATAACAGTACTTACTTCATAGGGTTGTTATAAGTAATGAGATAAATTTGTGCTATATAAATGCTTATTCTCTTCTTCCACATCCTCTTATGAGTCAACTACCCTGGCTTTCTTGCTGTTCCTACCAAACACCATTTCATGTCTCCTCAAGGCATTTTCTCCTTCCTCACATCTGCCTCCTACATTCCTTCAGGATGCTACTCAAATTTCACCTTTTTAAGGAAGGCTTTGAAACTGGTCTCCACAGCTGCAAGTGTCTTATCTCTGAGATTACCTTTCACTGACACTGAAAATGTTTTATATTTATTTGTATATTACCTTCCCTCATCAGAATGTGAGCTTCATGAGGACAAAGACCATGTTTTGGAATTTCTTTGCATGCCTGGCAGATAGTAAAAGCATCAATCCACCCACAAACCTGAGCTAAATTTTGTTATGGTAATTTTATATTACATTTTTAAAAAAACATAATTTTTCCGGACTAAAATTTTCCCTAATTTTAAAATGCTATCTAGTACTATCCCTTTACTGAAACTGAATTGTCTAGTACTTCCAATCATAAAATGTTAACAAATGAAAATAATAATATGTTTAGATTTTATAATGAAAACAAGTTGTTCTTTTATGATTTAGTTTTAGTTTTTTTTTTTTCTGAATTTTAACTGAATCTTAATTGCAGTCAATATTTGCTGATAAACAAATAAACCCTGGACATCACATAATACAGAGAAAGTAACTGGGTACAAGGTAAGTCATGTCTTTCAGAGATAGACACTCGGATTTTCAACTTGCTTTCATAGAAGTTCCATGAAACAGAATCTATGAAAACAATATCTTCTTGAAATATTTTATAATGAAATAAAATAAATGTCATTTATCATATAGTAACACTTGATTCATAAGTTACAGTTGTATCTTAACAATCTCCTACCAATGAAAAAATCTTAGAAGTATCACTCTAAGAACATGCATACATATTTAGCAAGAGTTTATACATGACATTTGTGAATAAATTATACACAAGATTTATCTTAACCAATTAATACAGAGCTGAGATTTCAGGACATTTATTATTTCATTTGGAAACAACTTCTCATACACACATACACATACACACACACACAAACGCACACGCACGCACACATACACACACACACGTAGCTGATGGCATGTAATAAATACAGCTAGTTCTCGACTGACATAAGTGGACCATTCCGCATACTTCCCTCTCCCCTTGGAGGGGGGCTCTACATGACCCAGTGCCTGGGGCCCTGCAGCCTAATAGGCTTCAGTGCCTGAAACAGAAGATCCCTGGCCAGGCAGCTACTGCTACACCCCATCCACTGTCCCTGCTGCTGTCAGAGGCTCCCGAGCCCTACTGACTGGCAGCTGAATTTGAGTAATGCAAATTCACATAAAGCAAGAACTGTTTGTAGTAGTAAGACACACTTTAAATGGGAAGCAAAATTTAAATTGCCTACAAATAGGCTTATTTTTCAGCAACAAAAAATTTTTATTTTAGTCCTTATCACCTTCTCACACTTACCTAGCACCACAGGATACAAGGACTTATGGTAAACATGTATAATTTCATGCTTAAAACATGAAGCATGCATTTGGTAGAATTTATACATCATATAATCTGTTTCACTTAAGATATGTGCAATATTTTTTTAAGCTGCAGAAATGTCTTCAATGACATTCATATTTTAGATATTAAATTATCTGCTGCATTTAAAATTTGACAAGTTGATGAAAACACCTTTTGGAGGTATTATACAAATTCACTTTTTTACCCCAAGTCTTTTTACACAGGCATTTATCTGGCAGAAGGGGAAAATGGCAGCAGCCTCAGGACCATACTGAACAAAAAAGGGTTTATGTGCATGACAGTCCACATAAGAAACATACACAGATGGCACAAATAGTTGTACAGTTGGAACCACCAGTGCAAATGCATGCATTTGAGGTACTTATTTTTAACATGGTCAGGTATAATTATGCATAGTCATTTTCTTCCAGTGCTAATGATTTTAGATCTCATCAAACAAAGAGGTGTAACAAATGTCAATACCATATGTTGTTTTTACAGATTCCAAAATGCTACTCTCTTAATTTAGAAATGCTTAAAATTTGAATGTTGTTTTCTGAGGTTTACCAAAGTCACTCAATTTATTTTTTCTTATAGGTGGAGACTCTTTAGTAATTATACCTGGCCAAGAGTATTTGAAATTCTAGCAAGAACTGTAGTGGAATAGTAAAATACTTAGTTATTGCTTCATTTGGACTGAGAAAACCAAAAGGCATAAGCAGTGCTGAATGATGAAAACTACATATCCCAAGTAGCAGTATATGACCCTAAAAGGCCTCTGGCGCAATAAATGATTAAGTATTCTTTAAGTGAGCTTAAAGAGAACTGGCAGGCTTGTGTGACCTACATACACACGTATTTGGTGTATGGGCAAAATGGCTAACGGTGGGACATGTGCAACTCTTGAGCTCTGGTAATTCTCTCTTTAGACGCTCCAGCTGCTCTACCTGGAATATATTTGGCTGTTCA
Source organism: Bettongia penicillata ogilbyi (assembly GCA_023548195.1). NCBI lineage: Eukaryota > Metazoa > Chordata > Mammalia > Diprotodontia > Potoroidae > Bettongia > Bettongia penicillata. The sequence goes on along the minus strand of JAJHZJ010000574.1, from coordinate 1,730,720 downwards.
GGCATCGAATCATATATCCTGTGCAGGTAAAAACAAACATAAGCAAAACCATTATGATTTCATGATTTGCATAGAATTTGCAAGAATAAACAACTTTCAGTAAACTCAATTATAGATAAAATATTTCCAAAAACTTAAAAAATCATTTTCTTGAAGGAAAAGTATGTCTATATTTCTAAAAATTTAGGACACTTATGGTCCCTTTAATAAATTACAATTAAAATATACTCAGAAGCAACTAGTCAACAACAGAAATTCTAAACTTTACCAATATTTATAATTTCTTATAAACTTCATAATAGTTATGCTAACAAACTTGAAAGTTACATGACCTAAGGGGAGAAGTAGTTTCTAAAAATGATAAGCATACTCTGCACACGTTTTTTTGCAGTTACCAATAACCTTTTTTTTCTCAAGTAGTCTTCTTAGAGGCATCACATATATGACACTGCTGACTTTCAACTAGCTTATACTACACTTTTCCTCTCTTAATTTCCATTATCCTGCATTGATTTAAGTAGTGGAAACAGTTCTGGATGTTTAAATCAGTAGACACACACATATGTATGTCTATATATGTGCATATGATATATACATGAATGTGTATTTATGTACATATATGTATATATTAAATATAAAAAGCAAGTCAAGTCAAATAATATCCTCTCCAATTCATATTTAAACTTCATTATATTAGATAACTCTCCTCATAGGTAGAATATTTTATTCTGGCTATGATAGAATGACCACAAAAGATATTTAATGCACCACAGAATAAAATATATTTAACTGTACTTTTTAACACACTTTTTAATATATAAAACTATTACTAAGTTACAGGGAAATTTTCACAAAATATAATACCTGTCATAGATTAGGCCATGAACACCTAATTCTCTCAGCTTCCTTCTGTTTTCAGGATCATTAGTATCTTCACCCCAACAAAATATTACTAAACCCTTAGATTTTGCTTCCTCGACATATGATGGATTCCTAAGAAGCTCTTCACTATGTGCATTTATTCCCTGAAAGAAAATTCCTGGTTAATAATAAGAAATATTAAATATAACCATCCATATACTTTTAAATCTTTATGGGTAATTTTCTGTATTTGAATTGTATAATACAAATCCCAATTACATTCACTCAACTACTTTCCAGTCAGAGTTTAATTGAATTAGGATTATTTTAACTTATATTTTTTTCTCTTTCAGTTCTTCTAAAAATGAACCATAACTTACCAGCAAGTTTTCAAACTGTGCAAAACTCATTGCAATGGAAGTTGTCCTAGATCTTAGATCCATGAGTTCAGGATAAGCATTAGTTTTTCCTTGAGTCAAAAACAAAACAGGATATTTGTTTTGCTTGTGTCGAATCCTGTAACAGATATTTAGTATTTATCAAGTAGTAAGACATCTTGACTGGAAAATAAGAAAACAAAGAGGGTACACAACAATATCTTCAAGCTGCAAGACAACATCTTCTGCATTGGTCCCTATCTCTACTCATAAATTAATACATAGTCTTCACCTCCTCTCTCTTGCCTGGACTATTTTAATCATCTATTAATTTGTTCATTTTCTTTTAGTCTCTCCATTCTCCAATTAATCCACTATACCAATGTCTTCAGACTTTTGATCATGGTATCCACTTAACATGAGGAAGCCTTCTAGCCTACTGAGTGGACTCCTTGTGGATATATGGGGAAGGATATGGACAAGTCACAGGACAAGAAGGCAAATAATCAATAAACATTTGTTAAGCAACTGGTATATAGCAGGCACTATGCTACATTCTGGGGACATAAAGAATTAAAAGATAATTCATGCTCTCAGGGAGCTTACAGCCTAACAGGAGAGACAACATGCAAACCAATATATATAAAGCAAGCTATACACAAAATGTGAAGTAACAGAGGGAAGGCCCTAATTAAGAGGGATGGAGGAAGCTTGCCTGTAGAAGGTGGGATTTTTATTGGGACATAAAGTCAGGCAGTTCATCTGCCATGAATAGAGAAGGTAGAGTGTACCAGGCATGGGAGACAGTCAGAGAAAATGCCCAGAGCCAATACATAAGAGTGTCTTGTTTGTGGAATGACAAGGATTGGTTTGAAGAGTACATGTTGGGGACTAAAGTGTAAGAAGACTAGAAAAGTAGGGATATATTAGGTTCAGAAGGGCTTTAATAAGCAGAGCATTCATACATGATCTTGCAGATAATAAGGAACCAGAGACTGGAGTTTACTTAGTATGGGGGCAGGGGTGGTGAGAATGATGACATGATCAGACCTACACTTTAGGAAAATAAATTTAGTGGGCAAATGAACTGGAGTGGGAAGAGATTTGAGGCAGGTAGACCAACTAGCAGATTACTGCACTAATCCAAGCTTGAGAGTATAGGGGTATGTGCTTAAGTGGTAGCACTATCAGAGGAGAGAAGGGGACATATTCAAGAGATGTTGCAAAGATAGATCACTGGACTTGGCAATAGCTTGGATATGGGGAGTTAAGAGAGAAGGATGAATCAAGGATGACTACCAGGTTGCAAGTCTGAAGAACTGGGAGTATAGTGTTACCCTCTAAAATAACAATAATAATAGTAATAAGGGGTGGAGTGTATTATGGTTTCAGTTTAAGATGTCTACTGGACATCCAGTTTGAGATATCTGAAAGGCAGTTGGTATGAAAATGAAGGTTAGCAAGAGATTGAAGCAGGATAAGCAGTTTTGAAAAGCTTAGAGAAGGTAACTAAATCCATGGAAGCTCATGAGATCAAGTGAACTAGTACAGCAGGAGAAAAGGACCCAGGAGAGAACCTTAAGGGATATTTCTGGTTAGAGGGTGTGATCTCAATGAGAATCCAGCAAAAGACACATATAATGAATGATCAAACACCCTAAGGGACATTTCTGGTTAGAGGGTGTGATCTCAATGAGAATCCAGCAAAAGACACATAGAATGAATGATCAGATAGAAGACATGATCTGAGAAGAATCTGGAGGGCATGGTATCTCATAAACTTAGAGAAAAGAAAGTATCAAGGAGAAGATCACCATGACAAAAGAGTAACAAGAAGGAGGGAATGATGAACAGTGTAAAAGGCTACAGAATGGTCAAGGAGAAGGAGAAAAGACTTGGTTTTGGAAAGTAAGAGATCATTATTAACTTTAGAGAGAGTGGTTTGAGTGAAATGATAAAATTAAAAGTCAGATTATGAAGGGTTAAGCATGAGGAAAGAGGCCAGAGCCAAGATGGTGGAGTAATAGCATGGACTTTCTAGAGTGCTCCGGCCAAGCCCAGTCAAATGCCTGTAAAAGTGGCTCTAAACAAATTGTGGAGCTGCAGAACCCATAGAATGATGAAGTGAAGCAAATCTCCAGCCCAAGACAGCCTGGAAGGTCGCTGGGAACTTTATATCATGCCATGCTGGGAGCAGAGCACAGTACAGCATGTGCTGGCATAGACAGCCCCTGGGCAGGCCTTGGGGAGACTGCATCTCTCAAACCTGTGGCAGTTTGCAGATTTCATGACCCCAAAATGCCAAAGAAAACTTGGAAGGTCAGTGGAAAAAGCCTGTGGGATCAGTGCAGGAGAGTGGAGTGGTCCAGCCCCAGTCCCAGGGCAGCAGAGGGAGGAGGAGGTAGAGAGCCCCTAGCAGCCAAAGCAGCAACAGGACCAGCTGCAGCCACTGTTTCTGGAGCTCTAGGCCCACAGATTGTTCAGGGATCCAGAGGCTGACAGTACACCCCCTACCCCCACTGGAAGCTGAGAACTACCTTGACAAAGCTCAAAAGTCAAGTAAATGGAGGGAAATGAGCAAAACATGGAAAAAAAATCAGACTACAGAATCTTACTTTGGTGACAAGGAAGACCAAAACATGCAAACAGAAGAAAATAAAGTCAAAGTTCCTCCATCCAAAGCCTCCAAGAAAAATATGAATTGGTCTCAGGCCATGGAAGAACTCAAAAAGGATTTTGAAAATTCAAGTAGGAGAAGCAGAGCAAAAACTGGGAAGAGAAAAGAGGATGATGCAAGAAAATCATGAAAAATGAGTCAACTGCTTGCTAAAGGAGACCCAAAAAAATGCTGAAGAAAATAACCCTTTAAAAAATAGACTAACCTAACTGGTAAAACAGATCCAAAAAGCCAATGAGGAGAATGCCCTAAAAAGTAGAACTGGCCAGATGAAAAAGGAGATCCAAAAGCTCACTGAAGAAAATAATTCCTTAAAGATTAGAATGTAGCAGATGGAAGCTAATGGCTTTATGAAAAATAAAGAAATTACAAAACAAAACTAAAGGAATGAAAAAATAGCAGAAAATGTGAAAATCTCATTGGAAAAGCAACTGACCTGGAAAATAGATCCAGGAGAGACAATTTAAAAATTATGGGACTACTTGAAAGCCATGATCAAAAAAAGAGCCTAGACATCATCTTTCATGAAATTATCAAGAAAAAGTGCCCTGATATTCTACAGGGTAAAAACCAAAGGGTAAATAAATACTGAAAGAATCTACCGAATGCCTCCTGAAAGAGATCCCAAAAGAAAAACTCTTAGGAATATTGTAGGCAAACTCCAGAGTTCCCAGGTCAAGGAGGAAATATTGCAAGCAGCCAGAAAGAAACAATTCGAGTACTGTGGAAATACGATCAGGATAATGTAATAGCTTCTACATTAAGGGATAGAAGGGCTTGGAATATAATATTCCAGCAGTCAAAAGAGCTAGGATTAAAACCAAGAATCACCTACCCAGCAAAACTAAGTATAACTTCAGGGGAAAAAAATGGTCATTCAATGACACAGAGGACTTTCAAGCATTCTTGATGAAAAGAAAAGAGCTGAATAGAAAATCTGAATTTCAAACATAAGAATCAAGAGAAGTATGAAAAGGTAAACAGGAAAGAGAAATCATAAGGGACTTACTAAAGTTAAACTGTTTACATTCCTACATGGAAAGATAATATTTGTAACTCTTGAGACTTTTTTTCAGTATTTGAGTAGTTGGAGGTATTATATACATATATATAAATAGAGGGCACAGGGTGAGTTGAATAGAAAAGGATGATATCTAAAAATATAAAATTAAGGAGAGAGGAATATATTGGGAGGAGAAAGGAAGAAATGGAATGCAGCAAATCATTCTCATAAAAGAGGCAAGAAAAAGCTTTTTCAATGGAGGGGAAAGGGGGTGGGTAAGAGGGGAAAAAGTAGGGATGAGTGGGAAGGGAGGAAGGGAGAGATGTTGGAACTCCAAGTTTTAAAAACAAATGTTAAAAATTGTTTTTACATGCAACTGAGAAATAAGATATACAGGTAATGGGGTATAAGGGAAGGGAGGGGTGTGATAGAATGGAAGGCAGATTGGGGGAAAGGGTAATCAGAATGCATGGTGTCTTGGGGTGGGGGGGAGGGGAGAGATGAGGAGAAAATTTGGAACTCAAAATCTTGTGGAAATGGATATTGAAAAAACCCTTTCCATGGTAGGTGCAACATCACTCATTCTCCTCAGCTCACTGATCAAGGCAGGGGAGAGGGAATACTTACACTCTATTGCTTCTTCCACGTTTTTCCCCCTATCTCTATCAATTTAGTAAGCTTCTTCCTTTGAAGTTCGTTATTAATATATACCACCCAATCAAAATCTTAGTATCTGTTGTTTACAACCCCTCACTTCACCCTCTTTCCTTCCTCAATGAGTTTGATACAGGGCTCACAATTTTTTTCTCTTCCTCATCTCTTCCCAAGTTCTAGGAGACCATATATATTAACTCTCCTTCACATACACTAACCACTCAGTTCCTCAACCTATTCACTATTTATAAAAAATTTATTTTTAGTTTTCAATATTCACTTCTACAAGATTTTGAAAGGCTCAAATAACTTAAGCTTAAAAAACTAAGATGAAGTTCAACAGGGATAAATATGTTTCACATTTTCCCCACCAGCAGTTAAAAAAATACTACCTACACTCTGACACTCAACTTTTTTCTCCATCCTTTTCATTCCAGTTTCTGGCTACACTACCTGACTAAAACTATCCTCTCCAAAGTTACCAGTGATGTCTTCATTGCTAAATATGTTGACTTTTTTTCAAGCCTCATCCTTCATGGCAATCCTTCATGACCTTTCTGTAGCATTTGACATTATTGATAACTCTCCTCCTTCCTTGATGCACTACCCTCTGAGTTACCTAGACATTGTTCTAGTTCAATTTATTTGTATTCCATGTGCCACCCCTTATGCAGTGGCTCCGTCTTGTGCCTTCCTGTTGTTTTTCCCTCTCTCCACAGAACATTTCTTTCTTCAGTGCAGGAAATGTGGCATTTTTTCTTTTCATATCCCAAATGCTTGTTGAATTGAATTAGGTTAAAAAACTAACTTCACAAAGTATAAGATCGGAGAGGTATGGTTAGACACACTTGTCTGAAAAAAGATTAGAGGGTACAGGCATTCACAGAGTACAAGTGGTGTATGCCGGCACTCATGGCTCACACACTGGACCTTTTCCTTCCCCATGCTCTATGAACACATATCAGGAGGTTTCAGTGAACCATAAGCTCAATGAGACAAAAGAGTAATATGGCAAATGCGAAAGTTAATGCAAGGTGAGCCTGCATTAAAAAATGAAAAGTTTCTAGGACTAGGGAGGCATAGGAATGGCTATACTCTCCTCAGGGCAGACCATATGTGGAATATATTTCCCTTTGGACATCAGTAAGCCAGGGAGTGCCTAGAAAGGCAACTAAAATTTGTAAAAGACCTTGAGATTCACATATGGATCAGACGAGATGATGGAGAAGTGTAGATGAGATGAAGAAAATAGGAATTGTAGCATGGAGAACGGAAGATTTAGAAAAAAACATAATTATCATCTTTAAGCATTTCAAGTTGGCACAAAGAAAAGGAATGAAGACTTATTCTGTTTGGACTGAAAGGAAAGAAGTGGGAGTAATAGATGAAAGATGAAAAAATGTAGGCACTTTAGCCTTGATGTAAGGAAAAATATTCTGACAATTAGATCTATCAAAAAATGAAATGGTTTGCCTCATATAAAGTAGTAAATTCTTCACTGTAGGTCTTTCAAGCAAAGCCTAGATTACCGTTTGTCAGGGATACATAGCTGAAATTTTTGAGGGAATAATTTTTTTCCTCTATTTGTACTCCTACCACTTTACACAGTTCCTGATACAAAGTAAATACTTAATGACTGTTGGTTGGTTGGTTAGGTATGGTTGCCCTTACTGGCCACTGAGGTCCTAAGCAACTCGGAGATTCTGTAAGTGGGTATGTGAAGTGTAGAACAGATAAGATTTAAGGATGACTATGAAGACATGAACCTATGTGGTTTAAGTTTTTCATCAAAAAATAGTTTTGAGAACAGGTGGGATTGGATTTAGGGAGAAAGGTGATTAGTTTCAGTTTGGATGTGGCAAATTTGAAATGCTAATGAAATAGTCTGTAACTAGCTAGTAAGCAACTGGTAGTGCACAGATGGAATTCAATGAAATTAAGATGGGACATTATATTTAGGACTGACTATACAGAAATGACAACTGAACTAATGGAACTTAAGTTAGATCACCAAGAGAAAAGGAAGATAAGCGTACCCAGGGCTTAGAGGATACTAGGAACGATGAACTAATGAAGGTTCCTGAAAAAGAGTGATCTAAACTTGCAGGGAGGTAAGGGATAGAAAGGAGAGAAAAAAGTACCTAGAAGTTAAGATATTTCTTGGAAAGAATCATTTCCAGAAATCAGAAGAGCTAAAAAATGAGTAGGTGGTAGGCAATTTAAAGAAGTGAGAAAAGATGACTCTCTAGCAAGTTAGCTGTGAAAAGAAAAGAGACAGACTGATCACTGGAGATAATACAATGAACTAAATGAAAGGAAAAATTGATAGAGAAAGGTCCAGCAAGAGACTGGAGAAAATGACATTAGGGTTACAAATCGAAGGATTGGTATTTATAGAAAGGGCCATCTTCTTTTCAGAGACTGTAACAAAGCAAAAAAAAAGATAGGTGAAGATGTACAGGTATGGAATAGGGAAGATAAGGAAATTCACTGTGAATAGTTTTGATTTTCTAAATCAAAATTCAACTAAGACAACACTTATTAAACTCCAACTATAAGCAAAATGGACAAGCTATTTGTTGTGAAAGACAGATGGAGGCAACATAAGGAATTTGAAGAGAAAGTCTGAAACAGTCACTGCAAAGAATATGAAAGAGAATTAATCAAGGAATAATAAAGACATATGAAGAAGTAAGGGTACAAGTTGAGATTAGGTCATTTGAACTAGTAGTCAATCCAATCAATATGACTCCCTAAACCAGTGTTCAAAGGATCACAGTGGGAGTATGGAGAGATTATCAAGATTTAGGTATGAGGAGCAATATGAAGAAATGGTATAAAGCTAAAGGATGGATCAGTATTAAGACTGAAAGGAGAAAACTGAGGAAAGAGTAAAGGTCATGAACTAGAACAGAGAAGGACATAGAAAATGGAGATTAGAGAATACAGAATAGCTACAGGAAGAATGAGTGTGAAAGAAAGATTAAAAAGGCATTACTGATCACTTGAGATAATGCAATGGACTAAATGAAAGAGCTAATCAGAAAAGCAAGCTCCAGTAAGAGGTTGGAGAAGATGACATTGGGGATACAAATTGAGGGGTGGGTCTTCAAAGGAAAAGCCACCTTTTCTTCAGAGATTTGTAACAAAGAAAGACAAGTGAAGATACATAGGTATGGAATAAGGAAAAATGAGGTAAAGTATGTTATCATCACAAGGGAAAATGACGGAATTTGAGAATGATTTCATTCAGTATTTTAAAAGTGAAACTGTTTTGCCTTTAATTGATTTCTAAATAACACAACCCAATCTACCTACATCATCCTATTCAAATCCGTTCAAGTGACCTATAAACCTGAGGATCACTTCTCCTCTTTGCTTTATTAAGCAGTTTAATAAATGGCTCACAATCTTTCTTTCTTTCTATCCCTACCATTGTCCTCATACTTGAAGTCTTCAATAAATACATATACTAATGTCCTTTTGAACATTCTGACCTCAGGAATATATCTTTACTCAACCTCAGCCACCCCTGAAATGATCATATCTTAGATCTCACCATCATTAACTATACTTCTTTCATGTTCTTGAATGCTGAAATGCTCTTTGTTGACCATAACATTCTGCCTTATATATCTACTTCTCCTCACCTTATTCCTCCTAAACCTACTCTTTTCCTCACTGTGAAATTCAGACATTCTAATACATTACTCCCACTGCAGCCACATTCCCAAAATGAAATCTCTTGTAAAAGGGAGTATATAGTTAGGTATATATGAAAAATAGTACTAGGAGGAGCCAAGATGGCGGAGTAGAAAGACTCACGTATGCTAGCTCTGAACCCACAGCCCATAAATTTCCTGTAAAAAGAACTCCCCACAAATTCTGGAGCAGTGCAAGCCACGCAGCAACGGAGCGGAGGAGATTTCTGTTCCAGAGAGCCCTGAAAAACCGACCCCAAAGGTCCATCACACACTGGACAGCAGAGCCCAGCCCTGGCCATGCGGCCAGAGAGGCGCAGATCCGAGCAGGCTTCAGGGATGGAACCTCCGGCGGCCGCGAAGGTCCCTCCACCCACAGGCACTACAGGTCAGTGAGACAGACTTCTGGGCTGGCCGAGAGGGGAACGGAGTGTCTCCATAACTCCGGCCCCCTCGGGAGGCAGCGGCAGAGGCAGCGGCGGCCAGGAGCTCCCAGAGCAGAAAGGAGCTCTGCTCCATTGCTGAAAGTCTCTGCATAAACCCCCTGAGGGAACTGAGCCTGGGAGGCAGCCCTGCCCCCACCCAAGCACCAGAACTTAAGCTCACATTGAATAGCAGCCATGCCCACCACTGAAAGCCCTGAGGCTAGGGAGCAGCATTTGAATCTCAGACCCCAAGCACTAGCTGGGTGGATCTAGGCGGGAGTGGAGAGGAATCTCAGAAGTCAAGTAACTGGCTGGGAAAATGCCCAGCCAGGGAAGAAAATAAGGGAAGAAAAATAAGACCATAGAAGGCTACTTTCTTGGGGAACAGATGTTTCCTCCTTTCATTTCTGATGGAGAGGAACAATGCTTGCCATCAGGGAAAGACGTGGAGGTCAGGGCCTCTGTATCCCAGACATTCGAGGTGGATGTCAGGTGGGCTCAGGCCATGGAAGAGCTCAAAAAGGATTTTGAAAATCAAGTTAGACAGGTGGAGGAAAAACTGGGAAGAGAAATGAGAGAGATGCAAGAAAATCATGAAAAAGGGGTCAATACCTTGCTAAAGGAGACCCAAAAAAATGCTGAAGAAAATAACCCCTTGAAAAACAGGCTCACTCAACTGTCAAAAGCGGTTCAAAAAACCAATGAGGAGAAGAATGCTTTCAAAAGCAGAATTAGCCAAATGGAAAAAGAGGTTCAAAAGCTCATTGAAGAAAATAGTTCTCTCAAAATTAGAATGGAAGAGATGGAGGCCAATGACTTTCTGAGAAACCAAGAAATCAAAAAACAAAACCAAAAGAATGAAAAAATGGAAGATAATATGAAATATCTCATGGGAAAAACAACTGACCTGGAAAATAGATCCAGGAGAAACAATTTAAAAATTATGCGACTACCTGAAAGCCATGATCAAAAAAAGAGCCTAGACATCATCTTTCATGAATTATCAAGGAAGACTGCCCTGAGATTCTAGAACCAGAGGGCAAAACAAGTAATGAAGGAATCCATTGATCACCGCCTGAAAGAGATCCAAAAAGAGAAACTCCTAGGAACATTGTGGCCAAATTCCAGAATTCCCTGGTCAAGGAGAAAATATTGCAAGCAGCTAGAAAGAAACAATTTCAGTATTGTGGAAATACAATCAGGACAACAAAAGATCTAGCAGCTTCTACATTAAGGGATCGAAGGGCGTGGAACAGGATATTCCAGAAGTCAAAGGAACTAGGACTCAAACCAAGAATCACCTATCCAGCAAAACTGAGTATAATACTTCAGGGGAAAATATGGTCTTTCAATGAAACAGAGGACTGTCAATCATTCTTGATGAAAAGACCAGAGCTGAAAAGAAAATCTGACCTTCAAACACAAGAATGAGAAGAACGATGAAAAAAAGAAAACAGCAAAGAGAAGTCATAAGGGACTTACCAACGGTGAACTGTTTACATTCCTACATGGAAAGACAATATTTGTAACTCTTAAAACTTTTCAGTATCTGGGTAGTTGGTGGGACCACACACACACACACACACGCACACACGTACACACGTGCACGCACATACACACATGCACGCACACACAAGAGACAGAGAGCACAGAGTGAATTGAATAGGATGGGACCATATCTTAAAAGAAATTAAGGTGAATGGTGAGAGAGAAATGTAGTGGGAGGAGAGAGGGTGAAATGGAATGGGGTAAATTATCTCTCATTCACAAGAGGCAAGCAGGAGACTTTTCAGTGGAGGGAAAAAGAGGAGAGCTGAGAAAAAAACATGAAGTTTACCCTCATCACATTCGACTAAAGGAAGGAGTAAAATGCACACTCATTTTGGTATGGAAACCTATCTTACAATACAGGAAAGAGGGGGAGAAGGAGATAAGCAAGGGGGAGGGATGATGGAAGGGAGGGCAATGGGAGGAGGGAGCAATTTGAAGTCAACACTCAGGGAGGGACAGGATCAAAAGACAGAATAGAAACAATGGGGGGCAGGATAGGATGGAGGGAAATATAGTTAAGTCTTACACAACATGATTATTATTGAAGTCATTTGCAAAACTACACAGATATGGCCTATATTGAATTGCCTGCCTTCCCAAAGGGAATGGGTGTGGAGGGAAGGATGGGGAGAATTTGGAACTCAAAGTTTAAGGAACAACTCTTTAGTATTGTTCTTGCTACTAGGAAATAAGAAATACAGTTAATGGGGAATGGAAAGTCATTTGGCCCTACAGAACAAAAGAGAAGATGGGGACAAGAGAAGGGAGGGATGATAGAAGAGAGGGCAGATTGGTGATAGGGGAAATTAGAATGCTTGGTGTATTGGGGTGGGGGAAGGGGATAAATGGGGAGAAAATTTGGAACCCAAAATTTTGTGAAAATGAATGTAAAAAGTTAAATAAATAAATTTATTTAAAAAGAAAAAAGAAAAATAGTACTACTAGTAGGCAACACTCAAGTTTTGTCCAAGCTAGATATTTTTTGGAGGGTTGGGGGAGAAGAGAGGAACACAGGTGGCAAATATGGCTTATATTTGGATTTTTACTGATAAGGAGGCTAAGAAATAAAGAGGATAACTACACTGTCTTTTCCTGATGATTTTAATTCCATTTACCCATTCTCCATTCCTCCTCTCTTTCATTTGCTTCCATTAGTGTTTATTTCCCCAAAGTAAAAAGAGTTGTGATAATGTGGAGGAACAGAAAAGGAAAACCAGCTACAGAGGTGTTTAGCTTCCTCCCCCAAACAAATCATGCTTATAATTATGATGTAAGAATTACGTTACTCACATTGTGCAGACATCTGCATCAAATGAAGAAAATATAATTCTTCTACTTCCAGACTTTTCTAAAACAGTCTTTAAAACAATATCTAAGAACAGGTTCATGTCAAAAAATGCTGACAAGTTGCCATCCCATATTCCATCCTATATGACAAAAGTTTGTTGAATTAGAACAATTCATATACAGTTCAGTCATTTTCACTTAAAAAATTATATAAAAATCATTTTAAACAAAAACCCATAATTATTTTTTTAAATGACAGTTTAGTTTTTCATGGTTAAATTAAAAAAATTTAACAACACAGAATGGTTCTGATCATTGCTAGTAATCCATTTATACAAAATACCCACTTTAGATATCATTTGATATTTAACTCATTTTACTCTAATATATACCAAGTTCTCACATAATGCTATCTAAAATAATTTGAAATACTAAAAACCTTTTCAGGAAGCTAAGGTGCACTGAATTGCACAGCAAATGTATCATCTTTTAAAATGGTATACACACAGACACACAGACACACACACACACACACACACACACACACACACAGCCTGAGAAATCATACACTGTAGAAATATTGAGTGAAGATAACCATTTTTAACCTTACATGTACAGATCAAAATAACCAAATGATGTTTGACTACTGCTAGAAACAAATGATGTTTGAGGACTGCTAGGTGGCAACACTGAGTAAAACATTTCCTTGTTGATCTTTCTCTTTGGAAATCATGGTATCTGATCTTCCACGCACTTAGGTGAATAAAGGCATTTTGTAATATGGGAGTGAATTAATTATGTTAGTGATTAATTCACTGCCAAGTTCTGCTGCTTACAATAAAAGCAAGGCTCTTGTAGAATAGGAGAGGCAAATTTTGATTAAAAATAAAGTAGGGTTTAACAAACAACATGTTATCTGGCTCTGGTCAAACTATAGTGAAAGAACTAGAGGAGAACTGAACAATAATCTTTTCTAGGGCCATCGCTGATATTAACAGTAATATCATACTATGCTACAATGATAAGTAAATTCAGCATTTTTAAGTACAGTTATTAATATACCAACATATTAATGTGTACACTGATGATGAGGTTCAACAAGTTTTATGTATGCTAAAATAAAATTTTAACTCCATGTGTACAATTAATAATTTAAAATTTTGCAAATATAACCAAAAGATTACACAATGTATGAAATTACTTACCCGTTGTTGGCAAATCCATTTTACTTCAATGTTAAATCCAACATCCTCTGGCAAAGCCTCTAAAACCTAAAGAAAAGGAAGAAAAAATTATTACCAAAAGCAATCTGTAAGAAAAAATAGAAAGAAATATAAAGCATTAAGTTTTGTGCTTTAGCAAGTACAATTTTTACTAAGTATATATAATTATAGCAAACAATATAGACTTTTAAGGCTTGCAGAGAGCTTTATAAATAACTCATCTATACTCACAACAATACTTGGATGTAGATACTCTGATTTCCATCATACAGATGATGAAACTGAGGAACAGAGTGGTTAAGTGACTTTCTGTCATACAGTTTGTAGGTGTCTAAGGCTGGTTTTGAACTCAGACTTTCCTGTTTGCAGGTTTCATGCTCTATTACTGTGCTGCCAAATAGACTAACTGGTAACAGATCAATTATTCTGGCTTGAACAGACCGACAAACCCTTGCACCCCTGCCCAATCACCAGTCAGATCTAACTCAATTCAAATCCTGAATTATTCTCAACCTTCTCTGCTCCCACTAAGCTACTAACTGCTAATTGGGAAAGTCATAACTTCGTTTAGCAGGTAAATTATAAATTCATATTCTAACATCAATTGGATCCTTACTGCTACCTGAAATTCCTTTTAGTTCTCCTTAACTGACCCTTCATATATCCTTCATAGCACCTATTCACTCTATTCATACTTTGTCACCTCCTTCCTCTTATGTCTCCACAGAGGAGAAAGGATTTACATGGAACTTCAAGTTCTCTACCCACCTCTACTTCTCAGAATCTTAGCTTCCTTTAAAATGTACCTCACACACAACCTCTTTTTAATGTGAGTCCTTCCTACCATCCTGGATATTAGTTAACTCTCCCTCCTGAAATTTATTTTTTAAATTTTAAAAATATTTAAATTATATTTTTAAAATTATATATTTAACTCATGTATGTTAGGGAAAGAGGAAAGGGGTGTGGGGAGGAGGAATAAACATTTATTAAACACTTGATATGTATGTGCCAGAAACTATGCTAAGCATTTTACAAGTATTAACTAATTTGATCCTCACAACAACCCTGGGAGGTATAGGTGCTGCTATTATCCTCATTTTATAGCTGAGGAAACTGAGGCAAACAGAAGTTGAAGTGACTGCCCAGGATTATATAGCCAGTATCTGAGGCTGGATTTGAAATAAATGCTTCCTGAAACCAGGCCCAGTGTTCTAATTCATTGTATCCACTGCACCACCCAGTTGCCTCTGTACATCCCCGCACTGATTTTAAGCTCTTAGAGGGCAGGGACTAGAGTTCATGCAAGGCACTTTAAAAATCTTAAAGCATTATACAAATCCTAGCTATTATTGTTTTTATCATGAGCATCCAGCACAATATCTTGCACTTAACAGGTACTTTACAAACATTTGCTATACTAAACTGAATTAAGCAAAAAGATTTTAAAAGCATCAAGCCACTTAAGAAAGTCAGCAGCAATCTCCACACAAAATATTCACTATCATTTTTGTTATCATTTAACTATACCAAGCTCAGTTACCAAAACCATAACTATTCACACCTGTCTTATATTTCCCTCTAATAACTCAGGAATATTGTACCTACTAATTCAATTATACCTCTTTATGCTAATCCCTGAGCCTTACTGCCAATTCACTTCAATTACCCAGCAACTGTCCTTTATTACTACTACGATAAAAAAATTTAGATAAAAAAACTCTGCCTTACTATTGTTAATACTCAGGATTCCAATTTTCTTTGACTGTATGTATGTATGTATGTATATATATGCATACATATAGAGAGAATTAAATTAAATAGAATTTGCTATTTTGTTAGTTTTCAAAACAGAAAACCAGTACCCACATTTATATTTTCTATAAGGGGCAACAAGAAAGGCAAAGAAACTTGGAAACATGCCATATGAGGCTATGCTGACTAAAATGGGGCTATTTACCCTAAGAAGAAAAGATCTAAGTCATATAATAGCTAAATAATCAAAGGGCTGTCATGTTGAAGAGAGATTAGAGTTGCTGAAAGCACTTTGCATGCTATCTCATTTGATCCATATGAGGGTGTGTGTGTGCGCGCATGCACATGTGTGTAAAGATAACTAAAAAATTAATCAAGGGATAAAAATTTAAATTCCTAAGTAATGTAAAGTAATGTTTTAAATTGATCTGGTAAGTCAAAGTAATGTATTAAGCACTTACTATGTGCTATATAGTGTGCTAAGAGAAGGTCTTTACAAAGAAATGCAAAAAAAAAAAGTCTCTGCCTTCAAGAAATTCATAATCTAATGAGGAAGAATGACATGCAGATAACAAGATACAAACAATATCTATCCAAAGTAGTTGGAAGAAAATTCTTAAATGGAAGATACTAGGTACCTGAAGGGAACTAGAAAAAGCCTGCAAAAACTGGGATTTGAGCTGAACCTTGAAAGAAAGTAGAAACTAAATGGCGGAAGTGAGGAATGACAGCATTACAGACATGAGAGACAGCCAGTGTAAAAAGCAGAGCAACAGGTAGTATTATATGCAAAGAACATCAAGTAAGTAAATGAATTGGGGTTCTAGAGTGCATGGAGGGAAGTAAAGTATGAGAAACCTGGAAATTTAAAAAGGGCCCAGGTTGTGAAGAGCTTTAAATGTTAAAGAAAGGAATTTATATTTGATCCCGAAGGTCATAGGAACTTCTCAAGTTAACTGACTGAGAGGCTGTAAGGTTTCATGCGGTCCAACTTATGTTTCTGAAAAATCACTTTGGTAGCTAAGTGGAGGATGGATTAAATTGCTGTGGAAAAGGAGTCAAGAAGACAATCAGAAGCAAGACATGATAAGGACCTGAACTATGAGAGTTGCTGAATGGAAAAGGAAACATATAGTAGGGATGTTGTGAATTTAGAAAAGACAAGATCTGACAACAATTAGTCATATGGATTGAGTAAGAGTAAGAAATAAAAGGTGGTACACAAGTTTCAAGCCTAGGTAACTGGGAGGATAGTGGTGCCCTTGATAGTAATAGAAAATTGGCAAGAGAGGAGGGTTTAGAGGAAAAGTCAATAAACACTTACTGATCAGTCAATAAATACTTTTTAAGCTCTTGCTATGTGCTGGCATGTGCTAAGCACTAGGCATACAAAGAAAAGCAAAAGACAGTCCCTGTCAAGGAATCCATAGACTAATGGATAATAATAATAAGTTTTGTTTCAGACATGCTAAGTTTGAGTTTCCTATGGAACATCTGGTTTGAAATATCCAAAAGTTAATAGTTGGTGAGGTCATAATGAAGACTAGGTCTGGATAAACAGATCTGTGAATCATGTGCAGGGAAAATGCAGATTTCTGCTGAATATCAAGTCTTCTTAGTTATTAAAGGGCACATTTAAAAAATTAACCAACCTTTTTTTAACAATAATTCATCCAATATTTCTAAAGTAGGTCCAGTGGGGTGAGCACTACACTTTGTAGATTATAAAATTAAACAAAGTCCCTTACCTCAAGCACTTGCTTAGTACTTAAATTTGTTTACTTCAACATGAATAATATAGGATCAAAAGCATCTATTTTAAAATAAAATAAAATCATATAAACACCTATTATCTTTAAATTAATTAAAGAATTATTCAACATAAAAATTTTAAGACTATTCTTTTTATAAATATAGGTTTTGCAAAGTACTTACCATCTGGAGAGAAGGGAATGGTTGATTTTCAGAAATATAATTTTCTTCCGTGGTTAATGATGCTGAAAATAAAAATTTATAAATCCATCAATTAATATGAAACAAAATCTCATATCTGAGTTCTTTTTCTACAGATGCTCTAAGATAAAACAATACATTTTATTCACAAGCATATTGATTCAAGGTTCTTTAAAAAACTACACATACCAACCCAGCCCTAGCCCTAATTGTGTAAAACAGCTGTGAAAAATAGATTCTAATACCCAACAAAAACAGATTCTAATACCCAACAAATACTCAATTTATGACATAGTGCAATGTCATAAAAAATAAAACATTGGCCTGAGAGTGAGGAAACCTAGATTCCAGTCCCATAAACATTTATTAAGGGTCAAGCATTGCTGAAATTATTTGGGACATGACCACAGACAATCCCTGCTCTTGATGAACCCACAACCTAACGGGGGAGACAACATGTCAACAACTATGTATAAATAAGCTATATATACAGGATAAAGCGGAAACAATTAACAGTGAGAAAGCACTACAAAAAAAGGGTATTGGGAAAAGGCCTCTTCTAGAAAGTTCAATTTTGGCTAAGATTTAGCAGAGGCCAAGGAAGCCAAGAGGTAGAGTTATGGAGGAAGAATATTTCAGGTTTGAGGGATGGCTAGGGAAAATGTCTGGAGTCAGAAGGTAAAATGGCTTGTTTAAGGAACAGCAAAGAGGCTGGTGCCACTGGATCAAAGAGTACAGGACAGGGAAGGGCAAGGTCTAAGAAAATTTTAAAGGAACTCAGAGGAAGTGTGGGGTGGAGAGGAGGGAGGTGATTATGAAGGGTTTTGAATGCCAAATCAAGGATTTTATATTTCATCCTGAAGGTCAGAGGGAGCCACCAGAGTTTATTGAGCAGGGGTGATATGATCAGACTGTTATTTTGGGAAGATAATTTTTGACAGCTGACTAGAAGAAGAAATCTAGTCAAGGGAGACTTGCAGGAGGCAACCCAACCAGCAGGCTGTAGCAATACTATAAATGTGAAATGATAAAAGCCTGGTCCAGATTGATGGTAGTGCCAGAGGAGAGGAGGAGGCTTTTATGAGATATTGCAAAGGTAAAACTGGCAGGTTGTGGCAACTGATCAGATATGGGGGAAGGTGGTGAAAAAGAGTACAAAGTCAAGGGCAATACCAAGGTTCCAAGCCTGGGTGACTGGAAAGATGGCAATACCCTCAACAGTAATATGAAAGGGAGGCAGGGAGATAATGAGCTCTGTTTTGG
The DNA here is from genome assembly GCA_023548195.1 of Bettongia penicillata ogilbyi. Lineage (NCBI taxonomy): Eukaryota > Metazoa > Chordata > Mammalia > Diprotodontia > Potoroidae > Bettongia > Bettongia penicillata. The sequence continues at coordinate 1,711,990 of JAJHZJ010000574.1, read as the reverse complement.
TCATGTTGAATTTAAGAACTCTATAAGATAATTCAGTTTGAAATATCCATTAGTCAGTTGAAGATGTGAGACTGGAGGTCAGCAAAGAGATTAGGGTTGAAAAAGAAGATCTGAGAATCACCAGCATAAAGATGATAATTGAATCCATGGGAGTTGACGAGATCTCTAAGGAAAGTAGTATACAGGAAGGAGAGGGCCTAAGACAGTGGTGGGGAATCTGTGGCCTCATGGTCGCTCACATGTGGCCTTCTAGATCCTTGGGTATGGCCTTTTGACTGAGTCCAAGTTTTACAGGACAAATCCTTTTATTAAGGGGATTTTTTCTGTGAAGTCTGGATTCAGCCAAAGGGTTGCACTTGAAGACCTAGAGGGTCATATGTGACCTAGAGATCACAGATTCTCCACCCTGGCCTAGGATATAGCCCTATGGGATAATCATGGTTAAAGGGCATAACCTGGATGAATATCCAGCAAAGACAGAGAAGACTGTTATCAAATAGGCAGCAGGAGAACCAGAAGAGAGCAGTGTTACAAAACTCTAATATTTTATGATTCTGTGAAATAGTTAAGCTTTGTTCCACATTAAATGTATGCTTGACTTGCCAGTAGTATGTTGATTGACATGTAAAGAATATAAAATTCCATCTTTAAAAATCAAGTTTAGAATATACTAATTCAACTGGAAAGAAATAAAATATAAATGTTAATTTGAAATAAACCATTTTTCAATGCTGCTACATACCATTTAAGTAATCTTTTGATTTTAGTGCAGTTACATGTGACAGCTGGAAAACACAAAAGAAAAATTATAGTTATTTTTATTTCTCAACCTCTATGAGATAATGCTTTATGATGAAGAGATGAAAGAGAGAAATCAGAAGAGGAAGAAAGTTACAGATGCTTGCAAAATTGAGCATAATCCAATGTACAACATTTAAAACAATCAATTTAAAGATAAGCTCTAATCAACCATACATCCTATAAATGTTAACAAATACAATGGCAAAAAAAACAGAACCAAAGACCTTGTCCCTTGATTACAAATGTTAGTATAAGACAGCACTGAATGAGCATCAGTCTAATCTGTAAAATGGTTTATAATATCAGATCTTTCAGAAATGTAATTTAGAAGGTAGGGATATACTAAAAAAATTACACTGCACGTTAACATATCACATTTTTATGGTATGAACATACATGTAAATAGTTAAGCTCTCTGAATGATAGCATGATAAGGTGAGAGAAGGCAAAAGTAATTAATAAAAAAGAAACATTCACTGTTTGGCTCACTTGGTTGGAGCTCCATATTTATTCATCTAAAGTTATGAGTAAATTCTATATGTGATGTCAGCTTCATTTTGTGACATGGTTTATGATGGAAGGAATCAGAACATTAAAAGTGAAAGAGGTTTTAATTCTAGCTAGGCATTTCACAAATGCTAAACCTTAGGAAAACTGAACAAGAAATTTAATGGATAAATCACCAAAAATCTGAAGCAATATTGTAACTAGGATACCTGGACAGAGAAATATATGAGTTCAGGAAACATATCAAAAGCATGGTTCTAGCAGTAAGGGAAAAATTTTAATTACCCAGATATTTACTGGAATTCTTGTGCCAAAAACAGTACAGGTAATAATTTGAATTGCCTAAAAAACGATTTCATCATTCAAAAAAAGTAGTGGAATGAAGACAGGAAACTGTAACCAAATGTATTTCTTACTACATCAAGGAACTAGTTGTTGAAGTACAAATGATAGGAACCCTGGAAGAATGTAGTAGTTCCTCTCTCTAAAAGACTGTGATAAAAAAGAAGAAATCCAAGAATTGTAACACATACCCTAGGGAACGGAAGAAGATTTCAAAAAGGTTCAGAAGAAGTATGAGTGGATTTCATGGACTAAAATTCAGTAAGAATCAGCCCTGGAGGAATGGGAAGATATTAAGGAGGAAATTCTGCAGACACACAGAAATAATTGTGATGACACACAGAAATAATTCTGATAAGAAAATCAGGAGTAATTTAAAGAGACTGATGTGATTGTGCTGGGCCCACCAACATATCTTTGTAAATAAATGCACACATATATACGTTGCTTATCCATCTTTTTCAGAGGACTATAACATCAGGAAGGTGATGCTATAACTTGAAAGTGAACTGGATTTAAGTGAGGGAGGGCTGTGCAGTCACCAGCCTCACTTTCTCCTCTGAAGTCATCTGGGTCCAGTGACAAGACATGGATCAGATCATGGAGATGGTCCTATACATTATTATGCACATGTGTAAATGTGTATGTATACACACAATTATGAATTTACCTTTTCTATCACATTAATTTCCATACGATATCAATATAATGAACATATGCTTTCCCATTTTGTTGACAAGTTTTAACTGCTTCATTTATTCCAGGGATACTAGCTGTTTGAATCCAAACAGTGGTCTTCTTTAAAGCTTTATTTGTGGATGTTATGGAATATTCTCTTCTTCTGGGTTTGTGTCTTGGGCATCCCCGTCATCATAAGAGCTTTTTATGGAGGGATTTTCTTTTTGCTTGCTCCTTCTTATAGCCTACTTTCTGATTTTGTACTTAATGGTAGGTCCAAGACCTATGCACTTCTGTAGTGTAGGGCTGCTATGGCACTGTTGCTACTTTTCTGGAAGCTTAAGTGTTATGTTGTTCAAGGATCTCTGAGACAGCTCATGTTCAGAAGCTGCATTCTTTTAGGGATCCCACAGTGGACTGATCCAGGGCAAAATCTAATTGCTGCCCTCTTGGTCTGCAAGTTCTGAACCTGGGTCTGAAATTGAGCAACAGTGCTGTTGTTCAACTCAGCCACTGTCAGTCAGTTGAAAAGGTCTGTAGGTTCAGTTACAGAACTACAGGTTCCCCCTAGTTCTCAGATTCATGACCTCTGCAGGCTTTAGACTGGAATGGAGGCTAGAAATGATACTCTTCTTTGCTCATGAAAGCTGAGCTACTGATGCTGCTTTCTTCACAACTTGCTCCTCTCTCAGTACATCAACAAGGGCCTGAGACTACAGGTGGGGGAAGGTGGGGCACTGATAGGAACACACGTGTGGGCATACGTCTCCTTGTCAATTTGCTCAGGACTTGAGATCTGGAATTAGATAGTGGGAAAAAATGTCTCCAGTTCACATCTGTCCCCGTCAGATGCCCTGACATGAGTTGGGGGTACCCCCATATGAGTCTGGGACTCTTCTTGTCCCAGTTTACAGCCTCTCATTGCATACCGGTGTGCTTTCCAGCAGGGAGTCCTCTGCACCAGTCCCTGCCCCAATATCTGCATACCTCTCTGCTGGTCCAGCCAACTGGGCTGGAAAAATGACTCACTCTTTTTCTTGGATTACTCCCATCAGGATTCAGTCTGGTGTATTTTCTAGATATGTTTAAGAGAAGTTTTGGGAGAAGCTCCTCAATGTACTGTTTCCTGCTATCTTACCATCTTCCTCCTACATACTACATGAATTAAAACTACACCCTCAGGTATGAAAAAAATTGGCAGATACGATTACTATTGTACTTGATCACCGATCTTCGAAATAAGACTTTTATGATACATTAGGTAGTTTTGCTTAACTTCCCTCCTTTTAGTCTTTATTATGAGGACGCCTTTTTGCTAGAGAAAAAGAGAAAGAACACATCGGAAAATATGTTGTTGTTCAGTCATGCCTGACTCTTCATGACCCCACAGATCATTATACACCAGGCCCTTCTGTCTTCCACTGTCTGTCAAAGTCTGTCCAAGCTCATGTTCGTTGTTTCCACGACATTATCTATTCAGCTCATCTTCTACTGTCCCCCTCTCCTTTTGCTTTTAATCTTTCCCAACATCAAGGTCTTTTCCAATGAGCCTTATCTTCTCATTATATGGCCAAAATATTTGAGCTTCAGCTTTAGCATTCACCCTTCCAAGGCTCTGAATTAATTTCTTTAAGCATTGACTGATTTGATCTCTTTGTCCAAGGGACTCTCAAAAATCTCCTCTAAGACAATTCAAAACCATTGATTTTGCAGAATTTATCTTTCCCAGTAACCCAACTCTCACAGACATGTATTCCTAATGGAAAAACCATGTCTTTGACTACACAGACGTGTCAGCAAGGTGATATCTTTGCTTTTCAGCACACTGCCCAGATCTGGTATAGCACTCCTTCCAAAGAACAAGCTTTTTAAAATTCCACGACTGCAGTTGCTATCTGCAATTTTCTTTGACTCCAAGAATAAAATCTGACATTGCTTCCAATTCTCCTTCCCCATTTGCCAGGAATATAACCAACTGCCATGACCTTAGTTTTTTTATGTCAAGTTTCAAGCCAGCTTTTACACTCTCTTCTTTTACCCTCATCAAGAGGCTTAATTCTTCACTTTCTGTCATCAGAGTGGCATCATTTGCATATATGAGATTATTGATATTTCTCCTGGCAACTTTAATTCTGGCTTTTAATTCACTCAGCCTGGTATTTTGCATGATATACTCTGTGTGTAAGTTAAGTAAAGGAGGTGACCATACATTGCCTTGTCATACTTCTTGCCAGTCTCTGACCAATCAGTTCCAGGTTTGGTCCTAACTGTTGCTTCTTGAATCACATACAGGTTCTTCTGGAGACAAGCAAGATGATCTGACACTCCCATTTCTTTGAGGACTTGCCTTTTTTTGTTGTGATGCATACAAAGGCTTTAGCAAAGTCAGTGAAGTAGATGTTTTTTCTGGAACTCCCATGATTTCTCCACAATCCAGCAAGTAATAGTAATTTGGTCTCTACTCTGCCCCTCTGAAAAACAGCCATCATGATCTTTTGGTATTTCTCAATCCACACCGTGCTGAAGTCAAGCTTGCAGAATCTTAAGCACATGAAATAAGCACAGCTGTTCGCTTACTTTACTTGGTCATTCCTTGGAATCCCTTCCTTGTGACTAGGATGTAAATTGATCTTTTCCAATTCTATGGCCACTGTTAAGTTTTCCAAACTTGCTGACATACTGAATGTAGCACTTAAACAGCAGAATTTTCAATAGCTCAGCTGGAATGCCACCATCTCCACTAGCCTCAGTGTTAGCAATGCTTTCTATGGCCCATTTTGCTTCATTCTCCAGGATGCCTGGCTTTAGATCAGTAACCACACCATAGTAGTTAAAAATGATGTTAAGATCTTTCTTGCATAGTTCAGTATATTCCTGCCACCTCTTGTTAATCTACTCAACTTCTGTTAAGCTTCTACCACTTTTGTATCATGCCTATTTTGCATGAAATATTCTCATGATATCTCTAATTTTCTTGAAGAGAGTTCTTATCTTTTCCATTCTACTGTTTTCTTCTATTTCTTTGCATTGTTCATTTAAGAAAACCTTATCTCTCCTTGCTGTTACCTGAAATTCCCATTCAGTTAGGACTAGCTTTCCCTTTCTCTTTTTTTCCCTCATTTATAAAGCAGCATCAGCCAGTCATTTTGCTCTTTTGATTTAGGATCTTTTTTTTGCCGTTTCCTAAACACAATTACAAACCTCTAGCCATAGCTCTTCAGGTACTCAATCCAGATCTAATCCCCTAAATCTATCCATCACTTCCACTTCATAAGGAATACTATTTAGGTCATACCTATACAATGTGATGGCTTTTCCTACTTTCATCAATTCAAGTTTGAATTTTGAAATAAGAAGCTCATGATCACAGTCTGCTCTCAGTCGTGTTTTAACTGACTGCAGATCTTCTCTGATTATAAAGCATATCAATCTGATTTTGATATTGACTAGCTGGTGAGGTCCACATATCAAGTCACCTTTGGAACTGTGGAAAAAGAGTGCTATGACCAGCTAATTATCTTAACAAAACTCTCTTAGTCTCTTCCCAGCTTATTTTGTACTCTCAAGGCCAAACTTACCTGTCATCCAAATTATTTTCTGATTTCCTACTTTAGCATTCAATCTGCTATGATAAATGTGACTGTGTATGTGTGTTATTTCTAGAAGATGACATAGGTCTTCATATAACTGAGTAATTTTGGCCTCTTTCAGCATCAGTGGTTGGAGTACAGTTATTATTATCGTGATGCTGAATGGTTTGTCCAGATATCAATGTGTCAATTTGTGAGATTATACTTCAGTACTACTTTTGTCACCCTTTTACTGACCACGAGGGCTATTCCATTTCTTCTGAGGGATTATTGCCCACAGTACTATATATCATGATCATCTGAATTCATCTATTCCCATCCATTTAAGTTCACTGTCACCCATGATTTTGATATGTAATCTTTCCATCTCCCATCTGGATAAAGATAATCAAGATAAGACATCCAGCTTCTCTTGATTCCTAGATCTTATTGGGAAATATACATATTGTAAAAACAAAAATGAAACATTTTTTTTTAAAGAAAGATCATAGAGAATAGGAAAGGTACCAATGGTTTGGAAAGGTATGCTGTCACTCCAATTTTCAAAAAAGGAAAAGCATAGAGTCTTCAAACTACAATTTCTGGAAAAAATTTAGAGCATATTATTAAATGAGATGGTTAAATTTCATGTAGAAAAATAAAGTGATTAAAAAGTTGCAACATGACTTTATTAAGAACAAGTCAATTAAAACTAACCCAATTTCATTTATTTAAGATGGCTGCTAGACTGGTAAATAAGAAAAATGTGATAGATATAGTCTAGGTAAATTTTACTTTAGCAAAGCATCTGAAAAAGTTTAATGCTCTTCCTGTAGAAAAGATGGAGAGATACAGACTAGACAATTGCTCAGTTAGATAGATGCAGAACTGGCTGAATGTCTACACCCAAAGAGTTTGAATTAACAGCTCCATGTCAATAAGAGGTCTCCAACTGACTTACCAAGAGATCTGTTCTTGGCCCTATACTTTGCAACTGTCTTTTTCACTGATTTGGATAAAGGCATACATGGCATGGTTAACACAGACAACTTAAAATAGGGATAGATGAGAATGAAAATCAGGAGTGGTTTAAATATGGGTTTAATCTGATGAAATGACATTTGAAAGAGTTAATGCAATTTTTGATACCTAGGTTCCAGAAACTGACTTCACACAGGAATAGACAGCTCTAGACAGAAGCCAGTCCTAAAAGCATATTGAGTCAACAAGATACAGTGACCAAGAAAGCTAATGAAATCTTAGGGTACACTGAGAGATAACAGTGTTCAGAACTAGGAAACTGACAGTCACATTATTTATTATTCTGCCTAGTCAGTCCACATATGAAAAATTTTGTTCCACTCTAGCTAATGATGTTAGGAGACAGTTATAAACTGCAGAGAATCCTGTGGACAACCAGGATGGTGTAAAGCATCAAAATCAACAAATATTGTTTTCAAATATTTGAAGAGGTGTCATACGGAACAAGGAATTACGTTTGTCCTGCTTGAACACAAAAGACAGAACTAGAAGCAACAGGCGAAAGCAGTACAAAGGAAAATAATAGGCTTATTTTAATAAAAGATTTATTCTCTATTAGAACTAACCAAAAATTGAAAAGATCCCCTTGTAAAGCACTGAATTCCTCTCTTTTCAGGGATATCATTTAAAGGGATTCTTGTTTCCACTGTTTGATCCAATGGCCTCTGAGGTCCTTTCCATTTCAAATTCTGAATTCTATAAAATTTATTCCCAGTAATAGAAATATGAAGCACACTTTACTAATATTTGATAGCAGATTGACTGGATTCTTCATATGTAGAAAGGACTTCTAAAGTTAAAGAAAAATTAAATTCTTATTACCTTCAACAGCTGGAGTTGTTCAAAAGTTAATTCTTTCACTGGAATTTCAAACAGTTCTGTTGGTTCATGATCAAATTTCTTTTAAAAAAAATCAGAAAGATTATTAAGCTTCACTGAATGTATTCCAAGTCATTTACAAATTCTATTATTCTAAGCGTATCACATAAAAAATTGTGAAAAATGAAGATTCAGACTATATAGAAAAGAAGAAATTAATGGTGTAGGGAGCTCTTCATCATTTCTTTATTATTACAATAATAGTCTTTGTCAAAGTTTTCTAAATTTTGCAAGACATAAAATTCATTACTAGGTCTGTAAACAAAGTGTTTTCTGCTAAAACAGGATTTGTAAAGCTTACATTCTACTAACAACGGTGCTAATAATTCTTCTCAAAAGGTTACTTCCTATTAACTATGTGTATCTTTATATATGTATATTTTATCTCCACTCCTTGAGGGCAAGGATTGTTTCATTTTGTTTTTCCTCTATAGCCCTTACACCTAGCACAATGACTGGCATACTGTAGGTGTTTAATAAATATTTGCTGACTGACTGATAGGTTAGCTTGAAGAAGCCAGAATCACTGCCAGAGTATGATAAAACATGCTTTATCATAAAGCAAAGATAAAACAAAATTTTAATAGGGCATACTTTTTAACATTTCCTAAAAAAAAAGTAAATGTAAATTCAGAAAACAGCATTTAGTCTAGAGTCTGACACCTTTTAACATTCTGATACTTTGATGGTCCTGTGATTTATCTCATTGGTGTAGATATTCCTTCGAAGTGTTGCAAATTACAACTTCACACCTTCTCATTCTCTGCAACTCTTCTCCATGTCACCTAATGTGCTTGGGACATTCCTTTGGATCACTTTACATTACTGTTAATCTTTTTTCCCTCACTCTTACTACATGACAGACCCATTTTCTTTTCTGATTACGTATCTCTGTGATTATGTCCTTTATGCAACTTCCCTTGCAGTTTAGTCAGCATGTTTCTTTGTCCAACTACTTTAATTCTTCGGAGACTATCATTTCGTAACTTACAGTTTTATGAAACAGAAGTGGTGGGGAGGGGAGGGGACATTATTAACCACCTATTATCTGCCAGGCATTGTGCTAAGCATTTTAGAAATATTTTATTGATTTTCACAATAATGCAGTTATTGTGACAGTTGAGGAAACTAAGGCAGAGGTTAAATGATTTGCCCAGGGTCACAGAGTTGTTAAGTATCTGAGGCTGGATATCAATACAGGTTTCCCCTGACTCTAGGTCCAACACTGAATCCAATGCACAACCTAGCTGCCTTTCTCACTCCTTCCATCATCTTAAACTCACTGAGGTCTAGCTCCTTCCTGATGATACAGCATCCCTGGTGAATTTTCACTAATATCCCGACTGATCATACTGCTAAGAGTCAGAATACTCCTTGCTCCACCTGCCATATCCACTCTCCTACAACTATCAATCAGCAACCTCTACTTACTCCTTTAAAGCTCATTCTAATTAAAGCTCATTCTATCTGTACTGTCATCTATTCAAGACTTTGGTAGGTATCCACTAACTTCAAGGACATTTTCCTTGCTAGTTTGACACCTAGCTCTCTCCTTCCCAACTCCTGCCCTTATAGGGATTTCAACATACGTGTTAACAATCCCTCAAAGACACTAACTGCTGTGTTCCTCAACTTACCCATTTCCGATGACCGACTCTTCCAAGCCACTTAGCTACACACAGGAACTGTCATAGGCTTCCACTTCAAAGTTCATGAACACTGAAATTCCTTTATTTGACGATCATTTTATTATTATTATTATTCCACCTTATCCTTTCACAACCCCTAACACTGTTCTTTGTTCTTACAATGATTTCTAATCCTTCCATCTCTCAGTTCTTTCCCAGGTATCCACCCTGCATTAGTTACATTCTCCCCACTTCCCTTAAGTGAACAGATTCAAACTAACACTACCTTCCTCTTATCAGCTCCTTGTCCCCTTATTTTATCGCCAATCTTGTCCTCCCACCGTTCCTTACCTTTATTCCTATTCACATGCTGTTGAATTACACTGGAAAAATCATGAAACCATTCTAACTAGATCCACTATAGATTTGTGTTACATTCTCAAATGGGCCCTCACAGTAAGGCAACTCTTTTACACCTCTCTAATTAACTCACTACACCACTCATCACTGTGGTTTTTCAAGCCTTTCTTTCCTTCTTCAAACTTCTCATGGTAACCCCTACTTCACACTCTCAACTGAGAACCTTGATTAATATTTCACTGAAAAAATTAAGGTCATTCACCACAAGTTTCCTCTTCTGTCCTTCTCATTTCACATCATTCAGATGTCTTTGCTATTATCTCCTCCTTCATCCCTGTTTTACATGAAGAAGGAGCCCTTCTAACTAAGGCAAACATTTTTACCAACAAAAAGGATCCTGTTCCATCCTCCCTTTTTCAACGAACGGCCCCTCTCTCTTCCCCACTCTCTCACTAACCTCCAATCTCTGTGTACCTGGGCTGCTTTTCCAACTGGACTACAAGTATTCCCATTATCGCTTCCATCATCCAAAAACCTTCACCTGATCTGTCTATCCCCTTTAACTATTATCCTATTTCTCTCAAGGTCAAACTCCTTAGAAAGGCTATTTACAATCAGTGCTTCAACTTCCTTTTCTCTTAACTTTCTGTACTTTTCTGACTTCGTCTCCAACGGCCAATGGAGAATTTTGAACATACCATACTCAACATAAACATCCTATACTCAACATGTGTAAAACTGAACACATTATCTTTTCAGCGCTTCTTAAACTCTGTCTGCTGGCAAGCCACAGTTTAAGAGTGCTGCTGTAGAAAGTACCACTATCCTCTCAATCATCAGAATTGCAACCTAGGAGTCATCTGACTCCTCACTTTCACCCTGCCCCCATATCCAATCTTTGGATCTCCAAGAGACTCCAGCTTCTCTCCTCTGACACTACCACAGACTTTTATCACTTCATGAGGCCAGCTACTGCTTGCTGGTTGACCTCTCTGCTTCAAGTTTCTCCTCGATCCAGTCCATCCTTTGCTAAGATATCAAAGTGATCCTGGAGGCATTAGAAAGCACACTGGCTAGAGTACAGAACCTAGATTCAGAAAGATCTCTGCCTCAGTTTCCTCAACTGTAAAATGGGGATGATAATAGCTAACCCAGGGTTATTAGAAGGCTCAAATAAGATATCTGTAAAGTACTTGGCAGAGAATAGGCTCTTAATAAATCTTTCCTTCCTTCATTCCTCCTTGCTTCCTAATTCAGTAAACTCCAGAAGCTCTCTATTGCCTCTAGGTTCACATATAAAATCCTATTTGGCTTTGAAGACTCTTCACAACCTGGTTCTTTTTACCACTCAGTGTTAGTTACACCTTACTCTCTCCCATATACTCTGACTCTGGTTTCCTTGCTGTTCTTTGCACAAAACTCACCTCTAGATTCCTTGCATTTTCACTGGCTGTCCTGAAAGCCTGAAATTCTCTCCTTCCTCATCTCTACGTCCTGCCTTCTTGATTTCCCTCAAGTTTCAGCTAAAATTCCTTGTATAAGTAATCTCAGTCCTCTTTAATGTTAATGAATTCCCTAAGAGACCACCCCCAATTTATCCTATATATCTAGTGTTTATACTTGGTTGTTTGAATATTATCTCCCCCATTAGAACGTAAGCTCCTTAAGCACTTAAGGCTACCCTTGGCTTTTATTTATACCTCAGTGCCTAGTACAATGCTCAGTACATAAAAAGTACTCAATACATGCTTGCTGAACTGAACATGTTTCTTGGAATGAGAACTTTATTCAAAGACCCTTATTAATTTTATTAATATTATTATGTATATAAATTACTACTATAATCAGGGTTACAAGTGCCCATTGCTGCGAAAGATATTCAAAACAGAGACCAAAAGGAAGCCTTCCTATTAATGGTGCTGTCTTCTATATATTTCTGTTTATAGATGACATTGGACTGAATACATCAAATCTCAGGATACTGAAGTCTTCCATATCAGATTCCCAATCAGTAAGAGTTTGGTTTGTCTAATCAATTGCACAGGAAAAGCAAAGTCACTGAGTAATTCTTATTGTGTAGCCAGATCAACAGCATTTAAATCTGGTCCTTCAGCAACATCTTAGAAAAAGACTACAGATAAAGAATAAAGTGAGACTAGAATTATATAGGTGGAGGAATAATTACTTTTCTTTTTGCCTTTCATTATATCCCTAATGCTTAGAACAGTACTTTATAAATTCTAGCAGACGTACCACTCACTCTTCTTCGGAGACAAACTTATTTTCTTGGGTATCTCTAACCATATATATCTGTGTGGGAGTGAGGGGTGGGGCTCCTTTCCTTCTCTGCAGCAAAGGGGCTACAACAGTATCAATATAATGCTAATATTATAGTCAATAAAATAAATATCCTAGAAACTATTCTAATTGCTAATTTCCTTTGTGAAGTCCTTTCAAATTGTTCAGTGTGATTCAGTAATCCTGATTTTACTAATTCATTTATATTTATATGTTCCTTTCAAACTTCAACATCTTAGGCCTGGAAAGGAGTTTATAGATCATCTAGTCCAAAGCCCTCATTTTACAAATAAAGAAAATGCAATGGTTAATTGCTTATTCATAACCATATATATCTAGTATGTATTAAGGAAAGACATATCCAAGACTGCCAGACTCTGAAGTCAGCTCTCTATTATGACAAGTTGCTTTTTAGTATAGTGGTAGGAACTGGATCTATGATTTCATTGCTGCAGGAAAATTCTGGGTGAGGAAACCCACTCTACCAATGCAGATCAGCACCTTCATTGAAACTTCTAAGAGTCTAAGTTATTTTCCAGAACACTAACAAATTAAGTTACTTGCCTAAGGTCACATGGCCATATGTTAGAAGTGTAACTTGAACTCAAAATTTGAACCTGGAGGAAAGGGAAAGAAGGAGAATCTATCTTTCTCTCTCCTATACTCTGTCCTTGCTGTTCACTGTACTGTTTGGTATTAGCATCAGTATTATCTCCAATATAAAATTTTCAAAGAAGAAAATAAAATGAAAGAATTTGTTTTAAGTCAAATACCTGGAAAATACTATTCATCTGGCACTTGAGAAGAAAATATTTCATGAGGAAATTCACTAAATTTTTTGAAAAGCTAACTATCATGAAAGGACAATTCACTGGTTCTTAATTACTTTCATAAAACAATCTTAGCATACCTTTTTCATAGTCAAGCAACAAGTGAGATCATGATATACAACAGGTACAAAATCCTTTGAAAGATGAACATCAAATTCTACATAAGCTGCACCCTAAAAAAAACAAATGATTAAGTATTAAGGCCAATCTTATGGTGCTATTAGAAACCTTAAAATTTACAGAGAAGTACAGATGAAAAATTAGGATATGATTTAGTTAATATGTACAAATTTGTTGTGGAATTTTAGAAGAGAAAGGCCACTACCATACAGAATTATTATTACTGACAAAGCTGTTATTAACAACCTTGCTATTATTACTAAAACTTAAGTACAATAACAATACTTTAAAAAAAACAGTTCATGCAACATAAAAATGAAAATGTTTAGGTAATGAATGAGGCACAATGTGGAACAGGGAAGCAAAATTCAGGTTGCACATACTGTCTGTGACACATACTATGAATCTCTCCAAGAGTATAAATTTTAGACAGGCTGCTAAATTTGACATCACTTGAGTGAGTTTTACATGCACGCACACACACACATACACACACACAATTTGACATCACTTGAGTGAGTTTTACACACACACACACACACACACACACTCACACACACACACCCATGATCAAACTAAAACACAATACTGAATTTAGATTTTGCTGAGTAAAACTGATGATTTTAACTCATGTAAATTATTAATATCTTGTATTTTAATGGTCTGAAGGAATTTCAGTTGCATTTTATACTAATGCTAAACTAAAGCAAGTGCAAATTTAAGAGTAGCAAGTAATGACACTAAGAATGAGAAAATCTCCTAAAAGTTTTGTTCCTATGGTCAGATAAATTTTTTTGAGTTCTGTTTTTGTAATTCTAGACAGTAATGAATTTAAATTAATCTTTGTTCAAGTCAAGATTTATCTACCAAGCATCATACTTACTCTCCTGTAGATATTACCTTGCTTAATTTAACAAAGAATGTAATAAACTTAAAAGATGCTAATAAACAACAAAATCCAGCCAGTCAACATATTCCTACTAATCAAGAATATTCCTGAGTCAAAATATAAGTGTTCAAGAATATTTTAAAATAATTCCCAATGCAATGTCACCTTGACATTTTGATAGACTCATGATCTCAGTGTGGATGCTCCCTTCAAAAACCATTTTGTATAAATCACTGCATTTCAGTGCCTATAAAATGACACCAAAGGTAGGAAAAGAGGACATAAAAAGAATGTGATGTTTTAGTCTGAGTTCAAGTAAGAACAGCACCAAGGACTATATCCTAAGTGACAAAAAGTAACAAGAGGGTGCTTGTCAGTCAAAAGTGTCCCTGATATTCTAAGTCTTTCTCCCCTCAATCATTATAAGAATTCCTGTAACCAATGATGGAGAAACATGATGGCAGACAAACATTAAAAGAAAAAACTTTTCATTTATGAAAACTATTTTGTCTTTAATGGACAAGGCTGATGCCAAGTACAGGTAAAAGAGTGTGTGTGTGTTTGTCTGTCTATTTTGTCTTTAATGGATAAGGCTGATGCCAAGTACAGGTCAAAAGGGGTGTGTGTGTGTGTGTGTGTGTGTGTGTGTGTGTGTGTGTGTGTGTGCATGTGCGCACGCATGTGTGTGTCTGTGTGTGTGTGTCCCCGTCCTTCATTGCCAAAGAAGATCATGCCATCAGAGAAATTATGACATGATTTGCAATTCAGTGAGGAAGGACTGTGCAGGTCACCAGCATCACTTCTCTTCCACAGCCATCTGAATCCAGTGACCAGATATTCATCAGGATGACTGGAGATGACCCAGGATGAGGCAATTGGGGTTAAGTGACTTGCCCAAGGTCACACAGCTAGTGAACGTCAAGTGTATGAGGTGAGATGTGAACTCAGGTCCTCCTAACTCCTGTACTGGTGCGATCCACTGCACCACCTAGATCCCCCTACTTTCAGTACTAATTAAACGTCTCTAGGTACTCACCATCTCATCTTGATAAATACAATTTTATAATCTATCTTCCTGACATTTTCCCTACTTATATCCTAAGTCAATTCTAATGTTTAATGTTAAAAATCACTCTTCCTATTCACTAGTATCTCATTTTGACAAATAGGACTTTGCAATCTACTCCCCACATTCCCTAATTCTGGCATCTTAAGTCAGTTTCAAAAGCTAATGGCAAAAATCACTTTTAGCATTACCAGTTATTACAATCAAATCACTTTTATTTCTCGAATCTCTTTCCCTTTAAATATACAAGGTCTACAAAAACAGCTTGGATACTCAATAAAGTATTCAAAAATACAGTAACCTTAGAAGAACAGTTTTGCTCAAAACCCTTAAATTTTTCAGGGTAAAGATATCTTACAAGGAAGAATTCGTTACAGGTTACACTTAAACCTCTAGAAGTGAAAAGTGAAGGTAGAGACTCATTATTTTCCTCAAAGCATTTTTCCTTTTATTCAAAAGTACATGCATGACTAATATTTGAAAAAGTTCCATCTCTCATCTCTATCAGACTAGTTTACATATTCTAACAGGTAGTAAACAGGTGCAATCTATAACTCAATCAATAAAGAAAAACCAAATATTCACAAAACTTAAGCTTTTTCAATATTCTTCAACTTAGCATTAAAGTTCTTCATACACATTACAAGAAACAAAATGGGAGATCCAATTTAACATAATCTCCAATCAAAGATTTACCAGGTTCCTTGAAAGACTATATTTCATAAAGTTATATGTAAAATAATATTTTCTACAGAAATAAGACAATATACTGGGTTGATCCTATTTAATTTTGAAATATTAAAGGGAGTATTGGTTTTATTTTTCTTTTGGGAAAAATCATAACTGCCTTGCTACTGTCTTACAGCTTGAAGAGATATCATGATCAAAAGGCAATAAAAAGAAAAAAATTTCTAGAGTAGTAGTAAGGTGAACTTTGTGTTCTCTTAAGTCATTTTATCATTACAATGAATACTATACAGAAATAACTTTTTATACCCAAAACATTAACTTAAGGACAAAATGCACAAGACTGTAACTTGTATTTATAAAAAGCTCTGAAAATTAGAAAATGTTGACAGTACACACTAACTGGTGCAGAGAAGAAAATCAGGAATAATCATCATCTTCCTGAGTTCAAACAGGGCCTGGGCAAGTCACTTAACCCTGTATGCCTCAGTTTCTTCATCTGTAAAATGAGGTGGAAAAGGAAATGTGAAAACCATTCCAGTATCTTTGCCAAAAAAAAACCCCAAAATAGGGTCACCAAGAATCTAGCACAATTGAAATGACCGAACAACCAAAATGTAAAATCATGTATACATAACTACTAAATTCCTTAACAAGGAATAAATTCCAACTAAAATTATTGTGGCAAAGTATATATTAAAGTAATACACCTCAGTAAAACCTGGTAAACAAGTCCTGGCCTAAATAAGATTTCAAATCATTCCTGTCACTCTTGACAAAATGGGGAAATTTAAATACAATGGAATTCTAGAGATGCTTCATTTGGTCATTAGCAAAAAAAAAAAAAAAAAAAAAGCGGTTGAAAAAAGAAATTCAATTCTAAATATTCCTCACTTGATGACTACTCAATTTCCAAAGCATATGTAAAGTTTGTAAAGGGCTTTCTTCAAAAAACCCTGCAGGTCAATGACAGAAAGTACAGTAATTTCACAGAAGAAGAAACACTCAAGAGAAATAATTTGCCCAAAATTTTCAGAAGTACACATTCTGATAAACATCTTTAAAAGATAAACTGGTTCCTAAAGCAATTCCTACGAATTTCTTTTTGACTCTAAAATTACTGAAAAGTTTATGTATCATTTTCTCTATCCCAATAATTACAAGTTATTTAAGGGGAAAAAATTTTACATACATGACTAGCTGCACTTCTTAAAGAAGCAATTGTATTTTCTTGTACTTTAGCAAGCCTGAAATAGAGGAGACAAATCATCAGCAGACTATTTTTTAAAAGTAAACACTTTTAAAAGGCAACAATTTAAAAGAGGTTTCATATATAGTATATTTTAATAGTATTTTAACAATGATGTATTTATTCAAATTGATGATAATTTTAGTAACCATAAAATAGAAATGTGACCAATTTGACTAATCTTTTTTCTTTTGAGAAAAGATAAAATAAGCCTTCATGTGGAGAAGATACCCTAGACAAGATATAAGCCTTGCTATAGCAGGAAATTATAAAGATGGGTTCCATAATGATTGCAGGATCTGTGGGAGGACAGCTGTTGGTAGATCTGTGAATTGGTACAGCCATTATGGAAAACAATCTGAAACTATACCCCCCAAAGTCACTAAGAAGCATACACCTTTTGACTAAAGAAATGCCTTCACTAAGCCTATTTATAAAAGAGATCAAAGACAAAAAGAAAAGATCTACTTATTTTTAAAAAAGGCAGCATTTTATTTTGTAGCAAGAGAATGGGACACGAGGCACCACAAGAAATAAAAAATGGCATGGATTCAGAAAAGCTTAGATAGACTTCTATGAAATGATACAGTGACATGAGCAGAAATTTATACAATGACCACACCAATAAAAAGGAAAATAATTTTGGAAAACTTAAGACCTACTGACCAATCACTACTCCAGAAGAATGATAAACAAGTTTGCCTCCCCATCCTTTGGGTGGGGAAATAAGTTCATACAAGTAATAAAACAAAAATTTGTTTTTGCTTTAACTATGCTCGCTACAAGCAAAAGCTTTTTACTGGAGGAAAGGCTGGAGAACAGTGACGATACAAATAAAAAGAACATCAAAGAAATATCTTAAAAAGCACGCAAAAGAAAAGCAAAGGGCAGTTCAGAAGGTGATGCAGGACGATCTTGGAACTACTATACTAAATTAATAGATGCTAAAAAAAACAAGCTGCAGGTAAAGATTCATACTTCAATATATAATCTTTCTGACCTTCTGTGTATATGGAAATGTTTATGTCTGATGATTTTCTAATTCATAGTAAAAAAATATGTTGCAAAGAACATAAAATTACAGAGAACTGGGAGTAAGGGTGAGACTTGCATGTGGATGACCATTCTCAAACACTTTGGCAAAGGGAGGTGAGGATGGGAAGACACTAATCAAGGTGGCCAAGTGGGAAGAGAATTTTGGAATGGGAAGAAGGGAATACTGATTCCCCACCTGACTGGCTGACTAATTCCAAAGCTAGTGATTTTCTTGTGGCTCCTTGATAGGGGGCTGTGTTTTTTTTTTTTTAAGGCACTAAATCTTTGATGCCAATTGATTTAAATTCCATTCCTTCCTTCCTGAATACTCTTTTCTCTCCAAGTTTTTGTGACATTGTTTTCTCTGGTTCTCCTACTATCACAATCATTACTAACCATTCCTTAATCTCTTTCGCTGGTCCTTCATCTAGGTCAAACACACTAATTATTAAGTATGTTCCTCCAAGTCTATCCTGGGCCTACTTCTTGTCCCCTTCTATATTACAGAGATTTTACTTAGTGATTAGGTCCCATAGATCTAATATAATCTCTATACAGATGATAATATATTAGATATAGATACACATGGGTATGTGTGTATATATATATATATACACACACACACATAGAAATACGTACATGTGTACACATATAAATATACATATATAAATATATATTTTATATATTTATTATATATTATTAATATAAATATATTATCAATATTATATATATTTTATATATTTATATATAAATATATACATATGGGGGGAGGAAGGGTGTAGTCTCTCTCCTGAGCTAAGGAAATTAGGGCAGAACATGATCCTATCCTGGAGCAGTTTGCAAAAATCTTCACAAAAATAAGGAGTGTGTGCTGCTTGTCTGTGTCTGAGTAAGACACAAAATCTACTTCAAACTAGTGTCTGTTAAATATTCCTCTACCTTCTATTTCCTATATGCAAAAGATTTTGAAGATAAAAAGGATCTGAGAGATCATCAGTCTAGAGATGAGAGGCAAAAAGGTTCAACGAAGTTTGTTTTTAGATCACAGAATTCTTTAGTTGCAGATTCAGGATGAGAACACAGGTTTCCTTAGGAAATACTCCAATATTTTTTTCACTATAATCTGGAGTCTAAAAAGTAACTTACTGGGAAAGCAAAAGACAAGTATTATAAAAAGATTCTGGCCTGTTCTACACAATAAAATCAGCCTGATTCACAAGTCACAAAGACAAGTGTCCACATGCTGCCGGCTAGAAACAAATATTGGATACCTATAGATAAAAGTGAAAAAAATTCCACCT
The DNA here is from genome assembly GCA_023548195.1 of Bettongia penicillata ogilbyi. Taxonomy (NCBI): domain Eukaryota; kingdom Metazoa; phylum Chordata; class Mammalia; order Diprotodontia; family Potoroidae; genus Bettongia; species Bettongia penicillata. The sequence continues at coordinate 1,692,710 of JAJHZJ010000574.1, read as the reverse complement.
GTGTCTTCATTTTCAGTACATAACTATACTATTGGGTCTTCTTATTTCTATCTCCCCTTTATCAATTCAGCAGCTGACAGAATATTTAAAAAAAGGGACTGCAGCTTCTGAAATTTTTGCTTAAGCAAAATTAAAAATTTTTAGCAGTTTATCATATAAAAAAAGTACATTTAAATGCTTTAGAGAGATACTCATAGTAATGAAAAGAACTACTTTACATTTTGAGGAACAACCTTTTTTTTTGTAATCTACTTGCCCCTTCCAAAATAAACCTGTGACTATTAAATACAGAAATTTGGAATATATGTAGAGAAATTCGATTTTCCATATAATACATTAAGCAACTTTTTTGCTTCATAACTATAAATTTAAATAAAACTTACTTGGTAGTTGTTGTAGAGTTTCCTGCACCTCGATGTCCAACATCTAGAGCTGATCTTGGATTCCAGTATTTTGAAAATGAACACTTCATATCACAGTTGTATCCACGCAATGGCTTAATAATTATATAATCAACTTTTAGGGAGAAAAGAGAAAAAGCAAAATTATTTTAAAACATACCATAAAATTTATTCAATTAACTTATAAGTAAAAAATGTCTTATGTAAATCAATGAATAGGCAGAGAAAACTATGATTTCATTGGTTTTGATGTTCTATTCAACAATAAAAAATGCAAGCCATCCATTCCTGCTTCTACAATCTGGATCCTTTGTCTACGTCTTGCTATAAGTTCACCACAGTGGGGATCTGTCCACCACGCTAGAAGACTTCCTCACTTTGTCCTTTCATTGTAAGGTTATCAGAACTAGGGTTGCTCTTTATAATCATTCACCTCTCCCCATGACCAACTCATCTCTTTTTCTATCATGCATTTTCTCTGTATCTTTTACTCTTTTTTAAAAATTCATCATTGCTTATATACTGTACCTCACTCACAAATACTATGCACTTCCCCGTTGCCTTCAATTCCTGAGAGACTATTGTGTTCTACGTCTCATAGATATACAACACCACAGGTGTAAAACTGTTATTAAAAAGATAGGCTCTTGTTTCCAGGCACAACTGAGTCCATTAAAGGAACTTTGCAATTTCCTGATTTTTTATATAATTTGTCCATTTCTATTGTATTGATGGACAAGCCCTACAGGTTTTCTTAAGAGGGTGTCATAATCTGTGCAATAAAAATTCATCAGCCACTTGGTCTTTCTTGTGTAGATGATAAAGCCTAACTCCTGAATGGTTATGGATCTTTTCCAGAAGGTTCTGCAACATTTTCAGGATTCATACGACTAGCAAACAAAAACATCTAGAGAATCTCACCACCAACAAGGAGCCTCTCTATAACCTGGAATATGTTCTGAATCTCCTAGATCAGTGACAAAAATCTTTAGCAAGGGTAAGTCTCTCTGTTTTATGCATTGCTTAATGTGAGTGATCAATTATGAATAACATTTACATGGTGCACAACTACCCATCATGAGGAAGTCTTCCAGTATACTGGGTAAGGTGGATGCTGTGATTAGATGCATTGCACAGATGAGGAAAATTGATGCAGAGAAGTTAACTGATTTGCCCAAGGTCACTTGACAAAGAAATACCAGAATGCAGATGTGAATCCAGGTCTTCCTGACTCCAAGTACAGTACATTATCCACTAAACTACACTGCTCCCATTAAATGTATAATTAAGTGTAAAGCGCTAAGGAGATATGCCCCACAAACACCAACACTCCACACATATTTCTTATTTCCTTCTCCTTTCCCTTCTAATGCTATAATTTAAAATCAATTAAAATTATAATTTAGGATAGTAATTTTAGCTTACACTGCAAAACCTCACATAACCTCTGATTTGCCATCAGATATACCTCTAACTTTGCCAATTGCTTTTCTTGAATTCCTGCTCATGATGGGAAGTGTGAGAATTCCTGCACTTCTTTCATTTTCAGCAATAGTAGAAGACAACAGACATGCAGTACCAACATGTCCTGGAAGTGTATCTCCCTGAACAACTGTTTCACTTATATCTTCCTGAAAAATTAAGTATTAGAACAAGTAATTAGTTTCTTGGTAAATTTTTTTATAATTTGACAGTATTCAATATCAATTCCCATGCCCCCTGAATATTTTAAGAGGAAGAAAACAATCATAATGTAAATCAATTAGATGAATTTATTTTTTAAAAAAGCTTAGATTAAAACTAATTAGGTTACTTTACTTTTAACTGATTTACTTTTATCTCAGGTTCTATCAACTGTACTTGCAAACATTTAATTCTGTCTGTTAATAATATTCAATTGATAACCATGAACTCCTATTAAAATTCACAAATAATTTACAGAAAAAATTTCTGATTGAAGTACCCTCTGCCCAGGTAATTTTGTGTAGCTTCCCAAAGGACAGCTATGTGATATGGTTTAACCATGTATGCTAAGGAAGATACAACTTCTTATTGGCAGGCAGAGAAGGACAGAGGCAGATAATAGGCAAGGTATACATTAAAAAACAACTGATAGGCCCAACAACTACAAGCAGAGAAAAGCCAGCACTCCAACATGTATCTTGGTTCCCTACACCTCAGAGACTGCTAAGAGTGGACGAGTAGTAGTAATAGATTATTTTCCTATCAGTTGAGGTAAATTTCATTTTATTCCTAAGTCACAGAGTGGCTAACTCGTGTGTATTCTATCCCTTGAAACTCATCTGTTTGACTTGTCCAAGTTTTAATTGTAAATATTAATAAATATTTGTTTTAAGAACTAGGCTTTCATTGCCAAAATATCTCTCCCAGTTATATTACAGAGAGCATAGTCTATATCCTGTGTGTTTAATGCATTTGCTATAATCCACATATATAATGTATGAAATAGATGCAAACCACACTTGGATCTTACTGATAAAAAATTTTTCCAGATAGATAGATATCCATCTGGCAAAAGCTGGAACCATTTTAATTTACTTCAATTCAACTCAACAATTAATCATCAACAGACATTTACCAAGTGTCTACTATATGCTGTGGTAAGAAACATAAATACAAAGAATACAACAATACCTATTCTCAAGAAGCTTACATTCCATAAGGATAACAATTATATGTATGTGTAGGAAATGTAATATAGTTAAATAGAACACATAATACTTTGCTTCTCAGGATTAATTTACACAATTTTGACCTTTTCAGTTGTATAAAGTTAAGAATTTATTAAAAATCACATACTGAAAACACATATGCCTACAAATAACACTAAGTTCTCATTGGTGAACAGGTATACTAAAAATTACTCACTTCAAAAAAGTCAAAGATCAATTCCAAATTATCTGGCTTCATGGTTTGTACATGATATTCTGTCCACCGATCAGGCTGCAATCCATAACCACATTCTGGCTGGGAATGACGACATTTGAATTCATTATCACTTACTAAGGATATCTCTAAATTTTTTGCCAGTTTGTGATGAATAGTGGGAGATAAGCAATCTTCATCATCTTCTGGACCTTCTAATGTCACTTTTACCCTATAAACCATGAAAAAGTGAAAAAAAAATTAAATTTAGCATAAGAGAAAACCCTATACAAAATTCTACATACAGAGTTAAAAACTAAAAGTACTGAAATATCTGACCTCAAAATGGCAACATATTACATTAACTATATCTTTAAGATAAAGAAGAAAAATTATTTTTCTTGCATGCATGAAGGAATACCTCAAACTAGGGTTGAGGCAAAATTATAATTTTACAGCACACTGGCTTGTTTTCCTACATATACATCTGAACAACACGACAGTTTTGTTGTGTTATTTTTTTTTCTAAATCAATTAAGTTACAATAATGTTAACTCTGCTGTCACACATTAAAGCTAGTTGACCTGTCATTCATTATGAGAATTTCATACAGTTAACTGTTTATATATGCATAGATTCAACACTGAAACTATGTGTGGGTATCAAGTATTTCAAAAGATGACATGGAAATAGGTAACTAAAGTGAGTATCAAATAATTTTAACAAATGACATGGGTTTGAAGGACTAAAACTCAATAGTCTTACTTTTATGACAGATACTTTTTGGATTCAATTGACTCAAAAATGTTATGACTGAAAAAATAATCTTGAACCTGTATAAATTAAAAACAGAATCAAGCATACATAATTTGTGGGCTAAGTGAAACTGACACCAAAGGCTAGTTACATAAGACCTGCCTTCTATTAATTATACTGTTCTGTAAATCAATTTTCCATATAGTTTGTGACAACAAAAAGGAAGTCAACTACAAATTTTTGTTTTTAAATTTTCATTACATATACAATTTATATTTGAAATCAGAGCATAATTTAAAAGTTTCTACTAATTATAAAACAATAATTAATCATTTAAGAACCAATGGCTTACAAGCTAAATAATTTCAATGAATTGATTCATGTAACTGAATTGGTAGCATGAAAAAATCCCACAAAAACTAAGAACAGAATTATAACTATATCATCCACTCAATTTGAATAAATGTTATCATCTATCTCCAGAGCTAACAAGCTTTGGAGGAGGTTCTCAAGTATAGTACTATGACTATCACTCAAATGAAAGCTAATCTCCATCTCAAATACAAAATCAAATTTCTCAGAAATGGAATGCTCATAAACAATTGAGAAAATGGTGACACTTGCTATAGCATTCCTAGGACACTAGAATGTATGGAAATTCTTCTATGACAATAGAACCCACTTAAATGGACAATAATTCAAATATTGAACAGTTACAAAGTAACAGATAAAAAGTCTAGTTCATAAAATTACCTTCAAAAAAAAGCCATAACTTTCATGGGGGAATAAACAAGTTTCAAAAGAATTTTATTTTAAAGTATATTACTATTATTTATAGAAAAGTGGCCTAATATAGACTATTTGTTTATTTGTACTAAATACTGTGATACTCTACCATAAAGGGAAATTTCCTCCCCAAATAAGGACCTTTAGGTCTAGAATTTTATTTAAAAATCCTAAGTTGTTTGCTACAACTTTAAAATCCATAACTCACTGAAAATATCATACTATCTGGAAACCCTATTTTGTTCCCAAATCTGGCTTGTATAAAACTTAAGGGTCAGTCTACAACTATACTCTAAGAAAACAATGAAGTGCTAGAATACAATTGTGACAAAAACTGTAATAGGTGTTGAAAGTGAAGATTGTTTTGACTCATTGAATTTCAATGTCCTGTGTATCTAGCATAGTAACCAGCACATTGGAGGTTAATGAATGATTTATTGACCTCAACAGAAATACAAGTAATGTAAATTTTTACATTAAATATGCATTTACATGTAATATTTTTCAATGCATTTCAATCTTTTTTCTAAAGAGATCTCATTTTGGAAGCATAATCTCATAATCAGATCAGTAATAAAAATGGATATGTAAAAAATTAAATTTCTTAAATTTTTATGCTTCTATGTAAATTAATCTTTTCCAGAGAATGAGGATAACATCCTTTGCAAGGGTAAATTGCTAGAATAATAAGGTTTCTAATTCATTTTAGGTCAGGTTTATACCTCAATGTATTCGAACCTTAGCTATACTACTGATTTTAATAGTGAAGTACATATCCCTGCCCTAATATAAATCAAAACACCTATGACTATCACAGATTGACTGTCTTTCCTTTAATAGACAATATTCATAAGTTGCTACAGCAAAAAAAAAATTATCTGGTAATTAATCTTTTGGCCTCTCCAAAGTTAGCTAGCCTAGGCATTGGATGACAATAGTGTCTGTGATCAATCATAAGACCCTAAGCTTTTCCAGTTTGGCATAGCCTTGAAGAACTCAGAAGTTACCTTCAAGTCAGCATGAGACAATGGATGGGCCTATTAAATGGGACTAGAAATACTTGTACTATCATAGATGCTAATTAATGTGTACTTTCTACATTTCAGTGTGGGGAAAAAATCCTAAGTTTTTTAAGGTAACTAAGGAACCAAGATCTTCTCTTATTTTCTGTCCTAACTTGGAACTTCACTAGTAAGTCACTACTTTAGAAGCAGATAACTTACTTACTTTGTGCCATAAAACAGATAGATAGAACTGATCTTACAAACTTTATTCTTATAAACTACTTCACATTAAGCATTTTACAGCTAAAAAGAATTTTCTGAGATTATCTGATCAAAAGCTCTTTTTATAGATGAGAAAAAAATGAGGCTCATAAGTCAAGAAACTTAACCTTAAGAATTAGTGCCATGAATATGACTAAAATAAGTCTCTTGATTCTATTCCAACTTTTCTTTCGTAATAGCATACTGCCTCTCTTTGGGGTAAATTTTTAACCACTTTATTATAATACTTTTAAAATCTACCAAGATTTGGACAGGGAAATATAACATGCAAACTATTCTGATTCACCATAACTAAAGCATTATGGGTATATTTTTATGATAGAAATCTTACAAGTATACTCTTCATAGTCATAAACCACTATCATTTTGTATCCCCACAAAGGGGTAAGATAACAAAGTGGTTATAATAATCTGTTTTTAAAGCAACCACACTAATTTTGATCTTTATATACTTTAGTGACTAAAAGAAACTCATGTTTCCCTTTACTGTATTTTCCTAATCTACTCAGCAGTGGAGTAAGTGAATAATAAAAATGCAAATAGCAATGCCTCTCTTTTAAAAAAAAATGTAGGTAAAGGATTATTAATACTGCAGAATAATGTAGATGTAATCTTATTTCAGCCTGACAGGTCAGCCATTAAAATTTATGTCAATATAGTTCACTCTTTCGAAAATAATTGATAGTTAAGAAAGAATAGCACTATAATAATCAAGATTCCTTCAAGTTGTTTCTTTCAGCACTCTACTGTTATATGATCTTCATTCAGTAGGACTCTTAGTTGCACAGAATTTAAAATGTATTGGGGGGGCATCATTATTTCTCAGGAAAGAATACCTTTCTTAAAAGAGTTTGGGCATTCACAACGTACAACATAATTTTTAAAAAGCACAAATTCACTTCTTACTTGGTTACATATGCAGAGGTTCAGTTCTATTTCTCAGTTATTGCTCAGAATTACAAAATGCTAACAAATAGCTTAACACTGATATTAACAGCAACCTTCTATTTTAATTTTACAATGAGAGAAACTGTCCTACAAAAAATTCAAAACACACAATGAAGGATTATCCTAAAATTAATTTTTCCTACTGATTTTATTATGTAAATTATGACAACACATTATTTAAGTTGCTCTCTTAAAGGAGGATAAGCTAAAGATTAGAGACTTAACATGTATGTACACACATAAACACACTCAATACTTAAAGTTACCACAATTTCTAGTCAGAGAATCATTTAAGTATGATATGATGGCAACAATGTGTAAGTAAAAGGAAGACCAAACAACAAGTATCTTCTTTGATATTAAAAGGATTAGAAAGTTACTGGATAATAGAAATAAATTCATAATATTATCTACAAGTGCTATTCTTTTGGTTTACCAACTACAAAAAATAAAAACCATTCTGTTCTGAACACTAAAAAATGAAGGATAAAAATGTTAACACACTCTAAAATAACCACAAATTTTTGCATCTTATGACAAACATATGGTCATACCTAAACCTAGATTTTTTAAATTTTTTCTTGGATATCATGACAGGTGGTCTTGTAGAATAATGTAGACGTAATCTTATTTCAGTCTGACATGTCAGCCATCCAGTATCCAGATTTTCAACACCATCTAGCAAAGTAAACATGATGGAGAGCAGTAATTGTTACATTAAAACAACAACAACCTGAGATATGCAACAAGTACTCAAAGTTGTAATCACATAAGTATCAATTTAAAATACAGGATGGAGCTTAAAGAATGGCACTTCACAGCAAAAAAGGACACCAGTAAACACGTAAACCCACTAATTAATTACCACACACTACAAACTGAAAATAGCTGAGATTGGGTAGGCATAATACATGGATGCAATGGACTTATCCAAATAAGGAGAAAGAATAATCACATATTTATAGTTCATTACTTTTTTATATTAAGAGTGCTATCATAAAATGCATGATGCAAAACGGCAGACTAATTTGTCTCACACTGCAATTGAATGATTTTAGACATTTTAAATGAGTAAAAAAAAGCTTAAATTTAAAACAAAAGCATTTGGATGTCATCTGTTTTTAAAAGAGTAATCTAGAACCTGCCACTAATTCAACTTTAACATTGCATTTACAAAAGGGAAGAAATGGTATAGCTGCATTAATATATTCCTTTAACTAAATCCCTAGATGCTTTTAACCAAAGATTCTCTAATACAATCCAATCAGGTACAGATGAACTGACTAAGGGTTTGCCAACTGTAAATTACTTCCACAAGGAATATCATAGAGTTATTTAATGGCATTCAAAACTACCCAGATATCCTGACTTCCATGATATGTTATTTAAAAACTTAAATAGATTAAAATAAAACTTGGCAGACTTAAGACTCTACGTTCCAAGATGGTGGTAGGTCTGGCAATTCTTCCACAGTATCTCCTCTCACACTTTTCAGATCATTCATTTCAAATATAAGGTATTACAAATAATAAAATAAAATAAAATACTACTGAATTGCATAATTTCACATTGCTTCATACAATTAACATGGTCAGATGGCAGAACTACAATAAAAAAGCACTGTACAAGAGTTAAAAAAAAAAGTTCATAAATTCAGCAAGCTCTTTTGAAAAAATGTCAATTACTTTAGAACTAATATTTTTCACCAATGTCTTAAATTCAACAAAACTTTCTTTTCAAAGATTCTTAAGAGATTTTTTGGGTCATTCTCAAACCAAAATTTAAAATAAATGCAATTAGATGTCATCTATTAGTTTAACTTTGTTTCAGAAGTGAACCCTGAGGAGATAAACCAATTACTGAAAAGAGGTCTGACTCTGGAAAACAAATTGGCAGTCATCCACTTCAAACTATAATATTACAATAGAAATGTGACATCATACGTATTACATTTGGAGAAAACAGAAAAATCACTCCACCAAAAAACTTTCCAAATTATATGTTATGTATAATAGTTACTCAAAGGAGGCTAAAATATAACACAGAAATTTAAACAATTCAAATATTTCAGGCCAAAATTTTGATGTAATATCAAGGGGAAACTAAATTTTTATCTCTTCAAATTCTTCACCAATCAAATGCTACATATTCTTCATGTGTATGCATACACACACACATACTCCTAAAGTAAAACCTCAATTAACTTAAATCTTCTATCAGATATTGTCCTGGATGCTAAAAGCAAAATCATGCTAAAATGAGAAGTAAAAAAAAACACTACTTCTAGGTGATGGCCTAAAGACCATGTTTATTCAATGCAATATTTCACAGCAATACCTTCAACAGTATGGTATCATAACTGATATTCAGCATAATAAACCTTATTCATTACAAAATCTTTCATTTTAAAAAGTCAAGTATTTCAGTATAATGCAACTAAGATAGAAAACAGGATATGGCTTCTTAGCAAAGTATCAACAATATCTGATATAAAAAAGCATCTTTTGTTTATTTGCCAATTTAAGAGAAAAATTCAATTACTCATTATTCCTCATTCCAATAGCTTTTACCATTACAAATATGTTGAGTATATACACATACAGACACATAAAAATTCACCCTAACATTTGCAAAATATAATCACCTAAATGTTCAAACATTAGTAATAAATGTTCAAACATTAGTAATAAATGTTATCAGAGGATTATTATGAAATACTATGTGCACAGAGCAGAATGCAATTAACTTATAAATTACCTACTGATTAGCTTCTTGAAACCAACAAGCTGCACAAATATCAAAGATTAGGAAGCTTTTTTTAAAAAACAAAATTAGTAATGCAAAATAATGGACATTCCTATGCCATAGTAGAATCATTTTTGCTTAGAATTATTCAATATTTCCACAAATAGTAATAATTTTAAGCAAATGGATCATTTAAACTATTTATTTAAAATGAAATTTAAGCTTTTTCATATCAATTAATAACATACTAAATCTAAGTAAGTCTCACTTACTGTGGATTCCAAACTGTCCATCATCAACAGTGCTTTCATTTTCTAAAAGTAAAGGGAAAATAAAGGGAGAAATATAATTAAAAGCCACAATTTATACAGAACAAACAACTATGGTAATTACCTATCTTATTTCTAATGACCTTATCTAACGAATAAGCATATTTATTGATGCCCTCAGTAAAAGATTCTTTTTCTACTGAAATTATTAGCCATCCCACTTTCCCTTGGTGGCATAAGAAATTACCAAAACAGAAAAAGGAAGCATGGCAGTATTTCCTGCAACAATAAAGGGTTCTACCCTCATAATATTAGAGGATCAGAGATTTAAAGCTAAATGGAACCTAGGTCATTGAATCCAACATTTTCTCCTTTTAGAGATAATGAAAAGTAGGCTGAATACAAATAGTGGTTTTCGTACTACATTGCCTCTTTCTGATTGGATTTTAAACACCAATGTGCACAAGCAAAGCATTTCTTGAATTTTTTTAATTTGATAAAAGAGGAAATAAAATCTATGATTTTTTCTAAATGAAAGATTTGGCATAATTAAAATGCTTATTCTTATTAATGATATTGATCCTATCTAAAATTCTACTTTCCACTGAAAAGCTAACTATCTTCTATATCCAACCAGAGTTTTAAAAAAATTCTTAGAAATAACACATACTTACCAATACATGCAATAGAACTGTGAGAAAAATTGCATTTAATAAGAAACCCAAAATTTGTCCTAAAATAATTCCTGACAGAAATAGTAATTAGAAAGACTGCAAACTTCCAACTTCCAAGTAAAAAGAGTAATTTCCTATTATACTGTGATGATACCATCAACTAGTTCTTTTTAGTGCTTACTCTCTACCCCCAAATGCAGTTTTTTCCCCTACGTAAAAATGTGTATCCTATGTTTGAAAAATACAGAATTAAAAATCAAATATTGTGCTTTCTCTAGAAAAATTCTCTAGAATATTTCACATGGCTCTCAAATTTTACTGTAGAGTTTACCAGAATTTAAAAGTTAAATCTCTTTAAACATGACTAAAACAAATTTCCATTTACCATATGACTTTCGAAACACATAATATCTGTCAGTACTTGAACTCTTGCTTACATGTTTATTTAAGGTGCAATATTGATGTTTTCCAGCCTCAATATAGGATTACTATAGTTACATAGATATATCTATATATCTTTAAAATATTTCCCAAGATCTTAACACTCAAAAATTAAGAAAATCCAATAAAGAGGATGGAAGGTGACAGATCAAAAATAATGAAAATGTCATCTTTACTGCCACGCGGAAATATTCACGGTTTCCAAAACTGAAATAGTAAGCTATTATCTATAAATTCTAATGTCCACAAAGTAAAAAGATATAATTTTCCTAGCAAAAAGACAACTATAAGTAAAGAGAGGTAGTAATTTAAAATATGTGAAATAAACTTCAATGTGTCATATAAAGTCAGTACAAAAAAGTATAAATGTTTATTTGAGAATAAATATCTTAAGTTTCAAGAGAACTTAATGACACTAAAAGATAACTATCTCAAAGTCTAATACATTCAGCAATGCTGCTTCTAAGTATTTTAAATTGGGGAAATATGTATCCAAAAATTGTGGTTTCAATTTTATTCAAACAAGTGAATTTTAATATTTATCAATAAAAAATAATCATTAGTCTAATTTTTATTATCCTTTGGAATATATATAACTAAAAAATAAAGTTACCAAGGTAAATTTTACAGCTTAGATCATGTTTTCTTCTTTAAATTTCATTTTTTTTAAGCCTGAACTAATTAAAAGTAACATAATAAAGCCATGGATGCTCAGTCTCAAAAACAAGGAAATTAGTTCAGAAAAAAAAACTTTTATGGCTCCAATTGAAAATATTCAATATATATTTTATGATAAATGAAATACACCAAAAATATGAGAATATAACTAAGAAAGCATTTTTCCACAGTGTTAACTAAAAGGTTGAGGCAAATTAAGATTGTTTATTTTTGAGAGTAAGCTCCATGATGTGCTAAGTGAAATTTGTGTAACTGGTAATGTATTAAGTTCTCATCCTGCTAATAAAATTTGCCAAATTTCACTAAGCCATTGTGCAGCATATTAGTAACTTTATGCATATGCCTCAAACAGATGCAGTTAATGCCCATACCTAAAGGGGTTATTGATCGTGGTTGTAGATGAGTCTCCCACGTGTTAACTATGACTTGCCATGGACCACCGATAGTCTGCAATTTAAAAGTTAAATGTCTGCAATAATTTCTCATATCTTGTTTTCTACCCATGACTCCATTAGATGTTTGTGGGAAAAAGTTTTAAACTAAATATGAAACAAAGAGATTCATCTTTCTTATTCTAGCAATGCTATGAGCTAAAAAAAGAAATTCACCAGGTAACAGAGTAAGCTGGCTGCTAAAAGGAAGTGAAGGGTAGAAACAGTAAAAGGAGAGAAATTAACTAAGTGATACATTAAATTGTCTTTTAACTTCTGGATCTTAAATATGGAACTTACACTACATTAAACATAGTAAACATGAATGCTTTCCCCAGAAAATTCATGTTGATTAAAAATACATGCTAGGAACATGTCAAATGAACATTAAATACACTTTGCATTCCAGCAATTGACTTTGGAGTGCTAGTTTCTGTAACATCTGTATTTTCTACTCTATTCCATTAACTATAAAAGTATTTTGGAGGAAAAAAAAAATCACCATATTTCCTTCATCTACAGAATCATTTTAAAAAAGAAGAAACAAGAGAACACACAAATATGAATGTTAAGGAATAACTCCTCCATTATTTGGTAATGAAAACAATTTGTGACAAACAGGAATGGATTGGGATTTCTTTAGACTTACTATGAATACACTTTAGCGTAGAGACTAAGTTTGGTTAAAAGGAAAGATTTAAACCGGTGACTTTTAGTGATTTATTTAATATAAATCTGTTGTAAGTTGAACTAGTAAAATACACACACACACGCACACACATTTTGTTGCTACGTAAAAGGTAATATTGAGTATGAAAATTTTCAACTAAGAAACAATGTATGTAAAATATACTCTAACAAAAATGAGTTATCACCTTACTAAAATATATGTGCTTTTTGGGTGTTTCATAATTTTTGCAGCAATTTTATACATTTTAAAAGACTCCAAAAAGACAATGAACTACTCTTTTCCAAAAAGACCTATCCCTCAATCCACATCGTAGATGTTGCCAACTGCATTCAAATAAATGTTAATTAAAGAATTAAAGTATTATATATTTACTTATAATTTTTACATAGCTAATTTGTATAACATTTTACATACACTATTTAGTGTATATATTTTCTCTCTTAACAAAACATTATCTCCTTGAGAGCAATGACCATCGCTTTTTTCTTTTTTTATCACCAATGCTTAGCATCATGCCAGGCACAAAGTATGTCTTTAAAAATGTCTGTTCCTTAACAGCTGTGCTATTAAATCATAGCTGCTCAAATACCTGAATTTTCTAACACAAATTAGGAGGAACATAATATTAAATTTTTAAATTTCCAGCCAAATGATACAAAATCTAATTAAGGTAAGGTAGTATGGTTACAATAGAAAGAGTACTTCTCTGGCCAGCTAGAGGACTTGAATTCAAATACTTGCTATTGATGGTTACTGTTATCTATCACGGGTGAGACATTTATCATCTCTGGACCTCAGTTTCTTCATTTGTAAAATGAGGAAATTGGACTGGTAGACTTATATGGTCCCTTCAACTTCTAAAACCTACAAATGATCTAAGATCCCATGAAAGCTAGATTTTATTTCAATACTGTTGCCAAAATGCTAAGTTCATTTAATTTTATTATCTTCATATATCTATCCCAGCCCCTAGCCACTTGTATAGTAGGGTTTGTTGATAAATGGATAATAGTTTTTCATACCACCTCAAAACCCCTATTGAGTTTAACAGTATCAAATATGTCAAAATAAAACAATTAAATATCAATCTGTAATTTTCAAGTGGTCTCTTAAAATATTTTAATATTAATTAAAATTACCAACAAAATGTCAAAATGGCAATGATGAGGAAATACATAATGAATCAATTGTGTGCATTTCTGATTAGACTACCACTTTATTGACAAGATGATAAGAAATGCCCCAATTCTGAAGATAAAGATTTAAATGTACGGGGTTAATTTTTTTTCATCCAAAACACTGCCAATGGTTTTGAAAAGAGAACATTCAAATCAGCCTTGCAAGTTGGAATAAATTATGCTGGAAGACTGAAAGAAATATTTATTTTGTCTATTTACCTGGTTACAAAAAGGGGAAAATGATAATCAAAAATTGAAGACTTCAAAGAAAGAACTCCTTACCAAAATAAATTTTATTTAATTTTATAACTATATGAAGATGGTTTTTTTATAAATTCATAAAAAGCCTCAATGATTTTGCTAGTGTTTTCTTTTGCTACAATTTTTCCACCTTAAAAATAACTTTAAAAGTCATAATGACGTTCACTGGTAGAAAATTATACAAAAATAAATTTAATCATTAGCAAGAGTTCAGGCCTCGATTTTTGGGATAAACTTAAAATATTTAGCGAGATCTCTGAAATACAATTTTGCCAAAGGAAAATGGTAATAATTAGGAGTATGAAAAGAATTCATAACTCCAAAAATAAAAAATCCTTTTACTCTTCAAAAATGAGTCTACATTTTTGGAAATTTAATGAAGTTGCTAAAACCTTGCAGGAAATCCATTTTGAAAAAATCTAGGTGCTCTCAAATTTATAAAGCAAAATTTCAAACATTTATAAAACACAACAGTAAATATTTCTTAGTGAAAGAATAGTTATAAAGAATAAACATTTTCCATGGGACATAAATACTTTAACTTCAAACTTACGTTATGTTGTAATGAAGTTTTACTACATAAAATGAGACATTAGACAACCGCCCATTTACACGTGAATCCAGAGTGTTAGGTGGAGAAAATCCCTTACAATCTTTTCCATCTCCAAATCTATTTTGTATCATCTACAAAAAGATATGCTATCAAAGTCTAATATTAGAACATGGGCCAAGTTTGAAACATGCTATATTTTGCAGTCCTATATGACATTTGTACAAGCTCTTGTTGTGATGTCTGTAACACATATTTCAAAACAGCAATAATGTCAGTGTAACAGTAACGCACTGAACTTTGACCTAGTTTGCAATATGTTAAATATAATGACCTAAGAGGAATATTTTCTTTTTTGTAAAGAAACTGAGAGCCTTAAAATAAAAGGAATACCGTTACCAGCCCCAGAGTGATTTTCTAATCTACCAGAAATAGAATAATTTATTGAATTTGTTCTTAAATAATAATCATGCAAACTAACTTCAAGATGAAAAAAAATCACTTGATTCAAGTCAGAGATAGGTCTATGATGTTAATCTCTGAGCAGTTTTTCAAGAACAGAAAATAAATTTCTCCAACAGGGAGTATCGGGACTTTATAATTTTTTAAGCTATGAAAATGAATGCTATTCTTTGGAATCTTTTATTATCTCCATTTGATATAAACATATATATCATTACATTTGGACAATTTCTTCTCAAAACGTTCTTTTCACAATTATTCTGAGGAACACTTGCAAATGGATGTGAGGAATTTTATGTTGTGCCAAATCAAATGTACATTAATTGTTTTTGGAAAACCTACTTCTTATAAGGTGATGAAAAGACCATCCAAGATAGCGAACATGGGATTCATTTCTTTAAAAAGCAGCCTAATTTTGAGAATTTTTAGTTCCTAAATAAAAATGATTAAGAATATGATTATGAAATGGATTAAGAATACATGTCCTCAAATAAAAACAATATGAAAGGAAACATGCTATCAAATTAAGTACATATTTCAGATTAACAGAATTTGCTGGTCAGGGGTTTTAGGGGTTGTTTTTGTTTTTATTTGTAAGACACAAATCCTACTCTTTGCATATTGGAGATGACCGTGTCAGTTGCACAATTACTATAAACTATGGCTCAAAACCATTTTTAGCAGCTTGTCTTAATCACTCAAACTATATGGCAGACTAAATATGTGTAAAATGTGATTTAAACCCCTACGCATTTATTTCTCAGGAGACGAGCCTGAAAAACAGCAAAGAAAACTGCCTCTGATAGAAAAGCTTCCCTTCACTTTATTTTTTAAGAAAAAAAAAATTGTCATACACCACATCCACAGACAATGCAAAACTGAAACAAAATTTCAGAATGTTTCTAATTAAAATCTATCCTACTTAAAAAGTGCCACCAAGTATAGAGGAAAAAAGGGTGTCATTTAAACTGGTATGTGGGGGGAAAAAAACCACTTTATCCAACGTATGGGATATTATGTAGCTATTTATTCTATTCCATGAAAAACATACTTACCATGGCAGCCCCTGCATCACACGGTACATGTATACACGATACAGAGTACCTACTTAAAGAAACACACTCACCAACATATACTGTAAACTTTTGCAAGTATTACAAGAGGGAAAAAAACTTTTGTTGCTGTTGTTTTTACTATAGGCAAATTTATTGCCAATTCTTCTGAAAAGGCATTTTGAACTATTCTTTACATTTTAAAAGAAAAGACTATATATTGGCTTAATTTGAACTGTGTAGGCAAAAAAAGCATATAGATTTCTTTTTAATAAATAAATTTGATTTCTCGAGTACAAATTTAGTTGGTCTTACAACATTATGAATTTAAAACAGCACAATGGCTGTCAGTAATGTGAACTCACAACAGTAATGTAGCTATGATGTACATATTTAATATTTACTTCAACTTAAGTAATTTTCCTCATATTACCCCCGTAACAAAAGGAAGACTTAGATAACAAAGGGAAGACTTAGCTGCCATTCCAAAGCAAAATAAAAATGCTACCACTGTCAAGGTAAGCCAATATTCAGTTCTACCAACTAATATCCAAATTCAAATACTGAATATTTACAATATAATCTTGGAATAATGAACGTAATAGGTGCAAAAGACAGTTGGGGTAGGTTTGTCAATTTTCTTATACTGGTGGCTAAAAGAATGAGGTAAGAGTGACTACTTGATTTACTTCATAAGTAATTTAAAAAAATTTCTGAAGAAAATGTACTTAAAAAAAAAATCAGTCCCTCTTGTCTGTGTTTAATTTACTTCCACATAGCATTTCTCTTGCCTAAACATTAGGCTGATCACATGCAGTCCCATTATTTTTAAGAAAATCTCCTCAATTCAGTGAACTGAAAGAAACTCTTCTTTCTTGAAGAAGAAAACAGCTAAATTCTCTAATTCTTTCCACTAAAAATAAGAGAAAATTACTGAAATCTCATCTCATTACAAATCACTGTAGGCAGGGAGCTTTAACTTCTTTTCATGGCCTTTTAAATGGAATGTGGCCTTAATTATTAGTGCTACTATTATTTTAAGAATTTTAGAGAAACCAATCTAATTTAATTAACTGCAAAATACTACCTTTGATTATTTGAAATGCAATCCAAGTGCAGCCATTACATGACAGCTGCTATGAAAAAAAGTCTAAAACTAGCTAGATATTCCCATAATATTATTGCAACTAAGTGGAAAAGCATACTCTTTGAGATTCATGGTTATTTCATACTTACAATTAACCTCAATTCCACTACAGATAAATTGTCCATGCACCAAAGGCCATTTGCTTTAACATTTTGGCACCACAAAGGAAATTACTTTGGATCATAATAAAACATTTCTCAAATGGTTTCTTAGTTCAATTTAAAAGCATTTTTCATAAATTTTTCAGTAAGTTCGGGAAGAAATTAAGAAAATTGTCATAGAACTGGAAATTAGATTAAGAAGTACATACCTTTGGTTCTAGAAAGTATCCTTTAAAGTAACGATACTGAACTGGTACTCCTCTATTGAGTGAAACGGTTGTTTTCCATAGCATACTATGGAGAAAGTTTGGGGAAAAAATATAAAATAAAGACATCTGTAAGATTTTTGTCAAGTTTCGACACTTAAAACTTTCTCTGAAAACTGGAGTTGGTTAAAAAGCTTTCAAGTTTTAGTGAAAAATGTTTCAGATCCAAAAATGGACAGACCATGTCATCTAAGTTGTTCTGTAACTTTACTGCATTATTTCTGTATTTTTATAGCTCCAAGTCAGGACATTTCTTAGAGATACCTACAAACTTAACTTAGCCAACTATGCTCACTTTCCCTGTTCTACTTGCATGTCTTAGAAAAACTAAGTCTTGGGTTTGCTCTGTGTCGTCCAGTCAAGAAGCATCTAACGTACGATCATCTCTGAGAAGTAAGGTCTCCTCCTTCAGCAAGTACCTAACATAACGGTTTTTTTGTTTGGGGTTGTTTTGGGGGTGTGAGGGAAATGCTTTATGGTTACCCTATATCTATTATCTTAGTTCCTGTAGTCCTCAGCTATCTACTCATCTACTTCTACAATGAGAGTTGGTGATGTAGTGGCTACACAGAGCACTGGACCTGGAGTCAGGAGACCTGAGTTCAAATTCAGCCCCTTACTAGCTTGTATGATCCTAAGGCAAATCACTTTGCCTCAGTCACTTTAATTATAAAATGGGGATAATTATAGCACCTATCTTCCAAGATTTCTATGACAATCAAATGCTACATTTATAAAAAAAAAAGTACACAGTACCTGGCACATATTGGAAGATAAACAAATATTTATTCCTTTTTCCCGTCCCCTACTTTCCCTTGCCATTCAATACACTTGTCTTCCTGATTCCTGAATGCCATGTGTCAATCCAATATACTTGCTCTGACCTATGACATTTGTATATTTTCAAACTATAGACTTATAGATAAACCCAGACTCCCACTTTTGTTTCTTTCCAGAGGTTCTTGGGTATTTCTTAAAATCTAGCTCATGCCTAGTCCAATTCCAAATTTTAATAACAATTCCTTATATCCCCAGTCATGGCTCTGTACTCTTCATCTGTCGGTCACTATTATCCTTAGGTAAATATAAGTTCCTACAGAGGAGGGTCTGTGTGATACTTAAACCTTTAAATTCTCAGTACCTCAGTTATATTACCAACTTAACACAAGGTAATTTGTTGAAATGAATGGTCTCAGCACTGACCCTACCCATTTGGTAGTCATAAGAATAGTGGCTCTATTATTAGTCAAGTACAGTAGCAATACCATACTTTATAAAATATATATTTAAGCAATGTTTTCCTAGTATTTGAGATGGTTTCCCAAATAAATTCCCAAGTAGAAAAAGGTAAAGATTTAAAATGGCCATATTAGGCATTAGAATTTGACCCAAAATACTCCGCTTCCTAATCAGTTACCTACTTAGCTTACTTTCCTTTTACAGAACTTAACCTAACTTTGAAATCTGCCTTCTTTTACCATCAGGACATTTAACCTGCATGTTAACCCTACATTCACAACTGGAGGCATTTCTGTTGCCTATCATTGCAATGGTGTCCAAGACAGAGAAGGCACCTAATTACTTATTGATACTAATGAAGTGCTGGATATTTAAATTTCAAATAGAGCTTAGTCATAAAAAAGGATCTTTGCATAATAATTTAAAGTCTCCAGTTATTTGGAAGACCCAATTTCTGAACTGATAATCAAATGACAGAAACCTGGATCTATTCATCATATGAGTAACCCTGTATAAAGGACTCTAATTAAGGTAAGTCAAACACTTCTCATTTTTCCTATTTATTTCACTATTCTGCCAAAGTCAGACTTAATTTTTACAAGCTGTTATAACATTTGTTATGCAGAATGCTCAAAGAATATTGGGGCATTTAATTTTGGGATAAACTGAAGTTAAGCAGAAAGCATTTCTTTCAACTTTGTTGTGTAGAAGGGAAACTATAAGGGCTGTATGGTCATTGTAGCTGGAGACAGGAGACTTGTGTTCATATTCCACATCAATCTTTAACAGAACTTACAGCAAGCTTTACATGGCACCAAACTCTTTGAAATTTTACTGAAATGCATCAGTGTACATTCCTTCTTAAACATAATAGGACAGTAAAGATAACTTTCTTTGAATATTAAGAATGTTAACAGTGTTTCTCAAAATTATTAATTCTCAAACAAAGGGTCCAGGAAACTAGGATGAATGAGTACTGATCAACAAGGAAATCCTCTGATAGTTGTTTTTATGAACACAATGCTAATATTAGCCTATCTGCCTCTTTCTGAAGCACAGAGTGTAGAAAAATAAATTCTGCCTAAAACATTACCATACAAAGGACAGCTGTATCAATAATTTCCACTATATGATTAATTTTATAAAGACCACAATTTGGATATCTGATCTTTACATCAGCATTCAGGTTTGTGCTCATACCTATTATTGTGAAATGTGAACCAAAATGATATAGAGGTTGAAAGACTAACCATCGCCTACCAAAATTCAACAGAAAACCAGGAAGAAGGTGTGTGAGAGGGATTTCAGAAATGCAACAATATTCAGACTCTTGAATAGTATGTCTAAAGACCAAAAGGAATATAGTGGTTTCAGCATTCTAAGGAAATACTATAACACATAATAGTATATAGTTCAAAGGTGTTATTTCCCAGGGTTGTGGTAAGAGAAGAGGGAAGTTTCTTAACATATTAGTACTATGTCACAATTACTCAAAGTTGTTTAAAAACTCCAAGGATTGAATCAGTCATTCAGTGAGTAAGAGTCAGAAGACACTGACTGAAATTTGAAGCAGTGACAACTCCACAAGCCTCTACTATTTATAAAGGTAGCTTATGATCTCCAAGGAAGGGTTGCTAGAGAAAGATCAAAGAGATACTTGTTTCAAAGAGTTCAGAGAGAACACTTAAATAACTTTTAATCCAGAAAGTTTTACTTCAGAATAAGGTTAATATTTAATGATTCCAGAAATTGGTTACCTATAGTGAACTTATTTGTGTAAGTAGTGTAGTGTCTTACTAGACTTTTCTGCATATACAGTATTCCTTTATTAGACTGAATACCAGAAGGAACTTGCATTCCTCCCCAAACTTACCATAATTCTCTACATATATGGGCATTTAATGTTTTATGGTATGATATAGGATACACAAAACAGTTTGTAATCCTCCATAAGTCTAATATAAAAAAGATCAACTATTATTAGCAGTAATAAATGTGATGAAAACTAAATCAGTAATTAATGAAAATAACAATACTAATGATATCTGCTATTGGAAACTAAAAGTAGGTGTCAAGATACACTTAAAATACTATGGTTTTTAATAAAAAACGAGAAAAAAAAATCAACATGGAGTTATCACTAAGACTGAGCTTATAAAAACAGCAGACAGGCTAAGAATGTCAAGACAAAATACAAACAAAAAGACATTATAATTTGACTTATTTTATAATTACTCTGTATGATTTTGTTTATATTTGATGGGGAGTAGGGTATGTTCAGGTAAGACAAGTACCTCTAGTATAGAGGCCACATCCTTTTCAGGGCTGCTTTCTACCTCTAGTGTCCACCTGATTCACCCAACTCTCACCTGTTGTTACAAATTGTACCTTGCACAGTAGCCACAATCTAGTAAACTATTTTAGCAGATGGGCTAAACCAGGTTGAGGATAATTGAGAGGTCTCAAACCCTTCAGTGAATTAAGGGAGTGTCTACTCAAAGCACGTAAAGACTTCCCCTGGCAGAATGGGTAGATAAGAACAATTTGTTCCAAGGGCTACAAATGTGACGTAAGCAAGCACCGTGGAGTACTTGGAGGTCAGTTAGACACAAAAGGTGTCAAAGTTGTCCACTGCATCCTGAGCCATCATCAGTCACCTTGCCACTGAAATCCAATGATTCTGGAAGAGACGGTGAGGTCGGCAACTTGGCACAACCCTGCCTCACTTAAATTCAATTTATAGTCAAATCAAAAGACCCTATCCATATATACCATTTTACCTTTTTTCCCTACCTCAAAGTCCTATGGCAAGAGGAAAGTCAACAAATAGCAGGTACACATATACTGGGAGCAGTAATCACAAACCTGCACAAAGGTGGCTGAGGCCACAGGGTTGTCTTCTCATTGGACTGAAGCAGCAGTGAGATTCAGCATCCCCTAGGTGTTTTAGCAGACTTTTGAAGGATTACGCTACTCACCTCCAGACATGAGGAAGAGACTAGAAAAAGTGTCCTAAAACTTTTCTGCTTACCCAACTTTTGCCTCCTCACCATGGCTGGAGGGGATTCCACCCCATAGTAAAAACAAAATAATGTACAAAAATGTTTACAGATATGATTCCATGCACCTTCACTACACAGAATGTGTGCACACATATGGACAATACAAAATCCAGTAGACCTGAAAGATGAACAGTTCTTGTTGCAAGTGAACTCAATCACACCCAAATAGCAGCCCTGAGTGAAATAAAGCTGACAAATGAAAGCCAGCTTACTTATGTCAGAGATAGATATATGCTTTTCTGCAGCAGCCACAGTGAAGGAGAGCATCAAGAAACTGACATAGATTTTGCAATCAAATCCAATGTAGTCAACAAGCTTGTGTGCCTCCCAAAAGAAGTAAACAACAGGCTCATGAAAACGTAATTGTCACTTGCAGGAAAGCACCATGGTTCTATCATCATGATGAACGATGATGAAGCCAAAGAAAAATTTTATGAAGACCTGGAGACCCTCACCATCAATGTGCCAAAAGAAGGCACCCTTATAATTCTGGATGACTTTAATGAAAGAGTAGGAATAAACAACCAGACATGGCAGGAAGTCCTTGGGAGGAATGGAGTCAGAAACAACAACAGCAGCAGTCACGTCCAAACACTTGTGCCTCTCACAACATTCTCATCACCACCACTGTCTTCCATTTACCTAAATGCAAAAGAATTCCTGGATGCACCCTCACAGCAGACACTAGCATTTAATAGACTCCATCAATGTAAGAAGAAGCAGACAGGATGTGAGAAGGTGTGGCACAAAGCACTGGACTGATCAGACATCCTCTCCAAGCAAAATATTCCCATTCAACAAAAGCAGTAGCCTCAAGGCAAGACAACTACCAAAAGACTTGACGTCAACAGATTAGATTAGAGTGCTTCTCCTAGTGGGAAAAGTTTGTTGCTAACTTGGAGGGAAACCTAAGCCAACACATGACTGGCAACAGTGGAACAGAAAAGGCGTGGGCAGCTTTCAGAGATTTGGTGTACAGCACTGCATTTACTCATCTGGGCCAAAAACTTGCAAACATCAAAACTGGTTTGGTGAAAGTGATAGGAAAATTCAGAAACTGCTAAATGAAAAACGAGCTCCACAGGGTTTACCACCAGCAAGACAGTTCATCCACCTCTAGGAAGGCAGCATATAACTTTATCAAAAGTAAAGTCCATGCAAAGCTAGAGAGATGTAGGATTCTTGGCTCAGTAAGAAGGCAGATGAAATTCAGTTTTATGTTGTTTTAACAATCCAAAGTATAGGTCAAAGACCTATATCGCATCTCAACTACCCAGTGCTGATGGAGCCTCACTAATTAGTGATAAGGACATGGTCCTGGACATTTCCATAGTGTTCTCAACAGACCATCACCAATCAATGTTCAAGCCACTGACTGTATACCTCAGATTGAAGCCAATGTCTTTTTAGCCAAATTTTCAACTGAAGAAGAGGTTTTGAATGCCATTTGGGTCTTCTTGTGTGGCAAAATGCCTGGTGCTAATTCTATTCCAGCTGATGTATTTATAAGGTAGGAGATCCTGCTCATATACAAGCTGACTAAAATTTTTCAAGTTATATGGATGTCTTCACTGTCCATCCCCATAAAGATAAAGGAATTCAGATTGTCCTGTGACAATCACAGGAAGGTTTCTCTCTTAGTCACTGCTGGCAAGAGTCATCCTTAACAGGCTGATCCTTCACTCGGAAGACAGTCATCTACCTGAGAGCCAGTGAGGCTTCAGAAAGGGCCAAGGAATACGTGATATAGTTTTTGCTGTTCAACATGTCCAGAAGAAATGACAGGAGCAAAACAGAGGTCTGTACATAAAATTCACTAATCTGACCAAGGTCTTTGATACTGTTAGTCATGAGGGCTTGTGGAAAATTATGGCAAAATTTGGTTGGCTGGAGAAGTTATTCAGTATTATATACATAAATTTCATGATGGCATGTTTGCCCAGGTTCTGGATATTAGATGATGCTCTAAAGCTTTCCCCATCACCTGAAGAGTGAAACAAGGTTGTGTGCTTGCTCTCATGCTTTTTAGCATAATATTTTCAGCAATGTTAAAATGGTATCAAGGTCAGTTACCACACTGATAAATTATTTAACTTGAAAAGGTTACAAACCAAGACAAAATGGAAGGAGAGTTGGTGAATGATTTTTTGTTCACAGATGACTGGGCACACAATTCAGCCTCTGAAGCCAAGATGCAAGGAAGTATGGATCAATTCTCTGCTGCTTGTGCTAATTTTGGCCCAACAAGTAACACCAAGAAAACACAACTTCTCCACTAGCCAGCACCACAATATCCATATGGTGCGGATAAGTTTGCTTACCTTAGCAATATACTTTCCAGGGATATACACACAGATGATGAGGTTGATGCAGGCGCTGCCAGAACTAGCACAGTGTTTTGAGAGACTCCAAAGAAAAGTGTGTTAAGACAAGAGTAGACTGACTACCAAACAAAGTCTACAGAACCACTGTGCTGACTTCACTGTTGTATCCCTGTGAAACCTGGACAGTCTACAGCACCATGCAAGGGAATGGAATTGCTTCCACTTGAATTGTCTTAGGGAGATTCTGAAGATCACCCGGCAAGATAAAGTACTAGGCACTGAGGTCCTTGCTCAAGGTAGACTGCCAAGCATTCAAACTCTACCGCAGAGAGTGGAACTCTGATGAGCTGGCCATGTTGTTCGAATACCAAACATATGTTTACCAAAAAAAGTACTTTATGGTGAACTCACACAAGAGGCCAAAAGAAGTGGTAGAAAGATACTCTCTCAAGATCTTTCTGAAGAACTCTGGAACCAACTGCATGACACAGGAGAAAGTGGCAAGGGATCACCCATAGCACAGAATGACTACATCAAAGAAGGTTCTGTCTCTATGAACAAAGCAGAAATGCAGTAGCTCAACATCTCCATTCCAAATGTTCATGTGGATTATTTGTACCTGTCCTGTGGTAAGGCCTTCCAAGCTCATGTTGGTCTGATCAGAAACAGATGGACACACTATACCAAGCTTGACTTGGCACAGTTATGTCATTTTGGTCCTCTTTAAGAAAGAAAGGACAAACAACCAATCAACCAAATCAATTTACATTTGCTCAATTAACTTCTTTAAGTCTTATTTTAAATATGTACACGCATATACAAAACACTAATATAGTATTTACCTGGGGAATCTTGGCTTTCCAGCTTAAAGACCAAGTAACTATCTCAGTTATGTGTTTGTAATAAGCAATGTCAATTTACCTGGCAGCACAAAATAGGTTAAAAGACATAGTTCAGAGGAGGCAATAATAAGCTCCTTAAAAACTTACCCTACTCATTCAAACACCAATGGAAAAGTCATCCTTCCCTACACGTACAAAGCATCCCTACTCTTCTACCATACTATTTCATGTTTTATAAATGCTTAGGTAAGGTCTTTTACTTAATTTACTCTGTATCTACTTTATACATATATGTCTTTACTTAACTATATACATGCTGCTTTCCTCCAATAGAATGTACGCTTCTTGTAAGGATTGTTTCCTTTTTGTCTTTATATCTTTACATCCCCAGGGCCCAGGACAACACCCCGCACATTGTAGGTTCTTTCTTGCTGAACAAATGCTTTTTTGCAGCATGTATCTTTCACCTAAGCCTAGCTCTTCAAAATCATGAGAGGCATGAATCACAATGTATACTTCCTGTATGAATGCATTAAGTATTTCTTAAATGTTTACTGTACTATGAGTAAAGCACTGCTCTTAGCACTGGGAATACAAACAAAAAAGTTAAGGCAATTCCTGCTCTCAAAGAACTCTTTCTAATGGGGGAGACAACACATAAACAAGGTTTCAGTTGCAAGTCAAATGGAAAAGTATCATGGTCCTTCAGGCACAGTGGAAAAGCAATGGTAATATCTCTTAAATCTCGTTAATGACATGTAGGTGAAAAATGAATGGGAGATAGAGGTGCACAATAGAAATGAGGTAGAAGATATGCATTAACATTGGAGCATGTGTAAAAAGAAAATATTTTACCATGGTCTTTGCTTAATCTAATTCTAAACATTTTATCTAATACCAAAAAATCAGACTACAAATAAATCAAGTTTTCTTTAAATTTTAAGAATGAAACACATACTTTGTTCTGCAAGATAAGAAAACGTAACTACCACAACATGATACTTCTATTCCTAAGTTCAAGTCTCACCACCCAATTCTGAGTTTCTTCCAGTTACTATATTTTAGAACCAAAGAAAATGTTTCATATTTCAATGACAATGCCATTGGTATAGTCATTAGCTTCATTGATGTAGATGTCAATTATTTTGACTTGATTAAAAAAACTTCCAGAATTACTATGAGCAAAAAAATTCATCATTCTGCAGCTAGCAATAAACCTTTTTTAACCAGACTGATCCACTGATAACTGGCCTACAGACACTAACTAGGCCCATCCCTGGAAGCATTTAAAGCTTGATAGAACCTGCCTCTGAAACCTCCAGGAAAAAAGGTTGTAAAAATTTGTGTTGGTTGTCTACGTAACTTTTCAGAAATGTACTTTTACATAGGTTTGAACAGTTTATAAATCTGAATAAAAAGTTACTATACTATTATCAAATATTCTCATACTTACTCATCACTTGGCTTCTCTTCAGGTTTAAGAACAACACCATATTGAGGATTCCAATTTCCCAAAGTGTCACAATCTCCACATATAGCAAAAATTTCTCCTTGAAAAGAGTGTCATGAATATAATCAGTCAGTTTAGATGACAGGCGTGATCTCATTTTTTAGTTTATGAAAGGAAAAAAAAGATTAATCAATTGCATTTATTTCAACATAATCCTCTATTCACAGGCCCAGATCAGCAAGATGATGAACAATCTAATCTTAAATACCTATTTATTGGTAATGGGCATTTAATAGTAAAATCTAATGAGAAAGAGGCAATACAATAAACATTAAATTTCTCAAAAAATAATCTAGTGGCCCAAAGTATTTCCAAATACACTTTTTCTGAAATCTAGAGTCCTGAATATATTTCTTTAGCTTCAATTTGGATTATTATACATTATAATGTATATGAAGCCACTCTATGTGACTAGCGATTGCAGTATCTGATTTGACTTAAATGCACTTTAAAAACTAAATGGTACACAATATTCATATAGCATTTTGGCTGATTAACTATTTCCTACTTCAAAAACTAATTTCATTAAGATGTACGTGATCATTTCTATCAAAATAAAATAGCCATCAAGTCCTCAAATTTGAAATCAAGTCCTATTCCCACAGTAGGAAAATATTATTTGAACTTAAAGCACTACATCATATAAATTGCAATAAAGGTAGTTCCTGTACTACAATGATTAGAACTGGGCGCTTTTCCCCACGTAATTGTCACATTTTATTAAAAAAAATTTTTTTAAGAATTTTAAAAATATATTTAAATATTTAAAAGACTATCAGTAAGAAACAAAGAAAAACATAAAAAGTGGCCATTTTCCCCCAGGCTGATAAATCTCCATTGTTCATATACAATCTCAGGTGTCTTGACAACACCTAACAAGATAACAGAAGGAAAGAGAGGGGACAGTTATGAAACGATGAAAGATTAGAGTTTAAAGAGACCCATGAGGTCACCTAGTTCAACTTTCTCACTTTACAGAAGAGGAAACAGACTAGTAAGGGATCAATCAACAAATATTTATGTACCATGTAGCAGGCACTGTGCTAGGTTCAGGAGTTACTTGATGGATCTATAATCACATCAGTTTAGGAGTTTCCTCATACAATGCAGAATATCATCAATCCACATGCCTTTCCTCCTGAAGTCAGGGAAGAGATTTCACCCAAAGTGCTTGGAAACTTTCCTAACCTTCTCTCAATACAATGAGAGTGGAAGTAGTAAACTCTGTCCACCTATTGTCTCTTGATCCTTGCCCGATAACTTGCTCATCTTCTCCTTCTGTCATACAATTCCTTGACGATATCCTTTTATATTGTCCTTTGGAGTTTCTCATTGGTTATAAATTGCTACCTGCTCACATCCAGCATTAGTCCTTTCATTGCCATATATGTGACGCTCATCTTCAGCTCTCCTGAGATGGTTTCTTTCTGGGTTTTCTTACCATACAGTAATATTGGTAAAATTTTTGTATTGAAAACATGTTCCTTTGTTTTTATAGATAATTTGGGGTCAGAATAAGTGTTCTGCATTTGGCTGAAAGCAATCCAAACCATTCTCTTCCTCTTTTTCACCTCTTGTCACTGTCTATCTGTTCTGTCCAATCCAGACACACATACTGTTGAATAAACTATAATGGATATCTGTTCAGATGCATGTTAAAACCTGGGCAAAAGATAATCTTCATCCATTTGGTCTCTCCTATATGGACAGATAGGTCAAACTCCTTTGAATAATTACAAATTATCTTCCAGGAGACTCTGAAAGATTCCAGGACTTACTGTAATCAACACAAGTAATCATAAATAGGAACTATGGAGGACCTCTTCATCCAAGGGAATCCCTCTTCTTGATTTGGACTCTATACTAAATATCCTACAGTCACAGTAGCAGATACTGTTGGCAAGCATACATCTCCCTGTTTTATACCTTTCCTGATGTTATTTATTAGATTTCTGAACATAATTATGGTTGCTACTATATTTTCCAAGGAATTCAGAATGAACTTAATACAACAGATGGAAGTAACTTTGTTATAAAAGAGTCTGTAAGTTATGGCTTTCTTCTGACAGTGTTCACCTCCCTTTGTTCTGAAAAGTATTTTTTCTTTCTTTCTTCATGCCTGGTACTCTTGGCACATAGTAAGCCCTTAATGCTTGCAGATTGATTAGTATCTCCCCCTCCTTCAGCCTTACTTGTATACTAGTCTCTCAGTATCATCATAAAGGTAGAAATCTCTGGATGGATTTGATCCAATCTGCCTGCTTTTCCCATTTTTGTTCTCTTTAGCAAAAATTTCTACCACCTATATAATCCCCTCAAGCACTGTGAGATGTTTCCACTATCCTTGACGGAAAAATGTTTGTTAAAATGTCTTTGCTTAGTTGGATGTCTTGCCAAGCATCCTTAAGAGTGACTGATATCCCACTACTTTCTGCCTTGGAAAGCTGTTCCTCATAATCATCTTTGATTCTTCTTCAGAAGACTCCACAGAGAAGTTTACATTTTAACTTGCTGTTACACAGCCATCTCTCTTTGGCAAGAAAGCCAAATGTATGTTAACTAAGGTATTGTCTGACCTCTTTCAATCTCCTGGTTATAGTAATTAATTTACATTGATTTAAATTTTTAATGAAATAATTGGTATTAATATATTTCTGTTGTCCATTTCCCATTTTTTATTTTCAATAAAATTCTTAAATAAATCAGCATTAAATCTTACTTTTATACCATCTTTTTCTCATAACTATTTCACTCTGATGAGTTGATGATAAAACTGTGCACAGATAACTCAGGGATGTGTATTTTCTTACTTGCTAAATCAATTTCAGTGCTTATAATCTTATTGGTACTTGCCATGTCCAATGCCTAGGATTTTTTTTAAGTGTTCATGATAAATAGGCATAAGGCTTTCTGCTTAATATATGATGTCTGACCTCATTCATTTCTTCTTAAGTTATAATTTCACATATACTTGATACTCATCTTTATCACCCTTGTACTAAAGCCTTCAAGTATGAGAGTCTATATTAATTTGAAGAATATTATCAAATTACTAACAGAATTTCTTATCCATTGTACTCAACAAACAACATTGGCAAATAAGCTGCAGTTATTTTCAAGGTGTATTTTTTAGTAACTACTTATTAATTTAAAATGACAATCAGTTAATAATGAATTAAATAATAACAACTAGCATTTATAATGCCTACTATGTGCCAGGCACTGTCCTAAGTGATTTAGAAATATGCCATAATTTTTTTCAGTCATCTTCCAATTGGTGGGTACTTCTTTAGTCTCCCGTTTACCACTACTTCCAAAAGAGCTGCTATATTTTTGAATATATAAAATCTCTTCCTCTTTCATTGATCTCTTCCCTATTACTGCTGAAGGCACCAACATCACCTGAGGCACCTAGCTATAATCTAGGTGTCACCTTTGACTCCTCAGTCTCTGTTACCACCATCTCATATATCTAATCAGTTGTCACAGTCATCAGTTTTACCTTTGCAACATCTCAGCCTCTTTCTGTCCTCTGACATTGCCAGCACCTCAGGGCAGGTCCTTATTTTCTTACTTCTGGAGTGTTGCAACAACCTTCTGGTTGACCTTCCTGTCTCAAGTCTTTGCCTATTTCAGTCTATTCTTCACTCAGTTGTCAAATTAATCTTCCTATAGTGATCTATGTCCACTCCCCACCATTAAATAAATTTCAATGAGAGTTCACCTTCAAGATCAAATATAAAATCTTCTGTTTAGCATTCAAAGCCTTTCACAACATGACTTCCTCTTTCCTTTCCAATTTTCTTACATTTTCCCATCTGTATTCCAGTGACACATGCCTTGTTGTTGTTCCACACACAAGACCCTCTATCTCCAGACTCCAGGCATTTTTTTCACAGCTGTTCGCCTTGCCTGGAATATTCTCTCTCCTAGTTTCTTTTAAGTCTCAGCTAAATTCCATCTTCTCCAAGCTTCTCCTGATCCTCACTAATACTAGTGTCTCCCTCTGCTGATTATCTCCAATATCCTATAAAACGCAGATAAGAATAGCATCTATCTTGCAGAGTTGTTGCTAGGTTGCATAGTGGATGGAGTACTGGACCCGGAGTCAGTAAGATCTAAGAATTCAAATCTACCCACAGACTTTTACTAGATACTTGATCCTGGGCAAGTAACGTGACCTCTGTTTGCCTCAGTTCATCTGCAAAATGGGGATAACAGCACCTGCTTCTTAGGGTTACCATTAGAGCCAAACAGGATAAAAATTGCAAAGTAGTAAGCACTATATAAATGTTAGTTTACACATAATTACTATTACTACTACTACTAATATTTGTTAAAAAAAAAAAAGTGCTTAGCACTGTGATTAACCCGTAAGAGGCTCTATATAAATACTTATTTTCCTTTCCCCTTCCGTTTCCTCTTTTGGTGAGAAAAAAAAAAAAACTTCAAAGAACATGTGCAAAAATATTTTGCAAAATATTTAAAATATATATGACCCTCAATTTATTTCTTTTACTTAGCAGTTCTATATAAAATTTTTCAGAATGAAGATGTTAATGCTATATAAAAATTTAAAAAGTAAAACTTCTCAATACCTGGTAATGGAGTTCCTCTTAATTCAAAGGTAACTTGGGAAGGTGTCATCTTGGTTTATTTAGGACGTTGAACTAAAAAAAAATATACAATACAGGAAAATGTTAACTAGAAATACTGCCTTATGTAAAATGCATTAGCTATTTGTAGTCACCTTTAAAAATTCAGCAGAGAGATGAACTATTATTGAACTCCAACTTTTGCTCTAGTGATTAATTTCAGAGCTGTTCCTAGCACTTGTGATGTCCTGCAACTAATGACAGGAAGGAAATTTATTTAAAAATACAAAATATAAAAAATCTCAAGCTTCACACTATTAAAATTCCTAACTTTATTGATATATCTGTAAATAATCAAGGTGTGATGACTCTCTGGTCTCATATGCCCTCTTTTGATAAGCAGATATTCTGAAGTCTCCACTACTACCTCTCTGAAACAGCTCTGAATGGTAGAGGGAAGCAATTTTACTATAAATGAACTAAGCAAGATGTTTCTAATGTAACAAAATGGCAGGAGCTGAAATAAAATTAATTTACATTGTAGTCATTGTTTAACAAATTGTATTTGGCATCAATAATGGCATTCAATTTCTAAGATACAAGTAGTCAGTATTCAACATCTCCATCACAGGTCACCTTTTCCAATTCCCTCTTTACAAACTATATCAATTCATTTCCACTGGGCTACAAGTGAAGGAATCAATCTTTCTTTTCTTGCTAGTCACATCTAATATATTACTAAGTCCTGTTAATAATTCAATGTGATTTTTCTTTGATCCACATTTTTCCTTTCATTTCTATAGTTATCACTCCCACACTCATCTCTTAGAACTTTGTCTAGCCTCTTTGTCCCCAATGTCCTATACACAACAACTATAAAAATATTAATAAAATCCAGTTTTTAATGTAACTCTTGCACTGGGGCAAATGTCCTCTGAGGAGAAGGTGTCTTTTTTTCTTCTATTTAACGCTGAGACACCCCTTCCCAATTTCTGAGAAGATCTTTGTCACACAATTAGGAATGTGAATACCAATTCAAACCTTGTAAAAACCCTGGTCACATGAGCTTCTTGGCAAGGTTTTTTTTTTTTTTTAATAATTTATTTATTTATTTAACTTTTTACATTCATTTTCACAAAGTTTTGGGTATTCAAATTTTTTTTTCCCCCTTTATCCTCACCCCCCACCCCAAATACCCCAAGCAATCTAATTTTCCCTATCTCCAATCTGCCCTCTCTTCTGTCATCCCTCCCTTCTCTTGTCTCCATCTTCTCTTTTCTCCTGTAGGGCCAGATGACTTTCTATTCTTCATTAACTGTATGTCTTCTTTCCTAGTAGCAACAACAATACTAAACAGTTGTTCCTAAAACTTTGAGTTCCAAATTCTCCCCATCCCTCCCTCCCCACCCATTCCCTTTGGGAAGGCAGGCAATTCAATATAGGCCATATCTGTGTAGTTTTACAAATGACTTCCCTGATAGTCGTGTTGTGTAAGACTAACTGAATTATCCTCCATCCTAATCTGCCCCTCATTGTTTCTCTTCTGTCTTTTTGATCCTGTCCCTCCCCAAGTGTTGACTTCAAATTGCTCCCTCCACCCTTTGCCCTCCCTTCCATCATCCCCCCCCTTGCTTATCTTCTTCTCCCCCACTTTCTTATACTGTAAGATAGGTTTTCATACCAAAATGAGTGTGCATTTTATTCCTTCCTTTAGTCAAATGTGATGAGGGTAAACTTCTTGTTTTTTGTTTTTTTTTTTTCCTCAGCTCTGCTCTTTTTCCCTCCACTAAAAAGTCTCCTACTTGCCTCTTAAATGACATATAATTACCCCCTTCCATTTCACCCTCTTTCCTCCCACTACATTTCTCTCTCACCATTTACCTTAATTTCTTTTAAGCTATGGTCCCATCCTATTCAATTCACTCTGTGCTCTCTGTCTCTGTATGTGTGTGCATATTTGTATGTGTGTGCACATGCATGCGTGTATATGTGTGTGTATGGACCCACCAACTACCCAGATACTGAAAAGTTTTAAGAGTTACAAATATTGTCTTTCCATGTGGGAATGTAAACAGTTCACTTCTGGTAAGTCCCTTAAGACATCTCTTTGCTGTTTACTTTTTCATGTTTCTTCTCATTCTTGTGTTTGAAAGTCAAATTTTCTTTTCAGCTCTGGTCTTTTCATCAAGATTGATTGAAAGCCCTCTGTTTCACTGAAAGACCATATTTTCCCCTGAAGTATTATACTCAGTTTTGCTGGGTAGGTGATTCTTGGTTTGAGTCCTAGTTCCTTTGACTTCTGGAATATCCTATTCCATGCCCTTCGATCCCTTAATGTAGAAGCTGCTAGATCTTGTGTTATCCTGATTGTATTTCCACAGTACTGGAATTGTTTCTTTCTAGCTGCTTGCAAGATTTTCTCCTTGAGCTGGGAGTTCTGGAATTTGGCCACAATGTTCCTAGGAGTTTCTCTTTTTGGATCTCTTTCAGGTGGTAATCGATGGATTCTTTCAATACTTATTTTGCCCTCTGGTTCTAGAATGTCAGGGCAGTTTTCCTTGATAATTTCATGGAAGATGATATCTAGGCTCTTTTTTTGAGCATGACTTTCAGGTAGTCCCATAATTTTTAAATTGTCTCTCCTGGATCTATTTTCCAGGTCAGTTGTTTTTCCCATGAGATATTTCACATTCTCTTCCATTTTTTCATTCTTTTGGTTTTGTTTTGGTGATTTCTTGGTTTCTCATAAAGTCATTAGACTCCATCTGTTCCATTCTAATTTTGAGAGAACTATTCTCTTCAGTGAGCTTTTGAACCTCTTTTTCCATTTGGCTCATTCTGCTTTTGAAAGCATTCTTCTCCTCATTGGCTTTTTGAACCTCTTTTGCCAATTGAGTGAGCCTATTTTTCAAGGTGTTATTTTCCTCAGCATTTTTTTGGGTCTCCTTTACCAAGGTATTGACCCGTTTTTCATACTTTTCTTGCATCTCTCTCATTTCTCTTCCCAGTTTTTCCTCCACCTGTCTAACTTGCTTTTCAAAATCCTTTTTGAGTTCTTCCAAGGCCTGAGCCCACCCGACATCCCCCTGGGATGTCTGGGGTACTGAGGCCCCACCCTCCACGTCTTTCCCTGATGGCAAGAATAGTTCCTCGTCAGATCCGAAAGTCGGGATCATTTGCATCTGTTCGAAAAAACTCTCTATAGTCTTATTTTTCTTCCCTTTTCTAGGCATTTTCCCCAGCCAGTTACTTGACTTCTGAGATTCCTGTCCACCCCCACCTAGATCCGCCCAGCTAGTGCTTGGGGTCTGAGATTCAAATGCGCTGCCCAGCTGCTAATCAATGTGAGCTTTAGTTCTGGTGCTGGGGTGGGGACAGGGCCGCCTCCCAGGCTCAGCTTCCTCAGGGGCTTTATGCAGAGACTTTCAGGAACAGAGCGGGTGGGTGGGGGTGGGGCCGCCTCCCAGGCTCAGTTCCCTCAGGGGCTTTATGCAGAGGCTTTCAGTAATAGAGTGGGGTGGGGCAGGGCCGTCTCCCAGGCTCAGCTCCCTCAGGTTGTTTATGCAGAGACCTTCAGTAATGAAGATCCTGCCTGCTGCTGGGGGAGTCCAGGGGAGTCCAGGGGAGTCCGGGGCCGCCGCAGCTGCTGCCTCCGCTGCCGCCCACGCCTCTGCCGCTTCCTGCCCCTGTCTCTGCTGCCGCTGCTTCCTCCCAAGGGGGCCCAAGTCACGGAGACACTCCTCTCCCCTTCTCGTCCAGCCCAGAGTCTCTCTCTCACTGACCTGTAGCTTCTATGGGCGGAGGGACTTTCCCGTCTGCCGGAGCTTCCGTCCCTGAAGCCTGCTCGGTCAGCTTCTCTGGGGCCGCAGCCAGGGCAACGCTGGGGTGGGGTCCGCTTTCTGGGGCGCGGCAGACTCTGTGGACGGCTCTCCAGGGCTCTCTGGAACGGAAATCTCTTCCACTATGTTTATGCACCCCCTGTAGTGATTCAGAACTTACGGGGATCTCTTTTTACCTTAATTCTATGCGCTGTGGGTTCGGAGCTCATAAACGTGCATCTTTCTACTCCGCCATCTTGGCTCCGCCCCCGGCAAGTTTTAACATTAACACACACACACACACACACACACACACACACACTCTTACTTTACTGTGACCCCTCTTACTTCAAACCATACAAGTGCCATATGAATGCCTGAATGCAGACAGTCTGGTTATCAGAACCTCTCTTCATAAACTGAATCCCGTAGCACCACTAAGTGATTATGAGGTATTCTCAAAATTAACTCCTATCTCTGCCTTCAATTACTCTCTGTATGCTGGCGACTGCTCTCATCCTCTCGCCACTACATAAAGTGGTCTCTCTATCATGCATATCTCAGTAGGGATAGGGTTATTGGTTTATCTAACACCTAGAAATCTAGGATCTAATTAACATTTCTTCACAAATATCTGGACACTCCCACTTCAATTGCAGAACTTTGACGAGGCATTTCTGGGAGGTTTGAAGAAAACTAAGGTGGCAGCTAGGTGGTACGGTGGAGAGAGCACCAACCCTGGAGTGAGGAGGACCTGAGTTCATTCAAATCCAGTCTTAAACACTTGACCTTTAGTAGCTGTGTGACAAAAAAAAGAATAGAAAACTAAGACCAGGACACATCAACTACAACTTCCATTGAGTTATAGTAACAATCTTACCTAGGAAAGATGCAGTTGGCAACCCATTGCCTAAGGTACAATTTTAAAAAATAATAACTCTAGTTTTGCTGCTCATTTACTAATTTACATTTTTCTAACTTATTTTTGTTAATGTAAACTATCTCAGTTTCACTAAAATGATTAAGATTTTTAGCTGTACTAGATCGGGGCTTTTCTGACATGGGCTCCTTTTGACTATCTGGTGAAACCTTTGGAGCCCTTTTGCAAAATAATGTTTTTAAATACATAAAATAAGTAGACTTATAAAGGAAACCAAATATATTGGAAGTTATAAAACATTTTTTTAAAGTTC
Organism: Bettongia penicillata ogilbyi; assembly: GCA_023548195.1. Lineage (NCBI taxonomy): Eukaryota > Metazoa > Chordata > Mammalia > Diprotodontia > Potoroidae > Bettongia > Bettongia penicillata. The sequence continues at coordinate 1,656,118 of JAJHZJ010000574.1, read as the reverse complement.
CAAAGTCCCAAGTTTAGAATCCCTGTACCAAATGATCTAAATCTAAGATCTTCCCAGCTCTAATTTTTTTTTTGTGATCATAGCACTAAGTACTTACGGAGAAAAAATTAAAAACATTTTAAAAAATGAGTACTAACTCAAAAGAGCTGATAATTAAAATTAAAAGTGAGAACATTCTCAACCCAAGAATGCTTAAAATACTGTAATAAGTATATTATTTTCCTCCACCTGAGATATCCCACCTACTCTTCTTCATTAAAGTTATAAAGCTCTTTATAGAATGTTTTTATTAATTCCACTAGAAAAGCCATTTCAACTGATCTCTAAGTGTGATGAGCCCTCTTCTAACTCTCTTATCTTCTACTGATTTATCAAGGTTGCATAATGCTCTGATTTACATATTGTCTTTTTAGACTATTTTCAATTTCCCAGGTAGAGAAACTCCTGTATCTTGTTTTCCTACACACAGAACATACAATTTTGAAACAAGTGCTCAATAAATAGTAACTGCATGGACACAACTCAACTACATAAACTATGAATAGCTACAAAAACCACATAAACATATATAAAAAAGAATACTCCCAAGTTAGCTTGGCAACCTCAACGTGGACAAATTCCTTAACATTGCCTCTAATCACTTCATCACTTACTCCACCTAAAAGCCAAACACACTGGGCAGTTGTGAACATAAGTGTTTTGCAAACCTTAATAGTTTTATAGGTCCATGAGCTATTAACACCCTACTTGCAGAATGACAGACATTTTGCTTTTAGCCTTAATTAGGAAAAGAAAATTATTTAGAGAAAACACTAAACAACAATAAAGGAAGTTCACTCCAAAATGAATTGAAAGTGCTATTTATATGTTTTATTTCTAAGAGTAAACACTATGTACTAAATGTATGTAACAAGTCTCCTGGACTGATAGAGAAATAACAAGATGATCTTCTGGGCTCCATTTCAGCTCTGCATCTATATTCCTGAACTCCTCTGCCCAAAAGAGTCTCTACATTTCTTTCCACCTTTCACTGTTAGTAGTTATGCAATGTATCTGACACTGGCTGGTGGCAGAAAAAATTCTAGCTACCAAAGAGGCTGTCTGGCTGGAGAGGCTGTCATTCCTAGTGGCAGCACCTCAGCAGTCACCTTAAGTGTCAGGATCCAGTCTTTACACTTGTAGGGTCAAGATCTCTAAATGTCAGCTCACCTAGAGACAACTAATTCTCAGGAAACAATTCACACTAACCAAAACCAAAAATGTCAATTTATTAATTTACAATAAGTACCTTTGTTCAAGTCCTTTAATTCCTCACGATGGCACAGAGGTAATCCTGGGTTCTCAAAAACTGTGCCAAGAGGGCATAATCTCTAAGATACTATACTGAAGGAAAGACTTAAAGTGTGCACCCAGTTACTGAAGTACAGCTTCAGCCAACCAACCTAGTTAAGTTAGGAAAGATTTATTTCCAGAAGGTAGCCACAGCAACTTGAGAAGTTTATTAAGGTGTGTAAGAAGATTGTAGGGAGATTACCCTCCCTCCTATCCTTCCCTAAGAAAGCCTGGATCTGATTTTGAAGTATTTAACATATAATATGAATTGTGAAAATTCAAGATAGAATTGCAAACAACAGTGCAAACTCTTCCCAGTAGAAAACCTACTAGGAAAATCAAGTAACAGAAGACTGTTGAATGATGTTGAGACAGTTCCTTAAACAAAAATCACTTAAGAAACTGTTACCCACAGGGATATCTGGATGATTGGAATAACCTTACATTTCTATAGTACTACTGTACATAGACCACAGTAACCTTTTGAGACAAGTGATACATTTTACAAAACAAGAAATTAGGTCGCAAAAAGGAAAGTGATTTTTCCACAGTCAAAGTGCTAGTGAGTAGTAGTAAGTTTTGAGTGACTTGAACCTAAAACTAGTGGTCTTTCCAGTATATTTACTGTCCCTCTAAATATTAATTGTAAATACTTACTATGTGGCTCTTCTTTCTAGATTCCAGGAAGAAAGTTTTAGTTTGTATCTCATCCCAAAACTTGCTACCTTGTTCCTGAAAGTACACCAGCTCCCCAGTACTGCATTGTACGCATAAGCATGGATATGAGCCAAAATTTTGGTGCAGTTTAACTGCAGTTTTCTCACCTAGAATGACCTGTACTACTCGCAATATAGTACTGACAATATAAAATTCTGTTCTACTTTTTCAATGTTTCATAGAGAAAGTCTCTCTGGTTTTTCTTTCAAGAAAATATCCCAACTATAGGGGAGAGGAGAGGCTGGAAAGCTAGATAATTTTATATGTGTATATATGTATATATGTATAACTATATCTCTATCTCTATCTTTGTGTGTATATATATCTATATCTACATATACTCCAAGTTTAAAAACATAAAACAGAACTTAAAAGTTTAGAGATGTTTGGTGTCCTCATTTTTACATTAAATTTAACTTTTATATTAACCAAATTTCCTATATCTACAATAAAATGTCATCTTAGAAAAAGAATCATATTTATGTACCTCACAAATGAATGTTTTTCAAATAGAAAAAATTAAATGAAAGAGAAATACCCCATTTTACTCATTTGAACTTGCCTATATTATTTATTTTTAAAAAATTCAAATATGTTGGCAGCAAAATACATGACAATAAATTTTCAACTGTCATTACCCCATGAAGTCCTTTACTACATAAGCTTTTACCAGGTAAATTTTTCGGCTCACATGGTAAACCTACCTCCCCCTAAATCTGGGAACAAAAAAAGGCTTTAAGAAACTTTTCATAATAAAATTTAGTAAGAGTTTTAAGTTACAAACATTTTTAGCTTCCCAGTAGCATTGCAAGAATAGCCAAAAGGAACCATCATTCACAATTTTCCTTTTTTGAATAAAAGGAAAAAATTTCAATTTCTTCGTGCCCCCTTCTAGAATTAAAGTAGCACTCAATCCTAAAAATGCCTTTACTGCAGAAGAGCAAAGAAAATTTTCTAGATTTAGGTAGTTAGTATTCTCCATTTCATGTCTGTTGGCATGGGTCCATTCAAAATTGCCTCCCTCCTACTTTCTGATGCAGCTTTGCAGCACTACGCAATTCTCAATGGGTTGTTACTTCAGTCCGATGATGCCACTCAACCTTTCTCAAACTCAAGATGTGCTTGCCTCACAATGTCATATGAGGACCAAATGAGATGCTGTGTGTGTATATACACACATTACTTTTCAAACTTTAAAGCACCACAAAACTTTAGTTCATAAGAAGAATATTAGTTCATAAGAAGAATAGATAGGGATGGGGACTAGACCTGTGATTGTACTGGTATAGGCAACATAGATGAAACTGGTTTTTACCAATTCAAGTCATCATCCTTCTCTGCAACTAAGAGATGCCTAGGATACTTCGAAATTATGTTAAGTGACTTACACAGGCTCACAAAATCAATATATGCCAGAGGTAGGACTTAAACCAGGCCTGATCTTCCAGACTCAGAAGCCAGCCATCTCTTTTTATCCACTCCACCATTCAGTCTGTCTCTTAAAGAGATAGTAAAAAATGTTAAAGAAAGATTCTTTCTTCCTAAAACAATCCAAAGGGCTGAAAGCATTAAAACGGTATAATTTTAGAAAGAAAAAAATAAATATTCACATTGGAACATTCCCTCTAATCCTCAAAATCTAACAGTATTCCTGGCGATAATATGATTGCTCTAGAGTTTCATGATATTTCATGATGCTCTCCTCCCACACCATGACTTCAGAATTCTTTAAGAATTTCTACAAGCAATCATCCACAATTGGAGAACTTATCTCATATTATTCTTCCTAAGATACGTATATAATGCACATGAGGGAAGGTTTGGGAATGGAGAGGAGTCAGACTTCTGTTCAAATCCCATCTTGGTTTGGGTGTCTAATCTGGCATGTCATTTCCAGTTTGTGAGGCTCAGTTGCCTCATCAGTAAAATGAGGAGGTTGGCCTCAATAACCTCCTATGGTCACTTCCAGCTCCAAATCTTTGGTTCTATGGTGTATTTATTTAGCATACATTAGAAAACATAGTAACAAAAAAGTAATAAAATTCTCCAGGTAACGCTGAACACATTCAGCAGACTGATGACGCAAAACTTCTATATCTGAAATTGACGACCTGTCAAATTATCCGAGTAACAGGAGCTCTTAATGTTTTGCAGTACCTATGCTGAGGAATCACACAATGCAAAAATGCACTCTTATCAAGTCCTTTCACTGAAGTTAACTGAAGTTTTAAATGACATTTTCTGGATTTCCAAGACTAAAAGAGCTGAGGGTTTAAAATAAACTTTTAACATTTCAATAGAATATAAATACCTTGGGGAACGGGATTATTTGAGTTTGCTTGTATTCCGGCCCCTAATCCTGTGTACACATACACTGTAAGCATTTGATGTCTACTAAACTGACCAACTAAAATTTACAGTGACAGATCTTTGTTGACATAATCCTATATTTCTGTTGAAAAGGACAAACGTTATCATAAATAGGAAGGAAAGACAAGGAGATCTGCTCAATTTAGGGTAAGGAAAGAACCTTAGGAGTTCATAAATTTTAAAAGCTTTCTGATGGTAGGAATGGTTTCATCCTTCGTACACTACGACGCCTAGCATTTTAGGGAGCATTTGACAGATAGATTATCCCGCAGCTCGGGAATGATTTAGAAAGCTCAGGATGAGGCAGTGCTCGGGTCCGGTACCGGAGAGCGATTAAGCAGGATTCATCAACTAGGTCTCAGTTTAGTAAGAAAAGAAATCAAAACACAACTCGATCTACTAATTCTCCCCAAAGTGGATCCCCCAGACCCAGAAGACCTCGCGGAGCCGGCGATCGAGGCTTACCAGCCTCCCGCCCAGAGATCGTCCCACAAGACCCCCTAAGAATCCCCGGCCCAGCCGGGAGAGAACCTGGCCCCCTTCACCCGGGTCGGTTGGAGGCATCCCCGCCTCAGAGCAGTCGGGGGTGAGGACGCGACCCCCGCAGGCTAGGCGGTCCTCACCCGGCACCCTTCCCCAACGCCCGGCCGCTCACCTGCCCACCCGCGGCGCATCGCGCGAGTGCCCCTCCCCCATCCCCATCCTGCAGCCGCGCGCTCACCTGTCAGAGAGGGGGCGTCGGGAGGGGAGAGGGGTGCTCCCCACCGCGGGCTCGGAGCGTCGCCCGGCGCTGCCCCGCTGCCGCTGCACAAGAGCGTCAGCTCCCAGGCCCCCTCGGCGACCACAGAACCAAGGAGAAGAAATGCGCTGGGCGCGGCTCCCTCGCGCCCCTCAACCCCGGGCCGGCCCCGGGGCCGCGAGAGCGCTTCGCGAGGGCAGCCAGGGGCAGCCCGGGGCAGCCCAGAGGACGAGGAAACGGCTTCTCTCAAACCGGTTTCAGCTGCTCCAGACCAACAGCCGAAACCACCCGGAGGGAGGGGGCGGGGAGCGGAGGTGGGGCGGAGAAGAGGCGTGACGTCACAAGGCAGCGCCGCGCCGAAGCCAATCAGCGGCCGGGGACGGGGCTCCGAAGTGAAGACGGTGGTTCTTGGAAAGCCTCCTCTTTCCCTTCCGAGGTTGGGCGCCGGCGCCTGAGTTCTCGAACGTCTGCCCCTCTGTCTCTGTAGCTCTGCGTGGTCGGTCCCTCGCTGTGGGGCCCTGGGGTCTTTCTGCGGCGAGGGGAGGGGGCGGTAGGCTGAGGCCCGGGGAAGGAGCCCCGCCCTGGAGCCCCGAGGCGGCGGCTGGCGGCGAACGCCCGGCGCGGTTCGGGGGGCCGCAGGTGCACGGGCAGTGTCTTGGAACCGGCGAATGAGGGGGTTGGGGGCGGGGTGGAAAAATGGGAATCCACGAAATGGTTTTAACACGTGGAAGAATTTTGTCTTTTTGCACCGTCACCAACTTGACCCGGATGGTTACTGCGGACTGCAGTAATCGTCGGAATGTTGGGCATTAGTCCGATTAACATCTTTTAAAGGGATCTATGCCAGAAAAAATAATGACTTGACATGCGTTGATCTTCAGAAAAGTGGAAGCTGCGCCGAAGAAAGTAGTTGGCAAACGTTTTCTGTCCCAAGAATGACACACATGCATATATTCAAATGTTTGCTTGCCTCAGACTGTACATTTCCCAGCATAATTGTAAAGCTCTAAAGTTAAATTTTGATATCGCTAGTATGGCTGAAAATACATTGAAGAAATAGTATTAACCAAGACATGGAAAATGTTAGAGTTGAGAAAGGCTTCTTCATTAAAGGCCTTTTCATAATAGCAGAGTCTCTTCTCTAATGGGTTGTTTTGGATAGGATCTTGCCAGCCAGGGTCCTTGAATTAAACTAGATGAACACTCCAACCCTCCCAGCCTTGTGAATCCGTGCACATTTTATTACTCTTTGCACTAAGTACGCTTTGCTATAGTAAAAAGACAAATAATAATAATAATCCTTTACGCTTATTTAACACCTAGATGAATTACCCTGTAAAGTAGGCATTCTGTGGAAAGCCCTGGGATATTCAATAACTTGTGCATTTTATATAACAGAGTGGGTGGCAAAACAAAGACAAAAGCGTTCTCACTGTAACCTGGCTAACCCAGAGATCTTGACTGTAGTCCAAAATTTTTTTTTTAAATTCTAATTTTACAACTTAAATAAAAATTAAATGAGAGGATATGGATGAAAGTATTTTATAGGAAAAGGATGTGAATTATTGCTATAATTAAGATTTTCTTGGTAGCCTGATATTGATGTTATTCTGTTTCTAATCATACCCTAGGTTTATCCAATGAATATTCTTTCTCATTGTTGATACCCTTTAGATGTTTATAAACAGAACTTTATTTCATCACCTAGAATTCCCTGTAGTTATCACTTAGCCCCTAAGTGATCATTTGCTAAAACATATATTTTCAAGATGCAAACTAAAATGTCCCTGCTCAGAAATTAGGTGTAATACATTTCAGATTAAGAGCTGTGTTTAGTGAGCCAATCTAGCCTTTTTTGAGAGATATTTGGAATTATACCCAAAAAGTTATTAAACTGCCTATACCCTTTGACTCAGCAATACCACCATTAGGTCTGTTTCCCCAGGTGATTAGGGAAAATGGAAAAGAACTTATATATTCTAAAATATTTATAGCAGCTCCTGTGGTAGCAAAAAATTGGAAATTGTGGGACGACAGGTCAACTGGGGAATGACTAAACATGGTATATGTTCATGATGGAATATTGCCATGTTATAAGAAATGATGATCTCAGTGCTTTTAGAAAAGCAGAGACAGACCTCCACAAAATAATAAAGAGCGAAATGAGCAAAACCAAGAGAACACTGTACAAAGTAACAGCAGTGTTGTTTTAAGAACTACTTTGAGCAACCAAGTCATTCTGATTATTATAAATACCTAAATTAACCTCAAAGATCCTATGAAAGAAGATACTATCTGAATCCAGAAAAAGAACTGACGTATATATGTGTGTATATTATATGTGTGTATGTATGTGTGTGTGTGTACACACTCATGATTTGTGTCCAGTGGTAGCCATCTCAAAGTATTTTGGGGAGGAATGGGAAAAAATGGTAACTTTGTTGTATATTTGAAAGGAATAGCAAGTAGTACATATAAAGGATTTCCAGTTTCAGGTGTAATCCTCTTTTTCTATCTAGCTTTGTTATGGAAATGCTTGTTTTGTTAAGTTCAGAATAAAATATTTTTTAAAAGAGCTGTGTTTATTTTGCTCACATTGCTAATCTGTCTTTAAGGTTTCTATTACCTATTATTTCATTGGGCTATTAAACTTTACACATGGTTTGACTTTTTGATGTTGTTCTTCATTGTGTTGGGAAGTCCCAATGTAGAAATTATTTCCTCCATGAGGCAGATCAGCAACTATTAGTGTAATGTGTACTCTTGCAGAGTAGACTGGGTGACTAAGAAATTAAGTGACCTGCTCATGGTCATTCAACTTTGTCAGAGGCAAGACTTGAACTCAGGTCTTCCTGACTCCGAGGCTAATTCTATTACTCTGTGCTGCTTCTCTTAGCTTATCTAAATGCTTAATTCAGATACTAAATTACTTCCCAAACAGTTCAACTCTTTAATACATCCATAAAAGATAGATAGATGGTACAATGAGTAGAGCATCAGGCTTGGAGTCAGGAAGACCTGAGTTCAAACATGACCTCAGAATCTTAAGTAGCTGTGTGACACTGGGCAAATCAATGTGTCTCTATTTGCCTCAGTTTGCTCATCTACAAAATAAATATAATAATAGCACCTCTATCCCAGGTTGTTGTGAGAATCAAAAGAGATAATAATTGTAAAGTATCTGGCATATTGTAAGCACTATATAAATATTAGCTATATTATTATTAAAAACACCAAAAGGCTACATGCCCTATATATCTACTCAAAAATAGATTTACTTATTAATATTGGGAAGTTATATTAAGAAATATCCTTAATGTGGAATATTTCACATTTAGTGAAAGGATAAACTGGAAAAATTCCTGGGAATACCACACATGAAAAAACTCAGAACAGGATATGGCTAAATCCTTTTTTCCAGAAGTTAGGAAAAAATTCACTCTTAATTCTGGCCAAAAATAAACCTTTACTTGTTAAGAAATAGGTAAAAGTCTACTAGTTTTATTCAAGGCACAGTTTTGTTGTGTTTTGCTCATAGTTTCTTCATTTGTAAAGTGAAAGTAATAATAGCACCTATCTCCCAGGGTTGGTATGAGGATCTAATAAATGAGATAAGAATTGTAAAGCCCTTAGCACAGTACCTGGCACATAAGCACAATAGCGTATATATGTGTGTCTGTATGTGTGTGTAGGGGGTGGAGGATAGACTTGATGTCTGAGTAGGAAAAGATTGAAGGACCTTCCACTGTGGAGAGATACAAAGCAGAGCGGTGCTGATCAGTTGCATGTATGGCTTCACTTACCTGATAAGTGCAGTAGGGAGGGTCAGGGACCCTGTTGGCTGTGGGCATTTGTAGGACAGCAGAGTTCCTGGTTTCAGTTCTGGGGCAGAGAGGACAACTGTAGTTTGCAGCCACCCAAGGAACTACCAGGACCAAGATCATTTGCAGCACAGTATGACTGGGGGCCCTAGCTGTGGCTTAAGAGGAGAGAGGATAGCCCGAGGTTGGGCCTGGAGACCCACCTCAGAAAATAACAATAAGAAGGACCTGAAACTTGGGGCACCATATCCTATACCTCGGGACTACAACTTGGTCACATTAATAGCTGCTAAAAACCAAAATAAAATATAAGTGAATAAAAATGACTAAGCTAAGGAAAAAGAGTTACAGTTACTAGGAATAGAAAAGATCTGGGGGTTATGCTTAGAGGAAGAAAATGGAGCTTCAAAAGCTACTCCTTTTTCAGTGAGAACCATCAAATGGTCCCCAGCACAAGAAGAATTCTTGGAAGAACTTAAAAAGGACTTTAAAAATAAAATAAGAGATCGAGGAAAAATTAGAAAAAAATAAGAGCAATCAAAAAAAAATCAGGAAAATTATGAAAAGAAAGTCAACCAACAAGAAATAGAGAAGTAAAAGCTTAAGGAAAAAATAATTCCTTGAAAACTAGAATTGGGCAAGGGGAAGCTAAAGATGCTCTAAGACACCAAGAAATCATAAAACAAATCAAAAGAATGAAAAAATAGAAGAGAAAGTGAAACATCATCAGAAAAACAACCATTTGTAGAATGGATGAAGGAGAAATAATATAATAGTCAGACTACCTGAAAATTGCAATTAAAGAATATCTTGATATAATATTACAAGATACTATCAAGGAAAAATTGCCCTGAAGTTCTAGAACAAGAAGACCAAGTACAAATAGAAAAATATATATGTACATATCACTACTTGAAAGAGAGTCAAGGAAGAAAACTTACAGTAATATCATAGCAGTTTTGAGGCTTCCAGAATGAGAAAATATGGGAAGCAACTAGAAAAAAAACAATTTAAATATGCACAGCAGAGAACAAAATAAAACCAACAAGAAAGCAAAGAAAAGCTGCACAATTTTGAAACCAATGTGCAGTAATTGTTATACAGATTTTATTGATATGGAAATTCATTGTTTTATATTGAGTCCTCTCTTATGGTCTGCCATGTACATGGCAATGCTTTTTTTTTCTTTTCTCATTTTTTTATTTGTTTAAAATTTAAAAATTACAAAAAAGAGTTAAGCAAGAAACGTAAACAAGTTTTGAGTGAATGGATACAAGTTCATTTAGTCTACTACTTATATGAAATGTCTCCCTGCTTCAACACTTTTGAATTGATCCTGCGTGGAAGATTTTTGAGTGAGAAGGTACACACATTTATAGTCTGCATCAGTGGATTTAATAAAATCATATATCTCTAGAAGTATCTGTCTCCTTGAAATTGTTTTAAAATAAGATCAGTAAAGTTCAGTAACTATTGTATTGTTCACACCTAATATAGAAAGAGGAAGAAGCACCAACAACATTAAGTAAAATGTTTTTAAAAAATTTATAATGCTAGCAGATGGAACCAAGATGGTAGAGTGGAAAGACGCATATACTGTAGCTCTTCCCCCGCAGCCCATAAAATACCTGTAAAAAAAAGACTCTCAACAAATTCTAGAGCAGCAGAAGCCACAGAACGACAGAGTGGAGATTTCCAGCCCATGGTGACCTGGAAATTATGGGAAAGGTCTGTCACACCAAACACGAGTGGAGTGCAGCCCGGCCCAGCCTAGCCTTGGCCAAGCAGTGCAGGGAGGAGCTGGACCAGAGCAGGCCTTGGGGGTGGAATTCCCAACAGCAACAGAGGTTCACAGATCTCTCAACACACAGGTGCCAAAGGTTAGTGAGAGGGCTCCCAAGACAAGGGAGAGAGTCCTCCCCTATCCCCTGGCAGTGGCTGAAAAGGCAGCAGGCAGCAGCTGGCAACCATTGCTCCATTGTTGGAGTCCTCAGCTTAAAGCCCCTGGGGGAACTGAGCAGCTGATCTGAATCTCAGTCACAAGCCAGGCCAGGGAAATATACCTTACTCTTGACAAAGGACCGAAAAGTCAAGTAACTGGTTGGGAAAATGCCCCAAAAAGGGAAAAAAATTATACTATAGAAGGTTACTCTCTTGGTGAACAGATATGCTCTTCCATCCTTTTGGCTGAGGAAGAACAATGTTTGCCATCAGGGGAAAATATGAAAGTCAAGGCTTCTGCATCCAAAATCTAAACATGCAATTGTCCCAGGTCATGGAAGAGTTCAAAGAGGACTTTGAAAATCATGTAAAAGAGGTGGAGGAAAAATTGGGAAGAGAAATGAGAGATATGCAAGAAAAGCATGAAAAGCAAGTCAACAGCTTGCTAAATGAGACCCAAAAAATGTTGAAGAAAATAACACCTTTAAAAATAGGCTAGCTCAATTGACAAAAGAGTTCCAAAAAGCCAATGAGGAGAAGAATACTTTAAAAAGCAGAATTAGCCAAAGAGAAAAGGAGGTTCAAAAGCTCACTGAAGAAAATAGTTCTTTAAAAATTAGGATGGAATAGATGGAAGCTAATGACTGTATAAGAAACCAAGAAATTACAAAATAAAACCAAAAGAATGAAAAAATGGAAGATAATGTGAAATATCTCATTGAAAAAACAATTGACCTGGAAAAGAGATCCAGGAGAGATAATTTAAAAATTATAGGACTACCTGAAAGCCATGATCAAAAAAAGAGCCTAGATATAATCTTTCATGAAATTATCAAGAAAAGCTGCCCTGATATTCTAGAACCAGAGGGCAAAATAAATATTGAAAGAATCCACCGATCACCTCCTGAAAGAGATCCAAAAAGAGAAACTCCTAGGAATATTGTAGCCAAATTCCAGAGTTCCCAGGTCAAGGAGAAAATATTGCAAGCAGCTAGAAAGAAACAATTTGAGTATTGTGCAAATACAAGCAAGATAACACAAGATCTTGCAGCTTCTACATTAAGGGATTGAAGGGCTTGGAATATGATATTCTAGAAGTCAAAGGAACTAGGACTAAAACCAAGAGTCACTTACCCAGCAAAACTGAATATAATACTTCAGGGGAAAAACTGGTCTTTCAATGAAATAGAGGACTTTCAAGCATTCTTGATGAAAAGACCAGAGCTGAAAAGAAAATTTGACCTTCAAACACAAGAATGAAAAGAAACATGAAAAGGTAAACAGCAAAGAGAAGTCATAAGGGACTTACTAAAGTTGAACTGTTCATATTCCTACATGGAAAGATAATGTTTGTAACTCTTGAAACTTTTCTCAGTATCTGGTTAATTGGAGGGATTATACACACACGCGCGTGCGCGCACACACACACACACATACAGAGAGAGAGAGCACAGAGTGAGTTGAATAGGAAGGGATCATATCTAAAAAAATACAATTAGGGGGTGAGAGAGGAATATATTGGGAGGAGAAAGGGAGAAATGGAATGGGGCAAATTGTCTCTCATAGAAATGGTAAAGAAAAAACTTTTCCAATGGAGGGGAAAAGGGAGGAGGAGAGAGGCAAAAAGTGATACTTACTCTCATCACATTTGGCTCAAGGAAGGAATAACATGCACACTTGATTTGGTATAAAAATCTATCTTACACTACAGGAAAGTAGGGGAGAAGGGGATAAGCAGAGTGGGAGGAATGATGGAAGGGAGGGCAAATGGGAGGAGGGAGCAATTAGATGTAAATACTCTTAGGGAGCAACAAGGTCAAAAGAGAGAATAGAAGAAATGGGGGGGCAGGATAAGATGCAATGAAATGTAGTTAGTCTTACACAACATGACTATTAGGAAGTCATTTGCAAAACTACACATATATGCATATATTGAATTGTTTGCCTTCTCAGTGGGTGGGGAGGGAGGAAGGAAGAGAAGTTGAAACTCAGTTTTAGGAACAAATGTTGAGAATTGTTTTTGTGTACAACTGGGAAATAAGAAATACAGGTAATGGTGTATAGAAATTTATCTTGCCCTTCAGGACAAGAGAGAAGATGAGGATAAGGGAAGGGAGGAGTGTTAGTAGAAAAGGCACATTGGTGGAAGGGACAATCAGAATGCAAGGTGTTTTGGGGTGGGGGGAGGGGAGAATGGAGAGAAAATTCGGAACTCAAAATTTTGTGGAAATAAATGTTGAAAACAATTTTTAAAAAAATTTATAATGCTAAATATATCACATTTAAATAGCACTTCAGAATTTGCAAAATCCTTTCCTCATGAAAACCCAGGGAGATAAGAAAAGCAGTCATGACTAGCTCCATTTTACAAATAAAATAACAGGTTTGGAGAGGTTGTGATTTGCTCATTGTCACACAAGTAACAAGTATCTGAAGTGGAATTCAAACCCAGATCTTCTTTCTCTCTCAGAACTAGATAAATCTAACAAAAAAAAAGAAGTCAAGGAGATTAATAGAATCTTAGATATGCTAATATATCTGGAAATAATTGAATGGTAATAGAAAGGAAAATATGCTTTTCTCATCTATACATAGTACCTTTACAAAAGTTGGCCATATATTAGGGCATAAAAACTTTATAAAGGCAGAAAAGCAAAAATATTAAATGCATCCTTTTCAGATAATAATCCAATTAAAAATTATATTTAATAAGAGACCATGGAAACACAGATTAAAAAGTAATTGGAAATTAAATAGCCCAACCTTATATAATAGTAAGTTAAAGACTAAGTCATAGAAACAATACATTTTAGTAAATATTTATTTTATTAAACATTTATTAAGCAGAATGACAATAATGAGACAGCATGCCAAAACCTAGAGGGTTTTGCATCAAAAGCAGTAGTTGGGAGAAAATTTATATCTCTAAATGTTTACATCAACAAAATAGGGAAAGAATACACCAATGAATTGGGTATATAATTAAAAAACTATCAAAATAACAACTTAAAAATCCCCAACAAAACCAAATTGGAAATAAAAAAAAATATTGAATAGATAAATAAAGCTGGGAATTGATTTTATGATAAAATCAATAAAATAGATAAACACTGGTTAATATGATTTCAATAAAGGGAGAAGAAAACCAAATCACTAGCATCAACAATTAAAAGAATGAATATACAACTAATGAAGCTGAAATCAAAGCAATTGTCAAGAGTTATTTTGCCCAATTATATGCCAATAAATTTAACAATGTAAGTGAAATGGAAGAATACTTACAAAAATATAAACTGTCTAGGTTAACAGAAGAGGAAATAGAATATCTAAATAAGCCTAGAAATTTCTTTTAGAAAAAAAGAAATTGAATAGGCCAAAATGAGCTTCCTAAGGAAAAAGCATCAAGACCAAATGGATTTACAAATGAATTCTACCAAATATTTAAAAATCAATTAATTTAAATGTTAAGTAAATTATTTAGAGTAATAGGCAAAAAAGAAGGAGTTCTACCAAACTCCTTTTATGAAATAAATATGGTGTTGGTACCTAAACTAGGAAAAGTAAAACTAGAAAAAGAAAATTATACACTAATTTCATTATTGAATACTGATACAAAAATTCTAAATAAAATACTAGATAGATTACAACAATATATCACAAATATTATATATTACAACCAAGAGGGATTTATACCAGTAATGCAGGGATGGCTTGACATAAGGAAAATTCTTAACATGATAGATGACAAAAATAACAAAAATCATATGATTACATTAATAGATGCAGAAAAAACTTTTAACAAAATACAATGCTTATTAGTATTAAAAACACTTGAAAGCATGGGTATAAATAGATTTTTCCTCAAAATGACAAGAAATATTCACTCAAAGCCATCAACAAGCATTATTTGTAATGGAGATAGGCTGGAAGCCTTCCCATTTATATCAGGGGTGAAACAAGGATGCCTATTATCACAAATAGCAATAGCAATAAGAGAAGAAAAAGAAATTGAATGAATCAGAATGGGCAATGAGGTAGTAAAACTATATGATGTTATACTTGGGAAATCCTAGGGAGTCGGCTAAAAACTAGTTGAAGCAATAGTTTTAGCAAAGTAGCAGGATATAAATTAAGCCCATCACCAGCATTTCATTTCTGTATATCACCAACAAAACTCTGTAAAAGAAATGTTAAGAAATATCCTATTTAAAATAATTGCAGACAGTATAAAATACTTGGAAATATACCTGTCAAGATAAACCTAGGAACTACATGGACATAATTATAAAATAATTTTTATACAAATAAGGTCAGATTTAAATAATGGGAGAAATATTCATTGTTCATGGGTGGACAGAGCTAATATAATAAAAATGACAATTCTACTTCAACTAATCTACTTATTCAATGCCATCTCAATTAAATTTCCCAAAATTATTTTATTAAGCCACAATCACCCACAGAAAAGATTTTTCTATGCATTATCATTACTAACCATTGAGTTAGCCAAATTCCTCTTGACACTAGTCTAAATCTATTCTTGAAGTGAGGAAATTAATTTTTCAAAAAGTTTCAGTCTAGGGCCAATCCCTATTCTGGTAACAGAAAACTTCTATGTAAAAAAAAAAATGTCTAGAAATGTATTTGCATCAATAAAATATTAAGCATTAGTACTATGTGTCAGGAACTGTATTAGGTATTAGACATGTACATATAATGAATGAAATCCTTATAAGGAGTTTACATTCTAATGGGGAAGGCAATAAGAACAAATAAGCTTATAGAGAATAAATCTAAATAAATGCATAGTTAATACAAGGCAGTTTGAGAGGGAAGGCATTATCAGTTGAAATAAACAGGAAAGGCTTCATGTAGGTCACACTTGACCTACATCTTAGAGGAAGATAGGAATTCTGTGAGGTGAAGGTGAAAAGAGAATGCATTCTAGGCATGGAGCATAACCAGTCTGCCAAGCAAGGAGATAGGTGTTAGAATATCATGTGTGAGGAACCAAGAGAAATTCAGTTTAGATGAATCAGTGTGTGGAAAGAGAAGTAATGCCTAATGAGGTTGAAAGGATGGACTAGGGGGAGAAGCCAAAATGGCAGAGTAGAAAGACTCACGCATGCTAGCTCCGAATCCACAGCCCATAAATTTCCTGTAAAAAGAACTCCACACAAATCCTGAAGTACTGCAAGCTATGCACCAACGCAGTGGAAGAGATTTCCGTTCCAGAGAGCTCTGGAAAGCCGACCCCAAAGGTCCGTCACGCTCCGGACAGCAGAGCCCACCCCTGAGCTGCCCTGGCCACATGGCCCCAGAGGAGCAGATCCGAGCAGGCTTCAGGGATGGAACCTCTGGCAGCCACGAAGGTCCCTCCACCCACAGGTGCTACAGGTCAGTGAGAGAGACTTCTGGGCTGTCCAAGAGGGGAGTGGGGTGTCTCCGTGGCTCAGGCCCCCTCGGGAGGCAGAGGCAGAGGGAGCAGCGGAGGCAGCGGCAGCCAGGGGCTCCTGGAGCAGAAAGGGGCTCAGGGCCATTGCCAAAGGTCTCTGCATAAAACCCCTGAGGGAACTGAGCCTGGGAGGCGGCCCTGCCCCCACCCAAGCACCAGAACTTAAGCTCACATTGAATAGCAGCCCCGCCCACTGGCTGCGGAAAGCCCTGAGGCTGGGAAGAAGCATTTGAATCTCAGACCCAAAGCACTAGCTGGGTGGATCTAGGCAGGGGTGGACAGGAATCTCAGAAGTCAAGTAACTGGCTGGGAAAATCCCTAGAAAAAGGAAGCAAAATAAGACCATAGAGAGCTACTTTCTTGGGGAAGAGATGTTCCTTCCGCCTTTCATTTCTGATGAGGAAGTACAATGCTTGCCATCAGGGAAAGACATGGAGCTCCGGGCCTCTCTATCCCAGACATCTGAGGTGGAACCCAAAATTTTGTGAAAATGAATGTAAAATGTTAAATAAATAAATTTATATTTAAAAAAAAATTGCTAAGCAAAAATAAATAAATAAGTGAAATTTGGCATTGATGGAAAAAAAAAGAAAGGATGGATTGGGACAAAATTGAAAAGGGTTTTAAAAAATAGAGGAGTTTATATTTAGCTCTAAAGGTAATAGGAAGCCACTAGATTTTATTGAATAGAGGAGTGAAATGGGCAAATCTATATGGTGAAGTAACAAAAGAGACTAAGAAGAAATTAAACAAGAGGAAAATAAGAAGTAGTGTCATGAATGTAACACATGGACAGAACTTCAAATCTTGGTAACGATTGTAGTTCTGGAATTCACCATCTCTCACCCTGACCATTTCAGTAGCTTCCTAAATGATCTCCTGCTTTCAGTTTCTCCTTTCTGCAATACTTTCTCCATGCAGATTACAAATGGATATTCTAAAAGGACTTTGACCATGTCACTTTCTTGCTTAAGAAATTTAAGTGGTTCCATATTGCTTCTAGGAAAAAATACAAACTTTTCTGCTTGGATCTTCTTAGGTTTGACCTCCTACATAAGGCCCTTCTTGATTGCTCACTTGTTTAGTTTCATCCCTTAGTTTCCTAAAATTATTTTGTCTTTACCTTTCTGTGTAGACATTGTGTCCCCCAAAAGGATGTAGGTTCCTTGAGGTTAGACACATGTCATAGTTTGTCTTTGTATCCTCATCACCTAGCACAGTACTTGCTCACAGTAGGTATTTATTTGATAAATGAATATTGAACTAACATTTAATATCTGTATTGCATTAAAAATGAATTTGAACTGTGAAAAAAAGATTAAAGTATGAACAACTTTATAGTTCTTTGAGAAGAAAATATTATGATGACTTAAGTAGAAATCTTGGTGAGGGTAGTAACCTCATGGCCTAAGATTAAGTCCTCTTCTTCTTGTATAATGGTTCTTTAAATTCAATGTAACTTGGATTTCAAGTCCCTGGGTATTTTTTTTGGATGGGAATATTTTGGCATGCTAAAAAACACAATAAAATCCCAGAAAATATTTCCTTTATTTCTATTTCTGCTGTCACAATTTGATTACAGAATCACTGTTTTGATATTGATAAAGGTGAATATTTTGTTAGCAATGTGAAAATAACAAGTTAGTAATATAATCTTATCTTTTATAATAATAATTATTACAGTTCTTTTTATTTGTGAGATTTTTATAATAATTGTATTTAGATACTTAAAAAACTTACTAGGTCATCTAAATTGTATAGAATGGAAAGAAATATTATTATAAACTGTACCACATCTATTATTGGCTAAATACTAATGCATCAGATTTTTCATAATTATAATTCTCAAACTGCTTAGGATAAAATAAAATTCTTCATGTTGCCACAGTTCTCTTGCTAGGTTTTTATATCCTGCTAATCCTTAGAATTCAGGTGCCATGAAGTCTTGAAAAGATACTAGACTTGGAGTTACCAAGACCTGTGTTCTGATTCTGACTGATATATAATAGCTTTGTGACTATGGACAAGTCACTTAACCACTCTGAATCTCGGTTTCTTCATTTATAAAAAGGAGAAGGCATGGTATAGCCAATAGAAACTGGGCCCTGGAGCCTGGAAGACTACAATAGCTACATACTAGCACCTTCGCAAATCACACTTTCAGTGTCCTAGTTAACTCTAAGACTAAGTTACAGAGAAGATACCTAGTTGCAACGACAGAGAAAGTTTCTTCACCAAGTTACTTATTCCAATAAAATCATTGGTACGGTTCTCCCCTAAAACAGTCTACTTCATAGGAATATTTTAAGGATAATGCGAGATAATACATATAAATCACTTTGCAAACCAAACATCGCTAAATAAATGTCAAAGCTATTATTGTGTTCAAGGTCTTCACAATCTTAGCCTGACCTTCCTTTCCAGCATGCTGTGTGTGTATGTCATGTGTGTTTCATATCCCAAATATTTTCCCACAAGATTAAAAATATCTCCTGATTAGCTTTATCAGGTCTACATATAAATTATGTGCTAATAAAACTATGTAACAAAAGTGAATCTCCCTATGAGTGTCCTGCCTATTCCCTGCTTCTTCTCTTCCCCACCCCCCACTTCTCCCTGCCACCCCAAATTCATTTGGCCACTTTGGATTTCACTCATATACATGAGTCTACCAGTTAAGAATGAAGCCCCAACTCAGCTAGCAAACATTAATGTGTCCATGTGTTCATGTTAGGTTCTGCCTTGAAATCTCTTCAGGCTAATGTAGGCACACAGACAAACAGACACCTGTAAGGGAATTCTGCTCTCCTCAAAACACAAAAGATAAAAAGTCATCTTGCTTGGATAAATGCCTAGGATTCTGGGCCCAGAAAGAAACACATTTGCCCATGACACAGAGAAATGGGAACCTAGTCAGAAAATGCTGAAAAATTTCTCTTCAAAATAGATTTGCATATAACATCCAGAGACAAAAATCTTTAAATAACTCCCAGTTGATCTGGAGATTGTCCAAGTTGAATAACCAGTACCAAAAAACAAATTTATATATTGGACTTTTATGCTATAGCTGCTAAGGTGCAGCTGCTTCCAAATTGGAGGGGCATCTCTTCTATGGCATAGTATGAGTAGGAGAGGCTACTCACAACTGCACAACTGCCCCCCAGGCAGTTTCTTCTGTAATTCTGTGGAAATAGGCAGAAGAGACATCTGAATATCACTGTCCTACATTAGTGCTAGGCTCTATTCAAATAGGCATATTCATTATCTTCCAAATACACCTTGTATACACAACTTATCTACAATCCAAACCAAGTCAATCCAATCTACTAGTAACTTTATAAGTTATTATTCTGTGAAAAAGACTATTTTAGATGTGGAGGATGCAAAAATAAACTACCTCTCTTCTTTCTGGAGTGCCCTTTCTCCCTTTTAAGACCTATTCAAATACTTTGTCTTTTAAAACCCAGTTTCACTTTGAAATATTCTCAGCTAAGGCACAGTGAACTCTCTCCTAAAAACTCATCAATTAATAAGAATTTAATAACTCCTACTATGAATGTGCTAGGTACCGTTCTAGGACCTGGGAATAATTAGTCTTGATATTATTGGTATTTTTTTTAAATTTTTAATGCAGCTTCTTATGGTCAGTCTTAGCAAGCTTTCTGTTCTGTCTCAAGTACATGTTCTAAGATAGCTCAGCTCTGAACTAGCCATGCCTGGTCTGCCTAAAAACTGTCTTTTCGGAAAAACTTTACAACAAATATATATCTCTATCTAAAGAGGGTGTACTTGAGATTGGGGTAGAGAGAGCAGCATTGTATTATTCACAGCACAATAAGGATTCATAAGCCCCAAAGGTGCAAGGAATCATATTATTAATTGAAGGAATAATGCTTGGTACCTGTCTGCCAGAGAATACAGAGACAGCTATATGCAGATTTGACATAGTTATCTGGGAAGTAGACTTTCTCTCTGAAGTATATATTTGAGAGACACTGTAGAGCTTGTCAAACTCACCAGCTGTTAGCCACTACTACAGATTTATTTGGGAACAAATGAAAACATCCAGAGGAAACCTCTAATGTAGCTCTAGTGACTTTGAAGTACTGAATATACAAGGTCAGGGAGGAGCTTAAGTTGGTGTTTTCATCTTTTTTCCTGGTTGAAGGATTTTGACATTAAAAGAGTAAAGGGAGAAAACAACTATGTACATGGTGTTAAAAAAAGAAAATTTAAACTTATGAACCATGGTTTACAATATTAGAAAAATCCACCTACAGAGCTGCCAAAATAATCTTTCCAAGGCATAGGTCTGACCATATCAATTTCCTGTTCAGAATCTATCACTGGTTCCTCTCTGCCACATAATAATAGGCAAAGTCCTAAGCATAGTATTTAAGACCTTCTACAATCTGGTTCCTACCTACCTTTCTAGGTTCATCTCATACCCACCAACTTTATGAACCAATCAAGCTATTAGCTGACACCTGTACTTGATACATCATTTTTCAACCTCCCTGAATTCTCAGAAGTCATTCTCCATGGTTTAACTGTACTTCAACTCCATTTCTACTTTTCAAGGCTTCTTTTCTTTCTTTTTTTCTTTCTTCTTTTCTTCTTTCAAGACTTAACTCAGGGCAAAATCTTCCATGACTTTTTTTTTCTCTGTTTCTACCTGCAGCAGTTAGTACAATCTTCCTCCAAAATTTCCTGCTACTATATAATACTATACTATTCTAAACTATACTATACTGTACTGTACTGTACATGTGCTCTTCCAGTAGTTTATAAGCTTCTTGAAGGTAAAGGTTATTTACCTTTTATCTTCATGCCTTGTATATAGTAGGTACTTATCAAAAATTGAATATTGAATTCTTACCAAGGAACAGAATTTATCTCATAAAATGTAGAGAGAATCTGAGGGTTTAAGAATGGTAGGGATCTTTTGATCAAAGAAGAGAGAAACAAAAATAACATTGTTGTGGAAGCAAACTGCAAAATTAGCTTAGGATATGTATAATTTTTTCCCTCTGAACTCAAATAAGATTTTGTTTTGTAGCTCTCTAATACACTTGAAATGTAAAATCACATGTTATCATTTTCTACGTTTAAATTTTATCCTACTGCTAGACTGTAAGTTTCATGAAGACAGGAAACACATCTTACCTAATTAGTTGTTTTAGGATGAGTGGAATGCTCCTTTAAAAAAGTAACTTTCTGAAAATGCAACTACAAGTGATTCCATGAACAGGAGCATCTGGAGAATCTTACCACCTAGAGGGAATTCTTCTTTAAATTGTACTCAGTTCTGGATCTACCCTATCATCTTAGCAAACTTCTTTGGCATGTATCTCTGTATTTTTCCTCCCTTGATGATTATAATCAGAGGATCACTGCAGAGAGTTTTTTCTATTGCTATATCTTTCAAGGAATCTTGAATGATCTTGATGTGTAGGGTAAACACCTTGCTATAGAACTTATTAATACTTTACTATAGAAAAATCTTTACTATATAAGGCAACTTCCCATAGAAGAACACCTTACTATATAAGGCAACATTTTATCTGTCTTTCAAGGTATCTTGAACAATTTTGATGTGTATAGAGTAAATACCAACACCTTGTTTTATGACAGTCTATAAGGCAACATTTTGTTCTACTGAACCAAATGCTTTCCACTAAACAAGAATCACAGTGGGATCTTATGTTCTCTATAATTTTCTGTTAATTTTAAAGTGGTAAAGATGTGGTCCATTGTTGAATGTTGCTTGCAGACATCTGCTTGTTTGTTGCTAATCTCATCCAGGATGCCCTTGATTCATATATAGATGGTTCTCACAAAGATTTTGTAAAAATGTGAAAGTAGACATATACACTGATAATTTCATTGGTGTACAATTGATCACCTTTGTTTAGTATTGATAAGGTCCAAATTTTCTTCCACTCTTTGATATCTTTCCCTCTTTCAGACATTTACTGCCCTCACAACTGTATGCATTATATGTATAATTCTGGGTTCCACCTTTTTAGAAGAAGTAATGACAAAATTCAATGCATCTAGAGGAGATGTAGAATGGTGAAGTATCTAGTTACCCTGTAATATGATAAATGGTTGAAGGAATTTGAGAATGGAAAAAAAGGAAACCTAAGTTGGGACATGTATGTAGATCCATGGAATGTTAGAATTGGAAGGCAATTTAGAGGTTACCAAGTTCAACTCCCTCTGTAAAAACAGGTGGGGAAACTAAGGTCTAGGGAGTTCAAGTGACATAAGCCCATAATAATTTGGCGGCAGTCAGGACTTGAACCTAGGCCTTCTTGACTACTATTCTATTGTTTTTTTCCACTATACCATACTACTGGAAAATAGTTGAAGGACTGTCTTACACTGATGCTTTGTAGCTCCAAAGAATAAGATTAGAACCTACTGTTAGAGGTATCAGAGACTTAAATTTTGTTTCAACAAAGAATAATTTTCTGTCAATGACAGCTGCTATAATTGTCAGAAAAAAGACATTACATCATATAGTGGGTAGAAAGATGGCCTCAAATCAGTAAGACCTGAGTTCAGGTTCTGCTTCTACTATAAATATTAGGTGAGTCATTTAACCTCTCATTGTGTAAGCAACTATCTAAGCCTATAAGATTCTGAGAGTATTTCTTTTCCTAATTTCCTAAACCAATGAAATAGAAGTTCATTCTATAATCTTGTTGTTACTGAACAGAGTAAATATAGCCAGCATAGCCTAGGAAGTAGAATACTGTCACATACAAATTGACCACAAATGTTATATCTGCAGTCAGTCCCATCAGAGCTCAAATGACCAACCAGGGAAATCATAAATCAAATTCAGAGCAAGTCTGTAAGGCCATTAATAGTGAGTTAGGCTCAGAAATAATAGCCCATCTAAATACCAAAGTCCTTGGAACGTTAGTAAGCTATCTGTTAAGTTCCTTTTTCAGTCATTCTCGTTGTCAGATGCTAGCTGTTGTTTCTAATCAGATGAAAGGGTGAAAGTACTATTAGCACTCTTTAAATTTGGCATCCTGGTACAAAGTCCCAGTCACCCCAGCCTGGTTATAATTCAGAATTTCACCCTGAGAGGGCAGTGATTGTTTGAAGGGTTTAAAATAGAAACCCAGTAACAGGGGTCTCATGGTTATTTTGGAAATTAGCCACTGTTATTCTGCAGTGGCAAAGTGTAGGTCTGATTATGTAACTAATACAGTCACTGTAGGATTGGTGAGTTCTAGTTTCCTCCCACCATCTCATGTGAGTGTTTCTTTGACTCTCTCAGGGGGCCAACTGGCTTGGCTGAATGCCTAGAGAGCTTGTATTTCCCTTGAAATAGTGGCATCTAGAAAGTGCTAATGCTAATATCTGTCCAGATCTAGGGAGGTGCTGGTTTAGACATCAACAGCCATCACCAAGGAAATATATCACTTAAAAAGTCTTGCCTTCAGGCTTCACTTTAGCCTTTTTTTTCTGATATATCCTTACTGAAGCATTTCTCTTTCTCTAGAGCTAAAGCTGAGTCAGAAGACCTGAAGAAGGACAAGGTGGGGAGGGGGAAGGGGAGAAAGGAATAGATGCATTGGAATTCAATTCAATTAATGTTTTCTAAATGTCCATGTATAAGACAAATATTTATTAAGTCTCTGTGTACAAGATACCAAGCTAGGTAAATGGAATCCCAAAATGAAAAGCAATGCAGTCCTTTCCTTCAAGGAATAGTTTATTATCCTTAGAGATCAAAGCAGGCTGGTCTCCCTCCTACAAAAGAAGGCAAGAGAATTCAAGGAATTAGGTTATCTGGGAGGCTGAAGTAACTTTTAAAAAATTGGAGATTTATTGTTAAAACAAAGAAAGATCTGGAGTTGGTACAAGTCTATAGTCCCAATCTATATTCCCTTCTCCTAAGGGAGTTTGAGGTTAGTAGATCACTTGAGTTTAGATATATCTTGAGCTACAGTAGGACTAAAGCTTGGGACCTATACTAAGTCTGGCACCAATATTGGGGAGGGATTCAGGAGGCAGCTTCCTAAGGACCTACAGATCATAAAACGGAGTACATCAAATCTGCCATGCCAATCAGCAGCAGGATCTGGCCATGAAAGTCAACTCTCTTTCTAGCTTGAGGGGAGAATTACCGTCAAATATAAATAAATAAACATAAAAATTCTATAAGAGATTAAAAACAAAGAAAGGGAATACAAAGAGATAGCATCTAGAATGAATACAGACCTATGTTGGGAGATTGGAGGATGTAAGAATGTGACACAGAGGACAAAGTGGGAAAACAAAAACAACACTTGGAGCTAAGCAACAGATATAAAGCTCTTTTCAAAAAGGAGAGAGCTGGACCCTTTGAGAAGGTGGCTAGGTGACTCAGTAGATAGACTGCAGGGTCTGGAGTCAGAAAGGCCAGAGTTCAAGTGAAGCCTTAGACACTTACTAGCTGTGTGACCTTAGGCAAGTCATTTAACCTCCATCTTCCTTAACTTTCTGGAGAAAATATAGCAAACCATTCCAACATCTTTGCAAGAAAACTCCATAGACCCATAGACAGTATTGGCGTCATATGGTCCATGGGATCACAAAGAATCAGATGTGACTGAACAATTGAACAACATCATATCCTTTGAAGGTCTGAGTAGGGAGGGAAAAGTAATGGAGGACTGAGGCAACCATTTACCAATCTCATAATAATAAAGAAGTCTGTTGTCTACCCAGGGCCTGTATCTAAGACATGGAAGAGAATTTCCCAAGACCTGTCAAACTGGATGACTCCACCCTCTGCAAGTGATCCATGAAGACACAAATAATACTGTCAGAAGGAATCTGGAAAGCACTGATAAAGATTCCAGAACAGTGGGCAAAAAATTAAAGAACTTAGGGAAGCAGGTGGCATTTTCATGACTACTATCCTTCTCAGGCAAAGGATTCCAAAAAGAAAGGTAGCTTTGGAAAGTAAACAGCTGTCTAAGAAGATAGCATCTAAGAAAAAGATTTGAAATTTTGTATCACAAACTAAAAATTAAGGAATGACAGGCTCCTTTCTAGGAATCGGATACACCTAAAAAATTGACAAGAAAATACTACCTTCAGTTTTGCAAGTCTAATCAAAAGGTTTTAAAATTGAAATATATATGGGGAGGATAAAATTGCCTATGACTTTTTACCAGCCCAGATGCTCTATGGAGTAGCTACAGTCTAAAAGAATAGAAGTAGAGCTACCTAGAAATTTACAGGAGACAAAGTTCAAGCAGAGGCAATGAAACCCATGGTTTCCAATGTCTAATCACGAATGCCAGAGTCTAGATAATAAGCAATGTGAACTAGAGATACTGATGGAAAAGGCAAATTTTACCACATAGTATGGTGAACACTCGGTGAGATGAGGCCCATGACTGGTTATTATGAAACGGTTTTAGAAGCAGGATAGGAAACATAGCATCATCATAACTACATTTTATATTTGAATACCTCTTTAAAAATTGTAACTTATGTTATCTCATTTGATCTCCACCTCAACCCTGTGAGAAAGTCACTATAGATGCTATTATTCTCATTTTTTTCATTTTCACAAAGAAACAGAAGCTCAAAAATTTAAGTGACTTGCCCATAGCTGCATATAATCATGGAAAGAAAGTCAGGAATCAGAGGGAGGTGACATGGTAGAGTATTTGGGTAATGATCAGTTGAGGCACAGGTATAATTGCCTTTGTAATATTGCAGACAACCTGGAGAGAAAGAAGAAATTGATGAGACTAATAAGACCAATATAAAGTCATGATAAAATTGGGATGAAGAGCTTGAATCATTCAGACATCTGCTGGAGTGCTCTCTCTACCTGAAATATGGCAGTGAGTCATTTCTTGAATTTTCTTAAGGTGGCCTAAAAGTCAGGAAGACACGGATTTAAAACTTGAATTTTGCCTTTGATATATAATATCTCTCTGACTCTGGGAAAATCATTGTACTTTTCAGTATCCCAGGCAACTCCCTAAATCCATAAATTGCAAGGAAGGTGCTGATCCCCATTGGCAGAGGAAATTCTTCACCAAGAGACCCCAACATTCATGAAATCAGGTCCAAAAAGATTCACTAGCTTTTGGTTTGTCAAGTTCACTTAAAAAAGAAAATTTAGAGGAAAAAAAGTTAAAAATAGGAGTTTAGGGAGAGTCTATTCCCAATACGATGGTCAATGCCACAAATATATGAAGGTAAAAGAGGCCAAGAGACCAAGATTGGGAAATAGCCAAGATATAGCCCAGTTTGACTAAGTCACATAATTAAAGAAGTTTATAGGTATAAAATAGGCCTGTGAATGTAGGCTGAAGTCATATTGTGGAGGATCTTGAATGCTAGAATTTTCCAGCAGGTAAAAACAGTAGACTTTTGATCAAGAAAGTTATGAAATAAGATCTATTCATTAAGATTGCTTTGACAGCATTTGAAGGATGAATTGAAGAGAGTCTGGAAGACACAGAATCCAGTTACAAGTCCTATATTATCAGCGCTGGATGCTGTCTAAAGGAGGGAAGGAAAATCATAGTGCCCTGTGTAGAGTCACAAGAAAAACATTTAAAGGAGAACCAGATCTCAAGAACCTTTCACAAATATGGCTCAGGGAAACATTACTAACCAAATAGAAGATATCACAAAAGACAAAATAGATAATTTCATGATTTTTTGAACTCTGTGATAAGCACTATATTTATAATATCTCATTGTTTCCTTCAAAGAACCTTATGGGGTTGGTGCTAACAATAACTTCATTTTACAGTTGAGGAAACTGAAGTAAACAGAGGCTCAATGACTCATGCAGAATCACACAGCTCGTAAGTGTCTGAGGTCAAATTTAAACTCACCTCTTCTTAACTCCAAGTTCATCACTTTATCTATTTTGCTACCAGCTACTTAAATATGGTAATATAAATGCTATTATTATATTTTAAGGGAATTTATTGATTGGAGGAAACCATTACATCAGATATCTCTAATAAGGGCTTGAGATCCAAGCTGTATGGGGAATTAAAATATATAATGCCAAGAGCCATTCTCCAATGGACTAGTGGTCAAGGGATGTAAGCAAACAGTTCTTAAAAGAAGAATCGCAAGCTATTAACAACCAGATGAAATGTTGTTCCA
This sequence comes from Bettongia penicillata ogilbyi, assembly GCA_023548195.1. Taxonomy (NCBI): domain Eukaryota; kingdom Metazoa; phylum Chordata; class Mammalia; order Diprotodontia; family Potoroidae; genus Bettongia; species Bettongia penicillata. The sequence goes on along the minus strand of JAJHZJ010000574.1, from coordinate 1,628,589 downwards.
AACCACTAATAATGAGAAAAAATACAAATTGAAGGAACTTTGTTTCCCCCTCAACTCAGAAAATTACCAGAGATGGCAATATATGAAAAGAATAAATGTTGGAGAAACTTAAAAAGATATGTCCTCTAATACACTGTTGATACAGTTATGAATTGGATCAATCATTCTAAAAAAGTTTAGAATTATGATTTTTTTTTAAAAAGAAAGTGTCTAAAACAGACACACCATTGATAAAGAAATATCAGTATCCCAGAATTTGAGAATTGGAAAGGAACCTCAGCAACTATCCAATCCAACCCGTATACCAAAAGATTCCTGACAGTAGTATTGACAGGGATAGTGTAGTAACCTAGGCATAGCTAGAGATCATCAAGTCTCTGTTCAAAAGCTTCAACAGTGGGGAGCCAGCTACCTCTCTACGGCATCACTTTCTACTTTTATAGAGTTAGGCATATACTCCAAGTTTATCTAAGACAGAAATCAAAGTCTCTTGTACAGCATATGATTCATAGAAGCACTTTTTGTGGTAGTGAAGGAATTGTAAACAAAGTAGATACACATCAAATGGATACACAAAGTAGATACAGAACCTCAGACTTCCATTCATGATCTTGCTGGAATATTACTTTGCTGTAAGAAATATTGGATATAATGAATACAAGGAAACATGAAAATAATTATATGAACTGAACAGTAAAATAATGAAAATTATTACAATAATTCAAATGGGAAGAACAAAAACTAAAATAATCAAAATAATAGTACAAAATTAAAATGATCAAGCCTTCCTCCAAAGAAGAAATACGAGTGGATACCCTGCCCTGATTCTTTAAAGCGGTTGGTGACCATGGATGTGAAACACAGTTTGTAATGTCCTGCTTTCTTGATACATTAGTTTTATAGAGTTTGTTTTTTTTCTTCCTCTTTTAAAACTCTTTATTATAAAAGAAGTCTAACTGGCAGGGATCAGAGGGAAAGATACAGTAAGAAGTAAAGATGGCATAAAAACAAACATATCAATAATTTATTTTGTAAAAAGAAATTTTCTTTATAATTAAGAATATGTGCTTCCTTCAAAACTTTAATTGCCACAAAGGATATTAGTAGATCTATCATGTTTTTGATTTCTTGAAGAAAGCTGTGTTATTTAAGCAGTATTAAGGTTTTAAATTGAGATTTTGAACTTGATGAGCCAAATACTTATTTGGCTGATGTTTCACACAGAGAAAAAGGTATTTTTCTATCTTTTTGTCGGAAACTTTCAAAATATTTCCTTCATTATACATTAAGATCCTTCATTTATTCCACAAACTGACTTAAAGTGAAAGGGTCTTATGAGAGCACCCAACATCAAAAAGAACAACAAAGGAAAGGTTACATGGGAGGGAATTATTTACTCTGAGCAGTTTTATATTGAAAGAAGTGGTAATATTTTAAAATAATTATTGGGGCTTCATCTTAATATAGAGGGGACATTGACCCTAGGCATAGCTATAGGAAAGAACTTCCATCCTACTCCCTTCCAGCTTTTTTTTTTTGGTTTGTCAAAGCGTCATTCATGGCCCTATTTGTCTTTCTGTGAGGCAGGAGAGAAGAGGCGATAAATGAAGAGAAAGGGAAATATTGAAGCGTAGAGAAATCAAGGAAAATCATGTCATAAAACCCCATCTCAGTAGAGTAAAAGATGCTCAAGTGACAGAGGTGGGGAAAAAAATGTGAGACTAAGGAGAGGAGGAAAGATTTAGAAGAGCTGTTGGAGGTTTAATAAGGAGTCAACACATGAATGAAATAATTGTTGGGAAAATCGAGAACCTGAAATCAGGATGAATTTCTGTAGATTGTATCAGCCAAGTTTCATTATTTCCTCCAAAAATACTTTTCAGGCCAAGGGTTAGAAGTGAAGAAAATTGTTGATGGAAAATATCCAGGATAAGGGAACTAGAACAGGAACAGGAATCAGACCTGATTTCATGGTTCTGGGAATTTCCAGAGAGAAAACTCCCCACTGCCAATTCTGGTCAAATCATCTCTAAAACATAAAGCAATGAGAGACTAAGTGACATTCCTATTGTCACATGACATGTGTCAGAGTATGTGTCAGAGACTTAACATGATAAAATTTTTAGGGAATTATTCATATACTCATCACATAAGAGACATCTCCACTTCAAATGTTCCTATCAACTATTTGTCCCTGATTATTCTGAGCTTATGTTGGTCTGGTCAGCCAGTGGAAACACTTCACCTTGACCCCCACATAGTGATGTCATTTTGGTCCTCTTGGACAACGAGGAACGACATCTAAGATATAAGAGCAGGAACATTCCAGTAATCTAAATATTTTTTAAAGAAATGTAGAAAGTAAGCTTTCTTTTCCTCTTTATAGGTCAATAAAACCAATGTTTGTTTTTTTCCTTCAGTTATTTTATGATCACGATTGGCTATTTATACTAGTTATCTCAGTTAAAAATCTTGTGAAAGTAGCTGAAGCTTGCACTCCTAAGGTAAAACCCATCCTTCAGCTTCAGCTATAGGAAGAGAGGGGAGGAGACAATACGAGGGAGCAGTAATCATATTTCAGACTCCATTAAGAATATAATCACGGGAAATCTTAAACTCTTATCAGTAATTTCTCTTCTCAGATTTCTTTTGTTAAACCATGTATATTCAAAGGAGAAGGTTTTTCTATATGCATCAGAGATTTGTTGATAGCCTATGTGTGTAACTAAGACTTTGAAACAAAATTTTGAAATCACAAAACTCCATTCTCTGGTCAGGAATAGCCCTATACCAGCATGGCCAAGAGAAATTTGAAAGTGATTATTAAATCCATGCTGAATGCACCATTAGTATGCTTACTAGTGTGTACGGAGCACTATCTCTGGGGTCAGAAGTCCTAGGTTGAAATCTCCTCTCCAATCACCTGTGTGATATTGAAGAAGTAATTTAAACTTCTCAGCCCTTAGTTTTCTTGTCTGTAAAGTAAGGAATTTGGACTACATAACCTCTGAGGTCTCTTCCAGTTCAAGATTTATGATTCGGTGGTGCTTTGCTCATGATGCAATGAACAAACTATCTCGCAGGCATAGAAATGTGGCATGTGGAAACATCCCTATAATGGTACATGACAAAAAAGTACAAATTAAGCACAGAAAGGTCAGGGTAAAAAACAATTGTCTTCCCTAGAAAAATAATGTCTAGTATTATGACACTGACAGAAAATTGTTAATATAATTATTAATATATGAAAGAAAATGCTAATGCCAAATGTACTGTGGATTGCCACTCTCTTAAATGTTCCTCCCAATGTCAGAATTTCAGTAATGTCCTTATTTAAGGACAGTTACTCTTGATTAGGTCGAGTTGAGCCACACCCTAGGACCCCCAAGCTGAGATCTTGCCTTGAGGGGAATCTGATTCAAGCTGGATCTAGGTCTTTGATTTCCTTGCCCCTTTCCATTGAGATTCATGACACAAAGGGCAAAATAACCAGAATGAAGTGACTGTCTTTGCCCAGATTGCTAAAGGCCATTGGAGTCTCATGACGAGGCCTTGCTATCTCATACTAACTCCTCCCGCTCTCCTCCTAAACCGATAAAAACCTTTCCATGGGTCTCTTTGGTTGGGAAATCCACTGAACATCTCCTCACATGGCAGGTTTGCTGCCCTTTTATCTCAATTAAAGACACTTTACTCCTCAACTCATGGCTTTGATTTATTTCAGGTCTTGACAACATTTAGGCTGAGTAATTACAACTATGAGAAGCCCTACCTTTGGCTTGCTCAAAAACATGTGGATATGGAATTTCTTGATGTGCCCACTCTTGTATCACCCAGCATTGTCATGTTGTCAGTGCTGATAGCATGGAATGAGCAAGACTCGCACAATTACTCAGACAATTGCCCTCCCAAATGGAGAGAGTGATCTGTAAGGGAATAAAGCTGGGTCCTAGAGTCAGAAATTGAGTTTGACAGGTAGCTGTCCTGTGATATCAATGGAGAAATATATTTAGCATTTATTATATAACATATAATTAAATCCTGGGAATGTTAAAATGTATGGAAGGGGCTTAGGAGCGTTTGAGATCAAGTTTCTATTTTGAACTTGTGTCTTTATCTGAGTCCACAATTTCTCCCTTGACATTTTTTTAACCATAATTTAACTTTTATTTATCAAAAACTTATAGATATATATTCTTGTCTCTTATATATGTTATCTTAAAAGTTAAATATAGGGTACTTTCTTCAAAGTAGTATTTACATGGATATATATATATATATATACATACACATGTAATTTAAATACATATAATTTTAAAAAACCATTGCTTACAATAAATTCATTAAAAGTAATGTAGTAAGGAGTTTTTAATTGTTTTCCTAAGTTGTTTCAATATATACTTTAAAAAAAAATGAAACTCTTTCAATCAATGAAAATTTGTTTTCTCTTTTTCCCATTCCCTCTACCACTAAGAAAGAAATAAAAGCAAACAAATTCCCACATAACCAAAAAAATATGATTGCATCTGTACTTTGAATCCATCACTTCTCTGACAGGAGGTGGGTAGCATGTTTTTATTGTGAATCCTCTACTATCATGGTTGATCATTGCATTAATTTTCTGAATTTCCTAAGAGTTCCTCAGTCCTTTGAAGTTTGTTCTTTTCATGAAATTATTTTTCTATAAATTTTTCTTATTCTACATCAGTATATACCAATTTTCCCCAGTTTCTCTGAAACCATCTCCTTCATCGTTTGTTACGCATCATATTCCATTATATTAATGTACTGTAACTTGTTCAACCATTTCCCAACTGATAGACATATTCTCAGTTTTCAATTATTTGTCACCACAAAAATAGCTACTATAAATATTTTTGCTATAGATTTGTGGTAATATTACTGGATGGTAATGTTACTGGATCAAAGGGCATGCATGATTTAATATAGCTTTTTTGAGTGTAGTTCTAAATTGTTTTCCAAAATGACTGGACTAGTTCATAGTTTCACCAACAGTACTTTAATATACCCATTTTCTCACAGATTCTCTAGCATTTGATATTTTCTTTTTCCAATTTGACCATTCTGTTAGATTTGAGGGAGAGATCTAATGGGTGTGAAATAGAAACTTAGAGCCTGACTTTTAAATATAAGACAACTATGGTCTCTTAACAATATTTAACAATGAATCTTAGATTTGGTTTTGGTTCATTTCCATTGCTTTTTTCTTCTAGATAAAAAAGTTATATTTTAAATGTCTAAAAATAAATGTCAAAAATATAGAAAACATTGCCTTACAATTGTACCTTTTTCAAAGCTCTTTTGTGTCCTCATTCTTCTATAGAGACAGGACTTGAAACTTTCTAATACCCTAATGCTCTTTGAGCAATATCATCCCATTTCCATAGGCTTTAGGAGGACTATTAGTGGAGCTACTGAGTAATGATTTTCAAATATTTTTCATAGTTATAAAGTATATATTTCTCCATCTGAATATTTACCAACCTTTACAGACATGTTTTTGTTCTTTAACAATGAATCAGACTCCCACAGATTCTTTTGATGGATGATATTTTTCCAGCAAGATGGACACTGCCTTATAGGAAATCCAATCTTCCCAAAACAGTTACTTTGCTTTCAAATACAATTTGCAATGCATGAACACGTTTCATGCTGGGATAAAAAGAGATGGCTTTTCTATCAGAGCATTAAAAGGATATTGAAATAGGGAACTTACAAAGCAAAACAAAGATAGACTATCAGAGCACAAACTGACAATAGCTCCAGGTCTCTGTTCTATTGTAGCAGCTTCCTGTTTAGGAATTCAAAGTATTCTTCAAACACTTAACTCTCTCATCTTCTGAGTACCCTTCTAAGACAGGCAAGTAGCTAGCTTCAATGAGACTTGGATCCACTTCCATTGAGACTTGGATCACTGGATCAAGACTGCACAACCTGCTTCTCATTCTCTGACTTTTCCACCTATCCCACTCTGCGCTCTGCATCAGGCTAAGGAAGACTTTCATTGTCTCCACCTATGTAGTTCTGATGGTGGCTTTCCCTTCATCAGTAACAAATTCTCCTATAATTATACACGAGGATTTTCACTTCTGCAGCTGAAGATGTGACAAACCATAAAATGTAGGACAAGTTTTATCTAGCCTGAAAAAAATGCAAAGGACAAATAGAAAAGCCTATAAACCATCAAGACAACTCACCCCTCTGTGATTTTTACCTCCTGCGTGTCTAGGTGGTCATTTAATTTTTCAGTTTATTTTCCTCATCTACAAAATGAGTGGATTGGACTAGGTAATTTCTCCAATTCTTTCTAGCTCTAAATTTTTGATCCCCCAGGGACCTACACTATCACTCTGATATACAGCTCCTCACTGGTTGTGAAGCCCACTATTCATGCTTGCAGGGAGGAAACACCCTTTGAGGCTACTAAGGAGTCAATAAACCTTCCCCTACGATGTCACACATTTTCAGGGAATTGTTTCTCATTTAAAATGCCACCCTGATGATTGTATCTCACTCTGTTCAACTTTCTTCTAAAAGAAAGGAAGAGGAATGTAGAAGGCTGGATCAACACCTTGTTCATCCATGTCATCATCAGCTCCTCCAGCTCAGCAACCAATATGGGGTCATCGCAGTGTGCAAACCTTTTTGGTCCTGAGGCCTATATGCCAAGAAGCCAACCCAGAGGTCTTAAAGAATCAAGAATCTCTGAGTGCAATCTACAAAATGACCCTTATACACCTCTTCAACCTCATTAGGCAAGGTTAAAAATTCTTACCATTTCTTATCACTTACCTCTTCCAGACTCTCTAGAGATATTAGTTTAACTTTGTACTCTGTCATATCTTTCCAGCACTGCTAGGGGTACCTTTACCACATTCAGAATGGTATTTTTCTTTCTATAAGTAAAACTATAAAATATCCAGAGCCTTCAGTTAAAAAGAACATCTTGGAAGCTCTCTTTAAAGAGACAAATAAATGAGTTGAGAGAATAGAAGAAGCACAGCTTTGAGGCAAGAATCCTAGAGTTGGAGTCAAAGGAGATGATTTTGAATCTCAGTTCTTCATTTTCTACCCCTGTGACCTTGGACAAGTTATTTAACCTCCCTTGGATGGATGCTAAATCACCTGTTAAAATGAAGGAATTCAACTAGACAACCCATCAGATTCCATCTAACTTTCACTCGATTATCCTATGAGTTGGTTCATCTTGTAATCAAAAGCAAAGAGAAACATTACTTAACGGAACGTTTGGCCATCTCACTTTATAATGTTCATGCTAAGCAAACAGATCACATTGAAACTCATTGTAGTGTTTGTGTCAAAATCTATTCCAAAGAATGAAGAAATAAAAAGATATTTTAAGGAAGTTGACAAGGCCACTAAATCAGATCAACTAGTGGTGATCCATGACCTAAAGCTGTAATACTCTCCAAGGAGTCTGAGTTCACATAGATTAGGTTTGAGGATGGAAGCTGAGATTCTAAAGGATCTGTATCTATCTGTCCGTCTCTATCTCAATTTCTGTGTCTCTCTGTGTTTCTCTTTGTCTTTCTGTCCCTGTCTCTGTCGGTCTATCTCTCTCATTTTTCCTATGTGTGGATAACAGGGTCCTTTATTCCTACATATATTATGAGTATGGGGTATGGGGACAGCTTTTATTTTGTTCCTCATAAAATGCTTTCATCTCAAAGGACTTTCAGGAGTGCTTGAGCAAACAAACTAAGTATTCAAATAGCCCATTAACTGCCTCAAAATGGAGCAGAACTTGGTTTATTATAAGGTAAATTATTAAGGTAATTATTAAATTATTTCCCATAAAATAGATATATGGGGGGGGTGTGGTTTGCTAGATAAGCAATCTGCTTCTAGACCTACACAATCAGAATAATTTACTGTATTCTTCAAGTAGGATACCACACAGGATCTAGGTGAAATAGCCATTTATTTCTCCAGGGAGCATATGATTTTATTCTCCAAACAGAAATTATGCAGATTGCCTCTTTCTCGAAGGAGGACACTGTATCAGGAAGTCCCCAGAGGAATGAGGGGTTCAGTAACAATTAGCTACCCCCTCCAAGCTGTGTGAGATGCGCGTGTATACCTCTTCAATGCGCTTCTTTTTTCTTCTTCAGTTTTATTTCTTTGGGGTTATTTTGAACTTGAGAAATACTAACATGAGCATTTCCACATATACAGAAAAAACATAGGGTACACAAATCTATATTATGTCTAACTTGCATTAGAAAAATAAAGTTCATTTCAAAACTATTCTGCTTATCTTCTTCTATACCTCGTTTTCTTCTGTGCATTTTAAAAAAGTTAGTTACCATCTTTTTCTTTTTGTATTACTGTCTCTAGTTTGTCTGTACCCAACAGCACCCCAATTAAAAAATTTTTAAATTAAAAAAATTTTAATTTAAATAAAAAAACTAAGAACCACATAACAAATAAGAATAAATCCACCCATTGCCATAGCAGAAAATGGCAGTTTCGTGGAGTTTCATGAACTCTCCTCTCTGGCCACCTGGACAAACGTTGTTGCCTATTGCCTTTGTCTGCTTTTGGAGAAAATTGCACATGGACGTTGGCTTTTCTGCGCTTTCATATCCTTCCTCCTCAGAAAACAGGTTCACTTTGCTTTGTACAGTTAAATGGAGAAAGCATTTATTAAGTACTACTTGCCTGCCACTTTGCTAAGCCCTGGGAATTCATACGTAAGCAAAAACCAAACCAAATCAAACAAACAAAGACAAGAGACAACCCCTACCTACAAGGAGCTTATATCCTAGTAGAGAAAGGTAACATATAAAAAAGAGATATAAGGGTGTGGGAGAGTAAAGGTGGAGAAAGTTGCTGGGGAAAAGATAGAAAATAGAGAGTAAAGAAAGAGTGGAGCTGGGAATGAAGTGATCATGGCCTGGGCACCTAAAATGATGGTCCAAGACAGGGACTTCCAATGAAAAAGAGAAGCTCGGAGCAGAAGACATCTCCATGGTGTGTATGTGACTGGTGAGGAGATGGGAAAGTCTGCAGAGTTAGTAATGCAGGTAGGAATGCTGTAATCCAGTCTGGAAGCATAAGGGAAAGAGAACCCAACAAAAGCTTCAGTTATTGGAAAGCAATCAGAGTAATTTCCTGTGTTTTCTCAGCTAAGTACCAAATGTCCCATGTCTATCTATGAGAGGAGCCCTTTAGACAAACCTTCCACACCTTGTGACCTTTTTAATCAAATTTCTTGATGAGCTCTGCAAACTGACCAAGGGTTCATGTGATCAATCCCACTTTACAAGAAAAATGCAGAAAAGAAAAACTGAATTTAAAACCAGGAAGACAATCAGTAAATTCTTGTGGGAATTATTTTACTAAATTTCCTGTTTTTTTGTGGTCTTAGTTCTTCCTGAGAAAGTTACATTCCATTTAATGTTTGGAATACTGAAGCTGTTTTCTCTCAACTATTTTGAATGCTTATTTTTTATCATTTGTTTTTACCCTAAGGAAAGAGTCCCGTGAGATTTCAGGAACTGGACTGTTAGGCTGTGGTATTTGTTTGGATGCGAAACAGATTTAGAATTGTGTTTAATGTAATTTTTTTTCCTATATCCAAATAGGAATGATTCCAAATTAGACTCTGCTGCTTTAAGATTTAAAGACTGCTGTCATCCAGAACCATAAACAAATTGTAAATAGAAATTAACAAGAATGTGTGTGTGTGTGTGTGTGTGTGTGTGTGTGTGTGTGTGCTTAAGACTCCAGTAAAGTTATGTTCTATGTTTCTTTTATATTCCGGAGGTGACTCTAGGTCCTCAAGAGACATACTAACTGGATTGCAAGGTTTGGAAGGTTCTACCAAGATGGAAAAGCTCATATTTCTATAGCACTTCAAGGTTTACAAAATTGCTTTCCTCAAAACAACCCTGCAAAGTGTTACTATATAATACTATGCCTCCATTTCATGGATGAGAAAACCAAAGGTTAGAGAAGTTAAATGACTTAGCAAAGTCACCCAATGGTAAATGGAGAAGCCAGAATTTGAACTTAAGTTTTCTACCTCCACATTCAGGATTCTTATTTATATCCCACTGACAAGTTGTGGACTATGTTGTCTCAGCACCAGCTAAGCTGAATTTAGAGAGATTCATCCCCAAAGTCAGATGCTCAGTGAATATTTTTGATCTAGGCAACTAGGTGGTGCAGTGGATAGACAGCAGAAACTGGAATCAGAAAGACCCGAGTTCAAATCCAGCCTTAGACACTTAATAGCGGTGTGAGCCTTGGTCAGTCACTTACCCTATTTACACCTTGGTTTCCTCATCTGTAAAAAGAGGATAATAACAGCATCTACCTCCCAGAGTGTCTGTGAAGATCAAATGAGAAAACAATTACAAAGTGCTTAGCACAGTGCCTGGCCCAGGTTAAGTGTTACCTATTTGGATTTTGATTATTAACCACAGCAATTAGACTGCCTTCTATTTGAATCATGCCCCATCACCCTGAGCAATTTATTTTCATTTCTTTTAAGTAAACTATCATGTACTTGAGCACAAGGGGATTTTGGTATAATTTGACAAAATTAACAAAGGAATTAATTTAGTTCTATTGATAATTTATTGATTATTAACAAAATATATCAAATAGGTTTCATTATTGGATTTTAAATCATTAAATTCAAGGATTTGAAAGTACTCAGAAAGTTACTCATATACTCCATTCCACTGCATAGAGAGATGTGTATATGTACTTTATGTCTATATCTATATCTATATATACATGCACACATTCTATATATGTGTGTGTATGTGCATGTGTGTGTGCACGTACAGGTATATGTATATGTATGTGTATAAATTTTTTTTTTGCTTAAATGTTTAAGCCATATTTGACTCTTTATGACTCCATTTGGGGTTTTCTTGGCAGAGACACTAGCAACTTACCACTCCCTTCACCAGTTCATTTTACAAATTAGGAAACTGAGGCAAACAGGGTTAAATGACTTACCCAGGGTCACAGAGCTTATAAATGTCTGAGGTCAGATTTAAACTCAGATTTTCCTGACTCCAGGCCTGGTGCTCTATCCACTGTACTGCCTAACTGCCTATATGTATGTGAATGTACAACATACATGTATTTATATATGTATATATTCATGTATGTGTACACTCACGTGTATGTAAACATATATTTAAGTAGTCATTAAAATCTATTCAAAAGGAATTTAAAATATTTCTAGATCTTTAAAATTAATAACAAAACACTAAGCTGATTCTTAACAGGATTCTCTGGAGACTAAGCATATTTTGCAAGGGAACAGCATGTACTGACCAATGTCCCTTTGAAAATCAAGGATTATTATTATATTCTCCCAAGCAGGGCAATCAGATACCAAGTCAAGGACAAAAGTCCCAAGCTGATAAGTCTCTAAGGAAATTCTCTCTATAAAATCTGCACTGTTGGTTGTTGTTTTTGTGAGGGGAAAAAATGATGTCAGCTTTGAGAGAGCTCTTTCCAGTTGTGATTCACTGAAACATGAATTATATTCCACATCTAATTAAACCTGAGCAACGTGGCAGAAAAATGGCAGTAAGAAAAGCCACATTGGTTATGGGTTGTTTTTTTTTTTCCTGTCAATTGCATTATTATGAAATGCTGCAGAGTAATTTAAGTGTCCTGGCTGGGCAAAGCATATACTTCAGAATCAAGTGTAAACATTCTCCCTGCATTATTTCAGGGAGGGTTGCACTGAGCACCTGGTCATCTTCCCTATCCTACCAGCTTCTGTAGAGAAAATTGCTTCAGTGCTGTGTCTTACTCAAGATATCTGTTGACTTCCTGGAAGAAATTTTGAAATGTCATAGCATAGGAGGACACTCAGCCCTTCATTTGTTGCTTAGGAACAAACCCACATTGGGTATTTCTACTTTCCTTCTGGTAGCTGTGTGTGTTTTTAGCTAACATTTCCTGGCCTAAATAGCAATTTCCATCTTGAAACAGTAGTTTTTAAAAACTCATAACCTAGGAGATCATTCGTTCATAAAACCGTGCAGTTTTGGAGTAGGAAGGGATATGCACACAAGAGAGTCCAACTCCTTCATTTTATAAATGAGGAAATTGTCTGAAGGACAACTGAAGAGATAGAGTTGGATAAGAGCACAGTGGAGACTGGGATTAGGACTCAGATCTCCCCACTTTTACCCCAGGGCCATTTTGTAAAACTGCTGCCACATAATGCCCCTCTTTTATTCAAATGGCTAATCATAATTCTCTGTAAAGACAATGGTTCATTAAAATCTGTTCCCAAGGTCCATGCTAGGGGACTTAACTTACAGGTTGAAGATCCTTCTCGGGTATTTTGTCTTTTTAAAAGCCACCTTCATGGAGCCTGACACAGATCTGCTTTTTAGTGACTTCCACTTCATAGAAAACATTGTTACAGCAATATTTCCACATGATATATGTATGTAAAATTATTCTATTTATCAGTTCTTTCCCTGGATGCAGATGGCATCTTTCTTCATATCTCTTTTATAGTTAATTTGTGTTTTATAATAGTCAAAATAACATTCACTCAAACAATACGGCTGTTACTGTATTACAGTGTTCTCTTGGTTCTGCTCAACAGTACTGGGCAAATTGAGTAAATTAGCTCACCCTGCTTAGACTTACTTTCCCTCTCCTTAAAATTAAAATGGGGAGGTTGGATTCGAGGTGTCAGGCAGCCAGAGGGTCCCATTATGCTGCACTGCCAAGTGTCTACTGTCAAAGTAGATTAAAATTTAATTGGGAAATATTTAACAAAATTAATAAAAATACAGTAGAACATAGACAATGTCATTGTGGTTATCTAAGTCAATTCATAGCCTTCAGAGATCCTTATGTATGGTTTAATGGCCCCTTTACTATTTGAATTTGACATCACTTAATCATTAAATGACCTCTAAGGGCTCTTTCAGTACTGATATTCTTAAAGAGTACTGTACTGGACCAAGAAAGAAAGTATGGTATAGTAGATAAAATTCTGGCCTTGATACAGACCTGAATTCAGGTCCTACTTCTGACTTACACTGGTTGCATAACCCTAGGCAAGTAACTTAATCTCTCAGTGTTCTATCTAGATAACTCTGTGTCTAGACAACTTATAAGACTTGAAGTTGTAATGAAAATGCTGACTTGCATTAGTAGAGGAAGTTTCCCCACCAAGGAGTTCTTAAATTGATGAAATCACAGGATTAGTTCCTGTTCCTAATGTACTATAATCTATTTAGAAATACTGCAAGGATTTTTCAGTAGCTCGTCTATAGAGAATATAAAAGAAATTCCTCAATTTCACAGCATATCAAATACTCATCTATTATAGGGAAATATTTAGATCAGGTTATACTGGTTGGTTTCATCCCAATTCCTACTTCACTAGCATAATTAAAGGAAGTGGAAATTATCAGTACTTTTGTTACTAACTGCAGTAGATGTTAATAGAAATCCTTTCTATTTTGTGTTCATGTTTCCTTTATGCTACTGGGTTTCTTTCTTTCTTCCTTCTTTACTTCCCTCCTTCCTTCATTTCTTTTTTTTTCTCCTTCCTTCCATTTTAGCTTGGTAAACTGATTTCATAGCACTAATTTTTTAAAATTTTCACTCATTTTTAACTTAAACAGAAAAAGACCAAAAAAAGAACATTTCCATATATATAGCACAACATAGAGGATTCAATATAAAACCATGAATTTCTATTTCAGACTGTTTAATCTTTGAGAAAACTACATAATATACTATATATTGTTTTCAAAGTTACCAGACTTTTCTATGCTTTCTTTTTCTTTTATTCTCTGCTGTGCATTTTTTCTTCCTTCCCACCCTGCCCTAGAGAAGGGTGCAATTGAACACAAATATACATATAATATTATATATATATAAATATATGTGCACACATATGTAAAACCATGCTATACATACTTCTATTTGTCAGTTTTCTCTGGAGGTGGATAGCATCTTCCTTCATAGGTCCTCGTGGTTGATTTGAATATTTATGATATTCAAGATCAATTAGTCATTCACAATTGTTCTTAGGAAAATACTTTTCTTTTGGTACTATTCATTTCACTTTTTATTATTTCATTCATAGCATCTATATTGAAAAGAAAGAATATCACCAATTTATCACTGTATTATCCTTTGTGCCCGGCTGATGCCTTGGAGTCATTTCCCAAGAATGATCTTAGGCTAATACTGATTTTTACAAAGGGAGAGCAATTATTCCCCCATACGGATATATGGGGATAGAAATAGGAAAAGGATCTGTGATTTCATTGGCATAGAATATTCTCAAGTAAAGAAACTCCCTCTATCAATGCAGGCAAATTCTCTGTAATGTCCCATCTCAGAGAATTTCACTGAGAAGTTAAATGACTTGCCCAGACAGTATGCATCAGAGGTGGGACTCAGTTGAACCCAGATCTTCCCAACTTCAAGGCCAGCCCTCCAACTACCATGTCATGCTGCGAACCACAATTATGAATTCTTTCCCCTGGAGCACAGATAGTGGTTGGGTGGTGGTATGGCAACCCAGAGAACAGTTCAGCCATGGGCATAGTCATTCCAGAAGATGAAGTATCTTGGTCCCCATAGGAACTGGATCACATCCCAACATGGATCAGGTAATAGTTTGGAGCCCTAGAGATAGGACCCTGGGAGTGACAGCCTGTGCATGGGACAGAGAGCAGGGTCAAGCCCAGTGGTAAAGGCCAGTAGAGGGTTGTGCAACACAAGATGAAGGGATTGATATCCAAAACTCAGATTTGAATCCTAGGCTCTATTAATTACTAAGGCATTTGGTGTGATAGAAAGTACTCACTTCAAAATCTGATTCAAATCTAGTTCTGAGTTCTATGTCCATGGGAAATTTCCCCTTAACCCCTCTGGGCCTTAGTTTCCTCATTTGCAAAAGGGAGATGTAATATCTGGTCTTCATGGAGTTTTTTGTGGTCAGTTAGGTAGCTGACCAATAAATATTTATTAAGCACCTACTATGTGCCAATCATGTTAAGCAGCAGGCAAAAAAAAAAAAAACAAACAAACCCTGCCCTCAAGGAGTTTATATTCTATTGGGAGAGATAATATATACATAATTACATAGAACCAAGATATATCCAGAACAGATGGAAGACATCTGAGAAGGAGAGGCACTTTGGGGAAGCGTGAGACACTGGGAAAAGTTTCCTGCCAAAGGTGAAGATTGAGCCAAGTTTTGAAGAAAGCCAAGGAAACCAAAGTGACAAAATGAAGGGTTAGAGCATTCCAGACATAGGAGTCTGACGATGAAAAGGTGGGAGATGGAGTGTTTTGTTTGTGAAACAGAAAATAGGCTTCATTTGCAGAAGTTCCTCACATTTCCTCAGTGTCAGTCCCTGCAATTTATATTCTGTACTAAAGAGACAGATGAAGTCAGGAAACTACAAGAACTAGTCACACTACTGCTTCTGAAGTTCCTTAGTTAATTACGGTCAACACCAGCCCAATCTTACGTTTCCAGAAAATGTTCATTCTTTTCTATATTATTCATTCTTTCCTTAATCTCACCGAATAATTATCTGGAAGTGAAGTCTTGTACTAAACGAATCAGTTTTGGGTAAAAAACCTGTAAACCTCTCTTTTCAGTTAGTTAGAACCAACCCTTGACAGGATTTCAAACCTAGAACCCACCCCCCCCACACACAAAAATGTAGACAAAATCTAAACCTAAGGAAAAGACTTGGATCACATCCTTTAGACCTAGTTAGTCTGCCTGGGCTCTAGAGAGAAGGGACACACATCTTGGGCTCCTAAATCTGAGTTTGTTCAGTTTGCATGCAGTGTCTGCTTAGACTTTATTCTGCTCCCTTCCCCAAAATCTAATCACCCTGCTTTTCTGACCCTAGGTTTTCTATTAGACCTGCCTCATGAACTGAAGATAAAACCCAGGACTTTCTTAGGGACTGCTTCCTGTCAGACCCACCTCTGGTCCTAAGGTCACCTATACTGGCTGCTTATGGGTTTCCCCATAGCAGAACACTGCTTTAGGGGCCCGAGTGGCCCTTCAGGCAGCAGAGTACTGTGACATCATAGGGACTTGATGTCTTCACTGAGAGTGCTATGGACTGAGCTAAGGGGAAGGGGAAGCAAAAAGAGTCTTTTTGTCTTATTTGGTTTCTGTGCAATTGGCTGGGGAGAACAGTTTGCTAACACCAACGCAGACTTTACTGTGGAAACCACCTTGTGACCCTGACAAATTGCATCATCTCTTTAATTACCTGCAGCAGAAACTGGACAACTTCTTTGATTACCTGCATTCTAGGGGTTGGACTATAGAGCCTCCCACAATGGCACATAATTGCATACAACTCCACCCCTACTGTTCTTCACACCCCTATTGTTACCAACACCCCTTTCCCACTAAGATTGAAATTCTCACTGTACCATCATTTATTAACTCTTGCCTAGCAGAGATATCAGTGTGTGTGTGTGTGTGTGTGTGTGTGTATGTGTGTGTGCATGTGTCCTCACCTCATGCTTCTTCTGGACCAACACCACAGAGAAAATCAGCATGCACATAGCCTCAATAAGGAATGAGACACAACCTCTAATTGATAATTGGACTCCTGGTTCCACTTGGACAAAGGAGGGGCTAAGACAGTTATTCCAGAGCAGGTTTATACCATCCTACATATCTGGCTCCTTGCAAAAATGGGTACTTGGATTTTGTATCAGCTGCAGGTTTCCCTGAAGGAAACCTGGTAGGTCACATTAATTTCATTTGGTGTCATATGGATCTAGGGCAGATTGTAAGTACCTGAGCACCTTCCCAATCTGGCTAAATGAAATAAAATCTCTGTCAAAATAAGACCACCAGGAACAGCTGAAAGCCACTTCCACCCCCATCCCTTGTGGAGAATTTTAATATCACCCTCCTCCCCGATCCCACACACCGAAGAAATACCAGTCTCCAAGTTCAGACTCAATTCCCTCCCCCCAATGTCTGGTGCTGCTTGACCTAGATAAAAGTCCTATAAAAGTCCATCTTGTTTCATGAGTTTTAAGTGCCTCGTTCCATCAGGATCCCAGAGGACTGCCCTGTGTCCATCCTCCCTGACAAATCCTTCATATTGTTATTGTCTCCCCTCAATGAAGCTTTTTGCTTGCTTCACATTCTTTGCCCACTCTCATCTTGCCTTGAGGTGTTCTTCCTCTAAGGTCACTGCACCTGCCCTCCCAAACCTCAGACTAGAATATAGAAGGCAACGTGTGGCTCTAGAAACCCAGCTTGTCCTTCCTCCCTGACACCAGGGCAGTGGACTAGGGGCCCTCCCCCAAACGCCACGACCCTGTTTTGTTTTGTTTTTTTCCTAGCCAAATAACTGGCAGATTATTACCTTTCTTTGTGTAGCCTTTTGAATTCTCAGACTTCACTGACTGTTCACTGTTCAGCTTTTGGATCACCATTGAAATTGCACAAGGAAGATAGTGACCTGCTCTGGCCTTACGAAGGGTAGCCCTACAACAGGCAGGTAGATAGGACAGTAGGACTACTGCTTTCAGAGTACCCTCATGCCTGTGGCATCTGGTGCATCTCGGAGGGGAATCATGCACTAATTCAGCTTCCTATTGGGTTCTCATGGTGATCAAATAGGCTTAAATGTTAAAAACAGAAATCCTCCTGTAGGGGGTTTGATCACTAAGAAATCAAATGGGAGCCATCAATTAGCATTACCACTTATCTTCTGGGTACGCTGTATGCATGAATGTTCCCCAAATAGTAACAGTCTTCCATCATTATAGTGAATAACCCCTCTCTTAATTGAGGAAATAGCAACAACTCCAACTAAGTCCAAATGAACCTTGCCTTTTGCACCACCTAGGAATAAAAGAGGGGCTAAACAAATTAGGACACAATAATAGTGTAAATCAGCCTGCAAGAAACAAATGAAACCATAAATGGACACATTTTTCAAGTTCTTCAACAATGCTGATTTCCATAAGAAACAATTAGTGATTGCAGATTGTCATTTCTGCCACTAAAGTCCATCTGTCTGGAATTTAAGGTTTGCTTGCTTCAAAGTTCAATTTCAGTGCCAGTGCGAAGGAACCTCACCTAATTTCCATAGTTAGTGTTTTCTCGCTGCTCAAGTTTTCCTCTGTTTATGTATGTGGTTACACGTTTTCTCCCCCACAGGGATGTAAGCCCTTTGAGGGCAAGAACTATTTTACTATTTTTCTCTGTTTAGGTCCTTTACACATAATAGGTGCTCATAAAGTTTGTTGATTAAAATTGTGTTGCATTTATCTCAACACTTTGTATTGAGAACACTCAATACAATACAAAGTTTGTATTATACCATAGTATACCATACTATACTATGCCCCCTCTTCCTCCCTTTTGTAAAAACTGTCATGAATAAGAAAACTATCAATATTTCCATATCGAGACCAAAAGAATACAATTTGCACATGAAACCATTACTCTCGTATATAGAGTATGCTTTTTAAAAATATATTAAATTTTAAATGATAGTGCCAGACACCGTTCCCTGCTTGTCTATGCCCCCTTCTCTACTCTCTTCTGTTTTTAAAAAAGTATTTTTAAATGGCACTTACGTTAACTCCTATCTGTTCTTTTTTTTTTTGCATCCTTCTTATTACCTAACTACTCTTTACTCCACCACCAACCCTCCAAAAAAATCCTTCCTTCCTAAAAATAAGCATAGTCAAGCAAAATAAATTTGGATTAGAGTGTCATCTCTGAAAATGTATACCTTATTCTACACTTGCAAACCATTACCTCTCCACCAAGAGTTGAAAGGCATACTTCCTCATCAGTCTTGGGAAGTTGTGATTCATCATTACATTGATCAGAGTTCATAAGTCTTTCAAAATTACTTTCCTTAATGACACCATGTCCATATATAAATAGTTCTCTTGGATCCAATCACTTCACTCTACAACAGTTCTGATAAGTTGTCCCTTATTTCTCTGAATCTGTTCCTTTGGTCATTTCTTATGATGTAGTAGCATTACATTACATTACATTCACATATCATCATTTTTTTTCCAGTCATTTCTTAATTGATGAGTATTTACTTTGTTTCCAGTTCTTTTAATCAAGAGAAAAGATTGGTTATATCCTGGTATAAGTTTATATTAACAAATCGGTCAATCTATAAGCATTTGTCAACCATCTAAGTTATTTCAAAAAATCATCTATCTCTATTCCACCTCCTCATCCCATGCCATCCTTCAGACAGCTGTAAAAATAACTTTTTAAATTGATGAATACAATCATGTCTGTCATTACTCTGTGGAGGATTCCTCCACGGTGTCTGGTGTCATTTGACCTTTCTAATATTTTCTAATATTATTTTGCATCATGCCTCATCATTTACATATGTTTCAAACTAAATATTTCTCTCTGTCTGTCTCTCTGTCTGTCTCTGTCTCTCTGTCTCTGTCTCTCTGTCTGTCTCTGTCTCTCTGTCTCTGTCTCTCTGTCTCTGTCTCTCTGTCTCTGTCTCTGTCTCTCTTCCCCTAGGTACTCTTAGACATCAGTTCCTTTATTCAAGCTATTGCTTATGACTAGAATGTCTCTTTCTTTTCTTCAGTTGTTGAATTATTATTCATCTTTTAAAGATCAACTCACATGGCACCTTCTTTGTAAAGTTTTCCCTGGTCTATCATTCTCTTTGGATAGTGATTCTAGCCCTCAGCCTTCATATAGCATTTTGCTGTATATCTCTGTAGTGAATTTATAATTTACTCTTTAATATTACATCTACTTGTGTGTATACATGTATTATTCTCCAAGTGGACTTCAAGCTCCATAAGAGCAGTGACAAGTGTCCAACATAGTGCTTTGCACAGAGTAGGTGCTTAATATGTATAGGATGAATGCATGAAAGATAAGTCAAAAAAAGGAATTTCAGATAGAAGCAGAGTCATT
This sequence comes from Bettongia penicillata ogilbyi, assembly GCA_023548195.1. Lineage (NCBI taxonomy): Eukaryota > Metazoa > Chordata > Mammalia > Diprotodontia > Potoroidae > Bettongia > Bettongia penicillata. The sequence continues at coordinate 1,608,608 of JAJHZJ010000574.1, read as the reverse complement.
TATTAATGCATGACTGTATTGTGTATCTGCATTCTAAATATAAGTTTTTTCTGTAAAATTGCCTGAAACTGGGCAGTACCTAAATATGTTATCCATCCATGAATGTAATATCAATTACCAGCTGTTATTCTCTCTGACCCTCTACATGTGCCCATGTTCTTTGAAGTCAAGAAGAAGGCAAACAATGCCAAATTTTTTTTTTTATCAAAATAAATTCTGTGGTGGAGTCAGGGTCCTATCGCTAGAGCATTCTATCTATATACAAGGCAAATCTAATCTTGTCTAAGCCTCAGTTCCTTCTTTTGTAAAATGGAGATGATACTACCTAGAGTAACTACTCCACAGGGGAGTTGTAAAGAACAAAGAAGAAAAATGTATCAAATCATTTTACAAACTTTAAAGCAAATTGTGAAGGTTAGCTATTGTCATTTTAAAAATAGATTCTATTGATACCTTTTTTTAAAAAAAAATACATTCATTTCTATATGTAACCCATTCTGCCCCCACCTTGAGCCCTCCTTTGTAAAAAAAAAAAAAAAGTTAAGTAGAACTAATGGACACAGTGACCACATCTGATAGTGTATGTGCCATTCTGTGCCCATATTTACCTGCCTTCCTACCTGGAAAAGATGTGTTTGATAATCATTGTCACCTATGACAATGATGAATATCAATGATATTCTCACCAGAGGATTATGCAGTACTGTGATCTACTGCATGTAGAATATGGAGAACTTACATATGATGCAAAAGGCGAGCCACAAAAAAAGCTTAAAGCTTTGGGAACTAGCTCTCATCAGCTAAAACTGAAAAGCTTGAAGGCAGGGGGCAGTAGATCAGAGATCTCAAACCTTCAGAATTCATGCTACTTTCTTTTCTTTTTTTAAACTCATGCTACTTTCTATTTCTGTTCAGTAGAATATGGAGTCTCACAAGCTGGTCTTTTTAACAGAGCTTCAACAAGGCATAGATAGCCTTACTTAACCTTTTCCAGGATGTTTTCTCTGATCCTCAGAGTGAAATTAAACATAAAGGTCAAGAGAAAAGTCCTTGGCCACTTTTTAAATTCTCATTTTAATTCTTTTCATTTGTTAAGCAAATTGCTACATCAAAACATCAGCCCATAGAAACTGCATTCAGTACACCCCTTAATCATGACAAGTTGTCATGGCAACAGCTGCTAGCACACACTTCCTGTGCAAGAGCTGAATGTGATCAACTAAGTCTCCAAAAAATGTAGAAATATATATACTTATATGGCTTTTGTAATTCATTCTCTAACAACATGTTCTGTGATACTAAGTGTAACTTGGGGAGAAATTTTTACCTCTCTTCTCTTTTATCAAATATTTCTATGCTTCACCCTATACTTTTCATTTAACAAGGCAGCAGGGATATTTGCTGATTTCTTCACACTAATCTAACGTAAACTGAATCCACCCTGGGAAGGTAAAAGTCTATAAAAAAAGGAAAATGTTAAATAAATCCCTAAAGTAGTCCTAACAACTAAATATTTCCAGGCACTTCCTCTTCCATTTATTCCCTGTCTACTCCCAACCACATCCCTTTTCTTTTGAAGAAATTCTTTTTTTCTGTTGGAAACAAAGTGAATCATATTTGTTTTCAAGAGCACTGCAAATCTCCCAAGTAACACAGTAGCTATTTTTAGAGGATCTTGAAGTCGGTTTCAGCTCAGATACAGTTTGTTATATATATACCCAGAGATTTCCTCACAGTGTTTACCATTTGAGGGTGTGGGCAGCTGTGCATGAACAATGAACAGTATGCTATGTCTTCAGGTTCATCCACCTTTTCCCTTCTTTACTTTGAAGATTAAAATCTGTTTGTAGAATATTTCTACCTCGTGCTGATTGAGTACATAAATAACCATGTTATTTTAAGTTTTCACCATGAGATTAGCCTGTTTTGGAAATTGAAGTGTGTGTGTGTGTGTGTGTGTGTGTGTGTGTGTGTGTGTGTGTGTGTTGTCTGAAGGCATTCACTTCTGTGAGTTTTTTTCATTGCAAGTCTTGCAGTGGTAATTTTGTGACTAGGTGCTTGTTTTAAATATGCTAGACTAGGGGTGTGTGTGTGTCTTTGCATTGTTTATTTGTAGTTCAGGTTAAATAGAGTGATATTTTTGTGGGTATGGAAGGACTGCAATCTGTACCACAGGGGAAAATACTAAGGACAAAGGAGGAGGAGTTGAAAAATCTTAGAACTTCAGATCCCATGTCTGGTTAAGGGTTCCAGGTGAGATGGTCAGATACTTTGTCTTACTAGGTTATGAGCATCAGTAAAATCACGGGTGTCTATGACATAATTTGTAAAAAAATAAAATAAAAATACTTCCCTGGAGAAGTTGAGAATTATGGGTATAGAATATAGTATACACCATGAGATATGATTACATTATTGTAATAGAATTTATGGGGTTCATTATCCTCATATATGTTTGTTACTCTTCACCCTTGTAATTAACTAGTTACAATATTCATTCTTATTAGTCAGATTTCTAAAGTAATCCAGGGGCATATGTGGATGGTTTATTATTAATTCAGAAAATTGTAACATTTCTTATTAATCAGTCAATTAGCTCTAATCTCTACCCTATTTTATTAAATATTATATATGGAAAGAACTAGGACAGCTAGGTGGTGCAGTGGGATAGAGTGCTGGGCCTGAAGTCAGGAAGACTCATCTTTCTGAATTCAAATCTGGTCTCAGATGCTAACTGTGTGACCCTGGGCAAATCATTTAACTCTGTCTCAGTTCCTTATCTAAAAAATGAGCTGGAGAAGGAAATGGCAAATCACTCCAATATCTTTGCCAAGAAAACTTCATGGATGATATGGTGTATAGGCCACAAAGAATTGGACATGACTGAACACAACATGACTAACATGGAGTTATGTTTTGCATGGCTGCATATGTACAATCTATATCAAATTACTTGCCTTCTCAATGGGAGAGACAGAGAGAGAGAGAGATTGGAGCTCACAAATTTTTTAAAAAATGTTAAAAATTGTTTCTACATGTAATTGAGGGAAAATAAAATGTTAAATAAAAGAAAAATTTCCCAGTTTTCTGCTTTCCTTTTAATCTTGGCTGCATTGGTTTTCTTGTGTGTCCAAAACCTTTTTAGTTTAATACAATCAAAATTATCCATTTTATGTCACACGATGTTCTTTATCTTCTGTTTGGTCATAAATTCTTCCCTTCTCCCTAAATCTGACAGGTAAAATTTTCCATGCTCTTCTAGTTTGCTTATGGTATCACCCTTTCTTTTTCAGTCATATACTGCTTTTAACCTTATCTTGGCATACCGTGTGATATGTTGGTCTATACCTAGTTTCTACCAAACTGCTTTCAAGTTTTCCCAGCAGTTTTTTGTTAAATGGTAAGTTCTTATTTTAAAAGCTAGGATGTTTACATCAAATACTATATTATTATGGTCATTACCGACTTGTATTGTATACCAAATCTATTCCACCGATCTGTCACTCTATCCCTTATCTAGTACCAGATTGTTTTGATGACTATTGTTTTCTAATACAGTTTGAGATCTGATAATCACTTTACTCACATTTTTTCCATTAATTCCTTTGATCTTCTTGACCTCTTCTTCCATTTGAATTTTATAATTTTTCTAGTGCTATAAAATATTTTTTGGCAGTTTGATTGGTAAGGCACTGAATAAGGAAAGTAACTTAGGTAGAATTGTCACTTTTATTATATTGACTCGACCTATCCATGAGCAATTGATATTTTTCCAGCTGTTCAGATTTGACTTTATTAATATGAAAAGTGTTTAACAATTGTGTTCACATAGTTCCTGCATTTGTCTTGGCAGATAGATTCCCAAGTATTTTATATTGTCTTCAGCTATTTTAAGTGGGATTTCTCTACCTCTTCCTGCTGGGTTTTGTTGGAAGTATATAGAAATGCTGAAGATTTATGTGGGTTTATTTTATATCCTGCAACTTTGCTGAAGTTGTTAATTATTTCAATTAGTTTTTTAGTAGATTCTCTAGGATTCTCCAAGCATGTCATCATATCATCTGCAAACAGATGTTTTGTTTTCCTCATTTCCTATTCTAATTTCAATTTCTTTTTCTTCTTTTACTGCTATAACTAGCATTTCTAGTACAATACTGAATAATAGTAGTAATAATAGGAATCCTTGCTTCATCCTTGATTTTACTGAGGAGGCTTCTAGCTTATCCTCATTATAGATAATGTATTTTAAATAATGATTTAAATTAATAGATAAAGATTTTAAATAAATACTTTAAATAGATATTTAATAAATAAATAAATAAAGTAAATTTATGTAAATACTGCCTATCATTTTAAGGAAATCTCCATTTATTACTATTCTTTCTAGTGTTTTTCAATAAGAATGAGTATTACATTTTGTCATCTATTGAGATAGATTTATTAAGATAATTACATAATTTTGTTGGGTTTATTATTGACATGGTCAATTATGCTGATAGTTTTCCTAACATTGAACCAACTCCACATTCCTGGTATAAATCCCACCTGGTCATAGTATATGATATGTATTATATATTGCTATAGTCTCTTTGCTAGTGTTTTATTTAAAATTTTTGCATTGATATTCATCAAGGAAATTGGTTTGTAATTTTCTTTTTCTGTTTTTACTCCTTTTGGTTTAGGTGTCAGAAAAATATTTGGATCACAAAAGGAATTTAGCAGGATTCCTTCTGTGCCAATTCTTCCAAATAGTTTATATAGTACTGGAATTTATTATTCTTTAAATGTTTGATAGAATTCATTTGTGAATCCATCTTGGCCTGGGGATTTTTTCTTAGGAACCTCATTGATGACTTCAATTTCTTTTGCCAAGATGAGAATATTTAAGTATCCTATTTCCTCTTCTCTTAATCTGGGCAATTTATATTTTTGTAAAGATTCATCCATTTCATTCAGATTATCACACTTATTGGCATAAAATTGGACATAATAACTTTTAATAATAACTTTAATTCCTCTTCATTGGTGGTGAATTCTAGATCCACTGATTCTCAAACAAGAAGTGATTCTATTACACTACATTAATCAATGTGTTGGTCAATTTAAGGCTCACTCAAAGTGGGAGTAGGGAAATAAGAAGATATCCAGAAATCACTACCGTGTAAAAAATAAAATAATCAATAAAACCTAAAAATAAAGGGGAAAAACATAAATATGAGATAGGGACTAGAACTCTGTAAGAGATGGAAAAAAGGTGAGGAAATTCTCTTTACCCGTGCAGTTCTACATATTCTCCTTAATTTATGATTTTGTAGAATTTCCTAGGATGCCAAGAAGTTAAATGAGCTGCCTCGGGGGGGCAGCTTGTCAGGGGAGGGACTTGAACCCGTGTCTAATTGGCTCTGAGACAGCCTCTGTATCCACTATGCCATGTTGCTGCATTGAAAAATCTTTAAAAGATAAATATATATGGGACTATTTGTAGGGAGTGGAAAATTGAACTTTTTTTAAATCAGTGGCAAGACAGAGTATTGGAGGCATTTTGGTGTTAAAATTGCCTAAAGAAAACAATGCATCACTACCAACTTTACCCTTCCGGCCAAGGAGCAGTCAACCTTTCAGAGAGGGCCTGCCAAGTATCCATTTGCTCATACCCTTTGAAGAAATTGATGTGTGGGTACCTGCCTACAAATCACCTTTTCCTTCTGCTGCTAAGTAAACTCTGATCTGAGATAGAATGAGTGAGTTATCAGTAAGGGAAAGGCAGAACAAAGTAGTTAGCCCTCCTCCAACAAGAGGAAGAAATGAATGTCTAGCAATACCTTTAAGGGATAAGGTGGTAACATATGAGTGCCTTGCTATAAGAAAAAAAGCTGATATACACAAAGCAAAACTTAAAAGAAGCTTTATAATAATAATATAAGAAATTAGATTACAAGTAGGTACAAAGAATTTCCAGAAAGCTTCCTTTAAGACATAAGTTCCCCTGATACATGAAAAATATTTACTTTGATGTGCACTCAACTTTCCAGGGAGACATTATGTAAAGCCAGGTGAAATTAAAGGAACTTAGAATGCATTCAGAATTACCCACAACATCCGCTGTCTAGCACTGACAGCATGGTGGAAAAACCTCCCTGAGGAAGGGAGAATCAAACTGAAGTCAATCATCATCTGCGATTCAGTGGAAGGGTAATAAAGGCTGACCTATCAAGCAGACCCGTAAAAGGAAATTCACTTAACTGGCAAAAGTGCTGTATGTTTCCCATTTTAGTTTTTATCAAAGATATGTTCACTCTTTGTAGCAAGGGAACCATATGTGTTTGTTCATTGCAGATCTTACAATTCCTTTTTGCTCTAACATAACTTAAAATATTAAAAGATCACTTGTAAAAGTGGTAGCAATCTGGGGAATAAAAGGGGTTACATGTCCACCTCTCAGCCACTAAATATATTATTCCCTCCTTTCTGGAGTGTGTTCTCTCCTCATCCAAATCTCAGTCATTCTCCAAGACCCAATAAAAGTCCCACCTCCTTTGTGAAACCTTCCCATGAAATACAGGCCAGTACACCTCAAGCTTATCCTTCTCTGAACAAATGCCTTTGTAGAATCCATTCCATGAAGTTGAGCAACCCATGACATTTGTCTTCTGCAGTTTTCTATTCATTTATGTGTGTTGGTCTTCAAAAGTAAATTCGTTAAAAATCCACTTTTTACCTGGAGTCATCAAGAACAGCTAGAAGCTCTCTTACTGATTCCTTAGTAATCTTGGGCATCAACTCCCTGAAAGGCAACGTGGAACAGTGAAGAACTGGCCTCCAAGACACGAAGCCCTGCGTTCAAATTCTGCCTTTGATTCATACAGCTGCATGACCCAGTCCAAGTCACTTAACCTCTCTGTGTTATAGGCAAGCCTCTAAAATTATAAGGTGTTAACCAACATTGATAGGCAGAGTTCCTGCATCCAGGTTCCCTCTTCCAGTGAAATGATAGGTCTGTAGACTATCACTGTCAATTCTTGATTGTGTTCAAATGTTTTCAGTTGTGTCCAATTCTTTGTGACCCCATTTGGGGTTTCTTGGCAAAGATACCGAAGATACTTCTTCAGCTCATTTTACAGATGAGGAAACTGAGGAAGAGTTACATGACTTGCCTTAAGTGATTTAGGGATTAAGTGGCTGTGTGCCTAATATCACACAGCTAATAAGTATCCGAGGCTGGATTTGAACTCAGGTCCTCTAGACTCCAGGGCCAGTATTGTATGTACTATGCCACCTCTCTGCTTCCAAACCTTGATAATTGAAGGAAAAAAAGGAAACAAGAAAGTAAGGGAGGAAGGAAGAAGAGAGGAAGGAGCGGAGAAAGAGGAAAGGAAGGAAAGAAAGAAAGAAGGAAGAAAGATTAAGCATTTTTGCTCAGTTCAGGATATGCATATTATTTTGTCTACAGGTGTGTTCTATTTTTAGCATAGGAGCTAGAAGCAACCACTGTTAGGAATCACAGGGGCTCAGGATATAAGAGAAGGAAGGAATAGGTTCCTGCCTGAACCCCTGTGATGCCTAGCAGTGGTTGCTTTTAGCTTCTATGGTAAAAATAGACCATACCTGTTTGAAAAAAATGATATGCATGTCCTAAAACAGAAGAACAAAAATGTTTAGTCTTCTTTCTTCCTTCCTTCTTTCTTTCTTTCCCTTCTTTACTTTCTCCTCCCTTTCATTCTCATGACAGACAGCATGTAATAAGTGCTTATTATGCTCCAGACTCTGTGCTAAGCTCCAGGAATATAAATACAAGCATGCAAACTATGTCTCCAAGGATAGGAGAAATACAATATATAAAGGGAAATTGGAAAGGAGTCAAGGGATATATAGAGGATGGTGTGGTGGGGAGATGTCCTGAAAGTGTTGTAGAGGCCTGGTTTAGGGCAAGATAGGGAGAAAGTTCATCTGTCAAAACAAATGACCAACAGATTTTTGTATTCCTTGGGCATTAGCTGACAATCAAAAAGAGTTTACTGAGTATCTACTAGGTATCCAATCTTGTACTCAATGCTGTCAGAGATGGAAATATCTCTCCCTTCCAAGAGCTTAAAACAGAGTTAGGGAGCTAGAAACCACGAAACCATAGCTAGCAAAGCAAGACAGCGCATAAATCCATAGCAGAGGGATTTGCTTAAGAGTCTGAAAAATGTTCAGAGGTGAGGAAGAAAAGGGAAAACTAGAGTAGTCAGGAAAGGTTTCCCAAAGGGAGTCATGATCATTTGATGCAAGTCCAATAAAGAGCCACTAGCTGACTTCTGCCTGGTACTGTCAATATCAGTATTATTAAGGAAAAAGAAAATAACTCTGAACAAGAATTCAATTCACTTCAAAAATCTATTAAATACCCTATAATATACAAGGCCCTAGGTAGATAAAAAGGAATAATTCCTGCTCCTCAAAGAACTTTGGGTGAGGGGGTGGGGAAGAAGATGGAATATAGTAGACAAAGTGACACAAAATATTCTTGAAAAGAAAGCACTAATTGAGGGAACTAGGAAGGGCCTCAAACGATGGTGCTGATTTGCAATTTCATGTGCAATCATCTTTTTAAAATTATACTATGTCATGGAAATGAGTGTTTTATTCCATAAATTAAAAATTAAATAAATAAATACAATTTAAAAGAGTAATCCTGACAGGAGAAACTACCTATACAAAGGCAAGGAGGTGTGAAATGGAAGGTCATAGGAAAAGGCCAGTAAAACTATTTTATTACAAAATAGATTGCAAAAGGAGGTATTGAAAAGATAATGGGGTAGGTAGGAATCCAATTGTGGAGGGCTTTAAATGCCAGGCTAAAGATTATGTATGGGAATGGTAAAATCTTTGATCTTGAAATTAATCCCCTGGGGGCGGAGATGGTGGAGTAGAAAGACTCACATACTTTAGCTGTTCCCCCACAGCCCATAAAATATCTGTAAAAAATGACTCAACAAATTTTAGAGCAGCAAAAGCCACAGAACAACAGAGTGAAAGAGATTTCCAGCCAAAAGTAACCTGGAAGGCCAACAGGAAAGGTCTATCCCATGGGACTCTGAGCAGAGCAGAGCCCCACCCTGGCCACGTGGCACTGGGAGGAACAGAACCAGAACAGATCTCTGGGGCAGAATCCTCTGCAGGGGAGGGTCTCATATCCCTCAACCTACAAGTGCCAAAGAAAGCTTTAAGGCCCTCAGTAAGAGGGCTTTCCCAACTGGATGAGAGAGGAGCAGTGTCCCCCCCAGCACTGGCCCCAGGCAGCGATAGCAGAGGCAGCAGCAGTGGTGGCAGGGCTAAAGACCCTGGGAAAATTGATTAGCTGATCTGAAACTCAGCCCTGAACACGGTCCTGGGGTGAGAGGAGCCCTAGGACCCACCTCTTGACAAAGGATTCAGAAGTCAAGCAGCTGACTGGGAAAATGCCCCCAAAAGGGGGAAAAAACCAAAACCATAGAAGGTTACTTTCTTGGTGAACAGGTATTTCCTTTCATCCTTTCACATGAGGAAGAACAATGCATCCTGTCAGAGGAAGTCAAGGCTTCTGCATCCAGTATCTCCAAAATGAATATGCGATAGGCTCAGATCATGGAAGAGCTTGAAAAGTGAGTCAACAGCTTGCTAAAGGAGACCCAAAAAAATGCTGAAGAAAATAACACCTTTAAAAACAGGCTTACTCAATTGGAAAAAGAGGTCCAAAAAGCCAAAGAGGAGAAGAAAGTTTTAAAAAGCAGAATTAGCCAAATGGAAAAGGAGGTTTTTCAAAAGTTCAATGAAGAAAATCGTTCTTTAAAAATGAGAGTGGAGCTGAGGGAAGCTAATGACTTTATGATAAACCAAGAAATTACAAATCAAAATCAAAAGAATGAAAAAATAGAAGATAATGTGAAATATCTCACTGGAAAAACAACTGACCTGGAAAATAGATCCGGAAGAGACAATTTAAAAATTATGAGACTACCTGAAAGCTGTGATTGTAAAAAGAGCCTAGACATTATCTTTCATGAAATTATCAAGGAAAAGTGCCTTGATATTCTAGAACCAGAGGGTAAAATAAATATTGAAAGAATCCACCAATCAACTCCTGAAAGAAATCCAAAAAGAGAAACTCCTAGGAATATTGTAGCCAAATTTCAGAGTTCTCAGGTCAAGGAGAAAATATTGCAAGCAGCTAGAAAGAAACAATTCTTATTGTGGAAATACAATCAGGATAACACAAGATCTAGCAGCTTCTACATTAAGGGATCAAAGGACTTGGAAAAGGATATTCCAAAAGTCAAAGGAATGGGATTAAAACCAAGAATCACCTACCCAGCAAAACTGAGTATAATACTTCAGGGGAAAAAAATGGTCATTCAATGATATAGAGGAATTTCAAACATTCTTGATGAAAAGACCAGAACTGAAGAAAAAATTTGACTTTCAAATACAAGAATCAAGAGAAGCATGAAAAGGAACAGGAAAGAGAAATCATAAAGGACTTTCTAAAGCTGAACTGCTTACATTCCTACATGGAAAGATAATATTTGTAACTCTTGAGACTTTTCTCAGTATGTGGGTAGGTGGGGGGATTATATACACATACACATACACACATACAGACAGAGAGCACAGGTTGAGTTCAATCAGAAAGAATGATATCTATAAAAAATAAAACTAAGAGGTGAGAGAGGAATATATTGGGAGGAGAAAGGGAGAAATGGAATGGGGCAAATTGTCATTCATAAAAGAGATAAGAAAAATCTTTTTCAATGGAGGAGAAAAGGGAGGAGGTGAGAGGGAAAAGTGAAACTTACTCTCTTCATATACGGCTTAAGGAGGGAATAACATGCTCACTAAATTTGGTATGAAAATCTATCTTACACTACAGGAAAGTAGGGGTCAAGGGGACAAGTGGGGTGGGGGTATGATAGAAGGGAGGACAAATGGGAGAAGGGAGCAATTTGAAAATAACACTTGGGGACAGACAAGGTCAAATGAAAGAATAGAATAAATGGGAGACAGGGTAGGATGGAGGAAAATATAGTTAGTCTTACACAACATGACTATTATAGAATTCTTTTGCAAAATGACACATATAGCCTATATTGAACTGCTTGCCTTCTCACTGGGGATGGGTAGGGAGGGAGAAAGGGAGAGAAGTTGAAATTCGAAGTATTAGAAATGAATGATGAGAATTGTTATTGCATATAACTGGGAAATAAGAGATACAGGTAATGGGGTATAGAAATCTATTTTACCCTATAAGAAAAGAGAGAAAATGGAGATAAGGGAAAGGTGGAGTGTGATAGCACTCAAATGAGTGGAAGGGGTAACCAAAATGCAAGGTGTTATGGGATGGGAAGAGGGGACAGATGGGGAGAAAAATTGGAACTCAAAATTTTGTGGAAATGAATGTTTAAATCTAAAATAAATAAATAAAACTACGTTAAAAAATGAAATTAATCCTCTTACCTTCATTAAAAGTATCAACTATTTCAGTGATTGGAAAGCCCTGGCCTCGAGGTTACATATAACCCTTGAGGTCCTCAGGTGTGGTCCTTTGAATCCAAACTTCACAGAACAAGGTTCAAGGTCACAGGTTCCCCCATCCCTAACTGTAGTCACAGGTATTTGAATGACTTTCTCTAAAGTACTTTTGCAAATAATCATACTCCTAACACCTTTGAGAATCTGACCTACCCACAACAATATCCTGTGATTTAAATAAACAATCAGGTCAGAGAAATCAAATTAGTTCTTTGAGGCCAAAAACTGAACCTTAGGCAAGAGGGTATACCAGTGACTGACTCATGAATTTCTGAGCTGTTGAAACAGCTCTGTCCCATGACTTTCAGGCATTTCCAGTGAGGAGGGAGTCAGTGTCAATTCTCCTCTGCTTCTAGTTCCCTCCTTCTCTTTACCATTCCATACCCAGGGAAGGTAAAAGAAGGGAGGGAAAAACAAAATAAAACTAAAAAAGCCTAGAGAGTTCAACAGTGACTAGGAAATAACTCATTTTAGGTTCATAGAATTGTATGGGTATAGAGGTGTCATTGATTAGAATATGATGTTGATTTCTAGTTGTTTATGTCTTATGAACTTATTTATGTCCGGTAAAATAACTTTAAATCAAAGTTCCATTCTTTTCAATATAGAACAAAATTAAATTTAGTATTTCTCAAGTAGATCTATATAGATCATATGGCTGTTTGTCCTTTGTTCTCAATATTAAGAAGGTGATGCCATGACTTGCAAGTGAATTGGATTTAAATGAGAGAGGGCTGTGCAAAGTCACCAGTCTCACTGTCTCCTCTGGAGCCATCTGGGTCCAGTGGCAAGATATAGATCAGGATGACTGGAGATGACCCCAGATGCAGTTATTTGTATATAGGTATGAAAACATACACATATATACTTACCTACAAAATATATACAAACCTACATCCATGAATGCATTCCCCCCCAAAAAATCTCCTTTTTGAAGAAAGGAATTCTTTGACTCCTGTCAATCATTCTTTTAATTTGAACAGTATTCTGTACAATGGAATAGTGATCAGATGTGTCAATCTCCAGAGTTTGGTCTAAGAAAGACAAACAAAATTTTCTCTCACAGCAGTGGGCATGTATGTGCAGCTGCAGTCAGAACTGAACTCACTTTGGGGATTAAGCTGCACAGTTTATAAAGGCAAAGAGAAACCACAACACTGGGTGGGAATAGCAATGTCATCGTCCAGTCAAGTACTGCCATAGTCCTTTGGGTTCAGTTTCTGTTTCCCAGGGAGGAGTCATTTCACAGAGATCATGAGCCACCTACATGGAACAAGGAAGAGGGTCAGGCTGAAAAGTCCCCAAGGTCCCAGAACTAAGATGCTTATGTCAAATCTGTCCATTAGAGCTGGTGTATGATTACCAGCACAGTAGAGGGAGTTCTGGGTTCAGCAAGTGAACACTGCAAAGGATCTCTGGTATGTCAAGTTTAAGGGATGCTCAATCTGCCTCCTGATTGGCTGATTCTGATTCCCAGGTCAGTCTGACCTTCTCTGAATAGTAAGGAACCTCAAGCAAGTCAAGGTGGTTAGTGAAGTCATTTTTCACAGGTGAAATAATCTACCTAGCTCCTTGGAAGTTGTTATGGGATGTGACTTGTGAGTTAGAAATAACTGGAGAAGGAAAGACTTAGAGGGGACATGGCAATAGTTTTCTGATATTTGAAGAATTACATTATGTGGTTGAGCCATTAGATGGTCCCTGCTAAGCACTGGAAAGCAAAGTGAGGACCAATGATTATAAGTTATAGGGAGTAAGATTTCAAACTAATTTAAGGAGAAAAAATTTACTTAACTCTTGCTGCTATTCAAAAATGGACTAGAAGATGGAGACACAAGAGCAGATGAGGCATGGGAAGTGAGTTTCTGGTCAATGGAGATCTTCAGGTAGGTGAATGAACATTGGTTCTAGATGTTGGAGATAAGACTCATGATTAGGATCGAAGTTGAACTAAATCATCCCTAAGGTCCCTTCCAATTGCGATTCATTCATTCATCCCACATAATGTAGTAGGTTCCTACTACATGCCAGGCTTTAGGGATACAAAGAAGAAAACAAAAGTTTCCATCCTCGAATACCATATATTTTCTGGGGAGGAGACAACAACTACCTATATGTGTATATGTATGTATGTGAACATATGTAATAAATCCTTTCTCTTTGTTTATGTAGATGTCTATTTAAGTACCCTGGATGAAATAATTTTTCCCATCCTTTGGTATATTCCTTTCCCCTCACCCCTCTTTCCATTCTTTTAAAAAAAATCATCAGGATACAACAAAACCACTCCTAGGCCTTGTCTAGCCTTGGACTCCCTCTATACAATACAATAGTCAAACGTTTATTAAGCACCTAGTATATGCTGTGTTAAACCCTGGGGATACAAATATGAAAAGTGGTAGGGGAAGCTTGTAAAATGACCTGGAGAAACAAATGGCAAATGGTTCCAGTATCTCTGCCCAGAAAACCCCAAATGGGTTTTCAGAGAGTAGATAACTGAAAAATGATGTAACAACAACAAATTAGAAGGAGGTGATGGAGGTTTTAACTAAGGTGGAAACTCAGAGTGTAAGAAGGGAGATATATTGTGGAAATAGAATTGATAAGACTTGGCAGTTTATTGGATAGAGAGGGAAGAGTTGAGCACAACTCCTACATTGCTAACCTAGGTTATGGTACCAACCTAAAAGGATTGGTAGGGATGGCAATGGCAATAAGGAAATTAGGAAGAGGGTTGGGTTTGTAAGGGAGATAATGTGTTTGTGCTGGACAGATTGACTTTAGGATGCCTACAAGATGTCCATTTAGAGATGTCAGACAATGGGGAGCTGGTGATTCTGAACTGAAGATGAGGAGAGGAATCAGGACTAAGACTCTTTCTATGACTCTGTGCCTCCAGATTTTAGGATTAGAGATTCAGAGATGAAAGGGACCTTAGAGGTCATCTAGTCTAACTCCCTCATTTTGTTGTTGAAGAAATAAAGGTTCAGACTAATTTGCACAAGTTCACAAGATCACACAATTAATAAGCACTAGGTAGGATTAGAACTCTGACTCCCAACACCAAATTTTTACTGAAAAATCAATATATCTCTGTTGACATTGCTTTTATCTTAACAAAAATAATTAATTCCTCTTTAATGTAGTGTAACCTGTATCTTAGATAACTTGGCAACCCCACAAAGTTCAACTAGCAAGGCATGTCTCAAAAACAATGGAATTTCTATGTTGAGATAGTTTCCTGGTGCTTGTAGCAAAACAAGTAATGAGTCCTAGGAGAATTTCATGCATAGGCAAAGTTCCAAATGAACAATTCTGGCACAGAGCTCTAGTTAGGGTGATGGCAAAGCTGTAACTTGAATGCACTAATACCAGTTGTCCACACCATGGGAGCATTGGGGAAATCCAAGAGGTAAAAAGTCAAATGCTCAAGCTGGATAGAAAGAGGAAAGGAAATAGGGAGAAATGCAGAGTTATACACACACGCACACAAACACACACACACACACACACATCCAGTAAAAAACCAACCAAGCAAACAACCCAGATCAGTGAGGTAAATGAACTGGCCACAAAGTAAAAAAGGATAGCTCTCTGGGAAAGTATACAGAGTGATTTTTCTTTTTATGCCTCAATTTCTCCATCTATATTCAGAGATGAAAGGGACCTTAGAGGTCATCTAGAAATAGAAAAATAGGAATAGAAAAAATAGCTCTGCTCTATTCTGCATGTGTAGAAAATAAATCCATTGAGGATAGTATTGCCACAGATAGAATAATTTAGATTACCAAGCAGGATAATTTATATTTACCTTTGTTTTCACCATGGTTCAGATTGGTTGAATTGCGTATTATTATCAGTTGCAAGAGTTTTATAGTTATAAGAAATTTTGAAGCTGTTCACAATGGTAGGTGGGATGATAATACAGCCATTCTAGTCCCCCATTGCATGTTAGCATTAAACTTGTGATAGTAATGGTTGAGGAGGCATTGACCCAAGGAGCCTTTAATTAGCTTTAATTCCCACTAAGGGAGTCTTCAAAAACAAACAGTTGCATAAACCAGATTTTGCATAGTGGAGTCAAGAGGGTACTCAGGAAATGAGTTTCTGTCCTCTTGTTTTTCCATACAAGTGTAATCAGAAAAGTCATTGAACTTATCTTGCACTCTCCAGCTTCTATGTGGCCGCCTATTTTGAGTTTAGACTTCCTATCTCCCTAAATCCCATTCTATGGGTAGGAGTTGGGACATTTATAATCAAACAATGACTTTTTGTGTTCCACTCCCTGTGTGGCTAGCAAGTTGCCACTGACAGAACCACATTCTAACTTCATGCATTCATTCCTTCATTCACTCACTCATTCACATATTTATTTATTTATTTTTTAATTTTATCTTCCTATCTATTTTGTGTTAAGGGAGTCTGAACTGGGAAGTGATTGGAATGTTTTGTTCTGCAATACATCTGTCTATATCTTTTATATTTTATGATGCCTTTATGTATCTAATCAAACTGTTTCCTCAGTTCTGATCCTGGGAACTAAGTGAATGTTAATTGATCTAAGGCTACAAAAATAGAGCCAATCAGGGGGATGAAGGTAATGAGACAATGAATGATGAGTAATTTCAGACAATTTTTCAGAGAGAGTACTAAAGATGTAACAGTAAGGGGTAAAATGCCAGGTGATTGTCAGTCACCATCTTTTCCGTGCTTCTGACAACTAATAGGGTAATCTGTTCCACATGGATGTTGTGAGAAATAAAAAAAAAATCATCATGAAAAGAAAGTATGGATGGCTTTCCCATAGTAAGAGGAATAAGGCTTGTACAGTTCATAAAGCCAAGCAATCATGTTTGTTTCTCAGGTCTACAGGTCTTCTATGGGTCTTCCATACATACATCAGAACACCTGTTGACGTTTGAATGAAGAAACTTGATCCATTTAAAAAGTAAATGACTCATTACAGTCTTTCTTTTTTCAGTTTCGCATCACTTTTGAAGAATCCTATTGATGTGAAAATCACTTTGATGATTGAGTGTGTAGTTGGTTGTAGCTTTTCTCCAGTAGAGAGCTTGTTCTGATAGAGATGAGATTTGTACGTTGTTTCCTAAATTGTTTTGGGTCACATTATTATGAAGTATAACTATTAAACATAGGCCGCCACACAAGAAAAGAGAAACTTCTTTGTAGTTCTAAGACAGAAAATCATTCCTTTCAAATTCATTTTTCACCTTCTTCAGAGAACATGATGTGTTCCAGAAGATACAAGCTGTTCTTTTGGTCAAAGAATTGGTCATGGTTGTGAGCCAGAATAGCATGCTGGAAGAGCAGGCCAGCTGTCAAACTATTACAAAATTGCTTAGAAACGTTAGCCCTATCCCCATGTGTTTACTTCAGAGAAGTTGTGAAATTCACATTTCTACCTTGGGAACAGACGTCAGGGGAAGTAAATTACCCCAACTTTCAAATCAGATGTGTTAAAGCAGTGGGCGTTAGAAAAATATGGAATAGTTTTAAGAACAGATTCAGTCCTCTGTTCTTTTCATCTCTTAGTTGAATACACCTTATGTCAAAAAGTTACTCTGGCTTTCTTACCACATGGGTGAAGAGCTCGTTATACTGAGATAGTAACACATGCATCAGAAAGGTCCCTTCTCATTGATTTTATTCCTGTTTTGATGTTATGTGGTTATTGGCCACCAAAGGAGTAAATCTTTAGGAATAAGATGGATTTCCCAAAGCAGAGGTCAGGTTGGTGAAAATATCCCCCATGAGCAAATGCTTGTTCTACAACAATCTAAATCCCTCCTCAAAGCCAAATGGGAATCTGTGGTTTCTGAGTATTTCTGGTGGTGGCATGGTTGTAGTGGGGTGTGTGTGTGTGTGTGTGTGTGTGTGTGTGTGTAGTTAACATTAATTTAGTATTAAGAGTCACTTCCACTGAGTCCATTCCTTATCCTGACATGAAGGTGCCTGTGGGCTCTTGAAATCTATGCCAACAGAATGTAAGGTCTGGTACATTCTACATGCTGAAAACACAGCATGCATGATCCTGGCAACTGATTAAATATCTGTTTCCTGAAAACAAGCCTAGCAAAGCATTGACAAGTTCATATTACTAGACCGGCGAATTGATAAGGAACTGTTTGACTATGGCAATCCATTAGACAACAACAAAAATACAGAATGACCCTAAGTCCTGCGTAGATCCACTCCTACAGTCATGAAGGCGGAGCAGTGGAAAATAGGGGGAAAGGAGTAAACCCTGCTCAAGTTTTAGACTATCTATAAACATTAACTGGTTGCTAGTACTCCAACGTCGCTATTTTCATTTGTTTGTCGTCATTGCTCAATTATTCTGGTTCTGATTTTCTCTCTTAGTTTTACTTCTTATGATCACACATTTTGTTCTAATCTCACCTACTTGACTGGAAACACTGTAAGGGCAGGAGTCACAACTTATGTTCCCTTAGGTGACCCTGGACAAAACTTTTGGTACTCCAGGAAATAAGCTAAGAGTTCGAATTGCAGAGCCGGTGCCAGAGTATTCTTAAGAAGGAATTTTCTCATCAGCATTTCCCTAAAACAAATAAACTTGTCACATACATACACACACACAAACCCTCTTCCACAGAAACATATATGTATATGTACCTTTGTTATCTCTCTCTCTCTCTGTCTATCTATCTTTCTCTATCTTTCTGTGTGTCTGTCTCTTTTATCTCATCAACTAGATAGGCAACATGAGGGCAGGAAATCATAACATATACATTTTAATGTGTCTTATATTATGCTTAGTTCATAGTAATAACCCAGTAATTACCTGTTGGCAGACTGATAATAATTTCCTTGGATAGAAAATGATAATGAGGCCTGTTGTCAAAATCTGTTTTCATCATCAGTTGTGCCTGACTCTTTATGATGCTTTTGGGTGGCTGTCTTGGCAAAGATACTGGAGTGGTTTACTACTTCCTTCTCTAGCTCTTTTTACAAATGGCAAACAGAATTAAGTAACTTGCCTAGTGTCACACATCTAGTTAAGTATCTGAAGTTAAATCTGAACTCAGGAATATAAGTTTTCTAGACTCTAGGCCCAGCGCTCTATCCACTGCTCTACCTAGCTGCCCAAAATGGTGATGCACATGCTCCCTAATCCCATCGCCTCATAATACCAATAGTGCCAATAGCTCATAGAAAAGATCAATACTTAGGAAGGACCTGAGAAGGCACCAATCCCATCTCCTTATTGTACCTAACAAGATCCTTTCCTTTATGGGGAAATTATTTATTTCTGTCTATAAAAGCAGCTCATAGTTTTCATTCGGACTCAGGCAGCAACCAAGGCTGCTGACTTGGTATACTATGATAAACTCATTTTTGTCTTGATTTTCTGAAGTTTGCTGTATTAATCAGAGTGAGGCCTGAGCAAATATTTCTTCTAACAGTCCTTTGCAAGGCCATTCCACAAGTCTGCCTGAGTTGAAAAGAAATTAGTTTCCAATGCTTAATTATTTCCTCATTAAAACTTGTCTTCTAGCTATCACTGCTCCTTCAGTGATATTTCTAGGATCCCAGGGAGATATGATGGGTTTCATTTGATTCAATCTCATTTTTACCTAATGGGAGGCTGGTCAGATCTTGATTCATTCAAACTTAGACTCCTTTTAAAAAAAATCTAAGCACGAAGCAATTAATTAAACACAAATCATTATAGTAGGCAATTAATGATCTTGATAAGTGAAAGGAAGAGTTGCTATAATTTCACATGAGTATATAAGCTTCATTTCTGCAGTTATCCAGATGATATCCTTATTATGAATACCTTTCAATGAATAGCTTTATGGATAGGGTTTTTTAAACCATTTCTAGCTTTAAATAAATCTCTGTATTATCCTAATACTTTTATTTAAATATTTCAATTCATTCATCTGTATCCTCATCAATATGAGTGTTCTTGTTAGTGATGCAGACTGAAGTGAATTTTGCCTTCACATCTAGTGATTCTTATCCTGTTATCCCATAGATCTTACAGGGAGGATCCACCCAGTATGCTGAAGGGCTTGTTCTAGGTCATTTGACATTATTCCTTGCATATAAACTATGCACTCAGACTATCTGTCCACTATTTTTCCTTTTTGTTACATTCCATTCAGGTATTGGTTCAATAAACATTACTGAAGCCCCATCCTCCTGCCAATCACACATTTCATGGATGACATAGATGACACCACTTCTTGTAGATACTATGGTGTAGCCGACTGAACTCACTATGTTTGTCTCACTTTTCCTTTTAGGCCATTTATAATTTTGATTCTTTGCAGATAGTGCTACTTCATGATTCATAGTCATATAGTAACCCTTAAAGAATTTTGGTGTTGAAAAAGAGAGAAATTTGTCTTTGACACAAAACAGAAGGAAAAATAGGAAAGATTTTTGCAAAAGGCCTTTGAAAATAGACTCATTTGAATAGATGCCCTCTACAAAATGTTCCATTCATCAAAAAGATGGTTGTTAATTATGGGACTTTCTGATGAGGACCTAAGATTTCTGTGTTAAAGTAAAAACATGAGATTTTAGGAACTTTCAAATCCTAGAAATACTTGAATGCTATGAAACCATTATGAATCATATGAAACCATTAATAATAACGTAAATTAAAGCAACTCTGAGCTTTTACCTCATACCCACCAAATTGGCAGAGATGACAAAAGAGAAACAGTCAAGGCTAAAGAAAGATTGGCACATGTATATTGTTTGTGGAGCTATGAATTAGTTCAATTAGTATGGAAAGGAATTTAAAATTATGTTTTAGAAGTGACTAAAATGTTCATACACTTTCACCCAGAGAGCC
Source organism: Bettongia penicillata ogilbyi (assembly GCA_023548195.1). Taxonomy (NCBI): domain Eukaryota; kingdom Metazoa; phylum Chordata; class Mammalia; order Diprotodontia; family Potoroidae; genus Bettongia; species Bettongia penicillata. The sequence goes on along the minus strand of JAJHZJ010000574.1, from coordinate 1,588,210 downwards.
CACGTATACTTCTAAGAAGGCTGGCAAAAAAGATACATATATCAACATTTTCATTGCCTTATTTTTTTGTGGTAGTAAAGACCTGGAAAATAAGTAAGTGGTCATTGTTTGGCAAATGTCAAAACAAATAGTAGCACATGAATATAATGCACCATCATCGTGCAGTAAGAAATTGCAAATATGAAGACTTAATTAAACAAATGATAAACATTTAAGTGACTAATATGTAGCACATGCTGTGCTATCCCTAGACACTGGAGTTACATTGGAGTTAATGTAATAGTCCTTGTTCTAAAGGAATATACATTCTATCAGCAGAGGCAATATGTATATAAGTAAATATATACATAGTATATATCCAAAATAAATGCAACGTATTTGAGAGGAAAGGCATTAGCTGCTGGAATATCAGAAATAACTGCATGTAGGAGGTGGTACTTGAGCTGAATGACAAAGGAAACAAGGGACAAAAGGAGCACATTCCAAGCATGAGAGACAGAGATTGCAAAGTCTCATCAAGTCACATCTCTTTTTTTCTGCAGATTAGGAAACAGATTCCTAAAGATGAAGTGCTGATGCCCAATTTCTCACAGTGAGTTTGTAGCTGACCAGGTAGATTTCCTAGTCTAGTGCTTCTAATTCCTTTACTTGTTGATAATTAATCAATCAATACATTCATTAAACACTTTTTATGTACAAGGCACTGTGCTAATCACTGAGGATACAAAAAGAGTCAAAAGACAGTCTCTGCCCCCAAGGAGCTTACAATCAAATAAGGGAGAAAACATGCAAACATATACAAAGCAAGCAAATATATACAGGATAAATAGGAAATAATTAAAAGAGGAAAAGTTCTGTAATTAAGAGGGGTTAGGAAAGGCTTCCTGTAGAAGGTGAGATTTTAGTTGGTGCTTAAAAGAAACCTGGGAGGGGAGCAGTCAGAATGGAGGAAGGAGAGCATTTCTGGCATGGAGAACAACCAGAGAAAATTCCCAGAGCAAGATAAGAAAGAGAAAGGCTCTAGAGGTTAAGCAGGTAATACAGATAGCCCAGGAGAACATTTCTTATACAGGCAAAAGCCCAGGGGAACATACCTACAGAGCCTATAAAATATTGCCCCAACAAATTCTCTTCACACAAAAATTATATATTATTAGTATAATACTAGTAATATTATTAATAATGATAGCATTTGCATAGACCTTTAAGGTTTGCTAAGCACTTAACTTTATCTCATTTGATCCTCACAGCAACCCTATAAAGCATATCATCCCCACTTTTTTTAAAGGAGGAAACTGAAAGTGAGGCAGGTTAAGTGACTTACCCAAGGTTACATGGTTAATTCATATGAAATGGTTAACAGAGGTTAAAGTATTTGCTCAGGGCCACAGAGGTATTATGTGACTGAGATAGGGTTCAAACTCAGATCTTCCTGATCAAAAACTCATGACTCTTATCTACTACATTGACTAAGTTATCATACATGACAACCCAAGCCTACAGTAAAGCTGAGAAACTATTGATAAGGTCAGCCATTCCTTTTTTAATTGTAGCCCTTATATATGAACCCTGAGGGTCCTTGTCTCAACTTCCACTCTCTCTGGCAAGTAAGGTCCCAAAACAAGACTAGCCTATGTCTCTTTCCACTCCCCTCCCAAAAACATATTGCAGGGGTATCCTTGAGAGGAAGTGGAGTTCTTCTAAAACTATCAGTTCAAACCCCATTCTAGTGTGTTCTACCCAATATCAATTGCCAGTAATAGTTATCTTCCTTATGTTATCAATATCCACCACAGTAATTAAAGGCCCTGTATAATTCTACCAATGAACTCCAATTGTTGGTGTGCTGGGGACCCTGAAATACTAACAGGTTGGGTCTTGCTCGAATGAATTCAACATAAGCCTTCTTAAAGTCAAAGAAAAACAAAGTTTATTAAAGATTTGCCATACTGGGCTGACTCTTAAGGAGCCTAAGCATTTGTCATGCTTGTATTCATAAGTGGGTCTGATAGAATCTCAGCTAGACAGAGTCTGAGCTGGATTGAATCTAAGTGCCTTCATTGGGGCAAGATAGAACTTACATACAGAAAGTCCGTGGGAAAGGTCTAGAGGTGGTCCAGTGGAATGGGAGAAGGATCCAAGGAAGATTTTAGTGGGATTGGGGTAACTATCGATGTAATCCAGGGTGGGAAACAACTGGAAGCAATTGGGAGGTATCAGACAATGCAGGGCTTGGGTGGGATGTAGGTGGGTCACTCAAGTGGGAACAGACAGTGGAAGGCCAGGCTAGGCCAAGAGCAACAAATTTGAGTATGAAAGACCAGGTTAAGTGGAAAGATTCAAGGGGAGTTCAGGGAGGTTCCCAGAGTCTGAACCCCTCACAATTAGATTTTTTAAAGTACTATTTATTAAGCCTATAAAGAAGTAGATACTATTCCTATGAATCAGGGCACATGTTCTCTGCTACCATCTTGGTTCCTAAGAAGAGTGGACTCAATCTTGAAGGGTTATGGCCTACAAGTTGAAGACTTTGGACCAACAAATGCTACAAAATATTTGTCCCCATTTCTTTCTGAATATACATTAGCAAATGGAGAAAATTGCTCCAGGAAGCAGCATCTAGATAGCTGAACCTGATTCAACTGTTGGACTGGGCCTTGTAGGATATTCCTTGGACTGGGTTCATTACAAACTGTAGCATAGATTCCTGTCCCTGAATCTTTTAAAATCTGATCAAGTCATACAGAATATTGACATTCCATCTCCAGTATTCATTCATTTAAGAGCAGAAAAAATATAAACACAAAGAATCAACTAGGAGTACCATGCTCATATGTTTTCCCAGGGGGAAAGACAGTCAAGGATGACACCTTGATTGTAGTTTTGAAGGACTGAGAGATTGTAGACTACAGTTAGAGGGAAGGTAAGTATTCAGGGGAAAGATAATGAGCTCCATTTTGGATTTGATCTTAAGATGTCTACTGGACAACCAGTTTGAAATATCTGAAAGGAAGTTGGAAATGTGGGATTGAAGGTCGGCAGAGAAGTAGGAACAGAATAGGTAGATTTGAGAATTACTGGCATGGAGATGGCATTTAAATCCATGGGAGCCTACTAAATGAAATATTATAGAGGATAAAGAGAAGCAGGCTCATAGAACCATGGATGACACCTATTATCACAGGTGAAGGGTAAATGAAGATTCATCAAAAGTGAATGAGGATTGGACATATAGGTAGAAGGAGAACCAGGAGAGAGTGGTATCCCTAAAACCTAGAGAGATGAGAGTGTTAATGAGGAGAGGGTAATCAACAGCATCAAAGGCTACAGAGACAAACAACCCTAAACATTGCTACTACCTCTCTCTCTCCTCATCTGAAGACTTACAAGAATCTTCCTTACTTCTGGTTTACTCAATGAGGGTAACCAGGAGTTAGAGACAGACTTTGGCCAATTGTTATCTCTTCAAAACACACCCAATGCTTGTCAGCAGCCAGTGGAAAATCTATTTCTTCACCAACTGGTTAATATACTAGAAGTTGTCATACCTGCTCATACTTCATTATACATGCCCTGAAGCAGGCTCATCAAACATTCATATTCTCCTAAAACTGAGACTTTATTGGCTAGTCCCCCTCCCTTAACAGGATTCACTTAAGGCAAATTAGGATGGAGTTCCAGTGATCTATATCTGCATTCCAAAAAAAGTCCTATCACAGAGAAAGGCCCTCGGCAGATCTTTCTTTTTTATCCTTTTTTTTTTTTTTACAATTGAATTATGTTATTTGTTTTCAGCATTTGAAAATCACTTACATATATCTTAGATTTTTTTTCCATTCTCTTCCCCTTATTCCCCATTCCTCCCCCACTTCCTCCCTGAAAAGGCATATAATCTTACATAGGTTCTACACATACATTCCTATTAAATGCATGTTGTATAGACGATAAAATGAATGGAAGAAACCATAAAACAAAACAAAATATAATACAAAAGAAAATAGTCTGTTTCTATCTGTGATACAATTCCATAGTTCTTTCTCTGGATGTGGAAGGTGGTTTGCCCCAAGGGTCCATTGGAAATTTTTTAAGTCTATGCATTTCAACAAAGTACTAAGTATACCAGAAAAATTCCTCACACACTATGGTTTTTGCTGTGAACAAAGTTCTCCTGCTTCTGCTCTTTTCACTCAGCATCAGTTCATATAAGTCTTTCCAGGCTTCTCTGAAATCTTCCTGTTCATCATCCTGTTCATCATTTCTAATAGCACAATAGTATTCCATTACATTCACATACCACATACTACCACAAAGAGAGCTGCTATAAATATTTTTGTACATGTGGGACCTTTTCCATTTCTATGATCTCTTTAGGATAGAGTCAAAAAAGTGATATTGCTGGGTCAAAGGGTATGCACATTTTTGTAGTTCCAAATTGCTCTCCAGAATGGTTGAATTAGCTCACAGCACCACCAACTATGAATTGGTGTTTCAGCTCTCCCACATCTTCTCCAACCTTTATGTTAGAGAGGTTTTGATTTGCATCTCTCTAATCAATAAAGATTTAGAGCATTTTTTCACATGATTATAGATGGCTTTAATTTCTTCCTCTGAAAATTCCCTCTTCATATCCTTTGACCATTTATCAATTGGGCAGATCTTTCTTAACGTATCTTGAATTTATAATGTGTCATTATTATACTTTTCTAAGGACCAAGAGTTTTAAATCATAGCAATATTTACATTATTTTTGTAATCCACTTACAGCTTTTTCAAAAATTTGAGATGTATACTTATTTAGAGAAAGTTATCATAAGTCTGCTGCAAGATATATACAATTTTCTGACTCTCTAAAATGTTCCTAAAGCATTTATTGTATTTATTTGGAATGTGAAATAGGTTTTCTTTAGATTAACTTATTATCATATATAGCAAATCAACCAATATCTAAATTACAATTTTGAAATAAGCCAAATACCTCAAAAAAAAAGTCCCTGTCATGGTTATGATTAATCATTCAAAACTACCCTAAACATATAAAATCTATAAGACTTAATATCTCTTTACTAGCACTGTTACCTCAGAAAAATCTGTATAATTAGAAGGTAATAACCCTAATTACCCTAAAGGTAATAACCTACACATGTGACATACACAGAAAAGGAAAGTGATAGTAGAGACTTTATAGTGCTAAAAACTAAAACAAACCTTATTAAGTTTATATCCCATCCCTCAGCTCAGCACTTGACTAGGAGATAACAAGCTAATCAGATAAACTACTCCTCAATAAAAAGTCAATACCTTATTGCTTTCCTGGTAACTTTTTAACAGAATTTTCCTTAGGAACATGTCTTAGCTCACAGAAGTCAGATAACAAAGAAGATCTTGAGCTCTAAAACAGAATAGTAATAGAGAGATTTTTTAGGTAGGCAGGCAGGGCTTCTGAAACAGGACACTCAAAGTGTCCTGATCTGCCTGATGCACCCACACACAAAACATCCCTACTGCATTCAGATAACTTAGAAAAAGAGTTCCCAACTTGGGATAGAGAAGTTTGTCAAAAGGGTAGAGGGAATATTTGACAAACAGCTACATAGTCCTAATAGAATTAATCTATTTTATTTTTCAGGTGCATATGTCTGACAAACTCTAGAATTCATTTCCTTTCCTATTGATAGAAGTTTTGACCAAATGATAAATGGTCAAAGGATATGAACAGGTAGTTTTTAGAGGAAGAAATTAAAGCTATCTGTAGTCATATGAAATAATGTTCTAAATCTCTATTGATTAGAGAGATGCAAATCATAACCACTCCAAGGTACCACATCACACCTATCAGATTGGGTAACATGACAAAAGACGAAGATGATAAATGTTGGAGAAGATATGGGAGAGTTGAAACACTAATTCATTATTGGTGGAGCTGTGAGCTGATCCAAACATTCTGGAGAGTAATTTGCAGCTATGCCCAAAGGGCTACAAAAATGTGCACACTCTTTACCTAGCAATATTGCTTCTAGGACTGTATCCCAAAAAGATCATAAAAAATGAGAAAAGATCCCACATGTGCAAAAACAAGTTGTGGTACATGAATGTAATGGAATGCTATTGTGCTATAAGAAATGATGAACAAGAAGACTTCAGAGAGACCTGGAAGGACTCATATGAACTGATGCTGAGTGAAAGGAGCAAAACCAGAAGAACAGTGTACACACTATTAACCACAGTGTGCAAGGACTGTTTCTGGTAGTCCTAGCCCTTCACAGCAATGCAAGAACCTCAAACATTCCCAAAGGACTTGAGGCAAAGTGCCATCCACATCCAGAGAAAGAACTATGGAATTGGAACACAGAATGAAGCAGAATATTTTCTCTTGTGTTACGTTTTCTTTTGGTTTGTTTTTTCACGTGGTTTCTCCCATTCATTTTAATTCTTCTATGCAACATGACTAATGTGAAAATGTGCTTAACAAGAATGTATATGTTGAACCCATATAAGATTGCATGACATCTCAGGGAGGGAGGGAAGAAGGAGGGGGAGAAAATTTAAAACTTAGAGAAGTGAGTATAGAAAACTGAAAACAAATAAATTAATTAAAATTATTTTTAAAAGATAGATTTTTGTACCAAAAAAAAAAAAGAAGTTTAGGAAGGTCTACTGAGAGACAAAGGATAATAGGCAACTAAGTAGCCCAGCAGATAGACAGCCAGGCCTGGAGTCAGGAAGACTGAGTTCAAATTCAGCCTGAGACACTTACTAACTGTATGACCCTGGGCAAGTCACTTAACCTTGTTTACCTCAGCTTCCCTCATCTGTAAAATGAGCCAGAAAAGGAAATGGAAAACCACTCCAGTATCTTTGCCAAGAAAATTCCAAATGAGTCATGAAGAGTGAGATACCACTGAAACAAGTAAGCAATAACAACAAAGGAAAATAGACTAAAAGACAAGGTAACAAGAAGGACAAACACACACTAAATGCCAGGCGCTCTCCTGAGGACCTGAAGAGGGCTAGTTCCTACCTTCGAGAAATTTACTTTCCAATGGGGGTAGACAACATACAAAAGGAAGCTGAAATTAGGGAGAGGGTGGGTGTGCACACCAGGGCATGATGTCAAAGTCTTGAAAATCCGAAGCATAGTGATGAAGGGAACTAAGAATGGCCCATCCCCAAAATAGAGGTCCCAAGAGGAACTCATTAATGGAAATGTCACCAGCATGGTAGAGGGATATTTTAGGGTGAGAAAAACGGTCTGAGTGCACCTGGTATAGAAGAATTGTGATGAGAACAGTCTGTAGCTGCCCAAATGAAAGGAAAAAAAAAAGAGGAAGGCTTCTAAAGAATAAAACTAGAGAAGAGGTTAAACCAATTATAAACAGGATTATCTTCCTTTAGGAACGGAAATTGGGTCTTAACTAGTTTAAAATATAAAATTATTTTTCTGGTTGTTTTCTCAAAAGACATTGGTGCTAGCAACAGGAGTTTGAAAAGAAATTAGGAAGTTAGAAAATCTGAATAATAAAATTAGGAAATGAAACTCATAATCAGACTCAGCATGAAGGTCATTTAGATTAGCAGAATATGCTTCCTATTATGTCTCATAAAAAAGGGGAGAATGAAGAAGTCCTGCCCTCCTCCAAAAAATCTGGTTAGGAAAACTGACAGAACCTAAAGGGATCTGTAACAAAATCCAAAAATCCTCATACTTTGCTTTTCATAATGGCAGCAAATGGCTGCTCATTCAGCAACCACTCACAAATTATTTATTCAGTGCACAGCACTATCAGAGGGAGAAATTAAAGCTATCTATAATCATATGAAAAAATGCTCTACATCATTATTGATTAGAGAGATGCAAATCAAAACCAGTCTGAGGTACTCCATCATACCTATCAGATTGGCCAACATAACAAAACAGGAAGATGATAAATGTTGGAGAGGATGTGGGAGAATTGGAACACTAATTTATTGTCAGTGGAGCTGTGAGCTGATCCAGCCATTCTGGAGAGCAATTTGGAACTATGCCCAAAGGGCTACAAAAATATGCGTACCCTTTGACCCAGCAATATAGGTTCTAGGACTGTATCCCAAAGAGATCATAGAAATGGGAAAGGGTCCCACATGTACAAAAATATATATAGCAACTCTTTTTGGGGTGGCCAAGAACTGGAAATTGAGGGAATGCCCATCAATTGGGGAATGGCTGAACAAGTTGTGGTATATGAATGTAATGGAATACTATTGTGCTATAGGAAATGATGAACAGTTGAATTTCAGAAAAACCTTATTTGAACTTATATATGAACTTATATGAACTGATGCTTATATGTACTGATACTGAGTGAAATGAGCAGAACCAGAAGAGCATTACATACAGTAACAGCCAGTTTGGGAGGACTATTTCTGATGGACTCAGCCCTTCACAACAATGCAAGGACCAAAAACACTCCCAAAGGACTCTTGAGGTAAAAGGCCATCCACATCCAGAGAAAGAACTATGGAATCAGAACGCAGAATTAAAGCAGAATATTTTCTCTTGTGTTATGTTTTGGTTTGCTTTTTCTCATGGTTTCTCCCGTTTGTTTTAATTCTTCTGTTCAACATGACTAATATGAAAATATGTTTAATAAGAATGTATATGTAGAACCCATATAAGATTGCATGACATCTCAGGGAGGGAGGGAAGAGAGAGGGGGAAAAAATTTAAAACTTAGGGAAGTGAGTGCTGAAAACTGAAAACAAGTAAATTAATTAAAAAGGAAAAAAATAAAGTGTAAGTGCAACATTGAAAATTTTACAGTTGACTCTCTCCAGCACTCTCCTGCCTATGACTACTATTACAGTCTACTGGTAAGTTAATACTTAGATCTCATTTAGATCTAAAACAGTTTATGGGATTGATGATTAGGCATTTTAGTTGCACCTAGGCTCTGTGCTATCCAAACAACTACCCAACTACATGCCTGTTGGTAAAATGATAAGACTTAAGCTAGTCCTTTTGTGGTGGCTAATCCTGTCCCATTAAAAGTTTTTTCTTCCAGTAACTAGTTCCTTTCATTGGACTAAAGACCTCCTGATCTCTCAAATTTACAAGAATGCCTCCATGACTATATACAACTATCTACTAATGTTTGATCATTTGCTCAGGAAAGGAAACAAAATTACAAAAGGTATTCAGGGTGTCAGGTACAAATTCACCTAGGTGAGTTCCCCCTGTTCGAGCTGCCATGTTGGATAAGGTCACCTTAAATCTGGTGAGAAAAGGATCATCTCTTCCTACCTCTCACTGAAGGTCTTGGAGTTATATGATGTCACCTGGAGGATCAAAGAAAGCAGAATGGTTCTCTCTTCCTTTAGCTGATATAACACTATCCTCCTGTTGCTGTCCTAAGATGGTGTATTGATCAAGGTATCATGCAGAATTTGTTGGATGACAGTAAACTCCTAAACACTTTAGCATGGGTTAGCACATGGCTAGAAGCAACTAATAAGTGCATCATTTCTGATATGACCAAATACTGAAGCACATATTCCCTGGTACAACTCCTCTAGGCCAAGTCAACCTCTGTTGCAATTATATAATAGTATACACTGGTCAGAATATGCCGCAATAGTCAGGGAAGTCATTGCTGCATAATAAACACAGGAATACGAGCCAGGATCATGAAGGCAATGACCTTTTCTTCTTCACTTAGCTTTTGTTCTTGTTTAATTTTATTTACATTCCAACTGTAGTTTGCTTGCCAGCCAGCTCAGTTTTATAGTCCTAGCTTCTGGAATGACCCTTTAGGAGGTTTGGGAGCAAAGTCCCCCATATGGCTTTTGGAGGTTCAGAATCTCCATAAGAGGTTAGATGGGAATTACAGAAATTCATTACCCCTAAGTTAGATGTTTACTTGGAAACATAAACTTTGAAGCAGCACCAGCCACAGGAACTTACAGGCATTCTTTAGTACTTTATTATGAGTCAGTCATTGTGTTTGATTCTTCAGACGCAAAGTAAAAAATAAAATAAGATAAAAATTCCTACTCTCAAAGAGTTTCCATTCTACTAGAGAAGAAAACATGTGGGTATATAAGGATATTTAGAAAATGTATATGGAGAATAAATACAAAATAAACATAAAAGAGTTAGGAAAATAAACATAAAAGAGTTATGTAGAAGGTGGCATTTGAGTTTCATTCTGGGAGAAAGGGAAGAATTCTTTGAGATGGAGAAAAGGGAGTGCATTCCAAGTATGGTAGGTGGCCAGTGCAAAGATATGGCATGCCATGTTCACAGTGAGAAGGCTAGTTTGGTATAGAATACAGAAAGAAGACTAATGCATGAGATTGCAGGAAAGTGGGGGTTATGTTATGATGGTCTTTAAAAGGTAAAGACGAGTTAATATTTTTTCATTCAAGTAATAGGGAGCCACAGGAGTGGTCTGCCTTTGTTAAAGGAAGTATGCTTCAATCTGTATTCAGACACCATCAGTTCTTTCTCTGGGGATAAATAGCATTTTAATCCTAAGTTCTTCAGAATTGTCTTAAATCATTACATTGCTGAAAAAGTGAAGTCATTCAGAGTTGATCATCTTATGATACTTCTATTGCTTTGTACACAGTACATTTCATTTTGCATCAGCTCATGTAAGTCTTTCCAGGTTTTTTCTCAATATATATCCCCAATTTGTGCCTGGCTTTTTGCATACTGTCTCTTCCATTAGACTAAGAGTTCTCTTTGAGAGTACAGACAGCTTTTTTTCCCCTTTCTTTGTATCCTCAGCATATAGTAGGTACTTAATAAATACTAGTTGACTGACTGGTGCCTCTCCTCAGATTGTTTTACTTGATGGAATCTGAATTACTTAAAGATATTGTTTATATGTGTTTAATGTCCCTGTATGATTATTTTAAAATTTGGTGCATAATACACTGGCATTCTATTTACAGTTGACTTACTTTTTCCCTTCCAGAAATACATTCTCTGTTGCCAGAGAATAATGGAATTTTTGAGCTAGAAAGGCAATTTATAAGTCACATTCAAAATGGAACTAATTATCTCCTCCCTAAAATCCTAGAATCCCTTTCCTAACATCCCCATTTCTGCTAAAAGTACAACCATCCTTCCAAATCAAGTTTGCAATCTGAGTCCTCAGTTTTTCACTCCTCCTCACAATTCAATCACTTATCAATTCTTTTTGATTCACCCCAATGTCGTCTCTTATACCCATCCCCTACTTTCCACTTCTATAACCACCCCCCTTTCTCAGGACATCTTCACCCCTCCTCCAGTTATAAAATAGCCTTTGCTTTAACGCCTGTTCCTCCCCCTGCCCAACCCCATCCCACCTACACCTGCCAGACTGGCCTGTTGGTTGTTCCTTGTGTACACATTTTATTTCCCTTTGCACAGGCTTTGTCTCACCGCTCATGTCTTCCCACTGCACCTCTATCTCTTGAAATCCCTGACTCCCTTCAAGGCTCATTTCAAGGGGTCACTTCATGCTTCCTCTACAAGCAAAAGACCTTTCCTTATTCTTCCCCTGACCCTAAATTACTTTGCTAGTATTCTCTCACTCTCAGAATCACTACACATTTACTTTGTATATATTTTGCATTTAACTATATTAGGCATATATTTCTCTCAAGTACAATATAAACTCCTCGAGGACAGGGATACTTGTTTTTGTCTCTATGTCCCCAGAGTCTCAAACAGTGTCTGGCCCATAGTAGCCATTTATTAAATGCTTGTTAAATTGGATCATACAGTTCAACCCCCTCATTTTATAGATGAAGAAAGTCATGTCAAAAGAGGTGACATACAACAGTTAAGTCTCAGTTAACAGGTGACAGAACCAAGACCAGGACACAGATCTCCTGACTACCCCTATTCCAGGGGTACACATTTCTTTAGGGATAGGGCTAAATAAATAACTGGTCATCAAGATCTTGCTGAAAACTTTGCACATGCTATCTACCCATCATCTCTTGGCATTCTACTTGTTTATCCAGTACACTTGTGCTGAGCCCTGTGAATGCCAGACAGCTCTGGATTTGTAAGGCCAATCAACATAAGAGCACACATGACAGCATGTCCTTCTTGACTCTTAGTCAGTGGAGCTCTGACACATACATAAAAAAAATGTGCAGAACAAATTAGCATCTTTTAAAAAATGATTTCACCTGGCAACATACAAAAACTTTTTTCTCTGAGAATTGCAGAGCAATGTTGTCAGAGATCCTACTACATTTTTAATTTGGCTACTCGGTCAACTAGCATTATTAAGCACCTTGTGTAATCTTGGGCAAATCACTCAACCCTATTTGATTCAGTTTCCTCATCTGTAAAATGAGCTGTAGAAGGAAGTAGCAAAACACTCCAGTATCTTTGCCAAGAAAACCCCAAATGGAGTCACAAAGAATTGGACATAATTGAAAAATTACTGAATAAAACTATGTGTCAGGCACCGTGTTAAGTGCTGGGTATGCAAATAAAGGCAAAAGATATAATGTCAAATTTTGTCTGTGTATTTTTCTTAAATTTATAGAAACCTCAAGTAACTTGTTGTAATGTTAAAGGAAATATGAGCACATTGGGATTCCAGAAACTGTGTGATCTCATGCACAGAAGACAGTGAAGATAACCTGAGATAAAATTCTACTCTGCTACTCTAAGTAGACTCCTTCATTCATTCATTCAACACATACTGACTATGGGAAAAAGATATCTAGACTATGGGGAAAAGATATGGTCCTTGACCTCCAGGATCTGATCTGAGAAAAGTATTTGAAAGACTTGCTTATAAGTCTGTGCCTGCTAATAAGTCATCCCTCATTTCTCTAATTGAAATGCTACACACACAAGCCCATTTACTCCCTTTTCCCTTCTTCATGCACTGCTTATAGGGAAGAAAAGAGAAAGAAAGAAGTCAATAGCACTAACTTATAAAGTAAGACCCTTACTTTAAACTCCAAGAATATACCTGGGGAGTACACCTGTTTTTATAACTGTATCCACCTCATGCATATCAGTATAGTCATTGGAGAATTCTATGGTTAATTATTTCCACATGCTGGAACTGGTGAGGTAACTGATGAGGAAGAAAATTTCACTTCTGTAATATCGAAAGTTGAAATTGAAATCTGAGGTGCTTGGGAACAGTAAGAATAACCTTTGTGCTATTCCACGAATCTTATACTACTGGAGCTACTGAAAGTACACTCTGGAAACCCATTAATAAAACCAAGGAAATCAGATAATATAGCCTAAATAAGATTTGTAAGGTTCAACCTTTCTCTAAATAATCAAGTAGCTGTGTTGTGCCAGAACAAATAGAAGTAAGACAGCAAGTTTACATTTGTAATCAGTGGAGTTTAAAAGGGTCAGGGTCCAGTTTTGATTTTAATGCCTTCAAACAAAATCAGTATATGTCTTATTTCTGTTATTGTGTTTTAATTAGAGTGGAACCTTTTCCTATTAGGCTATACTGCATAAAATTAGTAACTCATTCACTTTAGAAAACACCATTAATAAAATTAATGGTAAGTTTTCTTTCAGAATTCCACAGGAAAGGGGATGTCATGTGATATAGGCTCATGATTGCAGATGACTCCTCATCTATGTGAACAAAGGTCTGATACTCACAAACTTCTATAAGTATTGATATAATGTTAACACTTCAAAAAGTAACCACTTGATTTCACTTATGTAGTAAAATATGGTCCTTGATCTCCAGGATCTAATCCTCAGCTGAGAGAAGATCACAATGCTTCCATAATTTAGTATATAAGTGTTTATGATCAAAAATGTTGTCATCTAGAAGCCAGTATTTTGATCACGAGCCTTTCTAAACTTAGTAAGGCTGAACTCATGTGACAATAGACTGCTACTCTCAGTTCTGGTTCCTGGGGCAAGGAACTACAAAAGGTACCTTCAAATCAACCTTTAAAGACAATTTCAGTTGAGTGGGAAAGATCCAGAAAACCTTAGACCTCATGATACAAAACCTGAGGGAGGAGGGGCAGAGACTGTAGGACATCGTCCAGTGGAAGTGAGGCAAACATTGTAAGGACACTGCTGGGGTGGAAAGCAGTCAGTGGGGGCATTAGAGTAGAGCTTGCCTGGACTGCAAGATGAGGTGGTAGGAATGGGAATGAAGCTGCCATCTGGTTATTTTAGATGTTACCTAATTATTCTTCCTAAAGTATGGGGTTTTTTTAAATCTCCTGAATGTGAGTAAGTATTGTCAGTGACCTCTAAATTTCAGGGACCTAAAATTCCAAAGACCTGGTTGCCTCATTCTGGTTATGACTCTGCATGACAGTTTATCCCCAGGCACTGAGTTAAAGCCTTTCCAATTTAGCAGGACATGCCAGGATTTATGCTCTGCTCTCATGGCCTTTGAGAACCCAAGATCATCTTTTGCTTTAGGACTGGAGTAAGGCTTTAATAGAGAAGCTTCACATACTTAGGTTGTTATTGTTTATTCAGGTTTGACTCTTCTTTTGGGGGGGATTTTCTTAGCAAAGATACTGGAGTGGTTTGCCATTTGTTTCTCCCACACAGTTTACAGATGAGAAAACTGAGGCAAACAGGATTAAGATCCTTGCCCAGGATCACACAGCTAGTAACTGAATGAGGTCAGATTTGAAAACAGAAAGGTGAGTCTTGCTGATTCTGGCCTAGCACTCTATTCACTGTGACACCTAGCTGCCCACACTTCTGTAGTCCATACTTAGCCCCATTGCTGTGGCAATAAAGATAGGACTTGCCTCACTGCTTCTTTGTCAAAACTCTCTTCTCTAAAACTTCCCTCATTCATCTTAACCAAATTTCATTTGGATAATGGTATATATTTATGGGAAGAGAGGAAAATACATTGTATAATTTTCCTAGGAATTCAACTCTTGCAAAGAATGGCCTAGTCAATGGAAACAATCCTTATGCATTTATCTAGTTTGCATTCATCCTCTTTAAAAAAAAAAATGGGAGAAAAGTAAACTACAGTGTTAGAAAAAGACTCAGAAAATTGCATGTCTGACTGAGAATGTTTCAAGAAAGGTCATGTTAAAATGTTATTAAACTCCCAGCTCACACCTCGTGAGGGACATGACACATGCCAGTACCTGGCACACCCTTTTGGGTATTGAATGTACCTTCCTTCTAGTCATGACGTGACTCACTGTGGAGCAAGCCACTTAACCTCCTTTGGTCTCAATTTCCTTAGCAGTGAAATAGGATAAAATTACAGATGTCCTGCTATACCCCTACAGAGAGATTAGTGCACAGTGGTAAAGTACAGTAGTTTAGCAAGAGACACACCTCGTGGGTATTAAAGCACTAACAAAGCTGGACCATCTGTTCAATTCTCTAGAAGTACAAAACTTGAACAATGGACCCCTTTTCTTCTTTCCTTTTTCCTCCATTGTATTAAGAGGAGAATGTTTTCATAATTTCTTCAAGCTAGTATTTTTTGCTTTTGGCTAATAACACACAGGTTGCATGTATTTGCAGTAACTGAGTCATTACAGAAAATATTTCTGATGACAAAGAACTTTGGATCCTCTCTCCATTCCAAATTGCTCCCTAGATCTATTCTACCTTTATAAGAGAGGCTCAGACTCACCGTACCATTTTACTTTAACTGAACAGCTACATGATGTTAGAGACAGTGAAAGACAAAGCTGTCATCAGTCAGTATCATTATAGCTGTTTGAGCTCTCAGCTTATTATTTCTTAATCATATCAAGAAGAATTTTTGTCAATATGTTTTGTAATTATAATAAATTCAATCACAAGATATTCTCAGAAAGGATTACAATGCATTGTTGCATTCTGGTTTTTTAAAAATTATTTTTAACTACAGTTCTAAATATTTTGGTGTCATCAATTGTATTTGAGGATTAGAACATTTCTGTCCCCAAGGAAACTTAAAACCAACAACAGTGGTAAGACATGAAACAGTAGAAACTCTGTTGTGTTTTAGACAAAACTTTTCCATATGAAGTTTTCTTGAAGGTCTTCAGCCTTCTTACAATCAGGTTATGGTATCATTAAATGAAACAAACAAAGGGACCACATAGTAGAGGGTTGTGTGAGGAAATATATCAATACAGCGTTTCCAAAAAGTACTTCTTAAGAGAAAGGCACTAGAAAATGGAAGGTGTCTTTGCAATTCTCAGACCTGTCCTTGGTGAGTGGCTATCATAAACATGTTGAAAGAAGCCCTCTGAAGGGACTGAAGAAGGAGTAAATCTATACCTTTAGAGAAGATTTCATTTCCCGTTAGGCCAGAGCATAAGACACTAAACATAACCTCTTCATTCTCAAGTCAGTCTGGGTTTCTAGGACCAAGTAAAATCCCTATTAGACTCTAATGAAGTATATAGAAACATGAAAAATTCAGTAAGTTATTAACCTTAATCTACTTTGGGCTACTCTGTATTTTAGGGTACAAAAGCACTATACAAAATTTGATGCAGTGGTTTGCTCAACTCATACAAAGGTATGTAAGTGTCCATATGACAACCTGCTCTTCACAGGTCGGGGGTGGGGGGGCAGGATTTTAAGCAAATCAATTAAGCAAAATCAATTTCATATTAGAAAAGATTCTTGAGTTGCCTTTTAAGGTTAACCCAAAATAAACAGAACTAAAGTAATCCAAGCAGTCAGGAATTAAAGTTTGGGGAGATTTGCATCAAGAGGGGATGCAGCATCTGTACTCTACAGAAAGAGAGTGAGATAACTTTGGCCAGCATCCCAAGCGAGACTTCTAGTAAAGAACAGGATGAGGGCAAGAAATAAATGGTTAGAATGTCATCCATAAGCACCTCCATACATTCAAGATTTTGTCTCCTCATACTGAGGCACTTGGTGTTCTTTGATCCCCAGCTACTTGTTTGTGCCCAGTAACTGTTTTCAGTACTATGGAGCTACCACCATATAGGTCTTGTCCTGCTATCACTGGCTATTCCAACCCTTCAGCCCAAACCTACTTTCTCAAAGTGCTACCCGCTGCAGCTCTGTTCTTCAAATCTACACATGCACAGGTTTATAACACACACACACACACACACATACAAACACACATACAAACACACACATACACACACACACCATTTGGGGTTGAGGAGTGGGAATATATGTTGAAGTTCCCTAAGATACATGATTCTTCACATGTTTTAGTCCACTTAGATAAATCAACAAACATTTAAAAAGTATCTGCTGTGAGCAGGACTCTGTGCTGGGTAGTGAGGACACAAAGACAGAGAATTTCAACTTTTGAGAAATACACATTCTGCTGGAGATGGGGAGTGGGGAGGGACAAAACATGTACAAAAGCTAGTGAATACTAAGTGTATAAAGAAAAAAAGAGATTTCAGAGGAGAAAGTGTCAGTGAAAGGGGAGAAGTCAGGAAAGAGTTGAACTGTATTTTGAAGGAAGATAGGCATTCTCTAAGGCAGAAATGAAAAGGGAGTACATAGAGTGAATATTCAGGTATTGAGTTCAGGCCCCCAAAAAACGTTTGGATTAAGGATAAATTTTCTGTGAAAGATATTGGGTTGTTTTTTTTTTTTTAACAGTTTCTGCCTTAACTTAAATTTGCCCTAAGGGTTGTTTTTTTTTTTTTAACAGTTTCTGCCTTAACTTAAATTTGCCATAAGGGGTCAACAAGTCTTTGTAGGTGGCTGTAGTATGGCTTTTGGAGGGCAGCTAAGTGATGCAATAGATAGTCTGCTGGGCTTGGAGTCAGGAAGACATCACCTTCCAGAGTTCAAATTTGGTCTCAGACACTTACTAGCTGTGTGATCCTGGACAAGTCACTTAACCCTGTTTGCCTCAGTTTCCTCATCTGTAAAATGAATTGGAGAAGGCCCTCTGACACCTCAGTGGCCTGACTATCTCCTGACCAATCCACTAAAATCTTTCCATTGTATTGGTCATCTTCTCTTTCTATGATGTCCAAAACGCATCTGAAATTCAGGAATTTTTTTAAAGAATCAAATATTTCTCTTCTTACAATTGTTATTGATGTTGATTTTTATATCATTTTCATTTCTAAATATATCCCTTCCTCTCTTCTCCCTAGAGAGCCAATTCTTTAATAAAGAAGAAAAAAAATCAGTTCAGCAAAATTAATAAATGCGTCAGTTGAATCTCTAAGTATTTGCAATATTTCAAGCCAATCTTCTCCAAAGAAAGGAGGGTATATTTGTTTCCTCTCATTGGTGTATAGAGTGCTGGCACTGGAGTCAGGAAGATGTATGTTTAAATTTTACCTCTGACACTTAGTTGTTGTATGATCTTGGGCAGATCATTTAACCTCTGTCTCAGTTTCCTCATCTGTAAAATCAGAATAATGATAGCATAAAGTGAGGATGACCTATATCATGGAAAGTTTTTAATTGATTGGTACAGGAGAGAGTCAGAATACTAAGATGTCAGTACCTCTGAGGATCAAATATTATGACATATAAAGAGTTCTGCAAGCTTTAAAACTTTATAAATATAACTCTAATGTAGCTATTGTTATTAGTCCACTAAAAAATCAGTGTCCTTTACAATTTGACTTTGAGATTCAATGCTTAATAGTTATCCCAAATAAAGTAAACATTTACAATTCTTTCACAAGTATTTAATTTTAAAATGGTTAAAAATAAGGCTCATGAGCAACCTAAAGGTAGTGGGTGATTTTTGTAAGACATGAAACGATGCTTACTTTAAATAATTTTTAAAGATGCATGTTATCTTAAAATAGCACACATTTGAAAATCAAACTAAACTTAAAATCATTAAGGGATCTGAATGCTTTTACTAGCCAAGTTTTAAAATTAGACAATTAGAGCACAAGACAAAACTTTCTACATACTCAAACGTGACAGATTATCTTGTTGTTTTAGAGGAGTATGACTGATATAGTGGAAAGAATGCTGGATGTGACATCAGATATTCTGGGTTCCAATCCTGAATGCCATTTAACAAGTGTGACTTTGAACAAATCACTACATTCTAGGTCCCAATTTTTCATCTATAAGATGAGGGGGTATAATGGTAATTTAAAGAATGTAATGTTAATTTAAATGGGAAGATCTTTCCCCTTCATTAAAAGGCCCCTGTGACCTGCCTGGGTCACATGAAAGCTTGAGTCACATGACTCTGGTGGGAGGAACTTGCTGAACTTGTAGAACAGGAAGGATGGAGCAGAGCCGAGAGGAAGCTGGTCAGAGAGCAGTCAGGGCTAAGAAAGGCAGCAACTAGTGTGAGTGGGAAAGCTTGTTTATGGTTTGTTTAAGGGAGCTGGTTTATGGGATGGCCCTAGCAGGGGGAAGGCTTGGGGCTGGGGTTCCATCTGCATTGTTATTGTGTATAGATTTCTTGGTTACTATGAGAGATTTAGCTTTTTGCTGTTGGGATTTCTTTTGTCTGAATAAATGTTTTTCTCCTGCCTTCTATATGGAGAGTCTGTTACGCTTTGTGATTCAGAACTATGCCGGCATATTCATAGTCACTGCTGGTGCTTATGAATATTGCCCTGGCTCTACAGGGGATTGAGTGAAAGGATTTCTGAGTTCCCTTCTATCTTTAAATTTACTACTTTTCTTTTTTTTTTTTTTTTACAAAAAGTAATGAAGAACAATTAAGGGTACAAGAACTCTTAGAAAGAGAGTGAAAACAATAAAAAAGAGAAATAAATACATATAATGTACTTACTGAATATAGAAAGTTTTAATTTTTCTCCCTTTGTTCAATACCACAACAATAATGAGTCAACAATAGCAGGGAAGTCATATTCTCCATCCTTCCATCTTTTTCAGGGATTTTTCAAGATTCAGGAGAGTGCAACTGCAGAGAATTCTTATATATTAACCTTTCAGTGTTATCTAGAGCCTTCAATTTCTTACCTATACTTTTCTTGTCTTTCACTGTTATAACTATGTTTATAAATGAAAGACAATTTCCTGTCCTGGACTAGAGTTAGAAGACCTCATCTGAAATCACCAAGTCTGGTATATATCATTTGTGTAACACTGGGCAAGTCATTGAATTTCTCTTGAGTTTTAATTTCATCTGTAAAGTGAAGATAATAATACTTGTTCTACATTCTCATAGGGATTTACATCAATAGTGAAAACAAGAATCTAAGCAGGTTATTACAATTCATTCATATGAAGGTCAAATGAAATGTTACATGTATATATATACACATACACATATATAACATATGCATATATATGTATTATGTATGTATATATAACTAAAACTATGTGTGTGTAAATATATATATATATATATATATATATATATGTATATATATATATATATATATATATATATATATATATATATATATATATAGTCATCTGGAACCATAAAATACTACATCAATGTAACCTATGACTTTTCTATCATTAACTTTTACGTTGGGTCCATGCTTTAATCTATACTCCTGTGATGAGAAGCCCTAAACTTAGTTTGTTTGATAAACATTGGTCTCTTGTTTGTTGTTAAAATATTCACCTTAAAATATGTCAGCTTTTCAGAAAGTCACAGAAAAGTTTTTTGTATGAAGTGAATAGGCCCCCTATTATGATTTTCAGAATCCTCTGCACATGATCACTATACATCAACAGAAAATTTAAGAATTCAAATACTAAGGCTGGGAAGAAATTCAATCAGAATAAAACATTGTCTCTGAAGTCAGAAAACCTGCATTCCACTGCCACCTGTGATATTTGCTATGTTTATGACCTTGGGTCAGTCATTGAATTGTTCTAGGCTGCAATTTCCTAGTCTGTACAATGAGGAGTTTTGATTAGATGGCTTCAAAGTTCCCTTTGAGCTCTTTCTAATCTAAGTTTCTAAACCTTTTTGTGTTATGAAACGTTGGCAGTATGGTGATGACTTCTCAGAATGATGTAGATGCACAAAATAAAATATGTAGGATTGCAAAAGAAACCAATTATATTGAAATATAGTCTACAATTGTCAGATCCCAAGTTAAAAATCCATACTGTAGAATTATGATCTGTCACTTCTAATTTGTTGTAGTTCTCTCTAAGGAAAAAGGGAGGTGGGAGGATGAATATCAAAAAAGTGATTTATTTGACTGACTTCATCATCATAAGACTCAAATCACAAATTTAGCTAATAAAAATTGAATACAAGCAACAAAATACTGTCCAGTCTTGGAATAAAAACCAAAAATCTTATTCTTTAAGGAGTTCAGTATAAGGATAAAATCAAACCATTTCACCCCATTCTAGCCTGATACTTTAACTGAGAAAATATCTTAATCACTACATCAATCAATCCCAACATTAAGTGCAAAAAAGTCTTTGAAAGTCATTTAATAAAGTGAAATTATACAATACAAGAGGTATTTTCCGTTTGGTTGTGGGATTTTGTTACATTCTCTGGATTCTATAGAAAAACTTTCAGTTAGCTGGAATGGGAATCTATTCCAGAAATTGGAGTGAGCATAAAGTTCTAGCTGAAACTCACTTGAGAAGGAACCAGGTAGGAGTGGGGGTGGAAGAGTTCTCCTTACTCCTGGCCCCTTTGATCGGTAGGACCTTTTGATCTTCAAAGGGTATGAAGGATTTTCAACTTCCTAACCTTTCTTCAATATCCTAGAATTATTACCCTGGGACACCAGGGTTAGAAGCTGCTTTCATCTGTGGGAACCAAAGATGGATATATAGTCAACATCCTTAAAGGGAACTATCTGAGCATTCCATGAAAGAAAGCAAAGGACTTGTAGCAACTAAAAGAGGTGAGTTACTATTTTGCCATAGCTGCTCTCTAAGTCTGAGCCCACTTTCCCTGAAAAGTGTATGCCCTTGTGGGACAATGTCATGAACTTTTGGAGAAATGTCTTGCATCATGTATTCTTACTCCACCACCCTGATAAATACCTGTTTCTAAAAGTTACTCAACTGATAATTTTCCACTTGGCTGCAACTCCTGTGCAGACTTCATTATGCTCTCTTTAATCTCATCATCGTGCAAAATCACACCTATCCTGAGGCTCACATCTCCTTGGTACCCACTGTCCACAAAATGATGTAGCTACCCAATGGCAGCATGAACATCCAGGTCTCAAAATGAAGGTAGACTCCATTTTATAGAGGGGTCCAGTCCAGAATTCATTCCATTCTTGGTCTTGCTCCTGTCTTCCAGACTTCTAAATCACACTGTGTCATCCTGGTGGAATGCCCACCACTTCTGCAACCTTCTCAATATGGAAGATATCTCTGTAAATGCCTACCCCCTGCCATTGGGAAATTTTTCCTGGAGCCTCCATTTTTGTAGAAGGTCTTAGGGTCTTGTGCTGGTCTTAACTCTCCCACCAGCATCAGCAACACCTGGATCCCGGACTTCCAAAGCATGCTTCCCACTGTCATCCCTCCCTCTTTTCAACTCTCTTTTGTGTATTTTCTTCTCCTGTTAGTATGTAAGCCCCACGAAGGGAGGGGCTGCCTTTCTTTCTGTTCGTATTTGTATCTCTCCAGGATGTAGCACTGTGCCTGGTACAGGTCCTAGCAGGCACTTCCTTTCTTCATCCAGAGATCAATAACAACATTATGTAACTTGTCTACTTTTATGTGGAAAACATTCACTGTTTTTAGCACAAGGGAAAATAAATCATCTTTCTGTCATTTCAGTTCTCTCTGACGCTTCATGACCCTGTCTGGGGTTTTCTTGGCAAAGATACTAGAGTAGTTTGCCATTTCCTTCTCCAGATCATTCTGTGGATAAGAAACTCGGGCAAACAGGGTTAAGTGACTTGCCTAACATCACACAGTTCAGTGTTTGAGTGAGATTTAAACTCATTCAAATGAGTCATTCTTATTCTAGGCCCAGTACTCTATCCACTGCACCATCTAGCTGCCCTGTTTGAAAATATACTTTTTTCTAAACCAGTTCAGATTTCCTCAAATTACTGAAGAAAACTTCTTGAATTATATAAAATCAACCTTATACTTTTTTTAATGATCTTGGGAGGGGCCAAGTGCTACAATCTTTGAAAGTGATTGTGCAAAGATAATATAAATGTATTATTTGTTCTTGCTCAGATCAGGCTATAGGTAGTAAGTATATAGGTATGAGTGTTAGATTGATGGTTGGGATCAGTGAACTTCCAGAAAAGTCTAGAAGTTCAGATACCAGGAATGTGGGTCAGCAAAGGGGTTCAGGGATGAGTATATCAGCCAGAATCAGGGAACACACAAGTAGCAAAGTCAGTATATGTTGTGAGTCAGATTTAGGTTGGCAGATCAGAAACAACAGAGCATAAAGCCAGGAAGTTAGGTAAATAGTATGTAATCCAGACACCAGGAAGGTGAGCAGAAAGCAGGTCTATAAGGAAAAGAACAAAGCTGTTTTTTTGCTTTTTCTCTTTCTGGAACTAAAGGAACATGAAAAAACTATCAAAAATACCTTTTACAAGAAGAGGAGGCCCAGATGTGGAGTAAGGGCTGGGGTTCTTCCATTAAGAATGAATCTCCAACTTACAGCTAACCTGAATAGTCCTTTGGTACATTGACTAGCAAGGCTGTGAGGTAGCTGGAGATGTGTTGACTAACTCTGGGGCATGTCGGTTTGGACAAATCTCACCTAAAAAGGTAATGACACATCTCCAAAGTGCATCAAGGAACAGAAGCAGCATTGGGGTAGCATTGCAGTAGCTGACAGCTATGGAGACAGCAGCAAAGGATGACAGCTACACTGGCTAAGTGGAGTACCATAATGGCAAGCTTCCAAGACCCTGTGGTAAGCAGATGCAGTGCAGGTCAGTAACAGGAGTTTCTGGACTGACAAATAGATATGAGAGGTGAAGTCAAGAAGCAGAGTCAAAGCAAAGTGTCGGGAGATGGTGCTATGAGGACTCAGGCAGTACAAGTCATCTGGCCACAAATGACACTTAAACAAAAGACTTTCTCAATCAGAGTGAATTTTCTGAGGATCTCCCTTGGAATAAGGCTCTAAATCCTTTTGTACTAGTGTATTAGTCTGTGGGAGATAGTGTTCACTTGAATATGGGGGCTGGAAATCATTCTATTGTTTGACTTCTTATTTCAGGCAGAAATTCAAAATCTATTCCGATGCAGTTACTTGGGATGTTAAGTATAGAAACAAGCAGTTGCCTTATTTTTTGAGCAGCAGCACAAAAATACATATTAAGCCTGGCTCTCCATGGCCTTATAATTGTTTGCAAAGGCACTCAGTAATGCTGGATAGAGGGAGATTGGAGGGAAATAAAGGTTCTTTCAGTCAGGTCTGACAAGTCAAAGGGCAGGAAAGGGAGCCACTATAAGGTCTTCAGAGAGACCCCATGATGAGATCAGTATCTACCAGGATTTCTCCTTCCCCCAGCATAGGTTAAGTTAGTGGGGGTTTTTTCCTAAAAGGCAACAAAACTGTCCCCAGGACTTGAGTAGGATGAGAGGAGAGACAGAGAAAGAATGGTTAAGTAGAAGAGCAAGGAGACAGGCATGTCAGAGGTCATAAAATCCAGCCTCCTCATTTTACATCTGAGAAAAACTAGGTTTAGCAGGGTCAAGTCACTGACACAGTCATACAGGCCGTCAAAATTCAAAGCTAGGTCCTTTAACTCTTTGAATGGTACCCAATTAGATCCAAACAAAGCCCATTAGCACTCCCAGAAAATCTTTTCTGCAAGGGCTAGCCAGGCCTGACCCGCTGAACTTCCAAGATCAGTTGAAATCAAGGAGGTCCAGCGTGGCACAGCCATCAACCATCTAACTTGACTCGCAGGGTAATAAATACTACGTCTTGAAATACAGAAAAGTCACAGAGTTTAATATCTGAAAGGAAACTCAGAAGTTATCTAGTCCAGCATCTTTACATGATGGATCAAGAAAAGTGAAAACAGACTAGCCCTGGTTTGAGGGTCTATGGTACTAGAGTCAGGACTAGAAACCAAATATTTTCCCTTCCACTCACTCCCAACCCCGCAACCCCACTCCTACTCCCATCACCCCAGTCAAATACTCTTTCCTTTTAAAAGAATGTTTTGTTAAGGTCTTTTTTTTCCTGCTTTTTTATATCACTACTACTTTTTAATACTTGTCCCTGCCCCCAGGCTGCACCTTCAGAATCTTCCCTTGTGAAAAAAGAGAAATGCTTAAGTAAAACAAGCCAGGGCCCCAGCTATGTCACATGTACCATTCCTTATCCATAGTTATGGAGGAGAGGGGCGGAGCCAAGATGGCGGAGTAGAAGGACGCACGTTTACGAGCTCCGAAACCAAAAGTCCATAGAATTAATGTAAAAAGAGTCCCCCATAACTTCTAGGTCAATACAAGGTGTGCAGAAACAGAGTGGAAGAGATTTCCGTTCCGGGGAGCCCTGGAGACACATCCCCAGGGTCCGGCGCGCCTCGGAAAGTGGACCCCACCCCCAGCGCTGCCCTGATCTGAGACAAGCTGATCTGAGCAGGCTTCAGAGACGGAAGCTCCGGCAGCCAGGAAAGTCCCTCCGCCCACAGAAGCTACAGGTCAGTGAGAGAGAAGGCCGGGCTGGAGGAGAGGGGAAGCAGGGCGTCTCCGTGACTCAGGCCCCCTCGGGAGGAAGCGGTGGCGGCAGGGACGGGGGCAGGAAGCGGTGGAGGCAGAGGTGTGGGCGGCGGCTGAGGTGGCAGCAGACCGGACTCGGGAATCCCCCAGCAGCAGGCAGGATCTTCATTACGGAAGATTCCTGCATAAAACCTGAGGGAGCTGAGCCTGGGAGACGGCCCTGCCCCCACCCCGCTCTGTTACTGAAGGCTTCTGCTTAAAGCCCCCAAGGGAGCTGGGTTTGGGAGGCGGGCCCCCCACCCCGCCCCCACCCGCTCCATTCCTGAAAGTCTCTGCATAAAGCCCCTGAGGGATCGGAACCTGGGAGGCGGCCCTGCCCCCACCCCAGCACCTGAACTAAAGCTCACTGATTGATAGCCGGCAGGAGGAAAGCCCATTTAAATCTCAGAGGCCAAGCACTAGCTGGGCGGATCCAGGCGGGGGTGGAAAGGAATCTCAGAAGTCAAGTAACTGGCTGGGAAAATGCCTAGAAAAGGGAAGAAAAATAAGACTTTAGAGAGTTTTTTCCAACAAATGCAAATGATCCTGACCTTCGGATCTGATGATGAGGACGTATCCTTGCCATCAGGGAAAGACGTGGAGGGCGGGGACTCAGTACCCCAGACACCCCAGGGGGGTGGCGGGTGGGCTCAGGCCCTGGAAGAGCTCAAAAAGGATTTTGAAAAGCAAGTTAGACAGGTGGAGGAAAAACTGGGAAGAGAAATGTCAGAGATGCAACAAAAGTATGAAAAACGGGTCAATACCTTGGTAAAGGAGACCCAAAAAAATGCTGAGGAAATTAACACCTTGAAAAATAGGCTCACTCAATTGGCAAAGGAGGTTCATAGTTAAGGAGGAGAGAATTTTGTTTCTCGTTTGCTCCTCTGCAATTAAAACTGGTTATTGTTTTAATCTGAATACCAATGTGTCTTAGTATTATTTTCCTTGTCATCATGGCCATTATTCAACGTGATTTCATTGTTTTCTTTCTTGTGTGTGTATGTATATATGAATATATATTCATATATACATACACACATATACATATTTCTTATAATTGTTCTTATGTGAGGTTGTCATTTATTATAGTACTATGATATTCCATTACACCCTTGTAAATTTGTTCAGTCATTCCCACAACTGATAGATACTCACTTTGTTTTCCAGTGATCTTTCCATCACCACCCATACATTCTTTTAAAAAATCTTAAAGTATAATCTCATGGTATATTGCAACTTAAACTGAGAAGGAAATAGTGCTAACATTGTCAATGAATGATTATGTTAGAGTAGAAATTTTTTTTAATTGAATGAGAGAATATAAGATTGAGGGAGGAGAGCAGAAGGAGTATTCACATGAGATTTCCTTCACTAATTTACTCAAGCAACTACTGGATTAGGGTATAGGAAACAAACTTCAGGGAAGTAATTTGCTGGTACTCTATTTCTCTAAAGTTTACTTTCCTTGGTTTTGTAATGCTGTCCATATACAACAATCATAATTTGTAAGAACCCTGTTCAAACCTATAAAGGCTGTTAGCAAAGGGTGGAGATAATTACTTAACATATCCATACTAAAATCCCTTCTTCTCTAGGAAATTTAGGTAAACACAGGGAATCTGGTTGGATTTGCCTAAGATTTATTTCAGATAGACAGCTCTCACTTTAACTATGAAGTTATAGCTCCAGAAGAAAGTGGTTCATGGAGATAGAAATAAACTTGCTTTGAGTTGCATTAATACTTTAAAGATCTGATTTCATGAGAACAGACATTGTCTTTCACCCTGAAGCAGATGACAAAATCTTTAGTAAATGATTTTCCCCAGCTGCTATGGCCAAAACAGTCATCACCCTGCACCAACCTGGTGATGTGCTTCTCTAAACTTGGCCAGCTATTCTTCTGCTGACAGACTTACTGCCCAATACACGTCTTTTACTTGAATGCCCTTCCAGCTTTGTAAGACCTGCCAGACCTTGCCCTCTGCTGACGTAGCTTTGGCGATCGCAACATTACCTCTGTACCACGAGAGGCAAGAGAGTCCAACTTCAGGAAAAGCAGAAATAAAGACCTTGAGGATTTATGTAAATTGATCTTTTAAAAATCCTGAGCATGTTCCTTGCCTTATGACAAGTCAGTCAGACACAATCCCTTGAGCAGCGATGCTGCCAGTATCACCCTGTGATGCGGTTTAGAAGACTGGCAGATAAAAGCCATTTGACAGCTTCCCTGGAAAACACAGCACAAGTCACAGTTTGTTGTCTGCTAGTTACAAACAAATACTTTGCAACAACGAGTTCATGGAAACAATTGGTTCCGAAGTCTTTGGGACTAAAGTTAAGAAATAAAAAAGAACAGACTGGAATAAATTGTTCCAACCATGGATTTGGGGGCACATGTTGAATAAGGCACCTGGCACAATGACCAGAAACACCAACTCCTTGGCTCTCTACAAGATCTGGTTTTTTAAAGTGACCTTTAAGGTCTCATGAATTAGATGCTTCACATTTAGTAAGAGCTAGCAAATGAAAGTAAAGGGCTAGAGCATTTAGTAAATACTATTATGTTTAAAGGATAGAACACTACTTCTAATTCCACCTACTTCAGAAAGACCTGATGAAAACTGGAACAAAATTGACAAACTGCTTGAAGATTGAAAGGGAGAGGTGCTTTAAAAGTTGTAGGTTTAATTGTATAGTCTCTTTTTCAAATTTTCTTCTGTATTTGAACCAAATGTTAAATTTTTTATTTTTAATAGGGACAGCATGGCATTGAGGACATACAGCTAGCCTGAGTCAGGAAGACTCAAGTACTTAATCTCATAGATACTGGCTATGTGACCCAAGGCACATCATTTATCAACTACCTGAGAAAGTTGGAAAGCATTTGTCAGTCATCACTGGTGATAGAAGTACTTCACTGGGAGTTTCCAAGCATCAATGAATTGACAGGTCTAGTGTTTTTTTTCTTTAAAGTATAAACAAGGTGTATCCTGGAAATCAATAAATTGTTTTCATCAGCCACAACTACACATATTATTCAATAAGACAAGCCAGATATAATATATGCTTGCATTTATATGTTACCTTTAGGGCTTCACAATCCTGTGCAAAAGATTGTGTAAATAATGCTGAAAGGGTCAGGTACATACAGACAGTAGCTAACTTCTAATGAGCTCTCACTGCTGCAGAGAAATCCCTCACAACCAATCAGATGCCAAGTCTTGTTGATTCTACCTCCTTGATCTAACTCACATCCACAATCTTCTTTCTATGCATATAGCTATCACCTCAGTTTAGACTCATTATTTCTTGCCTATGTTACTATAGCAGCCTTCACCTCCATGCCTTGAGTCTCTCCCTTCTTAAGTGTATCTTCCACAGTGGACTGGGTCCGCTACAACTTTGTTACATAATCTCAACTGGCCCTCACTGTCACAAGGCAATCCTTTTAAACCTCTCTAATTGATTAACTTTTTCAAACCTCTTCATTCCTCCTCAAGTCACGCTCAGCTCCCCCTTCCCCTGTAACTGTCAACTGAGAAGTCTTGCTTCATGTTTAACTGAAAAAATGGAAATCTGCAGAGAGCTAGTTCTTCCTCTCATGTTACTCATTTGCCCCCTGTCACTATCTCCTTCACACAGATTTCACCTGAAGAAATTGCCTTTCTCCTTGCCAATGCAAATCCCTCTAAAGGCACAAGTCATTCCATTCCATAATTTATCCTCCAGCTGATTGCCCCTTCTATCATCCACACTCTCTCACTAATATTTAATTGCTCTCTCTCTATTGGCTGCTTCTCTATTACTGCATCCATGCCGCTATCGCCTCCATCCTTAACAAAACCTAATTTCATCCATCCATCCCTGCTAGCTATCATCCTATATTTCTCTTCCCTTTTGTAGATAAACTCCTTGAGGAGGCCATCTATAATAGATGCTTTTTCATTCACTCTTTTCAGATCTCTTTGCAGTCTGGCTTCCAACCTTCACCTGAAGATACTCTTTCCAATACTAATAATCTCTTAATTACCAAATCCACCCATCTTTTTCTCAATCCTCATCCTTTTTGATTTCCCTGAAATCTTTGATACAGTTAATCACCATTCTTTTCTTTAACTCTCTTCTCTCTAGATTTTCATGGTACTGTTCTCTCCTGTTTCTCCTCCTATCTACCTGACAGGTCTTCTGTCTCCTTTGCTCCTCTTTATAATCACTTGGGGGAGGAGTCCCCCAAAGCTCTGGACTAGGATCTCTTCTGTTCTCCCTCTATACTATTTCACTTGATCATCTCATTAGCTCTCATGGTTTCAATTTTTATCTCTATGCAGATGACTCGGATCTACTTATCTATCCCTAATCTCTCTCTTCACCTGCAGTCTCTCTGTTTCTTAGAAATTTCAACCTGGACAACCTATCAATATCTTAAACTCAACATATCTAAAACTAAATTTATTATCCTCAAACCCTACCCTTTTCTTACTCTTCACTATCTCTTACTTCCATATGCAATTAGTGGTCAAATCCCATCGTCTTCATGCTGTCATATACATCTCCCCTTCTCTTCTCCCACATTGCTACTATACTGGTACAGGCCCTCAGCACCTCATGCTTACACCTTTGCAATAGCCTGCTAGTGGGTCTTCCTGTTACAAGTCTTTCCCCACTCCTTTAATCAGGGTCAAACTCATTTCATCTTCTTAAAATATCATTTTGACCATATCACACCCCTATTCAATGAGCTCCAGGAGATCCTTATTATATCCGATTTTGAAACTGGCTTTCAAAGCCCTTCATAACTGGGCCCGTATACCTACACCCATACCCACACCCACATACACCTTTCTAGAGATTCTGACTTCCTTTCCTTGAATGTGCCTCCATCTCCCAGCTCTGAGTTGTTTCATTGGTTGTCTCCCATGTCTATCTCTCTCTCTCTCTCTCTGTCTCTGACTCCCTCTTCTCTGCCTCTCAGTCTCTCTCTCTCTTCTCATGTCTCTCTTAGTGGATCCTCCAGCTATTATCCTATACTTCCCCTTTTTTTCACTATTAATTTCTAGAAAGAACAATCTATACTTAATGTTTTCACTTTGTCACCACTCATTCACTCTCCAATCTCCTGTAATCCTCTGTCCCCAACACTTTGGTAACTACTGCTCTCTAAAAAGTTAGCTTTGACATAATAATTGCCAAATGAAGCAGTTTTTTCTTAGGCTGCACGCTTCTTTGTGCAGCATTTGGCATTATTAACTAAAATTTTTTCACTGCTTTCATCCTGGAAACTTTTTGTTATTCTTTCCTCCCTCAGTTTCTGTGATACTGTTTTCTCCTGATTCTCCTTGTAATTGTCTGTGGGGAACCTGCAGCCTGGAGAACACAGGTGGCCCTCTAGGTCCTCAAGTGTGGACCTAGACCTTTGCCTGAATCCAAACTTCACAGAATAAATCCTTTTATTAATGAATTATTATTATTAGTCCAAGGATTGCACTTGAGGACCTAGAGGACCACATGTGGCCTCCAGGCCACAGGTTCTCCACCCCTGGTCTGACCACTCATTAGTTTCCCTTATTAGTTTATCTTCCATTCTCTCATTGAGCACCAATGTCCTTAAGTGATGCAGTGAATAGAGCACTGGGCCTGCAGGCAGGAAGACCTGATTTCAAATTTGGCCTCAGACACGTGCTAGCTGCGTGACTGTAGGCAAGTCACTTAACCTCTGCTTGTCTCAGATTTCTTATCAGTGAAATGGGTCACAAATAAGAACACCTACATCTCAGGGTTATTGTGAGCATTAAATGAGGTAATTATAAAACAACACACAGAACCTAGCACATAGTAGCACCATATAAATGTGAGCTATTATACGATTATTTTTAGCTATCATCTCTCCCTTGGCAATAGTACATGTTAGTACTAAAGGAATAGTACTTTCCTTTAATTATCTGTCAGTACTAGGCACATGACTCTCAAGCATATATCTCCAACTCAGAATGAGCTCTTTGCACTCCAGGCCCACATCTTTTGCTGTCAGTTGCATGTCTCCATCTGAATCTCTTGGCTGTGCCATAAATTCTACAGTCAAAAACCCTCCTCCATCTCCCAAAATGCAAATATCACTGGCTCAGCATCATGTGGGACCCTTCCTTTTCTCTCACTGCCCACATCCTATCACTGGCTAAGACCTAAGTTTTACTTCTGCTACATTCACTCTACTAGTACCCCAGCTTTGACCCTCATTTTGGCTGGCATTTCTTACCCGAGCCATTATGCTACTAAACTAAATTTTTCTAAGTGCCTCACCTTTTCCCTGGTCAACCTAGATCATCCTCCTAAGGCATAGATCCATCATGTCACTCTCAAGATTGATCATATTCATGTTTTCCCCATTATCCATCAGAAAAAATGCAAATTTTCTAGCCTGGCTTGGAAGACCTTCCACAAATCTCGAGCCAGTCTCCTCTTCTAACATTATTTCTGTCTATTTACCTTCAAATCTTCTATGATTCAGCTAAATTGGACTGAACATTGTTCTCTAATCTTGTCCTTTTCTCTTTCACCTCTATGCATTTTCACAGATGGCAAGCCTTACCACCACCACCACCCCCATCAACGTCTCATGTCTGGAGTCTGATCACGTTAGGTGTCCCTGGTGGAATCTTTTTTCTTGCTTGAAAGCTCAACCCAAGTGCTGACCCTCCCTGAAGCCTTCTTAGGTGCTGTCACCTGAAAGTGATTACCCTCTCCACAAATGTCTTAAAGCACTTTGTTTACGTTTTTGCCTTTATCACACTCTACTTCATCTCATATTTATTTGTATACATTATGTTTTTCCTTATTTTTACTGCAAACTCCTTAAGATCAGAAACCAAATATTTTTAAATTTTTAATTTTTTAAGCTCAATAATCACTAATTTTTTCTGTCTTTTTATATCAACCCTCTGGGTTACCTCTCCTAACTTAGTACTTGCAGGTTACAATGTAGAACTCCAGATAGTGGTTGCTGCATCAGGCTTTAGGTGGCCATTAAGTCCGGACTCCTCCTTGGTCAGAAGTTCTCACTGGTATATCTTGAATTAATAGTCAATCTATAAACATAAATGGCTTAAAGAAAATACATCATAGTAAAAACAGTAGCTATGTAAAACACCCCACCACCTTCCCCGCTGCCTTTGGTGCATCCTGGAGCATCCTGTCACACAAATACACAGTATCTTTGAGGAGACTGAGCAAAAATTTAGAGTGCAAGGTGGGAAGGCCACATGCTGAGGATACATGTAACCAAGACAACTCCCAACTCTCATAGTATCAGGACCTTAATGTACTTTCTCTCCTATGGAGTCCTCAGAGTCCTCACAAATCTCAATTCTCTCCTTTGCTGCCAGAAGTCCCACTCATCAAAACTGCTTCCTTCTGTGAGTGACTGCCTCTCTATATCCCTGTCAATCTAGAGTGTGTGTCTGCTCCCTCTACTATGCCTCAATTTTTCTTTTTTTTTTTAAATTTAAACAGTATTTTTCCTCTATATACATATTAAGGAAAAATTTTTAGTGCCTCAACTTTTCTTGAACTAAGTGATGGATAGAATATTTCTTTCTGGCCTAGTAGCTCTACTACTTGCCACTTTAGTAGAGAGGGGGGAAATCTCTCTCCCAAAGAGGTGAAAAGCTCAGTTTTTTCCCCACTGCTGTCTCCTTTGACTATTCCAATACTTTCAATTCAAAATGCTGAACTTAGTCTCCAGGGGTTGACTATTTAAAGCCCCTCAAGGTTGTAACCCTGCTCTTTTTTTTCTTTTTTCTTTGCGCAGTGATATCAGCAGCTAGGTATTGAGTGGACACAGTGCTGGGTCTCGAGTCAGGAAAACTCCTCTTCCTGAGTCCAAATTTGGCTTCAGATATGTTCTTGTTATATGATCCTGGGCAAGTCACTTAACCCTGTTGGCCTCCCTTCCTCATCTGTAAAATGAGATGGAGAAGGAAATGGCAAATCGCTCCAGTGTTTTGGCCAAGAAAACCATAAAAACTCGTCACAGAGTCAACACAATCTAAATGACTCCACAATAAATAATGACATATCTCCATTCTGATTCAGAGAGATAGTCATACTTCATAAAGAAATAACAGGGTGTTCACACCTTGTACTTTTTCATCTGTGACTATGTCAACCAATCTGGGGAGAGAGAAAGGAAAAGGAAAAACCAGATTTCAATCTGTCTCTCTCCCTTCTTGTTGCCTCTCACCCTCCTCCCTTCCTTATTGTTCTCCTCTCATCCTCTCTTCATCCTTCCTCTCTCCTGTCCTCCCTCCTCTCTCTCCTCCTCCTTCTCCCTTCTTTCTCCTCTGTTTCTCTCTTCTTGCCCCTCCCCCTCCTCTCTCTTCTTTCTTTCTATGTCTCTATCTTCTCTCTCATATCTAGCAGAGAAACCTCCTTGAGAAATGCTTGTTTTCAGTGAATATATTTCAGATAAAGAAACTGAGGCTCAAAGAGGTTGTGCCTTGCATATAGTCACACAGCTAGTAAGTTGCTGAGCTATAACAAGAACCCAAGCCTTCTGATGCCCAGGCTTCTTTCCTCTACATCTCCTACCACAGCAACCACAAGCATTCATATAATGCTTTGAGCTTTCCAAAGTACTTTTCCATACATTATCTCATCTGGTATTGGCCACTCAGCTATCAGTTTTCACAGAGACTTATTATTAAAGTTCCTTGTATCTCTACTGTCTTTCTGCTTGTTCACACTGGCATAAGACTGAAGGTATGGAAAGGAAGTTAAACTTTATATAATTCCCTTTCTAATTGTTAATTATTAGAGCAGAAGTGCTCTCAGGCAAGAGATAAAAACTGACTAAAATGGAACTTGACAAGTATTGGTGAATTAAAGTAATTTAAGCTCACCTTACCAAATGTAACTGTATGTTTTCAAGCTAACTAGCTCTGTGATTTTCGGCAACTTCTTCGGGCCTATTTTTCTCAGCTGAAAAATGAAGAATTTAAACTTGATAATCTCTAAATTCATTTCCAACTCTAACAGTCTGCAATTCTATAATTCAATATTTCTAAGTGAGGTAAAATGTTGACGTAGTATTGTCAGAATTACTGTCAACACCTACTAATTATAATCCAATTCGTTACTGTGACAACATAATTCTGATATATTTCCAAAAAGCATTTCCTTTTGGGGGAGAAGATGGGAGGGATAATTGCAGTAGCCATTATTTCATTTGGATAGAGAAATCCTCTACTGAAAATTCCTGCACCATGGCAGATTGCGACTTCTCTATAATTTTTAGTTTGATAGAGTTGCCTAAGGTACCAGTTAAATGATTTGACCAGTTACATAGTTATTATTTGTCAGAGGCAGGACTGAACCTATTTCTAATTCTTAGGCTGCTTGTGTACCTAATTTGTCATGTACCCCCCATTATATTATTTAAGAAATTTTAACAATAACTGAATAATCTTATTAAATTAATGAATTATTTACCTTATAGTTTTTTAAAGAATTTCATGAAATGGTTAGATACAAAATAGACCGAGAAAATTGTCATGGCTCAAATCTTCCCCTTCTCCTACAAAGAGGGGAGAAAATGTACGTTTTATTCCCAGGCCATTAGGTAAACAAATGATTACTCCCTAGAGTAGTTCAATCTTGCACTTAGAACCCAACAAGAACATAACAAGAAATCTTAGATTTAGGACAAATCAGAGCCAGGCAAATGATTAATTATGAGTATTGGAATTCAGCATATTCTCCAAGCCTGCCTTAGATTTGGAGATATGTGACAATGAGAGGGACAGAGAGAATTCAAATTAAGTTATGTAAGGAATCAATTGTAATGCTAGTTAGGATCATCCTATATAATTGCTATTTGTAGGGTCCTAAAGTTTATTCATTGTTTCTTCCCTTGGTCCCAGCTACTCACGCTATCTTGATCAGAGAGTCTAAGAAATATACTTTCCTCAAGACTTTTCTGCTGTTCAAATGCTGTTCAAATCTACAATTATCATTGTTATAATGATTATTTTCATACAAGGCATTGTTTCCAAGTCTTCTGTTAAAGAAGATTGTGATTAAGCATTAATTCAATCACTGATACTCAAATTACTAAATTATTCCCCTGAGAAGCAAAGTTCTGAAGGAATAGGGCAGAGAGCAAAGAACCATAGCATTTAGAAATAGAAAGGAATATGAAACATCCATCAATGCTATCTGTTTAATAGATAAGGAAGTTCAGGACTGGAGAAGGTAAATGACTTACCCAAGGTCACAAAGATATTAAGCAAGTGTATCTTGAAAAATCTAGGGGACGAACAGCTAGATGGTGCAGGGGACAGATCACCTGACTTGAGTCAGGAAGACCCGAGTTCAAATTCAACCTCAGCACCCAAGTCACTTAACCGTGATTTCCTTGCCTCCTTTACACCCCACCCCCCCCAAAAAAAACAAACAAAATATGCAGCGAGAAGTACTTGATAAGCTATGAGTGGAGAAAAGGAAAGAAAAGATCTAAATCAGTGCTGTCAAACTCAAATAGAAATAGAAGCCATTAATCCATAAATAGGGATCCCTACAGGCTATATTTTTTTAAATTACTATTTATTTTAATTACTATATCAATTACTATTACTATATATTTAATTACTATTACTATTTTAATTACTATATTTAATTACTATTAATTATTATTTAATTACTACTTAAACATTCTTTAACAATAAATTTGAGTTCCGAATTCTCTCCTTCCTTCCCACCTTTCTCCCACCAACTGAGAAGATAAGTAATATATCAATTAAATATATGTGAAATCATGCAAAA
This sequence comes from Bettongia penicillata ogilbyi, assembly GCA_023548195.1. Lineage (NCBI taxonomy): Eukaryota > Metazoa > Chordata > Mammalia > Diprotodontia > Potoroidae > Bettongia > Bettongia penicillata. The sequence continues at coordinate 1,551,834 of JAJHZJ010000574.1, read as the reverse complement.
CATAATTCCATATTAACCATATCACAAAAAAGCAAGAAAAAGGAAGTGAGAAAATTATACTTCAATTTGCACTCAGAATTCATCAGTTCTCTCTCTGTAGGTAGACAGTATGTTTTTCATCATGAGTCCTTTCCAATTGTCTTGGGACCATAGTGTTGATCATGGTAGCTAAGTCTTTCACAGTTGATCATCATTGCAATACTCCTTTGTGCAATGATCTCTTGGTTCTGGTCACTTCATTTTGTATCATTTCACATGTTTTTCTGATACCATTCCCCTTGTCATTAGTTACAGCACAATCGTACTCCAATACAGTCATATGTTACAACTTGTTAAACTTGTTAATGTTAATTCATCTCTAATTGATGAATATTACCACAATTTCCAATTCTTTACCACCACAAAAGAGAGTTGTTATGTATATTTTTGTATATATAGGTTTTATTTTCTTTTCCTTTCCTCTCTTTGGGACATAGACCTAGTAGTAGTTGCTGGGGTAACAGGTATGCACAGTGTTACAGTCCTTTGGGCATAGTTCCAAATTGTTATCTGGATCAGTTCTTAACTCCACCTCCAACATTTGTCAATTTCCTTTCCTTAGCCAATCTGATGGCGAGGTGTGGTAGAGTTGTTTTAATTTTCATTTCTTTAATCAAGAGTGATTTAAAGCATTTTTATATGACTATAGTTTTGATTTCTTTTTTTTAAAATTGCCTATTCAAATCTTTTGACCTTTTATCAATTGGGGAATTTTTATAAATTTTTAAAATAAATTTGACTCAGTTTTATACATAGTATATATTTGAGAAATGAGGTCTTTGAGAGAAATTTGCTGTACAAATTTTTTTATATTACTTCACTGTCTATGGTACCTTTTAGCAACATGTAGATTCCCTGATTATCTCTTTTAATCAGGTATAGTTTTGCTTTTGCTTTATCTGAGATCATGATTGCTACTACCTATCTTTTTTACTTCAGCTAAAGCACATTAGGTTCTGCTCCTGTCCTTTATTTTAACTCTGTATATGTGTCTTTTGGTTTTAAATGTTTCTTTCGTAAACAACACATTGTTGGATTCTGGTTTCTAATTCATTCAGCTATCTACTTCCTTTTCATGGGTGAGCTCATCCCATTCATATCCAAGGTTACGTCTACTAACTATATTTCCCTCCAACCCATTAACTTCTGTTTCTCTCTGTGGGTATCACTCTCTGTCTCTGTGTATCTGTTTTTCTTACCTCTCTCTCTCCTTCTCCCACTAAAAAGTCTATCTTGCTTCTAACCACTGCCCCCTTTAATCCACTCTCCCTTTTATTACACACCCCCCCATATGTCTTATAACACCCTTCCCTTTCTATTTCCCTGTGGGTTAAGTTACATTTCTACACACAACTGAATGTGTATATCTATTTTTATCTCTTTGAACCAGTTCTGATGAAAGTGAACTTCAGGCATTGCCTGACCCCCATCTTTCTCTCTATTGTAAACTCTCTTCCTCATGTGATTTTATGTGACAAAAAAATTTCCCCATTCTACTTCTCCCTTTCCCCCTTCTCCCAGTACATCCCTCTTTCTCACCTCTTCATTTAAAAAAAATCCAAAATAATTAATTCACAACCGCGCCCTTTATCTATGCCTAATACATACATATGTATATATGTATTCCCTATTTATATGTGTGTATTTCCCATGTATATACACATAGACAATATGTATAGTCAGGCCACATGCATGGAAGGGGGCAATTTAGGCCTCTAGATTCATAGATAGGTTAGATTGGATAGATACATAGATAGATAAAAGTTAATTGGAGGCTGCTATGTGCCAGGCATTATGCTGGACAATTCACATTGGGTTCAAGTGTTCCATAGTCCTTGCTAGATGCATAATCAGTTCTGGATAGGTGAATTCTGTAAGAAGTATAGTCTATACCAGGCATTTCTCCCTGTTGAACTGTTTCCTGGCTGGTTGAAATGGCTGCTCCTCACCAGGTTATCCTCAACTCCTTACCATCTTTCACCTCACATATCCAATCTGTGGCCAAAGCCTGTTGATTTCACCTTTGCAATATCTCTCTAATGCGTTCCCTTCTCCCCTCTTAACATGGCCACTTATCATGTCATGCCTAGACTATTATAGTAGCCAGCTGATGGGTCTCCCGTCTCAAGTCTCTCCCCACTTCAGTCTATTATTTATTTATCTACTAAAGTTATTTTCCTAAAGTACAGGTCCAACCACGTCATCTCCTTACCCAATAAAATCCAGTGACGTCCTATCACCTCCAAGATAAAATAAAATCCTCTGTTTTGGCAGTTAAAGCCCTTCATAACCTAGATTCCTCCTACTTTTCCAGTCTTCTTACGCTTGTTTTTCACTACACACTCATCAGTTCTGACTCTGGTCTCCGTGTTGTTTCCTGAGCAAGGCAGTCCATCTGGGCATTTTCTCCGGCTGCTCCCCATGCTTGCAGTGCTTTCCCTTTTCATCTCTCACTGACTTCCCTGGCTTCCTTTAAGTCCCAACTAAAATTTCATCTTCTACAAGAAGCCTTTCCCAACACTTCTTAATTATTTCCTATTTATCATGTATATCACTAGTTTGTACATATATGTTGTCTCCCTGCTTGAGTTCCTTGAAAGTAGAAACTGTCTTATGCCTCTTTGTATCCCTGGTGCTCAGCACAGTGTCTGGCAGAGAGTCTGTCTGTGTTCATCCTTCATTTTCAAAGAAGACGATGCCATCAGAGAAATGATGACATCACTTGCACTTGACCTTGTTTTGAGTGAGGGAGGGCTGTCCAAGGTCACCAGCCTCATTTTCCTTCCTATGTCATCTAGACCAGATATTAATTAGGATAACTGAAGAAGACCCAGGATGCACTAGGAGACCTTGGTCTATTCAGGTACTCACTTAGAGTGAGGTAATGCCCATTCAGTGAACAGGCCTCTTGAAGAAGTAAACAGAATGGCCCCCTTTAATGAGCAAAAGAAAAAAATCAGTAAATTCAGCTGGGAGGAAATGAGCAACAGTTACTATTGATAGTCACTCTGAAGCCATTAAGTGGAGTTTGGGCAGGGACTGGCAGAGTAGTTGCTTAATAAATGTTTATTGACTGACTAACTGTCCTGAAGGATATTCTTTGACCCAGGTTCATCTTCTTTGTCACAAAGAGCAATGTTAGCTAGTTTGTGCCCTTAGGCTTAATTCTGAAAACTGTATTTCCTAAACACTGAGGCTTGTATCATTCTCAGAGACCCTCTCTCTAGCTGAGGGTCAGAAAACCTACATGATTCCTAATTTAATTTCCAGTAGACAAACAATATGTAATTATCATCTAGGTAGAGGCTACATTTCTAACAAATTACCTATGGTTTCAGGGTTCAATTTCAATTTTTTTTTCTTCCCATTAAATGATTAGTAAAGGGAAAGGCACTGGGGAAAAAAACCTAAATGCTAAGGGGAAAAAAGTCATTGAACTCTCTCATGGTTCATATGTTTATTTGCCAGTTAAATCTTTCTACATTTTAACTTCACATAAGCTTACATTCTAACACCTGGATATTGGATGCCATCTCTCTCCACTTAGGAGACCAAATATTTGCTGGTAGGTTTGTGATGCCTTCCAACTGCAATGAATCTGCCATAGTTTGTGGTCTGTAGGAATAGACATCAAGAACCTAGGGTCACTTCCATATAACATTGAGGTATTGGAAAAGGATTTTTGTATATGAAATCAAAGTCCATCATACAGAGACCATTTCCTGGTTATTTAAAGGAAAGTCTTTAGTTGGTGGAGAAGCTAGGCTCAGTGGATAGAGCATGGAGTGACGAAATCCTGAATTCAAATCTAGCCTCAGACACTTACTTGCTGTGTGACCCTGGGCAAGTCAGTTAACCCTATTTCCTCATTTGTAAAATGAACTGGAGGAGGAAATGGCAAACCACACCAGTATTTTTGCCAAAAGAAAAAAACCAAAAACTAAACCCCATAGACAATATTAATGCGCTATAGTCCATAGAGTCATGAAGCTGGACATGACTACATGACTGAATGACAATTTATGTCTACTGAACAGGTCATAAATTCTGTTTTTGCCATTAATATTTCTTTTATAAACCATTAAGGAACATCATGCTGTGGTTTCATGCTGTCCTGAGGGCTGAAACTCAAAGTTATCTCAGCCTCTTCTCAAGCTGGCAATTCATGGTTCAACAGCCTCATTCTCTGTTCTGAGTGACTTCTGGGGGATGTAATTGGTTCCAGCTAAAAGCTGGACTCTTTCCATTAGTCTTAGTGGAGTGCTGCGAAATCACATGTTCTACGGGTCCTTCCGCACTTCCTTCTGTTCTTTTTTGCTCTGAGTTTTGTTGTAGCACACAGTGCTGCTGCCTAAACTGAAGTGAGTTTCTGCTCTTTGGATTTAAGTGATAATGGGAGGAGGAACTGGTAGAGTTATGTTTTGTTGTAAACTATTATTGGTAGATTTGGAGCGTGGTACAGAGTGGCAGGGAGGAGCCGTGAGTGAGCTCTTTAGGAGCTAGGTATTAATTAGTCTTCTCTGTTGCTAGTTCATTGAATTGTTACTTCTTCTGTGTTTTGTTTTGTTTTTTTTTTTAATATCCTAGACGATAGAGATAGTTGAAATTACTTAATCTCTTATACACAATTCCTATTCTGGAAGGAAATTTAAGAGGTTGTGAGCCTCAGAGAAAATGTCCAATCCTCCACTTATAGGTTCCCAAAGTAGGCTATACTACTCCTGCTATACCACTCCTTGAGGGGTGCTGAAATGATCCAGGGGTGTGGAGTAGCCTTGGATGCAGTTTGGGGGCATTGAATGAAAATAAGGGAGCAGTGGAAGCATAAGGAAAGAAGAGAAGAAAAATTTGAAAAATCCTTTTACATGTTTCATCTGTTGTGTAATAGAGTTAAAATCATAGTGATTACATTATTTTCCAAAAAGCACACAAAATGCAAATTATAACTAATCAGTGGTCAAGTCTGACAACAGCTCTTAACAAGCAAATTGGCAGGTGAGTATGTTGTGCATTGTCAGGAAGTCCAGCATGCATCAGCAGGAATCATTTGCAGTGACTTGTTTACAATACAATGGCATATAGTTACATGGCAATATTAAAGTCATCAAAATTTCAAGGCAGAAAAAAACCCCACAAATTTACAATAAATTATTAAATTTAAGATACATCATTTATAAAAAAAATATTTTTTTAGAATGATGCAAATTTTAAAAAAAATCATTAAAGGATTAAAGAAAATAAATTTCCAGGGGATGCTAAGTAATTTTTTTTAAAGGGAATAGTAGGCCAAATAAACTTGGGAACCTCTTCTCTATCAGGTTGGTTTTCTAATCTGAAAATATTTGATTGTATCTGACTGTGTCATCTAATTCTTATGTCTCCACCTTCTTCAGAAGAATACAATGAAATGCTTTGTAAAATCTTTGTTAAAATCTAGATAAACTGTATCCACAGCATTTCCCTCTTGTACTAGGTTAGTAACCCTGTCAAAAAAAGGAAGTGAAATTAGGTATTTCCTGTTCATGATGAAGTTGTGATATCTCTTTGTAATCATTGCTCCCCTTTCCAAGTGTTCAACAACTATTTCTTCCATGATCTCTAGTCTAGAATTTTCCTGGGAATTGAAGTCAGGACCACTCGTCAATAGTTTGCACTCTATTTTCTTCTCTTTGGAAAAATCAACCATAATTATCCTTCTCTAATGTTATGATATCGCTTCTATTTTTGATATTTCAAACCTCAGCAACCACATCTGCCAGTTTTTTCAATTCCCACAGAAGTAGTTCATCTGAGTCAGATGACTTGAGTTCATCAAAGGCAGCCCTATGTTCTCTCAGTTTCCTCACCTATCTTGGATATCAACTCTCTGCAAGTAAGAATTTTTTCTGTCATTTATAATATAAAATTCATTTTCCTTGGCAGAGGAAAGAGAAACAAAATGAGTTGGAAAACTGTGCATTCTTTTTTTTTGTCAGTTATAATTATATACTATCCATCTTTTATCTCTTTTTTGTCTTCCTTTTCCTCTCAATATAATACACTATTTTTATAGGACAACAACTCATATTCATCTCCTGTTACCTGGCCTTGCTTCCATCTTCTATACTTTGCATGTTTTAAACCCATAGTTGGTGAGTTCCCAGTATAGCCACATTATTTCTTTAGACAGATAATACCATTTTTCTTCTTCATTGAAATTGTTTCCATCTGCATCATCAAGATAGTACTCTTAAGCACCTCTGAGCTAAATGTTTTAGTTGACAGGATTCTACCAATCGTTCCTCTGAACCTTTTGATGTAATCTAGGGTACCTTTTAGAAAATGCCCAGATTTTGTCTCCCTCTATATCAAAAACTCTAAAATAAAGTGGTCATTTCCCCTTATAGTTTCCATCATTTCTCTCCTATCAATTCCTTTCCTGTTGTTTAGAATCAAATCCAGAGTAGAATTTCTCTTTATGGATTCCTCCATCTTTTGCAAAAAGATTGATTAATGCAAGTCAAGAAATTATTGGCTGGTCTACTTTGGTAGAGAGAGAACTCAGACAATATATGGATAATTAATTGTTGCCTATTTACCACTATATGTCATGACTGTGCTAAACTTATTATCTGTTCCCCAAATTCCTTACCTATTTACTTTTTCCTTTTTTTTTCCTTTGGTCTGTAGTGTATTCCAGTAACAAAATCATTTCTGTTCTGCTCTCCTTTGACCTTTAACCAAATACTCTGTCATTCTTCTCTCCTCTGGTTCTGATTTTCTTACATCTTAGTTTAGAATATTGCCTCATCTCTTTCATAAAGGCTTCCAGTTCCTCTTGTCTGTTGCCTAAACCTTGAGTATATAGATATTTTGGACTGTAGAATTTACTACTGGCTCATTTCTTATATTTTTCTCTTCTGAATTTCTAAGTATCTCAGCTATTTTTTAAATACTCATGAATATTCTCTATAGTATCTAACTTAAGGATATCTATAGTCTTCTCTCTCCTTCATCCTTTTTAGTTTAAAGGCCTTTTGATTAGATTTGCAAGATATCCAGAAAATCCAAAAATCCATTCTTACCAACCTTTCTTAGGTATACACTCCCATCTCTAGCCAGGAATTTTTCAACTGTATATTGCAAGTAGTGATCCAGAAAGTCAAATCCCCTTCTCATATACCACCTTATAGTCAGTTCTTCACTCCTAAATTAATTTATATCTTCTGCATTTCTTGTTTTCATAGGGCAACAGAGAAGAAAACAAAAAAATATGGCTCTCTATATTTCAATTTCTTGCTCAAGATTTTATACTTATTGACAATATGTTTTGGGCTCCATATGAAAGAGTCATTTGTGGCCATGTGAATCACCAGAAGTGAATAGTTACCATCCATGCTGATAAGTCTTGAGAAGTTCTCTTTATTATTTCAGATACTTTGCTCGGGAAGACAATAGATTTCTCTATTATTAGGACAAGTCTAATAGTACCTGGCTCAATAATTCTGAACAAAGAAGGACCAAATAGCTAACCTTTCTCTTCTTTCTCTATCCATTAATCAATGATGTGGAGGTAACATTCATGACTAATGTCTTCTGTCACCTTATCATATCATTCTTGGGAAGACAAACAACTTTTCCAGAACATCCAGCTCTCTCCTCTTCGGAAAGAGCCTCAAATCTGTTTTGAAGTTCTAAAACACAACTTTTCTTCCCCTTCCCTAACATTCACCCACTCTCCATTAGATTCCATCAATCTCAAATTTCTTTACTTCAGTTTGCTTCCAGAATACTTCCTTCTCCCTAACAATTGGAAGTATGGAGAGGTGTTCATTCCATTCCCTAGTATCTTCCCCTCTTCCTGAAGAGAGATCAGCCTATATTCAGAATACAGTTAACAATAACTTGGCCTTACGATAGAAACAAACATCACATATTTGATTCAAGGCACCGAAAAATTTTCCCTATCTTTCCATAATGATTGTGATTTTCTATGGGTGTTTAATACATCAATATGAAATGCCTATTTAAAACTTTGTACAAATAATTCCAGTCAAATTCCATTCCTTTTTCTCAAGCCCAGTCTATTTCTTAGCCAGTACAATATTTTTTTTGATAATTATTACATTGTAATATATTTTGAAATCTGGAACTGGTAGGCCACCTTCCATAACTTTTTTTCAATGATTACCTTGATATTTTTCATCTTTTGCTTTTCCATATGAATTTTGTTACTATTTTTTTCTAGCTTTATAAAATAATTTTTTGGTAGTTTGATTGATATGGCACTGAATAAGTAAATTAACTTAGCTAGAATTGTCATTTTTATTATATTGGCTCAGCCTACCCAGGAGCAATGACTATTTCTCCAGTTGTTTAGATATGTCTTTATTTGTGTGACAAGTGTTTTACAACTGTGTTCATATAATCGCTGGCTTTGTCTTGGCAGGTAGACTCCCAAGTATCTTATATTTCTCATAGTTATTTTAAATGGAATTTCTTTTCTGTCTCTTCATGCTGAGTTTTGTTGGTAATATTTAGAAATGCTGATTCTTTTTGTGGATTTATTTTGTAGACTGCGACTTTGCTGATGTTGTTAATTGTTTCAACTAGCTTTTTAGTTGATTCCCTGGAGTTCTCTAAGCTTCTTAAACTGGAGGTTGCAGCCCTATATGGGCTCATGAAAAATTTGACAGCAGAAAAAGACTTCTGAATGGGCAACAACCAAAAATAAACTCAAAATCAAACGTATAATGAATCGGAGGTGTTTCTGGCATTGTTTGCTCATTGCATCAAACAATTTCACTGTAGCCTTGGTTCTGAACACAAAGCATATGCACTTTGCACTGCACTGCTGAAGCATGAAAAGTGGTTATGAGTAGAAAACGTTTAAGAAGCCCTCCTCTAAGTATAACATTATGTCATCTATAAAGAATTATAGTTTTATTTCCTTGTTGTCTATTTTTATTCCTTCCATTTTTTCTTGTCTTACTACTATAGCTAGCATTTCTAGTACAATATTGAATAATAGCAGTAATAAGGAGCATCCTTGCTTTTCACTTGATATTATTTGAAAGTCTTTAAGTTTATCTCCATTACAGATAAAGCTTGTTGATGGTTTTAGACAGCTACTAGTTATCATTTTAAGAAAGGCTCCACTGATTCCTATGTTTTCTGGTATTTTTAAGAGGAATTGGTGTTTTACTTTGTCAGAGGCTTTTTCTGAATCTATTGATATAATCATATGATTTTTATTATTGTTATTGATTTGGTGATTTATGCGGATAGTTTTCCTAATATTGAACTAGCCCTGCATTGCTAATATAACTTCCCCCTCTTTGTGATATATTGCCATAATCTCCTTGATAGTATTTTATTTAAAATTCTTACACTGATATTCATTAAGGAAATTGATCTATAGTTTTCTTTCTCTGTTTGCTCTCCCTGGGTTAGGCATCAAAACCATATTGATGTCATAAAAGGAATTTGGTAGTATTCCTTCTTTACCTTCCCTGCCCCTCCCCACCCAATAGTTTATATAGTATTGGGATTAATTGTTCCTTAAAGGTTTGGTAGCATTCACCTGTGAATCCATCTGGTTCTGCAGATTTTTACTTGGGGAGCTCAATTATGACTTGCACAATTTCTTTTTTAAAGATAGGATTATTTAATTATTATTCTATTTCCTCTTCTGTTAATCTGGCTGGTTTACACTTTTGTAAATATTCATCCATTTCACTTAGATTGTCAGTTTTACTGACATGTATTTGGGCAAAATAGCTCCTAACAATTGCTTTAATTTCATCTTCACTGGTAATATGTTCACCCTTTTTATTTTTTATACTAGTAATTTGCTTTTCTTATTTTTTTAAATAAAATTAACCAACAGTTTATGTTTTCTTCCCATAAAACCAGCTCCTACTTTTATTGTTAGCTCAATAGCATTTTACTTTCAGTTTTATTAATCTCACCTTTGATTTTCAGGATTTCCATTTTGGTGTGAAATTGAGGATCTTAAATTTGTTCTTATTTTAGGAGTTTTTTAGTTGTATACCCAGTACATTGATTTGCTTTCTCTGTTTCACTGACACACTTATTTAGAGATATAAATTTCCCCCTAAGTACTGCTTTGGCTGTCTCCCACAAGTTTTAGAACGTTATCTCGTCATTATCTTTAATGAAATTATTGATTGTTTCTATGATCTGTTCTTTGTCTCAATCATTCTTTGAGATTCTTTAGTTTCTAATTAGTTTTTAATCTCGGCTGCCATAGCTCTTTATTAAATATATTATTACATAATTGTCCGAAAAGTGTGCATATGATATTTCTGCTTTTCGGCATTGGTTTTTAATGCTTTAATACATGGTCGATTTTTGTGAAGGTGTCATTTACAGAGAAGAAAAAGGTACATTCCTTTCTATTCCCATTTGATTGTCTCCAGAATTCTATTATATCTAATTTTTCTAAGATTCTATTCATCTCCTTGACTTCTTCCTTATTTATTTTATGTTTAGATTTATCCAACTTTGAGAGAAGAAAGTTGAAGTTCCCTACTAGTATAGTTTTACTATCTATTTCCTCCTGTAATTAATTTAACTTTTCCTTTAAGAATCTAGATTCTAAGTCATTTGGTTCATGAAAGTTTAGTACTAACAGTACTTTATGGTTTACAGTTCTTTTTTTTTTTAGCAAGATATAGTTTCTGTGCTTATCTCTTATCAGGTATATTTCTGCTTTGCTTTGTCTGAGATCATGATTGCTACCCCTGCCTTTTTTACTTCAGCTGAAGCATAGTAGATTCTGCTCCAGACTCTTAATTTAACTCTGAGTGTTCTCTATTTCAAGTGTGTTTCTTGTAAACAATATATTGTTGGATTCTGGTTTCTAACCCATTCTTCCATTTGTTTCCATTTAATGGGTAAATTCTTTCCACTTACATTCAGAGGATATGATTACTAACTGTGCATTTCCCTCCATCCTATTTTCTTATATTTACTCTTCTCTCTCTTTTTATTCCTATTCCTCCTCTAAAGTCTGCTTTACTTCTGACCACTGCTTCTTTCTGCCCTCCCTTTTATCATCCCGTCTTTTTTTTTTAATCCCCTTCTGCTTCTACTTTCCTGTTTGGTCAGATAGATTTTTCTTTGTATTCTTACGTTTGTTATGATGACCACACTGTAGTCTCCAATTTCCCCCATTCATAAAGTCATTTCTGTTTTACACACACTCATAATTTCTTCCCCAACACTTTATATCTCATATCTCATTTTAAAAGAATTTTTTCAACTTCATGTAAAAACAATTTTTTAATATTCATTCATTTAACATTCATTTTAACATTATTTTCCCTTCCTTTCTCCCTACACTCCCTCCCATTGAGGAGGTAAGCAATTTGATATAGGTTATACACATGTAGTCATAAAAAACACATTTTCACATTAGTCATGTTGTGAAAGAAAACATAGACCAAAAAAGAAAGAAAAAGGAAATATACTTTGATCTGCATTCAGACTCCACCAGTTCTTCCTCTGGAAGTGAATATATATATGTATGTATATATATGTATATATATACACACACATACAAACGTACATACATATATACACATATACACATACATATATACACATACACACATATGTATACACACATTTTTAAAGATCATTTTAAAAATTAAAAAAAAGAATTTTTAGAATTGTCTTGGATCATATTTCTGAGCATAGCTAAATCATTCACAGTTGATCATCATACAATATTATTGTTGCTGTGTACCTTATTTTTCTGATTGTGTTTACTTCATTTTGCATCAATTCATGTAAATTTTTCCAGGTTTTTCTGAAAGCATCCTGCTCATTATTTCTTACACAATACTATTCCAGGTAAGATAGATTTCTATTATCAATTGAGTATAAGTACACACATACACATACACACACCAGGTATTATGTATATATACATATATGTAGATGTATATATACATATATATATATATATTCTTTCTATTTAAAACCAATTTAGATATGAGTGAGGTTTAAGCATTGCTTACCCCCTCGCCCCCATCCCCTCATCCCCCACTGTGGAAACTCTTCCCTTTGTGCCTCTTTTATGTGAGATATTTTTCCCATTCTTCTCCCTTCCCCCTTCTCTCTAGACAAGATGTCTTTCTTACCTATCCATTCTTTTTACATAATCCCAACATGATCAACTCACTCCCACACACTCTTTCTGTCTAGAATCCTTCTTACTACCCTATAATATTAAAGTTCCTAGAAGATATATATGTATCATCTTCCCATATAGAAAGGTATATATTTTAAACTTATCAAGTCTCATAAGATTTTTCTTTCTTGTTTACCTTTTTATGCTTCTCTTGAGTCTTATATTTTAAACTAAAATTTTCTATTCAGCTCTGGTCTTTTCATCAGGAATGTTTGAAAGCCCTCTATTTAATTAAAGATCCATTTCTTCCTTGAAAATTATGCTCATTTTTCTGGGTAGGTTGTTCTTGGTTGTAATCCCAGCTCTTTTGCCTTTTAAAATATCATTTTCCTAGCACTCCACTCTTTTAACATGGTAACTGCTAAATCTTGTGTGATCTTGACTCTGGATCTGTAGTATTTGAATGGTTGGTTTATGTTTGCTTAAAGTACTTTCTACTTAACCAAGGGGCTCTGGAATATGGCTATAATATTCCTGGGAGTTTTCATTTTGGGATCTCTTTCAGGAGGTGATCAATGGATTCTTTCAATTTCTACTTTATCCTCTCATTCTGGGACTTCAAAGCAGTTTTCCTTGATAATTTCTTGATATATGATGTCTAGACTCTTTTTTTTATTCACAACTTTTAAGTAGTCCAATATTTCTAAAATCATCTCCCCTTGATCTATTCCAGGTCGGTTGTTTTTCCAATGAGATATTTCAGATTTTCTTCTATTTTTTCAGTCTTTTAATTTAATTTTTTGTTTCTTGATGTCTTGTAGAGTCATTAGCTTTCAATTGTCCAATTCTACTTTTTAAGGAGTTATTTTTTTCAGTGAACTCTTATACTTCTTCTTCCATTTTGCCAATTCTGCTTTTCAAACAATATTTTCATCAATGAATTTTTGTACCTCTTTTTCCACTTGATCAATTCTGTTTTTCTACATTTATTTTCTTCAGTATGTTTTTTGCCTCCTATTAAACTGTCAATTGTCTTTTCATATTTTTTCCTTTGTTTTCATTTCTTTACCTAATTTTTTCTCTACTGCTCTGATTTTAAAAATAATTTTTTTTAACACTTTTCAGAAACTCTTGCTGGGTTTGTGTCCAATTCACGTGTTCTTTAATTCTTTTCTTGTAGCTGTTTTGACTTTATTGTCTTCTTTCAAGTTTGTGCTTGATCTCTTTCACTGTAGTTGATTTTTATAGTAATGTTCTGCTTCAGCGCTTCAATGCGCTACTGTTTTCTGAATTAGTTTTGAGGGGTAAGGAGTTTTAAGTGCTTCCAAGGTAGTATGATCTGGGGAGAGGTATGGTTACTTCCCTCTTGTTCTGCACTCCAATTTTTCTCGAGGAGGGGCCCCTGCTCCCTGGAGATTGCAAGTGTTATAGATCCTCAAGGGCCCTCCTTCCTTAGGACCAGAAGGGATCTTGACTCTCAGGGGCCAGAAGTGATACTATCCCTTAGTCCATCTTGGTCAAAACAGTTCCTCTCTGCCCTTGAACTGTGACCCAGAATTAGCTATAGCAGTGGAGTTGCTAAACTGCATCTGGTCCTACATCCAGTGCTTGAACAGATATATCTTATAATCTATTTCTGACCATTTTCCAGGTCCCTTTACCACCTCTAGCTTGAGAGCTCTCAAAACTGCTGTTGCTTCTGTCACCACCACTTTATCCTACAACTGATGTTTCATCCAAATGGTCTCTGGGCCAGTATCCTCCTAAATGCCACAGATCTCACTTTCTGATCTCCTCTGTTAACTTGGGCTAGAAGAATGTCTTACTTTGACCTTCAATTGACTCTGCCACTCCAGAATTCTATTTGAGGCATTATTTTAAAGTTGTTAGGAGGGTAATGTTGGGAGAGCTTGGCTGAGTACATTTCTACCCCTCCATCTTGGTTCTGCCCCCAAAAGACACTTCCCCTAAATTGTATTTTTTATTTGCCTAATTCTTGCTCTAAACTGTTTTTCCCTTTCTGTACAGAAAAAACACACTCAAAAATAAAAACTGTTATCAGCTCAATTATTTTAATAGGAGCAGAAGCAGATTTTGGATGCTACTGGGGCCTTATTTAAAATTTGGAATTTTGATGAAAATTTCTGTTTGGTTGTAGTGAGAACTGGTATTAGAATTACATTTTTCCGATAAGGATGACAGATTGAAGTGTCATCTGTCACCTTATTATTCATAATAACATTTGGTACTTTATAGATCTTGACAATTTGTATTGTTAAAATCTTTTTCATTTTTCTTTCTCTTTTCTTTCTCACATTCTCACAATCACCTTTTCTTTCAATAATCTGAAATGCAGCTCATCTATCCCTAAATCTTTGATGATTTGAACTTTACTGAGAACAGCTAGCCACTCCTTTTCTATCTTTCCACTCTACATTCTAGCCAAATTTTCTTATTTGTAGTTCCCAATATAAGGGCTGCATTGATTGATTTCCTCAATCAAGTCACTCTACTGCACCTGAAGTAAGTAATAAGATACTTAGTACCTTAACCAGGTGAAAATAATCCATCAATAGTAAACTTTAGATTGAGTAGTAGAAGAAGGTTCAGATAAATTGAAGAAACTTGGTCCTGTCCTAGGTCATCTATAAATTATCAAGCAAATTGAAAAAGGAAACAGTGGAGAGATTGGAACATACAGCAAAATTCCTATAGAGAAACTTGGTGGAGGGAGAAGGAAAAGAATAAAGGAGTTTTGGCTCTGCTTTGAGTTTAGTCTCCTTTATCCTATTTCCCCTGAAGCCAGAGGAGGGCATTTTACCTTCAAGGATCTGGAGAATGCTGGACTTTCTATCTTTCCACCAGTGTCCTAGAAACATCCTTCATCACCCAATGGCAGTGTCTGCAGTAGGAGTCAAAGACAGACCAGACATAGATTCACAGCTCTTCCATAAAGAGCCCAGCCTCTCTCCCTCCCAAAAAAACTTGAGCTCCCCACAAATAGAAGAAAAAGGCTTCGATCAACTACTAGCAATTTATCCCTTTGCCACATGTGTTGTCTAAACTCAAGTCCACTTTCCTCTGGACTCAGTATATACTTGTAGGAGTTTGTCCCAGACTTCTTGGAAGATGTTTGTAATGACTCTTCTCACTATATTATCCTAGTAAACACCCCTTTTAAAAGGCAACTTAAAGTTGACTAAGTATAACAATTCTCGATAATCACCGGGATAGAACCATTAGCATTTGGAGGGTAATGTTGGGAGAGTTCCAACTTCTTGGGGTACTCAAACTCTAAGCAGATATAGTCTTTTTTTTGTCTAGGAAAGCAGGAGTTAAGAAAAGGATCCTCAGCATTATGGACTCATGACACTGTCTCCTACCTCTGTACCTTTTTATAGGCTGGCCCTAGGGGGTTGTCCCTCTTTCCCTCTGCCTTTTGGAGTCTCTAGCACTTTTCAAAGTTTAGCTCAAGAGTTATGTCCTTCACAGAGCCTTTCCTAATCTTCTGAATTAATAGTACTTCCTGCCTTCCAAAACCATATTTATTTATATATAAACATGTTATTTTTACTCTGTAGAATATAGACAACTTGAGGGCAGGGATGGCTCAGTCCTTTCATTTGAGTCTGAATCTTTGTGACCCCCTTTGGGGTTTTCTTGACAAAGATACAGGAGTGATTTGCCATTTCTTTCTCCAACTTATTAAAAAGATGAGGAACTGAGGCAAAGTAGGCCAAGTGATTTGCCCAGAGTCACACAGCTAGTCTTTCAACTCAGAAAGATGAGTCTTCCTGACATCAAGTTCAGCACTCTATCCTGAGTCACCTAACTGCAAAGATAACTGCAATGGTTTACCATTTCGTCCTCCATTGTGTTCCCATTGAAATGGACTGAGAATAATTCACAGGCAAAAGTCAATTAGGAATTTTGAGAGCGTCTTTATTAGCCAGGCTGGAGGCTACCTCATGTAGAGAACCAGAGGAGACAGCCCCGAACTGAGGTGGGTGTGTGCATTTTAAGCATTTCAGAGCTACTCAGTACAGCCTTGCGGTTTCCACAACAAACAGTTCTGACAGAGCCAGGGCAGGAGTGCGGGTTGTTTTTCGGCAAGAGCCCCCAAACAGAAGGGGTTGTCAGGGTACTGCTAGGCAAAGGACCCCAACAGAAGAGGTGCCAGGAGAGAGACCCAATCAAAGACTGGTTGTCATTCAACAAAAAGTAGTTGTCAGGAAGGCGGGGGGTTCAGCAAAAGGTAGTTGCCTGGCAAGAGGGGCCTAACATTAGGGGGGCACAATGACTGTTAACAATTCATCAGATATTTCACAACCCAAGGGGGAATAACATTTTGACAGGGACCCAACAAAAGCCTGTTACTAGGCAGGTTATCCAACCCTGCCCAGTAACCTAACAGATGTCTCTTAACCTAGGGGCCCAGGGAGGAATAATGTCCATCTCCAGTTTTGAATCTCTAGTTGTCTTTTTTTTCCTTTCCTTCCTGGTACAAAAAATAATTTTTCTGGACATAGAAAACAAAAACAAAGTAGTGCTAAACAGTCCCCCCCTCTCTGATGTTTGCTTCCACTGTCCCACCTACCCCAGGCAAGAATCTTCTCCTTTCTTTGGCATGCTGTTTGGTTGGTTGGTTGTTGTCTTTTATTCCTGAAGAGGACCAAAATGACATCACTATATTGGAGCCAAGGTACAGTGTGTCTGACTGTGGTTGATCAGACCAGTAGGAGCTCAGAAGGTTCTGCCACAAGTTGGGCACGGATAATCCATATGAACATTTGAATTGGAGATATTGCAAGGTACATCTCACATTTCTTTTGAGCTACTGCAATTCTGTTTCACTTATAGAGCACATTCTTTGATGCTAGGCCATACTTTGCTAATATCTCCCAAGTCACAAATCAATCCCAAAACTCTTCAGAGAGACATTGAGAATATCCTTGGATCATTTCTCTTGACTTCCATATCAGTGCTTGCTTTGTGTGGGTTCATTATACTTTCGGCATTTGAACTCACCAGAGTTGTACTCTTTGCAGTAGAGTTTGAATGCTTGGCAGTTTACCTTAAGGAAAGACTTCAGTATCCAGTACCTTATCCTGCCAGGTGATCTTCAGAATCTTCCTAAGACAAGTGAAAGCAATTCAATTTCCTGGCATGATGGTGATAGACTGTCCTAGTTTCTCATGCTTGCAACAATGAGATCAGCATAATGGCTCTGTTGACCTTCAGTCTAGTAGGCAACCTAATACCTCTTTTCTCCCACATTTTTCCTTTGGACCTCCCAAACACTGAGCTAGCTCTGGCAATGCCTGCATCAGCCTCATTATCTATATGTACTACCCTGGAAAATATGCTGCCAAGGTAAGTGAACTTACCCACAGTATTCAAAACTTCTCCATTTGCTGTAATATTTGCTGGTTTCATGTATGTATAATATGGTGTGGGCTGATGGAGAACCTGTATTTTCTTGGTGTTAATTGTTAGGCCAAAATTAGCACAAGCAGCAAATAATCAATGCATACTTTGTTGCATCTCAGCTTCAGAAGCTGCATTGAGTGCATAATCATGTGAACAAAAAAATCATGACCCACCTCTCTTTCCACTTTAGTGTTGGCTTTTATGTGGCCTTTTCAAGTTAAATAATCTACCATCAGTGTGGTAGCTGACCTTATTGCTATTTTCATCCTCATTGAAGGCACCTGACAACATCGTTGAAAACATGCTAAAAGGCATGGGAGCAAGCACACATTTACTCCATTGATGACTAGGAAAGCTTGAGATCATCATCACCCATTATCCAGAACCTGGGCAAGCATACTGTCATGAAACTTAGTGCAATACTGATGAACTTCTCCAGGCAATTAAATTTTGTCTTTTTTTTCCCATTAGCCCTCACGACAGACTGTATCAAAGACCTTGGTCAGATAGAAGAATGTCACAACACACAGACCTCTCTTTTACTCCTGGCACTTCTTGTGGAGTTGTTGGGTGCAAAAATCATGTTGACTGTTCCTTGACCTTTTCTAAAGTGATAGGCTCTCAGGTAGACGACTGTCTTCTGGTGAAGGATCAGCCTATTAAGGAGGACTCTAGAAAGAATATTGCTAGCAGTGACTAACAGAGAGACTTCTCTGTGGTTATTACAGAGCAATCTATTTCCTTTACCTTTGTAGAGATGGATGATGGAGGTATCCTTGAACTCCGGGGGGATAACCTCCTCTTGCCATATAATCTGGAAAATTTCAGTCAGCTTTTGTATAAGCAATGGTTCCCCTGTCTTGTAAATCTCAGCTGGAATAGAATCAGCACCAGCCACTTTGCACAAGAGAGGAGACAAATGACATTCAAAACTTATTCTAGAGAGGGATTGACTTCACCCTTCAGCATTAATTGCTAACAATCTGTTGAGAACACCATGGAAATGTTCAACCCATTTTCAACATGCAACACAACTTTAAAAGCCTGTTTTATTGTTCTAAAAATTTATCAGTAGCTACAAATCATTTACAAAATTATTGCCTCTGATGGTATGCTTCAGGACCCTAGCAATCTTTTGAATTGATCTTGATCACTTGATCTTGCTTCTACCATAAATGTCTTAAAAAATCCAAGTTCCAACTGATTTCCCTAAAAACATTTAAGCCATATGATCTTTCCTTTCTGTGAGTCCTTTGAAATATGCTCTCTTAATGGGAATGGGAGGACGAGGGAGGAATCCTTGGGAGGATGAGGAAAGGATCTTTAGAGGAGAGGGGGAGGTTAAGTAATAAGCGGGCAAGGTAGAGGGAAGAAGTAAGGTAGAAGAGTTAGGGGTAGGAAATAAGAGATATATAGAAACATAAAAACAAAGATCTGAGTTCAAATTTGGCTTCAGACACTTTCTAGCTGCATGACCCTGAGCAAATAATCTAACCCCTATTTGCCCCAGTTCTTCATCTATAAAATGGTAAAACACTGGAGAAGGAAATGGCAAACCATTGAAGCATCTTTGCAGTTAGGTGGCTCAGTGGATAGAGTGCTAGACATGTCTTAGAAAGATTCTGAAGATCACTTGGCAAGATAAGGTACTGGACACTGAAGTCTTTTCTTAGAATTTGTTAGGGAAAGTATATGTATGTATATGTATATATGTATGCATATGTGTGTATATATATGTGTATGTATCTATATATCTATATCTTTATATAAATATATCCTTGTTTAATTGTAGCTTTTGGGGGGGAAGAATGAGGAAAAAAGAACAAAGTAAAAAATGCATAACAGAAAACAAAAGAAAAGTAATAAAGAAGCAAAGAAAAGATGGACATATCTTACATAATGTGTAGTATTTATTATATAAGCTGCCTTGAAATGGAAATTTATTGCTCTGTATTTTGAATCCTTTCTTGGTTCTGCTGTGCACATGACATGCTTTTTTCTTTTCTTATTTTATATTTAAGTTGCAATATTTAAGTTTATAATATGTTTCTTTTTCTTTTTTGTGTATTTAAGTTTTAGTAATTTAAAAAAACAAAAAAAGAAACATGCTCTCTAAAAATGATAAATGTGCATCCTCATATTACCTTATTCAAAAGACGTGGAATAAGTAAAAGGGAGAAAGGAAGAAAGGGGCCAGGAAGTGACATTGTAGAAGATATATTTATAGCAGTTGTATTAGATGTGTGTGGTAGACTAGTTGTTAACAGACTAGTTATTCCCTCTTTCTGGACTCTGCACTCATGTGGGCAGCACAGCTCTTCCCCAGTTCCTTCTCAATGCATTCTCTTTGGGTGCAACATTTTCTTTTAATCACTCCCTTGACTCATAGGGAAGTTTTTCTAAGAGCTTACAGTCTTCTCCTCCCTTAAATAGAAACTACTGACTCATTGTATACCTAGGACTTTCAGATCCATTCTTTTGTTTTTAGGGAGCAATAAAAATATGAATCAATAATTATCTTTTGTACAGCTAGAAACCCAAGGTATAAAGGTACCAGAAACTAGGAAGAGAATTTATCTCTCTGCAAATAGATGTGTGTGTGCGTGTATGTGCGTACACAACAGAAGAGGCAAAGGCATGTGGCTACACTTTCCCTTGTGCCAGAAGCACTGGCAGCTCCCTCTTTCCCCTGCCCCCCCTCCCACTTCAGTTTGTTCATCCTAGAATCTCATTTTGGTTCCACCTTTACTCTTTAGGGTCTTATAAGAAGAATTCTCCTCCCTACTCTCCAGAAAGAGAAGATAGGTAAAGACATACCTGTCATGGGGTATTTCACTTATCTGGAAATCCACTAGAACCCTGTCTGCCAAAAGCAAAGCTGAGAATAATTTCTTGGCTTTCCTTAATGATAGCTTCATCCTTAAAAGATGAAGGAACCAATAAGAGGAAATTTCACATTGGATCTGATTCTCCAAATGAAAATGAACTGTTCTTGGGGAGAATATTATGGGGCTACTAAGGAAGAGTGAATATTGTACTTGAGAGTTTCTGATAAAAAAGGGAGAGGGAAGTTGGCATAATGGGAAACAACCACATAAATTTTGGGAGAACCAATTTCAGTGTTCAGGGAAAGGAAAGTTTTAAAAAGTTGAACTGCTGAAGACACAGGGGGTAATTCTGTGAGGGAGTAATTGGGGGAGTTATCTAAAGAGACTGGCTAACATGGGTTATAGAGATCTCAGGCAACTTTGATTAGAATAAAAGATACAGTATATGAAAGCAAAAGTAGGGCAGAGGCGCATCTGCTCTAGACCCACACATTCAGTGATAGGGTTGAATTTTGAGGGGAGTCCAGACTCTGATGAGGCCACGCTTCTTTATCTTGAACTCTTTGACTCTTTATACCTCACATACTAGCCCTCCCCTCCCTACCCCCAAAGAAACATGACTTCAAGCTTAGATTTGGCTCATGTCTAGGATTTTCTTAGGGGGGGTAGTAGAAAGGTACTAAATATATTCAGTATGAATCAGATAGGGGATCCCTATCTATTTCATCAATACAAAAGGAATACTTTGCATACACAAGAACCACAAGCACACATTGACAGAAAGATAAAACAAGATACATTAATGTAAAAAATACTAGTAGGCGCTCCTAGAAATTTGAGAGTAAAACACACACACACACACACACACACACACACACACACACACACACACACACACATACATTGGTGCCAAGAGCTCCTGTATCAGTTTTTGCCTGCTTTTTCTCATTGCAGGGGAAGATTTGATTCTGGGGAAATGATAGAGTATATCGAAAAATAACTGATTTACAAGTGGAAAACGTCAATCATTTCTTTTTAAAAAATCAGATTATGTCATACTAAACTTGCTTTCCTTTTTGACAAGGTTGCTAGGTTGGTAGATTAGTGGAACTCTGTAGCTACAGCTTACCTGAAGTCAACAAAGCATTTCATGAAGTCTCTCATGCTAGTCTTGCAAACAATGTAGTCTAGATGATAATATAGTTAGGTGAATTGAGAAGTAAGTGGTTGAATGGCTAGAACCAAAGAGTATTCATTAAGTTTTGACGTCAAACTGAAAGGGAGTTTCTAGTGAAGCCCTTGAAGAACCTTTCCTTGGCCCTGTGTTATTTAATATTCTTATCAATGATTTGAATAAAGGCATGGATGGCATGTTTATTAAATTTGCAGATGACTTAAAACTAGTATAGGGAGATAATAATATAATACATATTATCATATATGTTACATGTAATATAATAATACACTTTTAATAGTGTTTTAAGGTTTGCAAAGTCCTCTTGTATGTATTATCTAATTTGATACCAAGTTAGATGACATAATCCCAAAAAATATTGATGGACTACAGCAGCAGGTCAATTCTAATAAGATGAAATTTAAGAGGGATAAATGTCAAATCTTACACTTGATCTAAAAAATCAAGGTCACAATTACCTTATGGGGGAAGATATGAGTAGACAATAAAGATCTGAGGAACTGAATGATCAAATGTAAAAATTCAATGTTTGGAGAGGTCAAAAGATCCTATGACCATTTGTTATATAACCACAGAGTTATTAGTGTACTGTAAATCCTTCCAAGATCTCTTTGAACCACTCCTGTGAGTGATTGGCTAGTTTCTTTTCTGATAGCATGGAAGTAGCATGTAGATTGGAAAGAGAACAACTTTTAGCCCTGAGAGCATAAAGGAAAGTGATGACTTTGTTACATTAAATATTGAATGATTTCTCAATATTACCTTACTTTTCCTTTTTTTAATCCAATTAAATTGTTTTGTTTTTGATTATTTAAAAAAAAAGATTTGGAGAGTTCCATAGACTGCAAGCTCAAGTGAATTAACTGGGATAAGGCAGTCAAAAAAAGCTAATGAGATCTTAAGTTTAAGTAAGAGAGGCATGATGTCAAGAGTTGATAGTTCCACCATACTCTGCCCAGGTCAGGAAACCATCTGGTGTACTGGCATTAGATCCAGGCACCACATCTTAGGAAATACATTGACAAGTTGAAAAAGGTGCAGAGAAAGGTGACCAGAATAGTAAAAGGCTTCAAGGTCATACTCTGTGATGACTGATTGATGGAACTTAGTATGTTAGACTAAAAAAACCAAGGCTTAGGAAAGGTATGATAAAAAAAAAATGCTCTAGTATTTGAAGGGTTATCTTGTGGAAGAGGAATAATACTTGCTTTACTTAGCCCTAGAAAATGAACTAGGAACAATGGATAGAAACTTCAGAAGCTGATTTCAACACAGTGTAAGGAAAAACTTCCTAACAGAGCTGTCTAAAAATGGAGTGGGCTGCTTTAGGAAATATCGAGTTCCTTCTCAATGCGAGTTTTCAAGAAATAGCTGGATGATCCTTTTTCAGGTTAGTTGTAGTGGGGGTACTTTTTCGGGCATAGGTTGGACTCCTCTGAGGTTCCTAACAAAACTGAATTTCTATGATTCTATATGTGACATTTCCTCTCCTCTGTTAAAGTTCCCATAATTCTACTTCAGTAATAAATTCTTCCTTGTTGATGAGAAAAAGGTCTAGAATAGCAATTTTCCCTGTCTCTTCCTCCTTATTTTCAAGAATGATATTCTCATTAAAACATGAGAAGAATTTAGCAGCTATTCTATTTTTTGTCTGTTAGAGCTCTAACAGATGTCTCAATAATCGAAATCTGCCATAACTTTGACATCATGCTTCCATGCCAAGTATATGACTTGTATCCTAAATTCTATATCTATTCCTTCCTTCTTTTCATATGATTCTATTATAAACTCCTATGACAAATTACATCTGTTTTTCCCTCCATTTATCATCACCAAAGAGTTATACATAATACAACTCTGCAGCTAATAGACTGGGCAACAGGTCCCCACCCACCTAGCACAGAGAGAATGTACATAAATACTAAATACTAACTGTTTCTCTTTTACCCAGAAACCCTGAAGGTCTTTCCTTACCAGTTTGATATTTTTTTTTATTAAAGGGATCATCCCTTGAGTAACTATTTAAAGAAGTCTATTCATTGAATGGGTGTATCTCACTCAAAGTGAGAATGTGACAAGACTTTAGCCTAAAAGGTCCAGGGTTTCACATTGCATCCTGGGCCATCTCCAGTCGTCCTGATGAATATCAGGCTACAGTACAGGACCCAGATGGCTCAGGAGAAGAAAGTGAGACTGGTGACCTTGAACAGCCCTTCCTCACTCAAATCAAAGTCAAGTGCAAGTCATGTCACCATCTTGATGACATGGTCCTCTTCAAGAATGAAGGACAAAAACAAGAACATAATAAAATCTGGTTCTTGAGTTTCCTCATATAAGTATATTTTCACTATATGAAATAACTCTTTCTTTCTCTCTTTCTTTTCAATTATATGTGCTTTTCAGGGGGGCTGACCAATAGGAGCCCAGTCCTTCAAGAACATAAGATATATTCTACTTGGGTATCAATCCATGTGTAGATGCTTAATGAAGGGACTCTTCCTCAATTCAGAGCATGCACAGTTATACTGTGACTATTACTTGTCAGTTCACTGCTTAGTGATAAAAAGCCTTTTAGCTGGCTCCTGAGCTGAAACTGAATGTGAGTACAAAGGACAGGAAACAATGCTACAAACAAGAGAGTTACTTGTCAATTACCTAGTATACTATAACCCAAAATGAAGGTGGTGGGAGAAATGTTTATAGAAACTACTTTAAAGCTGCAGCCCACTCTCCTTGGGGACTGAGGTGGTATAGGAGAGGATGCTCTCTCAGTTTCAGTTTTGCTTTTTTATTTTACTTTGGGTCTTGCTATGTTTTCTCTGTAAATATTGATTTGTAAAAGCTAATTGATGATAATTGGTTTCTAATGAAATCAAGGCAATATCAGTCCGTAAATTAATGCCAGAATGTGTGATAGGACCAGTGTTTCCCTGGTACATCTTTTTCCTCCCACTCACAATATAAGAAGGTTCCCTGAAGGAAGACAAAGCTGCCCCAGACACCTGATTGACTTCAACTTTCCTGACACAGCTTCCTGGTCATCTAGGGGCATAAAAATTCCCAAGACATGGAGTTTGTTTCTCTCAGATTTAGTGGATTCCTAAGATCATGTAAGTTGCCCTACCTGCCATGATGACCTAATGACCATGCTCATTTCCAGACAGAGATGAGGGGAGCCATGTATAGAGAGACTGAATGCCACTGTATCCTAGACTGTTACTCTTGATGTATTGGGACAAAGTACACTTCTTTTGTTAAATATTCAAGGACTTGTAAATACTTCATTTTGTTGCAACATTGAATCTGAACTAAGAAGGGGCTGACATTAGAGCCATCCTTCCAATGAGGTACTAATTGCTGATTTATTTAGACAATATTAACTACTAGGCAATTATTACTGGAGGGAATATACCGGATGGAGGCTTTTACATAATTGCATTAAAAGATGCCTCATAAAACCTGTAGAAAAATGAGATTATCATCCATATAATATTGAGGTGAGATATAGCCTTGTTCTAGGTATCCAATCTGCCGTTCATAGAATGTTTGGAGAGTAACCCAACCCTGTCACATTAGTATTATAAACATTAACTTACCTTTATAACCCATATTCTGTGCCTTACTATTTTAGATATTACATATTACTTTAAGCCATGAGTTTTCATTGGTTTATTTTACTTACTGCTTTTATTTTAGTATTTATTCTTGGCCTATGAATTACTGGTGTTCTTTCCTAGTATTCTTTTAGTGTGATATCAGTCATCTTATACCTGTTACTCTGCATGATATGTTTATTCTTTCCTTTTCTGTTTTTATCTTAAATCCCTATTATTAGGGATTAGATTCACTTTAGGGAAATATTTTAACTAACTAATTTTTAGTTTTTAATATTCACTTTCATAGGATTTTGAGTTTTAAATTTTCTCTCCCTCTTTTTCTTCCCCCCTCCCCAAGATCACATGCAATCTAATATAAGCTCTACATATTCATTCATATTAAACATATTCTCACATTAGTCATGTTGTAAAGAAGAATTACAACCAATGGGAGGAATCACAAGGAAGAAGAAACAAAACAAAACAATAAAAGAGAGCAAATAGTTATGCTTTCATCTGTATTCAGACTCCAAAGTTCTTTCTCTGGATGTAGATAGGATTTTCTATCATGAGTCTTTTAGAGTTGCCTTAGATACTTGCATTGCTGAGAAGACTTAAGCCTATCAAAGTCAATCATTGCACAGTGTGACTGTTACCGTGTAAAATGTTCTCCTGGTTCTGATCACTTTACTTGATATCTGTTCATATAAATCTTTCCAGGTTTTTCTGAAGTCCACCTGCTCATCATTTTTTATAGCACAATAGTATCCCATTACATTCATATTCTACAACTTGTTCAGCCATTCCTCAATTGATGGGCATCCCCTCAAGTTCCAATTCTTGACCACCACAGAAAGAAATGCTATAAATATTTTTGTACATGTGGATCCTTTTCCCATTTTTATGATCTCCTTAGAATATAGACCTAGAAGTGATATTGCTAGATCAAATGGTATGCACAGTTTTATAGCCCTTTGGGTATAGTTCTAAATTGCTCTCCAGAATGATTGGATCAGTTCACAACTCCATCAACAATGCAACTCTCACACATCTTTTCCAACATTTATCATTTTCCTGTTTTCTCATGTTAGCCAATCTGGTAGATGTGATGTGGTACCTCAGAGTTATTTTAATTTGTCTAATAAATAGTGGTTTAGAGCATTTTTAAATATGACTCTAGATAATTTTAGTTTCTTTATCTGAAAATTGCCTGTTCATATTCACTGACCATTTATCAATTAGGGCATGACAGGTGTTCTTATAAATTTGACTCAATTCTCTATGTACTTTAGAAATGAGGTCTTTTTCAGGGACACTGGCTATAAAAAATTATTTGCCAGCTTTCTGTTTACCTGCTAATCTTGGATGCAATGGCTTTGTTTGTGCAAAAACTTTTCAATTTAGTCAAATCAAAATCATCCTTTCTCTATCTCTTGTTTGATCATAAAATCTCCAGGAAAACATTTTTACCAGCCATTCTTAATTATATTCTATCCCTGACAAAGAGTCAGTTAATTGTTTCTTTTAAGCTTTGGTTCAGAAATCCAAATCAAATTCTCAGGTACTACTTTTAGATCAGATGTTTACTTTTCAAATCTGCATTTGACATCTAAGGTATCTACTTTTAATATGCTGCAATGATAAAAACCCATTTCTAACATCTTTAGTCTCCATCCTGTGATTTTAATCTATAGCTATGATTCTAGATGCCTTCTGGGCAATATAACTTATGTGAATCACCCTGAATGGGTAGTAGTTGTGACATTTGACAAAGTTGAGGAGGGTCTCATCATTCCTTGGACACAAAGGCAAAAATCCTCTCAGTTGTTTATGCCATGCTAACAAATAGCTGCCTTCATATTTAGACCCAGCAAAGAATCATCGATCACCACTACTTGTCTATTTTTTCTCTGGCTGTTGTTGAATGGTTCCTCTTGTTCCACAGATGTGGAACAATATCATTATTTCTTGGAGGACAAGAAGTTACTTCCTCCTAACCGGGTCTAGGTCCTCCCTCTACAGAAAAAGTCTCATTCCTAAAATTTAATTCAAATTTTCAGTAATCTTTCTTTTTTTTCTTTTTCCTATCACATACCATCCTGCCTCCTGATGCTGATTAGGATGCCCCTCAGTCTCTTATTAGTTTTTGTTTCTTCAAGGATTTCTTCTGTTCTTTCAAAGAAAACCCCATTTTCTCTGATAACCTGGGGGATTGAGAGACATTCTTTGAGTTCTTTGACATTTTTTTTCTAGGAGGATGTCTATGGTTCATAGTTACTACTTGTCAGTGGCAAATATACACAGAGACACAGACACAGAAACATACCAGCATGCTCTACAAAATTGCCACTGCCTCTTACATTTATCAGAAGCAAGATCCCTGTACTCTGTTCTTTTTGGTAGCTTTCTTGGCAAACTCTTCACTGCCTACCTGTTTCCATACATGTTCTTTGTGCATCAGATGAGAATGTTAGGGTGCGGGGGTGGTGGTAATTTCCCATGCAAGAATTGATTTGTATTGAATTTCCTGTCTTTTCCTGAAATATGATGCTATCTCATTCAGCCTTTATTTTGCAATTGGCAAATTCTTGCCAAGCCCCAATACAAATAGGAGCTGCCCTTGGCTCACTTCTGTGCCAAGATCTCAAACAAAGAAGCAATTACCATAAGGCTAAAACTTACTACTTCCTTATTCATTATTCTTATCTTTTCACCCAGTTTTTGGGCTTCATAATACTAGTTGCTTCTCTCAGCCTCAATTCAATCCTTGCCTTGTGGGTGCCCCTGTCCTTGGTCACAAAAGCTATAAATTATGGCTTTTACTACCTAGCAGGTGGAAAAGAGGAGTTAATATTCTTGCTGCTTGTGTTGTAGTATGCCAAATTGAAACTCTGAAAGTATTTTTTTCTCATAGAAATATAGTTACTTAGTAGCATCAACTATAACAGGTAAAGTGTGGATTAAATAGGCTTTCCTATAGAATATTGTTTATATGTGAAAACAGTCTCAAAATTTTGAAAACTTGGCATAGAAATGAATTCCTAAATTGGGAATTGCTGATATTTTCAACCAACTACTCTCATTCATTCATTCATTCATTCATTCATTCAACAAACATTTATTGGTATAGTTTCAAATCGCTCTCCAGAATGATTGGATCAGTTCACAACTCCTCCAACAATGAGTTAGTGTTCCAACTGTCCCACATCTTCTCCAATATGTATCATTTTCTTATTATTTTCAATGCTTTGTGATGTTATTAGGAGCTGCCAAAATTTAGAATAAGATTTATCCCTACAGTCAAAGATTTTAGAGTAAAATAAAGGTAATGAAATACATTCTTATAATTATACAAGGAAGAATTTTATAAATGAGATGAGAGAGCTAAAAAGAACTATTTGGGTTCAGAAGAAGATGGGCTTATTTTTTCTGGGAAGATTTCAAGCAATTATAGAATTCCAGAAGGGACTGCAGAAGCTATATAGTATGACCATATCTAAATAAGAATTCCTTCTACAATATATCTGAAAAGTGGTTACCTTTGATTTAAGATCTCCAGACTGCAGTCAGTCAACAAGACCAAATATTAGCTCTTGAACTTGTGTATATGGCAAGACAAACATAATTATATCTGTTTTATAGATTATATTTACTACTTAGCAGCAATTTTATAGATTATTGTTAATAATAATCATTTTATAGATTATAAAAATAAATTATAAATATTTTATAAATTAAAAAATGAATGTAATCAAGAAAGTTGATATAATTTATTAAATACTTACTCTATGCAAGGCATTGTGCTAAGCATTGAAGATACAAAGAGTGGCAAAAGCACAGTTCCTGTCCTTGAGGAGTTCACATTCTTGTGAAGAAGACATGTAAATAACTAGCTACATATAGGAAAAAAGTAGAGGGAAGTTAATCTCAGAGAAGAAGGCACTAGGAGTTGGGTAAAATGGGTAAGTTTCAGTAGGCATGATTTTTAGGAAGTTTTGCTTATACCATACCTAAATTTTCTTCTTGCAACTCACATACAATGCTCATAGTTATTCCTCTTGGGCCAACCAGGATCTGTTTAATCAGTTTTCCAAGTGACTGCCTTTCAAATACATTGAGATAGCAATTATCTCATATGAAGACTTCTCTTTTCTAGAGTATCAACATTCCCAGTTCCTGCAATCAGTCCTCCCAAGGCATGGAACTGAATCATTTTGCTACACTGGTTGCCCTCCTAGATACTTTACAATTTGTCTATGGTTTTACGAAGATTAAATAGAATTAAGCCTTCAAGCATATAGAAAATCTTGACAGCTGGGGAGGGAGAGATACAATTGGAAAAAATAGACCGCATTCAGGGAAAGACAAGCAATTAAATTTGACTGAAGCATATTACATGCTTAGGGGAACAGTGGAAAATAGGAATGGAAAATTATTTGGGAGCCAAACCCCTGAAGGCTTTGAAAGTCAATTCTTCATGTGTTTTTTGGTAAAATGCTTCTAAAAGGATGTGAAAATAACTTTTTAATTAGAAGAGAGCTTCTTCTTAATACTCTGAAGCTATGCTTGGTAACATTTGGCTCTGCAGTTCTGGAGTAGGTCATGTGCTTTGCCAGACAGAACACCTGTGATCTTTCCCTACCTATGAGTCCCAAATGACTCCTGTAAGAATTCCATCATTTTACACAGTTCCTTAAAATAAATCTTTATGACCATTTTATGTGGAGAACTAAGGATCACACTGCTAGTAAAAGGAGAGTTAGGGATTTGAGTCTAGGTTGTCTGGTTTCAAATCCAATGATCTTTCCAGTACACCAGACTACATATTAGCTCTTGAACTTGTGCACAGGGCAAGATAGACATAACTATATCTGTTTTATAGATTAAAAAATTAATGTGGCCAAGAAAGCTGACAACTTCTCTGGTTCCTAGATACACACAGAACTCCTCTGCCTCTCATAAATCTTTGTTACGAACTACAACAAAGAAGGAAGCCAGCTTATGAGAGTGAGTTTAATAAAAATGGCTTATGAATATTTTTATATTTCACATTGAACATGACTAGGACATTAGATCTTTGTAATTAGCAAAACCCTTTGATTTATGCTTCCATACAGGGTCTTTGTCAGTTAGTCAAGAAGCATTTATTAAGTGCTTATTTGATGCCAGGCACTGCACTAAGTGCTGGAGATACAAAGAAAGTACTCCACCCAAAAAATAGCCCAAATAAAAACGAAAGTCTAATCCTTGTTCTCAAGGAACTCACAGTCTAGTGCGGGCAACAACATGCAGACAACTGGGTATAAATAAGATACAGACAAGAAGAATTGGATATAATCTTAGAAAGAAGGCACTAGCATTAAGGGAGATGAGGAAAGTCTTCTAGAAGGTAGGATTTTAGCTGAAACCTAAAGGAAGTCAGAGGAGTCATGAGACGAAGATGATGAGGGAGAGAATTCCAGATATGGAAGACTGCCATTGTAGATGCCTGAATTATGAAGATGGAGCATCAAGTGTGAAATTCTTCAATTTCTTGCCCAGGACTTCCTAATTTTTAATAGTACTTTTTTGCATTCTTCCTGGAGGTTTTATTTATGGCCATGTAGATATCTATCATAAAACTTATAAGTAGTTTGCTGTCATCAATTTGGACAAGACTTTGAGGGTTGTCTGTGAGGCCCTGAATCCACACATTAAGAAGAAAAGAGACTTCTCCCATTATTTCCTGATATCCACCTTCCCTCTTCTTCCACTTTGTTTCTGTATGTACAGTCAATCTTCAACATTCCCATGTTTAACTTTTATGAACTTGAGCACTTGGTGATTTTATTAGTAACTCCATTTTCATTTTTGTGTTGGCAATCATACACATTTGAGGCTATGTGCAGTAGAGAAAAAAATGAAAGGCACAATAGGTACAAGTTTGTGGAGTGACTGGAGTCATAATGGCACAGAACAATTACAGCCCCAGAAACCTCTCCCTTGGTTTTCAGAGGGCAGCCAGGGTAGAGAGGTTTGTAGCTGTAGGGTATGTAGTACAATGGCCTAATCCAATCTAACACAATGGAAGGTAAGATTTAGGTTGAAAAATGTTTTAGCTTTAAGAATTTTGTTTGCTGTTCAGTGTTTATGGTACTATAGATTTCATGTGTTATGAAAAGTGAATATTGTCTGAAATCAATGTGTTTCTTTTTAAACTGAGATGTTAGTGTAAAATGTCACAGAGAAATTCTAAGGAATTACTAGTGATAAAAAATGTCTTGCATACTACCAACTTTATTTTGTGTACTGCATTCTATGGGTTATTTCATGGTTACTCTGTTAGAAAAAGTACATATTATGAGAATTACTGGTTTGTTATAAAAAGTGTATGCAGAAAAGTGGGTTTTCAGCCAACTCTAATGAAAGATTATGGTTTTTGGTGGTTGTAGGGACTTAACTCACTATTTCCCAAAGTTTCAATGTATGAATATTCTTGGATTTTTGACTTTCATGTCGTTTTCTAGGAACATTACTGCCTTGAATGTTGAGGGCTGACTGTACACCCTTCATGCTTGGAACTACTTCTTTTTTCTCTGCCAGTTGTCAACCTTCTGCTCCTTCAAGATACAGATACTACCTCTTCCAAAAACTAATTCCTGATCTTCTCAGCTACCAACTAATTTTTCCTAGGTCATGTTGACCTTTTATATACATAATCATTTCTGTGTTCAGTGAAATAGTTTGCTTCTACAAATATTTATTAAAAGGTTGCCATATAGGCTACAAAAATGTGCATACCCTTTGACCCAGCAATATATCTTCTAGGAATATATCCCAAAGAGATCATAAAAATGGGAAAAGGTCCCACATGTACAAAAATATTTATATCAGCTCTTTCTGTGGTGGTCAAGAACTGGAAATCAAGGGGATGCCCATCAACTGGGGAATGGCTGAACAAGTTGTGGTATATGAACATAATGGAATACTATTGTGCTATAAGAAATGATGAACAGGAAGACTTCAGAGAAACCTGGAAGGACTTATATGAACTGATGCTAAGTGAAATGAGCAGAACCAGGAGAACATTGTACACAGTAATAACCACAGTGTGCAAAGACTATTTCTGAAAGACCTAAAACATTCCCAAAGGACTGGAGGCAAAATGCCATCCACATCCAGAGAAAGAACTATGGAATTGGACGCAGAATGTAGCAGACTATTTTCTCTTGTGTTACGTTTTGTTTTGGTTTGTTTTTTCTCATGGTGATAGAATCAGATTTAGGGTTAACCCTAACCTTAACCCTCCAATTCTAACCGTAAATGTGCTCCAATTCTAACTCTAAATCTGATTCTAACCCTAATTGCGCTCCCATTCATTTTCATTCTTCTATGCAACATGACTAATGTGAAAATGTGTTTAATAAGAATGTGTGTTTGGAACCCATATAAGACTGCATGACATCTTGGGAAGGGAGAGGAGAGGAAGGGATAGAAAATTTAAGACCTATGGAAGTGATTGTTGAAAACTAAAAACAAATAAATTAATTTTTTTAAAAAAGATTACCATATGCAAGGCATTG
The DNA here is from genome assembly GCA_023548195.1 of Bettongia penicillata ogilbyi. Classification (NCBI taxonomy): domain Eukaryota; kingdom Metazoa; phylum Chordata; class Mammalia; order Diprotodontia; family Potoroidae; genus Bettongia; species Bettongia penicillata. The sequence goes on along the minus strand of JAJHZJ010000574.1, from coordinate 1,519,045 downwards.
TCCTAGGTGCTGGATAAGTAAAGAGGAAAATTAACAGCATCCTCATTCCCTAGGAACTGGAATAGTACTTCTGGCAAGTCTTGGACTGGTTGTCTTGTAAGGAGACCTAAATCATTAAAGACCCTGGAAGGTTATATTTCTTCCTTTTGTGAGAAGAGAGGAAACTAGCAGGAGATCAGGACTGGAGGGCTAAGTTTTCCCCCTCCAGCAAGGGTTTCTCTTGAGAGAGAAAAGAAAATAGGGAGAGAGGAAGGAGGTGGCAGAGATTCCCCAATTCATGGAGCAACTAGGGGACCATGGCAGCAGCCTGACTACATCAGCCAAGCCTTCTCCTGGGAAACTATAGAGTCAAAGCTAATGAACAAGTTATGTGACTGTGCTTTGTTTCTGGTTTTGTTTTTCTTTAATCTGTGGTACTTCCTCAGAGAGCTGGAATTCGGAGGAAAATAAAAACAGATAGCAGAAACTGGCAATTCTTATTCTCCTCTCATTCTTTACTTAAGAGGGATGCAACCAAAACTTGTTTCCCAGTGTGTCCTTTTATTCTGCAATAGATTGCGTTGGATGTATCTAATTTTACTTTTTGATGGCATTTGTCATTGACTTTGTCCTCTATATTTTTTGTATTTTATGACATGAGGAATGCTATAAGAGCTACACAAGGGAAAGTGACCTTTCTTAGCCCAGGGTTGGAATCCCAAATCCTAGCCCACTGTTAGGGAGTTTTCACTCTCTCTTTAGGGACATCATCACGAGTCATTCACAAGTTTCACACCTCTACTTCCAAGGCTAGCATTACTATGATTTTGGGCATTTCAGTATGCCTCACCAGACTTTGAACCTAACCTGTTACAACCTTCTAGTGGTTATATAATTATACTCTAACAGGACTATTACATGTACAAAAATAAGCATAAGATTGAGATCTTGGAAATTTCTTTGTCTGATGATAATCTTTTCTTTTTCCATTTCGCTGTATGCCTCACTACTCTCAAACCTATTTTTCATTCTCATTTTGAAACTGCAATCTTTCCATGCCTTCACTACGTTGCCAGGGCATCATCCCTGCTCTGGTTTATCCTCTCCTGTCTTCCAATTGGGCTTCCTTGGTGAACAAATTCAGTCCTTCATTCTCCTGTATTCCAAAATCCTTTGCTTTCTGATCTGACTGCCATTCATGCTTTGCCAAATTTCTAACTACTATTATTCCCACCATCTGCCTTCTGAGCTCCTACTCATATGCTACTGAATAGAGCTGGTGGAAATCACAAAACTGAAGATTATATACACTCCAAATTTATGTTATCTAATCTCACTCAAATCTTTATTATAGCAAAAACAATCCTTTTACTCCTCTCTAATTATTTTTCCTTCCTTCTCTCTCCAATGGCTGTTCAAATTTCTCTCTTTCTCCAATAGTTGTTCCTTCCTTTCCCCTCTCAGTTGCTAACTTTGCCACATACCTTATAAAAATATTGAATCCATTCACTTCTTTCTTCCTCTTCACATGGCAGTCCTTCCTCTTCATCTCTCAGCCCTTACTATCAATGCTTCTTCTTTCTTTACTCAAATTAATGATAAAGAGGTGACATGTCCAAAATGCAACTCATTATCTTTCCCTCACTCCCTCTGCTTCTGAATCTGCCTTTTGAGGGGCCCATTTCCTTCCAGTTACTCAGGTTTGCATTCTTGGCTTCATTCTCACCTCTTTCCTTTCACTCACACTCCATTTCCAATCAGTTGCCAAACATTGTCTTTCTGGAAGGTCCTTACATATTAGACTATCCCATCCTCACCATTCACATTGCAATCAAACTAGTCCAAAATTGAATTATATCTTATGATCTAATCTCCTGTAATGTAATGCCCTCCTATTTGGTTTTTCTGCCCCAATCTTCCAATCAATCCTCTATTTAACTGCCAAAGCATTTTTCCTGAAGCACAGCTCTGATCATGGCACCTCCCTGCCACCACTCATCTCCTTCTCCTCTTCTAGTCAACAAATTCCAGTGGTTCCCTATTGCTCCAAAGATCAAACATTACAACCTTTTTGGCATTTTTAGATCTTCACAATGTAGCTCTTTCTATTTTTCCAGGTTTATACTTTGGCCTCTTTCTTACACTATGTGATCCAGGCATCTGACATGCTCAACATCCTGCACACAGTACACTCCATCTCTATCTTAATGCCTTTTCACTAGTTGTCACATAGGTATGTAATGCATTCCCTGCTCATTTCCACTTGTTGGAATCCCTGGTTGCCTTTAATACTCTGCTCTTACACCACCTTCTTGGCAGCCTTCCTTGGTTTCCCCAAGTACTCGCATTTTCTTCCAAAATTAAGCTGTGTTTGTTTTGTCTGTGTTTTGTTTGTTTATATGTTTTCATGTTGTCTCTCCCATTAGAATATAAATACATTCCTTGAGGTCAGGGACTGTTTCACTTTTGCTAGTCCTCAGAATCGTGTCTGAAACTACAAAAGTCGCCCTTTCCCTTGGGTGCAGGTCTCTCTTCTTCAACACAATGAGAACTGCTTACAGCTCCACCTGAATTCCTTCTCCCTTTTGGAGATTTCTCCAGAACTAACACAGGATAATTTTCATGGTTTTCTCCTACTGCCCCAGATGAGGATAAGCAATAGAAATTCATGTGAAAAGGAAATGGGAGTGTCTCTCTGAAGTCTAAGATTCAGTTATGAGGCTTTCATGCAAACATTGGGTATACTATCTGTTGCTGTTATTTAGTTGTGTCCCATTCTCCATAAGTCTATGGGGCTTTCTTGGCAAAGATACCAGGGTAGTTTGTCACTTACTTCTCCATTGTGTTCCCATTTTATAGATAAGGGAACTGAGGCAAATAGGGGTTAAGTGATTGCCCAGGGTCACACAGCTAGTAAGCTGTCTGAGGCTGGATTTGAATTCGGATCTTTCTGACTCCAGGTCCTGTACTTTATCCACTGCAGCACCCAGCTGCCTCTGGGTATACTATTTAAACTCTGGGAGAGGAAGGAAATTAACATATATGGACTTAGCTTGAGAGTTGACCTGAAAAAGGAGAACTGAAGAAACAAGATCCCATAGTTATCTAAGGATATCTTTTGTATGTTGTTGGGAGATTAGGACTAAGCAACATGTGTGTAAAACAACAGACTAGAGACAATTGAAAGCTTTATAACAACATTAGCCAAGACTCCAACATTATTTTCCCGTAATCCAGTTGCTTGAGAGCTAGACTCTAAAGGTAACTAACTCCTGGGAACCATGGTGTCTGCCAGAAGTGGGAAGCAGTGACAGGAGAACTGCCAAAGTAAAACAATGTAGTATATAGACTCCCAAGAAGGATCAATGATCAAGAAAGAGCTGCCTGTGAAAGAGCAGTCATAGAAAGTATTGTACTGATCCCGAGGAGGAAAGGGGTAGGGGGGAGGCCATGATGAAGGAAAGCTCCTTGACTGCCATCAGCTCAGCTATGGGTCCTTTCCCATATAAATTAATCTATTCTATATTTTGAACCTGAATGCCTCTATAGGCAGCTGAGAGCCACTCTTCAGGAAGCAGCGGATATTGAAGTTCCCAGGTTCTACCTGGATGGGAGCAATGAACCATATAATTAAGATAGTTCCAAAATGTCCCTGGGCCCCTGGAGTCTGGAGGAAGTTTCTGACACAAGGATTATATCTAAATTAGAGAGGGGAAAGACAGTGGACAAGAAGACCAACCAAGAATCTATTACCAGATGAGCAGTAATGAAGGGACTCTTAGAAATGAACCCATCTAACAAGCCCCCTCACCTTAAACAAAGAACAATACCTGCTGTGATAGCAGGAAAGCTTTTATTAATCTTTACCTCCATTCCCCCTGAATGGACCAGTAGCCTCCCCAGTAAGGTTATAGGAAGACTGCAACATGGTCAGAAAATTCTTATACTGTTTTCTAAACTTTGGATCTCCTGCAGCACCATCCCCTGGCCATGTGACTTTATGTTCTCCTCTCTGATAGACTTTTCCTTACACAGCTCATCGAACCTGTGAAGTTTCTGACCTTTACCTGACCATGCTAGGTCATGACTGTGGAAACAGAATTTCTTTGTTTCACACAGTACTAACCAAGGTAATAATATTATGAGTAGAGAGAAGTGAGAGAGGTTGTTGAGACAAACATCTTCAGGACGTAGTCAATTTGACCACTTACTGGGAATGTTGTCGAAGATATTCTTGGTCAGGTATTGGTTGAGGAAGAGAAAGGGAGTAAGCATTGATATAGTGCCTACTGAGTGCCTGGCACCATCCTAAGCACTTTCCAAATGTTATCTCATTTGATCTTTACAAAAATCCTGGGAAGTGGGTGTTATTATTATCCCCTTTTAAAGTTGAGGGAACTGAGGTAAACAGAGGTTAAATGATTTGCCCAGGATCATATATTTAGTAAGTGTCTGAGGCTGTATTTGAACTTGAATCTTCCTGATTCCAGGCCCAGTGCCACTTAGCTGCTCTATATTGATTGAACTAAATAGTCATGTGTAAGTCATACCACAAAGCTCTGCCATGAGCTGTCCTCTTTTCTCTATTTTCTTTCTATTTGGATGATCTCATTAGCTCCCATGAACTGTGATCTCCACGTAGACTGACTTCAAAATTTGCATATCCAGCCCTCATGCTTCTCTTAGGCTCTAGTCTTACATCCTCAATTGTCTGCTTGATATGTCCACATGGATGTCTTACAGGAATCTCAAACTCAGTATATCCAAAATAAAATTCATTATTCTTCCTTTGTCCTCTGATTAGAGGGCTGCAGGGCAGAGGGGAGAACTTCTAAAAACTCCATTTAAAGAGGGCTTACAGACCAGTCATCTATTTATTTCTCATCAATTGCACTCCTTAGATTCTATCATGCCCCTGGCTCCAAGTACTTCCCTTTCAGTTTCCTCTTGTTGTCATCTCCCATTAGAATGTAAGTTTCTTGAAGGCAAGGATTGTCTTTATCATTTTTGTGTCCCCAGAATTTAGCAGAGTGCCTGGCACATAGTAGGTACTTAATAAATGTTTTTTAATTCATTGATTTCTTCCTAAACCTACCTGTCCTTGTACCATTTCTTTTGAGGGCACCATTATTCTTCCAGTTACCCAGTTTCACAATGCAGAAATAATTCTCAGTTCTTTATTCACCCTCCCCTCTTAAGCCCAATCAACCACAAGATCTTGCCAGTTCCATCTTCTCTTCTGTAGCATCTGTTCCCTTGTTTTGATTTTTATGACAACCACTCTAGTCTACACTCTAGTCTGACCATGTTACTTGTCTATTAAAATTTCATCAGTGTTACCTATTTCTTTGAGGATAAAAGTCTTCTCTTTGGCATTTAAAGCGCTTCACCCTCAAACTTCAGCCTATATTTCTTCTCTAATTATATATCACTCCCCTTCATGCACTCAAAATTTTAACCAAACTGGCCTGTTTGATACTTCCTATACACAACATTCCGTCTCCTGTCTCTGTGACTTTGTACAGCATGCCTGGAATGTTCTCTTATTCCTGGAATACTCACTCCCACTCTCCTCACTTCAGTCTCATGAAATCCCTTACTTTCATCTAGGCTCAGTTCAAGCTTTACCTTTTCCAAGAGACCTTCTAGTTGTTTCCTCCTCTCAAAACAATGTATATTTTGTATGTTACCTATATTTTAAAATTTGTAAATATGTTTTATCCCCCAGATATAATGTAAGCACTTTGATGGCAAGGAGCTTTTCACTTGTGTTTTTATATCCCCAGTGCCTAGCACTTGCCTGAACTATTGATAAATGTTTTGATAAATGGCTGTTGATTGATGGATTGATTGGTAGTCTGAGGTAGGTATTCTTGATCCTTTTCACGTATCATGGACCCTTTCGGCCATTTTATAAAGCCTATGGATGCCTTCTCAGAATAATGTTTTAAAATGTATAAAATAAAATACATAGGACTACAGAGGAAGCCAATCATATTGAAATAAAGTTATTAAAATATTTTTTAAAAAAACAAACAAGTTACAAGTTTACATACCCTCGGTTAAGAACCCATGCTCTATGAGATCTCCTCCAATTCAGATGTTGTGTAATTTACTTTGAGGTAAAGAGTGAGAAAAAAACGAAAGTCAAAATGAGTAATGTTTTAAATATGAGTGATGCCATCAACAGAAATAGGGAACTTGGGAGGAGAAAATGATTTGGGGAAAAGATAAGATGAGCTGACAGGATAACTAGGCAGAGATATCCATCAGATAGCAGGAAATGTAGAATGAGGGCTCATGGTACAGGTGGGGCTGAATATATTTGGTAGTCATCTACATAAAGATATTAATTAAAACCATGAGAGTAGGTTGCCAAGAGCCAGAACACAGAGAAGGCATTGAAGGATACATTGAAGGATACATTGAAAGATACATTGAAGGATTTAGAGGCAGAAGGTGAAAGAACAACTTATTAAAGAAGCTTCAAAAGGAGCCAAGGTAACAATACAAGGAAGAAACAATGTTACAGAAGCCAAGATGGAGAACATCAAGATAATGATCCATCATGCAGAAAAAAGAATTAAGCTGACTCTATTACTTTTATCAGCTGGTCTTGTTTTTTTCCTTTGGAGTCATGTAGAAAAATGACAGTCCTTCAAGTATTCAAAGACATGTATCATATCAACCTTTTGTCTTTTGGAGCCTTTTATTCAGGCTAAACTGTCTAAGTCTCTTTTATTATTTCTTTTACAACCCAGTTTCAAGTCCCTTTTCCAAATTGCCATGGTCTGGCAATATTTCAGTCTGTCAATTTAAATACAATGCTAGAAGTGAACACGCTACTCTAGATGTGATCGGACAACAATAAATAGAGGAGGCATATGAATTCCCTTGCTTTGAAAACTATACTTCAGTTGGTGCATTCTTAAATTGCTCTGTCACATTGCAGACTAGAAAAAAAGAAAAAGACACCTGAAAAGTAAATAAATGACTTCAACTTTATATTTTTACTCTTGCTTAAGGTTATCTAGCACCAGGAAGAGGAATTTGATCAAGGGTCAAAATAACAAAGCAGGAGATAAGGAAAATACTGTCCTCATTGGAAAAACAAAGAATGCAAGGTCTCTGAAATACTTACTGTGGTCTTTCACCTAACATGACTCTTATAAAAGAAATGTGACTAAGGTTGCTGACTTTTAATGTTCTAAAAATAAAAGTGAATACTAAAACACTGGGTTTTTTCAAAATAATGTTGCTTATCATTTTGAAATCACATTTTATAATATCATTTTATAATTATAGCTAATAGAAAGGAACAAGAAGACTAGATAATTTGATAGCAAAGAAACCCTCAAATTAGTGATCATGAATTTTTTTGGGGGAAGGGAAAGGTGGTTATCAGTAACCTTTCTTTTCCCTCTGTCTGTGTACATATACATACATGCATACATACATATACACATAATTACATATGTTTTATATATGCACATATACAATTTTATATGGTCATTTTATAATTGTTGCTGATGGAATCAAGCAGCAATCTGTGTAATTCAATAAAGCAAGTCATTTACAATTGACTTAGGAATATATTCACTTTTACTTCTGGGGAAAGAGGAAGGAAAAAGGAACAGATTTCCCTTTCTCTTTATCATACACACACACACACACACGTGTGTGTATATATATTCACACATATATGTACATATATGATTTATATACATTATTATGTGTGTATGTATGTGTATGTATATTTCATTCTTCAAACATAGGTCAATTAATAGGAGGGGGAGGAATAACTGCATGGCAAAGGAAAGACTGCTGCTACTAAGGATTCAGAAATCTTTCATTGTATAACGTATTATACATTACAGTGAAAAACTCTTCAAGGATAATCAAGAGTTGACTCTACATGCATCTTGGTTTTGAGGCAGGTAGTATAAATGAGAAAGGGAGTCAGGGACATTTGAGTTCATTCCATATGAGAATCTGTTGAAGGAATTGAGGATGCTGAGCCTGGAAAAGAGAAGATATATGAGGAATATAGTAGCTATCCTCAGGTATTTAAAGAAGAGGAAGTAGAACTAGAAGAAATGAGTCATAAATTGAAGAATTTTAAATTTTGAATTAATATCAGTACAAACTTCCTAACAATTGAAGTTAAACAAAAGGGGAATGGACTTCCTTAGGCAGTGATACATCTTCTCTCACCTCAAAGGCTGATTAACTACTTTCTGGCCCCTGCAGTCATGGCACCACTTTTCTGACCATCACCTCCTTCTCCTCCTTACTAGTACTCTAGACTCTACCCTTGGGTTGTTCAACTTGAATAAAGCAGTTTTTTGCCTGTTCTAACTAAGGTCCTGCCCTTTTTTCCTGGCCTCCCATGCTGTAGTGCTAGGTATGCTAGGAAAATTATAACACACGGAGGCTGCTACCATCAGAAATTCCCCTAACACATAGTCAGTAACCTTGGTGGAGAGATTAGAAGGCAGAGGAGGAGCGTGTGCTGATGACTGGCAACTACCTAAGGGAGGCAGACAGTGATGAGGAAGGAAAGGCATTATCAGGTGATGCTTAAAAAAGGGGGGAAGGGAAAAATATGACTTTTGCCCCCCACCATTCTTTACTCTTTAATAGAAAGAGTTGAATAGATTTAGAGTTACAGTATCTGGATTTGAATCCAGGTTCCTGTAAGCTATTAGCTATGTGACTTCAGATAAGTCACAGAGCAACTCTAAACTTCAATTTTCCCATATGCAAAATGAGAGATTATACTGCCCACTTCACAGAACTACTGTGAGGATCACATGGGATGGGGGGGAAATGCATGTAAAACAGTAGCAAACCATAAAGGAATAGGAACTGGACAGGTGACTCAATTGGTATAAGGAATATGCAGGTGAAGAAACTCCCTTAACCAAGGAAGACTGGTACTTTCTCTGCAACTTACAGAAAGAACATAGTCTGGAAGACTGAGAGGGTAAGTGATTGCCTAATCACACAGACAATATCTGTCACATGCAGAACTTGAACCTAGTATTTCAGGCATAAAAGTCAAATATATCTGCTACACTATACTGCCTCTTGAAAACCACACAATGTTATATAAATATGAGCTAACAAATATGAAATAATAGAATTTTAGAGATATTCTTGTAGGGACACTCCATCTCGCAAACCCATGCCCTTGAACATCCTGTTCCCTGTGTAGGAAATGCACTCCCTTTCTTCTCCCTCTTAGTTGAATTTGAAAGGTACTCTCCTATAGCTACTTTCCTGGGGGAAATTGATTAAAGGTTTCTGACAAATTATGAACTTCATTGAATATAGTATAAATATGCTAAGATATGAGAATGAGCCTTCTATTGCTCATGATAGGATGACATTTGTAGGTATATTTATCAAAATGAAATGGTAATTGACCTCTTGGACTTTAATACTAATAAATTTTAGCAGAGTTGGCATTAGGAGGAAAACTGAAGCTAGAGTCTCAGGTGATGGTGACATTTTGTGAGACAAACATAAATAACCCCATCTGTATAATTCACAAATATAAATTGGACAGTCAGCATACTTTCAGGTATCTGGTAGATATTATTTTCCAAAGAATACATTTATTCCCAGAGATATGTATGTATGTGTATGTGTGTATATGTGTGTATGTATCAAAGGTCATCCATTGTATCTTTTTGACTTTTGTCCTGCCACTGAACTTTGAGGACTCAGGAAGGCAGTGAGGCTGATGATTTTGCCAAACAATCACTTAAATCCAATTCACATGCAAATCAAACCATCATCAGTGATGTCATTGGCCCATTTCAAAAATGAGGGACGAACAACAACCCTCCTATACTGTCTTTCTTCATTCTCCAGGTTTCCCTCCTCTCCTCCCACTAAATTACCTTATATTTATTTTGCATATATTTTAAATGAGAGACCCCATAGTGTAATGTAACTGTTTTCAAACTTGTTGGTCTTAGGATCCCTTTATACTCTTTAAAGTTATCGAGGACCCCAAAGAGTTTTAGTTTATATGGGTTATATCTATCAGTATTTACCATATTGAAAATTAAAATGGATACATTTACATACAAAATTAAAATGGATACATTAATCTGTCTTAAAAGTAATAATAAACCCCTTTGCATGCTAACATAGAAAATATTTTAAATGAAAATAACTATTATTTTCTAAAACTAGAAAAATAGTGATGAGGAGTAGTTTTACATGCTTTTACAAATATCTTTAATATTTCTATCTTAATAGAAGATAGCTGGATTCTTATATTTGCTGTATTTTGTTTGTGATATGTATATACAATTGAACTGTTCTCTACACAGACCCATGTCATTAATACTATTATAATTTCTCCACCCTTTTTAAAGTACATGAAGAATATTATCCTCATACAGAGTAGTTAGAAAAAGGAGTATTTTAATAGGAAATAATGCCTTTATATTATTATGAAAATAGTTTTGATCTCAGAGATGTGAAAGGTTCTCAGGTTGCCCTTTGAGAAACACTGGTACAAGGGAGAGTAATCCACCAAGGAAGCTAGGAAAACCAGGGTTCAATCCCTGTCTTTGACATTTTGACTCTGTGATACTGGGCAAATTATTTAACCTCTCAGTGCTTCAGGCATCTGCCCACAACTGTAAGTTGCACAGAAATTGCCAACCCAAATTAATAAAAGGAACTCACACCAAGGAGTATTACTTTGTCTACTGGAAACAGAATCAGAATATAACAAAATCTCTCTCCCCTTCTGGTTCCCCCAAGGTAAAGTAAGTGAGTTCCCTTTCACAGACCTGTCTCAGGTTGCATGTTACTATTCTTTTGTGACTTTTGTGATTTTGGTGAAGGCTGCTGTTAATCTTCATTTTAGTGATGATCTGTTGCCTACACAAACCTACCTTATTAATAACTTTACAATCTCTCCACCCACTTTCTTATCAAAATCTGCCCTCAACTAGCATTTGGTAACTGATTCAATAAACTATTGTAAATTAGTCTATAAATTCCTGATAACTCAGTTTTGTATTCTTTCTAGGAGCAGTAACACACAGAAGATACAAGGCATGTTTATTATCTCCTTTGGACAGTGGAGGAAGGCAAGAGTGCAGTGACATTTTGGCATTCCAAAATTTATGAATGCAGAAAATATTTTCTGGCTCATGCGCCTGACTTTTTAACCCTAGAGAACTAGCCTTGAAAAAGTGAGATCTTCTCCATGGAAATGCTTTGAAAACAATAAAGTGACCTAGAAACCTAACATTATTTTACACTGCTAATTCCTCGCTATCTCTTCTAAGTTTTGTCATTTTTTCCATTTTCATTTAATTCTGTTTTTTCTCCCAATCTACCTCAGAACAGCCCTGATCTACTTTTAAACATCACTTTCAGGGAAACAAACCACCCCCATCCCCGGTGCCTTGCCCTCCACAAACGGGATCGAACTGTCAGTTTTCTTTCTGCCCTTAACCAAAATGGCTGCCAAGGGCTTTCCTAACGCTAACTGTCAAGACCCAAGATGGTTCACGACTTCCTGTTGGCGTCTGCTTTCCCTTAACAAAGATGGTGGCCACATTTCCTGTTCAGCAGAGTGCGTACGGCCGCCTCAGACTGGTGAGTATTGTTCCGGAGTGTCAATGCTAAATCTCTTGCTTCTGTTAGCTGGAGGGTGAAGGGGGCAGGCTAGCTGCCTAGTTGGCCGCCGGGCATGATGTCCGTGCTTGGCAGGAAAGCTGCCTCTCCTTCCCAGGTCCTGCTCCCTCCTCCCGCCCAGCCTGTCCATTTCTGCTGCAGGGCTACAGATCTCTGCGATTTTCGTTCTGTGTAATTTACTGTTCCTGGGAGTTAACAGTGGAAAGGTTCAAATCCCAGCTTGGAAATGTCTGTCCTGTAGGATCTTAGACAAGTCAGTTAACCACTGGATCTGTTTCCTCCGCTGTTAAATGAGAGGTTGGTTCTGGAGGACCCCGAGGTCCTCTTCAGCTTTAAATCCACGATTGCATGACCCCAAGGTAACTGTTCTTCCTTTGGAATCCCGCTCAGATGCCCCCTCCTACACCAAGACTCTCCTCATCCGCCGCAGAACAGCATTAAAAATGCATGACAGCCAACCGTATTAAATGCAGTAATAGTACCTTGAGCCCCCACTATGTATGTGCCAGGCACTTCGGGGATCCAGAGATAGAAAAGAAACAGTGACAGTCCCCTAGGAGCTTTCATTCTGGAGGAGATGAAACCTGTGCACGGATACAAAGTAACCTGGGCTGCGGAGAAGAACATTAAGGGCTGCGGAGGAAATCAGGACAGGCTTGCTAGAGGAGGTGTCATCAGAGCTGCAAGAAGGCTAGGGAATTAAATGCTATTTATTCAGAATGAAGTCATCATCCTTAATTGATTATAACCTCAGATTCATACATGGAAGAGATCTCAAAGCCTCTCTAGTCCAAGCTTTTCACTTTACAGGTGAGGAAACTGAGGTCCAGGGAGCTTAAATGACTTGCCCTGAGTTAGCCAGAAAATATCAGAAGTAAGATTTGAACTCGTTTTACTGCATTCCAACCCCTGGTCTACCTCTCAATGAGGTACATTTTGTAGCAAAGTACATTGCACCCAGTGCATATTATTCTCTATTCTTAATTTTAAAATGTGAGTTGAATATTTTATATTGTCCTCTTTAAGGGAAAAAAAAGCTAAATGTAACTGATATTCATTTATGGCCTTAATTGATAAAAAGAAAAAAAAACAGGTTCCCCTTTCTCTTGATATATTAGATATAGTATGATTAGGGGCTGAGAGTATATATGGTTGCAGCATGTACTTTATTCCCCAGCATCACGAGAAATGTCCCCATGAAGCATTATAGATGCACATAGTTTAAAAATCAGTTTATTCATACCTTTCATTTTTACATCACATTAATTTCCTACTATAACTTTCTGTTTTCGTTATTGTTGTGTTCATCCTTCATTTTTGAAGAGCATGATATCAGAGAAATGATGACATGATTTGCACTGGACTTTGTTTTGAGTGAGGGAGTGCTATGCAAGGTCACCAGCCTCACTTTCTCCTCCTGAACCATCAGGGTCCAGTGACCAGATATTCATCAGAATGATGATCGCATTAATTTCCTACTATAACTTTCCCTGTTTTCCTTATTAGGGAGGCCAGGAAGAATTTTTTGAAAAGCAGTTTAGCAAAATAAATCACCATATCAACCAATGTGACACCATAAGGCATATACTATTAAGAAAAGAAAGTTAACACTTCCTGAAAAGGAGGTATTTCCCTTGCATAGCTGTAGAGGCAGGTCGTACAAGGTCAAAGCTAGTTTAAAGTAACCATTCCCTAACTGATTGCAAATCCAGTTATTCCCAGATAACTAGAAGGGCCTCTCAAGCTCTCCTTGTCCTTTATGTTTTTCCAGTAAGAATGCTGTAGGATGAGCTTTCATTTTGTAGTAAAGTTATTTTGCAAATACAAATGGTTCTTATTTTTTAAAAGGAGTTCTGCTTATCAGCAAGTTTTTCCTTGGTACAATGCCCAGTCCTGGAACATGTTTGGTATTTAATATATAATGATGCTAATTTTTTTTATTTTTTTAATTTTTATTGTGGTGGTGTACTATTCTTTCTGGGAAAAGAAATCTCATCTTATCACAGTTCTGATAAAACACTAGGGTGAGTATTTGGCTGTTGACGTCAAATTATTTTGCAGTCAAAGGTCACCAAATTTTAGCACCATTGCAGCTGCTAAACACTGATTATGTTTCATCGACCTGTTTTTCAGACCAGGGAAACATAGCAGCAAGAGGTATGTCACAGAGTCCTGAAAAAGACAGCTATGGGTACCCACAACTTGGGTTGGCTAATATGGCAAAAATTTTTAAAAAAACAACTAGTATGTTTTTGTTTTCTTTGAGAACTTTGACCTTTCAGGTAGTTTTAGGATAATATAGCTAAAACTTTGATTCATCTACATGTAGAACAAATGTGGCAATAGATCCTGGCCTAGTGCTAGAATGCTGGACTTTGAGTCAGGAAGACCTGGGTTTGAATTCTGCCTCAAACATTTATGAGTTGTGTGACCCTGGGCAAGTCACTCTCTCTTAGACATAGGTTGTTTTTTTCTTCTTTGAAATATGGAAAATAATAAATGTAATGTTTGTCTTAAAGCAGTGGTTCTCAAAGTGGTATCCAAAAATTACTGGGAGGTGAGAATATTCTGGAGCCAGCTCTAACATCGGAGTGTGAACATGTACATTGGCAAATGCTACAATTCAGGCCTTGATTTATTGATTGTTTTGTGGATTGTTTAAACTTAAAGTAGCAGAGGATGATGTATATTAAAATTCAAAGTATGCCATGGATAAAAATTCCCCCACCTTCCCCAGGAGATTTGGTTGTTAAACTTTTATCAACAAACCACCCTGAGATGTTTTCAGGGGATCTCCAAGGTCAAAACTGTTTTCATAAAAATATTCAAATGTTTTTTGCCTATCAAAATAGTCCTCTTTTTTCCAGTTACATTTCTTTGTGACCTCCCTCACTCAAATCAAAGTCAACTGCAAGTCATGTCATCATCTTGATATCATGGTCCTCTTCGAGAACAAAGGACAAACACATACACACACACACACACACACACACACATCCACCAAAACAACATATCACAACAGATTGAATACAGAAGCACATATGAGGATCCAGCTGTCTTGTATTCAACCAGACATTAAAGCGATTTGCAAAACAAAACAGAAACAAAAAAACAAATGCCACTTCTCACTAACATTTTTTGGAAAATATATATTTCATAAAATATGTTAACATATAATGGGTTTATTATTTTTTAAATAAATAAAATATTTTTAAAGTTTATTAGTTTTAATATCTAATATGGTAAATATCAATAGATATAACCCACATTAACAAAAGCTCTTTTTTGTCTTCAATAATTTTCAAGTGTCAAGGGAGCCTAAGACCAAAAAGTTTGAGAATCTCTGCCTTAGAGAGCTGTTGTGAGAACCAAATGTGATAATTTATGTAAAGTGTTTTGCAGAACAAATTCCTATATAAAGTCAGCAATTATTATCATCATTATCATCAATACTGTTATCTTCTAATAGCATGGATCTCTCTGGTTGATACTTCTCAAAGGAAAACATGTCTACTTTTCCAAGCTAAATGTATTAAGGTAGTAATTTAGACTAAAACAGGGGCAGCTAGGTAGCACAGTGGATAGAGGGCTGGGCCTGGAGTCAGGAAGATCAATCTTCCTGAGTTCAAATTTGACCTCAGACACTTAGTTGTGTGACCTTGGACAAGTCACTTAACCCTGTTTGCCTGAGTTTCCTCCTCTTTAAAATGAACTGGAGAAGAAAATGACAAACCACTCCAACATCTTTGCCAAGAAAACGCCGAATGTGGTCATGAAGAGTGAGACGCGACAGAAAAAAACTCAACAGCAACCGTAACTGACGCTAAAGCAATGAGTAGAAAGATAATAAAAGGAAATAGACTGCATAACAGTAGAAAGAGCTTTGGCTCTGGAGTCAAAGATCCTGGGTTCAAAACCCACCTTTGCTGCTAACTTTCTGTATGACTGGGCAAATCCCTTAACCTTCTTCAGTTTTTTAACCTGCTTAGTAAAATGAGCAGGTTAAATGGCCTCCTAGGGCCCTTCTAGTTCTCCAGCTATGATCCTTGCAAGCCAATTAGGTATAGAATGTTAGAACTGGAAGAAAATATTAAGTTCATTTAGTACAACTTTACATTTTACAAATGAAGCTGAAGTCCTCCAGGTCAGTGTTTTCCACTTGACCTAACTTACTTATTTAAGTGTCTCAGCCTTATCTGTAAAAAAAAAAAAAGAGAAGTTAGAAGAGCTCTAAGCCCCGTCCAGATTTAGAATTCAAATGAGTATATGAAGTGAGCCAATATTTTTAGCAATTATTCTTTAGATGTTGTACAGAGCATTTCAGCTTTCTAATTAGATTTACTTCCAGACATTTAGGAAGATAACTTGGACATTTCAAGTAGTGCAGAGCAGGAAAGTCTCTTTAATGAGATTGAGTATATTATATCAAATACAGTAAACCTTTTGTTCTTTATTTGGTACTTACATAGTTTGCTTCAAAATTAAAGGATTGGCTTTAAATCCAAAGCAAATTCTTTCTAATCCCTGGTTTCCCTTAGCATCACTGATCTTATATTTAATGGCATTCTGGACCGGTGCTACAGGCTGCAGGGCCAGGATTTGCATTCCCAGCACAGTTTCCCTGCCAGCATAAATGCCAGTTCTTTCCCACTGATTAAATCCCTGAGTTGGTTAGACTTTCAAAAAACTGGTAAAGAATGCTTGGGGGATTATTTGAGGTTGGTCTACTTTATGTGACCAGAGGCATTATTAATGGGTCCCATTTCATGTTAAAATGGTAATTGGTAACGCTATTCCTTATAGTTCCAGAGTGACCTTGCGTATTGTGAACAGACATTCCGAAGGGACTGAGAGGCTGAGATCAGCATTGTGGCTGACAAATTCACTTTATAGGATGTTGCTGAGGACTGATCATATAATCAGTCCTAAAGCAAGAGTTGGAAAGAGATGTCAGAGGCCACCTAGTCCAATCCTCTTTTTACCTTGGCGAAAACTGAGGTCCAAGGAGGTTAAATGTCTTCCCCAACGTCACTTGAGAGGTGGAATCTGAACCCAAGTCTCTTGGCCCTCCAGCCCATGTCACATCCCTCCTTAGTGAACTCCAGTGGCTCCCTGGCAGCCCTAGGATCAAATATAAAGTCCTCTATTTGTCATTTGAAGCTTTCCTACCTTTCCAGTCTTCCTAATACTTTATTTTCTCACCCCTGCATACAGGCTACACTAGTCTACTCATCCTCCAACTACAACGCTATCTTCTGTCTCCAGCACTTTTGCTCTGGCTGTTCCCTGTACCTGGAATACTCTCTCCTCACTTCTGTCTCAGTGGCCCTCGCTAAACTTCTTTCTTCTGCAAGAGGCCTTTCCATGTCCCCCCAGCTGCTAGTGCCTTCCCTCTGAGATTACTTTTCATCTACTATGTATATATCTAGTGTGTACCTAGTTATTTACATACAATATTTCACTGTAAGCTCCATGAAAGCAGGGGTTTTCATGGAGTTTTTTTTTAACCTTTGTAATAATAAGAGCTGCATTTCTATAATACTTTAATTGCAATGTGCTTTACAAATATTTTATCCTCACAGTCCAGTGTTATTAGAATGCCCACTTTACACATACAGGATCATATAGCTATTAAATGTCTGAAGCTAGATGTGAATTGAATTCCCGGCTCCAGGTCTGGTGTTGTATTCATCTTATCCCCTACTTGCCATCCCAAGCACTTAACATAAGGTTTGGCCCATGTTGTAGTTCAGTTGTGTCCAACTCTGGTGACCTCGTATTTGTTTTCTTGGCAAAGGTCCTAGTGGCTCGCCTTTTTCTTCTCTGCTAAATTAAAGCATGCAGAGGTTAAGTGACTTGCCCAGAGTCTCATAGCTGGTGAATTTATGAGGTTGGATTTGAACTCAGGCCTTCCTGAATTCCAGACCCAGTGCTCTAGGCACTAAGCCTCTTACATGCCTATAGTAAATCATTAATAAATACTTATTGACTGACTCCGGTTCAGTGCTTTTTCCACTGAACCAGCTGCATCTGAACTAGCTATTTTCCTCCAGTCTTTGAGTGTCTAGTCCAATGCTGAGTCTACTGTCACTGCTCAATAAATCCCTGTTTGATTGATATGTATAAAGCACTCCGCCTAGTGTTGTGAGGGATACAAAAGAACTATGAATCACAGAAGCTTCCTGGAATAAGTTGACAGTCCATTCTGGAAGGAGAAAGCCTTTAATTAGCAATATGATGTACTATAAAAGTGTCATTATGAGTTCTATGGATAAGAAATGCTTTAGCATTACCACTGTGTGCTAGAGAAATAGAGGGAAATTTCCTACCTTCTAGGACCAAATGTGTGTGTGGGGGAGGTGGGGACAGACAAATAATTGTAGCTTCTGTAGTGAGGCATTGCCCTAGATGTCTGATCCATATGTACTTTTTAGATAATTTTATAGTGAACAACATAGGAACAATATGATTGGTAATTGATGAAATAATTACATACTGTTTTGCATGACTGCACATTATAACCTATATCAAATTACTTGCTTTCTCAATATGAGGGGGGAGAGAATTTGGTACTCAAAATAAAAAAAAAAAGAATGTTAAAAATTGTTTTTACGTGGAACTGGGGAAAATATTGTCATTTTAAAAAAGAAATAATTACATATCTAATTTATAGTCAGTGTGATACAGTAGAATGGGCTGCATTTGGAATTAGATGACTTGGATTCCCTTTCCAGCTCTATTACTTCCTGACTATGGGTTTTCTGAGTCTGTTTCCAAATCTGTATAATGAATGTGTTGTACTGGATGACCCTTAAGGTCTCTTTTAGCTCTAAATTTTTGATTCTACTTAATATCTGGTTGACTTGAACCAAATTGTTTGACCTCTTTGGACCTCGGTTTCTTCATCTGTAAACTGAGGGAGTTGATCTCTAAAATCCAGTTCAGCTCTAGATTAATAAATCTTTGGTTATTCTATAAAAGGTTGACCATCAGCCCTTTATTCAGAAATGTAACCCTGTATTGTAAATTTTCTTCCTTTGTATATTACAGCTTTCTTTCTTAAGTTCTTCCTTTGTCAGAACTGTAATAATTATAAAAAGAGAAATTATGTGTTGTGGTGGAACCATCATAAAGAATTCGGAGTCAGACCACCTCTAATCCAAATATAGGCATTTATTGAGATTGACGCCTCTCTTAAAGAGGACTAAGTTCCAAGAGGAACCAGTAACTTCAGAAAAAGCAAGATGGATTTTTATAGGGTAAAGGTACAATTACATATCAGAAATTATAAATATTTAAAAGGCAGGAGAGATTTTTTTAAGGGATTAGGTAATAGGGGAAAGGTCCTAGCTTCAGTGAAACTGTACATGTGATTACCCACAATGCATACAGAAAACCCATTGGGGGAGTATGTATGTATGATAATGATGTTTATATATATATATGTAATATTAATATATTAAATGTCATAAGTTTTACTCCAGGTCAATTCTTTACTATTACTGCACTGGTGCCTACTTAGGGAAAGTCCCTTCTATTGTTTAAAGGTTCACATCCTGGTTGGGCATCCTGGTGCTGCTGCTTTCTGATTGGCTGAGTATTGTGGTTTTATCTAGGTCTAGATGGATGTGGCTGTGGTTGAGTACATGAACATATCTGCTGTTTCTGTGAGAAATATGAAGAATGGGTCAGGGGCACTGGGTATTTAGAGGAAGTGGCTGGGATCCTATCACATGGATATGCCTGCTGTTTCTGTGAGAAATAGGAGTTCCGGGACACACCTGTTGTTTTAGTGAGCAGTGAGGCATAGATCAGGAAGTTAGGCTATTATGGTGGGGGGTGGGGGAGTGGACTGGTTAGGGGCAGTGGACCTGCTATTCAGAGGGGCCTGTAAGGAAGTTAGAATATTGGGGCTGGGGACAGTTTTATCAGGATCCCAAGAAATGGCAGCAGGAAGGACAGATAGAAGGGGAGTGATTGAGGAGTCATGGAGGACGTAGGGTTTGAACTGGTTTTTGAAGGATAAATAGGAATGTGAAAGAGGAATACAAAGGGAGAGATCATTTTAGTTGATCAAACAGGATCAGCAAAGGCTTGAGATTAGGAAAGGAAGTTAGAAGTCAAGGCTTAAGATAGAAGTTTGAGAGGAAAAATGTAAAATTTTTATATAAAAAACTTTATAAATTATAATAGTTTAATTATAATTATCATCATCTTGGCAAGCATTTATATAACACTTTAAGGTTTGCAAAGTCCTTTACAAATATTATTTGAGCCTTCCAACAACCTTGTTAGTTAGGTTCTATTGATATCCCCATTTTATAGATGAGGAGACTGAGGTAGATAGGTTAAGTGACTTGCCTAGGGTCCCAGAGCTATTAAGTATCTGAGGTTTGGATTCTTCCTCCTCCTTTTCCTCATCCTCAGAAATGAATGATGTTTTTCTGACATCGTATTTGATTCATGATCAGATACAAAATGTTCTGTCTGGCAACATTCCCTTCTGCCTTTCCAGTCTTCTTCCACCTTTCTCCCCATTATGTACTCTGATCCAGTGACACTGAGATCCTTGATGTTTCCTGAACAAGACAGTCCATCATTGACCCCTGGGTATCTTCTCTGTCCATCCCTCACACCTGGAATGCCCTCCCTCCTCCTCTCTGCTCATTGATCTCCCCGGCTTCCATTAAGTCCTTCAAGTTAAAATTTCTTCTTGATCCCAGCATCTTCTCTTCGTTAGTTATTTCCTATTTATCTTGTGTAAGTGGGCTTTGTATATATTTATTTGCATGTTGTCTCCCCCATAAGATTGTAAGTTTCTTGAGGGTAGGAACTGTCTTTTGCTTCTTTTTGCATCCTTCATGCTTAGCACATTGCTTGGCACGTTGTAGGTGATTAATAAATGTTTATTGATTGTAATCCAATCCAACAAGCATTTATTGAGTGCCTACTATTGCACAAGGCACAGCGTACTAGACTTTGGTGAGACAAAGAAAGACAAAACAAAAAAAATTTAAGAAAACTTAAAAGCTTGTAAGGGTGATCTAAGCGATGAGGAAGAGGTACCTTCTGGGAATCAGGGACATCATGTGTAAAGCTGGTTGCTGACTTCATGGAACAGCAAATAGGCTGTTTTGGGTAGAACGTAGAGTGTGTCAAGGGGAATAATGTGAAAGGAGTTCAGAATGAAAACATCATTCATTTCTGAGGATGAGGAAGAGGAGGAGGAAGAATCCAAACCTCAGATACTTAATAGCTCTGGGACCCTGGACAAGTCACTTAACCTATCTACCTCAGTCTCCTCATCTATAAAATGGGGATATCAATAGAACCTAGCTAACAAGGTTGTTGGGAGGCTCAAATAATATTTGTAAAGGACTTTGCAAACCTTAAAGTGTTATATAAATGCTTGCCAAGATGATGATAATTATAAACTATTGTAATTTATAAAGTTTTGGGGGGTGGAGCCAAGATGGCTGAGTAGAAGGATGCACGTTTACGAGCTCCGAAACCAAAGCCCATAGAATTAATGTAAAAAGAGTCCCCCATAACTTCTGGGTCAATACAAGGTGTGCAGAAACGGAGTGGAAGAGATTTCCGTTCCAGGGAGCCCTGGAGACCCGTCCCCAGGGTCCAGTGCGCCCCGGCCGCGGCCCCAGAGAAGCTGACCGAGCAGGCTTCAGAGACGGAAGCTCCAGCAGCCGGGAAAGTCCCTCCGCCCACAGAAGCTACAGGTCAGTGAGACAGAAGGCTTGGCTGGAGGAGAGGGGGAGCAGGGCATCTCCGTGACTCGGGCCCCCTCGGGAGGAAGCGGCAGTGGCAGAGACGGGGGTAGGAAGAGGCGGAGGCAGAGGTGTGGGCGGCGGCTGAGGCGGCAGCGGACCGGGACTCAGGAATCCCCCAGCAGCAGGCAGGATCTTCATTATGGAAGATTCCTGCATAAAACCTGAGGGAGCTGAGCCTGGGAGATGGCCCTGCCCCCACCCCGCTCTATTACTGAAGGCTTCTGCTTAAAGCCCCCGAGGGAACTGAGCTTGGGAGGCAGGCCCCCCACCCCGCCCCCACCCGCTCCATTCCTGAAAGTCTCTGCATAAAGCCCCTGAGGAAGCTGAGCCTGGGAGGCGGCCCTGCCCCCACCCCAGCACCTGAACTAAAGCTCACTGATTGACAGCCGGCAAGAGGAAAGCCCATTTAAATCTCGGAGGCCAAGCACTAGCTGGGCAGATCCAGGCGGGGGTGGAAAGGAATCTCAGAAGTCAAGTAACTGGCTGGGAAAATGCCTAGAAAAGGGAAGAAAAATAAGACTTTAGAGAGTTTTTTCCAACAAATGCAAATGATCCCGACCTTCGGATCTGATGACGACGACGTATCCTTGCCATCAGGGAAAGACGTGGAGGGCGGGGCCTCAGTACCCCAGACACCCCAGGGGGGTGGTGGGTGGGCTCAGGCCCTGGAAGAGCTCAAAAAGGATTTTGAAAAGCAAGTTAGACAGGTGGAGGAAAAACTGGGAAGAGAAATGAGAGAGATACAAGAAAAGTATGAAAAACGGGTCAATACCTTGGTAAAGGAGACCCAAAAAAATGCTGAGGAAATTAACACCTTGAAAAATAGGCTCACTCAATTGGTAAAGGAGGTTCAAAAAGCCAATGAGGAGAAGAATGCTTTCAAAAGCAGAATGAGCCAAATGGAAAAAGAGGCTCAAAAGCTCACTGAATTTAATAGTTCTCTCAAAATTAGAATGGAACAGATGGAGTCTAATGACTTTATGAGAAACCAAGAAATCACCAAACAAAACCAAAAGAACGAAAAAATGGAAGAGAATGTGAAATATCTCATGGGAAAAACAACTGACCTGGAAAATAGATCCAGGAGAGACAATTTAAAAATTATGGGACTACCTGAAACTCATGATCAAAAAAAGAGCCTAGACATCATCTTCCATGAAATTATCAAGGAAAACTGCCCTGACATTCTAGAACCAGAGGGCAAAATAAGTATTGAAAGAATCCATCGATCACCACCTGAAAGAGATCCAAAAAGAGAAACTCCTAGGAACATTGTGGCCAAATTCCAGAACTCCCAGCTCAAGGAAAAAATCTTGCAAGCAGCTAGAAAGAAACAATTCCAGTACTGTGGAAATACAATCAGGATAACCCAAGATCTAGCAGCTTCTACATTAAGGGATCGAAGGGCGTGGAATAGGATATTCCAGAAGGCAAAGGAACTAGGACTCAAACCAAGAATCACCTACCCAGCTAAACTGAGTATAATACTTCAAGGGAAAATATGGTCTTTCAATGAAACAGGACTTTCAATCATTCTTAATGAAAAGACCAGAGCTGAAAAGAAAATTTGACTTTCAAACACAAGAATGAGAAGAAGCATGAAAAAGTAAACAGCAAAGAGAAGTCTTAAGGGACTTACCAGAAGTGAACTGTTTACATTCATACAGGGAAAGACAATATTTCTAACTCTTAAAACTTTTCAGTATCTGGGTAGTTGGTGGGACCACACATACACATGTACACACATGCACACATATACACACATGCACACACATACAGAGATAGAGAGCACAGATTGAACTGAATAGGATGGGACCATACCTTAAAAGAAACTAAGGTAAATGGTGAGAGAGAAATGTAGGGGGAGGAAAGAGAGGGAAAGGGAAGGGGGTAACTATATGTCATTTAAGAGGCAGGTAGGAGTTTTTCTTAGTAGAGGGAAAAAGAGGAGAGCTGAGAAAAAAAAAAAAACAAGAAGTTTACCCTCATCACATTTGACTAAACGAAGGAGTGAAATGCATACTCATTTTGGTATGAAAACTTATCTTACAGTATAAGAAAGTAGGGGAGGAGATATTGCAAGGGGGGGATGATGGAGGGGAGGGCAAAGGGAGGAGGGAGCAATTTGAAGTCAACACTTGGGGAGGGACAGGATCAAGAGACAAAAGAGAAACAATGAGGGGCAGGTTAGGAGGGATGGTAATCCAGTTAGTCTTACACAACACGACTATCAGGGAGGTCATTTGCAAAACTACACAGATATGGCCTATATTGAATTGCCTGCCGTCCCAAAGGGAATGGGTGGGGAGGGAGGGATGGGGAGAATTTGGAACTCAAAGTTTTAGGAACAACTGTTTAATATTGTTGTTGCAACTAGGAAAGAAGACATACAGTTCAATGAGGAATAGAAAGTCATCTGGCCCTACAGGAGAAAAGAGAAGATGGAGACAAGAGAAGGGAGGGATGACAGAAGAGAGGGCAGAGTGGAGATAGGGAAAATTAGATTGCTTGGGGTATTGGGGTGGGGGGAGGGGAGAAAAGGGGAGAAAATTTGGAACCCAAAAATTTGTGAAAATGAATGTAAAAAATTAAATAAATAAATAAAATTAAAAGAAAAAAATAATTTATAAAGTTTTTTATATAAAAATTTTACATTTTTTCTCTCAAACTGAAACTTTGAAAGTTGAAACCAGAGGAAGGATTTAAATATTAAACTGAAGTATTTGTATTTTATCCTAGAGGAGATAGTAAGCTAAGGTTCTTGAGCAGGTGAGTGACTTGATTGGAATTATGTTTTAGGAAGATTACTCTTGTAATTGAGTGGAGGATGGACTGGAGAAGAGAGACCAGCAGTAGGGACTTCATCCCATTAGAAGGCGGTTGAAATGGTCATATCAGTGGTTTCCAGACTTTTTTGATCTCACCCCTATCACAAAAAATTTTTTTGAGCTTGCAGCCCCCAAAATATGTCTATTTATTTATTTTGAAATTATATGCATGCTGCTATACTGTTATTAATGTACATTATAAAATTTGTACAAAATATTTATTTTAAAAGGATGAGATAAAGATGAAATAATGTTTGATCCTAGAGTCAATAGAGAGCTAGTATAATGCCATTTGTTAAGTGGAGGAGTGTCTTGATCAGTCCTCTGAAGTAGTTGATTACACAGTGGATAGAATGCTGGCCTGGAGACAGGAAAACCTGAGTTCATATCTTTTCTCAACTATTTCCTAGCTTTGTGGCCCTAGGCTTCCCTTCACCTCTTTTTTTCTCAACCTTAAAATGGGGATAATGATATTACCTGCCTCTTAGGGCTGCGATGATGAAATGAGGTGATATTTGTAAAGTGCTTAGCACAGTTTCAGACACCTAGTAGATTCTATATAAATGTTAGCTATTAAAACTATAAATAATAATAATTATTATTATTAGCTGTGATTTAGGAAAATCACTTTGGCAGCTATATGGATTGGAGAGGCTAGAGATCTAAGTCAGGAAAACCAGTTAGGAGACCATTGTACTAATCTAGGCAAGAGGTGGTGAGAGATGGAACTGTGGGAGTAGAGATGGAGGGAGAAATGGCAGATTCTGGCAATTATTGGCTATGTGACATGTGGGAGAGTGACGATAATTACATTTGTCCTATCAGTCATTTGGTCGGTGAACATTTATTAAGCACCTACCCTGTGACAGGCACTGTGCTAAGCAGCAGGGATACAAAATGAGTCAAAAGACAATCCCTGCTCTCAGGGAGTTTATAGTCTGATGGGGGAGAGACAGCAAGCAAACAAGTGTGTACAAATTAGCTATCTGCAGGATAAATAGGCAATAATTGACAGAGGAAAGCCTAGAATTGAGAAGGGTTGGAAAGACTTCCTATCAATGATGGGATTGTAGTTAGGGAAGATGGAAGGCAGAGAGGAGGAGGGAGAGCATTCAAGGCATGGGGCACAACCAGAGAAAAGGCCTGGAGCCCAAAGATGGAACTTTTTGATCATGGAATAACATGGAGGCCAGTGTCACTGGATCAGTGAATATGTGGTGGGGAAAGAATAAGGTGGAAAAGGACTAGAAAGGTAAAATGGGGTGATCAGAAGGATGGTGTTGCTTTTGACTGTAATAGGGAAGTTTGGAAGAGGGAGGAAAGATAATATAATAAGATTGTCAATATAAAACACAATTAATCCTTTACTGCTCATCCCATATGTCTCATTCTGTTCTATCTTCTTATCCGACCAGTGCTCTTCAAGGACACCTGCCCCAGAAACAAAGAGAACATGACTGAATGGGCACCAGAATTTTCCCAATAGCATCTGTGCAGCTGCTCATGTAGCAGTTAAAGCATAACTGGGAGGCTGACACCTGGCTCAAAAGAGGACAGGGAGAGGGCATAGTGAGGAGTGTTAGTGCATAAAGGTAGGTGTGATTGTGTTGGAGGCAAGCTCCATGACTGTCTATCCTGGAAGGAGTGGGATGCAGCCCACCTTATCATCCTTGAATGGGTTGCTCATTCTCCCCCACTTTGGAAACCACTGGTCTAGATTAGCTATGATGAGGACCCGAACTAGGATGAAAGCCATGTGAGTGGAGGAAAAAGGATACATGGAAGATATGTTGTGAAATCGAATGTGCAAGGCTTGGAAACTGGATATGGAGAGAAAAGAGGCTGGAATGACTCTGAGATTATAAGTTGGATGAGTGAAAGGTTTGTAGTACACACAGTAAAAATAATGAACTTTGGAAGAAGGCTGGGTTGGCGGGGGAATGTTTTATAAGCAGTAGCATTTTTCAGCAACATTTTTAAGTGAAGATGTGGGACTTTAAAGGGAAACTTCTGAAGGCAGTGAATAATAAGATCTTGGGCAAGCCTTTTCTCTATAGTTCTCTGTAAAGAAATGTGATGTAATCCTGTGGCATTCTGTTCTACTTGGGACTGTAGCTAAGGCCAATTTCTAATTGCTTTCTTTTCTTCCAAGTTTAATTATTAGTGGTTTCTGTCTGTGGTGAAATGATGTGTTTTCAAACAAATGTTGTGCCAATACTTTTGCAATTTAATATGAGAAAAATAAACTCTTTTAGGCTCGAACATGAACATTTTTTTTTTTGCCATGACTTTGATCAGTTTTGTTTTGTTTGTGACAGAGAGAGCTATGGAAGGCCAGAAAGCCACACCAGATCATTGCTCAGAAGAGAGCAGCAACTTTCTGGACCTATCCCCAACCTATGACATAGCACAGCAGCTACAACAGAAGTTCAGGCATGAGACCAGTAGTGAGACTTCTGGTTCTATGGACATTCTTGCTTCTTTTTCACTGGATTCAGGTAAGAAGCAGACATTAAAAAAAAAAAACCAGAACACAAGGCATGTGGGTACATGTTGATTTTTCCCCTCTAAACATCAATACCTTGCCTTAGAAGATTATTTGTTTAAACAAATTTGAAGGGAAAAGTTTAAGAGGTAAGTCTGCCTACCTGGAATTGGAAATACCATTGGACCAATCAATCAAGTGCCCTAAGGATGTCTCAGAGAAGAGATACGACCTTTAGGTAAAAATGCTGATCATCAATAACAGTGTGATATCTTCTGAAATCTATCTAGGGGATTTTAAATGTTGAGAACACTTGAGTCAACAAATAGGGAGTGGAGTTTTTTTCAAACCTTTGGAAGAAATAACTGAGCTGCTTCTCTGATTTATGTAATGTAGATTTTTTTAAAAAGAGACTAACATTCCCCTTGGAAAATAACTCCTTTGAATTTAAGTAGCACTTTTGCTTAATAGAGTTAAGCATCTTATTATAATTTAAGATAGCATCCTTTATACATTAATAGGAATAGGAAAAACTAACACTTTGTCCTTGGGGACCTAGGTAAAATTATGAATTATATAGAGTTTGAATTCATTCTTCCTCTACCCTACTCTCCTTGCTTGGACTGTGTCCTTTATCCTCTAATTTGCTTCCTGCTTCCCCTCACCTCCCAAAGGTGTCTGATTTCCTTGTGGTTCTCAGTGTGAAAAAGTACTCATCATGTGTGTGTGTGTGTGTGTGTGTGTGTGTGTGTGTGTGTGTGTGTGTGTGTGGTGGAGGTGAGAATGGGGAGGTCTTCTTAGTATGATTGCATATCATACTATGTGAGTGCTGTTCCTTTGTTGGAACGAACTTCTCTAATTTTCCCCCAGATCTTCTCCTACCTAGATCCTCTCAATTCTTCAAGACTCAACTCCAAAGCACACTTCTTCCAGCTATCATCAGTCAGTCCCCTACTTGGAATATCACCTGGCTTACAATTCTTGTAGCGATTATAGTGTTGTGGTTACTGGTCATGTGGTACTCAGCCTGTGTGAGCTCATTGTATACCTGCCTTATCTCCCCTGCTAGGTCAGTTGAAAGTGCTTAGAGAACAGGAACTGGGTTATTGCAGAGTTCTTTGCATACAATAGGCAATCAAATATATATATATATATATATATATATATATATATATTGAATATACTCAAGCATTACAGTAATTTGTCAGTGGGTGTATCTTAGGATGTTTTAAAATAATTAGTGAGAAGGAAGGCATGCTATGTTTTTGTTCAGTCAAGTATGACTTTTTGTGACTCCATTTGGGGTTTTCGTGACAAAGATACTAAAGTGGTTTGCCATTTCCTTCTCTGGCCTATTTTATAGAGGAGGGAATTAAGGCAAATAGGGTTAAATAACTTGCCCAGAATCACACATTTACTAGTAGGTATCTGATTTGAACTAATGAAGATGAGTCTTTCTGACTTCAGACCCAGCACTCTATCTACTGTACCACCTCACTGCCCCTATAGCTATGCTATACTTTCTTACTAAAACAAAATTGCTGTCTGACAAAGATGGCCTGTATAGGATATCACTGAATCAGACATAATCCTAGAAAAAAGGTTTTGAATTTTTTTGTTTGCCTCCACTTTGTTTTTATTTCAGTATTAACTAAGGCCTGGATCATACATTTCATGCTGAGAAGATGACCTGAAAAATCACTTAGTTGAACTTTTAAAAAAATACTATATATAAGGAAACTGGTGATGAGAGAAGTTAAGTGAGTGTCAAAGTCCCAGAAGTGACAAGAGGAAGCTCTGGGGTTTGAGTCTGGGTCTTCTGACTCTAAATCCTAAGCTCTCTGTGACTTCGTGCTTCCTTTCCTCCTCTAGACATGATCTTCGTTTCTCAAAGACTTTGCCAGGGGAGCACAAGCTGTGGAAGGACCTACAAACTAGAAAGCATGGGTCTGGTAATAGACTTCTTTTTCCCCATTGGCTGAGAACTAGTCTCCCATGAAAAAATCACCAGGTTGGCCACCAGCTGATGAATTTTTCTGTCTAAACTTTCAGAAAGTTTGTCCATTAAAGTCATACTTCTCCTTTTTAAGCTAAACAGGAAATGGACACAATCTGGAATGGATTTTACTAAACTATTTCATTTTTTCAAAGAGAATTTTACCTCTGATGCAGAAAAAAAATTACTGGAAATGCCTTTGATATATCCTCAAAGGGTTATTTATTTTTATTCCAAATATCATTCTTCTGGAGCACAGGAAGTACCTGTTGCTACAGAAAATGTTTTACTTATGTAATCGATTTTAAAAGGATTTTCACTTCCAGTCTAGGCCTTACCAGGAAACAGGTTTTCAGGTTGTTGTTTTAAATGAAGGGCAGTACTAATTCATACGCTGTCCAACTTGTCCCCACTGTAATCTGCCTGTACTTTCAAAGTTGTAAAATTTCCCTTTGTTCTTAGCTCTTCGATCTTAAATTACTTCATTGATCCAAATTGTTTTGTGCATTTATGTTAACTTCTATAATCTTTTCCCATGTCTTAGTTACAATATTTCATATTTTGTAAGCGTTCCAACTTGTCTTGAATAGGTCATCCCTATTTTTTTATTTTAAACAAAGTTCAGGTATCTAAGAAGCCTTTTATAAATTTTAAATTTACCTGCTGCTTTAGTACTGATGTTTTAAGAGCCTTGCATTAGACATATATGACTCCAAAGCCAGTTTAGCATGTTCTTTCTTTTTTTTTCCTTTTGGAAGAAGGCTTAAAGGGAAGTTAGAGGCGTTCAGGAAATTACTTTTGGTGATGAGAGGCACATGGCATAGTGGAGAGAGATTTGACCTTAGAGTCAGGAAGACCTAAGTTCAAGTACTCCTCTGACATAAAATGGCTGTAGGATACTAGGAAAGTCATCTGACCTCTTAGTGCTTAGGCAGCTCTCTTAAAAGAAGGTGATTTATAGAGGAAATTTTCTATCCGTAGCCTTCGGTAATAGAGATTTGAAAACTGACTGAGGTCCTGGGATTTGTACTTTAGAGGAAGAAAGACTCCTTCCCAGCCTTGAAAGCAATTTGAATCTGTTGAGATCTTTGTTCTGGAAGGTGGACTTAAGTCTCTCCCAGGTTCTTAAAAAGACACAAACAGTGTACAGCAGAGCAGGGGCTCTTTGAGAACAACTCCTATCTAACCATGCCATCCTATCTTATATGTACGAAGTTGATTTTTTTTTCCCTTTGTTTTGGTACCTGAGTGTAAAACTTTACATCAGATCTGCATAACTTGACAGGAGATTCAGATAGTTAGACCAGAGACAGACTGATGTTGGTCTGCAAGTCACATGACAAACAGGAGAGTGTGCAGGGGCACTCTCATTTTTTCACATTTTTCACTACATTTTTCACAAGCTGCTCCCTAAGTCCTTTGGTGGGCTGCATGCCTGCTTTATATGTATCCCCACTGAATTACATCTTATTAGGCTTAGTCCAATATTCTTCCACAGGGGTCAGCAAAGCTCAGGCTTACATTTGGGCTGCAGCCTGTTTTTGTACAGCTTTCAAGTCAAGAGTGGTTTTTACATTTTAAATAACGTTTTAATGTATTTAAAACTAAAAACTATTTTTAGGTGGAAATGGGAAGGAGTGGAGAGAATCTTACAAAAGGAGTTAGTGGGCTGGATTTAACCCTTAGGTTGCACTTTACCAGTCCCTGCTCTAGGCTGTGAAGTTCCTTTTTGATTTTAATTCTTTTATCCACTATGTTATCTTTTCTTACTAATTTTGAATCCTGGGCAGATTTGATGAGCATGCCATCTATGCCTTTATCCAAGTCATTTATAAAAATGTTAAACAGCGTGGTGCCAACGGTGCTCCACTGGTGGCTGTGTGTTAAATTGATACTGAATAATTAGCCAGTATACTTTGAGTTTGGTCACCCAGACAGTTCTGAATCCTTCTGTCTTACTGTCCATAATCCATATTTCTCCATCTTCTCCACAAGAACAGTACAAGATACTTCACAGCACAGTGCCTGGCATATAACAGGTGCTTAATAAATGTCTGTTCACTATTGACCACTTCATCAAAAAATTTGCTAAAATCCACAACATTTTCCTCAAGTGCTAGTTTTAGCAATTTTGTCAAAAAAGGAAATAAAGGTAGCATAGGATGATCTGTTCTTTTTTTTTGTTAAATTTCAGTATGCTTTTACTTTAAAAAGGTCACAACACTAAGGTCAAACCCATTCTGCCATTGTATGAGCCACACAAATGCTTGCTTAGCACCTGAGTGGAAGTCTTTAGGAGCATGTTTGAAAAGTGAATAAAAATCCACATTAAACAAATATTCATATAGTTTCCATAGGAACACAGATGAGTGTGGTCCCATCTCTATCTTCCATATTGTTGCATTTCTGCCAACTCTATTTTTGATATTGAATTCTTCTTTTAAAAATTTTATTTAGTATTTTATTTTTCCCCAGTTACATGTAAAAACAATTTTTAACATTCATTTTTGAAACTTTGAGTTCCAAATTCTCTCCCTTCTTCCCTACCACTTCACCCCCATTGGGAAGTATATAGGTTATACATGTGTAGTCATGTAAGACATTTCCATATTAATTATGTTGTGAAAGAAAGCATAGACCAAAAAAAAAAACCTTAAGAAAAATCAAGTAAAAAAAAAGTATGCTTCAATCTGTATTCAGTCACCAACAGTTCTTTCTTTGGGGATGGATAGTATTTTTCATCAAAAGCCCTTAAGAGTTGTTTTGGATCATTGTATTCCTGAGAATAGTTAAGTCATTCACAGCTGATCATCTTATAATAATGTTGCTGTTACTATGTACACAGTACATTTCACTTAGTATCAGCTCATTTCCAGGTTTATGCCAACCCTATTCTTAAAACGTATTTTGAAAACTCTAGCAGGAATTAAGTTAATGGTCCCCTAACATGCTATAATTCAAGTGCTATTTTCAGCAATTCATAACTACTAATAGCATCTACATTAATACTAGCTAAAGTACAAGTTATTGAGTTATTTGATTACACTTTGCCAACACAGGACAGTGGCAAAGTGTGGATATCATCTTGATCCTTTACTTTTGCCAGAAAACCTTGGTTCTTGATTTGTTTCAGGCATTACCCTGCTGGCTCAGACATCATATAATAGATGGTGGGTCTCTGGAAACCATTGAAAATAGAAGCAGCAGCAGCAACAGTACAATCACCCATACTTTGAAACAGCGTCCAACCTTCCACATGTTTTTCTGGTAAATCACAGCATTCAACAGTTCTATCAAGGTCATTACATATTAGTTCCCACATGCTAGATGAATCGTATTTCTCATCTGGTTTGGGTCTCTTGTAGAATAGGTTTGACATGTGCATGATCAAACAGGCTGAATTAAATGACCCACCTACTCCAACATTTGCATAGAATGTCAAGATTTGATCATTTGCCTCATCTTCATCAGAATCTATCTGTACTGTAATACAGTTTTCTTTTTTTGGCATTGATGTTAGCTGCAAGAGTGAAAACATAAGTATCTATCTGGTCCAGCTAGGCTTCTCACTCCAGAGTTGAAGGTTTCTGGATCAGTAGCAGCACTTTCCACATGGAAACTGACTCTAATAGCATTAGACCACTCAAGGAGTAGCTTGGTAGTTTTGAGAGTGGCACCAAATTTAATACTTAGATGATAAACAGCTTTGGGGTCATCAGGGACGATCCTCAAAACCAGCTTTGCTTTTGGATGAGGCCTGGACAACTTTTATGAACTCATACTTCACTCTCAAAAGTCATCATTTGTTCCCAATTGTTGGCATCACGCTTAATGTGTGGCACTTAGATTATCCTCTGTGGAGGCAACCTAAGACTGTTTTCTAATTATTTATCAGTCTTGCCAGCACAGTCAAATCCTGCTCCTATAGCAGCAAGTGTCTTCACTATAGCTTTTTTTTTCATTGCCTTTAATAGCATAAAAGGAATTACTGGAGGAAGAGCTTTGTACCAGTTCAGTGTTTCTTTATGATGTTACCAAGGTCAGCAACGTAGAAGGCATCTTTATCATCATCAGAAGAAACTTTCTGATCCAGGATACCCTTAGCAATATAAACTTCATCAAGGAAACTGAAGTTAAGTTCATCATTGCTAAAGCTGTTCATGGTATCTTGGTTTTCCTCTAAAGTACAATGAAATGGAAAACTAAGAGATAGAATTTAAAGACAAGGCTACAATTGTGCCTTCACTGCAGCCATTGCACTGGAAGTGTTGGACAGACTAAGACCCCATGGAGATGCTCAAGGTGGACAGAATTCCACAGTTACAACACCTTTCCCTAACCACTTCTCCTGTTTAGTTGCCTCATACCCAACTGGAGGAGCCATAAAGAGCCACCAGCATGAGATAACATAGGAGCTGATGACAGAGGCTGAAGGGGTCTGATGAAAATCTGTTCTTGATAAAGCCTTTTTGATAATCACTTCATAATCACTGCTTTCCTTTCTAGATGTTTGGTAACCACTTTTTTAATGATCTCAGGAATCAAAGTTAAGTTCACTGTCTTATAGTTTGTACTCTTTTCTCTTCCACTTTTAAAAATTTAGGAGCATTTTCCCTTCTTGCACCTGCCTGTCTTTCACTGACCCTGGCTTAGCAATCACATTGGCCAGTTCCTTCAGGAAGGACCTGAGGATGTAACCCATCTAGGCCAGGTGACTTGAATTTAAAGAGCAGCTTAGTGCTCTCTTACTGTTTCCTTACTTGTTTTTGCTAATTACTCCCTATCAGTTTGGTCATTTCCAGTGCAAAAATATCCCATTATTTTGGTTATTCAGATTATTTGCTTCTCAGGGTGGGACTGGAATTACCATGCACAATGCAATCACTCACTCTAAGCCTGAACCTCCCTCAAGAAATCCCATACATGTGGGAAACAAGCTATCCTGAGTTCATTATGTAACTTAGAACTTCCCACTACCTTGGCTTAATCCTATCATGTTTCATTTTATCTAGGATTAAAATTGAAAAACTTATAATGCAACATTTCATATATTCATCAAAAGTGTCTCCTCTCCCCATTACTATTAGAGTTTTTATCTCTTTCACAACTTTATGTGACCTTGAGGAATATACACTCTCATCATAGATTAGAGTATCTTTACTAAGTGGACTCAGAAATGTTCCTTCCACTACAATGGCTAAAGATTCAAATACTTGTTATATCTTGTCTTTTGAAGTATTGTTAAATGATTTCAAGAAGGAGAGAAGCATTAAGCTGCTGTTTATTTTAAACTTCCAGTTGCCTTTACATAGGAAAGAAAATGTTAATATATAGTATAATACATGTAAGTAATATATATATATATATATATATATATATATATATAAAATACAGCTCTCTTCCACCTCTAAATCATCAAAATACTTATACTGCACAGTACTTCCTGCACACAGTAGATAAAGAATGTTCTTCACTATAAACTGCTGAGGTAAATATCTGAAATCTTCACTTCCCCATGTGACTTTTTAGGGAAATAACTTTCTAGTATCCTACTTTATAAAGTCATTAAAAAGGGAGGAGTTATCTCACCAATAGTCATGATTGATCCTAGTGCCTTGGTAAACAGCTCACCAAAGCATTCAAGGTTGGAAGCTGTCTCAGTCTCAAACTGAGACCTGGGACAAGGACAAGTTCACCTGCTGCGTGCTGGGCCATTGGCAGTAGTCTTGACTTCTGTCTTGTCACAGGATTTCATGATTCTGAAGGACAGTGAGGCTGACTGGTCACTTTGCACAGTTCTGCCTTATTTAAATCTAATTTATGTGCAGGTCAGGAATTAACCTCATGATGTCATTGCTTTTCAAGAATGAAAGATAAATAACAATTTTTGGCCACTTATTTTGGGACTTAGGGGCTAGATGCTAGATTTTAGATTTTCAAAAAAATTTTTTTTTATTTCTCAAAAAGCTGGGGCAATTTACTTTTGTCCTATGCAGTCTTCAGATGACATGATTTCTTGAATATAGCTCAGAAAAAATCTGACTTTAAAAATAACATTTCAAATGGAGCTACTTGAGTTGTCTTTAACCCACATCATTCTGACTTTCATTGAATACCCAATAATAGCAGTGGAAGCCCTCGTGGCTCATTGTAGATGGCTTAGAATGAGTGTAAATAACAATCCTTTTCTCTTCTGGCTAGAAATTTTGAGGATCTTCCCCTCCTAGAATATTTTGGGCCATCTTTTGTCTCAGTTCTTATCTAGCCCTTAGTCACTGAATGAGCATATATATTTGCTGTCTCTCTTACATTTGTGTAAGCTCCTTGAGGGCAGGGATCTGTCTTTTGCCTCTTTTTTTATCCCCAGTCCTTAGCACAGTACCTAGCATATATAATATTGATTGATAGTGCTTGGCCTTGGTCTGTATTATCTGGAGTCTTGTTGCTATGTTCCGCCTGGTATTACATGCTGTATACTTCTAGGAGCAAAGGGCCTGCTCAGTTTGGGGAACCTTCAAACTTTTAAACTTAGGGCCCTAAGTAGTCTGATGTAGGGTTCTGTCTGATTGATCATAATCCTCCTAGATTTTCTAGGCTCTAGATTCCAGTTTGGATTTAGGCAGTACTGCAGTGGGCTTGCCCTTCAGTGGTACTTCAGTAGACAGTTACTGCCCTCAGCCTCCATCATCTCTGCAAGCTTATAGCAGCAGAGCTGCCTGGCCACCGCAGTTCCCGCCAGGGCCACTGCAGAGTTTGTTATCTTGGAGTGGAAGAAGACTCCACCATTGTTTTCTCCTTAAATTTTCCCATCCCTCCTTGTTCTGGAGCTCTTTTTAGGTCTTTATTGGAGTAGTTGTGGAGAGAACTTAACTGCCCTGCTTCTTTCTGCTCTGACGTATTTGTGGGTCTCCCTTCCCAAGCTTTCAATCAACTTCTGGCTCTATTGGTTTCAAAAGCACTCAGGCTTTCTCAATTCTCAACAATTCATGGATTTTACCCCTCTAGTGACATTTCTCTAACCACTCACAGAAATAAGGCTTTTGTTTGCCTTTGAAACCATGCTTCTTTCTTGATCTTCTACAAGAAATCAGAGGAGCTAAAATAGCTATTTGTGCCCTAATGTGACTGAGATCTTAACAAGCCTCTATGCCTCTTTTAATTTTTACCACTGAAGTGGTATTTTTCCTTTACTAAAAAACCAAAACTGTTATTACTTATATCTGCATGTAGTCCCCTTTATCTAATAACCTGTTGCTACTAGCAATATTTAAATTAATAGCTTAGAATTATTAGAAAATTTTCTTCTGAAAGGCTTTTTTCATAGATAAACTATTCGTTAAAAAGTGGAACATTTTATGCAGCAAATTTAAATTCATTTCATTACAGCATATTTTTAGCTATTCACTTATTTCCTGAAAAATATATTAAAAAGAAACAGGAAAAGGATGTTACACATAGAATAAAGGAAAGGGTGATAAAAATACTGGTAAGGCAGCAGCAGTTTATGGTACTCTTTGAGGAAAAAAAGGACTGAAAGAACACTATATTTTGAAGCATGTAATAAGCAACTTTGGGAATCTCTTTACATGTCTGAACATTACTGTACAATCAAATGTCTAAGCACAAAGTTTTATTTGTGTCTTATTTCTACTGCCCTCTAGTGATTTCATTTAAATAATTTCTAATATTTTCTTATAAAAAAAATGAATGCAGCATATCTTGTTATTTAATGTAATTAATGCATAATGTTACATAACAATGTAATAGTGTTTCCCAAACAGAATCAAAATTTAGAGATCGTTATAGCTAATTTTGCTCAATTAATGGAATTTGCCAGATTTAACATGTAATAAAGTAAAAGCAAGCTATAGTTCCATATGCTTTGCTCATTTTTTAACCTATTTTAAAAAATAACTTCAATAGGTTAATTGTGGGATTGGATACAAACATCAGGACTGATATTTGATATATGCCTTTTTACATGTGCAAGAAACAATGTGCATCATTTGGAAAGATGTAAGCATGAGGTTTAGAAACATGTACATTGTCTTTTGGCAAATAACCGTTGTTTCTTCCTTCAAATTTTTTTTCCTTCTGTCTGTAGGATTAACACTAACATCACATCTTCAGGTAATCATTTTGGTGGCTAAATATTGATCCATATCTGAATAAAAGTATCAACAGGCAGTCTTTCTAAAGTTGTATGGTAGGAAGAATTCCTGCCATAGCCTCTGCTGCTTCTGTGTATAATTTTCAGTAAATTAAACTCGTATAACTTCCCTACTTGTAGATGATGATTATTGTCAAGAGAAGCTGTTTGTGAAGTGCTAACACTAGCTCATTTAAATGAATATTTACTAAGTGTCTTGTATGACTTCAGCACTAGGGATGATAAGATGGGAAAAAATGTAACTGATCAGGAAGTTTATTTTCTAGTTGGGGGGATGAAAGTGGTCAGAGATTAGTAACTAGAGAGTATACACAATATAGTACAAAGTGATTTCAAGGGAGACTGGGGAGGGAGGGATTCCATGTTAAGAGGCAGGATCTGAGCTGTGCTCTGAAGAAAGCTAGAGGTTGGTGGGGAATAGCTGGGTGACCGACTCGTTGTGTGACCCTGGGCGGCTCAGTAACTTAGGCCTCGGTTCTCTCCATTAAAATGAGGAGAGGATTTCTTCATAGGGTTGTTCTGAGGATCAAATGAGATAATATTTGAAGATCTCCTAGCAAGTGCCTGGCACATAGTAAATTCCATATAAATACGTATTCCCTTCTTTTCTCTGTCCCCACTGTATGAAGGAGAGTAATATGAAATAAGACCAGCAATGTAACCAAAAGCTTGACCATGCTGAGAATTTTGTATTTGCTAGATTAATTTCATTAGTTAATTGGTTTGTAATATGAGAGTAGGGTTCAGGAAAAGGGGCTTGGACTGGAAAACGCGCACACAGATGCACATGCACAGGTTAGAGATGCTCCAAAAAAATAACTGTGTTTAACATATGACACAGATGGATCTTAGAGTGTTTCGCCTGAAGACGATGATTGAAGCCATGGAGTTGAAAAGATCACCAAGGGAGAAGCCTGGGCCCAGGACAGTTCCTTGGGGGGAATGCCTGTATTTTGGAAGACAGCAGAGGGTAATGATGCCATAGAGAAGAGAGAAAAGAAGCAGACAGAAGGGAGGCGAACCAAGAGAGCAGTATTACAGGGGCCATGACTGGGAACAGTATCCAACTGATGTCTTATTTGAAAGTATATTGAGTAATTTTATAGTAGATGGTCCTGT
The DNA here is from genome assembly GCA_023548195.1 of Bettongia penicillata ogilbyi. Classification (NCBI taxonomy): domain Eukaryota; kingdom Metazoa; phylum Chordata; class Mammalia; order Diprotodontia; family Potoroidae; genus Bettongia; species Bettongia penicillata. The sequence goes on along the minus strand of JAJHZJ010000574.1, from coordinate 1,481,013 downwards.
TTAATCCCAGAAGGGTTTAAATAGGATAATTCTGTAAAAAGTTAATGAAACCAAGGTTTTTTGTTTTTTTTTTTTTGTTGCTGTGCAATATGTTTAAGTTGAGTGTAATTAGTTATTAAATATATGCAAAATGTTTTGCAAACCTTAAAGTGCTATGTAAATGTCAACTATTACTATTTTGGTGTATCTCCTAAATACCAATTACTTCATAAGTCTCCATGGGAAAAGAGATGTAAAACATGGTCCCTGCCCTCAAGGAGTTTATCATCTAGTAAGACAGTGCCCCCGTGAGTAGCATGCTAGACCTGGAGTCAGGAAGACCTCAGCCATATACTAAGTGACTCTGGGCAAGTCATTTAACCTCAGTTTGTTGGCGGTTTCCTCATCTATATAATAGGGATAATAACAGTTACCTGTCTCCAAGTGTTGTGAGAATAAGATGAAACAATATTTCTAAAGTACTTTGCAAACTTTAAAGTACTATGTAAGTGTTAGCTATTATTATCTAGTTTATATTATCTATGAAGAAAGGAAGTAATACAAAGCATTATATAAGAGCACACAGCAAAGGAAATTCATTAAGATAGTGAATATATGCTATGTCAGGAAAGACTAAGCTGTATTGAATTTCCCATGACAAAGGTCTTTGTGAAAGACTGTCTGCCAAGTCCATTCAGTTCTGTATTACATGAAAATAAATCAATAAGGAATAGTAGTCTACAATTACCAAGGCAGGAAAGCAATAATGTAAAATTCAATAATATCTTAGAAGGAAATTTTTCTTAACTATACCTATTACTAGGCCCTAGTGTTTTTGTACTAGTAACATCTCTGAATATTGTATTCCATTTAATATTATGTGCTTTTTTACAAAAGTTAGCTGGATACTGGAAACAGTATTCAATTGATGTCTTATTTGAAAGTATATTGAGTAATTTTATAGTGGATGCTCTAATAGTTAGCAAGAGAATTTAGGGAAATATTTGCCAGCAATCCAGCAGTTTGGTTTGTGAGTTGAGGTAGTCCCATTGGAATTTTTATTTTGCACACATATAAGCATTTCACTGCTGTCTCCTGCTTTACCTCTGCCTCCAGTGGTTGTCAGTCCCCAAATTTATATCAGAGTAGTTACTATGAAGATGAGATCTAAGGTTAATTTCCCAACGTTTGAGGGGAAAAAGGGTGATTAAACAGAAGAAGAGAAAGAAGACAATGCAATGACAGCAGTGACTACTACTGTCAGACAACATGGTAAGACGGTTGATATAAAGCCTTCTCCTAAGACCGAGCTCACTCCTTCCCACAAATACAGCCTCCATGGGAGGAGTAAGCTTAAACTTAAGAGCAACATCATTGCAGTGAGACACACACTTAAGAAATATTCATAACAAGGTTTAATTCACAACACCTGCCCTGGAAGTTCTCTCTGTGTACGGTTTAATGCAGGACCCTTGTGGTTGTTGTTTGTCCATCATTCTGTAAGAGGACCTGACATGCTTTGGGGCTGCTGGGAGCCCCTGAATGTCAGGGTTTAGGCCAGTGTCCTCCTGGAATGAATTCACGTACTCAAACCATCTTCTTGTCAGTGGCAAAGTTCATTCTAAGGCCAATAGGAACAGGCAAGGTTTCTAGTGAACCTGCAACTTAACTGAGGTGAGACTGATGGTGATGTATAAAAAGGACAGTGAAGGAATCGAGATGGGATTAAGAAGTGGTGAGTAGTCTGAGATGGGCCAGACCCAAACAGTGAAAGAACTATTGCCAAGGCTAATTAGGTGATCTACAAATTAAGGAGTGGTCAGTGTATGCAAGTAGTATGTCAAGGTAAGCTAATTAGGTGATCTAGGTGGGCTGGGGTAGGCCAGTTACTTTGGGTGAAGGCTCCAGTGATCTGGGCTGCTGAAACATATGAAAAAATTCCAGGTTCCTGGGTTACTTTCAAAGACATGTTCTTTCCCCTTTAAGGGTCCAGGTTTCATCACCCCATCAGACTGATGATTTCATATTTCTGTATATTACCAATGATAAACTGCAGGAGGAGGTAGAAAATGAGGTTCTGTTTGAAATAACGCTCTGGACAATGTAAAGGAGTTGGAAGTCTACCTGCCAAGACACACCAATATGAATACAATTACACAACACCCTTCACAGAAATAAAGATAGATCTAAATAATTGGAGAAATAGCAATTGCTGAAGGGTAAACTGAGTCAAGGTAATAAAAAATGATAAGACTATCTAAATTAGTTTACTTATTCATTGCCATACTAATCAAACTATGAAGAACTACTTTATAGAGCCAGGGAAAAAAATTAAAATTCATTTGGAAGCAAAAGATCAAGAATATCAAGGGAATCAATAAAGAAAAAATTAGAAAGGAAGTGAGGAACCAATCTTAAACTATATTACAAAACTATAAGCTTAAGAATTATTTGGTACTGGGTAAGAAATAATTTTGGGCAGTAAGTAGCACAATAGATAAAGTGTTTGACCTGGAATCAGTATGACTCATCTTCCTGAATTCAAATCTGACCTCAGACACTTACCAGCTGTATGACCCTGGGCAAGTCACTTAACTCTCTTTGCCTCAGTTCCTCATCTATAAAATAACTTGGAAAAGGAAATGGTAGACCACTTCAGTATGTTTGCCAAGAAAATCTTAAGTAGGGTCCTGAAGATTTGGAGGCAACTGAGCAGACAAGTTACTATAACAAAGAAATAGTTGTATCCATGGAACAGATGAGATTCAGATAGAGTGGTCTGTGAGAAGCCCATTATCTCAGGTATCACTTAAAGTCACTTTAGGAGACATTCAAGTACACTGATTGATGAAATACCAAAACTAACAGAGGTGCCCCCCCAAATTTTCCCGTTACCTCATCTCCCCACCCATAGTAGGTTTTCCTCTGTTAGAATTCCTAGACCCTCATGGCTAGCATTTTTCCTAATCAGAGTGATTCCCTTAAGGAGAGTCTCTCTTTAGGGGGCATCTCCCTTAAGGACCCATTCCCCTTAAGCAGCCTCCCTTCTCCCTTGGGGGACTGCCCTCTCTGGGTGCGCCTGAACCTCTTCATAACATATTGGGCACATAATGTACAGAAGCAAATGAGCAAAGTAATCTTATATTTGCTAAACCCAGTGATTCCAGCTATTATGACAAGTCCTTACTATTCAACAAAAACCACTGGAAAAACTGAATAATCTGGAAGAAACTAGATAGAGACCAACACCTCATACCATACACAGAGATAAGCTCAAAATGAATACATGATTTAGGTGAGAAGGGCTACGTTATAAGCAGGTTTGTGCAATGTGGAAATTACCTTGTCAGATCAGCGAATAAGGGAAGAGTAAATGACCAAACGAGAGAGAGAAAAGTTCATAGGAGATAAAATGGATAATTTTGATCACACAAAATTAGAAGTTTTTTGCACAAACAAAACCAGTGCAATTAAAATGAGAAGAAAAACATAAAACTGGCAGAGGTGGGAGGGGAGCAATCCATGCAGCAAGTTTCTCTAATGAAGGTCTCACTTTTAAGATATATGGGGAATTGAGTCAAATTTCCAGGAATAAAAGCCATCTCTGATTGATAAGTGAGTAAAGAATATGAATAGGCAGTTTTCAGAGGAAGAAATTCGAGCTATTAATAGCCATATGAAAAAATGCTCTAAATCACTAATAATTAAAGAAATGTACATTAAAACAATGTTGAGATACCACCTCATATTAGATTGGGTAAGATGACAAAAAAGGAAAATGGCAAATGACGGAAAGACTGGGAAAATACGTACACAGATTAACTGTTGGTACAGCTGTGAATTAGTCCAATCATCCTCTTTCTTTTTCTTTTTTAATTAACTCATTTTTGGAGGCAATCAGGGTTGTGACTTGCTCAGTGTCACACAGCTAGTAAGTGTCTGAGGTCAGACCCGAACTCAGGTCCTCCTGACCCCAGGGTCCGCTACACCATGTATCTAACCTTAGTCCAACCATTCTGGAAAACAATTTGAAATAATGCCCAAAAAAGCTATTGGACTGTGCGTACCTTTTGATTCAGCAGTGCCACTAAGGGTCTTTTCCCCAAAGAGATCAAAGAAAGAGGAAAAGGGTCCATATGTACAAAAATGTTTATGGTAGCCTTTTTTTTTTTAGGTAGTAGCAGAGAATTGGAAACTGAAGGAATACCCTTTGGATGTTGTCCTTGGTTCTCAGAAAGGACTAAAATGACGTTACTTTGCTAGAGTCAAGTTGTAGTGTGTCCGACTGTGACTATCAGACCAGTATGAGTTTGGAATGTTCTACTACAGGTCAGGCACAAAGTCTACGTGACATTTGGGGTGGATTCTCTAAATTTGCACATCTTACATTTCTTCCAAGCTTTGTTCTGCTTTGTTCTTAGAGCACAACACCTTTTCTGATGCGAACACAATGTCTTGAATGGTCCTGTGCCAGTGTCTCCCATCTCACATAATTAATTCCAAAGTTCATAAGAGAGACCTTGAGAGTGCCCTAGTATCACTTGCCATGTGTGAGTTCTCCATAAAATAGTCTTTTTGGCAAGCATACATTTTGCATTCAAACAGTGTGGCCAACTCTCTCAATGTGTTGCACTCTCTGAAGCATAGTTTGAGTGCTTGGCAGTTTAGCTTGAGAAAGGACCTCAGTGTCTGGTACCTTATCTTGCCAAGTGATTTTCAGAATTTTCCTAGGACAATTCAAATGGAAGTGAGCTAATTGGAGAATAGATGAGCAAGTTATGGTATATGAATGTGATGAAATATTATTATGTTGTAAGAAGTGATGAAGGGCATGATTTCTAAAAACCTCATAAAGTTTACATGAATTAATGCCAAGTAAGCAAAACCAGGAGAGTAATTTATACAGTAACAGGAATATTGTAATGACAATCAACTTTGAAAGTCTTAGGTACTGATCTACAGAATGACCAATCAATGCCAAATGACTCATGATGAAATATACTCTCTACCTCCAGGTAAACTGCTAATGGACTCAGAGTACAAATTGAAGTATATTTTCTTCTATTTATTTTTCTTTGTTTTCTAACTTTGCTAATATAGGAATTTGTTTTGCATGATTATAGACATTGGTAATAGGTTTTGTTTTTCTTGGGGAGGGAAGGATGGGGTGGGAAAGGAATGAAGGAGATTCAGAATTGAAAATAAAATTGATTAAAAAAAACAAAACCCTAGTGAGTAGGGAGTATCAAGGAGAAGAAGATGATTGACAGTAGGTTTCTGTTGACAGTAAGGTTTCAGAGATATCAAGAAGGGTGAAGATTGAGAAAAGGTGACTAGATTTTGCAAATAGGAGATTGTAAACAACTTGAGAGAGAGCCATTTTGGCTGAGTGATGAGTTAGAACCCAGATTGTAGAGTTTATAAGAGAATGGAGAGAGAAAGGGAGTGGAGTTACCTATAATAGAAGGTCTTCCCAAGGAGTTTAACCACAAAAGGCAGGAGTGATGGGATGTCAGTGAGGCTAGATAATCAGATGAGGGTATTTTGAAGATGGGGGAGACATTGGGCATGTTTGTAGGCAATAGGGAAGTAGCAAGAGGCAAGGAGAATTTGAAGATGCGGAAAAGTGGAGATGATAGAGGGAGCAGTATACTAGAGGAAGTATGGAATTGAATCCCTTGTGTATATGGAGGGCCTTGGCCAGGGGAAGGACCTCCTCATACTTTGAAGTGGGTGAAGGAGGAGATAGTGACTGCAGACATCTGAGAGATGTGTGTTGAAGAAGAGGGGGGAAGAGGATACTCTCTGTGAATGACCTCTTTTCTTCCAGTGAAATATGAAGTATGATTCTCAGCTGAGATGAGGAGAGGGATAGCTGTGGGAGGCTTGAAGAGGGATGAAAAGGTTTGGAAGAGCTGCTGCAGTAAGATAGTTAATTAGGGAGACATAAAAGGATTGCCTTGTTGCAATGTGAGCCCAGTTGGGATTAAGGAACAAATTGGTAGTGGACCTAGCCAGCATGGTTTTGTGATCTTCTCCAGCTTCCTTTGGCAGCACTTGTATCTGAGTAAAGACAGCAGATTCTAGGAGTAATCCAGGACTAAGGTTTTGCAGGGTAAAATCGTTGATAAAAAAAAAGAAACAAAGCATTCATGAAAAGAGGACAGCATAGAGTTGAACTGATTCACAATGAGGAAGTGAGGAGAGTATAACCACTGCAGGTATAATGTCCTGGGGAAGAACTGAACTGAAGGATTGAAGAACTGAAGAACTGAAAGGATTGAAGATTGTGGCAGGGATGCAGAAAAAGGTTTAGGATTACAAGTCAGAGGGAGAAGTGAAATGGCAACAGATTATTATCAGATGGGGAACTTCAGAGTTCATAACCATGGAAATAGAGCATTTGTGGGTAATGGCAAGATAACTGGTATGAGGATCTTTGTGTGTTGCATATTTGGAATCAGATTTGGAATCAGATCTGGAAGAGCTCTTAGAGATTATTTAGGATCCTCATTTTACAAATGAGAAAAGGCCTTTTATTTTCTAAATCTGCAGTCACTTGTCAGATTTTAATTTGATCTTTTCTCAGTTCTGTGAAGCAGGATAGTGTTTGGAAGTAGTCAATGAAGTTGGATGCATTGCCAGGATCTGACAGGAGGAAGCCGAGAGGAAAGTACATCCTCAAGCTCTACTGTCCTTCAAATTTGATGCCAAACTTCTTCCACTATTACAACAATATGAATTCAGTTAAAAGGAATTCAGAGCAGCCCTGCCTGACTAATGAAGAATGAAAATATAGTTAAATGTAACATTAAAAAAAATTCTACCAGCTATTAGATTCATTGAATTCCTACCTATCCCCTAAAACTCAGCCTAACTCTAATACCACCTCCTCTGAAAACTTCCCTGGTCCTCAAGTCCGTAATTATCTTTTCCCCTGGGACCTCATGTAACCCTTGATTTTGAATGTCTGTAATGTACTTCTCATGTAGCATTTTGTAGTAATGTTATTTGTGAATGTCTTGTCCTTGTATTAGACCATAAGTTCCATGAGAGCAGGCACCATTTCTTTGTTTTGTAGCTTCCTTAGAAAATACTCTCCACATACATTTAATAAATATTTACTTCATTTAAATGAATTTTTTTAACCTATGCATTTTTCTTTTTAGCAAGAATTCCCATGTGAAAACATTGTGTGCAATTTCCAAAGCCTTTTCATGCTTAAATGTGGACTGGTGTGTGTTTAACTCAGAAAGAAGGCTGTTTGGTTTGAGTTTCTTCTAAATTAAATTGCATGTTTCAACTTAACTTATGAAATATGCTTATGGTCTCATAGAATCTGTGGAATCTATCCATGATGCTGGTATAAGGAGATATATCTGCCTTAAGGGATTGTCATTTTATATCTGGTTGTTATTGTATATATAGTTTTTTTAGTTATGTACTGTTATTTCAGAGAGCATGATTTTACCCACAGCATGTCCAAATTCATGTAAAACCAAGGTATGTCGTGAGTTTCTCCTGTGTATATGATCTCATTAATTTTCTTTGCTTGGAGAGCTGCAGACCATTGCCTAATTGTCACACTGGAATTCTGCTACATACATGGCAAACTTTCTGAGTCCTTGTTGCATGTGATATTATTCAAATATCTGGGTCACATTGTGGCATGTAGCATTCCACATGGTACGTGTTATCCCCAGTAGCTGTCCTGTTTCTGGACAAATGTTACCTCTCTCTAAAGTTGCCTTGCAGAAATCTTTTTATCTTTTAAGAGTATAGCCAGTAGTACACTTAAGTTTGGTATAAACATCAGAAGCTAGACCAAACCTTTGGAAACCAACCATGTACCACCAGTGAGGTAATGATGTCACCATTTAAACCAGACTTGCTATTACATAATGAAGAAGTTTTCCCTCTGAGCTGCTTAGGAAGAGGTCTTGGCCCAATGAGAGGATTTATGAGCTGGCATATAGATTCTGCCTTTACTCTCATAAAAAATGAAAAGTCTATTTGAAGTTAAAATATTACTTTTACTTTTGGAAAGTTCAGCTGATTCTAACAAGAGCACATTGCTTTCTAAAAACTGCTATGACCTTTCACAGCTTTGAGTCTCTGGATGGTTTCAGGAAGCCAGAAAAGAACCTATAAGATTTGGAGCTGGAAAAAAATCTCAGAGATAATCTAGTCTGGTATTTAATCTTATATGTGTTTCCAGTGTGTGATAGGTTGCCACAGGAATATACTGGAAGTAGTTGTGTGAATTCCTTTCCATGGTGTAATACAGTATTTTTTACTTATTTATTTATTTTTGTGATTGACAAAACAGTGGATTGTCATGTGTTTTATGTAAGTACTAGGGAGATAATGGAATTACTGACTATAAGATGCTGTGCACAAACTCATTGCTGTTAAGTGCACAGAGACAGAGCAGTGATTGCTTTTTCTTAAAGGTACTTTTATATATCCTATCCCAGTGGTAGGTCAGGTTTGAACTTTGACACAATTCCAATGTACATTATGTAGTCAGTTTTCTTAGGTCCTTAAGTCTTCATTGCATGGACCTTTCTGTGTGTAGCTGACTGCTTGGAGGCTGAACCAAGTAAGAAGAAATCATTATCTCTTGAATTTACTTTTAAATTCCCCTCAAACAAGCTAAGATTTCTAGAACAGAGATCACTGAGGAAGAATTTGCACATATTAATACACTTATGAAAGAAACAGTAAAGATTATAGGGGCTATTTTTCTTAGTAGTAGAACATACCAAACATTAAGGCATAAATACTGACTCAGACATGAAGATGATATAGATCCTTTCTTAGAATTTATGTCTTAGGTTTAGTTCCTGTGGTAGGAATTTAAATGTCACAGATGAGAAAATGAAGTGATGATAACACAAATATAAGATAACCTAGTTTTTATTCACATCAAGATAAGGGAGAAAAATAGATTACTTGTTGAGGGGTAATGCACACAGTGCTAAGAGCTAGGAAACCTGATTGAGAGTTGTGGCTTACTAGCAGTATCATCTTGGGCAAATCACTTAACAACTGCTTCCCTCAATTTCCTCACCTGTGAAATGAAGATAATATCATTTACAATGCCTATATCACAGGGTTTTTGTAAGGAATATCTTAAAGTATTGTGTAAATGTACTTTAGCTTTCTCATTGTTTCACATTTCACACTTTCCTGGGATGTTCAAGTCAAGTCAAAGCAGTAGGGGTTTATCAAGCACCTACTGTGTGCCGGTCACAGTTCTAAGTGCTGAAGATACAAAGAGAGACAAAAAATAAACAAATAAATATACCCTGCTCCAAAGGAGCTCGCAGTCTAATAGGGGAGATAATATGCAAATAACAACGCATAAACAAAACAGATGTAGTATATATTGGAGATAATCTTAGAGGGAAGGCTCCAAAATTAAGGAGGACCTGGAAAGTTTTCTTTTAGAAGACAGGACTTTATCTGAGACCTGAAGGAAACCAAGAAAGCTAGGAAATAAAGATGAGGTGGCAGAGAGTTTCAGGCATGCAAGGAAGTAAGTGAAAAATACCTGGAGCTGAGAGAGGAACCGTCATGTATGAAGACCAAAGAGTGGCAGTGGACCATGGAGAACATGGAAGGGGTGAGGAGGGTTAGTAATAATTTTTGCAAGAAATGTCACAAAAATTAAATAAGATAATAGGCATGAATATGCTTTGAAAGTTATAAGTACTCTACAAATATAAAATATAAGATATAATCGAAAATGAAATGGCCATTGCTTAGGACATGAGCTTGGGACTCCATTCAGGAGCAATATCCAGGAGTTTCGCTAGTTAGCTGATTCAATCAGCTACAGAAATGAGAGTTGCCTCTGACTCCTGTTAGCATGTAATATAACTCACAACATCCATAAGAAAGGGTGAGTTGGGAGCTTCAGAAAGTCTGCCTCTTCTCTTTTGGCTTGCCTTCTTTACTTGGCTTGCTTGTTTCAACATGTACTTGCCTAGTCTGCATTTATATCCACTTTAGTCCTAGATATATGACATCAGTCTATCCAGCACAGCCAGAGGACTAAGACTTCTGTAGCACTTGGTTTCCTCAGGGATTTTTGGTGCTGACCCAACAACAGGTACTGCCCCTAGCTGATAACCTAGATCTAGACAACTTAATGTTTCCTAGCATGTCTTGTTTCTCTCCATAAGGCAGCCTTGCTCTGCTGAAATTAACTGTATTCCTTAGACTCAGAGCATTATGGGAAAATGGGTTCTTTCAATGAACATATTAACTATAACAATAATACTTTTAAAGGTATTTTTTTCTAAGGATATCTCAATGTAATTTTTTTCATAGGTAAACCTAGGCAGAAATGTTAGTAAGTAAAGCTAGTCTTTGGGTCTCATATACCTCCTTTTTTACCCCTTTACTTGTATCCCATTCCCCAAAACTACTTGCTCTTAGCTGACTGTCTAATAATCTGGCAAAACTTAGTATCATCAAGATATATCGATAACTGTTACTTAATATAATTAATAGTAGAGGCACTCTTAAGGAATAAAAAACCTTCAAGACTCAAAAGAATAAAATTGTAATGATTGCAGGTGGTCTTATTGATATTTAAGAGTAGGGCCTGCCAAGTACCCCCTCAGATCACAGCATGTAGGTCACTGGTGAAATCATCCCTGTATGTGAAATACTTATTTTCTTTATGATTCAATATTGCAAGTGTTATTCTTAAAAACACTATGCCAGGAAGAATAATTACTTCATTGTGGATATGAATACTTTTTATATGACTTGTATTCAGTGTTTTCTTGTATATCATCAATGTTTTATGCAATTGTTCTATGTGAAAAAGTGTCATCTCATACCCAGGGACAATTCTTTTTATTTATTAGGCTATCCGCAGATCTTGGAATCTTTACTTCTCAGTATGGTCTGTACGAACAAGAAAAGCCCACCTGTGACCTTGTCATTAGTATCTTTGCAATTGCATTTTCTTTAGTGAAATTGCTTTTCTTTAATGTGGTGGTTAGGTAATATTGTCTGTTGTCACCTTGTTCTGTAGTGCAGTGTCATGTTACCCTTCGGGACTGGTTAGTGAACTCTTAATGGCTAGGCAAAAAAACAGAATTTTGACCAAAAATAAATAAATAAATAAACCCCAAGCCCTCCATAAGTATTCAGCACAGTTTTATTCAATTTTTAACTACGTATTTTCTTTCAGCCTCAAATACTTGGAATGTTCAAAGATAGACAATGATAGAGGATTGACAATAGTTTTATTTAAGGAGGCAAGATAGACTTGTTTTGAGGCTAAGTAAAGCTGTTTGCTGAGTACTAAGTGACGAATTTCACAGTATCATGTAGCTGGAACCTCAGCAACATTCCACTGTGATCATATGGGCAGACAGATTCCTGGTACTGATCTCAGATGTCCTTTCCCTGTTCCAGGAGATACTGTGCTCTTAACCTCAGAAAACCTACACTGCCTCTTGACCAAAAGGCTTCAGAGTCACACTTTAATTTGGGGTAATGCTCTCAAGTTTGCCCAAAGCATTCCACTTTCCATGTATCTGTCATTCTCAGAAATTACTTTCTAGACCCTCTGAATCCATATCTTGCTATGACATAGACCTTTCTGGAAATGATCTATATCCAAATCTCTTAAACAGAGCAAGAGTTAGAAATTACTTGGACAGATCACAAAAACAGAAAATGTAAGTTTAAACAGCTATCATCTGTCATCTGTCTTGTCAACAAATAGCTTGGATTTTTTTTTTAAGTATCTGCTAATGATTCAACCCTGATTAATTGACAATTGGCTTTAATTTTGTTAACTCCAAAAGCAGGCTAATTGATGTTTTTAGGAAAGGCAGCACATTCTGGCCTAGCCAATAGTGGGAGCATTCTGTGATGCATGGTCCTGGACTGCAGAACATTAGACATTTTCCTCATCCATACATAGATTTTGCAGTGGGAGCCACAAATACCATGATGCCACTAACTCATGAAACAGTAAGTGGGAAGTTAGCAACATCTAGAAAGGAACTAGCAATAAATTTAGAAAATGAAATTCATATCTAGATTTATTTACTAAGTTCACATTTAATAGTGTATATTTATAATCTGTTCTATAGCAAATATTATATATATATATATACATATATATATATATATATATATATTTGGTGTTTTATCAGCTGGTTTGTTCTGTTTTCCAATTCTGTGAAGGGCAGGATTTTTTTTGGCATCCAAAGAGTTTGTTTAAGCAAAAGGGCTTGCAGTTGCTAGGTTTGTTACTAAAGCCTCACCTTCTGATCTGAACCCCCATCAACCCCTTTGTTTTTAAGAATTGAAACACCACAAAGAGAGAAGAACAGAGAAATGTGCAAGAAAGAAAAACAGGAAATGAAAACCTTGCCTTCCAAGTTGACTGACATATAATAGAACTTCCTGGTATTCTGATATTTAAAGAGCTACTTCAGTAGAAATCCATGGTAAATAGCTCTCAAAATCATCTAATTCAAAGCATTATGTAAAGCCCAAGGAAGAAACTGATGTTGCTTAGATAAAGGTGTTAAGAAAAGAATATCAATGTGTTTTCAGGGTTGTTGTATGGTTTTTTTCCTGCATTGCAACTAACATCTTTCATGAAAGAAGTACTTAATATCAGTTGGATCTAATATTTGGGGAATCTATTTTATTAGTTTCTCATGAGTCTCAGGGGTATCAGTTTTGTTCTTATTTACTAGACAGTAGAAATAGTTTTCCATATACCTATAACATGGACAGAAATCTTCTATCAGTCAGTTTTCTTAAAGTAATTTCCTTTTTGAACACAGAAGCACATGCAAGTGAAACATCCCTTATGGTATTTCAGTCAAAACAGTAGATAAAAATGTGCTAAAGTAAGTGCTTGAAATTGAGAATCCTCTTATCAATGGTCTCATGTTCTTGGCCTCTAAATGAAATGCAATAATTTTGCAAGCTCTTAAATGAATGGATATTCTGCCCGAGGCTGACGATCCATCTGAGTGACTAACTCAGGCCTAGAAAATAATTCATTATATAGCCACATATACAGTATTTTAGGAAAAGAGAAGGCAAAAATCTCCCATTCTTAGTTTTCATACAGCTGTCCTCCTCTTCACACCCCTGAAACTTCTTAGGAAAATGTGTTGTAGAACTGAAAGAAATGTTACAAGTTTATTTAGTTTAGTTCCTTGACACAAACTGGGATTTGATAGGTCATTATTTCTTACAATTTTTATGATCTTCTAAAAAGGCTATTTCATATATATGTATATACATATATATACATATATACACACATATATGTGTGAAATGTATATACATATATACATACATATATATATGAAATATATGAACACATATGATAATGAATCCTTTGGCCATGACAATCCATTATCCAAAAACAAAATGGAAAATGGCCTTCAGTCCAGGGTCTCCCTTTGACTTCTGCAAGAATAGTAGGAGAGTTGAGAAAGGACAGAGAGTGCAAAGAAGCGCATTGTAGACAGCTTACTGTCTACAAACACTAGCTTAGCTGTTAATATGCAACATATGAAGTGCTTGTCCAATGAACATACTGCTGGAGGAACTGATTCATATCAGTCTTAACATTCTCACTATAGATAAAGTCAGAGGACAAAAGAAAGTTGTAACTAAGTGTACGGATATGCCATAGGTTCTCCTTAGAGAAACAAATAAGGAATTCGTGGAGTTAGTTTTGTTGTGTGTACAAAGTCAACAAAAAGTATCATTTCACCAGATGTGATCACTTTGAGTTACAAGTGCTCATAGTAAATAAATTACAAAAAACATAGCAATGAAAATAATTGCAACTTGGATACCAACATTCTTTGCACAAGATGAGGAGCTAAGAGAAATTCTATGAAGAACTTAACAAGATCCTTCAAAATAAATTATATTACTTCGCTTCTGGTGACTTCAGTACATATATGGGCATTGAGAAGAAGGGTAAAGAAAATGTGTTGGAAAATATGGTTCAGAAGTAAGAAACAAAAAAGAACAAGAATAAACTATCCAGAAGATTTATATTCATGTATTATGAATATAATCAGGAGGTGCTAGATATGATGCATGCCAAATAATATCACAAAAATTGAGATGAGTTGTATTTGAACAGACAGGAAATTACTGGTTACTGAAGAGTCGTTTCCAAATCAGCTGTGTATAGTTAGACTACTAACTTGTTAGAGCAAAGATAAAAAGCAATGCTAAATGAGAAAAAAGAAAACAAATGAAAACTAGATGTGGCATGCAAATGAGGTAGCTCCAAACTGATCTATTTAAATAAGCTGTTGTTGAAGGAAAATAGGAAATTAAAAAGAGAATAGATATTGACACTGACTGTCATCATTTCCTAAACAACCTTAACTGATGGCCATAATGAGGAGATCCAAAGAATGTAGAAATTGCCTCAGATATGAAATAATGTGATCTTGTAAAGTAGAAAGACTAGAAACCTAAGCGTAATACTGATTTAGAATATAAATCCGTTTATAGAATCTTATAGAAGAAGATGTGGGAATCTTCTAAGCATTTTTGCCTCATAAAATGATGAGATTCAATGGAAGGAAAAACGAAGTTAAAGAAAGGCTCCTAAAGTTCCAACTACAAGTCATTTAAAGAGCATTTAAGGATAAAACTAGATGGGAGAAAACAACCAGAAAAGAAATAGAGGTCTGCAAAGATTCTTATAATCAACTCTTTTGGCCATCTGGAATAGTGGAGATACCTCATCAATGCCACAGCTCCTGATGTTGTATGAGAAAGAAGAAACTGAGGAAAGCCAAGATGAGAAGAACAAGAGGAGCTGACCAGTATACAGAGAGGTTGATGGTGGGGTATCAAGGGACTTAAGGGATTAACTCTTAAGGGATTAATTAAAGGTACCCTGCAAGGTCATCCCATGTGCTATGTCCCACCGGCTTATTTTCCCATCTTTGTTATTATTCAGTTGTTTCAGTTGTGTTCGAGTCTTCGTGACCCCATTGGGGTTTTCTTGGCAAAGATACTGGAGTGGTTTGCCATTTCCTTCTCCAGCTCATTTTATAGGTGAGGAAACTGAGGCAGACAGGGTTAAGTGATTTGCCCAGAATTACACAGCTAAAGTATCTGGAGCTGGATTTGAACTCAGGAAGATGAGTCTTCCTGACTTCAGGCTGTGCACTCTATCCACTGTATCATCAAGCTGCCTTTCCCATCTTTACTAATTTTTTTTTAGAAAAATCTATGCATCCATAGATGACATGTTTGATGAAAACATGAGAAGAAAACAGGAATACTTAGACAAATTATATTTTATAGACAATCACATCTTTACAGTCACACACAACTAACTGAAAGTTATAGAAAATGCCAAATCCCGCTGTTTATTGTCGGTTGATGAATAAAATAGTAACTTCAATATTCTTTTCCAATAAGTAGTCTCTTGCTCGTGTCAAAATTATACCTAATTTCCTAAAAGTTATAACAAAAGAAATAACTTTGACTATAAATATCAATCCTGATATAGAAGAGGGAAATAAATGCTCCAAAACAGTGTTTGCTAGTGTTACACAGGCTATCTTACAGAGTCTCAATTGACAAGGTTTCCCTGCAAATGTAGGAACCTCTAGATTCTTCTGTTTGCAGATAGCATTGTGCTGATTGCATTAAAGCCCCAGAACATTGCAGAGTCCCCTAAATGAGATTTGTAATTGCTCAACATAGTTTGGCCAAATTATCCACATACATTAAAAAAACAAGTCAGTAAGGAATACTAAGGAGAAAACAGCAATGTATGTAGAAAATAGTTCACTCTGGCCCAGTTACAATCTTACCAGGGACTCCAACATGGTTCATTAGGAAAACAATTATAATTATCATATAAACAACAAAGAACAAAAACCCCACATGATTATTTCAATTAATTCAGAAAAAAAGCCTTTGGTGAAACATAGCACTCGTGAATTATAATCAAAACCATATATTTAAATTAAGAATTATTATTCTTTGTTTTTAAAATTTTCTTAAATTTTACTTTGAACTTAAGAAATAAAAGCATTTCCACAAAATAATAGAATAGGAAAAAAAAGATTGTACCTGAAAATGCAAATTTATTATGTACAACCTGCTGTTCCTTGTATAAGTAACATTTGAGATGCACTCCATGGTGGGCAACAGAAATAGTTTAGACCCTCATTCAGAGCTCTGGAGTCCCTTTTCCTTTTTGGGTTCCTTTACTTTAATTGGGAGAAATGCACTTTCTTCAGGGTTCCTAATCCCTCTATAGGAACCTCTAACTGGTCTGGAAACGTAGTGGACAGCATCAGGAACCCAGAGAAAAGAATAGTAGCGGCAGTCCTAAAGTCTGTGGCGTCCCCTCTAGCGTTTGGGAAGGAAGAGAAGGCAGACTCTATGGTAATCAGAAAGTTACAGAGCATGTCCCAGAACATATCTTTCTGAATACCATACTATGGATTAGACTAGACAAACATGTAACAGAAGCAATAAAAAATAGTAGCACCATGTCTGAGAAACCCAAGCTTTAAATTCCTGCAATGAAAAAAAAACCACTTTTTTTTTTACAAGAATTGCTAAGAAAAACAGAAAACAATTTGGTGAAAATTGAATTACTAACAACATTTGCAATATAACTGCATATCTCCTTACTACTCTATCTTATGATAAACTCAAAATGGATAAATGACCTGAATAGAAAAGGTCTTAACATAAGTAACTGAGAGACAAGATCAAGTCCCAACTCCAGTGTCATCATGGCCCTGGCAGTTACCATCTGTGTGATCTTGGGTAAATCACGTAACTTAACCTCAGTTTCCTCATCTGTAAAATGTTGCACTAATGGTCTCTGAGATCTAGTCTGGTTCTGGATCTGTGGTCCTTTTCCTCTCCACAACCATGACAAGGGCTAGGAGTACAGGGGAGTACCCTTAACCAAACCAAAGGAAAGAGATCACTGAGGATCGCAGGTCTAGAACTGGAAGTTCTAATTCAACCTAATTTTACAAATTAGGAAACTAAGGCCCAGAGAAGTCAAATGATATAGGATCATAGAATTATAGATTTCGATTTAGAGGGATCTTAGAAGCCCTCTAGTCCAGTCCCCTCATTTTACAGATCAGGAACTGAGGCCCAAAGGGGTTGAGGGCTTGCCCAGAGTCACACAGTTGCTTGTAGTGGCAGAGGCAAGATGCAAATTAAGAACCTCTTCTTCCAAATCTCTTGCTTTTCCTTCTGCAACAATACTCACTGTCCTAGCATACGACCATAAAAGGCAAAGTAAAAGCCTGTTCCAAGTCTAGTTTGCTAGAACTAACTTAGAATGGCATTCACTGTTGTCATTCAGTCTCTTCAGTTGTCTCGGACTTCTGCCACCCCATTTAGGGTTTTCTTGGCAGAGATACTGGAGTGGTTTGCCATTGGCTTCTCCAGCTAATTTTACAGAGGAGAAAACTGAGGCAAAGAGGGTTAAGTCACTTATACATATCATGTCTTAGTTTGCTTTGCCTTATTTTACTGAAAAACTATGTTTTGACTTAGCACCCTAAACAAATTAAAACAGTCCACTAACTCTGTGTATTCTCTGGAAACATTAAAACAAAAAAGCTTCTTGTTTTTCTTCATTGTTTTCATAGTGTCTGACAGGTAACTTGCACACAGTAGGTACACATGTTGAATAAATATTAGTGATAATCAGGCAAGCAAAAAATGAGTTTAGTTTGTATTTTGAATTTTCCTTGGCTCTGGCAACCAAGAGATTTCTAAGGATAGTTTTTTAAACTATTTTTTCTTTTTTATAATGAACTAGACTAATAATTAACAAATATTAATATTTCCATATATGAATAATAGAAAAAGAGAATTTTATATGTTAAGTGTGAACTTGGTTTTTTAAAAAGCAAATATTAAATTTAACATAATCCCAGCTGACCCTGCTTTATATGTGTTTCCTTCTGAATTTCTTTCTCTCCTTGGTGGTTTTAAGATGATTCATTGATGCTTTTTTTCTTCTTTTCTTTTGGTCCTCACTAACCACTTCCCTTCCCACAGTCCTCCCCCTTAATCAAGCAAAACAAACCCATACATGGCCATGTTTGACAACATGTGTCATTGCACCCCTGTAGTCAGTTACTTCTTTGTTAAGAAGTGGGAAGCATGACTCCTCCTCAGTCTTCTGCGATTGTTAATGCTCATTGCATTGTTTTTCTTTACTGTGTTATAGTTGTGTAAATTGTTCTGTGCTGTTCTGTTCACTTTACTCAGCATCTGTTACTGTAAATCTTCTAAGGTTTCTCTAGATTTGTTCCTTTCATCTTTTTACAATAATATCCCATTAATTCCAATGCTATAATTCTTTCATTCATTCCCCTTTTGATTGATACTCAGTTCTTTGATAGACCAAAAAGTGTTATTATAAATATTTTTATACTTATAGGTCATTTCCCCCTACATTTGATATCATCTGAGATAAATGCTTAATAGTGTTTTGAGGGTCAATCCAAATTACTTTCCCGAATGGAAAGCCCTATCATATGATCATAAGACCACAAACAACAGGGCATTAGTTTTCTTGCCCTCTCACAGCTCCTAATTTTTTAACAACTTCATCATTGAGTTAATCTAGGAACTATTTCTAAAAATCTTAGGTATTGATTAACATTTTACATAGGGAAGTCCCTCTTTGGGGGATTATTGTCCTATAGAAGTATTCAGCAGCTTTGTAGAGCTTTGTGGAGTACTGCAAAACCTAGTGGTCTGAAAGGCAGAAGACCTGCCTTTGGTTTCAGTTTTGGCTTTGCTACAAACTTGTGTGACCTTGAATACATATTTTTTGGGCCCCAGTTATCTTCCCTGTGCAGTGAGGGATTTGGACTGCAGCCTCTTTAAGGTCATCCTTTCAGGCTATAACCTTTGAATTCATGATCTATTAGCTCTACAAGGCCAGTTAGATCACAAATGGTAAGGGTTTTCTCAAGAAAATCTGTGGAAAATGCTGTGCAAGAAATCAGAAATGGATTTTAGCATTAACAGAAAATTGGATAGTTTGGGGAGGGGGAAGGGAATGTTGGTGTACAGTCTAGTAATATAACAGTTCTTGCATCATTTCTTTTCCATGTAAAAGTTTGGAGGGGTAGCTGGGTTGTGCAGTAGAGTACTGGCCCTGGAGTCAGGAAGACTTGAGTTCAAATCCATCCTTAGACACTTGACACTTGCTAGCTTTGTGACCCTAGGCAAGTCACTTAACCCTGATTGTCTCACCCCTTCCCTCCCCTCTCTACCCCATCACCCCACTCCCCAGAAAAAAAAGGAGTTCGGATTACTCTCTGGAACTGACTTTATTCTGTCATGTAAGCTGGGACTTAGATGTAACTGAGTTAATCCAAGTTGAGTGTTCTCTGTGAAGCTGACCTTGTGGTTAGACTTGATCCAATTTTAAATAAGACTGTGTTTTCCAAACTGCTTTTACTGATGATAATGTCACCTAACTCCCACACAGAAGAGAGAGAAAGGGAAGATCAAGAATTGCCCTAAAGTTGTTTTCTTTCAGTAGTGTCTTATCTGCGTCTGGCTCTGGAAATCATAGATCATTAAATGGAAGAGTCTTAGCAGACCTTTGTACTGATTCTCCTTCCGAGGAAGAAGCAGCTAGTGGGTGGACCAGACCCACTAATGAGTCCTTGGAGGTCAAAAGTGAGACAGGCCCAGAACAATCATAAAGCATATCACAAAGACAAATGTTCTATGTTCTTGGCCTACCCCTTTTCTTATAACATCTTATGCAAGAGAAAAGATGAATCTTTACTGACTGGTATAGCCTGAGTTGCCATACTTTGCCAAGAAATGAAGCTTATGAAGGTAATTGATCATGAGTTTGAATATGAACATAAACATCCTATCTTTAAATAAAATTTTATTTTTGACTCCCTTAAAAATATTACAGAAACAATACTGATTTGGCACTAAAATAGGGTTTTTAAGTCTTAGGCAGAAGCAATAGTTTTGAATGGCAATGGTTTAGCTTTATCTACCTATGGAGACCTGATGGTAGAGTTGGTAATCCCTGGAGACAGATCTTGATACTTTATAGAGGTAAAGTTTGATGTTTCAGGAAAAGTGGAAATATATAGACCAACAAGTGGTCATTTGTATCACAAAACTGAAAGGAAACTTAGAAATCATATGGTCCAACTCTTTGATTTTAGAGATGAGGAAACTGAGACTCAGTGAGTTTATCTGACATATCTGAGATAAAGTAGACAAACTAGAACCTAGGCCTCCAGATTCCCAGGTCAGGCCTAGACAACAACAGAGAGCTAGTTTTCTGAAATATGTTTATGATGTTGTGAGGGGTGGTGGTGTAGAGGAAAGGGTGCTAGCGTTGGACTCAAACCTATGGATTCCCAACCTGCTTCATTTACTAACCATGAGACATAGTCATTTGCATCGCTAAACTTCATTTCCTTATGTATAAAATGAAGAGATTTGTTGTGAGACTTATAGGAGAGTACATGTAAAGTGCTATACAGACTTTCAGGTAATATGTAAATGTCAGTTATTTTCTTATTTTTTCTTTATAACATTTTGATGACAGAGATAGAGATGAGTATCATCATCCTTATTGCTCAGGAAGTTTATTTCTTGAAATCCCATACTGAATTAGTAGAAAGGTTGAGATCAGATTTTGGGTCTTCTCATACCTAAGCCATTGCTTGTCCCATTGGACCAGGGTCAGCACTCTCTTTAGCCCTGAGGGCCACTAGTACAACCACTTGTCCCTGGAAGAATGCACAGGCAGTGGGGAGAAGGGGGAAAAGAGGTCCTGTGCTGGATGGTAGCATGGGGAGAAGACATTCAAATTGAATGAAAAAACACCAGCTGATACCTGTTGGACCACTCAACTGTATTTATGCCTTTAGCTGTCTTTCTGTTTCCTCACCTAAATAATTCTCCCTGAAAACTTTGCTTCACCTTTCAGTTGTTTCTCATTTACTGAATATAGTAAGTACCCAATGACTTACCTGTTCATTAGGTGGTAAGACAATAAATAGAACACTCAAGGCATATTTTTGGATTATGTGAAAATTATATATTAAGGGTGTTAATATGTTGAGGGGAGAAGCTGTTGGGTGTCAGTAAATAAAGATCCACTAATTTTTGGCGAATAAAAATTTAAAGCACTTTTGGTTCAGGAGCCTTGCCCTCTGTTTTGTTTATAGCCTGAAAGGCAGCATGATAAGATGGAAAGAGCACCAAAGAGCACTGGCTTTGGAGTCAGAGGACCTGAATTCAAGCTCTCCCTCACTGAATTAAAAACTAATATTAGGCAAGTCACTTCACAAGTCACATATCAAGGCAATAGATTAAAAAAGAAAAGTTCAAAGTGACACAAATCAAACTGGGCCTGTCTTGGCCTCACTGTTTCCATCTTTAAAATGAGGATGTTGGGCTAGATGACAAGTAAGATTCCTTCCATCTTTAAATCCATGATCCCATGTTCGTATCTTCAGCACTGAGGGCAGTGCTGGGCACGTGAGCATTCAATAAATACTTATAGTGGGTCAGTGGCCCACTCAAGATTAAGAATTAATTGAATCAATAAAAATTTTGAATGTTCTTGTCTGGAGAAAAAAATTCTGATATTAAAATTTTCTTTTCATAATTTCAGAGTTATTTATGATGGACAGACTTTTAGAGATAAAACTCTTACAGAAAAAAAAGGAATAAAATAGAGTTCATAAAATCAGGAAGATTAAAAGTGTTACCTCAAGCGGACGACTGTAGCTTAGCCGACTGGTAGACTGTCTCAGAGGGAAAGATTTGATTTATATCACTTTGGATTTTTCTTTTTTAATCTACTGCCTTGATATGTGGCTGTTAGCCCAAGCATTTGATTTATACTGTTCTGCAGAAAGAGACTGGAGACAGCAAAGTCAGTTGGGGCATCACTAACAGAATGTTTGATTGTCCAGAGGTCCAGGCCTTTCTTATAGTTATACAGAAGCAGCCCAGTGAGCTGTCAGTAATAGCTTACTATATAAGTAACCCCTTTAAAGTCCCAAAGAATCACCTTAATCTTTCTTTGAAATACTAGATATCAAATGTCATGGTAACAGTTTGTGCTTCCCTGAGAAATCTTGTGGTATTTATATTCAACCAACCAGATAGAATGAAAGCTTATAGAGCCACATGATGTCAAAGTATTGGATGTAGGTATTTTTTGTGTAAAAGCAGTAAACGCCTATTTATTTGACCTTTAAAATAGGGTTCAGAAATATTTTTTGTTTGGCATTTTGGGAGCATGGAGAATGCTGTTTGGTAAAAAAAAAAAAGTTCTAATTAGCTGGAAGTTAATTCACACAGGCCCATGTGGCCTTCCTTTTACTATTTCATTTATTCTTCTTTCTTTAAAGATGTGGGAATATAGTCAGGGCCTCAGTTGTATATATGTGAGCCAACCCCTTCCATTTCATAGCAAACAAACAGAATAAACAGAGCAAGTTCTGAGAAGGTGTCATCTTCTGATCCCACTGAAGTCTGATGTATGGTCACTGTAGGTACAGGTCTGAAGTGTGAATAGAGGAGAAAAATTAAGAGTAAGATATTATAAGTGAGTCTATTTCTTCAGGATTGCTCTCAAAAATTACTGTAGAAATGCTAAAAAGAAGAAAAATTGTCATCAGTCATCAAAAGAAAATTAAGAACAAAAAACTCTGACAAAATGGGAAAGAAATGTGGATTAAAGAAAATAGAATCACCATCACTGTCAGAAACAAATCAGTAAGCACCTCAACACAAAATGGGGAATAAACACTGAAAGAATTAAAATTTTTAAATTTAGCAAAAACAAAACAAAACCAAAAAAACCAACAGCAACCAAATAAAGGAAATGAAGCCCTGGATGCAGCTAAGGAGTCTCAGGACAAGATTATGGAATTTGAATAGATCAAAGGATTATAAATTTTAGAGCTGGAAGTACCATAGTGGTCATCTGGTATAATCCCTTTATGCAACTGAAACCAGATGAAACTGAGGGAGGGGAACGCAAGGAAGATGTTCTTTCTCTCCTCTTCTACCTTTTCACTTTTCTCATTCTTGATCAGTTTGCCAAAAGCAATAGAGTGAGTGTGTGTGTGTGTGTGTGTGTGTGTGTGTGTGTGTGTGTGAGAACACCTACCAAATCAAAGGTGGTAGAAGACATCCTGGATGAGAAATCTGAGCAAAAGTCCTATAGTATGGGGAAAGAATGACCTTATCTCTTTCATTCTTCCCTTTAGACCTTTTTAACGAGCATCCTTGGCCTAATATCTGCTGCCATTGTATTTTTTAAGAAGATAAGAAGGTTTTAGGAGTTTGTGAATTTGACTTTCCAGTGTCACAGTTTTGATGAGGCCCTGAGCTGGACCGATCCAAAGCATTACTGTCTCAGGACTTACAAGAGAGTTCTCAAGTATTCCCTACTGTATTTTTTGCTAAGTTGTTGTTCTCCTTAAGTATGATCAGAGACTTAAATTTCAAAGGTATAGACATTCCTTTAAGAAATCAGTTTTTGACTCACATGAACTGATGCTGAGTAAAGTGAACAGAAACAAAACACTGTACGCAGTAACAGCGACATTGCGCAATGGTCAGCTGTGATTGACGTGGCTCATCTTAGTAATATGTGATCAAGATGATGCCAAAACTCATGATGGAAAATGCTGTTCGAATCCAGAGAGAGAGCGATGGAGTCTGAAGGCAGATCAGGGCACACTCTTTTCACTTCCTTTTGTTTGTTGTGACTTTTCCCTTTTGTTCTGTTTCTTCTTTCACAGCATGACTAATATGGAAATATCAAATTGCTTGTTGTCCTGGGGAGGGGCAATAAGAAGGAGAAAAAACTTGAAACTTAAAACCTTACTAAAAAATGAATATTGAAAACTATCTTTACATGAAACTGAAAAAAATAAAACATTATTTACAAAGAAAATCAGTTTTTCTTGATATACCAACTTAAGCTACAAAGCATTGTTAACTTGCCTGTCACTAAAGTGGGCTTAGAATTAAAAGCTAGGTCCTGCTCCTCCTGACATAGATACCTTCTCACTCTGTTAGTCCAACAAGTCTTAATGTGTTGAGACTGGACATGATGGATGCAGCTACCTACCTCACTGAGATGGTGTAGAAGAATATTTTGGATTATACTGGCAGATACTCAAATTATTTGGAGCAGTGCTTGGGTAGCAGTGATAGCAAATTTTATGACAAGAATAAGAATAATAGAAGGTCCCTTTTGCCTGATTTTTCTTGGGATCCCAACATTTTAACTGCAACTGAAATCTCTTTTTGTTAATAGTTCAGGATCTCTGTTTTTTGTTTTATTCAGTACCTCTGGTACGGCAACCTCTGGATCTGGGTAGTGTTATATTCTGTACCTTTTCTCTGCACCAGAATGAATGGGCTGACTTTTTCAAGAAAGTTCCATTGGGGGCATCTGTTTTGTTTTTTGCTTTTCGTGTTCCAGTTCTATAATTCCCAAAGCACCAGAATTGCAACATCAGCCACAGTTTCTGTAGGATTTAAATTGGGTATGTGGGAGGTCATGTGAAGCCTGCTGTTTGCTTTCTATTTTCACTTTTAATAAGTGCATTACAGGGAATGGTTAGCATTTTAAAATGTATTATAAACTTAATAACCATCAACAAAAATAATAGGCAAATTAACATACAAAATACCTTACATAAAACCTTTACTATTTAATCAAGGCATTACAAATGTATTGACACAAAATATTTTAAAATGCTTTCCCACTCTTACTACCTCTGATTTCATTTTCTTTCTTCTGGGAATTGAACTAACCAGCCTTTTAGCTCCCTTCTTGTTCTAGACCTACAGTCTCTTCTTCATCTAAGACTTTAAATTGCAGGAAATGTGCCAATTTGCATTTCTCTGCCAATTAACATTGGTATAGAAGTCCCTCATTAGGAGCTGCCTATAGGCAGCTATTGAAATAATAAATCCAGTTTTACATGAACACGAATATATATATATATATATGTATAAAACTTGTTATATGTTTTATGTTATGTATATTATACCACACTATACAAATTATATTGCTCTGTGTACATATACACATAGATACATATCTTCTGCAAATACTGCTTTGTAGCATTTTCTTCATAGTTATCCTTTCGAAAAAGGAATTCCCTTACATTAATATGTCATATTTATTCAACCATAACAGTTGGTATTCTTGATTCAGTCAATCTAATGGTTTGGAGTAGAACAGAACTTTAATATTGTTGACTTAACAACTAGGAGCAAACCATTTCTTTTTTTTTGTTGGGTAAAAAAGTGTAAAACTTCCTCCTGCCTTGCCCTTGCTCGCCATCTAGTACCGGGAATAATCAACGCCCATGCGTCTGGCCTTTGCCCAGCAGCACCACCTAGTGGAGAATGCAAGCATTCCAATTCATCTGCCACCACCCATTGTTACTCCTATGGCTAGCAAACTAGTACCACCAGTTAACTCTTCTTTTCCTTGTATTACTTGGATACTAGACTATCTCAGAGCAAACCATCCTGTTCCCTATCCTCCTCAACTCTATCCCCACCATGCCCACTTCAACTCTGCCCCTTTGACTGTGCCCTTTGGAATTTCACATTCCTTGGAAGAACAAGCTTCCCTTCATTCTGGTCCTCTTCCTCTCACACTCCTTCCATCTAGCTGCGCTGAGACCTGACTCCCACCTAGATGATACTGCATCCCTTTCTGGAATTGGCTGTACTTTCTCACATAACCGCGTATACAATAATCCTAGAGGGAAGGTTGTAATACTCCTTGCCTCCTCGTGACACTTGCAGACACTCTCTTTGCTGCCATCATTCGTAACCACCTCTCCTTTGTAATTAGCTTTATTAAAACTTTTTAACCCTATACAGATCATGGTGGCTATTATCTATGACCTCCAGGTCATTCTCATTGCTTAAGGAGTTCAGCATCTGGCTGTCTTCCTTTCCTCCTCAACTTCTGCTCTTATATTAGAGGGATTTCAATATACTTGGTATCCTAACCTCTCAGTTTCTCAGTCTCCTCAGATTGAATATCAGCCTTGTTCAAGCATTGTTCAAGGATGGTCACTCCCAGGATGTCACCATGTGTCCCACTTCCTTAATAAAAACCTGCAACATTCCTGTATCTGACCATAATGACCATTCATTCACTGTACTTACGCCTCACCCTCCTAAACATATTATTTGCCGTATAGTGAGCTCCCATCCCTCTACCCTTCAGTACTTGAATTTGCTCTGACTTTCCTTCCTTCGCATTCTTGATCCTATAGTTAACTAGGTCAGATTTACACTCTTTTCCTCTCAAATCCTTTATCTTTTGTTTTGTATACCCTTACATCTTGCTGTCCCCAAACCTTGAATTACTACCATCATTCATATCTTCCAGTCCTACTCATGTTCTGCTGAACACAACTGGAAGAAGTGAGGCTCAGAGCTGGGCCACCTGAGTACAGTAAAAAGTCAAGTTATCCACTCTCATTGCATGCAAGCTATCCTTTTATTCCTCCCTGATTCCCCATATCAGTTTCCACAGACACTATAACTTCTTTCTTCCTCAAACTTCCCACTCCATCCCCTCCCTCTCTCTCTCTCCCTCTATCTCTCTCTGTCTGTGCCCGTCTCTCTCTGTCTCTGTCTCTCTGTCTCTCTCTCTCTGTGTCTCTCTGTCTCTGTCCCTGTCTCTCTCTCTCTCTCTTTCCTCTCTGTCTCTCTCTGTCTCTCTGTCTCTCTCTCTGTCTCTGTCTCTCTCTCTGTCTCTCTCTGTCTCTGTCCCTGCCTCTCTCTCTCTTTCCTCTCTGTCTCTCTCTGTCTCTCTGTCTCTGTCTCTCTGTCTCTGTCTCTCTGTCTCTCTCTGTCTCTCTCTCTCTGTCTCTCTCTCTGTGTCTCATTCCTAAATCTCATTCCTCATCCCCAAACCCCCTTAATATAATTTCTCTTCTCCTCCTTTCTGTAGTCAGAGGCGGTCCTCCTCCTTGCCAAAGCACACTTTGTACACATGCACTTGATCTCATCCCTTTCTATCTTCTCCATTCATGGGCATTCACGATCATTCCCGCCCCTTATTTTGAATCATCAGTCATTCCCTGTCATCTGGTTGATAGGCCCTTCAGACAGGCTCGAGTTTTCCCATCTTTTTTTTTTTAAAGCACCTTCACTAAGCCTTGCCATCCCTTTAAGCTATCATAGTTCACTTTCCCCGGGTTCACTCCTTGATCATTTGCAATTTTACTTCCACCCTTATTGCTCAACTGAAACTGTTCTCTCCAAGGCTATCGTTGGTCTCGATTGCCAAATCAGATGGTCCTTTCCCAATTCTATTCCTTTCCAATCTGCCTGTTTTGGGATACTTTTCCCTGCCTGGACTTTCATGTCACTACTCTATCCAGGTTTTTCGCCATTTTGACAACTCTTTCTCCATTTACTGTGAAGCCTTATGGTCCATATCATGACCCCTTACTGTACATATCCCTCAGGATTCTGTCCTAGGCTGTCTTCTTCTTCTGTACCCTTTCTCTTTCTAGCCTAGGAACTCCCATGGGTCACTGCTGATGACTGGCAGATCTATAATATCCCAGTCTCTCCCCTGAGTTTTAGTCCTGCAACTTCATTCACCTGTTGGACTTTTCAGACTGGGTGCCCTGGGGGCATATTAATCTCATCAGATCCCAAACTGAGCTCACTGTCTTTCCCCCTTAAACCCACCCCTCTTCCAGAGTTTCCTAGTTCTGTGGTTATTCTTCCAGTGTGCCTAATTCAACATTTTCATAGACTACTCACTCTCCCTCACTCCCCATATCCAGTCAATTGCCAGATCTTGCCATTTCTGTCTCCACAGTCTTCCTTGCATCTGACCTCTTACCTCCATCCACACATCTTAGTTAAGGTCAATATCTCCTCTCACCTAGATTATTGCAGTGACCTCCTAATTGATCTCCCTACATCAGGCAGGATGTCTCTCTCTACTGTCCATTGTCCACACAACTACCAGAAATGATTTCCTTAAACAGAGATCTGACCATGTGGATCCTTTACTCAGTCAACTCCAGTTTCTTCCTATTGCCTCAATGGTAAAATATGAATTCCTATGTTTCTCTTTGAAAGTCCTACATGGTCTCACTCCACTAATCTTTCTAGCCTTATACTTCTCCTTCCATGTTCTACAATCCAGCCAAAATAACTTTCTCTCTGTTCTTCATGCATAGCACTACACCTCTGATCTACATGCCTTTGCACTTTCTTTCCCACATACCTGAAAGGTACCCCTTCCTCATTTTGCTTTGTAAAATCTCTCTCTTCTTTTAAAATGAACCAAAGGCACCATCTTCTGCCTTTCCCAATCCTCCCAGTTTCTAGTACTTTTTCTCCCAAACCACCTTGTATTAAAGTACTTTGCATATATTTGTATTTATTTATGCTTCTAGATGGCACCATGCATAAGAACTAGATGGACTCATAAAGACCTGACTTCATATATGACCTCTGATACTTACTTGCTGTGTGAGCCTGGAAAAGTCACTTAAACTCTATCTGCCTCAGTTTTTTCATCTATAAAATGGGGGTGAGAATAGCTCCTTCCTCCCAGGATTGTTGTGAATAGTAAAATGGGACAATTTTTGTAAAGTACTTGGCAAATCTTAAGGTGTTCTATAAATACTAGCTATTATTATTGTAAATATGCACATATTTATGCTGTTATATATTATATAGGTACTTATTGATGCGTCCCATCAAAATGAAAATTCATTATGAGTAAGTTTCATTCTTTGTATTTGTATCCTCAGTACATAACAGAGTTCCTGGCACATGGTAGGTGCTTAATAAATATGTGTTGACCTCTGTATAGGGTCAGGGTATAGAACAGTTCTGATAATCTCCCTATGGCTCTCCTCCCCTTTCAGTTGAGAACCTTGCTTCATATTTTACAGAAAAAAAAATTAGGTCATATTTTACAGAGCTCTGTGAGCTCCATCTTCTCCCCTCCTCCTCAACTAGTATCACTCAGATGCCTTCTGCCACTCTCACCTCCACCCCTGTCTCACATCAAAACTTTACCAAGGCCAACACTTCTTCCTGCATAAGCCTCCCCATTCCTCTCATCCCATCTCCTCTAACAGCATCTGTCATCCTCCACTCTATCATTAATCTTCAGTATCACCCTGTGTGCAGGCTCCCTCCTTACTATCTACAAACATGTCCATGTCTCCCTCATCCTCCAAAAACCCTCACTTAACCCTTTCATCCCCACTATCAAACTATATTTCTTCTGCCCTTTGTGACTTCACTTTCTCTCTTCTCTCTTAGCCCCTTACAATCTAGCTCCCACCCCATCGTCCCGACAAAACTGCTCTCTCCAAAGTTACCAGTGATCTCTTAATTGCCAAATCAAATGACTTTTTCCCAGTCCTCTCTGTAGACTCGGACA
This sequence comes from Bettongia penicillata ogilbyi, assembly GCA_023548195.1. NCBI lineage: Eukaryota > Metazoa > Chordata > Mammalia > Diprotodontia > Potoroidae > Bettongia > Bettongia penicillata. The sequence continues at coordinate 1,451,522 of JAJHZJ010000574.1, read as the reverse complement.
CTCTTCAGGTTTGGGGGACACTGCTCCCTCCTGTTCCCCTCACATCTGTCTGACTGCTTCTTAGTCTCTTTTGCTGGGTCTTCATCATGATCATGCTCTCTGTGTGCGTGTGTCCCACAGGAGTCTGTCCTGGGCCCTATTGTCTCCTCCTTCTATGCCACTTTTGGTGATCCTAGCAGCTCCTATGGATTTAATTACCACCTTTGTGCTGATGATTCTCAAATCTTTCCCATCCTGCCCTAAGTTCTCTGTTGACCTCCAATATCACATCTCCAATTGCCTTTCAGACATCCCGAGCTGCATGTCTAATAAACATCTTAAACTAAATGTGTCCAAAACCAAACCCATTATCTTTTCGCTTAAACTTTTCCTTACTCCTAACTTCACTATTACTATTGAGGGCACCATCATGCCCGCAGTCCTTCACGTTCACAACACAGGTGTCATCTTCAACTCCTCACTCTCTCTCACCCCCCATATTTAATGTGTCACCAAGGTTTGTCGATTTCCACTTTGTAACTCTCTGTTCTACTCCTTTGTCTTCTCTGATACTGTGCAGGCCCTCATTTCCTTATGCCTGGGCTGTGCCTGCCTGCCCCAACCTTTCCCCATTCTGATCCATCCTCCTTTCAGTCATCAAAGTAGTTTTCCTAAAACATAGTTCTGATCATATTACAAGCCGCCCGCCACCCACCACTCACCCCCACTTAAACTCCAGTGGCTCCCTTCTGCCTCTAGGATCAAATATAAAATCTTCAGTTAAATACTCAGAGCCTTTCATAACCTAGCCCCCTCTTACCTTCTTCTACCTCCCTTCCCCCCACATTCTCCTCAGTCCCGTTTCACTGGCCTTCTGCTATTTCTCCAACAAGACATTCCATCTTTTGGCTCTGGGCATTTTTCTCTGTCTGCCTTCCAGTCCTAGAATGCTCTCCCTCCTCATCTCCATCTATTGACTTTCTTAAAGCTCAACTAAAGTCCTGTCTTTTACAGGAAGCCTTTCCTAACCCCTCTCAGTTCTAGTGTCTTCCCTATTTTAATTATTTACTATTTATCCTCTATATAGCTTGTTTGTAAATATTTGTTTGTCACCTTCATCAGATGGTAAGCTCCTGTGAAGGCAGGGGCCATTTTTGTCTCTCTCTTTTTTTTTATTCTTAGTCCTTAGCACAATTCTGGGCACATAGTAGAGGCTTAAAACTATTTATTGACTGATTGGCTAATTAATAGTGATTCATTATATCCTACCCCATCTTGCTAATGAAATAAAATTCCTTTAGCTTTCTGTCATTGAAAAGGGAGCAGTAGCAGAAATGAGTGATATATTTATCCTTAGGCCCTGTACTCAGAACCCATTCTGTATGTTTGATGCAGCATAAAAATATTTATGAAAAACAAAATAAAAGCCTCAAACTAGTAACTATTATTGAATCCTTGCTGTGTACCATTAACAAGTCTTCTGTCCATAACAGATCATCAACATTTCCATGTTTCTCATTAATGGATTCTTTATTAAAGTCTCAGCAATTTGAATCCAATAGGCAGTAGAGATAGCACTGACGAAGGAGACATTTTTCCACACTGTTCAATTAAGGATGGTGAAACAATACTATGCAAACTATTTCTGGTTGCAGTAAAAACTATGATGAGTGCAGCTGACCCCAGGAAGACAGTGTAAGTTAAAATAGAGCAATGCTACATTAAAAAAAATAAGATTACCTTACATTTATTTAATACTTTCAGTTTTTTAAAGTGCCTTTGTATCTTTTGTTTAATACTTTTAATAATTTGTTTTGTTTAATCAAAAAGTCAAAGAAACTATAAGCACTGTGAATAATACAGTATTTTTAAAGAATTATTGATGTTCAGTGTGCTTATATATGTTGTGCCCTATTTAACCATCCTTAACTCCTCCTATTCTTCATCCTCCTTCACCCAATCAGTTGCTAAGTGTTGCTGGATTTGCTTCTACAATATCTCTTGGATTTGTTCCTATCTCTCTAGTTCACACAATTACCCCCCTAAGTCTAGCCCTTGTGACCTTTGTCTGGAATATTGCAACAAGTTCATATTCAGAGTCCAAGCTTCTACTCTTTCTTTGTACCCCTGCAACCCACCCTCCCCAGTCATTTTCCAAAATTATCATTCCATAGTATGTCAGATAATGACTTTCCCCCACTTATGAAACTTTGATAGTGTCTTGTTGCCTCTGGGATAAAACACAAATTCCACAGCTTCTTAGCAGAGCTTTTCACAAAAGGTCTACCCTACGTCTTTTAAAAATATATATTTTTTGATGTTCTTTAGAAAAAAAAACCTCTGGTACTTCCCTCTGCTTCTCACATCAATCCCTCTTCCCCAACTCTTCCTTGTAAGAAGTAAATATAGCCAAACAAATAAATCAAACCATTGGTCATCTCTCATTGCATATCTTTAGTACATACCTTACTAAAATGAGTGGGAGATGTGCTTCACCCTCAGCCTTCTGAAGTCATTAGTCACTTCCCGGATTAGAGTTCTAGAGTCTTTTAGAGTTGTTTTCCTTTACATTATTATAGTCCTTGTGTAAATAATTTTCCTAGTTTTGCATTCTTCATTTTGCATCAATTTATACGAGTCTTCTCAAATTTTTATGAATTCTTCATTTTATAATTTCTTATAAGATTACATTATATCCATATAATTTTGTTCAACAATTTCTCAACCAATGAATACCCACTTTGGTTTTTGGTTCTTTGCTGTGAAAAAAGAAGTTTCAACTTGCCTTCCAGGCTTACTGCACATTACTCCCTTTCACAAATTCCCCACTCCAGTGAAACTGGTCCATCTGCTGTTCCCCTAGCTCAATACTCTGTCTTTCACCTCTGTGCCATTGCATAGATTGTCTCCTTGATGTCTCCCCACCCCCCATCTCTGGAATGAATTTCGTTCTCATTATTACTTTTTAAAATCTCTGTCTTCTTTCAGAAGCCCAGCTAACCTACTTTTTCCCAGGGGAAGCCTGCCCTAATCTGTTGGTTCCCTTAATTTTTAGTGTTATCTCCCTCTTCAGATTATTGTGTGTATATGTATATAGATATACGTACACGTATGTATATGGGTATATATGTATGTATATCTATATCTATACATAGATAGGGAGAGACAGAGGGAGAGAGATAACATTGGCTTCATTTTAGGGTTTTTGGAGGGGGAAGGTAGTGGTATGATTTTTAACACCCCAATCACATCAATTTTGACTGTATTGTGATAGCACAAAATATTGGTTAAACCATTTCTGCCAAATAACTCCAGCTTCCTAGCAGTTCTTATCAGATAGGGAAGTAGTTCCTGATGTTTTTTGTTTCTGTTTCTCTCTCTCTCTCTTTTTTTTTTTTTGTTCTTCAAAACCCTTCCAGCCAAGGAAAAGAAAATTATATTGTGAACCTTCAGGGCAACTTAATATGTTATTAAAAATATTGTTTTAGTTTATTCATTAAGTGCTTAAAATAGCTACAATTCTTTAAACATGCATATGTTTGATGTCACAGAATAAAAACCTATGTGTAACATAACTGGACAATTTACTGCTTAAGACACATTAAAGAATGTTTAGCATGAACCCCTTGGACCATCATGGTGAATCCTGGTTCACAAATCACTAAATGGTAACCACTGGAATAGGGAGTTATTTCCCAGGTAATTTATATTCATGGGTCTATCAAACCTTCCTTTCATCAGACTTAGCCTTCCTGTGTGGGATTCTCTCTCCTCCTAGAAGGGTTATGAAATACTCTAATCTAAGGTGATGGTGGCTGAGGCTGGTTCAATGTATCATCTTTCCAAGATAATATTTCCAAGCTAACAGGGGCAATCATTCCCATTAGCTGAACAAAATGTGAGAGTGTCAGGCACCACGTCAGAATCACTAGTGGGGAATCTTTCTGGGTCAGGGGATAGTTTCCTTTAAACTAAATAGGCAACTGCCTGCTTCATCAAGTAAAGCCATCCGTAAACATAGAACCTCCCCACCCACTTTTCTCTTTTTTATCCCTGAAGAATATGAACATATTGGAAGAATTATTCTTTTTTTTGTAGCCCTTGTATAACTCCTTCAATTACTTTCATTTATAGTTTCCTAGGTTTAATTTAGAAGGCTAATTCTGGGGGCGGAGTCAAGATGGCGGAGTAGAAAGACAGACGTATGCGAGCTCCGAACCCACAGCCCATAGATTTAATGTAAGAAGAGCTCCCCAGAAGTTCTGGATCACTGCAGGGTGTGCAGAAACATAGTGGAAGAGATTTCCATTCCAGAGAGCCCTGGAGAGCTGTCCCCAGGGTCCATCGCGCCCCGGAAAGCGGACCCCACCCCAGCACTGCCCTGGCCGCGGCCCCAGAGAAGCTGATCCGAGCAGGCTTCAGGGACAGAAGCGCTGGCGGCCAGGAAGGTCCCTCCACCCACAGACTGTACAGGTCAATGAGAGACACGCCTGGGCTCACCAAGAGGGGAGCGGGGTGTCTCCGTGGCTCAGGTCACCTTGGGAGGAAGCGGCAGAGGCAGAGGCAGGAAGCGGTGGAGGCAGAGGCGGGGGTGGTGGCGGAGGCAGAGGTGGCCCGGGACTCCCCCAGCAGCAGGCAGGATCTTCATTACTGAAAGTCTCTGCATAAACCACCTGAAGGAGCTGAGCCTGGGAGACGGCCCTGCCCCACCTGCTCCATTTCTGAAGGTCTCTGCATAAAGCCCCTGAGGGAACTGAGCCTGGGAGGTGGCCCTGCCCCCACCCCAGCACCAGAACTAAAGCTCACATTGAATAGCAGCAGCGCCTGCCGCGGAAAGCCCATTTGAATCTCAGGCCCCAAGCACTAGCTGGGCGGATCTAGGTAGGGGTGGACAGGGATCTCAGAAGTCAAGTAACTGACTGGGAAAATGCCTAGAAAAGGGAAGAAAATTAAGACTATAGAGAGTTTTTTTGAACATATGCAAATGATCCTGACTTTCGGATCTGACGACAACGAGGACATATTCTTGCCATCAGGGAAAGACGTGGAGGGCGGGGCCTCAGTACCCCAGACATCCCAGGGGGATGTCAGCTGGGCTCAGGCCTTGGAAGAGCTCAAAAAGGATTTTGAAAAGCAAGTTAGACAGGTGGAGGAAAAACTGGGAAGAGAAATGAGAGAGATGCAAGAAAAGTATGAAAAATGGGTCAATACCTTGGTTAAGGAGACCCAAAAAAATGCTGAAGAAAATAACACCTTGGAAAATAGGCTCACTCAATTGGCAAAAGAGGTTCAAAAAGCCAATGAGGAGAAGAATGCTTTCAAAAGCAGAATTAGCCAAATGGAAAAAGAGGTTCAAAAGCTCACTGAAGAGAATAGTTCTCTCAAAATTAGAATGGAACAGATGGAGTCTAATGACTTTACGAGAAACCAAGAAATCACCAAACAAAACCAAAAGAATGAAAAAATGGAAGAGAATGTGAAATATCTCATGGGAAAAACAACTGACCTGGAAAATAGATCCAGGAGAGACAATTTAAAAATTATGGGACTACCTGAAAGTCATGATCAAAAAAAGAGCCTAGATATCATCTTCCATGAAATTATCAAGGAAAACTGCCCTGACATTCTACAACCAGAGGGCAAAATAAGTATTGAAAAAATCCATCGATCACCACCTGAAAGAGATCCAAAAAGAGAAACTCCTAGGAACACTGTGGCCAAATTCCAGAACTCCCAGGTCAAGGAAAAAATCTTACAAGCAGCTAGAAAGAAACAATTCCAGTATTGTGGAAATAAAATCAGGATAACTCAAGATCTAGCAGCTTCTACATTAAGGGATCGAAGGGCGTGGAATAGGATATTCCAGAAGGCAAAGGAACTAGGACTCAAACCAAGAATCACCTACCCAGCTAAACTGAGTATAATACTTCAGGGGAAAATATGGTCTTTCAATGAAACCTAGGACTTTCAAACATTCTTGATGAAAAGACCAGAGCTGAAAAGAAAATTTGACTTTCAAACACAAGAATGAGAAGAAGCATGAAAAAGTAAACAGCAAAGAGAAGTCTTAAGGGACTTACCATAAGTGAACTGTTTACATTCCTACATGGAAAGACAATATTTGTAACTCTCAAAACTTTTCAGTATCTGGGTAGTTGGTGGGACCACACATACACATGTACACACATGCACGAACACACACATACACACATGCACACACATACAGAGACAGAGAGCACAGAGTGAATTGAATAGGATGGGACCATATCTTAAAAGAAATTAAGGTAAATGGTGAGAGAGAAATGTAGTGGGAGGAAAGAGGGTGAAATGGAATGGGGTAATTATATGTCATTTAAGAGGCAAGCAGGAGACTTTTTAGTGGAGGGAAAAAGAGGAGAGCTGAGAAAAAAAAACAAGAAGTTTACTCTCATCACATTTGACTAAAGGAAGGAATAAAATGCACACGCATTTTGGTATGAAAACCTATCTTACATTATAGGAAAGTCGGGGAGAAGGAGATAAGCAGGGTGGGGGATGATGGAAGGGAGGGCAAAGGGGGAGGGAGCAATTTGAAGTCAACACTCGGGGACAGATAGGATCAAAAGACAGAAGAGAAACAATGAGGGGCAGGATAGGATGGAGGGTAATTCAGTTAGTCTTACACAACACGACTATCAGGGAAGTTATTTGCAAAACTACACAGAAATGGCCTATATTGAATTGCCTGCTTCCCCAAAGGGAATGGGTGGGGAGGGAGGGATGGGGAGAATTTGGAACTCAAAGTTTTAGGAACAACTGTTTAGTATTGTTGCTACTAGGAAAGAAGACATACAGTTAGTGAGGAATAGAAAGTCATCTGGCCCTACAGGAGAAAAGAGAAGATGGGGACAAGAGAAGGGAGGGATGACAGAAGAGAGGGCAGATTGGAGATAGGGAAAATTAGATTGCTTGGTGTATTGGGGTGGGGGGGAGGGGATGAAAGGGGAGAAAATTTGGAACCCAAAATTTTGTGAAAACGAATGTAAAAAGTTAAATAAATAAATAAATATTTTTTAAAAAATTTAGAAGGCTAATTCTAACTAAAATATATTTGATTAAAGTATTGAATAGAAATAATCATTTGAAAGTCAATGTAGGCAAAGGTAGGTCTTGGACATTAAGGTATATTAGTTACTATCATAATCATCTAACTAGATTTCAGATTTAATGAATGATTTTAATGAATTATATTTAAAAGTTTCAAATGAAATGCAGCCTACAAATGATTATTTTACATAAATATGACATCACATAACTGCAAAAAATTAATATATATGTCATTTTTTTCTCAGTAATTTTTCATTTTATTTTTCCTGAGATTAAATTTTTGGGGGAGCAAAAAGTTCTAGAAAGGAAATTAAACTTGGGACTTTTAGATAGTAAAGCTTTTTAAGGGACTCAGTTCAGTTTTCTGCCAGTAGAAGAAGATACTGATCAGAAAAAGCAATTAGATTTGGTTTTCTGCCTGGGCAGAATTGTCAAGAAAAAGACTAAGAACCCAAGGGCAGGGGGGAAATTGTGCAGATGGTCTTCATAAAACTAGGAAAGATTGAATCTGAAACCATGTTATAACACTGCTTTCCCTGACACATCTGTTGCAATCTAATTGCCTCATTTCTGCCTGATAACTTAAGCATAGGTTTGGAGTTCTGTACTGCAGACAATTAAAAACTCAACACTGTCATATTTTTTCATAAGTTTACAAATGGATATAGTTGGCTTCATATGAGTAATTTGATTTGTTTTGAACTTTATCATAATCACAAGTGGCTTTTGCTAGACTTCTTGTTCTTTGTAATATGATTTGCCTTTAACTTAAATGCAATTTCTTTCAATCATCTTAATTTACTCCAGGACATTTGGTTGAAAAATTCAATAGCTAGCTCTTCCTTGGAAAAAAGATAAATAGCCTATGTTTGTGAAAGATTATTTTTTAAAAATTAGATGAAACATATTCGTTTGTAGAAGATGAAAGAAAATATATTGCATTTACTAGGCTTTGAATTAGAAGTTAGCAGAGAAGTTGAAAGCAAACAGGTAAAACTGGGCCTTAGTTCTCAGATAAATATAAGCTAATTTTTGTTAAAATGATATTTGTTTGAAAAATTGCTGAGTAATTTGTAGAAAATGTATTGTTACTCTCCACATGCAATATTATCGTTTATATTGATTAAAACCTATATTCCTAAATTTTATCTGCTGATAGGTATTCTAGCAAATGACTAGAGAACACTATTGATGTTGAGAGAGAAACGTTTATGCCAATATCTTTTCACGTTGGCTGGAAGTAATATGAATATCAAAGTGACCCTGACTAAAGCTAAACACAACAGTAATCCACTGGAAATTTCTCTTGAAGAGTTTAAAAGCTTTGTATAATTTTAAAGTTTCCAAAACATATGCATGTTTTATTTCCGTTAATCATCACAAATACGAGAGAGGTCGACAAGTATTATCCCCATTTTGTACATAAAGAAACTAAGGCTCAGAGAGATGAAGTAATTTGCCCTAGGTCACAAAGCCAATAAAGCAGGGAACCAGGGCCAGAATGCAGGAATCTGCTAGATGTTGACTTAGCACAGTTATCTTCACTTTGTATCTCATTGCTTTAATTAGTCAAGCAATAAACATTGTTAAGTGCCTACAGTGTGCCAGGCATTGTGCCAGACACTGGCTTCAAGGAGCTTACAATCAAACAAGAAGACAACATGGTAGTGAATACATCCAAAGCAAGCTATGTACAGGATAAATAGGAAATAATTAGCAGAGCAAGGGCTCTAGAATTAAGAAGGGTTGGGGAAGACTTCCTATAGAAGGTTGGATTTTAGTTGGGATTTAAAAGGAAGCCAGAGAGTTAAGTAATCTGAGTGGAGGAGGTGGACGTTGGGAGAGATCAGCCAGAGAACAATGCCTGGAGTCAAGAGATGGAGTGTTTTGTTCATGGAACAGCCAGGAGGCCAGTGTCACTGGGTCAGAGTATGTTAGGGATTAAGGTATAAGAAGGCTAGAAAATAGGAGCCAGGCTATAAAGGGCTTTGAATGCCGAACAGAGCAATATGTAATTGCTCTGGAAGGCAATAGGAAGCCACTAGAGCTTCCTGAGTAAAGGGGTAATGTTATCAGACCTGCACTTTAGGAAAATCACTTTAGTGGCTAATTGGAGTGGGGAGAGACTTGAGGCAAGCTGACCCACCAGGAGGCTATTGCAGTACTCAAAGTATAAGGTGATGAGAGCCTGTACCAGAGTGGCAGTGTCACAGGAGAACAGAGTGATGACTGTCAGACCCTTTTTTGGATGAGGTTCATCAATCCATTTTCCTCATAACTATCTGCAAATAACCAAATGAGTCTATCAAAATCCTAAGCACTGTTGGAGGCCCAGCTCAGGTCACATTCCTTTCTAAAGTTCTGTCTTTATGCTTTTATTCATCCCAGTTCATTTTACATATGAGGAAACTGAGGTCACAGGGTTTACCTCAAAACAGAGGTGAATGAGGTATTCAGTTCAGGGAGGACTATTGCTTCCAGTGTGAGGGCTTGCTGAGCCCTTTTCAGGGCTTCTCATCTACCTTTGGTATCCCTCTTTCACCCAACTCTCACCAGAGGCTCCAGCAAGCTGCCGAATGCCCAGTGGCCATACCCCAGTGAAACTCTGACAGTGAGCTAACCAGACTGAGGGTAACCAATAAGCCTCAAACCCATCGGTGAGTTAGGGGGATGTCTACCCCAAGCAGGTGAAGACTTCCCTGGCAGAATGGGCAGATGAGAACAATTTGTTCCAATGGCCGTAAGGTAGCTGAAGCAGGTGCTGCTGAGCACTTACAGTCTGATCAGAAATCAAGGACACCAAGGTCATCCACTGCATCCCAGTCATTTGACTTTTGTCTTGTTACTGCACTTCAATGACTATGGAAGAGAAAGGCTGGTGACCTTGTACCACTGCCTCACTTAAATCCAGTTCACTTGTAAGTCCAGAAATCACCTCGTGATGTGATTGATCCTCTTTAGAATGAAGGATGAACATTGCATTTCATCCCTGAGTGAGTCTTTACCTTCTCTGTTTCTGTTCTAAGCCACTAAATGTTGAGTCTACAGCAATCCCATTGCCTAATTTCAGTTGGGCCCACAATTCTTTTATTTATTGATTTCCGTAGTGGCTATCCCACATTTTCTCCTCTTTCCTTTAATTCCTGATCTATCTGACTGTACTCTTTCTCAGAAGATCTAAGAGACCTCATTATCAATTTTACTAGGAACATTAAGGACATCCATCATAAGGTCCCTCATTCCCTTTCCTTCATGCTTAAAAATTTCTCTGTATCTCCACCTGTCCTTGCCTTCTTTGCTCTAGTATCAGAGGATACAAAATCTAACCTATACACTGATATTTTTGATCTATCTCTTCCCATCTCTACCAGGCACAATCAGGCACCATTAATTATTCCTCTTTGTCCTATCTACTACCTTGGGGTCATCTAAATGGTACAGTGGATTAATCAAGGGACCTGGAGTAAGGAAGATCTGAGTTTGAATCTGACCTCAGACACTTACCACCTGTGCGACCATAGGCAAGTCACTTAATTTCTCTCAACCTCAGTTTCCTCATCTGTAAAATGGGGTTAATAATAGCACCTACCTCATAAGATTGTTATAAGAATCAAATGAGATATTTGTAAATCATTTAACACAGTACCTGGTACACAGTAGGCACTTAAGAAAACTTGTTTTCTTCCTTCCCTACCTACAAACCTGCAAACCAGTTTAGGTCTCCTCTATCCTTAAATAAAAACAAAACAAAACAAAACAAAAACAACCTTATCCTTCATATTTATAGCAGTTCCTTTTATGGTTGCAAAGAGCTGGAAACTAAGGAGTTGTCCAATTGCAGAATGGTTGAATAAACCATGGTATGTGAATATGATGGAATACTGCTGTCCATAAGAGATAATGAAGGGAATCATTTGAGGGAAACCTGAAAATGAGGAAACCTTGAGTGAAGTGATGTGGAATGAAATGAGCAGAACCAGGAGAACAATGACTTTAGCAACAACAACATTTCAAAGACAGATAACTTTGAAAGATGTAAGAGTTCTGATCCGTGAAATAGGCAGCTATGATCCCAGAGTGCTTAGGCTGAAGAATGTTATCTTCTTGCTGACAGAGGTGATGGACTTACAAGAAGACTTCTTTAAAAAATGGCCAATTTGGAGATTTGTTTTGCTTGATTATGCATATTTGTTTTACTTTCCTTTTCAGTGGTGGGAGGCAGGGAGGTAGAAAGAAATGAAGATGGATTTTTATTAATTAAAAAAATAAGCTAAAAAGACTGTAGTTGAATATAGCAAAGACTAGAAGGGGGAAAACAACCAGTAAACATATTTGTAGAAAGTTTCTATGGTATGATAAAAGTCTCATGGATAATAAAGATGATTATGATAATAGCTAATATCTTTATAGCTATTTTTTGCATGTACTATGTATCTGTATTATTTTACAGACACAGATAAAGTGCTAAGCACTTTATAATTATTATCTCATTTGAGCCTTACAACAACCTTAAAACTGTTATCATCCCCATTCTACAGATGAGAAAACTGAGACTTCAGGTTAAGTGATTTGCCCAAGGTCACATAGTAAGTAGTAGGTGTTTAAAACTGAATATGAACTCAGATCTTCTTGACTCCAGATCCAGATAGAGATCACTGTCTCAAATTTATAAGAATATGAGACCTTCCCCAATTACTAAATGGTTAAAATATATTAATAGACAGTTTGCAAAGGATGAAATCCAAGCTGTCAAAAACCATATGGGAAGTACTCTAAATCACTAAAAATTAAAGTCCAAATCAAGCATTTTAAAAAAAAAAAAATTTAAGAGGGCAATGGGAGGGAGAGAAGGTGGATTTTTGTTAAATAAAAATAAAATAAAAACAAACCCCTCCCCTTCATTTTATCAGTCTCCTCAAGCTGAGGCTCCAGATTGCCCTTCCCATTCTTGCTGACACCATTTCCTTTTCCACTCATTTACTCTTCCACCACTTTGACTCAGAACACCACCACTCTTCTGAAACTGCTGTCATTCCTTTGCCTTTCATGGCCTTTTATCAGTCTTTATACCCCTTGATCTTTCTGTGTCTTCTGACTCTGCTGACCATTTCTCCCCCACTCCTTTCTGGAAACTATGACCCTCCTTCGGTAAGCCTCCTCTTCCCTGGTCCCCACCTTCCTTGCTGTCAGATGAATGACTGGAAGAGATTCTTATCAGACACAAGTTGAACTATATTTCTATAAATTATTCTCAATTCTGGGTTTCTGTAATTCTTAACTGACTAGTCTCCTAGCTCCCTTTTAGAGTATCAGTATAAATACGTGTTTCAATATAAATTCACCCTGATCTCTCAAAACTAAGTCTGTTTTCTGGCTACTGAGTCCTTCCCTTTCTGACAGAAATTGATCTCTGTCCCCTCTTTCTTCTGGGGTTAGCAGTGTGGTATGAGTGTCAAGCTCAGAACCAGATTAAAATTTAATTGGGAAGTGTTTGGCAAAATAAATGAAAATACAATGCAATATTGATAATGTTCATATAAATGTTAGCTATATTTTTATTATTAGTTTTCTAAGTCAATATGCAGTCCACAGGGATCCATTTCTATTTGAATTTGACATCACTGAGCATCACATTTAGAGGTAAAGGGCCTGAATTGGAATCATAGGTCTATTACTGTATAAATGAGTAGTTTAATTCAACACTTATTGAAGCTAAGTATGTATATGTGCCACTGTATGTGTTTATTTGTGTGTGTGGCAGGAGGGGGGTGGAGCAGGGGAAGAATAGACAGAAGCAGAATGATCTCTGCCATAGGTGGGGTGTTGGGAGAATAATCTAACCTCTCTTGGTCTCACTTTCCCAATCTGTAAAGAGAGATGGGTTTGACCAGATGATCTCAGGCCCCTTGTAGTTCTAACTCCTGTAATTTTATATTACCTCATTGATGAGGTGTTATAGGTCTAACCTAGGAGAATAATGTTAGTATTAATACGAGTCATTTGAATGAACAAACCCTTCTCAGTATTTTTGCTGATTGATTTGTCCCTTCCCACTTCCTAAGTGTGGGCAGCGTCTGCTAAGGCTCTGTTCTGCATCCTCTTCTGTTTCTATATTCTCTCCCTTTCATAAAATCATAGCTTCATGGCTAGAAGTGACCTTAGAAGGTCCACCTCCTTATTCTACAGATGAGAAAACTGAGGCCCAGGGAAGTGAAGTGATTTTCCTTACATCACAGGGAGTAAATCCAGGTCCTCTGACTCCAAATAGCAAGCCTTTTCTCTAGGCCACAGTGCCTCAGAACTCATGTCTCCCCAAGAGTTCATTTATTGCTTCTGCAAAGGTAATTCCTAAATCTGTAGCATCAATCTTAGTCTCTCCCCAGCTCTAGTCCCACATCTCCAACCTTTCACACTTTTCTCTTCTCCAGACATTGTAAGGTCCAGGGACGCCGACCTTGCTGCTTCTCACATAAGACACTGTTTCCTGACTATGTCGCCCATACCCACAATGCTCTCTCTCACCTTGCTTCCCTGGCTTCCATTAAGACTCAGGTCAAATCTCAATTTCTGCAGGAAGTCTTTCTGGTGTCCCCCTGTTCTTCCTCTCTCTCTCCCTGCTCCCACTCCCCACCCTAGCATCTTCCCTCTGTGATTCTCTCGTTTACCTTGTATGTATGTAATATGGACGTGGTTACTCTCATCTTGTCTTTCCCATTATAATGCAAGGTCCATGAGGGTAGGAACCCTTTTCGTCACTTGTCATCGTGTCTGGCACATGGTAGGAACTTAATAAATGCTTGTTGATTGACGACTAACTCGGCTTCTAGGAAGCCTTTCTTGACCTTCCACCACCAGCAGATATTCCCTCTTCAGTTTTTCCTAGAGCACTTTCTCTGTGTATCTCTTGTTTCTCCATAATCTTGTACTAAATTTTTTTGGTTTATGCATTGTAACCCGTGGTACATAGTAAGTGTTATATAAACACTTTCAGTTCAGTCCCTTTTTTCAGTCATGATCAACTTTTTATGACCTCATTTTGGGGTTTTCTTGGCAAAGATATTGGATGGGTTTGCCATTTCCTTTTCTAGCTCATTTTATAGATGAGGAAACTGAGGCAAACAGGGTTAGGTGACTTGTCCAGGGTCACTCAGTTAGTAAATATCTAAGGCTAGATTTGAACTCAAAAAGATGAGTCTTCCTGATTCCAGACCAAATACTGCACCACCTAGCGTATAAATACTAGCTACTATTAATTTTTTCTTTTTTTATTAATTCGAACTTTTAATATGGTAGTTCTAATAATATTCTGTTTCTATGTGTCCCTTTCTGAATTAACTTAATGCTCTCTTCTGTGCATTTTTAATGTTTTCACTCTTTCTTTTCTCTTTCTTTTTTGTTTTACTATCCACCCCTAGCTTTTCCCCATGACCTCCCCCGCAACTCCAAAAAAAAAAAAAAAGAGTCTTGTGGCCGATAACTATAGTCAGACAAAACAAATCCACACATTGGCTATGTCTAAAACTGTCTCGCTCTACTCATCTAGTCCATCATCTCTCTGCCAGGAGGTAGGAAGCATGATTCACCAACAAGCTTTTGAAGCCATGATTGGATGTCTGTTTCAGTTGGGTTTTTTTTCCACTTATAAAAATAATAAACTTGTACTAAATAATTATAAAGATATTTTCAACTCCAAAATTCTATGAAGTGCTACGCTATTGTATGCATCTCGGTAATATTCTTGCCTTCTAATAAAAGGCTATACAACCAATATCCATGTTCACCTTATCCCAGAATTCCAGAATCTCAGAGCTGGATAAAAAATGAAAGATCAGGTTACAGGCCAAACCATACCTGAACACCATGCCCACTACATCATAGTCAACAAATGTTCATCCAGTCTTTGCTTAAAGACCTCACATCAGACTTTCTCCCAAAGTAGCTCAGCCCATTTGGGATAGTTCTAGTTGTCAGGAGGTTTTTCCTTATAACATGCCTGCTTTACTTCTCTGTAATTCATAATTCAGGCTCCTATTGCCATATAGAACAAATCTATAACCTTTTTTTTCCATTACAATCCTTGACCTACTTGAAGACAACTTTCATGTTCCCTATAAATATTCTCTTCTCCAAGCCAACTATACCTATTTTCATCATCTGATCCTTATATGTCAGAAACCCAAAGTCCTTTACCATTCTAGTTGCCCTCCTCTGAATGCCTTCTAGCTTATCAATGTCCTTCCTATATTATGATGCTCAGAACTGAATATATTTTCCCTAGTGGTCCAGCAGGCACAGTACAGTGGAATTCTTTTCTCCCTAGTCCTAGATACTGTGCCTCTTTTAATCATCCTAAATTACATTAATTTTTTTAATATCATATGCTAAACATGGCATATTGAGTTTGTTATTGTCCTTCAGTTATTTTTCAGTTCTTTGTGACCCTATTTGGGGTTTTCTTGGCAAAGATGCTGGAGTAGTTTGCCATTTCCTTTTCCAACACTTTTTTTACAGATGAGGAAACCAAGGCCATCAGGGCTAAGTGATTTGCCTAGGGTCATACAGCTAGTTAGTGCCTGAGGCTGGATTTGAAATTGTGAAGATGAGTGTAGGCCCAGTACTCTATCCACTGTGTCACCTAACTGCCCCAATTATTGAGTTTATAATACATTAAAACCTCCTGAACTTTTTTGACTCCTAGATCTTTTTTTTGTTTTGTGTATCATCATTATATTATGTAGAATTTACAGTAATTTTTTCCTCCCAAAACAGAATGATGTTCATACCTTCCTGTTTGATGTCATCTCCTTGTTTCAAACACGTTTCCAAGTGGTCATCCTGGTAAGTCCAGGTCAATATGATGCCACTTGTAGCTCTCTGAAATAACTCTGATCTATTGAACTAAAAGGGGCTGTTCATTAGTAAGGACAAATGTCCCTCAAGCCACACTAGTAATTTATGCTTTTCCAGACTGTTAAAACAAGTATATTCATTGACCTATGAACAACTTTAGAGGAGGAGATATTTAATTTGGTAAATAGGATCATTGTCTTAGATCTGGATGGAAATTAGAAATCATAGGATTATAGACTGAGAATTACAAAGGATTTCTCCAGTACCTTCCTTTTACAGATGAAGAGACTAAGGTCCAGAGTGATTAATTTACTTCCCCAAGGTCACACAGATAAGGAAGTGGCAGAGTTAGCATTTGAACTCAGGTACCCCAAATCCAGGGTTTGTTCAGCTGCACCACAGTGTTTTTCTTTTGTCATTCCAAATAATTTTAATTAATACTGACATTTCTTTGGTAATTGAGGCCTAACCACAATAAAACGTTTGAGAATAGGTTCTGTATTATCTCTGTTTTATTTAACATTAAGCATCTTTTAATTTCTTAGTAAAGTCAACCATAATCATGTTATGGTATTTCCATTTGTCTAAAATGCCACTGTTATCTGCTATGTCATAGCTCAAAACACCATCTTTTTTCTTTTAATCTTTACAGTGAACATATTGTACCTGAAACATTCTACATTAAGTGGCATTTGGGAACCAGATGTTTACATAAGAGCAATCTGACTTGTGTTACAGATATTTGTGATCATGGGTTAGTGGGAAGGCATAGACTTAAAAAAAAAAGAGCTTGTTTATGAGCAACAATTCGTGCCTGTTCCTTCTCCTTGCAGAAGAGAGAGCCATTTAAAAGAACAGCTGAAAGCAGTACACTCTCCAGAGGAAGAAGGTTTATAGTAGATTCATCTCATTTCAGGGAAAGTAAGCCTCATTTT
The DNA here is from genome assembly GCA_023548195.1 of Bettongia penicillata ogilbyi. NCBI lineage: Eukaryota > Metazoa > Chordata > Mammalia > Diprotodontia > Potoroidae > Bettongia > Bettongia penicillata. The sequence continues at coordinate 1,434,672 of JAJHZJ010000574.1, read as the reverse complement.
GATGGGCTTACTGTGTAAACCCTGTGTATCTGTCTTGAGTATTCTTTTACACAAAATGATACAGAGAATAAGCATTTTGTACCTTAAACTCAGAAAACTGTCAACTCTTAGAGTCATAGGATCATTAGATTTTATAGTTATAATGCTAAAACTATTATGCAATTTCCCTCCCCCATGTAATACTTCCTCATGTTTAGGTCCTTAAAGTGAGCACTATATTTTCTCATGGAAAGTTATCTCTTTTTTTGCTTATAATGTTTTCTTTTAATCACTTTAAAAAATAACATGATAGAAACTTATATTTTTAAGGTTCATTTAACCTCTTAGAGTCCTTCCTAGTTAAATATACACATCTCTGAGCAAGGCAAGGATTGTCATGCTTGTACTATTTACAGACATGGGATTTGAAGCAATGACTCACTAGCAGAACGAGTGCTGTTAGTCACAAAACTAATGTTATGTGACCCTCAAGTAATCACTGCCAAAGTTTTAGGTGCTGATTTTATAACATTATGAAAAACTCCTGAGGGATCACCTCCTTCTCTCATCCCACCTCCAGTAGCCTAAAGTAGAAGACATTAAATATCTGATACTTTTTTTATTTTTAATAGTTTATTATATTGGTTTTTCAAAGTAATAGGTTTTAAAAAAAATTTATCCTGTCCTTCCCACTTCTCTCATCCCCACCACTGAGCAAATTAAAAACAAATAAACTAGAAAAAAAAGTCCCCAATACATAGCTGCAAAGTCCAGCAAAACAAATTCCCACATTAGTCCGGTCTGAAAATGTGCCTCCCTCTGCATTTTACAAGTTCAGCACCCCCATCAGAAGGTGAGTGGAGTGTTTCATCTTTATTCTTTTGAATTCATGGTCTATCTTTGTATCGATCTGAGTTCTCAAGTCTTTCAAAGTCATTTTTCTTTGTATTGTTGTCGTTGTACAACTTGTTCTGTTATTCCTTCTTGTTTCAGTTTTTCTGCATCAGTTCATAAAGGTCTTTCCAGTTTCCTCTGGAATTATCCATTTCATCATTTCTGGCTCAATAATGGAAACTATCTTCTACTTTACATCTTAGCATATACTGTGAGCCAAAATGAATATACTGAGTTTTAGTGCAGTTGTATCCTTAGTATTTGAAGATTATATTGAAAATGGTGTCCCTATTTAAGTCATCACAGACAGCAAATATTTATTAAATACTGTGTAGATAGCACTTTCCAGTTTAGTCTTTTCATTCAGCTATGTTCACATTTGATTTTTTTATTTTATATCATAATTCTGACTAGTGCCAAGCACTAGAGGAGAGGGAGGAGCACATGTGAAGATAATAAGAATAGCAGGCATTTAGGGTTTACAGTAACCCTGTGGGACAGTCAATATTGTTATCCCCAGTTTATGGAAGAGAAAACTGTGAAACTCAGAGAGGCTGTGATTTGCTAAAAGTCCCACAGCTGGTGGGAATGTGAACTAGCTAGCATGTGAGAATCTCTCCTAACTCTAACTACTGCTCATTGGGTCACACCATACTGCCTGCTGTAAGAGAGGAAGTGCATGGAGTTAAGGATTCCAAGTGACCTTAGAAGTCATGTAACCTAACTCATTTTTTGGAATATATTTAAAAGTTCTTTGCAAACCTCAAAGTTATACATCGGTATCATCTGTTATAGATAAGGAAGAGTTAGAATTGAAACCCATATCATTGGCCTCCACATCTAAGACTTTCTTCATTTAATACTGATTCTGCAGCTAGAGTAGGGAATGAGGCCTTTTTTAGATTTTGTATACAATAGCTTCTACCAATAACTATGACACACAATAATATAAGTATTCCAACATCCTAGAGGGAAGATTTCCCAGAAGAGGTGGCAGGATTTCACTGAACTCTAGAGGATAGTCAGGAACTCAGATGGTAATGAAGGTGGAAGGAGAATGTTCAAGGAGCCCAGAAGAGCATGAGCAGAAATTGGCAGGCAGGAAATCACAGAGCATGCTACAGAGGGAGAGATCAGTCAGTCTTGGGGTTGGAACACTGAGGGTCTTCCCCTCCCAATTTGATTTTTTTTTTTAATTAAAGGGGCCATCCCTTGAGTAATTTAAGCCTATTCATTGAATGGGTGTATCTCACTCAAATTGAGAATGTGGTAAGAACTTTGCCTGAAAGGGCCAGGGTCTCACATTGCATCCTGGGCCATCTCCAGTTGTCCTTATAAGTATCAGGCCAGATGGCTCAGGAGAAGAAAGTGAGGTTGGTGACCTTGCATAGTCCTCCCTCAATCAAATCAAATCAAAGTCAACTGCAAGTCATGTGATCACCTTGAGGTCATGGTCCTCTTCGAGAACGAAGGACAAACACAACAACAACCTGTGAGAGATCAGTCAGTCTTGGGGTTGGACATCTGGGGCCATTCAGTCCACCACATACTTAAAAAAGAGCTCTGTTTACCTAAGTAGCCAGTCAAGGAGTTATCCTACCTATCTAGGGCAATAGTAAAATTTTCCTTGGTAAGAATAAAATTTCCTTTTATTGGTTCCTCTACATTTTTAAAGATGAAATTATCATTAAGGCAAATCTGACAAATGTCTATATAATTGAAATCTGCCAACACGTCTCTTTCATGCCGCTCTGCTGGGCTTGTGATCTCTTTCTTCCACTCTTTTTTATTTCTTCTTTCCATCCAGAAGTTCTGTAGTGTGCTGCCATTAGAATTTATTCTCATAAGGAAATAACTTTAACAACTTTGGTAAAGGGATGAGTTCATGACCAAACAAAAGGAATAGAGGTGATCACAGAAGATAAAATGGAAAACCTTGCTTACACAATTAATTTTTTTTATACAAATGAAACCAATACAGTTAAAATTAAAAGATAGTCTACTGAAGAAAAAAAATCTTTGCAGCAAATCTCTGACGCAGATCTCATATCTGAAACACATAAGGAACTAATTCAAATACAGAAGAATAAGAATCATTCCCCTATAGATAACTGGATAAAATATATGAAAAGTCAGTTCTGAAAAGAAGAAATCTAAGCTATCAATAATTACATGAAAAAATGCTCCAAAACATTAGTGACAGAGAAATATAAGTTAAAAGCAACTCTAAGACTTTACTTTATACCCATAAAGTTGGCAAAAATGGCAAAAAGGAAAATGACAGTTGTTGAAGGAACATAGCCGGAGGCAAGTCCATATTGCTGGAAGGCTTCAAAGGGAGAGGTCTCTCAGCTAAAGTATTGCCTAACCAAATGAACAACTGATCAAATATGATTCCGTATGAGTCAACCCCTCTAGCCTTGTGTAACTCCTTAGTAATCATTGTTCTCCGTTTGTTACCAATACTCCCATTTCTCTTTACTCACTTTTTTTTTTTTTGGTAATAGTTAATATTGGATCAGTGGTTAATGTTAGCTTCAGATGTACAGGAGCATCTATTTTGCATAACCTAAACATTTCACCTGGTTAATTTTGTCAGTTGGGAACATTTTCAGTAGTATAATCCTTTTCATGATCGTTGTAATATTCTCATTTCTCTTTGTGTATGAATTGCTCATTTTGAAATATCTTGAAAAATATTAGTTACATTGAAAAAAATAAACTGTTTTTCAGTGGGATGGTAATCCAGGTTTGCATGAGATGGGCAGCAGTTTATCTGAAAAAGATCTGTGGGATTTAATGGGCTACAAGTTGACTATGTGCTTTGGAGGTTGATTGAATTAGTAAAGACATTATGTCCAGAGCTAAAGAGGGGAATCATACTGCTGTACCAGACCACTTCTGGGGTATTGAGTTCATCTCTTAATTTCATATTTTAGGAAAGACATTGATTAAACTGGAGAGTGTCCAGAGAAGCGTAACTAGAATGTTGGAGGGCTGCCCACCCTTAGCCCTGTAGATCATCTGAAGGAAACTGGGAAATGTCTTAACCTAAAGAGAATGAGACTTAAAAAAAATATTATTGCTACTCTTTAAAATAACAAGATCAATAAAATTTGATTTTATTTGGACCTTTGTTTAGGACTAGGGAAAAGAATTGTTAAAGTATGATATTCTTATAAACACCACATACCGGAATCAGTCTTTTTACATCTAAATTGTACAAACAGAAAAACATCAAAACATAAATGGGCTCCAGACAAATGGATGTGAAAGAAAAACCTTAATGATACTTTCATTTTAAATGTATAGTGCTATCTAAAAAGACATGGACCAATTAGTATTAACTCTTTTAAAATCTATACCTCCCAAGGATATAAATGGGTAATGACAGTTGGTAATAACATTTTTTATTACTGCTCTTGGAGACTCTCTTACTCTGAACAGAGAAACAATATGCTCAAGGTAAAAACAAGTTCTCATTTTACATTATAAAAACAATCATCAAGGTCATCTGACACATTGCATTTCCCCACACTCTTTCCTCTCCTCTTGGGACCTAATAATGTCTTCCCTTTGTTAGGCATCCAGTACCTTTATGTTCTTCCTCTCATTTTCCTATAAAAATCTGCTCTCAAAGGCTCTGAAACTCATTTTAAGAGTAATAGCTAACATTTATAGACCTCTTTCAGATTTGTAAAGTGCTTTACATATATTAACCCCTCTCAGAGTTTTTTTTAATAGACTGGCATAGCTTCAAGATAAAAAAATAAATTTTAATTTATAATTTCTGGTATCAATTAGCAAAATATAAATGTACAATTTAGACATCTGGGTTTTTTTTTCTGCTCTCTTCATAGGAAGTCAGCTATATGATTCATATTTTGGGATTCTTGTCCTAATAGAATAAATAGCTCTGCCACTAAGAGCTGTGTGACCTTGAATAATATATTTATTTCTGGACCCCAGTTTCCTCATCTATTAAAGGGAAAGATTCAGTGATTTTAAAAAAATCCCTTCCAACTGTGCAAGTCTTTGAGCTTTGAAATTCAGCTGCACCACATATACTGAAATTTAATTTCTTGAGAATTCTGAGATTCAGAGGTACCTTTCAGCCAAGATACAGTGGCAGATAATTGGAGCTGTCCTCACAGCTTCAAATTCAGTAAGCCTGCTTGTTTACCTGGTGTGAAAAAAAAATTAATCACCAATGTAATATATAAAGATTTGCTGAAATACACTAAAAATCCTTTTAATATGAATATGTTGATAGAAATGAGCATAACTTCTCAGCATCAATATTAAGACTTTATGAAAGGCATTTTGGATTTCACTGAGCTGATGATTTCACTTCTCCAATCACTTGGTGTTAGTTACAGTATCAGGGAGGTTGTTGCCAAATTTGTCACTGTGTCATACAGTTAATTTTGCTTGGTGCCCCTACTGTGTGGGAAGCATATGGTTGGCAAACTGTGAGCTTGTGTGCTTAGTATTTCTATATATAGTTGCAGTTGAGAGGTCACAAATTTGTTAGAAAATCCTACTAGTAATCCTTTGGAAATTAACAGATGAATCTCTGACCTTCTGTATCTAAAATATTCTGTTATGAGCCCCTTGGGCAGAACAGAGCACCTGTCTTAAATTAATATACGTAATAGTAGCACCTTGAACATGATCAGCCAGTAAAGATATTAATAGTTAAAAACACTTGGCTAATTCCTCACTTGCTTTCACAAACTTTGCATATTGTAACAAAATCCAGTATATTTGGTTTATCTCTCATATGTATGAGGTATAGAGTTATGTATTTGACTACATGTATGAAGTGTAGCAAAGTCTTTGATTAACTTAACTGGTGTCAAATCTTTGTATTTTAAGAGTGACTTTAGTTTTCAAGAACAATCTAAAGTTATATGGAGTTAAGTCTCACACATTTTGTGGGCAATGAAGCTAAAGAAGGGCATTTTTTAGTTAAAAACAAGCCATGATTGTAAAATATGAGGTGGATTTGTCTATGTGATCTGTAAACAGACTTTGGAAATAATTCCTAAAAAAGATTATGTTTCAAAAATGTTTTGTGCAATAAACCTGTCAATTGGCAAGTATTTAGTCCATTAATATGTACTAGGAGGGCAGCTAGGTGGCAATGTAAGTAGAGTACGAGACCTGGAGTTCAAAACTAGCCTCAGACACTTTGCTAGCTCTGTGATCCTGGGCAAGTCACTTAACCTTGTTTACCTCAGTTCTCCATCTATAAATGAGCTGGAGAAGGAAATGACAAATCACTCTACTCCCTTTGCCAAGAAAACCGCACAAGGAAAAAACTTTTGCAACAAGCATCTCTAATAAAGGCCTCATTTCTCAAATACGTAAAGAACAGAGTCAAATTTATAAAAATACAAGTTATTCCCCAATTGATAAATGGTTGAAGGATATGAACAAGAGGTTGCAGGCAAAGAAATCAAAGTTATCTATACTCATATAAAAAAATGCTCTAAATCACTATTGATCAGAGAAACACAAATTAAAACAACACTGAGGTACCATGTCACACCTATCAGTGTGGCTGATATGACAAAAAAAGAAAAATACTGGATACTAGAAGGGATGTGGGAAAACTGGGAAACTAATACATTGTTGCTGGAGTTGTAAACTGATCTAACCATTCTGGAGAGCAAATTGGAACTATGCCCAAAAGGCCATAAAATTGACCTTTGATCCAGCAATACTACTGCTAGGCCTGTATCCCAAAGACATCTTAAAAAAGGGAAAAGGACCTGTTTGTACAAAAATATTTATGGCAGCTCTTTTTGTGGTGGCTAAGATTTGGAAATCAAAAGGATGCCCATCCACTGGGGAACTGCTAAACAAGCTGTCATATATGATTGTGATTAAATATTATTGTGCTATAAGAAATAATAAATAGAATAATTTCAGAAAAACCTTGAAAGACTTATATGAACTGATGCATAGTGGAGTGAACAGAATCAGGAGAACACTGTACACAGTAACAGCAATATTGTAAAACCTGTGAATTACTTAGCTCTTCTCAGCAATGCAATGATCCAAGACAATCTCAAAGGACCAATGATGAAGCATACTATCTGCCTCCAGAGAAAGAACTGATATTGATTAAATACAGACTGAAGCATGCTATTTTTCACTTTCAGTGTTTTTTTATTTGAGTCTTCTTGTACAAAACTACTATATGGAAAAATTTTTACATAATTGCACATATATAATCTATATCTGATTGCTTACCATCTCAGGGAGTGGGGAGAGGAGAGAGAGTGAGGAAGGGATAGAATTTAGAACTCAAAACTTTAAATAAAAATGTTTCAAAATTTAAAAAATCCATCCACGTGTGCAAAAATATTAATAGCATCTCTTTTTGTGGTGACCAAGAACTGGAAATCGAGAGAGTGCCCATCAGTTGGGGACTGTCTGAACATGTTTTAGCATATGAATGTAATGGAATACTATTGTGCTGTAAGAAATAATGAACAGGCAGACTTCAGAAATACCTGGATAGACTTATATGAACTGTTCTTGAATGAAGTGATCAGAACCAGGAGAACATTATATACAGTAACAATCACAGTATGCAAGGACTGTTTCTGATAGACTTAGCCCTTTACAACAATGCAAGGACCTAAAACATTTCCAAAGGACTCATGACGCAAAATCCCATCCACATCCAGAGGAAGAACTATGGAGTCAAAACACGGAATGAAGCAGACTATTTTTTTCTTTTGTTATGTCTGGTTTTGTTTAGTTTTACTCATGCTTTCTCCCATTCATTATAATATTTCTGTGTAGCATGACTAATATGAAAATGTCTTTAATAAGAATGTATGTGTAGAGCCCATATAAGATTGCATACTCTCTTGGGGAAGGAGGAGGAGAAAATCGAAAACAAATAAATAAGTAAATTTGGTGGGGAATAAAAAAACAAAAAATTAAAAAAAATAAATACAGTATTGAATAATAATGGTAAAAAAAAAACCCAAACCACAAGGGGTCACAGAGTCAGACATGATCTAAAAGAAATGACTCAACAACAGGAAAATGTGCTAGGAGCTAGAAATACAAATGCAATAATGGGGCGATCCCTATTTACAAGGCACTCGTTCCAATGTTTAAGACAAGAAGTACAAATGCAAGTAAGTACAGAATAAATATGAACAGAATAATTACTCCCCAAAAGGCAATAGTTAAGTACAAAAATAGTTAAGCAGCATCTTTGGTTAAGTGTATTACTTTTCACAATAGAGTTTCCAGGAATAGGGAAGTATGACAGGAATAAGGAAATAGATTGATTTGTAAAATTTGCCTTGGAGGCAGTCCTGACCCCATGTGGCTCATACTAAACCATGATTAATGGATCATTATTAAGAAACTACAAGGGAGTCTAACCTAGTTGGGAAATCCTTGCTGCAAGGAGCAGAAATCTCAGCCTTGAGAAATTACAGAATATTCTATGGTCACTTTTTTAATCTCATTTCATGGAACTGTTTATCACTCAGATTATGGGGAATTTAGCAATGAGCCAGTGCCCTGGTAGCCTGCACAAGGTCACTTATATACTTCTGTTTCCCCAGAATTAAAGAAACTTAACTATCTTGTCCTCATATGATTTAAGAGCAAAATTTGAAAAGTTAATTGAGATTTGATTAGTAGAATCTGATTGAGAATTCTCAGTTAATATCCTGTAATATTATGGTAGTGTGGTATAGTGAATAGAGAAGTAGCTTTAGAGTCAGAAAACTTGGATTCAAGACTCGCTTGTGGTATATACTAGCTGTTTATCCCTGGACAAGGCACTTAACCTCCCAGTGCCCCACAGTAAATCTATAAATTGCAGAACAGTTGCTGATCAGCATTAGTAAATTGAGTTTCCTTCCTGGAATTTGTGTCTTGAATTAAGAGAGAAGAGAGAGGAGAGAGAGAGACAGAGACAGAGAGAGACAGAGAGGAGAGAGGAGACAGAGAGACAGAGAGGAGAGAGAGACAGAGAGGAGAGAGAGAGACAGAGAGAGACAGAGAGGAGAGAGAGAGGAGAGAGAGAGAGAGAGAGGGAGAGAGAGGAGAGAGAGAGACAGAGAGGAGAGAGAGACAGAGACAGAGACAGAGAGAGAAGAAGAAGAAGCAAGAAATTATGGTACCATTAAAAAGATAAATTTAAAGAAACCAAGGAAATGTGACAAGAGAATCAGCTGAACCAAGACATAACACATGATGTCTACCACTGTATATTTTTTTTTTAAAGAAAACTAAAGAATACCAAACACCTGAAGGCAGCAGAACTTTACAAGGAGACACAAAACAAATGCACTTTTTTCTTGTTTTTATGTGTATCAGTAGTTCACCTCATTAACATTTCAGTGTAATTGACTAATGTTTATATATTATTTCATCCCTTGTTTTGCATGCTTATTTGGTTATTGGTTTTATAGTTAATTCTTTTTAAAAAGTGAAATAGTCCAATCATCACATTTTATAGATAACAGGTCCAAAGATATATTAACTTGCTCCTTTGTCCCCATCCGTGGCAGAGTTTGGACTTTAACTCAGATTTCCCTATTTTGTGCCCAGTCCTCTTCCTACTGCTAGGCTGTCATTCATTAACTCTTCTTTCCTTTCCCTTTTTCTCCCATCCCACTGAGACCACTACCAAAACTCACAGCCTGTAATTCCCCTGCATCTATCCCATTCTTCATAGTGATGAGGGGTTTCTTCATTCCCTTTGCAGTAGGAGTTCTGATGTGTTGAACACCATTGAAACAGGTTGAGGAAGAGTAGCCCTTCAAGGTGACAATCTTTAATTGTTGAAAAGTTATTCTGAGCAAACCATATTTTAAAAATCACCACAGTGTGAAACTAGAGGAACTAAAAAAGCCCCAAGCATTGCATCAGGGCTCCTCCTAATACTCATAACAAATACTTTCAACAGATGCAGCCTGCCCTGCCCTGACTTGTGGCACCTTGGCCTACCAGGTGTTATATATGAGTTATTTAAATTGTTTTTAGCAGTTCTTCCATCCTAGTATTGATGACAGCAGCTTTTTTACTACCTGGTTTTCTCAGTAACCCTGGGGCCTGATATAAAAGGAAAGCACTTGGGAAATTCAACATCATATTGAGTGGAAGTTATTAAATAAACGATTTTTTAAAATAAGCTAAGAAAACATTTTCCATTTCCAAGGCTCAATGTTTATCTAAATTAAAGTTTTCTTTCATTCTCTGTGAAGAGAATGTCTCTTCATTATTTATCCTAACACTGGCACTTCAGCAAAGCTCATGGACATCTAGCATGGCATTTTGGAGCTGGAGAGGCATTGGACTTCCCAGATGAGAGCACTCTCTGTCCTAATACAGGTCAGAACCTTCTCTGTCACTTAAGTCTTCCAGTGGCATTTAGAGCATTGAGAGGTTACTCAAATTGCCCAGAATCACACACGTCCCAGAGACAAGATTTGAGCTCAGGTCTTCCCGGCCTTGAATGGATGTTCTATTTTCTACACTACGCAGCCTTTCTAGAGCCAGAAGAAGCCTTAAACTAACTGCCCTCTATCAGAGATGAATAAACTGAAGGCTAAAGTGATGAAGCAACTTAGCCATGGACACACAACTATTTAGTGTCAGGGTTCAAACTGGAAATCGGATCAGCTGTTTTCCAATCCAACTCTTGATCTGCCTCATTATAGATACACTGATATGATCATATAATAAAGGAACAAAATAACTGTTCCAGAATTCTGTATCGCATCATTTGTTCTGAGTGCTCATTGCCAAAGATTGGAACTGTATATCATTTCTTCTCATTTTTTCTTGTCTCCTTGGCAACTGGTTGATTTTTTTTTATTTGAGTTTTAGCTTTACTTGATAAGAAGACATTCTCCCTCTGACTCAGTTCAGGCATGTCTGCACAGATTTATATCTTGTTATTTATACACAGAAAGCCTCTAATTTGGGGTCTGGGTTTTTTTTGGGGGGGGTGAGTTATGGATTGTCATTTCAGAAAACCTTTCTATGTGACAAAAAAGGAAGAAAGCTGAATATGATGAGGTTGGCCTGAGTAGAAGGAGGCTGGTTAAAATTGATTTTCTTTGTCTGATTTCAAATACTCTAAAAATGGTTGTTTGCCGTTCACTAAGTATTCAAAGGCAAACTTTCTTACTGGCATTTAAAGGTATGTTGGAAGCTTATTTCCACATGTAACTTTAGTACAGACCTGGAAACTATGCTATTAAAGCCTCCTTCTCTGAAATACATAGATTTTTATTTCATTTTAAGAAATGGAGTACCCCTGACTAGGTGGGATTGAATAATATAATTGGAAGATTTAGATATGCTAATTTTTACAGGAAGAGTTCATTTGACCCATTACATAAGGAATATGTCTAAACAAATTTGGATTTTAATCTTGCGAGACAGCTATAAAAATAGAAATGTGGGGACAAGCGGTGATTTAATGCAGGTTATTTGGTGATATGGAGAAGCAAATAGAATAGGCATGAAGGTATAGAACAGAAGGGGAGGAGCACAAAGGAGGTGAATGAAGGTTATATCCCAAGTAAAGAAAGAGACTAGATTAGGGAATATTTCTGTGCAAGAGAACACTGATTAGTATTTCTTTGTTGGGGTTCAGGTGATTATGAAAATAACCTTTTCAAACTGGAAATGAAATATGGGCCTGAGACTCAGCAAGAAACAGTTTTGCTGTCTCGATGACAGAATAACACTAACCTCCTTGCTGTTCCTTAAACAAGGCGCTCCATCTCCTGACTGAACATTTTCCCTGCTTCTGCCTCATCCATGGAATGTTCTCCATCCTTATCTCCACCTCCTGGCTTTCTTGGCTTCCTTCAAGTCCCAAGCTAACGTTCCAACTCCAGCCTTTCCCAATTCCTCTTAATTCTAGGGCCTTCACTTTGTGGATTATTTCCCATTTCTCCTATATCTTAGTTGTCCTGTTTATCTTGTTTGTACATAATTATTTGCATGTTGTCTTCCCCATTAGATTGTGAGCTCCTTGAGGGAAGAGACTGTCTTTTGCCTTTCTTTGTCTGGCTTAATGCCTGGCATATAGTATGTACTTAATAAAAAGTCACTGACTGACCCAAAGAGAGAAAATACAGTTCTAAATTAGATTAGGGATAGACATAAGGGAGAAATTGCCAGTATTCTATAGTGGAAACAGTGATGGAACTGAAGTCAGAAGTCAGAAGTTCAAATTCTGTCTGAGATCATATATACTGGCTGTGTGAGAAAAATCATTAAATCTCTCAACACCTTAGTTTCCTCCTCTTTATGATGGAGATAATAACATTTTAACTACACTTTGCAGAATGGCTATGACGAAAACTCTTTGTGAGTTTTAAATCCCGATATCACTGAGTTATTCTTATTAGCTAGACAGGACCAAGACATGAGAATTCATGGCTACATAAAGGAAGGAGATGGTTAAATTAAGAAACAACCAATCTACTTCTTTACCTTGAACTGGTTTATTTTGGTACTCTTGACATGTTAGATTAGACAATTGCCTAATGTCCATTTTTGCGGGACAAAGTAATTGATATCCTTTAATGACAAGCTCATTTTGTAGCTCACAACACTTGACTGTTTGTATAACTCAAACCATTTGTGCCCTAGCTAATTAACTCAGGCTACCTTTGTCATAAATCATTCCTAAGACCATTATTACTTCCTTCATTATAATGGAGAAAACCATGATAATGGTTCATGGCTATTCCAGCTCCATATCTAGCATGAGTAGAGGTGATAGAAGCATTGTTAAATAGGGTCTTTTGATTCAGTTTTAATCACATACCAACTCTGCCAGGCCATAGTCTACAGCCAGTATTTATCATGACAGAATTTCGAACTATAAGTTCTCCAAAAGAGAATACTCCCTCCTGCTCAAGTAGGAACCTAATCATAAATAATAATTTTAGAAAGTTAACAATTTCCCTCATCCAAGCTGATGTGAAACTCCTTTTGCTACTCTTTACCCCATTTTCTTTCTTTTGCATTTTCTAACTAGATACTCACACATAAAATGTGCTTATCCTGTGCTTGATGTTCTCAATTTATGTCTTTGTTCAATGCTTTTATTCTAGTCTGCTTTATATAATACATGTTATATCTTTATGTGCATATATGATATATATGTGTATTTGTATATATGTATATGTGTGTAGCTAGCTAGACATACATACATACATACATAAATACACACTAGGGGGAGGGAAAGTAGATCTGAGCCTGTGATTTCATCTGTATGGGGAACTCTTAGTATGACAATATCCTGCGCTAATACAGACCAGTAACTCATCTGCAACTTGTTGTCTTAGACATTGCATGGATACTAAGAGGTTAAGTGACTTGTCCATAGTATAGAGGTATATTCATAGTAAAAGTTTTTGACCCTGTGATGAAGGAAACATGGCACAGCATCCAGGTTGAGGAGGGTTTCCCTGTGGATGATGAAGTTCTCCATATTCTCTTGTTTGCAGATGGCATGATGTTGATTGTATCAAACCCAAACATACCACATAGATTCCTGGGGAAAAAAATCTGTAATCACTCAAAGGAGTTTGACCTGTCTGCCCACATGGCAAAGGACCAAGTCACACAGGATGGGCAAGCATGAATACATTATGATCCATCTTTGGAGGGAAATTCTAAGTCAATGAGTATTTGAGTATCAGATATGACATCTTTTCTACTCTTTCTTCTACATACTTCCTTGTTCGCAATATATTGCAACTTCTACATGCTCACAGTGACCTCTCCATTGCCCTTTGAATGAATCCCAGCTTCGGTTTAGAGACTGTAGTGTTCTGTGACTTGTAGCCATACAATGTCGCTAGAGGACTGCTGATGCTCAAAAGGAAGACTTTCTTTCAGGGACACTTGAGGACACGCAAGGAACTAAAAAGTTCCAATCTCACTTTCTCTGCTTCTGTTTAGCTCTGCACTTAGTACATTGTGCATTTGCCATCTGTCCAAGATATACATGTGGTGTTGGATGAGCCCTATATGTTGTTTCTCCAACCACATATTATAGTCTGAACAATGGGCATTCTTCATAGCAGGCTTCCTGGCTCAAAATAGGTGCTGAATAAATGCATATTAACTGACTCATTTACTTGGGTTTTTTGGGTTTTTTTGGTTTAGAATTAAGTCAAATGTGTTTTGAGTAATGATGAATTTTAGTTAGGGGACTCTACAGTATTCCAGGCTAATAGGCAGCCCAGCAAGATGTCTCCAAATGTATGCGGAGGCTATACATTCCTTGAGATCTATAAGAACAGGATAACTCTGTTTGGCCCTTTGATTATTAATATTAAGTGAAAAAACAGAGTGATAAAACAGAGAGACTTATAGTGTTTGCTACTGTCAATAAGGAGATGTAGCTCAGAGTTCAAACTGAAGAGAGAGTCTACAGAGATGATGAAGTCTTCCAGATACTTCTACTTACAGATGAAATTGTAAATATTGAAGATATAAATCTTGTTAAGAGTTAATTTGAGGCTTAACTGAAGGTGTGAATTAGTCAGTGAAACTACAGTAATTGACCTAGAGCTTTCCTGCACCAACATAATCATCCTTTCTTCATTTCAACTCCCATAGCACATTTACTGTCCTAATCACTCGCACTTATCTTTATCTTAGTAAGATTTTGATAAGGATATAACCCATTTCCCCAAGTAGACCTCTCTGAATGAAGACACCATTTCTTAGGGCTCTTCATATATCTCACTTCACTACACTAACATCTCTATAGAATATTTCTTCTGCCAATTCAGATCACAAGTCTTTTGAGTAAGTCATAGTGGGCAATCTGTATGAGTGATTGTGACTGGAAGAAATAAAAAAAACCTGATAACCAAATCTACTGTGAAGATCTTCTCTAAACTTATCTATGCTGGTCTTTGTGCAACTCTCATACAACCTATTGTCAGACTTAGATGGAAAGCCTTTTTATAGCTTAGTAGATCCATCAGTTTGTATCTCCCTAGTAGAAGCTTTGAGAACCCAAGTTCACTTCCATATCGTAAAGTGCCATTCCCCGTTAAACTTAAGAAACATTTATTAAAGTCTTCTTATGTGTAAGATGCTGTATTAGGTTCTAGGGAAAGAAAGATAAAATTAAACTTGGGAATGATAAGGAGGAGGATGGTGATAATGATGATGATGATGAACAATTATGATGATTTTTGAAACAGGGTCTCTTTATCGCATCTGGTCTGGAAGTGAAGTAGCCTTTCATAGGCTTGGATCCCATTAGTAATTGACCCAGAGTTTTGACCCATGCTTTTTTTCCGACCTGAGCCAGTTCACTCCTCCTTTGGCAGCCTGGTGGCTCCCTGCTCCCAAAGGCTCATCCTGTTGCAGCTCGATTTAGTGTGAGCATCTGATTGGCTTAGCTTAAAACTCCTGAGGTAAAATGAACCACTAGCCTCAGGCTTCCAGCTCTTGTAAAAGGGACTGCACTATGTGTGCCCCATGCTCAGCTGAGATTAGATTCTACTAGAGAGGTACCTTTACAGAATAGTAAATGCAAGATAGCTTGAAGGTGAGAACACTAACCACTGGGTAGATCATGGAAGGTTTCAAAGAGGAAGAGCACTTGCCTGTAGGTAAGATTCTGAGAGTTGAGATAAAGAACATTCCAAACATAGAGAACAACCTAAGCAGTTACATAAAGACAGAAGATGTCAAAATTAAGAAAATGTCAAATTAAGGAACATCTTGGTGGTCCAGTTTGGCAGGAATCTGGCATTAACGTAGGTCAGTAATGTGAGATGAGGCTGCAAGAGTAGCTGTCAGGAAGGTTGAATTAAATGGGTTTTAAATGTAAGACTGGGGAGTTTTATTTTATTCTGGAGCAATAAGGAACCATTAAAGGTTTTTGAGCAGGGAAATGGTAAGAAATAATCTCATAGGAGATTATTTTATCAACTATGGAGAAGATAGATTACAGAGCAGCATTTAAGGGGCACTTAATGCATGGTTGTTATTTCAAAATAGCCAAGCTTATATATTTTTTTTTAATCTAGAGCTAATTTTAAATGGATATTTTTCTAATATCATTCTTTTTATTAAGCCCATTTCAGAAATTGAAGACTTTTCTGAAAGTTGGAGATGAATGAACATGTTAGCATTCTATGACATGAAATCTGTGCTCTATGTTTTATGATCTGTTGATTTTCTCTTTTGAGGATGTTTTCTGGCTAAAATAATTGAGGACACAGGGTACCATTCGTTGAAAACTGGTTGTAGCAGTATCCCTACTTTTATTTCCCTTCTGATGTTTATTTATTCTTTGTGATTGAGGGAGCTAAAAAGTGTTCTTAAATGTGTGTAGAATTTATGTGAGTCACATTTGTTTATGAAAAGCAGAGATGTCTCTGAAAAGCATTCTGACAGTTCTTCACTGGGATAGTGCTACAGAGACATTGTTCTGAATAATGTAATAGAAAGAATGATTTCATTTTTGTCTTTATGATCCCAGAGTTTAACATGGTGGCAAATGTTTGTTGAAAGGACACTCAGGGCTTGCTCCAGTATTGTTCTCCATTTTTTAAACTGTATAAACTTGGGAAAGATGTGACCTCTGTGTCTCAGTTTTCTCATCTGTACATACCTCAGTGCTTCAAAAGAGCTGTGATTTTCTTGGTGTGAAAAATGATGATTACAGCTTTATTTATTATGGCACTTTACATTTATTATTTCTAGTGAACAAATCAGAACAACTTTATGACTTGAAACTGTGTCATGAGTTGCTTGCTCCCCCGCAAAAAAATAAATAAATAAAAAATAAAACCTGGTGTGCTTGTGTCCAGCTTTCTCATGGGGAACCTTTTTGAATGTAAGTAGATTAATCCTGGAACAAAAGAAGCGGGCGCGCACGCGCGCACTCTCTCTCTCTCTCTCTCTCTCTCTCTCTCTCTCTCTCTCTCTCTCTCTCTCTCTCTCTCTCTCCTCTCTCTCTCTCTCTCTCCCTCTCTCTCTCTCTCTCTCTCCTCTCTCTCTCTCTCTCTCTCTCTCTCTCTCTCTTTCTCTCTCTCTCTCTCTCTCTCTCTCTCTCTCTCTCTCTCTCTCTCTCTCTCTCTCTCTCTCTCTCTCTCTCTCTCTCTCTCCTATCCTGGACCTGTAAACAAAGGCTTTCCATGCCACAATGAAACATCTATCCAATGGCAACAAGTAATATCCATCCTGCTTACCCCGTGGGGTTGTTTTGGGAAGACAGTGGGAGAACAACTCTAACAGTGCTTTAAGAGTATGAAGGGCTATGCCAATGAAGTTATTCGATCATTATTAATCTCTTACATTTTACCATAGAGCTCTATGTTAATAATTTTTGCCATTTGCAAGGTATGTTTCACCAACAAACACAAGGAAAATAACTTTTTTATTTATGGTAGAGATAGCTTGAAGTAGTAGAAAGAGCCCTGGAGTAGCGTCATATTATCTGGTTCTAGTCCCAGCTCATGCCTCTGACTAACTGTGTGCCCTTGGGTAAATTACTTGACTTTTCTGTGCCTCTTCCTCTATAAAATGAAGGAGATGGATTAAGCAGTCTTAAAAGTCTCTTTTCATTCTAAAATTCAGTGACTCTTATCTTGGTTTTCTCTTTACTAGATCTGTGATTTCACCAGTTTAGCCCCCAGTGAGTAACTTGCTCCAGTCATACTTATCCATGCCTTCAGAGCAATTTAGAATCTTAGAAAGTTCCCTGAGGAAAGTGAGAGGTTACGTTGACTTGCCCCAGGTTACACAGCTTGTATATGCCAGAAGAGTCTTGAATCCGGTCTTCCTGACTCCAAGGCTGACCTTCTACTAACATTGTACCAAATGTGAAATTAGATAAAATGTTTCAATCACCTCTGGAGAGGAAGCCTAGAAAAAACAAAGGGAAATACTTTTTGAATAGACTTTTTTTTTAAAGGGACCCATTTTTAGAATTCTTTGGGAATGTGCTGCTTTGAAGTCATTAAAATTAGGTCACCTGAAAGAGGATAAACCTGAGTGGAAGCAGTTGTTTGTCCTTTATTCTCAAAGAGGACCATGACTTCAGGAAGGAGATGTCATGATTTGCAAGTGAATTGGATTAAAGTGAAGCAGGGCTGTGCAGGGCTGTCCTTTGGAGAGTGGCAAGATATAGATCAAGATGACTGGAGATGGCCACCGAGTGAAAGCAGGATGACACAGTAGAAAGAATGCTGGATTTGGAGTCGGAGAGTTTTCTCAAGTCCTGGCTCTGCTGTGTACTGTCTGTGTGACCTTGAGCAAGTTACTTCCCCTCTTTTATCCTCAGTTTCCTCATCTGTAAAGCAAGCAGATTGAGCTAGATGACTTCTGAGAGCCTTGCCAACTATAAATCTTGTAGTTCATCTCTTATCTCAGTTTTGCCTGTGACTATTAATTCTCTTTCTTCTTTGTCATGTACCCTTCAAATTTATATTTTTTTCTAGAAAAAAAACTTTAAATTACATATGAGGAGGGACATTTTTGAGGATGGCATTCATTCTCTGAAAATATTGATATATTAAGCTCTATAAAGGCAGAAACTATACTTTCTATTACTTCATTTTTTGTTTTTAAGTTTCTATTGATATGTGTTATTTTTACATTACAAACATTTTTAGGTTACTCCACTTACTGAGAAGTCTTATGTAACAAAATAAAGTTAATAATATAGTGACATTACCCAAAAGTGAATGCATCATTTCACATCTGTATCACCAATCTATCTCTCCTTTTTAAATTAGCAGAAATCCCTCCAGTCCCATTGGTGAGAGATTGCGGGGAAGAAAAATAAATTTGTTGTAACAAATATGCATAGTCAAGAAAAATATATTCCCACAAAAGCTATATACAAAAACATACACACACATACTCCCTAAAGCTATGTAAGCATATCTCTGTAATAACATATTTCACTCACTATCCTCTGGTATCATGAATGGTTACTGTATTGATCATAGTTCTTATAGCTTTCTAAGTTGTTTGTTTTTACAGTATTGTTATCATTTGTGTAATTTGTACTCCTGCTTCTACTCATTTCATTCTTGTCTTCAAAATTTTTTGTCCATTTTAGGTTATCAACATTATATTATAAATTTTTCTTCTAGTTTTGCTTACTGAACTTGTTATCAGTTCAGTCTTTCCATGTCTTTTCAAGATCATATGTTTCTTCATTTCTTATAGCACAGTAGTGCTCCATGACATTCATATACTGTGGAAATCCTCCTAGTTTTCTTTATCCCTCCACCACAAAAAGCTGCTATATTTTTGCATAGGACCTTTTCTTCTTTATTTGATCTTGTTTGTGTATAGATCTAGCAGTGTTATAGTTGAGTCACTGTTTCATAACTTATTGTGTATAAGTTACAAATTTCTTTGTAACCATCCAGAATGGTAGGACCCATTCACAGGTTCACCAGCAGTGTATCAAGGTGCTCATTTACCCTCAGTTCTTCCAACATTTATCATTTTCCTTTCTAGTCATCTCTTCTATTTCATGTAATACTAGGAATGCTGGCTATAGTAAATAGGAAAAAAAATGAGGGAATGACCATATTTAAAGAAGAAACAAAATTATCATTTTTTACAGATAATGTAATAGTATACTTAAAGAAACCTGAAGAGAAAACTAAAAATTCATTGAAACAATGGCTTCAACAAACTTGCAGGATATACAATAAATTTGAAAAACTAACAGCATTTCTATATAATACTAATAAAACCTAGCAGAAGAAAAAGAAAGAAAAATTTCATTGTAATTATTACAAAATGTATAAAATACTTAGAAGTATGCCTTCTGAAAAACACAAGGATTGCATAAATACAAATATAAACAACTGTTTATAGAAATACAGACCTAAATAATCAGAGAATATTAACCATCCATGGGCTAGGTAAGCCAATATAATAAAAATGACAATACTACCAAAGTTGACTTACTAATTCAATTCCACATCAATCAGACTCCAAAGGATTACTTTATAGAAATAAAAAAAAATATTGAAATTCATATTGAGGAAAAAAGGTCAATAATACCAAGAGAAATAATGAAAAGAAATGAGAACAAAGAGGTAATACTACTACAAGCTATACTACAAAGCAGTAATTATTAAAAACAATTTGATGCTGGTTAAATAGTAGAGCAATTGATCAGTGGAAGAGATTAGGAATACAACATACCTAATAAATGTATCCTTCATAATATTTCATAAATATTTCTTATTTCATAAATACAAAGAGTCAAGTCACTGGGATGAGGACTCATTATTGGACTTTTTTTAATTCCTAGGAAAATTGGATAGCTGTACAAAGAAATTAGTTTAAGACCAACACCTTATACCCTGTACAATGATAATCTTAGCTATAAAAGTTACATTATAAATAAATGAGAAAAATATGGGGAAAATACCTATTAGATTTATGGATAAGAGAAAAGTTCACAACCAAACAAAAATAGAGGGGATCACAAAAGATAAAATGACTAATTTTGATTCCATGCAATCCCAGAGTTTTTGCATAAATAAATCTAATAAAGCTAAAAATAAAGAGGAAAACAATTAAGTAGGGAAAATAATCTTTGCAGCAAGTGTCTCTGATAAAGGTCTCATGTCCAAAATACCTAAGGAACTGATTAATATCACTTTGTATTCTCTTTCCCTGTACCCCTCTTCTACCCTACAAATACCCAAAAATATATCTGGCTTGTAGTGCATACTTAATAAATCTTTGGGTAATCAGTAAATAATGAAGCATATGAATAAATTAATCAATCTTTTTAGGAAATGATTATATTACCCATGAACTCTGAATATACATGCTCTTCTTATTTGGTGACCTAAAAGAAATTGTATGATTCCTTTCCTAAAATGAAGCTTTAAGCTTTAAAACTTAGTTTTTGATACTTAAAATCAAAGTATCACTCTGAAGAGTATGACATAGATACCTGAAAATTACTATAGAATATTTCCTTTTTCCTTCTCTGTCAAAACAATGTTCAGTGACTGATACTTTCATGCCCCATTCTCAAAGCATCAACATTAGTTCACTTAAAGAGCTAACATAGTCAAGTTATTTGACAAGCAAATCAAATGCAGCTTTTTAATGGAAGGACAGAGAAAGAGAGAGTCATTCACAGAATATTTAAAATATCTGGATGGTTATAAAAAAAACCAAGTTATATTAACTTTGAAGCTAGGTGAAATTGCTATCTTCTCATGAATTGAACTTTTTTAGTTTAAAATGTGAAGATGGAAAATTACATTTTTAGGAAAATTATTTGTAATATGGCAACAAGATCAAATTTCATTTGGATTGATTTTTTTTTTCAAGGATGGCTGGATTACATTGACAAATTAAATAGAATTAGACTATCAAAGGATTGAAAAGGACCAGTGTAGGACATCTAGTCCATTAATCTGCCTTCAGGCAAAGCTACACATTAAATCATCCCAAGCAAATGAGAATCCCTCTTGTTTTTAAAGAACCGTAGAGAGGGAGATTAAGTTGTAAAATTGGGTTGACTGTAGCATCTGTCATTTCATTGATTGTCTAAGTTGATTTGTCTAATTTTCAGTACTCCACATTCATCATCTCTCCAGAAGATGCACATACTCACTCAAGGAGGATAACCTTCTTTGACAAAGTAGTAAACTAAAAAGTAAAAATATACTAAAAATATTTTACTGAGTTTCCTTGATGAAATCTTCAAAGTCTATATGTATGAAGGGAATTCCACAGCTGCATTTTATTATTTATTTATCGTAGTCTTTAATACCCTTAAGAAATTCTATCTAGAATATTTTCTCTCATGTCCCATATTCAGATCCTAAGTGGATTTGGAGAACAACAGTGTAATTAATTCCAAATATAATAACTTGATTATTTTTAGTCATCTTTCAGCTCTTAGTTTATGTAATCCCTGTTTCTTTAAATTTAAATATGAAATTTTAAAATGAATATGAATTCTTCTGTCACCTTTGTGATTTTTCTCTGAACTCCTCAGACTCCTTATTGTCCCCTTGAGTTGTATCCAGTACAGTATTGTATGTGGATTAGCCAGGTACAGTACATACCTGTCTAGATAAGGTCTGAGGAAAATGAAAAGATTGTGAATTACCTCCTATAGTTGTTTCTAATGAAAGCTAGGTGTCACAGGGTAGACTTCGAGTCAGAAAAAACTGAATTTATATCCTGGGTCAGACAGTAACCCTGAGCCCATCATTTAACTTTTGCTTGCCTACGTTTCATTATCTATAAAACAGAAATAACAGTAGCACCTATTTTAAAGTATTACTGTGAGGATCAAATGAGACAATCTATTTAAAGTACTTTGCAAATTTCAATGTATTCTACAAGTGCTCATTGTTACACTGAGATTTCTTTCTCCCTTGGAATTTTTAATAAGCTTTTCTTGATGCCTTCATCCTAGCTTTCCCCAGGATCCTTCCCCCTCCTTCTCGTGAGGCACCCTATTTTCGTTGTTGTTCCCCAGTTGTTTTAGTTGTGCCTAATTCTTCTTGACTGCATTTGGGGTTTTCTTGGCAAAGATATTGGAGTGGCTTGCCATTTCCTTCTCCAGCTCATTTTACAGATAAGGAAACTGAGGCAAACATGGCTAAGTGACTTGTCCAGAGTCACACAGTTAATGAATATCTAAGACCAGATTTGAACTCAGAAAGATGAGTCTTCCTGCCTCTAGGACTGGTGCTTTATCCATTCCACCACCTAGCTTCCCACTACACTGTAAAACAATAATATTTTTTATATTAAAAAAAAAAGAAAAGAAAAAGAAGAAAAAATCAGCACAGCTGATCAGTATGTAGAAAAAGTCTGAAAACATGTGCAGCATTCACTTTTAATTTTTGGTGTGTGATTGTTTTTCCAATTTATATTGTTGTAGTCATATTGTATATAGTTTTCTTGGCTCCACTTACTTCACTGCAATCAGTTCATATAGATCTTTCCATGCTTTTCTATATCCACCATATTCATCATTTCTTATAGTACCATAATATTCTTTTCCATTTATGTGCTCTAGTTTGTTTAGGCATTCCCTAATGGCTAAATAGCAAATAATAACAAAATGTCCTGCTATGAAAAGTTTGGGGTATATGGGAACTTTCTTCTTATCAGTGGCTTCCTTAGGATATATATCCCATAATGAAAACTCTGGGTCAAAGGCTAGGGGCATTTTAGCTACTTTATTTGCATAATTCCAAATTGCTTTCCAAAATGGTTATACCAATTAGAACAGCTCTACCAACAATGTATCAGTGTACCTATATTCCTACTTGTTATCTTTGCCAATTTTTAGAGTATGAGGTGAAGTCTTGGCATTATTTCAATTTATAGACCACTTATTATTAGTGATTTAGAGCATTCTTTCATGTGGTTTTTAATACTTTGCAGTTCTTCTTTTAGTGAACTGTTTGTCCATATCCTTTGCCCCCACATATTTTTAACAGGACTGCATTACTGACTCATATCCAACTGGTCATTCACGAGATCTTCTGGATCCTTTCTAGCCTATTTTTCCTCCCTAAATGTACTAATTTCTACTTGTTCCTGAGAAGTTTTGTTCAATTTATAGAATTCATTAGATTTACAGAAGAAACCAAAAAAAAATCCAGAACCTGTGAATTTGAGTCACTTGGGTCACACCCACACTATGAAAAATAACAAATCTATTCTACTTGCCCATTGGAGAATATTCTGGGTGACATCTGGAGGACTCTGCCAGCCCTATGTTTCTGCATTTTACACTCCCACTCTCAAGGCACATTTTGCCTCTATCCATGAAGACCATGACACAATTATATTAGCTTTGTGTACTCTCACCTAGATCCTCTGTGTAATTCATAGCATAAGTGCTTAGTGAATTCCTAATATTTGTTATGACCTCCATCACAAACCTACAATAGCAGTGGCTGTGTATAAAGATGAGGACCCTCCTTTTGTGATCCAGAGTTCATGCCAACCTGGACTTCTCTGACAGCAAAGGATAATCAGTAAATAATATATCAAGTTACAGATATGTGTCTGTGCATATTATAATAACAACGATTTTAAAAAGTTTAGATGACATATGTTCTTATGGCTAGGTCAGACTGCAGCTCCCTATTTACTTCTTCTATAACTTTGTTTGGCATAGAGCTGTTTCAAGATAGAATATTATCACAGCAGAAATATCAGGACCTATGAGAGGTCACTAGTAAGTAATGAAGCTGATCTTTTTTTTTTTTTGTTCACAATTTATACTTCTAATGAATAATGTCCTCTCAAAGTAGTCCCTTTAAGAGCTCATTTATACATATTTCAATCTGATTGCTATCACCCAAATCTTTTTTAGAGGAGTAGTCTTTTAAAAACTGAGGAATCCCTTTTTGGAGTTCAGAGACTGTTTCTAGAGATGAGAATTGGTCTTATTTTCATAGTGAAACTTTGTGGATATGCATTTATGCTTTTGCCAGTAACGGTGTCACCAAGCTTCGAGAATCGAATCTAAATGACTTTGAGCTGATTCCTACATCTACCTTTATAGGATGAACATTTCCTGTCATTGCAGTCTTATTGGACTAAGAGTTTTGAAGGGAACATCACTCACTTGAATAGATGAATTCTGGCATATTTGTGAGATCAGTTATCTGCAAAACAGCTCTTTATTGAGTACCCTCCACTATGGAAAGCACCTGGGTGAAAGTCCCTCTAGGGTGAACATACCGCCTTTTGAAGAGCATTTACCAGGTCATGGAGGGCTTACAATCAATATTAGTAGAAGGTGTAGCCAAGTCACCACTATATTAAATTCTGGTCATATAAATATGGAGAGAAAAAAGGAATATCTTCAAAAACTTTATAGTTTAGTTAGAAGAGAATAATCAGGCTACTTAATTTCCTTCTTTATATTGATGGATTTGGGCAAGGGTTGGGAACCTGAGCCCTCAAGGCCATTTGGATTCAGTCAAAGGGACACATTTGAGGACCTAGAGTGCCACATGTGACCTCCAGGCTGCAGGTTCCCACCCCTGATTTATGAAGTCTCCATCCAAGGAAATCTTAGCTATGTATGGAAAATAGCAGTATTTATCCCATGATCATAGACATAAAACACAAATATAGTTCATTTTGAAAATTTCCCCTCCTCCTTTTTATATGGATTTCTGTACTAGAGCTTACCCTGTCTCAATAGGAATCCTATCTCTTCATATTCTTGGTCTCATTGCTACCAAAACTTGACTTTTTAATTTTGAGTAAATTGTGGGAAATGGTATTTCAGTAGAAGAAGAAGAAATCAGGCTCCTCCTCACATGGTAAATGGAAATTACCCTGTGCTGAATAAGGTCTTGCTAAAAATGCAGACAACCTAACTAAATAATTTTTAGCATTCTTTTTACACTCCAGACTTCAATCACTATCTTAATTAACTGCTCCTGGTAAACTAAATTCTGCTAAACTAAGCTATGTTCATCAAAATGCCATGTTGCCATGGCAATGAGTAATCTAAATCATGCATTAAATGTTTTTACCCTGTATTTACAAGTCTTTCTCATTATTGTTTAGAATATGAAACATCTCTGCTGAAACCAATTTAAAATGATGTAAAAATATAGTCTGAACAATTAGTCTAAAATATCATTCACTGAGTGATACCAGTGTCTGAGTAACATCCCGTACCTCCAAATGGTACTTCAAGAAAACCATTGTTTTGGGCCTATACTTCTTATACCTAGTCTTGCTCCCCATTTTTAAACCATTTTTAAAACCCACTTTTAACCCATTTAAACCCATTTTAAGCCATTTTTGAAATCATCAACCTGGAAATTCCCAATTATAAGTGGGGAGGGGGGTTACTTGGAGTGACTGAGAACACTAAACTTGGGCACTTTTATCAAATTAAATGTTAAATCAGACATGCCAGCATCCTTAAAATTGCAAACTATATCAACATACGGTCTTGCAGCGAATTAGTATAAAAAGTGAAATTTGAGCTCATCTTCCTGATTCCAAGTTCAGTATAAATATGGAAAAAGGTACTTCTATGTTAGTGATTCTTAAACTTGTTTTTCCCTGTCTACACACACACACACACACACACAAATCCCCATTTAGGTTCTAATTTCAATTACTATCTTTCATGCCATTCTAAAATGCTGCCACTTGGAGAGACTTGACATTACATAAGGGGATAAACAGTGGCTCAGCATTAGACTAACGCTCAAGTGTTTTATTATTAGCACATCTCTGCTTCATTGTGTGAGGCTTGACCGGTCATCTTTGTGTTTTCTCACCTCTAAAATGAAAATTTTTCACAACATTTGTATCCCTCATGTAGATATTTAGAAGACGACTTTATGATTTTCATAGAGTTGGCACAGTCAGTAGTTGATAGTAACGAGAAGTTGT
Organism: Bettongia penicillata ogilbyi; assembly: GCA_023548195.1. NCBI lineage: Eukaryota > Metazoa > Chordata > Mammalia > Diprotodontia > Potoroidae > Bettongia > Bettongia penicillata. The sequence goes on along the minus strand of JAJHZJ010000574.1, from coordinate 1,408,356 downwards.
TGCATTGGAATTGGTTTTCCTAAGATTTTTAACCAGTCAGTAAGGAGTGTTATTATTGTTGCTGCTGATTACATGTGGAAAATGATTGATAAGTTTTTATCTTATGCATGCTGGCCAATGATATTTTGAAATTTTAATGAACCTCATACTGTTGTTTTTCAAAGTACAATAAGCTAGCCATGAATGTAAAAAAAAAAAAATACGAGACTAAGCAGAAGAAAAAATTTAAAACGTACACTACAGTGAATCAGAATTCCTCCAGGTGGCAGCTAGTAATAGGAATATGACCTGGGAAGCAAGGTTAATGAATGGGGTAGCTATTTAAATAGGAAAAAAATTAAATGGGAGTTGCCAATAAAAAGAATGTGTTTAGAAGTGGCAGTGTGGAGTAAAAGAATATGCTGACTCTCCTTGAGGACCAGTGTGAACCTGGATTCAAATCCTTTCTGTATCACCTTGAGTGAGTTATTTAATGTCTAGATCTCAGTTTTCAAATCTATAAAATGAGAAAGTTGGACTATCCAGGCCCTTCTAGATTGAAATCTATGATTCTCTAATCATTCCAGTCCTAATATATACATTGCTACTTTATATTTTTGTCTTCCATGTACCCTCCCTTCTTTAGCTTATAGTATGAAGTTCAACTCATTGTAACTGATAAACCTGCACTGCAATTGTTATTTAGTGTTTTGCCTATAATGTTTAATAAATATTTATTGAATTCAATTGAATTGCCCTCTTATTACTAGTGTTATTATTTTCATTGTATGGTATCACTAAGAGAAGATGGTTCTCAGAAATATTCATCAGGTTCTTTAACTCTGGCAATGTAGGTGGTCTTCAGAACCTAGACCCATTTTAATCACTCACTACTGCCTAGGGGATGTTTACTAGTCCAATCAAACTGGTATCCCCAAACTTTGTGTTTTTCTGACTCTTCTTATTGGCCCACAACATTTCCTTGGCCTGGAATCCCTCATTTCTCCTCTGTTTTTCTAAAGCCTATCCCTTCTTTAATACCCAACTAAATCTTACATCATACATCAGGATAATAACTAGCCTTATGTTTATTAATATAATACATATTATTAAATTATACATTTTATTATTATTTAAGATTGCAGAGTACTTTAAATATATTAGCCCATTTGATTTGATTCATACAATAGGTATTATTATCTACAATTTACAGGGGAGGAAATTGAAACTGAGAATTTTGCAACTCACTCAGAATGACACAGTAAGTATCTGAGGCAGGACTGAGGCATACTCATCTTCCTGATTCCCAAGTTCAGCACTCTATCCACTGCTCTCCATGAATCCTTCTTTGATCATTTTAAAATCTTTTTTCCTTTCTCATAACTTGCACAATTATTAGTTGTGCTACTTATTTGGAATACAAAATTTACTGCTTTATATTTTCCTTGTCATTCAGTTTAACTTGGCAGATCTTTGTCAAATATCTATTTGGCAAACTTTGGTATATTACATCTTTAAAAGTTTGTAACTGTGGTATAATAAAACGTTTATTTTTAGTAAAACTATAGTAAAACTAGAAATATTTTATTATAATTTTTTAATTATAAAAGCTATATTGATAGCTTTTGTTTTTATGACACACTCTTTCCCATTGCACCTACTCTTTTCTGTCAAATCCCACCTTTTCACTAGTGAACCTCCCACCTGAAAAAGAAAAACAAATAAAAATTAAGCTAAAGCACTTGATGCAACTTCCACATCTTCCCCAAAAGAAGGAGGAAGACACATGAAATCATCTCTTCTCTGGCACCAAGAGTGGTCATTCCAGTTATATATCATTAAATTTCATTTTAGTATTCTTTTCATTTACTTTATTATAGCTGTTTATGCTGTTTTTCTGGTTTGGCTTCATTTTGTATGAGTTAATAAAAATTTTATGTTTTTCTGAACTCCTCACATGTGTAATTTCTTATATTATTGTAATATTCCATGACATTATGCAGTGCTTTACTCCACTTTTCCCCAAACATTGTCATTCACTTTGTTTTCATGTTCTTTTCCTAACACAAAAGGTGCTATAATGAATATTTGATATATGGAAACTTTCTTTCTGTCTTTGACTTCCTCAAACAGTGGTTCTCTGGTTCAAACAGTAAAAACAGTTTAAGTAATTTTCTTGAGTAATTTCAAATTGATTATCAGACTGGTTGGACTGATTCATAGTTTTACCAGCAGTGTATTAATGTTCTTATTTTCTCACAATCTCTTTAATTAGACTAGCTATACTCTCTAACCAACCTAACCAACTAGTCTAACATTGACTATTTCTGCCTTTTTTCATCTTTGCCCATTTTGTTGTGAAATCTCAGAGTTGTTTTAACTTACATTTCTTGTATTATGAGTGATTTGAAGCTGTCTTTCTTAGAGTTTTGCGTTTCTTCTTTTGAGAAATGACCATATTTGTTAATCACTTATCCATTAGTGGATGGCACTTGGTCTTATACATTTGTTTGACATAACATGATCTTCAACATCAGATTATTTTGTCAAATATTTGATTAAAAGGGTTCCCCTTGCCCTAGTTGAGAGCCTCATTTCTTAAATTAGCTGCATTGTTTTTGGTCATAAAATTGGTTTTAGTTTTATAATTTTATACAATTGAGCAATCTTTTATCTCCTTTAAGATCTCCTCTCCCTTATTTGACTGAAAAGTCTCCTCTTGAAGGGGGCAGAACCAAGATGGTAGAGTAGAAAGATGGACCTGCTCTAGCTCTTCCCCTATAGCCCATAAAATACCTGTAGAAAATAACTCTAAACAACTTCTAGAGAAGCAAAAGCTACAAAATGACAGAGTGAAAGATGTTTTCAACCCAAGACAGCCTGGAAGGCCAACAGGAAAGGTCTATCACACCAGGCTCAGAGTGGAACACAGCCCAGCCTGGACCATGCAGCATGGACAAGACTTAAACAGGCTTTAGGGCTCAAAATCACAGGTAGAAGCTGTGGTTCCCAGATTTCTCAATCCACAAATGCCAAAGACAGCTTCAAAGGTCAGTAAGAAAACTCTTTCACCTGGGAGAGAGGGGAGTCTGGCCTCAGTCCACTTGTGGAGCCTCAGCCTAAAGACCCTGGGGGAATTGAGCAGCTGATCTGGGTCTCAGTTCCAAGTGGCATCCCTGGGGTAAGGAGGAGTGCTAGCATAGTGGAGCTGGTGGTGGCTGTGGAGAAGGAATCCTACTTGCAGATCCTGGGCAAAAAAGAGTGCTTATGGTTGCTCACAGACCAGGGCACAGGCCAGGAGAGGAATAAACTCCTCTCTCTTGATTGTGTCACTTTGGAGGAACTGAGAACTTACAAGTCCCTAGAGTGTCAAGTCTCCACTTGACAAAGGACTCAAAATTTAAGCAACTGGCTTGGAAAATGCAAAAAAAAAAAAGGGGGGGGGCCGGGAATAAGACTGTAGAAGGTTATTTTATTGGTGAAAAGGTATTTTCTTCCATCCTTTTGGATGAGGAAGAACAAAGCATACTATCAGAGGAAGACATAAGAGTCAAGGCTTCTACAACCAAAACCTCCAGAAAAATATGCAATGGTCTCAGGTCATAGAAGAGTTCAAAAAGGAGTTTGAAAATTAGGTAAGAGAGGTAGAGGAAAAATTGGGAAGAGAAATGAGAGAGATCCAAGAAAATCATGAAAAACAAGTCAACAACTTGTTAAAGGAGACCCAAAAAAATAATGAAGAAAATAACACCTTTAAAAATAGACTAATCCAAATGGCAAAAGAAGTCCAAAAAGTCATTGAGGAGAAGAATGCTTTAAAAAGCAGAATTGAACAAATGGAAAAGGAGGTTCAAAATCTCACTGAAGAAAATAGTTCATTAAAAATTAGAATGGAGCAGATGGAAGCTAACGACTTTATGAGAAACCAAGAAATTATCAAACAAAACCAAAAGAATGAAAAAATGGAAAACAATGTGAAATATCTCATTGGAAAAACAACTCACCTGGAAAATAGACCAGGAGAGATAATTTAAAAATTACTGATCTAGGGGAGGACCCGAGATGGTGGAGTAGAAAGATTCACATATGCTAGCTCCAAACCCACAGTCCATAAAATACCTATGAAGAAGAACTCCCAACAAACTCTGGAGCAGTGGAAGCCATACAACAATGGAGTAGAGGAGATTTCTATTCCAGAGAGCCCTGAAAAACTGACACCAAAGGTCCGTCATGTACCAGACCCAGAGGAGAGTCCAGCCCTACGTTGGCCACACAGCACCGAGAGGAGCAGATCCATGCAGGCTTCAGGGATGGAATATCCAGTGGCCACGCAGGTCCCTCCACCCACAGACACCAAAGGTCAGTGAGAGAGCCTGTGTGGCTTGCCGAGAGGGGAGCGGGGTGTCTCCGTAACTCAGGCCACCTCAGGAGGCAGCAGCAGAGGCAGCAGAGGACAGGAGCTACAAAATCAGGCCAAGAGCTCAAATCCATTGTTGAAGGTCTCCACATAAACCCCTTGAGGGATCTGAGCCCTGCAAGGCGGCCCTGCCCCCACTTGAGCACCTGAACTTAATCTCACACTGAAGAGCAGCCCTGTGCTCACCTGAGCACTTGAATTTAATCTTACACTGAATAGCAGCCCTGCACTTGCTGAAAGGCCTGAGGCTGGGAAGCAACATTTGAATCTCAGACCCCAAGCACTAGCTGGGTGGATCTGGAGGCAAGGCAGGGGTGGAGAGGAATCTCAGAAGTCAAGTAACTGGCTGGGGAAATGCCCAGAAAAAGGAAAAAAAATAAGACCATAGAAGGTTACTTTCTTGGTGAACAGATATCTCCTCCCATCCTTTTGGATGAGGAAGAACAATGCTTACCATCAGGGAAAGACATACAAGTCAAGGCTTCTGTATCCCAAACATCCAAAATAAATATTTAATGGTCTCAGGCCATGGGAGGGCTCAAAAAAGATTTTGAAACTCAAATTAGAGAGGTGGAGGAAAAACTGGGAAGAGAAATGAGAGAGATGCAAGAAAAGCAGGTCAACACCTTCCTAAAGGAGGCCCAAAAAAATGCTGAAGAAAATAACACCTTGAAAAATAGGCTAACTCAATTGGCAAAAGAGATCCAAAAAGCCATTGAGGAGAAGAATGCTTTAAGAAGCAGAATTGGCCAAATGGAAAAGGAGGTTCAAAAGCTCATTGAAGAAAATAGTTCTTTCAAAATTAGAGTGGAATAAATGGAGGTTAATGACGTTATGAGAAACCAAGAAATCACAAAACAAAACCAAAAGCATGAAAAAATGGAACATAATGTGAAATATCTCATTGGAAAAACAACTCACCTGGAAAATAGATCCAGGAGAGACAACTTAAAAATTATGGGACTACCTGAAAGCCATGATCAAAAAAAGAGCCTAGACATCATCTTTCATGAAATTATGAAGGAAAACTGCCCTGAGATTCTAGAACCAGAGGGCAAAATAATTTTTCAAGGAATCCACCAATCACCGCCTGAAAGAGATCCAAAAAGAGAAACTCCTAGGAACATTGTGGCCAAATTCCAGAGTTTCCAGGTCAAGGAGAAAATATTGCAAGCAGCTAGAAAGAAACAATTCCAGTATTGTGGAAATACAATCAGGATAACACAAGGTCTAGTAGCTTCTACGTTAAGGGATCGAAGGGCGTGGAATAGGATATTCCAGAAATCAAAGGAACTAGGACTCAAACCAAGAATCACCTACCCAGCAAAACTGAGTATAATACTTTAGGGGAAAAATGGTCTTTCAATGAAATTGAGGACTTTCAAGCATTCTTGATGAAAAGACCAGAGCTGAAAAGAAAATTTGACTTTCAAACACAAGAATGAAAAGAAGCATGAAAAGGTAAACAGCAAAGAAAAGTCATAAGGGACTTACTAAAGTTGAACTGTTTACATTCCTACATGGAAATACAATATTTGTAACTCTTGAAACTTTTCAGTATCTGAGTAGTTGGTGGGATTACACACACAGACACACACACACATGCATGCACATGTGCACGCACACACAGAGACAGAGAACACAGAGTGAATTGAATAGGATGGGATCATATCTTAACAAAATGAAGTTAAGCAGTGAGAGAGAAATGTATTGGGAGGAGAGAGGGAGAAATGGAATGGGGCAAATTATCTCTCATAGAAGAGGCAGGTAGGAGACTTTTTAGTGGAGGGAAAAGGAAGGGAGTTGAGAGAAAAACATGAAGTTGACTCTCATCACATTCGACTAAAGGAAGGAATAAAATGCACACTCATTTTGGTATGAAAACCTATCTTACAATACAGGAAAGTGGGGGAAAAGGGAAGAAGCAGAGTGGGGGGATGATGGAAGGGAGGGCAATGGGAGGAGGGAGAAATTTGAAATCAACACTCTTAGGGAGGAACAGGATCAAAAGAGAGAATAGAAGCAATGGGGGGCAGGATAGGATGGAGGGGAATATAGTTAGTCTTACACAACACGACTATTATGGAAGTCATTAGCAAAACTACACAGATATGGCCTATATTGAATTGCCTGCCTTCCCAAAGGGAATGAGTGGGGAGGAAGGGATGGGGAGAAGTTGGAACTCAAAGCCTTAAGAACAACTGTTGAGTATTGTTCTTGCTACTAGGAATAAGAAATACAGGTAATGAGGAATAGAAAGTTATCTGGCCCTACAGGACAAAAGAGAAGATGGGGACAAGGGAAGGGAAGGATGATAGAAGAGAGGGCAGATTGATAGGGGAAATTAGAATGCTTTGTGTTTTGGGATGGGGGGAGGGGACAAATGGGGAGAAAATTTGGAACCCAAAATTTTGTGAAAATAAATGTAAAAAGTTGAATAAATAAATTTAACTAAAAAAAAAATTACTCATCTACCTGAAAACCATGATCAAAAAAAGAGCCTACACATCATCTTCCAAGAAATTATCAAAGAAAACTGCCCTGATATTCTAGAACCAGAGTGTAAAATAGAAATGGAAAGAATTCACCAATCACCTCCTGAAAGAGATCCCAAAAGAAAAACTCTTAGGAATATTGTAGCCAAATTCCAGAGTTCTCAGGTCAAGGAGAAAATATTATGAGCAGCCAGAAAGAAACAATTCAAGGCTTATAGAAATGCAATCAGGATAACATAGGATTTGGCAACTCCTCCACTAAGGGATCAAAGGTCTTAGAATATGATATTCCAGAGGTCAAAAGAGATAGAATGAAAGCCAAGAATCACCTAGCCAGCAAAAGTGAGTATAATACTTCAAGGGAAAAAATACAATTTCAATGAAGTAGAGGACTTCCAAGCATTCTTGCTGAAAAGACCAGAGCTGGATGGACAATTTGGCTATCATATACAAGAATCAATAGAAACACGAAAGGTACACAAATCTTCTGCATTCCTATATATTAGCAACAAAGTCCAACTCCAAGAGATAGAAAGAGAAATCCCATTTAAAGCTAGAGTAGACACTATAAAATACTTAGGAGTTTACCTGCCAAAACAAACCCAGGGATTATATGAACACAATTACAAGACACTTTTTGCACAAATAAAGTCAGATTTAAGTAAGTGGAAAAACATCAGTTGTTCATGGGTAGGCCGAGCTAATATAATAAAAATGACAATTCTACCTAAATTAATCTACTTATTTAGTGCCATACCAATTAAACTATCAGATAATTATTTTCTAGAGCTGGATAAAATAATATCAAAATTCATTTGGAAAAACAAAAGGTCCAGAATATCAAAGGGACTAATGAAAAGAAATGCTTGGGAAGGTGGCCTAGCGCTACCAGACCTCAAATTGTATTATAAAGCAGCAATTATCAAAACCACTTGGTATTGGCTAAGAAACAGAGGGGTAGACAAATGGAATAGGCTTGGCACTCAAGACACAGTTGGCAAGGAATATAGCAACCTCCTGTTTGACAAACCCAAAGATCCCAGCTTCTGGGATAAGAACTCATTGTTTGACAAAAATTGCTGGGAAAACTGGTTAACTGTGTGGCAGAAATTAGGCATAGACCCATGCCTGACACCGTACACAAGAATAAAGTCCAAATGGGTACATGATTTAGGTATAAAGATTGATACCATGAATAAACTGGAGAAGCAAGGTATAGTGTATTTATCAGATTTATGGAGAGGGGAAGAATTTTTTTCTAAAGAAACGATAGAAAGCATTATGAAATGCAAGATGGATAATTTTGATTACTTTAAACTGAAAAGTTTTTGCACAACCAAACCCAATGCAACCAAAATTCGGAGGGATGTAGTAAATTGGGAAAAATTTTTTACAGCTAAGCTTGGGGATAAAGGCCTCATTTCTAGAATATATAGAGAACTGACTCAAATATATAACCATCCACGTCATTCCCCAATTGATAAATGGTCAAAGGATATGAACAAGCAATTTTCAGGGGAAGAAATCAAAAATATCTATAATCATATGAAAAAGTGCTCTAAATCACTATTGATTAGAGAGATGCAAATCAAAACAACTCTGAGGTACCACATCACACCTGTAAGATTGGCAAACATGACAGAACAAGAAAATGATAAATGCTGGAGAGGATGTGGGAGAGTTGGAACACTAATTCATTGTTGGTGGAGCTGTGAGATCATCCAACCCTTCTGGAGAACGGTTTGGAACTATGCCCAAAGGGCTACAAAAATGTGCATACCCTTTGACCCAGAAATATCACTACTAGGATTGTATCCCCAAGAGATTATAAAAACGGGAAAGGGTCCCACGTGTACAAAAATATTTATAGCAGCACTCTTTGTGGTAGCCAAAAACTGGAAGTCAAGGGGATGCCCATCAATTGGGGAATGGCTGAATAAATTATGGTATATGAATGTAATGGAGTACTATTGTGCCATAAGAAATGATGAACAAGAAGACTTCAGGGAGGCCTGGAAGGACTTATATGATCTGATGCTGAGCAAAAGGAGCAGAACCAGGAGAACTTTGTGCACAGCAACGACCACAGTGTGCGAGAGTTTTTTCTGGTAGACTTGGAACTTTGTAATAACACAAGAACTTACTGAGAAAAAAAAAAAATCCTAATGTTGGTCTTCTAAGGCAAAATGCATTCCACACTCAGAGAAAGAAATGTGGAAGTCACTTGCAGAATGTAGCAGATCATGTTTGTGTGTGGGTGGGTTTCATTGTATTATGTTTTGATTTGTTATATGATTTCTTCCATTTATTTTAGTTCGACTACATAGCATGAATATAGTGAAAATGTGCTCAATAGGAAAGTATATGTAGAACCTAAACAGAATTGTATGCTGTCATGGGGAGGGAGGGGGGTATTGGGGGAAAGGTGGGGGGGAATAAAATCTTAACTTTAAGGAAATGATTGTAAAACATTAAAAAAATAAAAAAAATAAAATAAAAAATATAAAAAAAAAAAAGAAAAGAAAAAAAAAGAAACACGAAAGGTAAACAGGAAAGAGAAGTCTTAAGGGACTCATTAAAGTTGAACTGTTTACATTCCTACATGGAAAGATGTTTTTTGTAACTCATGAGACCTTTTTTGGTATTAAGGTAGTTAGAGGGAGTATATGTGTGTGTGTGTGTGTGTGTGTGTGTGTGTGTATATGTGTGTGTGTGTATGTGTGTGTGTATGTGTGTGTGTATATGTGTATATATATATGTGTGTGTATGTGTGTATACATATATACACATACATACACATATATGTAGATGTGTATGGGTATGTGTGCAGGTATATATGATATATGTATAAGTATATATATGTACACATGTGTATATGTACGTGTGTGTGTGTATAAACACATAGACAGAGGCACAGGGTGAACTATGAAGGGAGAATACCTAAAAAAAAATGTACTATTGAATGGAATGTATTACGGGTAAGAGAGGGAGAGGTAGAATGCAGCAAATCATCTCACATAAAAGAGGGAAGAAAGAACTTTTACAATGGAGGGGAAATGAAAGGAAATAATTGAGTCTTACTCTCATGGGATTAGGCTTAAGGAGGGAATAACACACACTCAATTGGATATGGAAATCTGTTTTACCCTGCACGAAGGCAAGGGGGAAGGGGATAGGAGAGGGAAGATAACGGAAGGGCCAGCAAATTGGGGAAAGGGATAATCAGAAGTAAACACTATTGTGGAAGGACAGGTCAAGGGAGAGAATGGAATAAATGAAGGGCAGGATAGGAAAGAGGGAAATGTGGTTAGTCTTTTACAATATAAATATTATGGAAGTGCTTTGCATTGTTACACATGTATAACCTATATGGAATTGCTTGTTTTCTCAATGAGGGTGAGTGGGGAGGGAGGGAAAGAATATGAAACTCAAAGCTTAAAAATTAGTGTTAAAAATTGTTTTAACATTCAACTGGAAATTAAGCTGTACGGGCAACGGAGTAGAGAAATCTGTTTTGCCCTACAGGAAAGTAGAGGGGAAGGGGGATGGAAGAAGAGTGGATAATAGAAGGGAGGATAGACTGGAGGAAGGGGTAGATAGGGTACATGCTGTCCTTGGATGGGGGTGGGGAGAAATGGGGAGAAAATTTTGAATTCAAATTCTTATGTAAGTGAATGTTAAGAACTGAAAATAAATAAATTATATATTTGTTTTAAAAAAAGAAAAGTCTCCCCTTCATCATAGTTACAAATAGTACCTCCTTCCGTTGTCTTCTAATTGTTTAGTCATATGGCCTTTTTTATTTAGGTTGTTTACCCATTTGGAATTTATTGTATTATGCAGTATAAGATGCTGGTCTAAACTTTTATTTTTCAAAACTGCTTTCCAGTTTTCCCAGAAATGCTTGTCAAATATGGATCAGGGGAGTTAATGTACATATACGCATGAAACATCACCATTTTGATTTTTAGCTCTATCAAAATATGCAACATAAGTCAGACATAACTTTTTGTAAACTAAATACATGGCTCTCATGTATAAGCATTACTCTTTTCCAATTGCATATAAATGTCATAGTGATTAATAAATACAAATTCATTTAAAAGCCCACACACACCAAAATTATAATAAAATAAACCTAACCTACTGTTCCATGTTTGGGAAAGATACAAAAATATGATGCATTCCCTGAAGGAGTATATAGTTTATAATAGAGGTGATGGCATATGTCTTATCCTCTCTTTACCCTGAACCCCAAATGGGGTGTAAGCACTTTGAGAATAGGGAAAATATCTCATAATTCTTCATTTCCCTTAAAGCCTTAGTATAGAGACAGTATTTTATGATTCATTCTGTTCTTTAAAGTTGTATCCCTCATGTGGCTTGCAGAGGTTTAGATAAGGATTAATTGATAGATTAATTCTGAGAAATATAGAAAGTCATGAAAATCTTTTAAAATTCACATGGCCTTGTTTCCTTTATGTAAATGACCTGCACCTGCTAATTAGGGTAGGACATGAATGGGTAGCAAATTAGATTTGACATATCTTATAACTATCATTGTTGTAAGATGAGGTTGAAATAAAGATCAATAAGAATTATGCTTTTTTCGGTGCATTATAATTATAGCTCTTCTACACATCAGGTGCAGGCCATGTCTCTGGTTGCTTTCAAAATGTTATCTGATCCTTATGAATGTCAGAAATTATTAAATCCCACATGTGATCCTTGAATTAGAAAATATGTCTTTAACATGCCCAGTATTTTTATTTTCAGAATAACAAAGAAAGCCTAGATATTACCTGCCATGCTAACATACCATACTGCATCCCTGTTCTGAAGTTCTTATGTAAAGTTCAAGCAAAGTATGAAAGCGTTCCAGCATTGTTCCAATATTTGTATAATGTTTCCCTGGGTAATACATGTGCTGGGAATCAATATAGATAGATTAGATATTCATCATTTTCCTACTTTGGAGATAGAAGTACTTACAATATATAACATATTTGGTTTGAAAATGACGTTTTTTCTGCCTTGCTCCAAAATTGACCTTATTTTATCTCAAGGGAATTTTCTATGTCAAGATTCTCTAGGCTAGCATGTATGGTTCTTTTAATATATTTCCATCCCTGAAGTATTCTATTGACCAAATAAGTATTAGGGAACATTGAGGTATACTTTCAAAAAGTGCATGAAATGATATTAATACATTTGAGATGTCAAGACAAAGAAGTATCACCTGCTACCAGTAGCCATGATAAGGGTACCTTAGGCAACAGAAACATGCAAAGGGAGCCAGAACTTTCAAGTTTGTGTTTGTTATATTCTGGAGCATTGCTGTGATTGCAGAACTAATCGTCTTTTTTTGTTTTTGTAAATAGTATTTTACTTTCCCCAATTACATGTAAAGATAGTTTTGAAACATTCATTTCCTTTCTACCTCCCTCCATCCTCTCTCCCTTCTCCAAGTCAGCAAGCAATCTGATATAGGTTATACATATCCAGTCTTGTTGGACATTTTTCCACATTAGTCATATTGTGAAAGAAGAATCAGAATAAAAGGGAAAACCATGAAAATTAATTTTAAAAAACAAAAAAGTGAAAATAGTATGTTTTGATCTGCATTCAGACTCCATGGTTCTTTCTCTGAATGTGGATAGCATTTTCCATCATGAGTCTTTTGGAATTATCTTGTATTGCTGAGAAGAGCTAAGTCTATCAAAGTCAGTCATCCCACAAAATTGCTGTTACTGTGTACAATGTTCTCCTGATTCTACTCATTTTACTCAGTATTAGTTCATGTAAGTCTTTCTGAAATCTGCCTACTTGTCATCTCCTGTAGAACAATAGTATTTCATTACATTCATATACTCCAGCTTGTTCAGCCATTCCCTAATTGATGGGCATTCCCTCAACTTACAATTCTTTGCCACCATAAAAAGAACTGTTATAAGTATTTTTGTACATGTGGGCTCTTTTCCTCTTTTTATCATCTCTTTAAGATACAGACCTAGAAGTGGTATTGCTGAATCAAAGGGTATGCACAGTTTTATAGCCCTTTGGGCATAGTTCCAAATTGCTCTCCAGAATGGTTAGATCAGTTTACAACTCCACCAACAAGGCATTAGTATCCTAGTTTTCCCACATCTATTCCAACATTTATCATTTTCCTTTTCTGTCATTTTAGCTAATTGATGGGTATCATGTGGTATCTCGGAATTTTTTTAATTTGCATTTCTATAATCAGTAGCGATTTGGAGCATTTTTTGTATGACTATAAATACCTTTAACTTCTCCATCTGAAAACTGCCTATTCACATCCTTTGGTCATTTATCAATTGGGAAATTACTCAAATTCTTAAAATTTGACTCAGTTCTCTGTATATTTCTCATTGGTCTATATATAAGATCTTTATCAGAAACACTAGATGTAAAAATTTTCCCAGTTTTCTGCTTCTCTTCTCGTCTTGGTTTCATTGGCTTTGTTTGTGCAAAACTTTTTTAATTTAATATAATCAAAATTATTCATTTTGCATTTCATAATGTTCTCTATCTTGTTTGATCATAAATTTTTTCTTTCTCCACAGATCTGATAAGTAAACAATTCTCTGCCTTTCTGATTTGCTTATCATATTACCATTTATGTCTCAACCACATACTCCTTTTGACTTTGTTATATGGTATGAGATGCCAATTTATGCTTAGTTTTTGCCATACTATTTTCTAGTTTTTCCAGAAGTTTTTGTCAAATAGTTCCAGAAACTGGAATTGTTAGGTTGATCAAATTGGAGATTGCTATAGTAATTGGCTGCTGTGTCTTGTGTACCTAATCTATTTCACTGATCCAACACTCTATTTCTTAGCCAGTACCAAATAGTTTTGATGATTGACACTTTATAATATCCTTTAGATCCGGTGTGGCTAAGCTACCTTTCTGTGCATTTTTTCCCTTTAATTGCCTTGATATTCTTGATCTTTTGTTATTCCAGATGAATTTGGTTATTATTTTTTTCTATCTCTATAAAATAATTATTGGTAGTTTGATTAGTATGGCATGGAATATGTAAAGTAACTTAGGGAGAATTATCATTTTTATTATATTAGCTCAACCTACCTATGAACAATTGATATTTTTCCAGTTATTTAGATCTTATTCTATTGGTGTGAAAAATGTTTTGTAACTGTGTCCATAGAGTTCCTGTGTTGGTCTTGGCAGGTAGACTTCCAAATATCTTATATTATCCATGGTTGTTTTAAATGAAATTTCTCTATCTCTTGCTGGTGGGCTTTGTTAATAATTTATAGAAATACTGATGATTTTTGTGGGTTATCTTATATCTTATGACTTTGCTAAAGTCTTAATTATTTTGAGTAGTTTTTTTGGTTCATTTTCTAAGTATTCTATCAAATCATCTGCAAAGAATAATCATTTTGTTTCTTCATTGCCTATTCTAATTTCTTCAATTTCCTTTTCTTCTCTTTTTGCTAAAGCTATCATTTCTAGCACAATATTGAATAATAGTGGTGATAATGGGCATCCTTGTTTCACCCAGATCTTGCTGGAAAGGCTTCTAGCTTATCTCCATTATAGATAATGCTTATTGGTGGTTTTAGATAGTTGATACTTAACATTTGAAAGACAGCTCCATTTATTCCTATGCTCTCAAGTGTTTTTAACAGTGCTTTATTTTTTCAAACCATTTTCTGCATCTATTGAGATAATCATGATTTCTGTTGGTTTTGTTATTGATATGGTCAATTATGCTCATAGTTTTCCTAATATTGAATCAGCTGTGAATTCCTGGTTTAAATCCCACCTAGTCATAATGTATTATCCTTATGATAAATTTCTGCAATCTCTTTGCTAATATTTTATTTTAAAAATTTGTATCAATATTCATTAGGGAAATTTGTCTATAATTTCCTTTCTTTCCTATCCTTCCCCCTGTTTATACTTCTCTCTCTCTCTCTCTCTCTCTCTCTCTCTCTCTCTCTCTCTCTCTCTCTCTCCCCTCTCTCCTTTCACCCTTTCTCTCCTCACTAGTATTTTGCTTTTGACTACTACCTCCCTCAATCTACTGTCCCTTCTGTCAGCTCCCTCCCCCCAGCCCTTCTACCCAATTCTAATTTTTAAAGAATTATTTTCTTCATTCAATTTTTGTACCTCCTTTTCCATTTGACTAATTCTGTTTTTTAAGAAATTGTTTTCTTTAGTCAATTTTCATACCTCCTTTTCCAAGCTGTTGACTCTCTCTTGCATAACTTTAATTTCTTTTCCCAATTTTTCTAATGCCTCCCTTATTTCTTTTTAAAATCCTTTTTGAGCTTTTCCAGGAGGACTTTTTGGGCTTAAGACCAATTTATATTGCCCTTTAAGGCTTCACATATAGGCATTTTGATATTATTATACTTTTTTGAATTTGTGCTTTGATTTTCTCTGTTCCTATATTATTTTTCTGTGGTGAGGGCTCTTTTTTGGTTTGTTTGTTTGTTTTGCTCATTTTTAGCCTATTTCATGACTTTTAAAGTTGAGCTCTGCTTTTGGGGTATGGGGGCACTGTCTCAAGTTTCTTGCACTGAGGACCAGGGGCCCAGTCACTGGCTTTCTGTGCTGGGGCCTTAGGGGCTGGTGACTTTCCCACTGCACTGGAATAGCCTGGCCTAGTCACACCTGTTGTGCCAGAGGTTCTGGGGCTAGCAGTTTGCCATTTGCACTGGGGCTGGAAGCCTCACAGTTGACTTGTTGTGCCAGTGGCATGCTGAGCCAGCCAAGTTACTGATCTGCGCTGTGGCTACCTCCTACTGGCTTGCCCAGATACCATCTGTACTAGCCTGTACTTTTATCCCAGTGAGATAGAACTTTTCTGAAGCTGTGAAGTTATCTTAAGCTGGAAATTCATTTCACTCCACCCTTTTGTGAGTTCTGTCGCTCTAGAAATTGTTTAGAGGCTTGATTTAATGTTGTTTCTGAGGGAAACTGCCATCTTGGCTCTGCCCCTGAGATGATTGTCTTGGAAAGAAGAAGAGTAATAGAATGAGGTCAGACCTAATTAGATCAGAATGATGTGACTTGATAAGTATACCTAGGTGCTCTCCCTAACTATTGCATGTATCCATGAGGAAGCCATGTACTGGAGGCTGTTCTGTCATGGAGCTGGAAGCACAAAGATCAAAGGACTGAGCAATATAAGTGTTTCAAGATTCATGACAGCTATGCCCTTAACAACACCTGAACCCAGTCTTTTTCTCTCCAGCATTGCGATGCCAGGGTCATTACGGTGACAAGTAGGGTGCCTCATAAATAACAAATTCCATCTTTCTTATTCATCTCTCTTACCTCCTTTTTTATGGTTAAGGTAGAGGAGAGCATGATGGAGATGAGGAAAGGAATGGAGAATACAACTTAGGTAGCAGGGTAGGTTTGGATGATGGTATATCGAGCAATCATCCGTAGTGTCCTAAGAATGTAGAATAAAATTTAGCCCTTTGGAAAATCCATTCCTTGTCTGGTTTCTACTGTGAGTGGCAGCATATCATATGGAATTCTGTTAGAGGAATGAGTCCTAGACATACTGAAGTAGGAAATGAGGACAATTGTCTTCATAAATATATGACTTTGATTAATCATTGAAGGATTTCATTGTCATTTATTCATTCTTGTCCTTTAGGTACATGTGTTATTCATTCTCAGGCTACATGAAACCTCAGTGCTCACCTGCTTCATGCTGCTCTTCTGCCATTATTTTATTCTTCCTCTTACACTGTGTGGTGGAGGTCATACTTAGCTGGATCTGTACTTGTAGGAGGCTTTTATGTAGTGAAATAGGTGTCTGATTTCTATTCACACAAGCACTTCATACATCCTTAAACTGAAAGGAAGGGGAGACCCTTTATGACATTTAAAGGGAAACAAAAACTTAGCTATACAACTTTCCAAATGTGATCTGTAATTGCTTCTGCCATATCCTCAAATAGTAGGTGCAGATTCAAGATCATTGCAGTATCATTGGATTCTTTTCTGAATAAGGAATGTGGTTTTGTCAAAGGAAAAAGGAAGAGGTCCATTGTATTGTTTGCACAATTTTCTAGAACTGAAGACTAGTATGAAGAGACAGAGACATAAGAAAAAGATATAGGAGAAGAGGGTGGAGTGAGGAGAGTTAAATAATGAGATGATGAAAAAGAATGAAGATAGCCTTTCTGCCAAGGAGATTAATAATCTGGCCTACTTATCTATCTGGCAGTTTTTAAGGATCACAGCATTAGGCATCTCCTTCCTCTTGGCTATATACAAAGTAGAGCTTTTAAAATAGCTATCAACATACATCACTGAGACACAGCTGGCTAATTCACTGAAGATGCATTGACCTTCACCATAGACATCAACTCCACATGGGAGTAGATCATTAAATAACCATGTTCCTTCTTTCTTATTAGTTTTGCTAGTGAAGAGTCAGTTAGTGATATGAAAAGGAACGCATGAGTTTCTTCTAGATTGCCTTTAAATTGACACATGGTGACAGGAATGTTGTTAAAACTGTGAATGAAGCAGATTTTAAGAAGAGATGAGAGACTAAAGTGGACAAATGGCAATGTCTTTAAAAAAAAAATGAACATGATGTGACATCTGACTCAACCCTTATTGTATCTTCAGGACTGAGAATAGAAGATAAACTAAGTGAGACTATACAGTCCGTAGAAAAACTTCCTCTGTAGTACAGACTGAAATTTCTCAATAGGTACATTTCTTATATAATAAGGATTGAATTCTGTTTCACATTTAGATAAAATACAGTGTCCAGGCACTACATTTTTGGTGTACATTTGTGGCCATTGGTCCAGATGACTAATCCAAAACCAAATAGAGTTTGTACTAGCAATATGCTGTCCAGTTCCTCAGTAATCATATTCTTTCAGCCTCTGACTTATCCATGTCTCTTACATTTGAAGTTGGAGAGAGGTAAGTTTCAGTTTGACATTGACAAAACTTCTTGACATCTAGAGTTGCCAAGACTTAAGTAAGTTGACTTTGGACGTAGTATTTCATCCTTCCCCAGGCTGTTTTTTGGGGGTGGGGGCATAGCGCAGAGGCAGGGAGGAAGATAAGAAAATAATAATAATGTTAATTTAACATAAAGTTTGGAAAGCATTTTGCATACATTATCTCATTAAATTCTCACTCTGAGAAGTGCTATCATTATTATTATTCTCATTTTACAGATGAGGAAACTGAGGCAAACAGGTTAAGTGATGTGCCCAGGGTCTCATAGTTAATAGGTGTCTTAGGCTTTGACTAGGATTTGAACTGAGGTATTTTGACTCCAAGTCCAGCATTATATCTACTATACCAACTACCTACCTCTTAATAAATAAAAATTCAATGCCCAATATCAATGTACATGAACATAGAACATAAGCTGCTTAATTAGAAGGGACTGTTTTGTTCTTGTCTTTGGACCTATAGCATACAACTGATACTTAATACATTTTTGCTGAATTGCAATGAATTGAATTTGTCAAGTATTCCCCTCCTTTTCCATTGTTCATTTGTATTTTTTTCTTTCAACCAAGAGGAAATCATGCTGTTTGGGTATAGCATGGTGAAGGAATGATACCAACTGTTCCTTTTCTTTAATAAAAACATTAGAATTTTTTTTATTAAAATGTGATTTAAATGTCAATGGTATTTTCAGATTTGTTTAAAATTCAGTAAATATAGAACAGCAGTTCTCAAACTTTTTGATCTGAAGACCCATTTACATTCTTAAGAATTATTGAGCGTCCCAAAGTGCTTTTGCACTTTGGTAGGTTATATCTACCAATATTTACCACACTGAAAATTAAAACTAAAAAAAAATTAACATAAAATTTAATTAAAGTTAAATTATAAATTTTTAAAATGTTTATTCATCTTAAAAAATAATAACAAACCTATTAACATAAATAACATATCTTAAGAAATCAACTATCTTCCAAAATAAAAAATAAGTTTGTGAGAAGAATGGCATTGCTTTACATATTTTTGCAAATCTCTTTAATATCTGGCTTAATTTAAGACAGCTAGATTCTCATATCTGCTTCTGCATTCAATCCATTGTGATATTTTGTTTGACATGAAGTAAGCATATGAAGATAATCTGGTCTTACAGAGATGTGCAGTTGGGAAGGGTAGGAGAATTTTAATAGCAAATAATGACTTAGTATTATCATGAAAATATTTTTGACTTTGTGGACCTCCTGAAAGGGTCTTGGGGACCCCCAGAAGTCTTCAGAGCATGCTTTGAGAACTGCTGGTTAAGAATAATGTTTTCAGTTTTAAAAAAGAAAAGAAAAAACTAGGTATATCAATAACTTTTTAAAAATAACTCTTAACTGTATTAATCACAGCTTAATTTGATTCTGATCTAAGTTCCAAGCTTAATTTAAAAGCCATTTTAGTGCTGTAGAAGACCTGAGTTCAGATCCCACCTCAGATACTGCCACATGTATGACCTTGGACAAGGACCTTCAGCTTCCTCATCTTTAAAGTGAATGATCCCTTCTAGTTCTAGATATATGATCCTATGAATTTAAGATGTAGCCTGTCCAGTTTAAAATGTTTAATAAGCATTTGGCCCAATGAACAGAACACTGGGCTGGGAGTCAAGAAGACCTGAGTTGAAATCTGGCCTCAAACATTTGCTAGCTGTATAATTTGGGGCAAATCACTTAAACTCTGTTTGCCTCTCTTTCCTCAACTATAAAATAGGAATTATCAATTAACATTTATTAAATGCTAATTATGTGCCAGGAACTGTACTAAGTGCTAGGATAATAACACTTCACAGGATTGTTGTGAAGTTCAAATGAGATAATATTTGTAAAGGATTAGCACAGTGCAGGGCACAGAGTACACACTATGTAAATACTAGTGATTAGTAATGATAATTAGTAGTAGTAGTAGTAGTAGTAATAGTATAGTATTAGTATAGTAATAATATCATCACCTTCTCTCTTTGTCATCATCATTCTTATCTTCATCATAATCATCACCATTCAACAAGCATTTATTAAGCACCGATTATGTACCAGGTGCTGTCTTAAGCTTTCAAGGACCTCACAGTCTAATGGGGAGCCAATAGGTAAACAACTATGTACAAAGATACAGAAAGGAAAAATTGGAGAAAATTAAAAGAGGGAAGGCAGACAGTAGTTGTAACGTGGCTTCAAAGGGCTTCTTGTACAGAATTAGATTGTAGCTGGGACCTGAAGAATGTCAAGGAGACCTGGAGATAGAAATAGTGAGGGAGAAAGTTCCAGGTATGGAGGACACCGGTGAAAAATGCCTGGAATCAGGAAATGGACTGTCTTATGTGAGGAAGAGCACGAAGGCCAATGTCACTGGATCACTCACGTGGCTGGGCAGGGATTAAGGTGTAAGAAGACTGGGCTAAATTGTAAAGAGTTTTGAAACAAAGACTTTTCTAATTTAATCCAGGAGATGATAGGGAGCCCCTGGAGTTAGTTAAATTAGGAGGATAATATGGTCAGACCTACATTGTAGGAAGATCAATAAGATGGTTGGGTTGAATGGAGGATGGACTGAAGGGAGGATCGACAAGGCAGAGACCAACCAGCAGACAATTACAGTAGTCTAGATGTGAAGTGATGAGGACCTGCACTGGGGTTTTGGTTGTTTGTCCTTCATTCTCAAAAAGGACCATAACATCAGGAAGGTGATGGCATGTGCAAGTGAACTGAATTTAAGTGAGGCAGGGTTGTGCAGTAATCAGCCTCACTCTCTCCTCTGAAGCCTTGTGGATCCAGTGACAAGACATAGATCAGGATGACTAGAGGTGGCCCTGCATGCAGTGGGACACCATAGCCTTTTTAAGTGGTGGTAGTGTCAAGGAAAAGAAGGGAGCATATCTGAGAGATTATATGAGGGAAGAAATGATGGGACATGGCAAATAATTGGGTATGAGTGAGAGAGAGAGTGTGTGGAGTCAAGAATGACAACAAAGTTGTGAATCCAGGTCACTGGGAGGATGGTTGTATTCCAAACAGTACTAGGAAAGTTAAAAGAGGAGAGAAGTTGAGGGGAAGATAATGAGTTCAGTTTTAGATATATCGGGTTTAAGTCTTCTGCGGGACATCTTTAACATCTTACCCTGGCAATTCAAAGAGTGATCATGGTATCAATCTAGGAATGCAAAGGGAGAGCATCCAAGAATCAGCTACTAACATATCAGCAACACGATATCATGAGGCAAACAAGGACATGACAGAGCTTGTAACCAAGTAGAATAATTTCATTTTGATTTGCTACCTAATATTTTTTAAATGTGAAATCAATTGTTGAAATATGTTTCATTTTTTAGAAGCCAGCAATTTGAATTCAGGACAGAATGATCCTGGGACAAGTGAGAACTTTTGGCTTAAGCACTCCACAGAAAACCCACTAGAGACCATGGAAGATGATGGACTTAGGAAATCTCTGGATCATTTCTATGAAGTATATGGTCAGATGCTACCCCCTCCAAGGGATGGACTCTCAGAGGCAGCATCTCGTCGCCTTTCTCAGAAAATCACAGAACTAACCAGCCAAGAGAATCAAAAGTATGCACTCCGCAGTTTTCAGATGGCCCAGGTGATTTTAAACCGAGATGGATATTCAGTCATCCAAAATCATTCTAAAGATGTTCATTTCTATCCACTGGAAGAAGGAAATGCATCTCTGGATGAAGAAAAGCCAACCCCAGGACTTTCAAAAGATGTACTTAGTTTTCTCTTAAAGGAGAATAAAATGAAACAAACATAATTCATATAGCTAAAGGAGCTGGAGTGGACACATAATTTGTTGTTGATAGGTGATAATTTAAGTGCCCTTACATAAAACATGACAGCAAATGGGAAATGGTGTTTTTGTGGAAATGAATCTGTGCATATTCAAGTGGGAGATGTGATAAAGAATGTATGAACTAAAAGAATATAAATAAAGAACCAGAGTAAAACTCTAGCATATTTCAATTATGTGTATTCCTCTAAAGAGTCAGAGATAGAAAGAACATGTGGAATTTTATAAATTAACAATTAAAATTTTATTTTCTTTGCTGTCACATTGCAAATGGAAAGGGAAAGAACAAAATAAATTCCAGTTGTCATCATATATTTGTATATATTTACCTATACCTGTATATGCTGACTTATGATATAGTAGGCCCCTGTGTTATCAGCTTGTCAATATCTAGTTGATGGGGAAAAGAAACTTATTAACTGATGAAATGGTAGCATCCTCTCTTTTGTTTTTGTTTTTATTTGTTTTTTTCCAGATGCTAAATTTCAAACCAAAGCTCTCAGTCATTTTGTGAACAATTGGAGAATTATCCAGCAATCTTCTTGGGTCTCCTGAGGCTAGCTAGTTTGTCTTCTCTCAAGCTGCCATAAGGTCTGTATACAAATGGCTGCCCAGTGGGATCTTCCTGTAACCTTTGCAGAGACCAGATGCTCCTTGTCCATGGTGCCCCTCTCCAGCAGAGTTGAAGAGTACATCTCCTCAGTGCCTTTTTAAACAGATGATCCCAGTTTATGCTTGGCAAATGCTTCAGGGTGTATCATGGACTTTAAAAAATGAAACACTATTTCAATTAGCCTTGATGTGTTTAGACAGCATACCATACAGGTATTTAGAAACTTATTTTTATTAATACTGAACGTTATACTCCTCAGAAGAAGTTATGTTGACAGAAAGTATTACATTGCTTATCACGAGCAGAGATTCTGATAGTCCTGTGTAGATAGGAAACGAGTATGCATTTCAGAAGATCTAGGTCAAAATTAATTGGCCAAGTATCAATTTTACTAATCCAAGAGCTCTGCAAAAGGCCCATTATGTAAGAATCCAAGCATATTATAAGTGTAATTATAAAAGAAGACAGAGAACTGATCACAGAGTCAAAAAATATCAGTGTTGAATGCAATCTCAGAAATCATTTTTTCCAGCTTTTGTCCCAGACAGTCTATCTATATAAGAGGCCATCCAGGTTTTGCTTGAAGACCTGCAGTGAAAAGGAACCTACTAAGTCAGCCCATTCACCTTGAGGGTATCTCCATTTGTTAGAACCATTATTCCTGCCATCAGTCTCAGTTTCCCTTTTTGCTACTGAAACTTCCACCCTTTGCTCAGTTGCTCTTACTTCCAGGGAAATGAAATAACACAAATCTAATTCTTTTACCACTTGATAGTACTTCACAAATCTGAAAACAACTATCATGTTCACCCAAGTCTTCTCCTCTCCAGCAAAACACCACCAATTCCTTCAGCTAATTTTTATAGTAGAGAGACTTGAGTCTCTTTACCATCTTCCCAACATTGTCCAGCTTTTCAATGCCATTTCCTAAACAGTGTCACCCAAAATTGCTTATAACGATGGATAAAATGCTGAGTCTGAAGTCAGGAAGGCTCATCTTTGTGAGTTCAAATGTGGTCTCAGACACTAGCTCTATGACCCTGGGCAAATAACCCTGTTTGCCTCAGTTTCCTCATCTGTAAAATGAGCTGGAGAAGGATAGCAAACCATTTGAATATCTTTCCCAAGAAAACTCCAAATGGGATCCTAAACAGTCAGACAGAACTACAACAACTGAACAATAAACATTTTGGATAACAATACCCGCAGTATTTATTTTATAGAATTATAAACATCAAATGAACTCATGTATGTGAAGTATTCTGCAGACTTAACATACTATGTAAATATTACTGTTATCATTATTAACCATGTCACCTCTGTCTTGTTCTTGTGGCATTGATTTATTTGAACCCAAGAATAAGACTCCATTCTTATTCCTATTCAATTGTGCCTTATTCAAACAAGGCCAATGGCCTAGCACCCACCAAGATAATTTTGGATCCTGACTGTCATCTTATCTGTCGGCTTTCCCTCCCCACTGAGGTTATATACACGTCTGATAAGTACTGTCTATATGATTTTCCAAGTCATTGACAAAATGTTTAAAATACAGATCTATGCAACAACCCAATGAAGACTTACCTCCAAGTTAATATCAGATGATTAATGTCCTGTACTTTGTATCTAACTGTGTCGTTGACTGGCTCACATTCCTACATCATTTTGTCAATCTCTTGTCATTTGTGGCTTATCATTTGGCTTCTCTTAATATCAATTTCCCCTTCTGTGAAATTAATACAACAACATCTTAGGGTTGTTGGGAGAATCAAATCAAAATATGTGTTAAGTATTTAGCAAACCATAAGGAACCATATAAATGCTAGCCATTATGTGGCAGCAAAAAAACAAACAAACTGGTAATAAGATCTTTGTTTGCATTAAGAATGGGCATTATTCCCAGGATTAAGGCTCTAGTTCTGCTGTACTCTGCTCTGGTCTGACCATATTTGGAATGTTATACCATCAGCAATTTTGTCCATTTAAAAAAATATTTAGGTCAGCTGTATGTTTATAAATGTACATTTTGAAATATATACATATGCCTGCATATATATAGTGCACATACAAGAAGAGAATTATTCATAAGAGATGCTATGGAGGTAAAAATTGCAAAGTGTGGCGACTGACTTGATATCTGAGGTCAGAGAGAGGGAGGAGTCTAGAATGACATAAAACGTGAGCCTGATGGATTAAAATGCTGATGGTGCCCTTGACAAAAATAGGGAAATCTGGAAGGAAGATGAGTTTTGAGGGAAAGATAATGTGTTCTGTTTTGGACAGTGTGTTGATTTGGAAATGCCTACAGGACTTGGACAGTATCCAATAAGCAGTTGATATGATATGGTTCTGGAATTTGGGAAAGAAACTAATGTATCTATAGATATGAGAATAATCTTCATAGACATGATAATTATATCCATGGAGCTAATGACAGCAAGACAGTATAGAGTGAAAAGAGAAGACCCAGACAGAGCCTTGGGGTACAACCATAATTTGAGGGTCTGATATAGATGATGAGCCATAGGATATTGTGAAGAAACTAAACAGGTGGGAGGACAAGCAAGATTAGTGTCACAAAAATACAGAGAGGAGAGACTATCCAGGAGGAGAATGTGGTGAATAGTAGTGCTGCAGAGAAGTCAGGAAGAATTAAAACTGAAAAAAAGCCATCAGATTTGGCCAATGAGAGATCAGTGATAACTTTAGAGAGCAATTTCAGGTGAATAATGAGTTCAAACCAGATTGCCAAGGGGTAAGGAGTGAGTAAAAGAAGGAGTGAATTTAGAAAGAATAAATGGACTTTTCTAGACATTTGGTTGTGAAATGTGGGAGAGATATGGAACCATAGCTTAATGGGATGGAAAACCCTAGGGAGAAATCTTTAAGAAGTGGTGTACTTGGGTGTGTTTATGAGTAGCAGAGAAGGGACAGGAGGATTGGGAGAGATTGAAGGTTAGAGAGGAAAAAGGGGATGATTGTAGGGGAAATCTGGGACCAAAGGTACATGTAGAGGAGCTGACTTTAACAAGGCAAAGGTCTACCTTTTATCAGAGACCAAAATAAGAGGAAAAAATTGGGATGTGAAATGTAGAGAAAGGGAGGAGAGGGTGATCACAGCCAAAGAACTTGATTTTCCCATTAACATATCTTCAGCTAAGAAAGTTGCACAAGAGAATGGTATGGAAGCCTTGAGGAGAAAAGAGAAGGAACAGCCTCTGTGAGGAGTGAGGCAGAGAATCAATTAGAGGGGAACGAAAGGTTGGCCTTGCCCAGAATGTTTGTCAAGGTCCAGGTGGGAATAGGGAATGTAAGTTTGTAGGGATTGCATGGTTGCCTATCTTCCTCCAGCTCCATTCAGTACCACTTTCATAGGAGTAAAGGAAGCAGATGGTGGGAATTCCCATCAGGTCTTTCAGTGCCCTATGACAGATGCCTCAAACACTGACCCACAGGCAGCATACAGCCCACAACATTCCTGAGGGCTTGAACTGGAATTAGCTTCAAGTGTAGTCCGTATCTGATTTTAATGTGTTGATAGATCCTTTAAAAAGAGATCTATAAACAAGTGTGGTTTACTAATAAAAATGTACAAATAAAAAAAATATGTACCCATGGGGATCTTTCTGTATAGTTTAGTGACCCTGTTTCTGCTTAAGTTTGACACCACTATCCTCAGATGTATTTCAAATTCCATGCCTTCAGCTCATCTGGGCCAGTAAGAGGCTTTCTGTTCATTGTTTTTGTTTTTATCCTTTCCAAAGATATATGTATGTGTATATACATATGTGTATATACATACAAATATGTATGTATATATACATAATACAGACACACATATACATATTGGCAGGGAAGGGAGGACAGAAAATACAGATGCAAAATAAAATTTGAAATTTCTCCTGGTCATTCATTGTCATTTCCCACTCACCCTGAGCAGCAAGGACCTGTTTTCTCTTTTTGGGGCTTCTCTTTTCCCCAATATAACCTTAAAAAAATCTTTTTGTTGCCCTTAGCTTTTCTTCAAATTCAGTTCATTCTTAACTTTAGCACTGCTAGCCCTATTCTTACAGAGTTATATCTATTACCAAGATTTTATATTCATCCTTTTTTTAAAAATTTATTTATTTTTGTATTCATTATTCATTTCCACAAGAATTTGAGTTCCAAATTTTCTCCCCATCTCTCCCTTCCACCCAGTCCAAGATAGCCTGCATTCTGATTACCCCTTCCCCCAATCTGCCCTCCCTTCTATCACACTGTCCCTTCCGTTATCTCCATCTCCTCTATTTTCTTATAGGGCAAGATAGATTTCTATACCCCATTACCTCTATATCTTACTACCCAGTTGCATGTAAAAAGTTTTTAAAATTCGTTTTTAAAACTTTGAGTTCCAACTTCTCTACCTTCCTCCCTCCCCACCCATCCCCACTATTCTCTTTTTTTTTTTGACCCTATTCCACCTCAAAAGTATTTACTTCTAATTACCCCCTCCTCCCCAACCCTCACTCACTCAAATCAAAGTCACTTGCAAGTCATGCCATCATCTGGATGTCATGGTCCTCTTCAAGAAAGAAGGACAAACACAATCCCTTTCTCCCTTACTTTACTGTAGTATAAGATAGATTGTCATAGCAAATTATGTGTGTATGTTATTCCCTCCTTAAGCCAAATGTGATGAGAGATTCACTTTCTCCTCACTTCCCCCCTCTTCCCCTCCATTGAAGAAGCTTTTTCTTGCCTCTTTTATGTGAGAGATAATTTATCTCATTCTATTTCTCCCTTGCTCCTCCCAATATATTCCTCTCTCACCCCTTAATTTTATTTTTTTAGATATCATCCCTACTATTCAACTGACCCTGTGCCCTCTATGTGTATATAATCCCTCCAACTACCCTAATACTGAGAAAAGTTTCAAGTTACAAATATGATGTTTCCATGTAGGACTGTAAACAGTTCAATTTTAGTGAATCCCTTATGATTTCTCTTTCCTGTTTACCCTTTTCATGCTTCTCTTGATTCTTGTGTTTGAAAGTCATATCTTCTATTCAGTTCTGGTTTTTTCAACAAGAATGCTACAAAGTCCTCAATTTCATTGAATGACCATTTTTTTCTCCTGAAGTATTATATACAGTTTTGCTGATGATAGGTAGATGATGCTTTGTTTTAATCCCAGCTACTTTGACCTCTGGAATATCATATTCCAAGCCCTATGATCCCTAATGTAGAAGCTGCTAGATCTTATGTTATTCTGATTGTATTTCCACAATACTGGAATTGTTTCTTTCTGGCTGCTTGAATATTTTCTCTTTGACCTGGAAGCTCTAGAGTTTGTCTATAATATTCCTAAGAGTTTTCCCTTTGGGATCTCTTTCAGGAGGTAATCAGTGGATTCTTTCAATATCTATTTTACCCTCTGGTTCTAGAATATCAAGGCAGTTTTCCTTGATAATTTCTTGAAAGATGATTTCCAGGCTCCTTTTTTGATCATGGCTTTCAGGTAGTCCAATAATTTTTAAATTATCTCTCCTGGATCTATTTTCCAGGTTATTTATTTTTCTAATGAGATATTTCACATTGTGTGTTATTTTTTTCATTCCTTGGTTTTGTTTTATAATTTCTTGATTTTTCATAAAGTCATTAGCTTCCATCTGCTCCATTCTAATCTTTAAGGAATTATTTTCTACAGTGAGCTTTTGGACTTCCTTTACTATCTGGCCAATTCTGCTTTTTAGGGCATTCTTCTCATTGGCTTTTTGTATTTGTCATTTAGGGTAGTCTGTTTTTAAAGTGTTATTTTCTTCAGCATATTTTGAGTCACGACTCTTTTTTCATAATTTTCTTGCATCACTCTCATTTCCCTTCTCAATTTTTGCTTTACTTGATTTTCAAAATCCTTTTTTGAGCTCTTCCATGGCCTGTTATCAACTCATATTTTTCTTGGAGGCTTTGTATGGAGGAGCTTTGACTTTGTTGTCTTCTGTTTGCATGTTTTGGTCTTCCTTGTCACCAAAGTAAGATTGTATTCTCTGATTTTTTTCTGGTTTATGCTCATTTCCCTCATTTCCTTGACTTTTGGGTTTTTTGTCAAGGTAGTTCTCTGCTTCCAGTGGTGGCTTGGGGAGAGTGTACTGTCAATTGCTGGATCTCCACAGAGCCTAGAACTGCAGGAACTGTGACTGCAGCTGCCCCTGCTGCTGCTGTGGCTGCCATGGGTTCCTTCACCCCTTTCCCTATCTGCCGCCCTGGGGCTGGGGCCAGACTACTCTACTCTCTCACACTGGTCCTACAGGCTTTTTTCACTGACCTTCCAATTTGTCCTCAGCATTTTGAGGTCATGAAGTCTGGAAATCACCACAGGTGCCTGAGATTCAGTCCCCCTGAGGCCTACTCAGGTCCTGCCTGTACCGGGGTGGCCCACAATAGAGTGTGCTCTGCTGCCAGCACGGTGACAGACATTTCCCGGTCACCTTCCAGGCTGTCTTAGGCTAGAGATTTGCTTCACTCTGTTATTCTGTGGGTTCTGCAGCTCCAGAATTTGTTTAGAGCCATTTTTTATAAGTGTTTGACTGGGTTTAGGAAGAGAGCTCTAACAAGTCCAAGTTGTTACTCTTGGCTCTGCCCACATATTCATCCTTTCTTGTCTGTTCTAGATTTCATCTTCAGGGCATGTGTTTATAAAATCTGAGCTGTTTGGTGATTTTCCTTTGCATCCATGTATTCTTTTCTTCTCACTGGAATTGTTCCTAATTGACTCTTCAAATTCCATGAGATTATTATGTTCATTTTATAGATGAGACCAAGAGAAGCCAAGTAATTTGCCCTGGATTACACAGCTAGTAAAATTTCTGAGGCAGAATTTGCACTTGGATTTAGAGAGCTTTTTATCCTTCCTGGGCTGACATGCCTATAGAATTTTAGGCCACAGGATCCTATGTAACCTCTTATCTCTTTATAATCTCTTCTCCCCAAATATAAGGTGAATGTCATAGCATGCTATCAATCAACGTTTATTAATCACCTGCTATGTACCAGGTATAGTGCTAATTTACCTTTCCTCTGTCAGAAAAAAAATAAAATGAGTAGTCACTTTCTCTTAAGGTCCCCATCATTTAAAGCCCTGGTTGATGACAGTCAGGTCCGGGATAGAGCTTCTTCTTAGTTCCTTGACCTTTTAGAGGAAATAATCATCCACACAAATCAATCCTACTTTTGGCAGACTGAGTGGATTCCAACAAATACTAGATAGCTGAACTCTTCCCCTCTAAGCAGAAAAGACTACCCAATTAATGTTACTTGAATAGGGCAGAGGATTGATTTAAAAGTACGGAATTTTGAATTAAAAACTCTGAAATTTAGAAAGATTCAGAGGCAAGAGCATATAAACAATTCAATTCAACTTAACTCACCAAACATTTCTTTTTCATTGCCTACTATGCACAAGGCCCTCGGTTAAACTCTGGGATTACACAGGCAAAAATGAGACCAACCTGCCTTCAAGGAGCTTATATTCCTCTGGGGGCAGAAAGATGTAACATGTATACAGATAAATCCAAAAATATACAAATGAATTTCAAGGAAAGAACATAAACAAGTTCAGACAATACTTTGAAATAGATCTACATAGAAGGAATGAGTATTTTATATGCAAAAGAATAGGATTTGTGAGGTACCTTCATGTTGGCGGGAGAGATTACATATGTGTCTCTTATTTCTGATATTAAAATCTTAGGCCAGTAAAATGATAAAGGGAAACTACTGGAGGTTGTCATAAAACCTCAGATCAAAATTATTTAAAGTCTCATATATGGAGCAATAATATGAAGAGTGTACTTTTCAGTAGGGCAGCTAAGTGGTGCAGTGGAGAGAATACTCTAGAGTCAGGAAGACATCTTCATGAGTTCAAATCCAGCCTCAGTCACTTACTAGCTGTGTGACCCTGGACAAGTTACTTAACCCTATTTGTCTCAGTTTCCTCATCTATAAAATGAACTGGAAAAGGAAATGGCAAACCATTCCAGTATTTTTGCCAAGAAAACCCCAAATAGCATCATTAAGAGTCATAGAGGACTGAAATGACTGAATAACTTTTCAGTGATTGAAGATTATTTTCCTGTTTTGTAATTAACAAGACAAATTGTGACTTTTAAAATGATTTTCTTAAATATTTGACAATCTCTGAATCTATCTAATTGGCAAAGACCTACTTCTGTTCTTCTGTGAGATATCAGTAATGTTGTAACCATTATTAATCATGGAGCTGTGAGTACCTGACACCTGGCAAAATATCTTAATGGCATTAAATCTTGTCCAGATAATTTAGAAATCTAAAAGCCAAAATAGCCTCAGGTTAAAGAGCTAGTGGGATGAGCTTGCTTGTGTCTGAGTGCTAGTGATACATCAATAGGAAAGAGAGATCTGGTTCCCTGCAATCTTTGTCTTTAATTTGAACTTTAGCGAGGACAGATTAACACTGCCCATTTATCCAGAAAGAGCTTTAATAACAAGAGAGGCAAAGGTCTTGTTTCCCTGGTTTTGGGCACTGTTGCCTGATCCAGCTTTGAAGATAGCTTCACCAAGCTTACAAAGGTTATTACCAGCCTGTGCTTATCAATGTCCTAAAGATAATGACTTTGATGGTAGGAGGGTATATTGCAGCACAAGGAGGAAATTGGGGTTATCTACTCTTACGCTTTTAATTTCATAGGAAGCCAAGGCACTGAGATATGAAGTGATGGGACAGACATCCCACAAATGATTAGTAGCAGACACAGGATTCATATCTAGATCTTCTGATTCCAAATTGAGTTGGCATTTCTAAGGCACCATGTTACTTCTGTTGTTGTTGCCCAACTCTTTGTGACCCCATTTGGAATTTTCTTGGCAAAAATATTCGAATGGTTTGCCATTTCCTTCTCCAACTCATTTTACAAATGAAGAAACTGAGACAAATAGTGTTAAATGGCTTGCCCAGAGTCACACACCTAGTAAGTGTCTGAGGCTGGATTTGAACTCACAAAGTTGAGTCTTCCTGACTTCAGGTCCAACACTCTATGCCACTGAGCTGCCCTGAATTAAGTTTGGATTCTGCCTAAGACCCTTAAAGGCTATGTGACACAGTACAAGTCACTTACCCTTGATTAACTTCAGTTTCCTCCTCTGTAAAATGGATATGATAGCACCTGATTCACAAGGATCAAATGAGATAAATCATGTAAAGCACTCTGCCAACCTTAAAGTTCTCTGTTTATTAGCATTAGTATTACAGCCAAAGCTAAACAATGACTTGTCCAGGTGATTCTTGTTCAGCTATCTTCAGGTTAAATTCAGTTTTCTTCTGGGATTCTTTGATTCTACTCTGTAAACTACTTATCACTATTTTCAGTTTTTTATTCAATGGTTTAATTTCTTGAGGGTCTGATTTCTCTTAGACCTAGTGTAATTTCTTTTAGGTTCTGGACTTATAAATTTCTTCTTATTTGAATGACTTAGCCAACAGTGTTCATTTTGAAGCTTATACTCTTCAGAGATGAGCACAAGTCTTCATAAAACAACAATGGTAGCATTTTCTGCGTAAAACTGGGTACCCTTAGGAAAGGACATTTACCATACTCAACTTGTAGGTAGAGTTGCCATATTACTTTATTTTCTGAAATACAGATTTCAGAGCACTGGATTGGGATTCAGAAGCCCTGGGTTCAAATCCCACATCTACTAATTCAGAATGTATGTTTTATTGTGGTCTGGGGTGCTGAGAACCCCAAAATGCAAGGGCACAAGGTGCGAACCTGCCTTGAAAGAATCTCACCACTCTAGCCTTCCAAGTCCAAGTGAAAGTTTATTTGTGAAGTCAGTATAAGCGGGTCAGACTCCTAGTGAGTCTGCACATTTGATAGGGACAACACTAATATTTTTACAAAGAAAAAAATTGTAGGAAGATTTGGATGGGATCTAGGAGTGGCAAGTAGCTGAGGTAACAGAGAAAGGGGGTCTGGATGAGATTCAGGAGGATCAAGTAAGCTAATTAAGTAATTAAGGTGAGCTGGGGTGGGCCAGATGCCTTGGGCAGAAGCACCAGTGATCTGGGCTACTGAAATGTATGGGAAAACTGGGTCTAGGTCAAAGATAACAGAGAATGAAGGGCTGGAATCTGAGTTCACGGGCTGGGTTCCTGAAATTCATGGCAAAGTTCTAGTGGGGGAAGGTCCAGATTCCATTAAGACCCCCCCTCCCCCAAGTTTGAGGAAGACCCAGGAAATAGGTACCTTTTCTGTTTAATTTTTACCTCCTGGAATCTGCTGTCCTCCAAGAGGAGCTTGCTCAGTCTTGGTTGCTATGACATTGCTTTAAGTTCTCCATTGTGAAGTATTTATTACTGTCTTTTGGAACTGCTAAGATTCTCCAGTGATGTGTGTGTGTGTGTGTATGTGTGTGTGTGTGTGTGTTTGAGGCAACTGAGGTTAAGTAACTTGCCCAGGGTTACACAGCTTGTAAGTGTCTGAAGCTGGATTTGAATTCAGTTCCTCCTGTCTCCAGGACCAGTGTTGATAGAACACAATGTTGTGCCACCTAATTATCCCTCTGGTGACACTGGACAGTTCTTTCCAGGATCCCGTGGCTCACCAGCCATCTACTTTCTCTGTATGAAGGGATTATGTTGTGTAGCACAGGCAAATGCCTCTATACAGGAATCTTGTCAATAAAAAGAGAATCCGAACCCACTCAGAACCCTTTTCCTTGACAATCTTTACTTTTTCCCCATCCACTGGTTTGCTCACCCTCTGCCTTCAGATTTGATCAGTTCACTCGGATGATAAAAACAACCAAAATAAACAAAAAAAACACCTCTCAGTAAACAGTTGCTTTCCTCTTGCTTTGGTCCTGTTTCCTTTGTCTCATTAGAATGCTTCCTTAAGAAAATACTAGCCCCACTGCAACTCTGCCCTCATCAGATCATTTCCATGGTCTTATATTCAGCTCTGGGTGCCACAGCTTGATAAGAGCTTGATAAGCTAGAGAGTGGCAGGAGGAGGCAGCCAGGATAGGGAAGGTCCCTGAGTCTTTGTCATACAAGCTTCAGTCGAAGGAAATGGGGGTGTTTTTCCCAAAGAAGAGAAGACTCGATAACAGATTTCCTGTATTTAAAGAGCTGCAAAGTGAAAAAAAAAGGATTAGTCTTGTTTTGTTTGGTTTCAGACATAAGAACCAGGAGCAGGGGTAGAAAGTGCAGTTACAAAGTGAAAAATTTAGTCTTAATGTTAGGGAAAAATTTCTAATAAGTGAAGCTATATAAAGTGGAACGGAATTGGGAAGTAGCGGGTTCCCTTATACTGGAGGTCGTCGAGCAAAGACTAAATGACCAATTAATGAGTATGTTGTTCTGGGGTTTTGGGGGAAGCAGGGAAGAAATATAGGTGTATCTGAGTGCTCTCCCAAAAGTAGAATTCCATTTCCTTCCAAAGTCTGTTTTTCCTATGGGCTTCCCTGTTTCTATGAACAGAGTCATGATTCTTCCATTCAGGTTAGATTTTAAACCTCAGAATAATCTTCAGTTCCTCCTTCTTCCTTGCCCTAGCATCTAGATAATACTTATATCCTTTTAACTCTTCTCACTTTCTTTATTTGTTTCTCTACCTATATTCTCCTCACCTGTGTTAATTTTTATCTTTCATTTAATTTAATAATAAATGATTATCTTCTCACTGAAGTTTCCCCAGATTCTCATAGCCAGAATAATCCCTTCCTTCTCTATATTCCCATAGCTCTTTTAACTCCACTTTCACATTCTGCCTTCTCAAATCCACATTTTCTGATCCCTTCTCTCATCTGACCTTCAGTCTCACATCTCCAACTGCCTTTCACACATCTTGAACTAGATGTCCAGTAGACATCTTAAACTCCATATGTCCAAAACTGAATTTATTATCTTTCCCCCTAAACTTTCCCCATCTCTTACTGTAAAGGGCAACACCATCCTTCCAATCCCACAGGCTCACAACCTAAGTGTTATCCTCAGCTCCTCCTGATCTCTGCCAGACCTCACTATCCAACTTGTTGTCAAGGCCTGTCAATTTCCCCTTTGTAACAACTCGATAAATATTCTCCTCTCCTCTGACATTGTCATCACTCTGATGATGCAGGCCCTTCATCACCTCATGCCTGGACTATTGCAATAGCCTGCTGGGGGGTATGGTGGTTTACCCAAATCTCTTCTCCCCTCCAATCCATCCCCCATTCAGCCACCAAAGTGACTGTCCTAAAACTCAGGTCCAACTAAGCCACCCCATCCCTAATCAATAAACTTCAGTGGCTCCCAATTATCTCCAGGGTCAAATACAGGGTCTCCTATTTAGTCTTGAAAACTTTTCATAACCTCGCCTTCTCTTACCATTCCCATCTTCTTATACTTGATTCTCTAACATGTTCTCTTTGCTCTAGTGATAACTGGCTTCTTTGTTGTTGCAGAGACGTCCCTCTAGGCATTAACATGCCTATAATGTTTTCCCTCCTCCTCTCTATCTACTGCCCTCCTTGGCTTCCTTTAAGTCCTAGTTAAAATACCATCTCCAAGAAGTCTTTACCAACACTTCTTAATTCTAGTACTTTCCTCTCTTAATTATTTCCTATTTGTCTTGTCAAGAGCTTGTTTGTATATATTTGTTTGCTTGTTGTCTCCCCTCTTAGATTGTGAGGGTTATGTTTTGCCTCTTTTTGTATCTCCAGCACTTAGCACAGTGCCTGGCACATAGTAAGAACTTAACAAATGTTTACTCACTGATTGATATTGTCAATTAACAACGGCTCATTTTTCTTACCCCGTGTTGCTAATGAAACAAAACTATGCCTTCTACCCTGTCATTGAAAAGGGAGCAGTAGGAGAAACGAGTGGAACATTTCTTTAGTCCCGTTACTCAGTGCCCATTCTCATTGTTTGTTTGATCTTGTCTGATGCATCATAAAAATATTTTTGAAGAACAAAATTTTTAATTTGTTTTCACAATACAGCACAACACAATGCAATAAACAGCTGTTTATTAAAGTCTTGGCAATTTTGGTACATTAGGCAGTATGTAGCACTAAGGACACTGAAGTACAATACATTGTCAACTCATTCGATGAGACCAATGAAAAATGTGATGTGAATAGGAAAAATGGGTACTTCTTAATGAGAACTATTAGATAACCCTAAGGCTGATAGATAGAAAAGGCAATGAAAAGAAGACCTGAAATTTCACTTTATATATCCCTCCAAGCAGCAAAGAACAGCAGAATCTAGCTCCTGCCTGACGTCCTTACAGTGGTTCAGAACGCTAATGTGAACCTTTTGCCACTCACAGATTCTCATCCTTTGCTAATTACAATGCTAGCTCCTGTGCTATTATTCATTGCACAAAATCTCCCTCGTAGAATTCGAGAGCAAAGGCAACAGCCTCCTGAGAGCTGTCTCAAGAGCTCTGAGCTTTTGTTCCAGTCTGACAACTGCACCAAAAAACTGTGAATCGTATCAGCAATATAACCTGAAGTAAAGCAGAAACCCCAGGGCAGAGTTTCCGTTGGTCTTAGAAACTAGGATGCTTTTCTTTGGACATCAAAGTGAAGTCAAAGAGACAGCTTAATTCTCACTTTTCATCTACAGTGTGGTCAGGGTGCCCCTTCTGAGCAACAGTTTGATTCATTGCTTTGCAGATCTTGAGTTCAAAATAGTGCTACATTGCTGGGGATGATTTTTACTGACCACTGAGTGTGCAGGGGGTTTGGGAGTGTGTAGGGAAGCAATAAAGGGCAAAAAATCAGTATGGTCTAAGAACTTACTGAGGTTAAATTAAGGAAGTAAAGTATGACAATGAGTGGCACTTGGAGTTAGCTGGCCTGATTTCTACGTCTAACACTGTGGACAAGTCAATTTATCTCTATGAAATCTGTAACCACCCACAAAACTGGGGGTCTATTTGTACTTTCCCCTGGACAATGGTGCAAGCTGTCCTGCAAAATGCCTGTCAGGTTCCAATGTTTAATTTTTTTTTCCTCCATAAAGTAAAGGGTTGAGCTACATGATCCCGGGAAACCTTTAAGCAGGGGTGACACTAGCCTGCTTCCTGTTCCTTGCACAAGACAATCCCTCTGCTGACCCCTGGGATCCTCTCCCTCTCCATCTCCACCTCTAAGCTGCCGCTTTCTTCATGTGTCAGCCAAAATCTCACCTTCTATAGCAATTCTTTCCCAATTCCCTTCGCATTAGTGCCTTCCTTTTCTTGATTTATCCTGCATAAATCTTGTTTGTACTTAGTTGTTTTTTTTTTGTTTGTTTGTTTTTTGCATATTGCATCCTCTACTAGATTGTGAGCTCTTTAAGAGAACTCAGGACTGCCTTTTACCTTTTTTTGTATCCCCAGAGCTTAGCATAGTGCCTGCCACATAGGAGATGCTTAATAAAGACTTGTTGGCTGACTGAGCATTTTATAATTCTGTATCATATATTGGACTTCAGATTAAAGGCTGCTTCTATCTTTGTCTCTTTGTCTGAGGGGACATCTTGGGAAGGGAAAGAAAGAGGCAACGTGAGGCAACGAAAGCATGCTGAATTTTGAGTCAGGATCTGATGTTCAAATGATGCCTTTGTTATTCCAAGTGACTTTAAGCAAATCGCTTCATTTTTCTGAGTCTCAGTTTCATTATCTAAAATATGAGGGGATTGGAAATAGAACTCTCTAATATCTCTTTAAGCTATTCATCAATGGCCCTAATAAGATTCTAAGTATTAGTACCACCTATGGATTTCCCCAAATCTGATATAAAAAGAATGGATTGAGAGACCTCTAACTTAGAGAGGGTCTGAAAAGTTTTCAAAGGATTTCAGACTTTTAAACAACCATTTGAAAGAATGGTCCACGTCTCTAAAAACAAGAGAAATGCAAATCCACACCCTGCAAATTAGCAGAGATGACAAAACATGGGAATAATCCATATTGGAAGAGTCGTAGGAAGATAAGTTCACTCTACTGCATTTTTGTGGTTTTTCTCCTACTCTTTTTTAAAACATTTATTTATTTATTTATTTATTTATTTATTTATTTATTTATTTATTTATTTATTTATTTATTTTTGTTTTCAGCAGATCATCCAAAAGATTTTGAGTTACAAATTTTCTCCCTATCTCTCCCCTCTGACCACCCCAAGACAGCATTGTTTCTGATTACTACTTCCTCCAATCTACCCTCCCTTCTATCACACCCCTCCCTTCTCTTATCCCCATCCCCTCTATTTTCTTGTAGGGTAAGTTAGATTTCTATACCCCATTAACTATATATCATATTTCTCAGTTGCCTGTAAAAACAGTTTTTAACATTTGTTTTTAAAACTTTGAGTTCCAAGTATTCTTCCTTCCTCCTTCCCTACCCATCCCCACTGAGAAGGCAAGCAATTCAGTATAGGTTATACATGTGTAGTTATGCAAAACATTTCCATAGTACTCATATTGTGAAAGACTATTTCCCTCCATCCTATCTTGCCCCCCCCATTTATTCTATTCTCTCTTTTGACCCTATCCTACCTCAAAAGTGTAATTACTTCCTCCTCTCATTTGCCTTCCTTTCTGTCTTCCTCCCACCGCTTACTTATCCCCTTCCCCCTACTTTCCTGTAGTGTAAGATAGATTTTCATACCAAATTCAGTGCACGTGTTATTCCTTAAGCCAAATGTGATGACAGTAAGGTTCACTTTTTCACTCTTACCTCCCTACTCTTCTCCATTGAAAAGCTTTTTCTTGCCTATTATATGTGAGAAATATTTGCCCCATTCTATTTCTCCCTTGCTCCTCCCATTATATTCCTCTCTCACCCCTTAATTTTATTTCTTTTAGATATCATCCCTACCTATTCAACTCACCCTGTGTCCTCCATCTATATGTATATTATCACTCCAACTACTCTAATACTGAGAAAGGTCTCAAGAGTTACAAATATGATCTTTCCATGTAGGACTATAAACAGTTCAATTTTAGTGAGTCCCTTATGATATCTCTTTCCTTTTTACCTTTTCATGCTTCTCTTGATTCTTGTGTTTGACAGTCACATTTTCTATTCAGCTCTGGTCTTTTCAACAAGAATGTTTCAAAGTCCTCTATTTCACTGAATGACCATTTTTTTCCTTGAAGTATTATATTCAGTTTTGCCAGGTAGGTGATTCTTGGTTTTAATCCTATCTCCTTTTACCTTTAGAATATCATATTCCAAGCCTTGTGATTCCTAATGTAATGTAATGCTAGATCTTGTGTTATCCTGATTATATTTCCACAGTACTTGAATTGTTTCTTTCTGGCTGCTTGCAATATTTTCTCCTTGATCTAGGAGCTCTGGAATTTAGCTACAGTATTCCTAGGAGTTTTCCTTTTGGGATCTCTTTCAGGAGGTGATCAGTGGATTCTTTTAATATCTATTTTACCCTCTGATTCTAGAATATCAGGGAAGTTTTCCTTGATAATTTCTTGAAAGATGATGTCTAAGCTCTTTTTTTGATCATTGTTTTCAGGTAGTCCAATAGTTTTTAAATCATCTCTCCTGGATCTATTTTCCAGCTTAGTTGTTTTTCCAATGAGATATTTCACATTGTCTGCTATTTTTTCATTCCTTTGGCTTTGTTTTATAATTTCTTTATTTTTTCATAAAGTACTAGCTTCCATCTGCTCCATTCTAATCTTTAAGGAACTATTTTCTTCAGTGAACTTTTGGACCTCCTTTTCCATCTGGCCAATTCTGCTTTGCAGGGCATTCTTCTCATTGGCTTTTTGGATCTCTTTAGTTATTTGGGTTACTCTATTTTTTAAAGTGTTATTTTCTTCAGCACTTTTTTGGGTCTCCTTTAGCAAACAGTTGACTTATTTTTTTGTGTGTGATTTTCTTGCATCATTCTCATTTCTCCTCCCAGTTTTTGCTTTGCTTGATTTTCAAAATCCTTTTTGAGCTCTTTCATGGCCTGAAACCAATTAATATTTTTCTTGGAGGTTTTGGATGTAGGAGCTTTGACTTTTTTGTCTTCTGTTTATATACTTTGGTCTTCCTTGTCACCAAAGTAAGATTCTATAGTCTGATTCTTTTGCTGGTTTTTGCTCATTTTCCCAGATATTTACTTGGCTTTTGAGCTCTTTGTTAAGATAGCTCTCTGCTTCTAGTGGCTGTACTACAGAGAATAGGGTGTGTTCTGTCAGCCACTAGATCCCCCCAAAATTTGTGAACCTAGAGCTCCAGAAACAGTTGCCGCAGCTACCCCTGCCCATGCTCCTGCTGCTTCAGGCTTCTCCTCTAAGGGCTCTTCCACCCCCTCCTGTTGCCCTGGGGCTGGGGCCTGACCACTCTACTCTCTCACAAAGGTCCCACAGTTTTTTTCCACTGACTTTCCAATTTGTCCTCGATGTTTTGGGGTTGTGAAGTCTGGAAACCACCACAGATGCCTGAGATTCAGTCCCCCCAAGGCCTACTCGGTCCCCACTGTGCCAGTGTGGTCCATGTTGGACTGTGCTTTGCTCCCAGAGCGGCATGATAGATACTTCCTGGTGACCCTCTAGGGCTGTCTTGGGCTGGAGATTTGCTTCACTCCCTCATTCTGTGGGTTCTGTGGCTCCAGAATTTGTTTAGAGCCATTTATACAGGTGTTTGGCTAGGCTTGGGCACAACACTCTTGAAAATCTGTGCTGTTACTCTGTCATCTTCTATGTTGTTGTTGTTGCTGCTGTTTGTCCTTTGTTCTGGAAGAGAACCATGATATCAGGGAGGTGATGCCATGACTTGCAAGTGAAGTGGATTTAAGTGAGGGAGGGCTGTACAAAGTCACCAGCCTCACTCTCTCCTCTGAAGCCATCTGTCTCCAATGGCAAGATATAGATCAGGACCATTAGAGATGGCACTGTGTGCAACTTGACCTTTTTAAGCTAAGGTCTTTAACAGGTCTCAGTTTGACTGAGGCAACACCCATTCAGTGATTAAAGCTAGTTAAGAAATTAGGCAGAGGTCTCTTTCACCTAGTCAGAAAAAAATCAATCTAGGAGGGGAGGAGCCTCAGGATTATTGGAGCTATGAATACAACCAGTTTGGAAAGCAATTTGGAAGCAAATAAAGTGATTAAATTGTCCATACTCTTTGACTCAGAGTCTCCATCACTGGTTTATAACACAAGAAGTCAATTGATAAGGGAAAATCCCCATATACACCAAAATGTTTATAGCAGAGTATGTGTTTGGGGGGTTGGGGGTGATAGCAAATTATCCTTGTTCACATACAGATCCCTGAAGCTCCCTAGGCCTCTGTTTCTCTATAGTCACACAGCAGGTCTGGCTCAAAAGCTCTTGAAATCCTTGACATTTTTAATCCTCGGATCTTATTAGTGATCTTACGCTGAGCTATCCAACTTTCTAGGACTCAGTTTCCTTTCTAATTACATAAAGGGTTTGGACTCTAAGGCCTCTGAAGGACTTGTCACTTTTTGTTGTTGGACATTTGTGGGCACACCTACAATGTTCATTAGACACTCTAGGTATCAGTTTCAGACTGAGTCCATAAAGGAGCCTTTCATGAAAATATTTCTCATTTTCAATGCCCAAGTTCCACTTAATGGCTGGCTTATAGTGATTATCAAATGTTACAGTTTCTCTTTCCCTCCTAGCTTAATTTAGTTTTTTCTTCTTTTGTTCTTTAAAAGGGCCATTCTCCGACTACTTCTTAAAGAGACCTATTCACTCAATGGGTGTAACCTCCCCCTAAGAAAATACTTGAAAATGCCAAGGTCCCCCACTGCATCCTGGGCCATCTCCAATCATCCTGATGAATATCTGGTCACTGGATCTAGATGGCTCAGGAGGAGAAAATGAAGCTAGTGACCTTGCACAGTCCTCCCTTACTCAAAACAAAATCCAGTGCAAGTTGGCATCATTTCTCTGATGTCATGGTCCTCTTCAAAAAGAAGGACGAACACAAAAACAAATAAAGAAAATAGATGTGCGTGGATTTGAGAATGACTAAATGAATTGTGGTACATGAATATAATTTAATATTACTATACTGCAAGAAATAATAAATGGGATGAATATAGGGAAGCATGGAAAGATCTACATGAACTGATATAGTCAGGTAAGCAGAGCCAAGAAAATAATATACTCAATGACTACAACAATGTAAGTGGAAATAACAACCACAAAAATAATCAAAAGTGTTTCCAAATTATAAAAAAAAAAAACAAGCATAGCTCAGAAGAGGAGATATAAGAAGATAGTCTACCCCACACTTTTACAGAGATATGCAAAACAATGTACATATTTTACAATGTATTGAAATGTGAAGTTAGAACTGACAAGATTTGACAACTGATTATATATATGGGGTGAGTCAGAGTGAAAAGCCAAGGATGATACAAGGATTGCAATTTTACAAATAGTGGTGACTTCAGCAGACGTTGGAAGTTTGAAAGAAAGGTGGGTAAGGGAAAAGATAATGAGCTTTACTTGAGATCCCTCTGGGACGTCCAGTTTGAAATGCCAAATAGGCAATTCATGATGTAGGATTACAATTCAAGAGAACCTGGAACTGGCCATATAGATTGGAAGTCATTGGAAGAGAGATAAAAATGAACCCACGGGAGCTTATCAGCCTACAACTAGAGGGAAAAAGATCACCCAGGACAGAGCCTTAGGGATACCTATAGCACAATAGGATTCTGTATAGTGTGTATGGTAGGGGCGAGTTTCCAGACACCAGGAGTGCAATCTCTGCTTCTTCCTCCTCATGTGTGGTGGCTGAAGACTGCTCTAGTGTAAGAGACATGGTGCTGTTCTGGGACACAGCTATGACCTTGTAGCTCAACTGCATTGCCTTCTCTGCTGTATAAATAGCCATCTGACTTCAAAAATATATGGAGAATATCTTAACTAACAGCAAAAGATTTATACAAGATTTGGGAACATGCTAAAATGGATGAACACTATGCAAGTTTTTTCTCCCCTTGAGTGGCAGAACTCTTTTTTTTTTTTTGGTCTATAATCTCTATGAAAAATGCAGCAGGCCACATAAATAAATAAATAAATAAATAAATAAATAAATAAATAAATAAATAAATAAGTACATAAATAAATAAATAAATAAATAAATGGATGAATAAATGAACAAATGAATGAATGAATGAATAAATAAGTGTATCTGGGAAGTGTTGGAGTAGATGTCTATTTTTTATTTCCTAAGGATTGTTGTCATTCCCTGCTTGAGACAGGAGCTCCAGTAGTTTCTTTGACTTAGTCTTCCAATCCTGAAGGAACAAGCCTGTGATGATTGTCAGAAAAGATATGTCATTTCCTCTGTCCTGATTTGCCAGGCTTTCTGGTCATTAAATCAGGAAAGATTATTTTCCTAGGTAGTTAGTCAGCTTTCCTCTTCCTTGTAGAGTGTGTGAGTTTGAGGAGACAGAGGCTAGAGATTTCCCCCATGTTTCAACACACTTATTAACTGGAGATGGGGAATATGGTAAAGAAAGAGGAGGCCCAACAAAGGTAAATGCTTTGCTGTTGAAGTGTCTTTCATTGTAGTTAGTTACCAAGGCTCTTCAGGCTATTCTGCTTGCTCTCTTGCCATTTCAATTCCAACACATAGCCAATGACAAGGCAAAACAGGAACCAGTTGGCATTTAGCAGGCGGCCCAATCACACACAAACAACACTAAGCATAAAAGGTTGCCCTCTGTAAGAGCATGTCTGTTTACAAATGGGCTCCATCTAATTAGATGGAGCATGGATAGAGCACTCAATATGGAGTCAGAAAGGTGTGGGTTCAAATATGGTTTCACTCACTACTTGTGTGAGCTTGAGCATATTACTGCTTCAGTTCTTTTGTCTCTAAAGTAGGGATGACAGTGGAATCTACCTCCCAGTGTTATTGTGGGAGATAAAGTGAGTAATAGCTGTAAAACAATTTGTAAATCCTAAAACACTGTATAAATGCTTGCTATCATTATTGTTATCTAACAAGAAAACCAAAGTGGGGTCGCATAGCAAGTTAGTGGCAAGTCAAGGTTAGAGCTCAGTTTGGGAATTTAGAGTTTATTTAGTA
The DNA here is from genome assembly GCA_023548195.1 of Bettongia penicillata ogilbyi. Taxonomy (NCBI): domain Eukaryota; kingdom Metazoa; phylum Chordata; class Mammalia; order Diprotodontia; family Potoroidae; genus Bettongia; species Bettongia penicillata. The sequence continues at coordinate 1,364,933 of JAJHZJ010000574.1, read as the reverse complement.
ATTCTCTATCTCATTTAGAGGTTTCTTTTGAACTATAGGTCCTTATTACCTTGCCCCACACTCTCTGTCTCCCCCACCACCCCTCAAAAAACCCCAAAGTACCAATATGTAGGGAGAAAGCAGAGGCTTGTCTTGTACAAAAATTAACTGAAATTATAATAACAAGGAAGCTTATAAGCTTCTAGAAGGCAAGGATGAGATTTTTAAAAAGTTTTTATTGATATCTTTTTTCCTTTGTATAAGGTTTTTTTAATGCTTTTTTGTATTATGTTCATCACTTATTGCAACATAGCATTCCTTTTCTAGATGTAGACAAAACCTCACAGTTGTTTTGATTTCTATTTCTCTTATTAAGTGATTTGGAATCTTATGGTTGTCAGTAGTTGTTCCTTTTTAAAGAATTCTTTGTCTTTGACTGTGTAAGATAAGTCTCTTTTAATAGGATTTTTCACAGCTTTGTGCTCAGGCAAGAATTTTAATAAATGTTGAAATAGAAGTCATTTTCAAAACAAAGAAAACTAGTGGTAGATTGAGACTGAAAGTAAAAGCTATTTCTGAAGCAACTCCTCTGAAGCATTAGTTGTGGTTATTGGCAGTGATGTGGGTGGTGGGAGCAATATACAAGATATGCCCCCCTTACACAGATTAAACTAGCTTTCTTCAAATGGTATTGAAACTGTTCTTGAGATTTAATTGGCCTGGGGATTGAGGCTCAGGCTGTTGACATAGTTTTCTGATCATTTAAATAGAAAAACAGCCAGAGTACAAGGAGCTACATTGACCTCAGACTAGTGAGATGAGGAATATGGGCAGAGAAAAGCTATGCTCAGCGGAGTCAAAGTGGTAGCCTCATGGAACATCTTTTCTGTTCTCTGAGCGTTCTTCCCATGTTATGGCTTTTTTTAATTTAACCATTATGAAGTGTTCCACAAATGTCTCGTTTTGTGCCATCCTTGAACCTAACCTACCAAGGGACTGGCTTGTATCAGGCCTTTACTCTAACATGTGGCATTAGTCAGATCTCACTGACATCTGGAAAGGCTGCTGTGTGAGGGAAGTTAAGCTTTGGTGAGGCTTGCCTTTCTGTTTCTGCTGATGCCTTTGGTGATACATGTGTTGATGGTGCCTATTTACTGTGACACTATGAGGTAATTAAGAAATCACTGCTTACCTTTGAGAGAGGAATTTCAGTAAAATAATGAGTGAATGAAAAATATTTATTAAGTTCCTTTCTATGTGAGAAGCACTGCACTAAGTGCTGAAGATACAAATTGAAAAAAACAATACAATCCCTGTTCTCAAGGAATTAATACTCTAGGGGAAGTAATACATTTTTATAAAAAGAGTTCAGCTGAGAGACTAGACAGAAGGGCCAAGAAGCCCTAAGGTTTCAGCTCAGGAACAGATAGCAATGCCTAGGGAAACTTAGGTTGACCCAGTGGGTAGGATGACTGCCCAGAAAAGCAGGGCTGTGCTGGGGCCAGCTCCAAACTCACAAGAAAAAATTGCTGAATTTTCATAGTAAGCATTTACACATAGGAAGTAGCAAGCACTACAAATCAGGGCTTGATTTATTGTTTTGGTGCTTGTCTAAACTTGAGAAAGTAGCGGATGAGATTGTAATAACGCAAATTAAACTTTTAAAATGTGTCAGAGGTACATATTTTCCCCCAGAGAGCTGGTTTGTTAAAGGTTTACAGGCATGCCTCTATTTGGGGGGGCATAAGAGCAAAGTAGATGGGAAGGCTAGCATAACTTTAGAATACAATGGTAAGGGAGGCGATGAGACATGGTGTTCCTCCATGTCACTGGAAGACTTGGAGTTGATCACTACCAGCTTATCCAAGTAGTGTGAACAAACATTGCTTTTCTTAACTGGCTACCTCATGATGTCTAGTAGCCCTGGCTTAAAAGAATGGGGAAAAGAGGAAGGGAAGGGCACCCCCAACTGGGAGTTCTTTCTATTAGCCTGCCCCGGGAAGACCTCAAATTGAAATCAGATTGCAAGGGGTTGATTACAAAGCATTAAGGAGAAGTGGCAGGGAGGTGAAAACAATACACTTTCTCAAAAAGTTTATCGGTGAAGGAGAAAAGAGAAATTCAATAGTAGCTTATTTGGGTAGAAGGATCAAGAGAAGGCTTCCCTCACCCCAAGACTGAGAAAACATGAGTATTTGTGCAAAAGCAAATTAATCCTATGCAGTTCATTTAATTATTGAAGTCAAAATTGCTTTCTTTAGAATCATTCCATAGATCAGAAGCAAAAATGTAAAATTAAGATTGTGCTAAAAACCTGGAATGAGGTTGACATTTTATTTTTAATTAAATGCCACTAGGATCACATTGTATTAAGCTCTCATATTTGTACTTTGTCTTAAGGTTCTATGAAGTTTTTTATTCACAACAACTCCCTGAATTTTGTAGTTCAACTATTAATCTTCCTATTTTTACAAATGAGGAAACCAAGATTTATAAAGGTTAAGTAGCTTGCCTAAGGTCAAACATATATTCAGTGGCAAAATTGATACTCAAACCCGGGTTTTCTGGATGAAGGACAAGTATTCTTTTTGTTACATCATACCGGCAATATTAGAGTAAGAGAACTCATAAATGTGAATATTAATATTGAATAGTTTCAGTCACATAATTTGATTCAGAAAATCTGGAGGGTTAGTTAAATTATCATAGATCCTCCTAAGGAGAATCATCATAATTTCTCCTAATTTTTGCCTTTCCCCACCCTCCACAAAAGAACACTCCAACAATACTCTATTTAAAAAATAGATATTCTTATGTTTTTAAAATCTTCATGATGAGGTTTAGGGGTGCTGGAGACCCCAAAATACTGACACACCGGGTCCTACTAAAATGAATTCGACTCAAGCCTTCTTAAACCAAAGAAAAACAGTTTATTAAAGATTCACCATACTGGGTTGACTCTTAAGGAGCCTAAGCATTTGTAACATCTGTATTCACAAGCGGGTCAGATAGAATCTCAGCTAGACCAAGCCTCAGCTGGACTGAGTCTGAGAGCCTTCAAGAAGGCAAGATGGAACTTAGATACAGAAAAGACTAGGAGGGATCTGGGGGTAGTCTAGTAGTCTAGGGTGATGGGAGGAGGAGTTTAGGGAGGGTTTTGAGGAGAAGTCCAAGGAGGGGATTACTGATCAAGGGTTGGAAACAGCTGGAGGGAAATCAGGAGATATCAGACGATGGAAGGCTTGGGTCGGAAGCTGGTGGGGCAATCCAGAGGTCTTAGTAGGGGTGGTATGGGAATGACTGGTATCTTGGGGTGAAACAGATAGACTGTAGGGAGGATCTTGATAGGAGTGGTCAGCAGCCTGGGGAATGGGGTTTTGATGGGATCTAGGGTGAGGAGTGCAACAGACACCTGAGCACAGTGATAATGAAAAGCCCACCGGCTTCCTGAGACAGCTGAACAAATGGGAAGATTAGATTTGAGTAAGAAAGACCTGATTAAGTGGGAAAATTCAAGGGGAGCTCAAGGAGGCTCCCAGAGTCTGAACCCCATCATTCATATTAAGAGAAACAGTAACCAAAAAGTGTTACATGTAATACAAGTTGCTTTATAGAGCTTGGGGATTCCAGTAAATTGCTATGCATTACAGTGCTGCATTAATAATTCATTATAATGTATAATAAAAATAGTCATTCATTTTACAAGAATTTATGATTACAAAACATTTAATAGGTTTTTCATTTGATGCTCACAATGTCTTTGTGAGGTAGGCAATGGAAGCAACGTTCCCATTTTACAGATGAAAAAAGCTGAGGCTAAAATTATATACTCAAGATTACAATGCTGTTAAGTAGCAGAACTAAAACAAGCCTGTCTTCTGACTTGCTGATTAAAGATAGTAGTTAAAATAACTATATCTTTTTTTTTAAATGTCATATCACATTATACCACCACCTTTAAATGTTCTGGTTTGAGGTAGTTGGGTTATTTTTTTCTTTCTGAAATATTAATAGGTTGTCCCAGGGGTGCGGAACCTGTGACCTTGAGGCTAGATGTGGCCCTCTAGGTCCTCAAGTGTGGTTCAATTGAGATAAGGCCAGATTCCCCACCCTTGAGTTTTCCAGTATGCTATGCCTGTTTAAGGAGTCAAGAAGACATTTATTTCTTTGTTGACTGTCTCAAAGAGCTTAAATTCCCCAGGAACAAGGATTATACATTGTTCTCATCTTTGCATAAAGAAATTAGCCTTTTAAACTTCAGAAAAGGGACTGATAGAAAATGTTAAGCCAGGAGAACAATGTGTGCTATATCAAAAACATAGGGAAAATGAACAATTTTGAAAGACTTAAGAACTCTTATTAATGCAATGACCAGGCATATCTCCACAAGACCAAGATGATGATGATAAAGTAAGCAGCCCACTGTCAGAGAAGTGATAGACCTCAGGATGCGGAATGAGACAGGTATATTTGGACATAGGTAATAGAAATTTTTTTCCTTTACTCTGCATATTTGTTACAACATTTTGTTTTATCTTTTTTCAGCGTGGTGGGGGGAGATAACAATGCTTGGTAATTGGGGAAAAATTAAAAGTTTTTAAAAGGGAAAAAAATTAACTAAAATTGTGGCATACCAGATGATGTTTTCATGAGGTAGGAATAAGTCCCTTGAAGGAATTAGAAAGGAAGTAACATCACAGGATGAAGATTTTGGGGGCTACCCTTCCAGATGACTTTTAAAACTCAGTTTCAATGAGTCTAGGAAGAAAGATTCAGAGAAGAATATAGTTCCTGATGAGATGCATGGAGCTAAAGAAAGGAGACCTTAGAGAGACTGAGAGAGTAGAAGCACAGACAGAACACACTCCTACAAAGAGCATGGCCAAGCCTCTGGGAATGAGGCTGTGTCATCACTTAGGCATGAGTAGTGTTGGGGCAAACACTGTGTTACCATCAAATGCCTTGTAATCTACTTGCAGAGACGAGATACAGTCAAATAAGAGAAGGACTGATGAAACAATGCCTATAATAGGCAACAACTGTAGAAAAAAACAAGAGCACTCATTGCTAGTGCCTACAAGGATCCCTTTGGGCTCCAACAGGTCAAGAAAAGTTTCCTGAGAAAAGTGAGACGAGTCTGGCCTTGAAGAATTAGATTAAAATACATAGAGGAAAGAAAAAGAAAAAGTGTTATTTGATTAATTATGTTGAATTGGCCCATTTACATTCCCTCTCCTCCTGGGATCAACAGGCAAGTGTGAGATAGCTGGTCAATTGGATTCAACGCAACAGACATTTGCCATCTACCAACAAGCATCTACCATGTTCAAAGCACTGTTAGGTATTAGATACAAAGATAGTAATATTCATATTGCTATGTTATAGCTCACATTTTAAAGTTTTTATTTTATTTTAATTTATTAATTATTTAATTTATAAATACTTAAGACAAGCATCTCCATATCACAGTATAATAAAAAAGATGATTGCACATGAAACTGTAAATTTATTATGTACAACTTGCTATTCCTTTTAAATAAGTTATCATATAAATTTTTTTTTCTTCCCTCTTTCCTGCCCCACCCTAGAGATGGCTACCATTAGACACAAATAGGGATATACATATATGTGTATATGTATATATATATATATATATATATATATATACACACACACGTATATATATATGTAAAATTATACATAACTTCTATTTATCAATTCTTTCTCCACAATCCAGGTAGGCACCTTCTCTTCAATTTATTGTCTTAAAGAATTGGCTGCGGAAACTAAGAGATTAAGTGACTTGCTCAGAGTCATACAATTAGTATGTGTCAAAAAGTGAGACTTAGACCCAGCTCTGTCTCATTCTAGTCAGAGTCACGCAGCTGGTATATATCAGAAGCCAATTTGGAACCCAGGTCTTCTTGACTCCAAAGTCTGCTCTCTATGGGTTGGGGCATATTGCCCCTACTATATGCATTATTATCTTTATTTTACAGATGAGAAAACTGAAGTTCAGAGATAGCAAGTTGGTACATGTTCATATAGCTAGCAGTTGTCAGAGGTAGTATTTGAACTTAAGTCCACATCAAGAATTCTTTCCATTAGACTATACCCAGAGTTAATAAATGCAGTCAATGTCTTGAAGTAATTTACAGTTAGTAAGCAGATAAGATAGGTTGGGTTGGAAATAGACTGTATGGCCTTGGGATTTTTCTGTGTCATCCTTATGGGATTTCTTTATCAACAGCAGAAATTTTAGCTCCTGGCTTTATTTTTCTTTCCTTTAGCTCAAAGTATGTCTCTTATATTTTCCTTCCTCCTGTTATTGTACATATGAAAAATGTGAGAGGTGGAGAGATTAGCTCTCATGGGAGATGATGGGTAAACTCAGACTATATCTCCCAAAGAGTAAAGGGCATCCCTTAATTAGCTGGCTTCACAGAACACTGTGGCTCAGCTTCCAAGAGCATCTGTGTTTCATTGACCTGATCAGCTTATTACAGGCCTCCAGAAAAGCTTCCATTTGGCATTAAATTAAGTGAGAAATTAAGCAGGTGTCTAATACATCCCCTTCAAGCGCTGGCTTTGCTCACCAGGCTCTGACTTGGAAAAAGCACCTGGCTCAGACAGGTGACTCTGATGCAGTGATGATGAATGATTGCCCTTTGTCGTGGTGAGTGTTTTGAGGATGTGATATGAACTGAGTACATACTGTGCTGCCTGAACTAACCAAGGGCAGGGAACCATGTTGCAATCACCTCAGGGTAATCAGCAATTTCTTTGTTGTTTTGTCCTGTCCTTGTTTGCTCCTCAACCTATGAAAAGATACTAGAGTCCTGGTCTAAAAAAAGGCTGATCAGGTTATCCAAGCTAATTGAAGTATTGGGTGGGGGTGCCTTGGTATAATGCCAAGAGTTTGGGTATCTATCAGTGGACCTGAGTTTAAATCCTACTTCTGCTGTTTAACCATGTAACCTTAGGCAAGTTACTTAACAACCTCTTTGGACCTCAGTTTTCCCACTCATAAAATGCCAGTGGATGGGATGATCTGTAAGATCCCTCCCAGTTCTAAATCTAAGATCCTATGACTCTATAAAGTAAACTTTTAGAGGCAGAATGACCACAAGAGAACTTAGACAAATGAAACCAGGTTGTGGTGGGTAAGATTAACGCAAGAGAGAATGACTGTGGCCTCCCTCCCTCAACTTGTTGCATTTCATTATGGCCTTACTTACATGATACAGGTCATCCCCTCAATCAACAAACTTTTATTAAGGGCTACCTGTACTCAGGCTCTGTGCTAAGCACAAAGAAAGGCAAAAGCACATCCCTGTCTTCAAAAAGTAGACATTCTAATGGGGGAGAAAACAATACATATAGTATGTGTAAGATAAATACAAAGTAGATATGAGGTAATCTTACTGAGGAAGGCATTAGAAAGTGGCAGGGAACTAGGAAAGACACCCTGTAGAAAGTATAATGTCAGCTGACTCTTGAAAGAAGCTAGAGATTCTATCATATTGACTAACATGACAGAAAAGGATGGAGATGTGGGCAAACTGGAACACTAATGCATTGTTGGAAGAATTGTGAACTGATCCAAGCATTCTGGAGAGCAATTTGGAACTATGCCCAAAGCATAGTGTACATCCTTTGAGTCAGCAATACCACTACTAGGTCTGAATCCCAAGAAGATTATAGAAAAGGGAAAAGAACCCACATGTATAAAAATATTTATAGCAGCTCTTTTTGTGGTGGCAAAGAATTGGGATTTGAGGGGATGCCCATCAACTGGGGAATGGCTGAAAAAGCTGTGGGGCATGAATGTAATGGGATACTATTGTTCCATAAGAAATGGTGAGCAGGTGAGTTTCAGGAAAATCCAGAAAGACTTGCATGAACTGATGCTGAGTGAGATGAACAGACCAGGAGCACATTGTGCACAGTGACAGCATCATTGTGCCATGACCGACTTTGTTAGACTTAGCTCTTTGAGCAGTACAATGATCTAAGCCAGTTCCAAAGGACTGATGATGGAAAATGTTATCTACTTTTTTGTTTCTTTGTTTCTTCTTTTATGTGGTTTTTCCCTTTTGTTCTGATTCTTCTTTCACAACATAGCTAATGTTTAATATGATTATACATTTATGGCCTATTGCTTGCTCTCTTGGAGAAATGGGAGGGGAAGGAGGGGGAATTTTTAGAACTCAAAATCTTATAAAAAGTGAATATTAAAAATTAAAAATTAATCAATTAACCTTAAAAAAAAGAAGAAGCTAGGGATTCAGAGGTAGAGCTGAAGAAGCAGCAAAGACCTGGAGATAGGTCTTGGAGTGTTTTATGTGGATAAGGAAAACAGGTACACTAGTGCATACGGTTGGTAGAGCTGTGAATTGATCCAGCCTCCCAGAAAACAATTTGGAACATAGCCCAGGAAGTTACCAATTAACCCAGAGAGTTACCATTAACCCAGTTACACCACTTTAAAGCCTGAACCCTGAAAGAAAGCAAAGCGGGAAAGGAATCATATGTACAAATGTATTTATAGCAGATTTTGTCATTGTAGTCAAAACCTGGGAAATAAGAGGATGGCTCTCTATTGGGAAATGACTGAACAAACTGATATAACAGTGTAATGGAATATTATTGTGCCACAAGAAATGACGAACTAGACATTTCCAGAGGAAACTGGAAAGATTTTATGAAGAGATTGAGAGCCAAGTAAACAGGATTAGAAGAATAATTTATACAATGATGTTATAAAGAAAAATAACTTTAAGAGATCAGAATTCTGATAAATGCAATGATAAACCAGGAAGCCAAAAGAATGAAGATTTTCATCTTTATGCTACTCACCTCCTAAAAGAGAAGGGAGACATTTAAAATGCAGAAAAAAATACATTTTTAGATCTGGCTTTTGTAGCATTTCCACCCCACCCCACCCCAGACTCTGCAGCTACACACTGGGGGGGAAGAAGGGAATTTATTTTATTAGCTATGTTTTTATAGTTATAGAGGGACATGTGATATCCCTCTATAACTATAAAAACATAGCTAATAAAATAAATATGCTTGATTTTAAAAAAATTAAAATAATAAACTGAAAAAGAGAGATTATCTTTGCTTTATCAGTAAAGTTGGGTCTAGGCAAAATTTTGCCTTAAATATCCTCTACTCCCTTTCTAAATTTCTCTACACTTACTTTCAGGTTCCTAACATCCCATAATGCTCTCAGGCTACCTGAAGTCTCATTCTTTGGATTTCATTCAGATCTTCGCTCCCACACAGAGTCAAAGTTATCTTTTCATTATTTAAAATTTTCTTTCATAGATAAGAATAAGCATAAGGACTAAGAGAAAACAGATGGATAGATAGATAGATAGATAGATAGATAGATAGATAGATAGATAGATAGATAGATGGATGGATGGATGGATGATTTTTATTTCCTACCAATTGCTCTGCTTGGTTTCAACTCTAAGAACATCATGCTTTCCCCAGGATAATAATACTTATCATATCATATCATATCAGAAAGCTCATCATTTTAGAGATTGCTTCAGCTTTGATACTTAGCACTTCTTCTGTACTTTCAGTTGCTTCTCCCCTCTAAGTGGAGGACAAAGTAAAATATTCCCCCCAAAGCCTATACATCTATATCTATAGCTACATATACAGAATTTTGTAGTCAATCCTTCATTTTCCACCAGCTACTCTGTTTGGTTTCAACTCCAGAAACATCTTGTCCCCATGCTGGGTCCCCCTGGCGGCTCTCAGTCTTTTCAGCTTCCTTCTGTGTGTTGATGTTTCCCTATTAGATTATAAACTCTCAAAGGGCCCTCTTTTCCTTATGTGTATGCCCAGTGCTTAGCTTAGTGCTTCCAGGTACATAGTAGACACTTAATTCACGTTTATCGGCTATTGAGGAGAGAGAGACAGACAGACAGAGAGAGAGAGACAGAGAGAGAGAAAGGATAAACAATAGATACACTCTTTATTTAAGTGCTTACTATGTGCCAGGCACTGTGCTAAATGCTAGAAATATAAATAGACAAGGAAGCTTCTGCTCTCAAGCACCTCATATTCTAATGGAGGAATATAACACGTAAAGGGGAGCTGAAAAAAGAAGTCAAGGTATAAAGATATGGAGATGGCAGTAAGTGGCATGGAGATTTGCTTCTGGACAAAATAAGGTGAATACTCACTTATGAGAGCTTAATGTCCCAAGGCTAAGTCCAAGTTTGTGATGGAGAAGGCATTATGGCCAGAGATGTGTAGAAAAAGATATAAATTATGATTGAGAGCTCTCTCAAGGAAAAGAATGAATCTGTAATTAGTGAAATTGTAAGCACTGTAACAATGGGAGAAGGAGAAAAATCTAGAAAAGTGGGGAAGCTATGTGAGGGTAGCTTCCTGAGACCCCTAACTTGGGGCTACTACAAGATTGACCACACTCATAATGGTTTTGAACAGTTTTTTCAGCCCCTGCTAGCAAGGATTATTGGGAAAGGAGATGATATATTTATAAAATATTTAAAATTTTGTTAATTAAAGAACATGGGCATGGCTTGGATACAGATCTATTAGAAGTCTTCTCAGTAGTCTAATAGTTGAAAGCATATATGGTGGAAAGAGTATTTTATCAAAGGACCAGGGTTCAAATCCAATTTGTGCTGGGAATACTAGACTTTTCTTACATGGATTAAATCTCTGATCTGGATCTTCCCTCCCCAAAGTACAAAGTGTTAGTTATTACTAGATGCCTATCAATAAACATTCCTTTCCCAAAAGAACTTTATCCTCTAATAAAGAGATAAGAAAAATGCAAAAGTAAATGTAGTACAAACATAATATGATAAGCTAATAGGAATACTTAATATTAGTGTATATGATGGGAGAAAGGAGAAAGCACGTAACTGGGGAGTGGAAACAGGTTGAATCAATGAGGGATCCATGGAGGAAGGGACATCTGAGCTGGACCTCAACGTAAGAGAATCTTAAATCTTATTAAGAAATCTTAAGAGAATCTAAATCTTATGAGAAAGATTTCATCAGGCTGAAGTGTGAGGGAGACCATGCCAACCATGGGGGATGACATTTTCAAAAGTATATCGCAGAGAATAGGACAGGATGAGATCAGAGAACAGTGAGTAATTTGCATTGACTGGAGGATAAAATAATTGGAGGAAAGTAGTATGTGGATAGGCTAGAAATGTAAGTTGTCACAAGTATGATGTACCTCATGTTCCTTCTCAGAGTTGCTGTAAGTCTTTCAACATTATTAGAAACCAGACTTTTAATTCATTTCATATTCTTTCTATTGGATTGAGATGACCCCTGCAATGGATAAAGTAAACAATAACAAAGTCCCTAATTCCCTACTTCTCTGTCCTAGATGTTTATGATTTTAATATTCCTTTATAACCCGCTCTAGGCATTTGAAACGTTTGAAATGTGGCTTTCCCAGTTCTCTAGAGAGATATGACTCCATCCTGCACCTCTGATTTAGTCACACTGTTTTAGCCAACCCCAACCTTCTTACTTCATGCTGTTCCCCTTGCCAAGATGCCATTTGTGCCCAGACCTATCTCTTCTCATCCACATCCTATCCATCAGCTATTGTCTCCAAATCAAGCCCCAACCTTTTCCATTGGACCTTCCTTACTTAGCTCCAGCCCCCATGGATCTCTCTCCTTTAACCCCTCATCTCTTACCATTTGACATTTGACATTTACTATTGCCTTTCATTTTAGTTACCTTTTCTTATATATGTTTTATCACCAAAGAGCTTACGCTTCTAAGAGCAGAGACTGAACCTTATACTTCTTTTTATCCCCCAGAGTTCCTAGTACATTAACGTTCAGCAAGCATCTGTTGATGATTGAGGTGATTGAGTGCTTTTGCCTCTCAGCAGATTTGTCTCCTTCTACCCCTGCCTCACCATTGCTAATATCTACTGAGGCAACTCTTTTTGACAGGGATCATAGCCACTGGCCTAGATGATAAGACTTTGGGGGAACTGGCATGATTCCATTTTATCAAAATATTTCTCTTACTCCTATACCACAGAGTCTGAAAACCTCTCCTCTTTTAAAATGCAAATCACAAAGTGTTATCTGTCACTGTGTCATTTGAGATTCAATACTACCAGACAGTAAAGAGGAAGAAATAGGAAATGGAAATTGTGAGTCACATCAATATGATTGGAACAGGGCCTCCAGACATCATATTCATTGCAGGCATTCCTTTGTGCATGATGATGATGATGATGATGAAGTTGGTGATGATAGTAACAAGATAGTAGCATTTGTATAACACTTTAGGGCTTGCAAAGTATTTTACAAAAATTATTTCATTGGGTTCTCAAAACAACCAAAAAGGGGAGAGGGTAGGCAGTATTATTATCCCATTTTATAAATGAGGAAACTGAGGCAGAGAGAGGTTAAACGACTTACCTAGGGTCATACAGCTAATAATTATCTGGGGTAATTTTTTTTCATTCTTTACTTTAAAATTTGTTTGTTTTGTGATGTGCTACAGAATTGAGATGTATTACTTTTTTTAAAATATTTTGTTTATTTTTAGTTTTGGACATTCATTGTTATAAGATTTTAAGTTCCAGAATTTCTCCCCTCCCTCCCTTCCCCTCTCCACAAGACAGCATGCCATCTGATATGGGTTATACATGTGCAATCATGTTAAACATATTTCCACATTAGTCACGTTGTGAAAGAAAAAATCAGAAAAGGGGAAAACCACAAGAAAGAAAAAACAAAAAGGAAAGAAAAAATAGTATACTTTGATTCCATATTTTTTTCTCTGGATGTGGACTAGGGTACTCTTTGAATCTAGGGTTTCTTGACTTTCAGGAGGTCGTGAAAGTTATACCTGCCTCTGAAAACCTTTGAATATGTTTATATGGGGGAAAAAAGGAAAGGGAGACGAGTCTAGGTCATTTATCTTCTTCCTCCAAAACTAATGTCCTATTTGACTTACCTACCTGAGTTGAGGTGCATGGGATACATGGCTGTCTTTAAAGTTCAGGATCTTTGAGAAAACTTTTTACATGTTGTCTTTTTATTTTGTCCAAAGGAAACAAGGCCTATCTTCCAACCAAGTTAATTTCATGGGATCTTACTTCTACCATCTGCTGTGACATGCCATGATATTCCATCCTGATTACAGTTTCTCATCCTATGTCTTTCTTGTCTTGTCTTATACTGTGATGGTTTCCATTCTCCATCTACTCTGCTCTGTACCATAGGTCACCTCAAGGTTTTACACAATTCTGGGCATTCTTGTTACTTCCTAGACTCTATAAATTATTTGAGTCAGCATCAGTGCCAGTCTATAACTCCAAGACCCCATTCCAATGAATCTCTATGCCAAATCATACCATATGACATTAATTCAAAGCAAAAGACATTGAATTGGAACATAAAATATCAAGGAAAAATTTCCCACATGAAAAGGAGTCCAATTTCCCAGAGATTCATATGTTGCTGATGGAAAGGGGGACATTCAATGAATCAAAAGGCATTTATAATTGACTATTATGTGCCAGGCACTATCCCAGGTTCTGGGTGCATGAATACAAAGAATGAAATAATATTACTGTCTCTGGATACCTAGAAGGTAACATGAAAGAATACATTGAGTGCTGAACCCAAGTCTTGCCTCAAACACTCCTATGTTATTTGACCTCACTAGGTTTCAGTATCCTCATCTATAAAATGAGGAGTTTAGACTTTAATGGCCTCTAAGATCCCTTCCTAAACGTTTCTTGTGGTCCCTTCTTCAGCTGACTGTGCCTTATTGCTGCTCCATACCATCTCCAAAATTGTTGCTCATTGAAGCTCTGAACACCTCTATCATGAGATGATCTAGGCTTCTTCTCTGCTGAGAAGTTACTGCCATTTGTGATTGGCTTCCTTCTCTACCGAGATGCTGCCATCTACTGGCGATATCTTCTGCTGCTAGGAGTTTTTTCCTCAAAGGGAGGGTTACAACTCTTTTATTAGACTTCTCTATCGGAAAAAAAAAAAAGTAGGCCTCAAGCTAATCAGCACATTTTCAGCTCTTTTATTAATCAGTTCTACAGTCACACCCAGTCAGCATAACAAAGAGCGGTTAAGGTCAAAGTCTTTGTTTTCTTTTAACAATATCATTACCTCTCTGCATGACTTTCCCCTCCCTTGCCCTTCCCCCATATATATTACGGGTGAGTAAACTATTTTTACTTCTTATCATGCCTCCTTCCTGCTATATTACCCTGGAGCTGCACTTAAAAATGTTGGTTGGTGACATTCATCCTGCCTTTTTGCTACTTTAAGGTTCTCCTTACATATGCAATGTTTTGTTTCTGTGTTTACCAGACTCAATTCCTCATTATGAACATTTTTTCCTATGATAATAAAACCTCTTTTGGACCATAAAAGTGATGCTTTTTTCACCCTGTTGCTGCAGTCAGACACTGGGCTACCTCTCCCTCCTCTTCCTCTCTTTCTTCCTCTATATTTCCCTCCCTCTCTCTCCTTTGTCTTGTCTCCTTGTCTGTGTCTCTCTGCCTGTCTTTTTGCTCTCCCTGGATGCCCTCATCGGTGACTCACAGTGGGTTTATAGTGATGTCTTTTTTGTTGTTCAGAGGCAGAGCAGCATTTAATAATTTTGTTCCATCACTGACAATGAAAGGAACTAAAACATAAATGTTAGCTTTTGTTGTCTGGTGAGTTCAGTTGTGTCTGACTTTCTATGACCTCACTTTTAGGTCTTGTTGGCAAAGATACTTGAGTGGAATGCCATTTCCAAAAATTTGAAATTTGAGGGACTACCTTTTCTATGCTTTATCAGTGAATGTAATGTGAAATAGAAAGCAGTGGGGCTGAGGAGATTAAGACATAGAGGGACAGAAATCTTATATTTGAGGGTTAGGAGAGCTGATGTGCTAAAAGAGTAAGTCTTTTTATTAGGCAGAATGGAAATAGGTGTAATTCCATACTGAGTTGATTTTAATTATACATAGTTAACCAATTGTATGGGTTTCTTTAGGACCGTTATGATATGCTGGAGCAGTAAGTATTCTTTAGTGACAGGGCTGAAATTAGCTCCATGAAGTTTTCCTGTAGTTAGCATCCACAGAGCAATTTCTCATGGATTTGAAACCTAACTAGACATTCAGAATGTTCTGTGTTTAATATAAATAATTGAAAATGACAAAGTAATAGCACAGTGCTTTCTTTCACAATAATCAGAGGGATTATAAAATCAGCCAAATTTCACACAATCACAAATTCATAACCTTTTTCTAAAATCACATGATGATTGTTGATAAGTACATTGGAGGGGCTGAGAAATTTGCAATTTGACATGAGAGGGAAGATACAATTCAACACATTCATTATTTAAGGGTAGACAATTGGATGCAAAGTTTCCATATGGTTGAACTTACAAGTAGGGAGATGGAATGACTTGAGGTTGGGTAGGCTCTCCCATTTCATCTTCCTTCATGCTTGCTGGATATTCTAGAAATTAAAGGTGCTTGATAGAGCCCACAAAATTCTAGATCTAGAGCTGGAAGAGACTCTATAGGGCATCTAGTCCAACCACTTTGCTGGAAATATGAAGATTTGGTTGACTTACTCCCCAATATAAACTCCTTGACTATTTTGCTTTTATCTTTGTATACCAAGCACTTGATAGTACCTAGTAATTAATAATTGCTTATTGAGTGATTAATTGATTGCCCAAGCTCTTAGTTTTTGTTTTTTAAGCAAAGTTCAAGTGAGATTTTATTTCTTCTCTTTTACCTACATCAAAAGGTTTTTCAATTCCTCTTTACTTTCTGTCATCAGAACAGTATCATCTGCATATCTGAGATTGGTGATATTTCTCCTGGTAATCTTAATTCCAGCTTTTGATTCATCCAGTCCTAAATTTTGTGTGATATATTCAGAATAGGAATTAAATTAAAAAATTAAGGTGACAATTTATAGTCTTGTCCTTCTCCTTTTCTAACCTTAAACTCTTCAGTTCCATGTTTGATTCTAGTTGTTGCTTCTTGATCTATATACAGGTTCCTCCGGAGACAAATAAGATGATTGGGTATTCCCATATCTTTGAGGACTTGCCACATTTTGTGATCCACACAAAGACTTTAGTATAATCAGTCAAACAGAAGTAGATTTTTTTTTTCTGGAACTCCCTTGCTTTCTCCATAATCCAGCAAATATTGGCAATTTGGTCTCTCATTCCTCTGCCTCTTCTAAAACCAGTATGCTCTTCTGGTAGTTCTCAGTTCACATAATGCTGAAACCAAGGTGCAGAATCTTAAGCATAACCTTTCTGGCATATGAAATGAGTGCCCTTGTTCAGTAATTTGAACATTCCTTGGCATTACTCTTCTTTAGGAGTGGAATGTAAATTGATCTTTTTCCAATTTAGTGACCACTATTGAGTTTTCTAAATTTGCTGGCATATTGAGTGCAACTCTTTAATAGCATCAGCTTTTGAAATTTTAAATAGCTCAGCTGGAATTCCATCACTTCCCCTAGCCTTATTATTAACAATTCTTCCCAGGGCCTACTTGACTTCATTCTTCAGGATATCTGGCTCTAGGTCAACCATCATGGCTTTTGTTGTTGTTAAGATCTTTTTTGTATAGTTCTTTTGGGTATTTTCTTCTTAATTGCTTCTTTTCCTGTTAAGTCCCTATCATTTTTCTCTTTTATTGTGCCAATTTTTACATTAAATATTCCTTTGATATTTCTAATTTTCTTGAAGAGATCTCTTATCTTTCCACTTCTATCTCTTCTATTTCTTTACATTGCTTATTTAAAAAAAAAAAAAAAAAGCCTTACCTTATTTCTCCTTGCTATTCTCTAGAATTCTGCATTTAATTGGGTATGTTTTTCCCTTTCTGCTTTCCATTTTGCTTTCCTTCTTTTCTTAGGTATTTTTAAAGCCTTATCAGACAACCATTTTGCTTTCTTGATCTTCTTTTTCTTTGGAATTTTTTTGTTGCTGTCTCCTGAACAATATTGTGAACCTCTCTCCATAGTTCTTCAGGCACTCTATCATAGATCTAAATCCTTAAGTCTATTCATCACTTTCCGTTCATGTTCATAAAGGATGTTATTTAGGTCATACCTATATGGTCTGATGGTTTTCCCTATCTTTCTTCAAGTTAATTTGAATTCTACAATAAGAAACTCATGATCTGAGCCACAATCAGTTCCAAATAGTCTTTTTTTTTAATTGATTGCATAGAGCTTCTCCACCTTGTTATGTTATAGATGAAAAGCCCTGAGAGATAGAGTTTCTGGGAAATTAGCAATCAATCAATAAATTGATGGTCAGTGGTTTCTCTTAATAACTAAAGACAACCCATGGAGAGCCTAAAAGTTTTATATATATATTTTTTTAAAAAGAGGGAATGGCCTTGATGAGTGAAAATTAACCCTGATTGGTGGAAATTTAGTAAGAAGTTGGGTTAAAAGTCTTCAGGTCCTTCTGCTGAGAATGTGACTTGATCTTGAGACTCAGTCACTTCAGGCTATCTGGACAGAGGGATCCATCTCCATCCAGATCACTCTGGTTGTTTTTCTGCTTCATGAGCTGAGTCACCTGCTTTTTCCAGGCTAAGATCTCATCCAGACTGGCTTCTGTTTATACGCTAAATAGAAGTTAGGTATCCTACCTGGGTGGGGTCCTGCCCAAGATTGAAGAGCACATTCCTTGAGGGGAGGGGTTGGTTGTTGTTCTTTGTCTTAGAAGAGGACCAAAATGACATCACCATGGTAAAGTGAAAGCTCTGTGTGTCCAACTGTGGCTGATCAGACCAATAGAGCTGGAGAGGCTCCACCACAGGTTGGGCACAGATAATCTGTATGAATAGTTGGGGTGGATGTCCCAAATTTGCGCATCCTATGTTTACTTTGTGCTGTCTCAGTTCTGCTTTGCCAAAGAACACAGCACCTTTTCTTATGTGGGCACACCATGCTGAGTGGTCCTGTGCCAGTGTCTCCCATGTTGCACAGTCAAATCCAAAGTTCTTGAGAGAGACTTTGAGAGTGTCCTTGTATTGTTTCTTCTGGCCACCATGTGATCGCCTGCCCCATGCAAGTTCTCCATAAAATAGTCTTTTTGGCAAGCGTTCATTTTGCATTCGAACAACGTGGCCACCCATCGGAGTTGCATTCTGTGAAGCATAGTTTGAAAACTTGGCAGTTCAGCTTGAGCAAGGACTTCAGTGTCTGATACCTTATCCTGCCAAGTGATCTTCAGAATCTTCCTAAGACAGTTCAAATGGAAACAATTCCATTTCCTGGCATGGCGCTGATAGACTGTCCATGTTTCACAGGCATACAAGAATGAGGTCAGCACAATGGTTCTGTAGACTTTCAGTTTGGTAGTCAATCTAATACCTCTTCTCTCCCAAACTTTTCTTCAGAGCCTCCCAAACGCTGAGCTAGCTCTGGCAATGTGTGCATCAACCTCATTGTCAATGTGTATATCCCTGGAAAGTACACTACCAAGGTAAGTGAACTTATTCACAGCATTCAAACTTTCTCCATTTGTTGTAACTGATGGTTCCACATATGGATGGTGTGGTGGTGGCTGATGGAGCACCTGTGTTTTTTTGGTGCTAATTATTAGGCCAAAATTAGCACGGACAGCAGAGAATTGATCCATACTTTGTTGCATCTCAGCTTCAGAGACTGCACTGAGTGCACAATCATCTGCAAACAGAAAATCATGCACCAACACTCCTTCCACTTTGGTCTTAGCTTATAACCTTTTCAAATTGAAGAACTTACCATCAGTGCAATAGTTGACCTGGATGGCAGGTTCATCCTCACTGAAAGACATTTGTCAACATGGCTGAAAACATCATGTTAAAAAGCATGGGAGTAAGCACACAGCCCCGTTTCACTCCATTGGTGACTAGGAAGGCACAAGAGCTTTGTCCATTATCCAGAACCTGGGCAAACAGGCCATCATGAAACTGATGTACAATATTGATGAACTTCTCTGGGCAACCAAATTTTGACATTATTTTCCATAAGCCGTCATGACTAACAGTGTCAAAGGCCTTGGTCAGATCCGCAAACGTTGTGTACAGACCTCCGTTCTGCTCCTGGCATTTCTCCTGGAGTTGTCAGGCAACAAACACCATTATCAAATGTTCCTTGGCCCCTTCTGAAGCCATACTGGCTCTCAGGTATATGCCCATCTTCCAGGTGAAGGATTAGCCTATTAGGGAGGACTGTAGCAAGAACTTTGCCAGCAATGACTAAGAGAGAGATTCCCCATGTGATTGTTACCGGACAATCTATTCCCTTTACCCTTATAGAGATGGGCAGTGGAGGCATCCTTGAACTCCTGGGGGATAACCTCCTCTTGCCATATAACCTGGAAAATTTCAGTCAACTTTTGTATGATCAATGGTCCCCCTACCTTGTAAATCTCAGCTGCAATAGAATCAGCACCAGGTGCTTTGCCACATGAAAGGAGCCTAATGGCCTCAAAACCTCTTCTTCAGTTGGAAGTTCAGCTAAGGAGGGATTGACTTCAACCTGAGGTAAATGATCAATGGCCTCAGCATTGATGATGATGGTCTGTTGAAAACACTATGGAATGTTCAGCCCATCTCTCTAGGATCATGTCCTTATCATTAATCAAGGTGGCTCTATCAGCACTGAGTAGTTGTGATGCACCATAAGTTTTTCGTCCATAAATCCTTAATCACTCTTGTCCTTCAGAGACTGACTTTTTACAGGAGCTGGGTCTTAATGAGGAAATTGAAGAGAAAAATCTGGATCCCAATTTAATAATCTGTTTGAATATAAATGGGAAAATAGTTTCTTTCAGGCTACAAAGTATTTATATATGTATATATATAAAATCTGATTTCTATATTAACCATCTGGTTATGTCCATGTGTAGAGTCTTCTTTTGAAAAAGAGTTTGCTATGACCAACAAGTTACCTTGACAAAACTCTGTTAGTCTTTGCTCTGCTTCACTCTAAGGCCAAACTTGCCCAATATTCAAATTATCTTTTACTTTCACTTTAACATTCCAATTCCCTATGATGAATGTAAGTGGCATCTTTTGAGGGTATTATTTCTAGAAGATGTTGTAGGTCTTCATAGATCTTATCACCTTTGGCCTCTTCAGAATCAGTAGTTGGAACATAGACTCCTTGGATTTGAATGATTTGCCTTGGATTTGAGCAGATATCATTCTGTAATTTTTGAGATTATACCACAATACTGCTTTTCTCTACTTTTTATTGACTGTGAGCTATATTTACCACAAACACATGTGTTGTGAAGGTAAATAACTCTGTACTGGATTCTGGGACAAAAGTACATACCATATAAATGATACATGGATTCTGACTGGTAAGGTGAAGTAGAAGGAAAGAGTAGAGCACATCTTCTCCACCAAACAACAACAGAATTAAACACAATCTCACCCTCCTCAAAAGCAATAGAAGTGACCTGGATGCCTTGAGGATTGAAAGTGAAAGTAAACAAAAATAGAAAGGTTCAGAAAGAAGTGCAGGCTGCCAGGTGCTTTCAGAAAAATAAAGGGGATAGGGTTTTAGCTGGTAGTGAAAGAAAAAGGCCTCAGATAAAAAATCATGCCCCCTACCCTTTTCTGTCTAGAAAAAGGCCTCAACTAGATCCATTCTGTCAGAAGAGGGGCAATCTAGAACTTAGCCATAGACAGAAGAAAAGACTTCTCTTTCACCTCTTTTCCCCTCTGCAGGAAAGGGCTTCAATTAAGAGCCATCTCCAAAGAAAGGAGTAATCTCAGTGTACTAGATGAAGGCAAGGGTAGACTACACTAGGGGCCTTAACTTGCTTCAAGCCCTGAAAAATGGGAGGTCCAAGCAAAGGAAAGATTGCCAGGATTAAGAAAGGGTACAGGGAAAGGAAAGAGTCTCAATTTTGTCAGAGTGGGAGAGACCTAGAATTCAGTCTCTGCATAGAATTTTTACAAAAATTAGATATGTCAGATCTCTGGTAATTATTGAATAGGCATAAAAACTAGTATATTATGAGAAATGACAATAAATTTCTCAGCTGTGCATGGCACCTTTGCAAAAATTAGCCCTGCATTAAAATACTAAAACCTTCAAAGAAATTCAGAAAAGTAGAAATATTAAACACATCCTTTACTAACCACAATACAATAAAATATATATAAAAAATAAAGGACCACTAAAAAGAAACTATCTTTAAAATAGATAAACCATAAGCTAATTTGATTAAAATGAGAGAGGAAAACTAATATAAAAAATAAAAAGGAGAAATCATAATAAATGAAGGAATAAAGAATATTACTAGAAATTTTTGCCCAATAATGTTCCAATAAAAACATTAAATTAAACAGAATAAATGAACATTTACAAAATATAAATTAACCTGATTAACAGAACAAGTAATAGAGAATTTAAATCAATCTCAGAACAAGAAATTGAACAAGCCATAAATGAACTCCAAAAGAAAAAAAAACATTAGGACTAGACAGATTCACAACAGTTAGTTTAAATATTACATAAATTGGAGAAATAGCTAAAGAAGAGATTCTGCCGAACTTCTCAGACGACATAAATACTGTCTTGTAAACTGTACATCAATATCCCTAGTGAATAATAATGCAAAAATTTTAAATAAAATATAAGCAAAGAGACAAAAACAGCATATTACAAAGATTATACAGTATAACTAGGTTGAACTTATGCCATAAATGCAGAGGTTAGTATTAGGAAAAATATAAACTTAATATAATAAAACTTAACCACCAATAGCAAAGATGACAGAAATCATGATTATATCAATAGATTAAGAGAAAAACTTTTGACAAAATATAGCACCTACGTTTGTTGGGGGGGGAAACACTAGAAACATAGGAATAAATGTATTTTTCCTTGATGTGATAAATAATATATTTCTAAAACTTAGAACTAGCATTATATGTAAAAAGTATAAATTAGAATTCTTTCCAGTAAGATCACAGGTGAAATAATAATATCCATTGTCACCACTTCCAGCTCACATAGTATTAGAAATGGTGGGTGTAGCAATAAGAGAAAAAATTGAGGGAATAAGCATAGGTAAAGAAGAAATAAAACTATCACTTTTTGCATATGATATGATGATATAGTTAAAGAATCCTAGAGAGTCAACTTAAAAATTAATTGAAACAATAACTTCGGCAAAGTTTCTGGGTGAAATATAAATCCACACAAATCACCATAATTTCTCTATAATGCCAATAAAACCCAGCAGGAATAAAGAGAGGAATTCTACTTAAGATTACTATACAACATATAAAATACTTGGGAATCTGCCTACCAAGATATACAGAAGAACTATATAAATAAATTAAAAACAATGTTTACAGAAATAAAGATAACTTACTGCTCGTGAGTAGGCTGAGCTGATAAAATAAAAATTACAATATTACCTAAATGAATTTACTTATTCAATGCCAAACCAATAAAACTACCAAATAATTATTTCATAGAAATAGAAAAAAATAATAACATTCATATAGAGACACAAAACTTCGAGAATCTCAAAGAAAAAAAGTTAAAGGGGGAGGAGATCTCCAACTATAGAGCTCCAACTATACTACAAAACAGTAATTGAATTTGGTGATGGTTAAATAAAATAGAGTGACTGGCCTGAGGAACAGCAAACTAACCTAGTAGCTTGTGTTGGGTAAATACAAAGCCCCCGGTTACTGGCATAAGGATTCAGTATTTGGTTAAAAAAAAAATTATTTTAAGAACATAATCAGTATGGTAGAAATTTAGGTTTAGAACAACCATCATAACTCCATATAAGTATAGGACCTACATAAATTAGAGAAATAAGAAAGAAATTACTTTTCAAAATTACTCTTGATTAGGGGAAGTGTTTGTTACCAAACAAGGGACAGAGATGATCAAGAAGATAAAATGGAAATTTTCATTTTAGTTAAGATTAGAAGGGAAATAGCTAGTGGGAGAAAGTAAATTTCCCTGATTAAAATGTGATTTCCAAAATATGTGAGGTTAATTCAAATTTGTAAGAATAAGTCATTCCTTAGTTAATATGAATAGGTTAATTATCAAGAGAAGAAATCCATCTATAGCCATGTGGGAAAATGCTTCAAACCACTAATAATTAGAGAAATGCCAACTAAAGTGCTTCTGAGATTACAATTTACACCCATCAGATTGATAAAGAAGACCAAAGAAAAAAAGATAGAGCAGCTATGGAAAAACAGGGACATTGATACACTGTTGGTAGAGTTGTGAAGGGATCCAACCATTCTGGAAAGCAATTTGGAGTTATATATGAAAATTTACTAAATAGTAAAGGCCCTTTGAGCCAGCTATAAAAGCTTGGCCTATATCTTACAGAAATGAAGGAGGAAAAAGCATGTTTGTAAAAAAAAAAAATATTTGTAATAGCTCCTTTTGTCTTATCAAAAAACTGGAAACTAAAGGGGTGTCTATCAGTTATTAAATGAATTGCCAAACAAATTGTGGCATATGAACATAATAGAATACAATTTTACTGTAAGAAATTAGAAGACAATTTCAAATAGATGTAGAAAGACTTATATGTACTGATGCAGGGTGAAATGAAGAGGATCGAAACAATTTATAGTTTAACATCAACATTATAAAAATGAATAATTCTGAAATACTTAAGAATGTTTAAAAACTAATCAATCATGATTCCAGATGACTAATGAAGAAGAATACTGTCTGCCTCATGACAGAGAGATGATTGAGAACTATGCAGAATAAGAAACATCTTGTAGGTATGACCCATGTACAGATTTGTTTTGCTTAATTGTACTTAGGTGATTCTATAATTCTATTTTTTTAATGAAGGAAGGGAGGGAAAAAGAAGGGGGAGGAAGGAAAGCCTGATAATTATTCATTAGTTTTCTTGTACCATATTTTGTTTCCTTTCCTTTCTTTTTTTAGATATTTGTTACAAAGGATGGTTTATTGGGTAGAGGGGACAGACATATTAAAAATTAACATGATATGAAAAGACAGTGGTACATACAGAGCTTACATCCTCAAGAATATTAGTGTTATTCCTCTATTTAAAATGTCATTGGGGCTTTTACTATCACAATTATTTTCCAATATACCCTTCACTCCCATTTAACCTTCCCCAGCTACAAAGCAAAACAGCAGAGCAAAACTGAATAGCAAAGTAATCACACCCAAGTGTGTATCTAGTGTCAGCCCCCTCATCAACTGATTGAAGATTATTGTACCTCCAAGGGATTAACTGAAAGACAGATGCACCACTATCTGTCTCACAGACATTAAACCTGTTCATCTGACCTCGAAAGTGGCAATATTTCTCCCCTTCATTACTGATATGCCCTTTTGTCCATTATTGTACAAAATTTCATTTTAAGAAAGTCATTCTATCTGTCCGTCAGACCCCTTCCAGTGGCTGCCTATTTTGGATTCAGGTGGAATATTGAAAAACTTTGTTCATAAAAAAAGGTTATTAAAATTACTACTTCACTGGCGAAATATAAATTTTAATCAATGTGTCAAAATACAAGGAGTAACAGAGTGTGTTATGATTCACAAACTGAGTGTGCCAAACTGCATGGGGAGTGTTGATTGGGATGGTCTAAATGGAAAGTAGATTTGATCACTGAGTTACATAGCCAAAATATCCATGTAATAACTTGCTTAAGAGAATTAGATTTTGATTATCATCAAATTTGTTTAACATGTCTTGTTTAATATGTCAGGCTTTTACACCTTTGGTGAGAGTGGTGGAAACATACTTTGTATGAGAGCAAGACCTTTTCATGGTAAGTGATAGAATGCTACTATTTCTGTCTATTTCAGGTACACTGAATTCTCCAGCAGTTCATTTCCAAGATAGCTATTGCAATACGGAGTGTTACTGACTGGCGAGGGAAAATACAAACCTCCTCCCTGTGGCTAAAGCAGTTCTTACAGAAATAAAATGCAAAATTTTTTGTCTCTACTAGGATGTACCTGCAAGATATCTAAAATTTCCCCTTTTTATTTTCTTTAGTATTCCCTAATGTTTTCTTTTCAGCAATATCTGCAGCCTGAACTACTGCCATATAAAGAATGGTCAGTGTTGTGAATGCAAACTCAAATCATTGAGAAGGACCTGGAGTCTTTCACAAATCCATGTAAATGTTTTGGAATTTTAAAATGCTCAGCCACTTTTAAATGCCTCCTGCCCCATGAATATAATTTTGTCATCAGTTTAGGAATATACTAGGCACATATCTAGTCTGAAAAATAAAAGAAAGAACTTGGCATCCCAGTCATTCAGGTGAAAGACAGAGGGAACTTTAATTACCTGCAGAATTTTGAGGCAGCAAGGATAAGGAGGAATTTATTGGCAGAAAAAGGTGAAATAGAAATTCAGTTCTCTTTTTTGGAGACTGAAATTTCAGAGGTTTGTGTGAGGTGCATCAATGACTTTGAAGGAACAGTTATAACTCTAATGAGCTTTCATCAATAGGAGACCTTCATATAAATCACAACTGGAAGAAAGGACAGAGCCTATTCAAAACATCCCTTTCTGATCTTCACTGCTTTATATTTATAGTATATATCTTTTTTAGTGGACCACTTAATATTAAATACAATATTTAATATAGTCGAAGTGGTCTAGGTGAAGTAACTTGGTTTACTTTATAGGGCAAGCAAAAAGGGCAAATTTGCACCTCTGTGAAAATAATTAGACTCCAATTAACTCAGGAATAAAAATGCTTCTCTCCAATTTCACATATTTATATTCCATCCCTAATAGGAGACCTTGAGTTAAAGGTACAAATATGTGCCCACGGCCTGTTTATTAAGATCTACATTATAAATGAAGACTCTGGAATATTCCTTCCTTCTGATGCAAGGCACAAACTTGTAGAATCACATTGTGATTTTTTCACTGAGAAATTAGTTTGAGATGATCAATGTGAGAAAAGAGAACATTTCTCATCTCTTCCAAAGGAATGTCTTTCATAGCATCACAGACCTAGACTAGCCTTTAGAAACTATCTAATCCATCTCCCTCATTTTAAGGATGAAGAAACTAAGGTCCAAGGTCACCCAGGCAGTAAATATTAAAGGTAGGATTATGAACCTGTCTTCTCATTTAAGAGTCAATGCTCTCTCTACTGTAGAATGCTGCCTCATTTTTCTATGCTGTATGGCAGAGAGACAATTTTTCCCAATTATAAAACAGAAGCTAAACCTGGATTATTTTGGCTACATTTTAATATAATGTTGAGAAAAATAGCTATCTTCATTATGAACAGTAGAAATTCAAGGATTACACATTTGGGTGACTGTTAGCCAGAAACTGATTTTCCCTTTAACTCTGCAGTATTTATTGAATATCAGATTGCAGTAGCAACACGGTTCCTTTTATTCTTTAGTAGTCATTCATCTAGGACTTTATATAACCTAGGCACCATAATTCTGTAAGGTTAGGATTGGTGGCTTTGATTTTCTTTCAAAAACAATCTTTCTTTTATTTGTCTCCTTCAATTCCTTTCCCCATTCCCTTCCTTCTTTCTTCTTCCCTGGCAGCATGTTCATACCATAAAGCAAACATTGATTAATACACAGACATATAAATACATCTACTATAACCTTATGTGCATGCATTTATACACAGTTAATATGTATAAGCACATGCATGGATTCTGAGGCAACCTCATAAACCCCGAGATGAAGAGACTATTGTCTTTTCTCTTTGTCATTCTAGTTGAGGGTAGGAGTAGAGGTGGGGAATACAGGAAGGTAGGCTGGGCGTAGGTCCTGTCTTCAGAGTCAGATCTGGACCAACTTTCTCCATTTATCCCTGTCTTTCCTTCAGCTTCCAGTTCCTGAGTGCTAGGTAGTAGGCATCTGGGCAGGCTGAAGTTTCTGCCTCATTGCGGCGATTCCCTCTCCCTCCTGTATGTCTCTCCGCCCCCTCCTCCTCCTTTACACCCCTCCTCCCAGCCGCTTCTTCCTGGGCTCATCGTGACGCTGGAGGACTGAGCTAGGGGTCCCCGCCTCCCGGCTGAATCTCAGCTCTTGCTCTCTGCCCCCTCTTGGCCTTTCCGCCCCCATTCACCCCCTTTAAATAGAGGTAGAGCAGCTGCTTCTTTACACCCCTCGGTGAACCTAGGGTGTGGTGGATAGAACAGCTCTTTCCTGAGCCGCCTACTGCTGCAGTCGCCTCTGAGCTCAGCTAACACCTCCTTTTCCCTTCTTCTCCAGGTCTTTCTCCACTAACTACCCCACAATTGGCTTGTATAAGTCGCTGGTCCTCAGGGATCAAGGACCATGCCGCCCTTAATACTGCTCAGTCTACTGGGAGCCATGACTCTAGGAGGTGAGTTGAGCTGGGGAATCAATTCAGCACCTCGGATAGCTCTTTATCGGTCTTGAGCTATATTCTGCTGTGTCCCTCTGTACTTCTTTCTATCCTTCCCCTGCAGTGCCATGGGTTTGATCCTGGGAGAATTGGAGAAATGTATCAGGCTGAGGGAGAGGATTGGGATACATGAAGAGTTTTCTCCCTTTTTCTTGGGGCTTCTTCTATCTCCAGTGTTGCTTTGGTAATTCTTATACAATCTTCTTCCTTTTCCCTTGTTTCTCCTTCCTGCTTCAGTTTTGGGGAAGTTTGGGGGTCTTCCTAGCCTAATCTAGGGAGTATCTAACTTTCCTACTACCCATGTTGGGTGAGAAAGAGTATTGAAAGGATGGCAATTTGATTTTACCCCAAAACCTTTGCCCCAAAGAATAACACCTAATGTGGGTTAAGGTGATGGGGGTTGGGGAAGAGGGAAAGAAATCTGGTGTGTGTGTGTGTGTGTGTGTGTGTGTGTGTGCGTGCGCGCGCACACACACTTCTTAAATCTATGGCTCTTTCTCTCTGTCTAGATATAAATTTAATCTACAGTATCTTAAATTGTTTATCTGAGTTCTGACAAAGATAGATGTCCAAAAAAGATATGAGTATAAACAGTGCAGTACTAATTGGGATTTTGCTTCTTGTATTTTACTATGAATACATAAAACATTGTAAAATGTGTGCCCAGAATGTATGCATTTGTGTGTGCGCACACATATGTATAATCAATTTGTCTGTATATATACTTCATTCTCTGTGGTGGTGTTTTCTAACACGCTTCAATCAGTTTTGGTTAGCTAATAATAGAAATTCCTATGGGTATTTCTTTCAATTTCACATCCTTGGGGAAGGGAAGAAGAACCAAGTAGGTGAAGACAATGAAAAAAATAAAGATTAAATCTTATAAAGAGTCCTTATATCAGTTTTGGGAATGAAGCTGAAGATGATAAGTATCTGGCAGTTTCTGTGTCTGTCTGTGTGCTTCACACTTAGTAGTTTATCTTTCAAAATTATTGTCTCAGAAAAAAAAATACCCTTTCTAGGATCTCTAAAATTTTTGAATGGGTAAAATCTCTTCAGGTGAGCTTATTATATTCCTCCCTTTTTAGGATGTAGAAATGAATAAAACCTCTTTTCAAAATCCACCATTTTTACTTAAGAACTACACCATCTGTCAGGCTTCAAGTTTCTTTTTAATTTTCCCCCTTACTATGAGTTGTTTTGATCCCTTACCTTGCTTGTAGTGGTCATTTAATAAATGTTTGTTGTAGTGGTCATTTAATAAATGTTTGTTGAACTATAATTTGCTGCTGAAATTGTAGTATGTTAATCTTTTACCCAGAGTCAGTAAGTCACAGTGACTAGAGGGCTAATATTCTCAGAGATAGAATGACCTGTGTTTGATATTTACCAACTGTGTGACTCTGATTACATAAGCTATATACGTTACTTTGCAAATCCACAGAATTTATGCATTAATATAAAGCATTTAAAGAACAATATAAAACTTCTCAATGTCCTCAAGCAATTCTCTAAGGATATAAGTGCTGAACATTTGTTGATCTGCATTTGTAGGGGGAATTAATTTACCACCTATGCTAGTAAATTCATGAGACTAGACAGAAAAAAAATTTCTTACTACTTGGATAGTCTTATTGTCAATGCATCTATAGTTCTGTATGACTGTCACCTACTAAGTTCAAAATTTAGACACAAATTAGAGTTCAGGGAAAATCTGTTATGTTGCAGATTATATATCTTCAGAAGATTTTTATTTACATAATCCTTAGGAGATAGTTTAATCAAATATATTTCTATTCAGCAATAGACATTGCTGTGTGATTGAAGGAGATAAAATGAATAATTTAGAGTCTTTTGTGGCCAAAATATTTTTAAGAATTGATATAGACTAAAAGTCTAAATAAAGTACTTGTATATATCCTGCCTTGGACAACAAACACAAATTATGACATTTATGAAGATTGTTTTAAAATTTTATTATTTAATCACAAAATAATCATAACAATTTTCTTATCCATGAAAATACTTCAACAAAACTTTGTATTTTCCTACATCTAAAATGGAAATGTGAAATTTGGAGTTCATAATTACAGGAACCTGAAAAGGCCATCTAGTCATGACTTTGTTAATGAGATTTCCTATAAAGGAGACTTCATAAATTCACGTAATGATCAGTGTTGTTCCGGTGACTTCTTCGTTAAAAATAACTGGTCATGGGTAGGCACATTATAGTTGTCACTATCAGCAACATAGATAAAATAATACTTAGATTTTCATTTGACTTCAATATTTTCATCCTGCAACCAAGACTAAAGTGAGGTTGTGAACATTTATGATGGTAGATCCCAGTTTTGAGTCATAAGAAATTCCTTTTATGCATAACTCAAAAGTTAATTTACCATCTGCATATTTGATTTACAATTTGATCATTTAGTTTTCCCTTCTTAGAAGTTTTGTGAGTCTTGCTTTATGGAAAAATCAACTAATTAAAAGCACTGGCATAACATGAAAGGGGATACCTTATGGGACTCAAAAATCATTTGTTTGATGTCAGAGATGTTATTAGTAGATGCAAGCCAATAACAATTAGCATGTCACCCCAAAGAAAGAAGCTTTGGATTTATTTTCACAGGCAGAACTGATGTGCTTACTTTCATAAGCATGAAGCTTTTGGTTTAATTACAAAGGATCAAATGGAAAGATGGGAGCCTTAATCCCATAGAAGTGAATTGTTCTGCAAAATTAGCAACTAAAAAATTAATATCAAGCTGCAGTTTGTGCTATAAAAAAAGAATACATTATCACCCATCTGAACATATTGTATATTATTACATCGGCACCTACAATGGTTAATAAAAGCAATTCGGTAACACTGGGTGCTGAGTATTTTACACTTTTATGTAAAAATAGAATACTTTAAAAAAAGCAGAGTTGGGGGCAGGTTAGTTCTAGCTAGATTTTAATAGATAACTTTATATTTCATTAAAGGAGCAATCACCTTGAAGCTTCACTCCAAAGAATTTTACAGATTTCTCACCTGAGAAAAGTCAGATACATAGCAGGGATAGTCTTAGGAAATAGCCTTTCCTGGGATGAAATTAAAACAGCTGGTGAACCACCCTCCAGAGAGACTACATAGAAATGGAAGCAAGGAAGATAAAGGTCCAATTTATTGAAATTGGAGCATTTAGTAAATTTGCCTAAATTTCCTTCCCTGGCTTGAATTTTCATGCACTTTGCTATTCCAAGTAACCCTTTTGTTACTGAACTAGAGAACTTTAATTTCTTCGGCTACTGTGTAAAGGATGAAAGTGAATGGAAGTGGTAGTATTTTGTTTCTGTGTCACTACCTATCATACTACTACATATGAATACAAGGTAGCAATTGACTGAAAAAAGATTACAGGGTAGTAATCATCCAAAAGATTGTTACTGCTGTTTTACTGATTAGTATTTCTCTATTAGTATTAAGTGTTTTTAAACCCTTGAGTTTTGTTCTGTCTTCCTCCTATTACTGTGTGACCTAGAACCACTCGTTATACTATTCTGTCTGAGCTTTTCTGTCTGCAACACGGAATTCTGGGAGGACTGTGGTGATTTTACCATGTAGAGGCTATATATAACTGCTTTGAAATTCTCTAGTGAAAGGGGCTTTAAAAGGACAAAGTAAAAAATGTAAACTATAAAGGACTAAGGAGCTTTGCAAAGTCAGTCAAAAAGCACTTACTTAAGCATTTACTATGTGCCTGACACTGAACAAAGTGACAGGCAAACTGGAATGCCTTGAGTCATTTCTTTAAGATGGCAACATTTCAAATTCAGGCTTAAATGAAGATTGAAATTTTATTGCCTTAAAAAAATTATCACCATGAATCCATCAACAAGTTAAGGTTAACAAGGTTTAACAAGGTTAAACACCTACCATGTGCTAGGCACTGCTAGACGCTGGGGATACAAATAAAAAGAATGAAGCCACCTCCTTTATCAAACAGCATACATTCTAACAGGGGAGATAAGAAGCAAATCCCGAATAAAATAGAAATAACAGTTGGAAGGATCAGAAAAGGCTTCATGTAGAAGGTGATGCTAAGGCTGAATCCTGAAGGGCCAGGGATTTTATGAGGGTGAGGTGAAACGTGAATGTATCCCAGACATGAAGGATAGTCAGTGCAAAAAATACAGTGACCAGAAATGGAGTGCCACATGTAAGGAACAGGGAGAGGGCCAGTTTGGCTAGATCACAGCATGTGAGAGGGGAAGATATATATAATGAAGCTAAAAAGACAGGCTGGGGTCAGTTTATGAAAAGCTTAAAAGCTAAATTGAGCGATTTATAAGGTTTGGTTCTTAAGACAACTGGAAGTTATTGAGTAGGAGAATGACATGGCATAGCTGAGCTTAGAAAAACCACTTTGGCAGCTATGTGGATGGTGTATTGGTGAGGAAAAAGAATGTCAGCAGGGAAGATTGCTTCAATAATCCAGATGAGGCATGATGAAGGCTTGAATCAAAGTGATGGCTATATTAGTAGAAAAAGAGGAATAAAATACAAGAAGTGATGTACAGGTAGAAAAAGCAAAAATTGGCAACTAATTGGATATATAGATGAAAGCAAGTGAGGAGTCAAGGATAACATCATGGTTATTCATCTGGGAGACTGAAAGAATGACAAAAATAGAGGTTTGGAAGAGGAGTGATTGTGGGGGAGAACATGAGCTCTGTTTTATACACATCAGTTTGGAGATGTCTCCAGGACATCCATTTTGAAATTAAATGGTGATTAATGACTAGAGCTCAGGTGAGAGACTGGGACTGGATTTATTGATCTGTGAATCATTTACATAGAGATGATAATTGAACCTATGGCTGCTAAAGATGATGACACCTCTGAGAAAAACTATAGAGAAAGGATGGAAGACTGATCAAAGGAGAGTGTAAAGAAGGGGCCAGGCAGGTAGGAAGAAAACCAGGTAAGGTTGTTGTCATGAAAACTCCAAAGAGGAAATAATATCCAAAAAGGTGGTCAGTAATGCCAAATGCAGTAGAGAATTCAAGAAGGATGAAGACTGAGGTCATTGAAAACTTTGGAGAGAGCAATGTCAGCTGAATGCTGAACCTGGAAATCAGATTGCAAGGGGTTGAAGTAGGAGCAGAGAGGAAGTGGAGACAATAAATGTAGACAGCTTTTGTTTTTTAGGAGCTTGGCTCTACACATGTAGAGATGTAGTATGATAACTTGAGGGCATAGCAATTTGGAAATATGTTTTAGCTATTTCTGGAGTAGGAGAACAGAAGAAAAATTATGCATACATATGTGTACATGATGTGATACATATACACTGAGCTGCCATTCAGCATATCTGATTAATATTTATACTAACACCTTTAGGCAGCTTTGTGGCTCCACGTTTGGTTTGTTTTCCTAGGTATCCCAACAGGATGATAATATTGACAAAGACAACTTACCTAGGGGCACTAACAATTTAAGTGACTTGCCAGGGGTCACACAATCAAAAAATATGTATATATGCTTGTGTGTGTGTGCTAAGCACACATACGTATACAGATATGTCTGTGTACACACATGTGCATACATACACGTGTTTGTTGTTCGGTCATTTTAGTCATGTGCAACTCTTCATGTCTCCATTTGGGTCATCATTAGCAAATACAAGAGTGGTTGAATTTACAGATAAGGAAACTGAGGTAAACAGGGCTAAATGGCTTGCCCAGGATCACACAACTATCAAGTATATGAGGCCAGATTCAAACTCAGGAAGATAAGTCTTCCTGACTCCAAGTCCAGCACTGCATCCATAGCCCCACCCTAGCTGCCCCAATTCAACAAACATTTATTAATCACTTCCTATTTGGAAGTGAATGAATACCAGAGTACAAAGATGAAATAAAATACAGTTGTAGAATTATAGATGTAGAGTTTACAGGGACCTTGGAAGTAATCTAGTTCGACTCCCTTATTTTACAGATAAGAAAAATGAGACCCTGAGAAGTTAATTAATCTGCCCAAGGTCACACAGGAAGTAAGTAGCAAAGCAATTCATGTTCTCAAAGAGTATATAGTCTAAGTGGAGAAAATAACATTTCACAAAAAAGTATGATATAAATCAGAATGTGTTATTTTTATAAGTGTGGTACTCCAGGAAATGTGAAACTATTTTATTCACATTCACATGAAAATATTTTTTTCCCAAATTCCTGGCAGTCTTTCAGACAAATGAATCCATAATGAATCACCCACGGACTCAGGAAAGCAAGAAAACAGTTCTGCCAACCCAATCTATGTATCAACATGTGCAGAGCACTGCAATCTAGATATAAAATTGCCTGAGTCAGATTCAGGTTATTAACATTAATACTTCTGCCTTTTGGCAACTACATAAAATGGAATTGTTGACTTCTGTTTTCTGCAAGATAAATTTCTCAAAGAACCTACCCAGCATTATAGGAGCTGGCTTGACTGGAATAGAGCAGATTTGCAGATAATTAAGAAACTAATTACCAGTTGCCCCCCCCCCAAAAAAAAAAATCTCTGAGCATCTCAACTCCTCCTTTAGGTCTATAAGTCATAAAGCTCCTGAAATCATTAAGTAGGTCATAACTCACTACCTGCATCCTTTGGAGATTGCAGGTAGTTCTCCACACTTCACTCTCCCCTCTGCTGAGAATTTCTTTTTCTTTTCTTGGGCAGAACTTACTGGCTCCTCAGGAATCAAAACAGCGGTGCCATAAGATTTTCAGCCTTGTATAATGGATAGAACAATGGGCCTAACAGAGGAGGGAATTGGAACTCTTAAATTGTGTGTTCTGCTTCTGGCTTAATCACTGAAAAATAACATTTTCTATCATTTACTTTCCCTGAGTCTTAGCTGCTGTAAATAAAATGGGGAGGGGAGGGTGTAGAAATGTCCTTAGCAGGTCAATGAATTAAAATGCATTTATTAAATACTCACTATGTGCCAGGAACTTTTCTATGAACTAAACTACAAATATAAAAAATAGAGAAAGAACTGATAAATAGAAGTATATATATATATTGATTTTACATATTTGTGTCTAATGGTGACTATATCTAGGACTGGGGGGCAGTGAGGAGGGGAAGGAAAAAACTACATGATAACTTAAATATATATATATATATATATGCACAAAAGTTGTACATAATGGATTTGCAGTTTCATGTGTATCTTTTTTTTTCTACTATGCAAAGGAAGTGCTTGAGTTATTTCATAAATTAAAAACAGAGTTAAAAAAAATTGATCCCTGTCCTCAAGTAGCTTGCATGCTAATAGGGGAGGAAAACACATGTAGAGAAGTGATGGTCGGGAAGGGAGTTTGGGTTTGTAGAATCATAGGGATCATGAATTGTCTGTTTCATAGGGCAGATGGCAGACATACTTTTTCCAGCACCAGTGGTAGTATTGATCTAGATATTGTGCCTCGAGCAAGACATAGAAAGTATTGGGGGTCAGGATGGTATTCACAATGGCATCAGGGAAAATGACAAAATGGCCTCTCTAGATGGCTGATTGGAATGGGAATCATGATCATGTCAACTAGAGTGAGCTCAATGAGCTTTTCCTCACTCATTAAGATAGTTTAGCCTTCAGGGTGATCTATAAGTGAGTAGGATCTGAGGCATTTCCCTTTTACTTCATTCTCTCTTTTCCATTCCCATACAGGTAAAACTGGGTTAAAATAAATATCAAGTATACCTTTGATGAAGCAAATCACGAAGGAACTGACTAAGAAACTTTTTTTAAGTAGTAGTGGGAGGAAGAGAGGAACCCAAACTTTTACCTTGGGGTGGGAATGAGGAGAAAGAAAAGAAAGATTATAGGTTAATTTTACTATATAAGGTTCATGCCTTGTTTTTTAGCAGCAGCTACTAGAGCCACCTCCCCTCCAGTTCCCCTCCCCAAATTCTGCCTACCTGTTCAATTAGACTTTGGTCCCTATAATAACAATGCATGCTACAAAGCACAGCTGGGTTTCACAGTAAAAACAGAAAGCCTCCAATGGACAATACCACACATGGACAATTTTCACTGAAAATGAATGTCATTTTCAAAACTTGTTTGGCATTGTTCCTGCTCTACTGTAGACTTGAGCATCAGTAACTCTCCTAATTGCTGGTAGGAAGGGCTATAGGGAGAGGGATGGAGAGAGGGAAGGGAGGGAGAGAGAGAGAGAGAGAGAGAGAGAGAGAGAGAGAGAGAGAGAGAGAGAGAGAGAGAGAGAGAGAGAGAGAGAGAGAGAGAATGCAAAAGAGAAAAAGAAAAGCATAGCACAGAATCCAACCTGAAATCTAAAACCTTCATGAAGATTTGATCTACACTAGGAACAGATTCAGTTCTCTGTTCTGTCTTGAAAGAACGTGTAGTGCAAAGAGCACAGAATTTATAGTTCTGAGTGGAGGTTGGGCAGGGACCCTTCCTTGCTCAATCCATGGGCTTCAGAGGGAAGGGAAGGGAAGGGAAGGGAAGGGATCAGATCTAGCCAGCGTACCCCAAGTTGGACACTCCTGGCTTAGAGCAAATGTCAGTAGTAACAATTTCTCTTCCAAACAACAACCCTGAGGCTCCTGCCCCTCTCAGTATGATTTATCTATTTTTTTTTCTTTTCTATTAAAGGGTCCATCCCCCTGACTACTTTTTAAAGAGGCCTTTTCACTGAATGGGCATTACCTCACTTTAAGTGAGTACCTGAAAAGGCCTTAGCCTAAAAGGCCAAGGTCATCTACCTTCATCTACCTTCAAGGCATCCTGAATCCTGGGTCATCTACCATCATCCTGATGAATATATGGTCACTGGATTTGGATGACTCTGGAGGAGAAGTGAGGCTGGTGACCTGCACAGCCCTCCCTCCCTCAAAACAAAGTCAAATGCAAGTCATGTCATCCTTTCTCCAATGTCATGGTCCTCTTTGAAAACGGAGGATGAACACAACAAATATAGTCATAAGCCTTGGATTTGAGTCATAACTCCAACACTTACTTAGCTTTGTGACCATGGACAAATCATCTGACTTCCCTGAACCTCAATTTTATCCTTACAAAATGGGGGCATGACCTTGTAGGGTGGGAAAGCACCTAGCAAGATGTACAAGTGGGAATGATGGTAATTGTCTCATGGAAAGATGCACGTGATGTGAATTTGGGTTCACATACTTTAGTTTTGTTGTATTTTTTTTAATTCATTCACAAAACTTTCAACTCTTTCTCTACCCTCTTCTAAAGCTGTCAGCTCCATGCCAGTGGATAAAGGAGACCACACAGAAGAGATGGTGAGTTGAAATCATAGATGAAAGTTTAATTTCCCTCTTCTCTTTCACCTCCCCAAAGTATCCACCTCCTAGGCCTAGTTTTGTCTCTTCAATTTTTTTTCTTAAATGGTGGTATTTTATCTCTTCCCCTCTATCCTTCCTCCAACCCCAGCATCAATGTGATACCAAAACCATTTGCTGGCTTCAGCTGTGAAATTTCCTATGGTTAAAGAAAGTGAGGTTCAAAGTTTGCTACAAAAACCTGATCCTTTGAATCTATCAATCAACAGTCGTTAAGTGTCTACTGTGTACTAGGTACTATGCTAGGTATTAGAGAACAAAAACACAAAATGGCAGTCTCTGCTCTCAAGTTCTGCTCAACATTCTATCAGAGAAGAAAACATGGTGTGTATACAACTACAAACGGAATAAATACAAAGGAGCTGGAAAGGTATGGAACAAGCAGCTAAAGGGTATCAAGAAAGATACCTTTCTTGGTATTGCAGATCCCCTTACACTAGATCCCTAAGTTTCAGACAAACTCCCTTTTCCACTTGGAGGTCTTGGCTCTTTTAGAATCAAAATCAAAGTTTCAGGATGTGGGGATATGGGCACCTTCTTCTCCCGTACTCCCCCAGTAGGACAATGGCCCAATATTGGACAACAAAGGAGGTCCCAATCTTGCATAATAATTTCCTTTTGGCATACTTTGAACTAAATACTTTCAAATATAGTCAAGGTCACATATGCTTCTTTTCTCCCCCCCAAAATTTTTTCAGTTGTGACCTTGACAAGTATCAACAAACATGAATATCTGTATATACAGACAGGAAGGACTAGGAGAGAAAAAAAGGATAGTATATAAAACCAGGAATCTCTATTATACACACATCACTTTTTTTTGAAAAAGTATATATCTAACAGGGTAGCATCAACACTTCCCTCCTTGTCTATGTCCCTTCTGAATTGTCTTCTGCTGTCTTCTATTTTTCTGTTTCTTTGACACTTCACTCTTTTTGTACTTCCGTCACTTCTACATGCATACCACTCTCCCCCTACTTTTGAGAGCCTAATTTGTGCTTGGTATTGTGCTAGGGATTATGGGAGACACAAAAGAAGTAAATAGTACCCGTCTTGAGAAGCTCAGAAAAATATTTCTTTTTTTCCCTATTCTTTCACCTATTGAAGTGCTTACTCATTCAAGATCTAGATCAAGTTTTATTTTTCCCAGGAAGTTTTACCTGCCCAGGTGCCAGGACCTAAGTAGTTCTTTTTCCTCTGAATTCTAATTATGCTTATTATTTATGTCTTTAATTTGGCTCTTGGCATTTGCTATTTTGAATTGGTGGAAGCTTCTTAGTATAATAGAAAAGAAGTGAACCTGACTCAGAAGACCTGAGTTCTAGTCTTGAATCTTCCATTTAATAGTCATATGACCCTGAGCAAGTCACTTAACTTTGCTTGAAACCTGGTTTCATCAACTTTAAAATGAGTGTGCTGTATTGGATAGTCTTCAATGTCTCTTCCAACTAGAAAATCTAT
Source organism: Bettongia penicillata ogilbyi (assembly GCA_023548195.1). Taxonomy (NCBI): domain Eukaryota; kingdom Metazoa; phylum Chordata; class Mammalia; order Diprotodontia; family Potoroidae; genus Bettongia; species Bettongia penicillata. The sequence continues at coordinate 1,326,673 of JAJHZJ010000574.1, read as the reverse complement.
ATTCTGTGACTCAATGTCTCAGAAGAGAGGTGGCCTACTTAATTCTTCTTTATCCAGTTATTTTTTCTACTATACCCACTAGATTTTATGCAAGTAAAATAAAAATTCTTGTTCAGTTGACCCTAAATCTGCATAAATTATCAGCGTACATACATAATTATCTCTATTGTTTCTTTTCTCCTTAAAGGCAGGTTCAGTAACTTGCATTTCTTATTTCCCACAGTTCTTAGTACAACTGTACATAATAGGCACTTAATAAATATTTGCCAATTATCTTAAATATCAGCATCCATATGTATTTCTCTTTTAGATTCACATACTTATTTATTTTCCTACCAATATCAAAATTTCATTACATGGTATTAGGTTTTGTGGTGTTTCCTCTTTATCCTAACATGAAGCAAAATTGTACTGACATTTTAGAATATATCTCTTTAGAAATAAATCCTGATTATAAATCAGGATTAATCCTATGAGACTCACTAGGTTTTTTTCCTAGGTGTAATTTCTGTAATTTTATGTGACCTGTATATTTCATAGGTGTATAACACATTGACTTGCCCCCTTAGAGGCTTTTTATAGGCAGTGCCCTAGACTGAACTATTAAGGTTCTGCTAATGAAATTATCTCTTTCTCTAGGTGACCCGCTGCATAGTAGAGGTCCTTTCCAATGCTTTATCAAGACCAAGTGCTCCTCCCGTAAGTCTGGAGTGCAGGAAAATCCTGAAGAAGGGTAAGTGTAATCTTGTGCTCCCTGACTTGAACTGAGAGACTTGATGGTATACAGCAGCCTCCTTTTTCAGATGGGATTCAGTTTCATTTTAATTTGGCAACCACATGGCTTCTGACCAGGGGTGTGTTGAGAAATGTTTAACAACTAGCTCTCAGGGAGAAAATGCACACATTGAAGTTTAATCTGCTTCATTAACATTTTCTCCATCACTTTCTAAGTCTAGACAAAGCGTCAAACAATAAATCAAACCCTGATTTATGGTATTTGATGACTTCTAAGGTACAAATGCTCTCACACTTAAACTTTAACAATTGGTCTTTGCAAGCCAGTATAAACCGGCTCCAGCACAACCCTACTTCTGGCAGAATAGTGTGAGAGAAAGATGGATAGACTGGGCAGCAGAAGACCTGAATTCTTGTCCCAGTTCTATCACTAGTTAAACTATGTGACCCCACATTTGACAGATGAGGAAAATGAGGCCAGGAAGGTTAGTTGATGAAGCTTCCCAAAGTCATATAGGCAGTGTCAGAAGATTCGAGCCAAATCCTCTGATTCTTGATCTAGTGCTTTTCCCACCACATTGATGATCTCTTGGGTGACTTCTAGCTGTAGTACTCAATATAGTTCATTTAAGCAGCAATTTACTAAAAAACTACTGTTTGGAAAGTTTTGCTGGGCACTGAGGGAGAAGCAAAATCTTAAAAAGACACAGGGCTTAAAATCCAATAAGGGATTATGACACATACACAAATACCTGTAACATGAAAGAATATACAGTAAGTAGTTTCGAGAGGTGTAAACAAAGTATTATGTGAAGCCCAAGTGAGTTAATGTTAGGCCATTGTTGATTACTGTCTGGGGTCGAGGGAAATCAAGAAAGGCTTCT